>CP032583.1:30703789-33107081 GCA_008044935.1 Gossypium turneri | reverse complement strand
GGTGAGCACTAACCACGTGCAAAAACGAAGAAAAATAAATGAATTAGGAAAAAATCAAGAAGAAGAAAAAGAAGAGAAAGATGAAAAAACTCAAACAATTTCTGCAAGAGGAGAGGGAGAAGAATAGACGGCGGAATTTTTTTGGAAAAGAGAGTCAAAATTCGATTATGAGAAAGGAATAAAATAAAATAAAATAAAATCCCGATAACCCTCAAAATCCCTTAATCTTCTCCCCTAATTCTCACTACACATCCACTACTCAGAATCCCCTTATTACACAACTCTATCCCAAAATCTAAGGAAAAAAATAATACCTTACCTGCATAGAGATTCAAACACAAGACTTCCACCATAATAACACACCATTTAACCACCAGACCAGCAGGCCCATTTTGATGTAATTTACCTAACAATCAAATAAAAGCCTACTGAACAAGAGTAAGCCCTAATTCATTCAAAATACCAAAATTTGGTTAAGCGAAAGCTTAAACTTGAAACTTCCCAAACACTCCCAGAACACATAGCCGCTAAAGCAAACAAATATTTTGTAATATTTTCACAATAATGAAATTAGAAATTTTAGGGTGTTACAATCTCCACCTTCTGAAATTGCTTCATTGGTCCCTGCACATTTTGATATATTCAAAATTTGAAATTCTGGCTAGGAAAATTACCAATTAAGTCCTTTTAGTTTTACTTTTTTAAAAAAAATTGAAATTTAAATGTTATTCAAACAAATTTTATTTTATTTCTCTTTTAATTTAATTTTTATTTAATTTTTAGTTTATTATCATGTATTTATTTTTATTATGTGAGTGTCTTCAATTATTTTTATTTTGTAATTTTATTTATTCTACTTTCTTTCCTTTCACGAGATTATTTTTATTGTTTCTTTTATGATTATTTTGTGTTTATTCTTTATCGAGTAGTTCTTTATGAATTTCCTTTGATTAATTTACTATTTTTTCTATTATTTTTTAGAATACTTTGATGGGTAGTTAATATATTTTTTTAGAATTTAGGTTTTTATATATATTCAACTTGTTTTAGAATTTGGGTTTTAATATAATTTAGATTTAATTGGAGTTTGGTATTAATTTTGGATCTTATTTAGATTTATTATTTTGAGATTTTAGATTTTAGATCTTTTAGGTTCAGTTAGATTTAAAATTTAGATTTTCGAGTTTAGATATTCCTTTATTTCATTTTTAGCCTTGGAATTTCGAAATATTAAGTTATAATAGATTTAATTAGAATTTAGTCTTGAATTGACTTTATTTTATTTTTAGCCTTTCTGAGTTCTTTTGTTGAAGTATATTTGCCAAGGTTTAGGTTATATCTTTAATGTGTTTTGTTGATCTAGTCTAAGTTTTTTTTTTTTTTTTGTTTCTCATTAGTTAAGCTATCAGTTTGAATTGTGTATGAGAACATAGGGCTTTGAGACCAAGATGGATTTGCAATATTTCTTCATCTCCTTGAGGAAGGCTATCTCATTGTTTCATTGATCAGATCTTTGGGTCCACCATTTCCATGTACCTTTTCAGCTATAGTTGGTTGTTGTAGAGCCTTAATATATTTTTTTTCTGTTCTGGTTTAAGGTATGGTTGTTTCTTAGGTTTATAATATGCATACATTTTTCCATGGTCTATGTTGGAGTTTAGTTTTTGTAGTTTGTCAAAGGAAAACAATAGGATAATAGATCAATTAGAAAAATGAAGTATATGTATTTAATGAAATGTCTTATCCAAAATATGTACGTTTGATGTCTCCATAATATTTCCTATCCCATTTTTTTAATTAAATTCAGCATGAATAAATCTTCATCGGATAGAATCTAATCTAACTAGTTTTAAGTTTTTTTTTTTTTTTTGTAATTAGAAGTACAAGTAAGGATACTAAAGATTGAACCTAAGTTTTCATGTCACACAACACAAACATCTTGACAATAGTTTATTTTTCATTATAGAGAGTTCTATGTGATAACATTGAAATTATTCTTCACTTTATTTTTCAAGGAACATTTCTATTAGGAATTTTGATCTTTCTCAATACTAGTTGACTAAGTATTTTTCTTTTTTTTTATTGTAGGACAACACCATTGCGAACTTTATTGTGAAAGGTATTCAATAGTAAATAATTCTTCTTGGCTATTAAAATTTTCCAAACATGGAAATTTTCTTGCAATTATGGTAATATTTCTAACAATTTTGGCCTCTTCTTCAATAGGTATGTCCTTGTCACTAACCTATTTAGGCATCTCTCCAATAATCGTGACAATTTTTTTTTTGTTTTTTGTTTTTAAATAATATTGTAGTCTTCTATCTGCCAACAATTGTGCTAACTTATATGTTTTCATTTTCATTAAAAGATATTTTTTATCTTAGTTTCCAATTTTTATATAAGGGAAAGAAATATAGATAGTAAACAACTTCAAATTTTTATCAAGATATTTAGGACAACATTGAGTTGTTATTCCAAATTAACTCAATCTTTGTATAACTTACAAATACAAAATGAAAAGAAGAAAAAATGTCTATATTATCAACTATTCTAAAAGGAGATTTGTGTAATGATCTTATAATATTTGTAACAATAACATCAACAACTAAAAAATATAATGATGATAAATTAATTTAAACAAAAATAAGCATAATAAAATTATAAAGAAGGAAAATAAAAGAAATAACAAAGAGATTAATCCAACATTTTTTATCCTAGTAAAATTTAATTCAAGAACAAAAATAAACACAATCAAACCATATCCATATAAATTCAGGCAAGCCAAGGTTTGGTTAATCTAAATAGAATATTATACACGGTACACAAAAATTAAAGAAGAAAATGAAGATTGTGATGAAGAACCACTTGGAGGATTGGCATTTTTCAAGGATGCAGGGACCTTTGACTCGACGTCTGATTCTTTGAATTCACTAATCGTAATTATTTTTTAGACTACTAAGAATGAACACTAAAATTATTTATCATCAAATCTAAAAGCAATTTATATATATTAATTTTTAAATTTAGTTAGGGAAGTGAAGAACTTGGTTAATTATTAGTCTAAATTTTGGAAATATGAGTTGTCTTTAAAAAGTAAAAAAATCCAAAAGTAGTAGGTAGCTTTTATTATTATTATTATTATTATTATTATTATTATTATTATTATTATTATTATTATTATTATTATTATTATTGTTGTTGTTGTTGTTGTTAAAGTGATAGGTATCTAACATGCGTAGGAAAAGAATTCAATGTTGTTGATTTTATTTGGTAGTCTTACCTAGGTTTTTGCTATTTTTTCTTGTAATAATTGGAGGGTAAATGCAAGTATCTACAGGGGCGAAAGTAGAATTATTTTTTAGGGGGCTAAAATTAAATTTTAATTTTTACTATGGTAAAAAGGTAATTTCACCATTTGAATAGCCTATATATTTATTATTTTTAAAGGATTAAATCAAATTTTTATTATTTTTAGGGGGCCAAAGTGTAATTTTACCTTTACTAATTTAAAATCTTAAAAAATTTAAAGGGCATAAATGGAAATTTTTCCAATTTAAGGGGGACTGGGGCTAATTGGTATTTTGGTGTCGAATGTGTAACGATTAATTTATATGTTACCTTGTCGTATTAAACTGATACTATGATTTTGATGCTTGATCCTTTTTTATTGTGACATGAAAACTTGGGCTCAATCTTTAGTATCCTTACCTCTACTTCTAATTACCAAAAAAATCCTAAAACTTGTTAGACTAGATTCTATGTGATGGAGATTTACTCATGTTGAAATTCATAAAAAATGTGTAAGAAAGAATATGGAGACATAACATGTACATATTTTGGATAAGAAAGAATATGGAGACATAAAATGTACATATTTTGGATAAGTCATTTTATTTTTCCAGTTGATCTACAATCCTTTTGTTTTCCTTTGAAAATAAAACTAAAATCCAACAAATACCTTAGAAAAAGGTATGCATATTATAAACCTAAGAAACAACCATACCTTAGACCAAAACAACAAAAAAACATTAAGGCTTTACAACAACCAACTATAGCTCAAAAGGGACATGAGAATGGTGGACTCAAAGATCTAATTAGTGGAACAATGAGGTAGCCTTCCTTAAGGAGGGGAAGAAGCATTGCAAATCCACCTTGGTCACAAAGCCCTATGTTCTCATACACAATTCAAATTGGTAACTTATCAATAAGAAACAAACAATCAACTTAGCTTAGATTAACAAAACTATCACATCCTGAAAATCGGGTTAGTAGAAATGGGGATTAGATTGTGGGCTTAAGATAAAAATCAAGTTTTGTGTCATAGGAATTAAAATAGGATAAAATAAATAATTAGTTAATAATATTAAAATAATAATTAAATTAAATAATAATGCTATTAATAATGTAACAGCTCGTTTTTCAGTGGTGTAAATCAGTGGTTTTGGGGCCACCAAATTCGACGAGTAAGTTTGTAAATATTATATTTAAAATTTACGAGTTAATTGTGACTTTGAAAGGTTTTTGATATAGTGATTCTTGTTTTATAAGCGATTTATTAAGTTCAAGTGGTAAGACCCTAAGGTCAAGTGGTTTTAGAAAATGAGGTATCGGGACCTCGTTTCTATAAACTGAGTGATAAATATTTTTTATAAATATTTACAAAGTCTCATTAAGGTGCTATTGAAGTTTCATTTGAAAATTTTAACGTTTCGATAGTTAATTAATTAAAAAAAGACTAAATTGTAAAATATGTAAAATTTGATCACTTTTTGATTTGAGTGATTAAATGGCTTAATGAATGAAAGTATATGGACCAATATGGTAAATATACCATATTATAAATGAGTGGACGGTTAAAGCATGAAATAAGTTGAAAATGCATGTATAATTGAAGGGTAAATTAGTAATTCAATAAAGAAAGGTAAAAGTTGATTATCATCTTCCAAATTGAAACTCCATCAAATTTGAAAGTAGAAAACTCCATGGAAGATGAGCAAGGTTCGGCTATGGATTTATCTATGCATGGTAAGCCATTTTTCACCCATTTCTTTAATTTTTTATGTTTTTGAGATCGTTGCAACTAGGTTCAACTAGCCCATACCTTTGATTTTAAAACTGTGAAAGATTTTTAATGTTGCCATTGATGAACCTTATGATTTTAGATGTTAAATGATGGATTTAAAATGTTGGTTGATATTTAAAATTATTTTATTAAGTGATTTTTGATGAATTTTTTGATTAAGGACTAAATTATTAAATTAATAAAAGTATAAGAATTTAATGTGAAATTGTTGCATAAATGGGCTGTTTTGGATACCATGAACATTCGGCTAAGCTCAATTTTGGGTAAAAATGGTTAATTTGCATGTTTTGGGCTCAATGACTAAATTGAATAAAAGTAAAACTTTAGGGGCAATTTTGTAAACAATGTTAAAATGACTAAGTTGCATAAATTAATTTTTTTATTTTCTAAATTAATATATTGAATGGAATTATTAATTTAGATCAAGATCGGGTGGAAAATTGAGGAAAATAGAAATTAGCAAAATATCCCTAAACTTTGGAATTTCTACAATTCAACCAGGTAAGTTCATATGAACTGTATTATGTATAATTTTGATTTAGATTGAATGTTACTATGTGATGAAATCAATATATAAAATGACGTAAATTCAACGATGTACGACGATTACTGAGCCCCGTTCGAACCTTAGGAATTTGTAGGATACAAATGACATGTCATTAGGGTTTACATGATTCGAGTGCTGGTCCTAAACGTCCTACTAATGGTTGAGGTCTGGTATGTGTTGCGGATACTACACAGCTCGTGTGAATAGCATCGTGTAGCTACGTTTCGACCCACAGCTCGTGTGAGCAGGCCTATTTTCATAGCTCGTGTGAGCACTCTGATTCTTAGCTCGTGTGAGCATACATGTACATGAATTGATGGATATAGCACGCTATGTGTGAGCTATCTCGAGTATCCAACGGTATTCGAAATAGTTCAACGAGCATTATTCAGATAAAAAACGGTAAGAGAATGATATGTATTATGACATGTACATATATAAACATCTATGATATGATGATACATGGAAATTATGTAAATTGAGATGAGTGATAAACTCAAGTGTTACATGTTGAAAATAAATGGTTATCCATGTTGAATTTACATGAAATATGTTCAAGTATGCTAACATGTGTTGTTGCTTGATGCTTAGGAATGTGCCTAGATATTGGTTGATTGGTATTATGTTTACTTATAAGTTGCATTGAAATGGTAACTGCCCAAATGAAAATATGCTTATGTTTATAAAAGTGTAGTAAGGTTTAAATTATATAATTTCTTATGAAATGGTTTATCATGTGGTTAATTCTAAAAGAGTTATGTTTATTCATAATATTCTTAAAGAGTGCTTTCTTTTTTATCATTATGATTTTTAAAGTAATATTCTCTTTTTTGCTTATTTTTGTTGGAATAGAAGTTTTTTCTACATCATTCTTTATTTATCTCAAAAAGATTTTTCTAGAACAAATATTTCTAAATTTTCTCCTTGTCTTGCATTATTAGTCATTGATGAATATGTTGGTGACATATTAGGTGAATTTTGGGGGCTCTCTTCTCTTTCTGTCTGACATAGATAGATTGAGCTATATTTGAGGAATTATCTATTCCTTATAAATTGGTTCTAAATGTTGTTGGGATAAAGAGACAAAAGCTCTAGCTGTCCTAAAATCTACCGTTTGTGTTTCTGGATTTGACTTTTCTTCTAAATTTAACCTCCTAAAAGTTGTGCTAGTACTTCTTATTTCAAGGGAATGTCTTGGAGGCATTCTTCGTGGCTTGTTGAATATTAATTCAATTGTGACATCTTGGTGTTGGGAAATTTCACTTAATGAAGTGTTTTTTATTGGAGTTGGTGCTACAGGGTCTGTAGCACCCTCAAGTTTCCACCTATAAGGAAGGTTAATTTCATGCCATTGTATTGTTCTTGGGATTGTGGTATGAAATCTTGAGGTATATGTTTCTATTAAGAAGGTTTCTCCTTTTGGGCTTTGAAGTAAAGCCTTGGTATTAACTATAGAATATATAGCTTTGAAGTGGAGTCTATAGACTAAAGTTAGTACCTCCAAACTAGGAAGCATTTTGTAGTTATGAGTATGAATTTGGAGGGTCAAAGATTGTAAAATATTTTTGTCAGTTAAAGAAACCATAAAATTTGGATAACAATTAAAATGTATTGGGCCAGTACATAAGCTTATTTCTATTGTTCCTAATAATGAGTTGTTAAACATGATGTGTCTTTGGTCTCTTAAGACAATTAAAATTGATGTATTTTTAGTGGCTTCAACACTAAGAGGTTTGACACCAACTTGGACTAATCCAAAATGGACATATTTGTATTTTTGTTCTTTGAGTTTATTAATGATGACTTTATCTTATACTTGGATTGTTTCATATTCTTTTTGAATAGGTAAACTCCTTTCCTTTTTTTTATACGTAACTGCAAAAAAACATTTCAATTTTCAAAAGTTGTTTTCCTGTAAACTTGGTTTGTTGGAACTCTTGGAAGATTCTAATGATTAAATCTTTGGGGAATATTTTCGTAATGTTTTTTTGTTCACTAACGGTGTTGTTTGAGGTTTGGTCAGACTCTTGGGATTGATTGGAAACACAGCTTGCAAAAGAATTGGTTTTTCTAAGGAAGGAAAACATTCTTTGTTTTCTTATTTCTTACAAGAGGGTTCTACCCATCAGGATTTCTAGATTACTATAGTTGGCTACAGGGATACTTTGTCATTGACACGCCTAACACATGGTTAACTAGACTGTGTATCAATACTCAGCAAAATAATAATGCATTAATAAAGACAGTTAGAACTTGAAAACATTGAAAACAAATTAAATATTTTCAAAACCTAGAAATACTTACTCCTCGTTGGCTCTGATACCAGATTTGTAACGCCCTGATAAATTTATTTCTATATCTTTGAATTCTTGCATAAATGTGTATCTGCTTCAGTGGTTAAGTGTTTTGGGTGTGTGTGAGAGGTCTTGGGTTCATGTCCCACTTTTAGCAAATTTTGTTATTTTTCTAATTCTAGCCTTATCCTTGGTAGGTTGGGTTATATTTTATCTTTAGTTAAGTTATATCAGAATGAGCCTGTTGGTTCGAGTGGTAAGGGGGTTGGTGTGTTGGAGGTCCTGTGTTTGAATCCCTGCGGGAGCGTGGATGTTATTTTTACTCGGTTGTCTGATTAAGTTTTAGTAAAGCTAAAATTCTAAGGGAGTTATGAGTACTGGGATTAGTGGGAGAAAAATAGGGGATTTTTTGGATATCTTTTATTTTATTTTTTAATTTTTTTTCTCTCTTGCTAATTCCCAAATTTTTTTGACGTTCTCTTCTTGTGTCTGGCAAAAAAAATCTTTTGCTTTCTTGCATTTGAAATTCCGTTGAAATCTTGTCTTTCAATTTTGATTTTTCAGTTCTTCAGTGCTTTTGTGCGATTTGGTAAGTGTAAGGGGTGAGTTTCATATGGATTGGGGTAGTCGTTTCTTCAGTTGTTCAAATCAATTTTATGCTTTCTTTCCATTAGTTGATTTTGAGTTTTGGAAGCAGAGAATCGTGAAGAACGGGGCTCTCCTCTTGCGAAATCATAGTTAGAGTCACTTGTAGTTTTGGGGTAAGTGATGAACGCTTGTTTTGAACTGTTTTCGGTTCGTGGGTTTGGTTAGTTGTGAATTAAGATTGATTTTTGAGGATTTGTTGTATCGATTTTAGGTGTTGTTCGGCTTAAAAGTGTTTTTGTAGTGAAATCATACCAGGTGTGTACTTGAAATGCAGAAACACGAGCTTCAGTGAAAGCCGAAAAATTAAACTGTTGACGCCACACAGCCGTGTGGTTGGCCGTGTGCGAGACACGACCGTGTGTTTGACAAGGGCATGACTTTGTGCAACACACGGGCGTGTGATGGCATGAGTGTAACCGTGTGGGCCCACACGGGCATGTGGATTTTGGGCCAGGCCATGTGGGCCACACAGGTGAGGCCAATTTAGGTGTGTAGGCCCGCAAGGGCAAGCCACACGGGCATATAGGCCCATATTTTTGAAATATTCCCTAGGGTTGTACGGGTTATTCCGATCGTCTGTGGGCCTACTGTAGGGTCGATAAGGGCTAACCAAACCCTAAGATTGTGAGATCTGATATTTTGATACTCTGCTCTAAGTAAAACACTTCTGTGCTTGTCTGATAATTCTATTAAGTATACATATCAATGACATCTGTATATAAGCATGTTATACATGATATTACTGTATCTGATATTTTTATATCTATGACTGGGGTGGGTTTTTGTATATGTGGAGGAAGTGTTCTATATGGCGACCTTCGCCTATATTCTGGCAGCTTGGCTGCATATTATCTGATATGTGTCGTAATGGCACAAAGTGGTGTGTAGGGTTGGGTGGGTTTTTTCACCCCATATAGTGTGATGGGACAGTCGGAGTTGGTGTGTAGAGGATGGGGGTAGGATTCTGTATATCTGTTCTACATATCTGAATCTATTATGTGTAGTTGTATCTATAAAGGACTTAAATCCGAATCTGAATTTGACTGCACTTGAAATTTTTGTATGTATGGTATGTCTATTTCTGCTGGGTTACACACTGAGTTTACGAAAACTCACTTCTGTTTGTTTGTTCTGTACAAGTAATCCATAGACTTTAGGCGAATCGGTGCGGCGGAGACTCAGCGGTGACCACTCGACCGAGAACTATTTATACTTGGTTTTTAATGGTTTTCATTTAAAATTATGGACTTAATTAAGAGTTGGTAATTTCTGGGACTCTTGGGACTATATGGTTTTTAACTGTTGGTTTTGGTTTTGTTTACTTGCTATCTTGCATGGTTTGACAAAACGCTTTATGGAAACGATGGTTTTACTCAAACAAAGGTTTTTCTGAAAATACGAACTGGATTTCCAAAATATAACGATTTTAGAAGACTTCTGCTGTAAATTGTGTTTTAGCAAAAGAAACAATTAAATAACATTTTTGAAAATAGATATAAGTGAATATGCGTGATAAAGCTAGAATGATAAAGCCATAACGTCTAAGTCGTGTTTAAGGTGTTACAAGATTGTCTCGAGGATCTGAGGATGGAATTTGTAACATGATTGTAGGAATCGTAATTTGAAATTTGAAATTAAAATTTGAAAGATTGTTTGATTAAGTTTTTGAAAAGGAAAATAATTTAAAAACTTAAAATTTTGAAAACTTAAAATTTGGAGAAACGAGTTTTGATATCTGAAATGGGTATTTTCCAGTCGTGCCTTTCATTCTAAATCTGATAGCCTTTTATAGAGGGCTATTGTCTCTTTACATTATTTGAAATGGGAAATTCAATCCCGTATATCATTATATAATTGAAACTTATGTTACATAATTGAAACTTTTCAGAGAATATATCATCTGTTCATGCCAGTGAATATTTCTTGTTCACTCGTCTTTTCTTGCAGGGAATATTTACTGTTCTCGCCAGAGAATATTTCCTGTTCATCTTCATTCATTTCTTTCTTTTGTATCATTTTTTCTCAGTTCTAGTAATGGTTACTGTGGTGGTATCATTGTAAGATCCATCGTTTTGATTGAAGATGCTAAAGATTTCTCATCTTCAGGTTCAGAATCTATTGAGTTGAGCATTTCAGGAATGACTTTTTTGTATTCTTTGTTGGTCTTGGCTTGAGCTAACATCGCATTAATTGTCGGTTTTGCTTGAAGGAATTTTGCTATGGTTTGATCCGGGGCTATAGACTTACATAATCTTAGATTCTTGCTAAAAAATTATTCAAATATATTGAATAATATTTTTCATCATTAAATTTGTCTCACCATTTAGTTTTGTAGTTTTGAACTAATAATGGAATTCTAGTACATTGATATTGTTCATAGGAATAATTCCAAGAAACAATCCAAGAAATGCACAATTTTGAGAAAAAATGGATTGTTCTGTAAATGTGTTTTTGGTCTGGTTCAAGTTGAAATTTGTCCAAGAATTTTGGCCATAGTTTTGAATTTTTTTTGGTAGGATCTCGAAGGATGATGGTCCATACCAATTCCACCATTCTTGGAACAAGTTTGGGAATTTGAATTCGGTACCGTATTTGAATTATATGAGCCAAGAATATCTCATATGTTGGTTGTTCATTAATAAGGCATTGTACCATGTCATTTGGTGATCGTAATATGTTAAATATGGGTGGTGGTCAATTTTGGTGGTAAATTTGGCTGGAAATTTCTTTGGAGAATTTGGGTTTTCACCCCAATCCCTCGGTCAAAATTTTTTTAATATTTGGGCTGTTGAATGGGTAAAAAAATTTGGATCTTTTCGGTCTGTGTAGTGTTTGAATAGTACTGATCCAGTTTGAACTAGTATGTTTTCATAATATTGCTGTGGTTTTTGAGAATCCAATAGCTTGAAATGCCATCCATTGAAAAGTTCTTTTGCAAGTATATGTGGAGGTTTTTCTGAAAATTCTTCCTCCATAGCAAGAATTTTTTCAAAACATTTGTTTGGAAAATATTGTGAGGATTTTTGTGTAACAGTTTGTGCAGACACTGCTATTTCGTTTGGAAAAAATCTAGGAAAAATGTCTCTTTTAAAATATTTTTGAGAGATTTTAGTTTGTGTAAAGAAATCTCTTTATTTTTTTGAACACGTTGCTGCTTCGCTAGCAATTTGCTTGAAAGGAGTTTCCTCTTTCATTTGAGAAAAGACCAATGCCACTTCTGGAGATTGAGAAAAGGACTCAATCCATTTTTTAACTTGAGAACCAATTTCATTTGGATATTATGCATTTTGAACAATTTTATTTTTGGAGGATTTTGATGAGGATGATGATCTCTCATTTTCTTCTTCATGGCAAATTCATACTATAACTTAATTGGTTTTAAGGAAATTTGGGTTTTAAATGTTTCTCATATTTTTCCTTTTCCATTATCTTGGAGTTTGGGTGGCATATTTGAAGAAACTCTCTGGTGAGAAAATTAGGCAAAGAATTAGTTTCTCCTTTGATGTATTCAATATCAAAATCAAATATGCTTAAAATTGCCTGCCATCTTGCAAAATTTTGTTCTAAGACAATATTTTGAACATCTTTTTGTAAAACTTCTATTGTTAATTTGCAATCAATTTGTAAAAGAAATTTTTGATTTAATAAATCACTTTGGAATTTTTTAATGCATAAAAAAATTGATGAAATTTCTTTTTTAGTAGTACTATAATTTTGCTGAGTTGGATTTCAGTGTCTGGAAGTAAACTGGACTATTTGGTCTGAGTACTGAATGTCACAATCAATGTAATAGCCTGTTTTCAATAAAATCAGAACAGTAGTTTTGGAACCACAAATTTGTTGTGAGAATATTTGTTTTATTATTATTTTAATGTCTATAGCATGTTAGTAGTATCGTATAAAAATCTCGTTAAGAAATTTTACCGTTTGCATGCTTAATTTAATAAAAAGTACTAAATTGCAAAATGTGCAAAACTGGAGTTCTATAACCTAGAGGGATTTAATAGCTATGACATTAAATGGTTAGAGGGTTTATGTTGTAGATAAACCATTGACATGTTGAGTGGAGAAATATGTTTTAAAGGTTATATATCAAGGTTAATTAAGTAAATTAGTAAACAAGTTAATTAAAATAAAATAAAGACAAGAAAGATATCATCTTTCTTCCATTTTCACCACCGAAAATCAAAGAAGAAAAACACCATGGAAGCATGCTACGTTCGGCCATGGTACTCTTCTTACATGTAAGTCATTTTTTGTCATGTTTTTAATTAATTCTATGTTTTTAGAGTCGTTGTAACTTAATCTAGCTAGCCCAGGGATTAATTTGCAAAACTTTTAGAAGATTAGGGTTTTTCCATGAATGTATAAATGTTGTTTGTGATGTTTTGTGGAAGAAAATGAACTTTTGTTGTTAGATAAACAACTTTTGTTAAGTGATTTTTGATGAATTTGTCAATTAGGGATTTAATTGAAAAATATGAAATATTCATGGTGAAATTGTGAAAACAATGAAACGTATGAGCTGCTATAAGCCTATATAAAATTTGGCTAGACTTGGGTAGGGATGAAATTGCATGAATTTTATTTTACGAGCTTAAGGACTAAATTGTAAAGAAATCAAAACATTAGGGGCAAAAGCATAATTTTGTAAAAATGTGAATTTGGATTGAATTGATTAGAATGGCTATTAAATTGATGGAATTTATTCATTTAGATCAAGATAGACGTCGTACGGCTTTAGATCAAGGAAAAGAGAAAGCTTTAGATTAATCGACTCTGTTTCTATATTTTATCGTCGAGGCAAGTTCTTACGTTTAAATAACATTTTAAATTATGTTTTAAATGCTATCATTTTATAATATTAAATTACATCTCGACGGAAAGATCCAACGGCATAACGACGATCATCGACCAATGAAAAGGGATGGTGACGACCATCAACTATGAAAAGGGATGGTGACGACCATCGATTATAAAAAGGGATAGCTTCAGCTACTGATTATTAAAAGGGATGGTGACGACCATCAACTGTGAAAAGCAATGGTGATGACCATCGAATATGAAAAGGGATAGTTGCGGCTATCAATTATGAAAAGGGACGGTGATGACCAGCAACTATGAAAAGGGATGGTGACGATCATCATGTTTCCACTTTGTATGAGCTTCAATAAGAGTTTTTGATGCAAGTGTATTCATGATTTGTGGAAAGTTATTTTATCATGTGTTGATATTGGATTTATGTGATCAAGCAGTAATTTGGGTTGTTGGTGATACTTAGGCTTGTGTCAAGCTTGTATTGTACTGATTCATATTTAATTTAAGCTTATGCATTGTATTAGTAAGCACCGTTTTTGATTTGCAAACTTACTAAGCATTATATGCTTACCTTATGTTCAGTGTTTTATGTTTTGTAGTTAACCAAAAGCTCATTCGAGTTGGAAATTAGTCAGAGACCTATCACACTATCCATCAACATTATCGGTAGATTTTGATGATTTTGAGTCATGGTTATAATAGCTTGTATAGGTGTTTCATGCTTGATGAAATAGTCATTATGTTTGACTTGTAAATGTGGTGTTTCGGTTAATGAATTAGTTTTCATGCTGGCTTGTGTATATGTGGTTTTATGATGGTTCATAATTTGGCATTTTGGTGCTTTCTGTGCTTGATGTTGGAATGGTCAAGTTGATGTATGTTTTAGTGACCATTTTGGTGTATTTGAATGTGATTTTGGTATTGTCATTTTGGTAGACTTTGGTATGGAAATTGGTTGCAATTATTGAGTTGTTAAATGGCTAAGTTATTATTATGCTTATGTTTAAGTATATATAATTTCATGAAAATTGAGATGCTTTTTGGCATATTGGTTGTATGAATAGGTACCATATTGTGCTAGCTTGGTTATGCATATTTTAGGTACATTTTTTATGCTTTAAATAAATGCAAATGGATTGTATGAGTGTGCACGATTTGAGTGAAGGAAATGGCTTGAAAATGGCATATTTCTTGTCCACACGGGCGTGTGTCTCACACATGGCCGTGTATCCCCCGTAGGTTTCAAAGGGTTGCAAGTCAGACTGTTACACGCCCTAGTACACGACCTGGTCCACGGGCGTGTGAGGCCATTTTGAGAGTTACACGGCTTAGCACACGGGCGTGTGACTTGGCCGTGTGACCCAAGTCAGAGAGTTACACGAGCACGGACACGGACTCGGGTTGGGACATGGTCGTGTGTCCCTACTTCGAATGTCCACACGGCCTGAGACACGGGCATGTGTCTCAGTTGTGTGACCCCGACAGTTTGAAAATTTTAACTTTTTCCCAAATATTTTATATGTTGTCGATTTAGTCCCGATTCACTTGTAAAGTGTTTTTAGGACCTCGAGGGCTCGTATAAGGGACAATATGCATGTATTTGAATGAATTATAACATGATTTATGAAATGTTTAGAATTGAATGTTTAAAGTTTTAAATTTTTTGGTAATACTTCGTAACTCTATTCCGATAACGAATACGAGTTAAGGGTGTTACATTTAGTGATATCAAAGCTATAGTTTAGTCGATTCTTAGACTGAACATAGCGTGTGTTAGTCTAGAAACACATGCCATTATATAGTCTGTGATAGATCAAACTCGACGGGTCAACGACCTCTACCCCCATCTGTTCCCCAACCGATTCTTGTTGTTCCTCAAGGTTTGGAACCAATGCGAGTTAATAAACTTTCAGTCAATAAAATTCGTAATTATGGGGCTGAAGAATTTAAAGCTACAATTGATGTTGATCTGGAGAGAACTGAATGTTGGTTAGAAAATACTATCAGAGTTTTTGACGAGTTATTTTATACACCGGCAGAGTGTGTAAAATGTGACCTATCTCTATTAAAAGACTAAGCATATTAGTGGTGGAATACTTTGGTTTCTGTTGTGCCGAGAGAGCATATTGACTGGGAATTATTTCAAGCCGAGTTCAGAAAGAAGTATATAAGTCAGAGATTCCTTGATCAGAAATGTAAAGAATTCCTTCAGCTTAAAAGGGCAGTATGTCAGTGACTGAATACGAAAGGGAATTTGTCAGATTGAAAAAATATACCTAGGAATGTATTCCAACCGAGGTTGCTATGTGTAAACAGTTCGAAGAAGGGTTAAATGAATATATAAAGCTTTTAATCAGGATACTTAAATTGAAATAATTTGTTGTGTTAGTTGATCGTGCTCATAAGGCCGAGGAGCTTAGCAAAGAGAAGAGAAAAGTTGATTATGAGGTTAGAGATTCAAGGAAGAGATCATCGGGAAAGTCATATCATTTTTCATTAAAGAAACTGAGACAACATTATAACTGTTCAACTACTTTAGTGGTAAATTCTAGTGGAGACCAAGGTAAACAATATGCGGGTTCAAAGGCGCAAGCTATGTCTGTAGTGAGCGTAGGCAATGTTAAAAATAATAAGCCTGATTGTCAACAGTGTGGACGTCGACATTTTGGTGAGTGCAGGGAGAAAGATGGTGCGTGTTTCAAATGTGGTTCATATAAGTATTTTATTCGAGAATGCCTAGAGGTACTCGAGAAAGAAAAAGTTCAGAATGTTCGACCTAATAATACTCTCTCAAGAGGTAGACCACCTCGTAATCCTAAAAATGCGAGTAACAGTCGTACTAGAATGAAAGACTCTGCTGTGATATCTGAGGCACGAGCACCAACCAGAGCTTACGTACTTTAAGCACGAGAGGAAGCTTCAGTGCCAGATGTTATTATTGGTATATTTTCTATCTATGATACTAATGTTACTGCTTTGATTGATCTGAGATCAACCTGTTCGTATGTATGCACGAATCTAGTGTCAAGTAAGAATTTACCTGTTGATTCCACTGAATTCATGGTTAAAGTATCGAACTCCCTAGGTCGATATGTGCTAGTTGATAAGGTTTGTAAAAACTGTTCGTTGATGATTCAGGGCTGTAATTTTCCAGCCGATTTGATGTTATTGCCATTTATTTCGTTGGATGTGATTTTATGCATGGATTGGCTGACTCTGCATGATGCTATTGTGAACTGTAGATGAAAGCTTATTGTGTTAAAATGTAAAAAACGGTGAAAAGATTCAGATTGAATCAGATAGTTTGAGTGGTATGCCTAGTGTTATTTCGGCTATGTCAGCACAGAAATATGTGAGAAAAGGGCTGTGATACATATCTTTTGTATGTATTTAATTCTAGAGTTTCTGAGTTGAAGCTAGAATCAATTCCAGTGTTTTTTGAGTATCCATATGTGTTTCCAGAAGAGTTACCTGGGTTACTACCGATCAGAGAAGTCAAATTTGCCTTTGAGTTAGTACTGGGAACATCACCGATATCGATAGCACCTTCCAAAATGGCTCCTACTAAGTTGAAAGATTTGAAAACACAGTTGCAAGAGTTGATATATAGGGGTTTTGCTCGACCCAGTTTTTCACCTTGGGGTGCACCTGTTCTGTTTTTTAAGAAAAAAGGATGGATCTATAAGATTTTGGATTGATTATCGCCAGCTCAACAAAGTTACGATAACAATAAATACCCATTTTCATGTATTGATGATCTGTTTGATCAATTGAAAGGTGCAACAGTATTTTCAAAGATTGATCTTCGTTCTCGTCAGTACAAGCTGCGAGTTAAAGATTCTAATGTGCCAAAAACTGCATTTCGGACCAGGTACAGACACTATGAATTCCTTATGATGCCGTTTGGTTTAAGTAATACACCTGCAGTATTTATGGATTTGATGAACAGAATTTTAGACCATATTTAGATCGGTTTGTGGTGGTATTTATCGATGATATCTTAATTTACTTACGAGATGAGGCTAAGCATGCAGAGAATTTGAAAATTGTTTTACAAACTCTACGAAAAGCAATCAGAGTTGGATTTTTGGGACATGTTGTATCAGTCGAAGGCATCAAAGTTGATTCGACCAAGATTTTAGCTGTTGTTGATTGGAAACCTTTAAGAAATATATCCGAGGTTAGAAGCTTTCTAGGACTAGTCAGGTATTACATAAGGTTTATTAAGGGATTTTTGATGATTGCTACACCAATGATAAGATTATTGCAAAAAGATGTGAAAGTCAAGTGGTCTGAGAAATGACAACAAAGTTTCAATCAGATGAAAGCGTTGTTAACCGAGGCACAGGTGTTAATTCAGCCTGAGTGGGGTAAACAGTTCGTTATTTTCAGTGATGCGTCCTTGAATAGTTTAGTTTGTGTTCTAATGTAAGAAGGCAAAGTGATAGGTTATGCTTCCAGACAGTTAAAGCCGCACGAAAAGAATTATCTGACGCACGATTTGGAGCTTGCAGCTATTTTGTTTACGTTGAAGATTTGGCGACATCATTCATACGGCAAAAAGTATGACATCTTTACAGATCACAAAATTTTGGAGTATTTAATATCGCAAAAAGATTTGAATCTGAGACAGCGTAGATGGCTCGAATTATTGAAAGATTATGACTTGATCATTGATTATTCATTCGAGTAAAGCAAATGTAGATGCTAATGCTTTGAGTACAAAATCTCTATTTGCTTTGCGAGCGTTGAATACATGATTGAAGTTGTCTGATGATGGTTTGATCTTAGTTAAGTTGAAAGGTAAATCAATATTTTTGCAACAAATTTGCAAGGCTCAGAAATGTGATGATGTGTTATTGGCTAAACGGAAACAAAGTGAGTCGACTTCTAATTCAGATTTCCAGATAGGATCCGATAATTTTTATACATTCTAGGTAGAATTTGCGTTCCGAGAAATTCATATCTTATTCAAAAACTTTTGCATGAAGCTCATAGTAGTAGCTTATCTATTCATCTTGGTAGTAATAAGATGTATAGCGACTTGAAACAAATGTACTGGTGGCCGGGTATGAAACAAGAAATTTCTGAGTTTGTATTGAGATGTTTAGTATGTTAGCAAGTTAAAGTTGAACATCAGGTACCTTCTGGTTTGTTACAGCCAATGCTAATACCGGAATGGAAATGGGAGCAAGTCACGATGGACTTTGTAACGCCCTGAATAATTTAAGCCTGATTTTGTGATATCTGACATAAGTGTGTATCTGCTTCAGTGGTTAAGTGTTCTGGGTGTGTGTATAAGGCCTTGGGTTCAAGTCCCACTTTTGGAAATTTTGCTATTTTTTATTCAAGCCTTATCCCTGGTTGGTGGGCTTATATAAAATTGTTTGTAAGCCATATCAGAATGAGCTTGCTGGTTTGAGTGATAGGAGTTAGTGTGTTGGAGGTCCTGTGTTCGAATCCTTGCATGAGCATGGGTGATAATTTCTGTTCCAATTGTCTGTTAGAGGTTCGATGGAGTTGGGAGTCTGAAGTAGTTGTTGTGGGGAGTTAGGATATTAATCAAAGAGGTTTATTATTATTATTTTAGTTTGTTTTCTTTTAAAATTTTCTCCCTCTTCCCAAAATTTGACGTTAGTTTCTGCCTCTTATTTACTTTTTATGTCGTTTTCATCTTTTTGTTCCTTCTCTATTTCATTGTTTCTTTTTCTTTCGTTCCCTTCAAGTTTTGGTCACTTTTCCTATTCTTCGTGCGATTTCAGTAAGCTTTTCAATTCTTTTTTGTTGTAATAGCGTAACATCGATTGTTAAGAATCTAATTTTTGAGGACTGTTGTGTAAGAGAAGGTGGTGAAGCAGTGATTTTTGCTCCAACGGTTTAGCTTATTGCATGTGGTCATTTTTACGGTGGTAAGTTTATGAGTGTTGCTCAGTTTAGTTTTGCGAAATTGTAAAATGGTTGCTAATAGGTTGTTGACATACTATCTTTAGGTTCAAGTGGGCTCGGAAGTGTTGTAATGTCAAAATCGTACCAAGTGTGTACTCCTAACACGAATAATCGAGCTTCAATGAAAGCTAAAAATACAGTCTGTCAACGCCACACGGCCGTGTGGTTGGCCGCGTGCGAGACACGGCCATGTGTCTAACAAAGGCGTGATGGTATGATCGGAGTTGGTGCGTAAAGGATGAAGGTAGGATTCTGTATATCTGTTTTGTTTATCTGATTTTGATATCTGTATCTGTTATTGACTTAGGTCCGAATCTGTATCTAACTGTATATGGAATATTGTGTATGTTGCATGACTATTTCTGTTGGGTTACACACTGAGTTTTCGTAAACTCAGATCTATTTATCTGTTCTATTCAGGTAATCTACAAACATAAGTGGCTCGGTGCAACGGAGACTCAACGGTGACCACTTGACTAGAAACTATTTTTCATTATTATTTAATAGTTTTCACTAAAATTTTTGGCTTTCATGGGAGTTTTATAATTTTTGGACTCTCCGGACCTTTTTGGACTGCTTGGTTTAAATTTTTGGTTTGGCTGCGTTTTGATTTTTAAAACTACGACGACTTGACAAAATATCGATTTTACGTGAACAAATGTTAATTTTTAAAATATGAGCATGGTTTTGATTTAATCAGTTTTTCAAACTTCCACTACGAAATGATTTGGTTAACCTTAAAGGATAACATGTAACGGTTTCAGTAATAAATATATAAATGAGTATGTTTAATAACTTGGAAATTTTATCAAAATATCATTGGTTTCAAAACCCTTCTTCTTAACACTCCCAGATTCAACCATAACGTCTAGGCCAAGTTGGGGGTGCTACATTTAGTACTATCAGAGCCAGGTTGCAAAACTCGGGCTATGAATTTTGGGTTTTAAAATTTTGTTTTGAAAAAGAACTGGCTTTCAAATGATTTGGATCATTTTGAGTAAGTGTGTGGTACATCGAGTCTCCGACGCCGATCTTGTAACTATCTCTGAATTTAGAAAACACTGTAGTTAGTACTTTTTGAGACTGTATTGAGTTAGCTAGAGACTAAAACCTCGAAAATACTTTTAAAATTCTGATAATTTAAGTATAAAATATCTATTAATAAATAGTGGAACTGATACATAAAATTTTATAATGTAGATAAAACTGAAAATATGATGAGCGGTCGTAGAACATGTGGTCGTAGTACTAGTGGGCGCGGCAGATGCTATAGCGGAGCTCGAGCTGAGTCATCCTCTCTGGGAAGTATGCCGAATTTAGATACGAGTGAGACATCGGTTCATCTAGTATTGAGATTGGGTCTCAAAGCCGCGTAGTTGAGGATGACACACTATCCCAAGCCATGTTAAGAGTGTTAGAAAGGGTCGTTGGACCCCATTCTAGATTTGAGGGCCGTGGGTCGGTAACTGAACGACTCCGGTCCAATGGAATTGAGTTGTTTAGGGGTGTCACTAGAGTCGCACCTATTGTGGTCGAGTATTGGTTGGAGGCCACTAAGGGGATTATGAACGACATTGATTGCACTCTTGACCAGAAATTGAAGGGTACAGTTTCTTTGCTTCGCGACGAGGCATATCAGTGGTGGTTTTCGGTTGAGGAGGGTACTCAACCAGATCGTCTAAACTAGTAGTACTTTAAGACTAATTTCTAGGGAAAATATATGGGTGCAAGTTATGTTAATGCTCGTAGGCATGAGTTCATGAATCTCATGCAAGGTGATAAGTCTGTGGCCGAGTATGAGGTCGAGTTTCTGAGATTGAGCCGCTACACTCGAGGCATGGATGGCTTGAGGGATAGTCTGAGGTTATTGATTGCTCCACAGAGGGAGCGAGAGTTTGCAGTTCGTGTGGATTAGGTGAAGATCTCCAAGGAGATTAAGCGCGTGGAGCACTAGAATAGAGACCATGAGAGAGGCAAGAATAAGAGGGATTTGGAGCCCGCTAGTTCTATTCAGAGGCCTAAAAAAAGGGCCAGACCTGATGGGCCTATTAGAGTGGGAGTTCCTGTTGCTCCTACTGGGATTTAGCATTGTGGTGATTGTGGTAGGTGCCATTCGGGCGAGTGTTGGAGGAGATTAGTGGCTTGCCTGCAGTGTGGGTCTTTGGAGCACCGGATTAGAGAGTGTCCACATTGTGCCGATCAGATGCAAGCTACAAAATTTACTTCTATTCAGCCTGAGAGGGCGGTACATCAACCACCTAGGGGTCGTGGATCGGCTAAGGGTGGTAATGGTATGGGCCGATGACAGAGAGCATTAGACAGATGTGTTAATTAAACTGAGGCAAGCCAGCTTGCACTGGTTTATGCTGCTCAACGTTGAGAGGACAAAGATGCCCCCAATGTGATCACAGGTATGTTTTTAATTGTTGCTACCCTATATATTGCTTTGATAGACATAGGTTCTACACACTCCTATGTAGCTAGTTCTGTTTTTGAGAACTTGGGGATTTTTGTTGAGTGTACTTCTGGTGAGATTATTGTAGTGAGTCCATTGGGATAGTCTGTTCGTGTAATAGACTTTATAGAAATGATTCATTAGAAGTACAAGGGGCTATATTTTTGGCAAGTTTGACTTAATTCTAGGTATGGATTGGTTAGTTGAGCATCGAGTTAGTTTGGACTGTGCGAGTAAGAGGGTTGTTCTAAGGATCGAGGAAGATAAGGAAGTGGTTGTGATAGGTGAGTATCAAGATTACTTGTCTAATGTGATTTCTGCTCTATGGCTGATAAATTGGTTCGGAAAGGGTGTGAGGCGTATTTGGCCTATGTCAGTGTCTCAATTTTTGGGGACTCTTCTGTTGGGGATATCAGAACAGTGAGGGAATTTTTGGATGTTTTTCTTGAGTAATTATCGGGTTTACCTCTAAATCGAGATGTTCAGCTCGACATTGAGCTTCTACTAGGTACAGCTCTAGTGTCTATCGCTCCATACCGTATGGCAGTAAAAGAGCTTACAGAGCTGAATGCTCAACTTCAAGAACTTTTGGATCATCCATCCTAGTGTGTCTCCATGGGGGGCACCAGTTCTGTTTGTGAAGAAGAAAATGGTACCATGAGGATGTGCATCGACTATCGATAGTTGAATAAACTGACTGTGAAGAATAAGTACCCACTTTCGAGGATCGATGATTTTTTTATCAGTTCTGAGGGCTTAAGTGTTCTCAATAATAGATCTCTGATCTGGGTATCATCAACTTAGAGTTAAGGAAGCTGATATTCATAAGATGGCATTTAGGACTCGTTTTGGGCACTATGAGTTCCTAGTTATGCCCTTTGGTTTGACGAATGCTCCGACTGCATTGATGGATCTGATGAACCAAGTTTTTCAGTCGTATCTGGATCTGACAAATTCTTCGATGATATTCTGGTGTACTCTAAGACTGAGGATAAGCATGATGAGCATCTTACAGTAGTGCTTCAGATATTTTGTGAGAAATAGCTCTATGCTAAGTTGAGCAAATGTGAGTTCTGGTTACGAGAGATAACTTTTCTAGGGCATGTGGTTTCTACTGAGGGGATCTGACTTGATCCCAAAAAGATTGAGGCTGTGCTTGATTGGAAATAGCCTAAGAACGTTTCTCAAATCGTAGTTTTCTAGGTCTTGTGGGTTATTATCGATGATTTGTTGAGTAGTTTTCATTGCGCAATTGTAACACCCCTTACCCGTATTCGACACCAAAATAGGGTACGAGGCATTACCGGAGTTTACTAATTAATTTTTAGACATTTCATTTTTATCCAGTATTCATATTTATAACCAATCAAAATCAAAACATTAATGAGCTAACGTTAACCAATTTAACTTATACTTGACATTATAACCAGAATCAAATCGTCCAAAATTACTAATAGAACCAATAGATGCTGTGGTATATCTCCAACAAGCTTCCAACTCAATCGAGCTTCCGATAATCATCTAAATGCATCAAATAATTATACATATTATGAATAATAATTCAATTCCAATAATAATACACACATATATATAATATTCATTACTAAATGGAATTCACTTCAATTAAAACTATATAGAATATAGCTCATTCGAGCTCACCAGACTAAATTGCAGAAATACCAAAATTCAGGAACATTTTGGAAATTTTCTGTTTTTCTCAAATTTTCACCCAATCTTGATCTAAACTAATATTTCATTCAATTTACTAATTTAAATAATAAAACAATTCATTTCATCCAATTTGGTCACTTTTTGACATTTTACAAATTTACCCTTAAAGTTTTACTTTTATTCAATTTAGTCCCTGCGCCTAAAACGTGCAAATTATCCATGCTAGCTTAATATTCATATATATATACATTTTCCTCCTCCTCCTCTCCATTCCGCATCCTTAATTTATATAATATGCTTATAAGTAACATTATCTATGGTTTCACTATTTACTTGTAAATTTATTCAAAACTATCCATTTGAGTCATAGCCACTTAATTATTTTTATCTTGAGCTACAGAACTCAAAATTAGGATCCTATAATTTTCCCTGAAACTAGACTCACATATATTCTTACCATAAAATTTTCAGAATTTTTGGTTTAGTAAATAAGTACAGTTTATTCTTTAAAGTCACCTCTGTTCTGCTATCTGACAGTTCCTACCCTTTTTCACTAAAACTTAATTATCTCCTTGTACAGAATTCGGATGATATCCCCGTTTGTTTCTATTGAAAGTAGACTCTTTGAGGATTTTAAAAAATTTTTAAAAATTTTTGATGATTTTCCAAAGTCAGAACAGGGGAATCCAAAATCATTCTGACCTTGTCTTACAAAATCTATTATATCTCATGATTTACAATTCCATTACTTATATTGTTTCTTCTATGAGAAACTAGACTCAGTAATATTTAATTCCATATTTTGTTCATCCTCTAATTCCTTTTCCAAAATATATGGTGATTTTTCAAAGTTAACCTACTGCTGCCGTCCAAAACTGTTTTAGTGCAAAATGTTAATTACTAAGTTTATAACTTCCTTATTCCCTTTCTCTATAATATTTCTTATCACTTTCACTTATTTCTCTTCACTAATATATCAAGAACATAAGAATTTATATAAGAAAACTCCACTATAAAATCTTTTCCATGCTATTTCAATAATATAAAACTTTAAAAATATATTGAAATCTCAATGTTCTTACCTTATCCTATTGATTTCAACCTTTAACTAATATGTCATAATATACGTCCCAATGTTCACATAACTCCAAAATTTCCCCTTTTTGATGCTTTATTTTCTTATTTTATTATTTCCAAGATAATATCTTACTGTAAAAATTTTTAGGGTATTACATTTCTCTCCCCCTTAAAATAAATTTCGTCCTCGAAATTTTTCCTGGTTTTCTTTGAATCATGAACTTCATTTTCCTTTCCATAAGAATAGAAGACCTTTAGTAGATTACTTTTAGAGTCATTCATATAATCCTATGTTTCCTTTTTGCTCAATTTACAAGGAAATTCATAATTAATATACATTCTCAGTTTTCTTTAAATATCAAACATATAATGATTTATTGGTATACATATTAATTTATACTTCATCTTCAAATTTTCAACAATAACAATTAATCAAATTAATATCATATATTCTCAAATTGAATTTAATCATCTTGTGAACCGTTGGTTCATGTCCTTTATTTTTGGTCTCCATTTAATTTACAATTTCAACTTTCTCATTTCTTCAATAAATCAATCGATCAATTTCATTCATTTTGTAATATCACTTGTTTACCCCTATTAACAAGTATGTAAGCAATAAATGCTAAGTAAGCTTGTATAAACTTTAATCATGTCCATTCATTTCAAATATAAAATTTATAAATATTAAGAATAATTTAATATTGATACCACAATGCTCATGTGGCTATATTCATCAACTCACAAGGTAAATAAATTCACATCATTACTTGATCGTTTTATCCTTAGCAATATAGGATTTTAAACAACCTTATACTCTTCCAAATTTCTTTATTTTCATTTGCATTTCTTTACTTTCCACACTTATTCCATATGCATGACACACAAGTCATAAACATATCATTCAACCATGGTCACAAGCTAATGCATTTAATCAAAGTTTTTTTCGAATTGATCACCTGATAAATCATTTCATAAAAAATTGCATAATTTAAACCTTACCACTTTTTAGTGAGCACTAACATATTTTCACTTAAATACTTACCAATTCAATGCATTATATAAATAATCATATTACCATTCAATCAATAGCTTGGCACTTGCCTAAGCATCAAGCAACACCACTGATTAGTGTACTTGCACATATTACATATAAATTCAACTTTGATCAACTTATTTTCTCAATATGTCACACTTGATTTTATTACTTGTCTCAACATACATAATTTCCTTGTCAAACACCATATCAATATTAATTTAGAAATCTTTCATTTCAATCACATAAATCTCTTTCCATTTCTTACTGAATCGAAGAACGACTTACGGATTTGAGTACATTGTTCTTTTTGTGCCATAGTCCAACTATGGTTTTACACATGTATCTATACTACCATGGTCCAACCATGGTCTTACGTTCAAGGTGCCATAACCCAGTTATGGTCTTATCCGTAAATTCATCCTTTGCCACAAAATGATTGTACTCAATCCCGTGTTCAATCCAAACTGAGTATTAAATTCAATAATATATTTCCAATAATAATTCATTCATTAGTTAATATCATATACTATCACATTGAGCCATTATTTGTCTCATGAACATTTAGTTCATGCTTTCTATTCATATTTTCATATTCAATTCACATTTTCAAATTATATTCCACTTAGTCACTACATGATCTCATGTATTTTTAGTTAATCAATTTCCCGATGAACATTTCGGAATATTAAACATTACTCGGTGGAATCAGCACTTAGCAACCACCTTATATTCAGTGATACGGGGAATCAGCACATAGCAACCCCTTGGGGGAATCAGCACTTAGCAACCCCCTTTTACATTCAAAAATACGGTGGAATCAGTACTTAGCAACCACCTTATAATCAATGATACTCGGTTCACATAGTAACCTGTACATAGTACTACTCATGTGACCATTTCCATCTGATACACGTAGTAGCCTGCACATAGTACTACGCACGTGATCGAAGCTATCCGGTACGCATAGTAGCCTGCACATAGTACTACACATGCGACCCATCATTCCGGTACACGTAGTAGCTTGCACATAGTACTACACACGTGACCATCACTTTCACTTTTACATAGTGGCCTACACATAGTCCGTGCCACACCTGTGATCATTTCTGTCACTTCATTTGTATCCCTTTTTATTCCGAAGGTTCATTCGAGAATTTTCCTCTTTTTCTCACTTCTCTTTTTATCGATTAATTTCAACTTCTCGTCTTTCTTAATTTAATACATTTAACTTATATAACATTCACACTATTCATTCCAGTCCAAAAATCATACTTTGGAAAAATTACATTTTTGCCCCTAAAGTTTCACAAAATTGCATTTTTTCCCTAGGCTCGTAAAATAATTTTTATTCAATTTCCTTGCATTTTAGGACTGGCCGAACCATTTATGACAATTTCAATCCACAATTTTCACTTATTCACACACTTATGACATATTTTATAACTTTTCCAAATTAGTCCTTTTAGGTATTTTTTATCGAAAATCACTTAGTTCAAGTCGTTTATCACACTCCAAACATTCATATTCTTCCATAAAATATCAAAATACATGCATATCACTTTTACACTATTCGCATAATGCTTTCAATATTATCGAAATTAGCTAAGTTGAAAAGTATCTCTACCAATAAGTAAAACAAAATCTCATCAAGGTTGGGAGATATCAACACTATCACATGTTATATGATGACATGTATTTTCAAACTTCACATATGCTACGTTCGGTCTGAGAATTGACTAAATCGTAGCTCTGATACCACTAAATGTAACACCCCTTACCCGTATTCGACACCGAAATAGGGTACGAGGCATTACCGGAGTTTACTAATTAATTTTTAGACATTTCATTTTTATCCAGTATTCATATTTATAACCAATCAAAATCAAAACATTAATGAGCTAACGTTAACCAATTTAACTTATACTTGACATTATAACCAGAATCAAATCGTCCAAAATTACCAATAGAACCAATGGATACTGTGATATATCTCCAACAAGCTTCCAACTCAATTGAGCTTCCGGTAATCATCTAAATGCATCAAATAATTATACATATTACCAATAATAATTCAATTCCAATAATAATACACACATATATATAATATTCATTACTAAATGGCATTCACTTCAATTAAAATTATATAGAATATAGCTCATTCGAGCTCACCAGACTAAATTGCAGAAATACCAAATTTCAGGGACATTTTGGAAATTTTCTATTTTTCTCAAATTTACACCCAATCTTGATCTAAATTAATATTTCATTCAATTTACTAATTTAAATAATAAAAAAATTCATTTCATGCAATTTGGTCACTTTTTGACATTTTACAAATTTACCCTTAAAGTTTTACTTTTATTCAATTTAGTTCCTGCGCCTAAAATGTGCAAATTATCCATGCTAGCTTAATATTCATATATATACATTTTCCTCCTCCTCCTCTCCATTCCGCATCCTTAATTTATATAATATGCTTATAAGTAACATTATCTATGATTTCACTATTTACTTGTAAATTTATTCAAAACTGTCCATTTGAGTCATAGCCACTAAATTATTTTTATCCTGAGCTACAGAACTCCAAATTAGGATCTACTAATTTTCCCTAAAACTAAACTCAATTATATTCTTACCATAAAATTTTCATAATTTTTGGTTTATCAAATAAGTACAGTTTATTCTTTAAAGTTACCTCTGTTCTACTGTCTGACAGTTCTGACCCTTCTTCACTAAAACTTAATTATCTCCTTGTACAGAATTTAGATGATATCCCTATTTGTTTTATTGAAATTAGACTCTTTCAGGATTTTAAACATATAAATTATAACCCATATTTATTTGTTTACATTTTTTGATGATTTTCCAAAGTCAGAATAGGGGAACCCGAAATCATTTTGACCTTATCTTACAAAATCTATTATATCTCATGATTTACACTTCCATTACTTATAATATTTCTTCTATAAGAAACTAGACTCAGTAAGATTTAATTCCATATTTTTTCATCCTCTAATTCCATTTCCACAATTTATGGTTATTTTTCAAATTTAACCTACTGCTGCTGTCCAAAACTGTTTTAGTGCAAAATGTTAATTACTAAGTTTATAACTTCCTTATTCCCTTTCTCTATAATATTTCTTATCACTTTCACTTATTTCTCTTCACTAATATATCAAGAACATAAGAATTTATATAAGAAAACTCCACTATAACATCTTTTCCATGCTATTTCAATAATATCAAACTTAAAAATATTTTGAAATCTCAATGTTCTTACCTTGTCCTATTGATTTCAACCTTTAACTTGATTTTCTCTCTCCTCCAGCTCCAATTTCTTGAATCCAACTTGATATTCTAGCTCCCCATAGTCTCCTTATCAATTTTCTCTCTTGGTGGCTATGGAAATTTCTTTGAATTCTAAGTGAAAATGGTGAATTTTTGGTGAGAGGACCAAATTGTAATGAAAGCAAAACTTTCTTTCTTTCCCTCTTCTTCTCACGTTAATGCATGGAAAAATGGTGGGGATGGTTGCTTTTCATCCTTCTTTCCACATATATATTTACTAAATAAATTAATAATAATAAAATAATATCATTTAAAAAAATCATATTAAAATATTAATAAACTAATATTTATTTATTTATTAATCTAAAATATCTCCAACATCATCATTATCTTCTAGATTTCTCTCTCTTCTAATTGACCATTTTGCCTTCATGATCTTTAAAATTCCATCCTTGAGTCATCGCTTAATTTGGTAAAATTGTGATTTAGTCCCTCAAACTTCTTCACCTTTTTCAATTTGGTCCTAATCCATCCATTTTTCTTAGTTTCTAGATCATTCCACCCTTAAAATATTTACACCATTGGTCCCTCAAAATTTTCTTATTTACACTTTAACCTCTTAAATTTTGAATATTTACTCTTAGACAACAAAACTTTTCTCACTTTTGTGATTTAATCCTTTCTTGAACTAATATGTCGTAATATACGTCCCAATGTTCACATAACTCCAAAATTTCCCCTTTTTGACGCTTTATTTTCTTATTTTATTATTTCCAAGATAATATCTTATTGTAAGAATTTTTGGGGTATTACAACAATAGTGTTCCTTTCATCTGGACTCATGCACAACAATCGAGCTTAAAGAAGCTCAAGGCTATTCTGACTCAGGCTCCTGTTCTGATACAGCCTGAATCTGGTAGGGAGTTTGTGGTGTACAGTGATGCGTCGCACGTCGGTTTGGGATGTGTACTAATGGAAGATGGTAAGGTTCTGGCTTATGTGTCCCGTTAGCTTAAGTTACATAAGGGGAATTATTCGATGCACGATCTCGAGTTACCTGCCATGGTGTTTGCTTTGAAGATCTGAAGGCACTATCTGTATGGTGAGAGGTGTATTACCTATATTGATCACAAGAGCCTCAAGTACCTCCTTACTCAAAAGGAGTTAAATCTTAGGCAGCGTCGATGGGTTGAACTGGTCAAGGATTATGACTATATGATACAGTATCATCCTGGTAAGGCCAATGTGGTGGTCGATGCTCTCACTCGTAGAGCGATGACTAATTTGAGGGCGATTTTCGTTCATTGGCTGAGTTGCATGTTAAGCCAACTTGGATTGGGCAGATTCAGGAAAAGTAGTTAGATGATGAGTCTCTGGTTCTACGGTTTCGTCAGGTTGAGAGTGGCAGTAGTTTTGATTTTTGGGCTGAATAAAGATGGGGTTCTATGTTTTCGAGGATGGGTTTGTATAGCGAACGATTCTAGTTTGAGACAATCGATTTTGGGTCCTCAATTGGCTTTCGAGATGAAAAATAAAGTTAGATTGATTCGAGATCATCTAAAGACGGCTTCTAATAGACAGAAGTCTTATATAAATCTGAAAAGGAGAGATATCGAGTACTCTGTGGGTGACTTCGTATTTCTTAAGGTATCTCTATGGAAGAAGATTCTACGGTTCGATCGTAAGGGCAAGTTGAGCCCCAGGTTTATTGGGCCGTATCAGACTCTAAAGTGTGTGGAACTAGTCGCTTATCAGTTAGAGCTACCTCTAAAATTAGCTGTATCCATGTTGTGTTTCACGTCTTAATGTTGAGGTAGTATCGGTCTGATTCATCTCGTGTTGTCTCTATTGAGGAGATCAAGGTTAGACTAGATTTGAGGTTTGAAGAAGAGCCAGTCCAGATTTTGGATCGAGATATTAATGAGGAGGAAGCCCATTCCACTGGTAAAGATTCTGTGGCTGAATCGTGGCACTAAGGAAGCCACGTGGGCACCTGAGGACTTGATGTGTCAACAATATCTTGATCTGTTTGGATCAGGTAAATTTTGAGGCCAAAATTTCTTTTAGGAGGATAGATTTGTAACGTTCTAGTTAATTTAAGTCTATTTTTATGAAATCTGACATAAGTGTGTATTTGCTTCAGTAGTTAATTGTTCTGGGTGTGGGTATGAGGTATTGGGTTCAAGTCCCACTTTTGGAAATTTTGTTATTTTTGATTCAAGCCTTATCCCTGGTGGGTGGGCTTATATAAAATTATTTATAAGCCATATTAGAATGAGTCTGCTGGTTCGAGTTGTAAGGATTTAGTGTGTTGGAGGTCCTATGTTCGAATCCCTACGTGAGCATGGGTGATAATTTTTGTTCTGGTTGTCTGTTAGAGGTTCGGTGGAGTTGGGACTCTAAAGTAGTTGGATGTGGTTAGTGGGGAGGATATTATGGGATGTGGTTGTTGTGGAGAGTTAAGATATTACTCAAATAGGTTTTTTATTATTATTTTAGTTTATTTTTTATTTTTCTCTCTCTTCCCAAAATTTGACGTTAGTTTCTACCTCTTCTTTATTTTTTCTGTCATTTTCACCTTTTTGTTCCTCATTTATTTCCTTGTTCCTTTTTCTTCCTTTCCTTTCAGATTTTGTTCACTTTTCCTATTCGTCGTGCAGTTTCGATAAGCTTTTCAATTCTTTTTTGTTGTAGTAACGCAACGTTGATTGTAGAGAATTTGATTTCTGTGGACTGTTGTGTAGGAGAAAGCCGTGATTTTCGCTCCAACGGTTTAGTTTATTATGTGTGGTCATTTTTACAGTGGTAATTTTATGAGCGTTGCTCGGTTTAGTTTTGTGAAATCGTAAATTGGTTGCTAATAGGTCGTTGAAATGCTATCTTTAGGTTCTGGTGGGCTTGGGAGTGTTGTAGCATCAAAACTGTACCAGGTGTGTACTCTTAACACGAAGAACAGAGCTTCAGCAAAAGCTGAAACTACAGTCTGTCGACGCCACACGCCCACACGGGCGTGTGGCAGATCGTGTGGTTGGCTGTGTGCAAGACACAGCCATGTGTCTGATAAAAGCATGGCCAGGCAAAGGACACGGGCATGTGGGGGTGATTCAAGTACTTGAAGATATGCTTCGATGTTGTATTTTAGAATTTGAAGGTAATTGGGAGAAGTATTTACCATTGGTTGAGTTTACATACAATAATAGTTATCAATCGAGCATAAAGATAGCACCGTACGAAGCTTTGATTGGTCGTAAATGTCAAACTCTGTTGTATTGGATGGAGCTTAGTAAGAAAAAGATTCACGGGGTTGATTTGATTCGAAGGACTGAAGAAAAAGTGAAAGTAATTAGAGATAGTTTGAAAGCAGCTTCAGATCGACAGAAATTGTATACAGATTTAAAACGTAAAGACATTGAATTTCAAGTCGGCGATAAAGTGTTCTTGAAAGTATTGCCTTGGAAGAAAGTTCTTCGTTTTGGTCATAAAGGAAAGCTAAGTCCACTAGTTATTGGGTCGTATGAGATTATCGAGAGAATTGGGCCAATAGCATATCATTTAGCTTTGTCGTTGGAGTTAGAAAAGATTCATAATTTGTTTCACGTATCTATGTTAAGACGATACCGATCAGACCCATCGCCAGTGGATATCAAGATTCAGCCTGATATGTCTTATAACGAAGAATCGATCAGCATCTTAGCTTGAGAGGTTAAAGAATTAAGAAATAAAAGAATAGCTTTATTGAAAGTTCTCTGGTAACGACAAGGGATAGAGGAGGCCACTTGGGATCTAGAGGAAGCTATGAGAAAGCAATATCTGAACCACTTTTCTTGTAAGATTTTCGGGAACAAAAATTCCTTTAGGGGAGAGTTGTGACTCCCCGTTTTAAGTGAAACCAGAACAGTGATTTTGGGACCATAAATCTGATGTGAGAATATTTATTTTATTATCATTTTAAAAATCAAAACAACAGTATCGTATAATAATCTCGTTAAGAAATTTTATCTTTTGCATGCTTACTTCAATAAAAATGACTAAATTGCAAAAGGTGAAAAACTAGAGTTCTATAAGCTAAAGGGATTTAATAGCTATGAAATTTAATGGTTAGAGGGTTCATGTTCTAAATAAACCATTGACATATTGAGTGGACAAATATGAACATTTATTAGGTGGTTTTAAAGGTTATATATCAAGGTTAATTAAGTAAATTAGTAAATAAGTTAATTAAAATAAAAAAATAAAAGAAAGATATCATCTTTCTTCCATCTTCACCTGAAAAAAAGAACGTCGGTAATGACAATATATCGTTAAGAAAAAAAAGAAATAAAAATAAAGAACACACAGATTTTTACGTGGAAACCCTTTCGGGAAAAAACCACGGGCAGAGAAGAAGAAAATTCACTATGTCAAATTCGAATGATTACAAGAGTAGACTAAAATTCACTATGTCGAATTCGAATGATTACAAGAGTAGACTATGTCTATTTATAGGCTTGTAAAACCATATTCTAATAGGAGTGTAGTAAGATTGAAACACCTTATTCTAATCAATATCAAATAGATAGAGTTTAATAAGGTTTAAAAAACCTTATTCTAAAATAAAATAAAAGAAGTGTAGTTCTATAGGGATTTTACTTTTATTTTATTTTACCACTGTATTTTATTTAAATAAGGATTCGGGTCACTTAATTCTAACAATCTCCACCTTGACATGAATTCTCAATGAACAAGTTCTTCATTACGAACTATCAACAAACATGTTCTCCACCTCTTTCATAAAACCCCTTAAGGGTTTAACTTCAACAAGAACACCAATCAACTTTAAGCAATGCTCAAACTTGGTTATAGGAAGTGACTTAGTCATCATATCTGCAGGATTTTCATGAGTACTAATTTTGCTCACAACAATATCACCATGAGCAATAATATCACGAACAAAATGATGCTGAACATTGTAATGACGGAAAAGTGCAAGAGTACACAATCGCAACAAGTAATAAAGTGACAAGTAAATTTCGAGTTATCGTACCCACAGGGACTGTAAAAAATTATTTATGAATGCTATTTAAAACACTTTGGTGAAGAAAAATATTTTGTTTGAAGAGGGTAATTAAAAACTAAGATTTTAAACTAAGTAAACTAAATAAATAAATCTCAAATGCACGATTTCAAAATATGATTTTAATCAAGATGACATAATTGTGTTAGATTAATTACATTTCTTAACTTAGAATTGTTAAACTTATGTTTATATTGTTACGAATAAGTTCACGACAACTTGGTAATTTGCTAACTTATGAACATACTCACCTACCAAAATCCATTTATCTCTTGACTATATCCCTATGTCAATTCAACCGATTAAACAAACCTTAATAGGCAAATATGTTATTGCACATACATACTTATCAAATCGAAATAATCTCTTGTACATATCCCTATGTCAATTCAAACAATTAACTCGATTTATTAAGCACATAAAATACTATGTAAGGTAACAAAGTATCCTTACCTTAAACAGTTTAATCACAATAATCTTGCAAGTTATGCAAGGCAAATGTATCGTCAGATATTGTTGCTAATCTAACCCTCAGCTACCTTAGATGATTAAACGTGCACTGGTTAAGTGTTGTGTCCATTAATTACAATTTCAATCCGTTTAAATAATTTATTCATTAGTTACCTAACAATTGTAATGCAAGAATAACTTAGTCATGATTTTACTTAATCAAGCATCTTACCGAGGTTAATTAAGCATCTTACCGAGGCCTATAACAACATAAACACAATTTTAATAATTTTAACAAACGAAATGCAATAAACCTAACACGAATTAAATTCAAGCTAAATGATTAAATTAACCATTCCAACAACATAAATATTCATAGATATGTTTAGCATAACAACAAAAATTAAAGAGATAGGGAAAAAGAATCAAATACGGTATTTTTCTACGGCTTGACCAGTTGCTCTGTTCTTCCTTCTCCGTTGTCCTCGTCGACCAAGGCTGCTATGAACACTTAATTGCTACTCCAAATAGCTGATGAATGCCCCTTTCCCAATAGGAGAAATCAACAAGAGAGAAAGGGTACTCCAAATAGCTGATGAATGCCCCTTTCCCAATAGGAGAAATCAGCAAGAGAGAAAAGGAATTTTGAAATGGAAAAGAAGAGAGAAAGTGGAGAGAAGAGAGGAAAGATGTGAATGCTTGAGGTGTGTTTTTAAAATGACTAGCCTAAGGGGGTTTTTATAGCTAAGGAAGGCTGTTAAAAATAGCTAAAATTATCAGCCAAAGAGCCCTCCCTTGGCCGGCCACACATGTTGCTAATTTAGGCATGGGGCAAATCTATAAAGCCATCAATTGTGGAGGGGTTTGGGTGCAACTTGAAAAAGTCTTAGGTCCTCTTTACAAGCTTAAATAATCAGCTAATAAGCTGATTTGGGTTAGCTCTTGGGACAGTTTTTGGGCTGTCCAGTTCTTGGTCGGTTCGGTTCACTCGATTCAGTTCAACTAGACCACTTTTTCATAATTAATTAATAATAATTTATTAACCCAAATTAAATTGGATATAAATTAAAATTAATTATATTATGAATTAATACATATAATTTTGGACCATCTTCAGCTAAAATTTATTTCGCCTCGATACTTCAAATTGCTTCTCGGTTTTGTGCTTCTAGCAGTGTTTACCGAGCCATTTTTCTCCCTTTGTGCAAATCTGTCGAAAAAAAACCAAAATTCATCAAAATTAATTATAAAATTAACTAAAATTCAACATGTTCATATTTTAAGTGCACTTCAATTATTTTGTAAAAATTAATTATTTTTTTGACAAGAATTTTATCGAAACTATATGATTTTAAGTTAAAAAAGGATATGTAAAAATGTGTAAATTTCTGTGTTTCCACAGCCCCAAACTTAATGACGAGCAATGCAAAAATTAAAAAGAATTACTCAGAAAACACCTTTGAAAAATTCCTTCAGAATAACATTCTTCCCATAATTATGAATTTAATATACTTATGCTCAAAAACAAGAAATTTCATAGTTATGATACTTAAGTATACATATCATTCAAAAAAATTAGACTAAATGCTTCCTTAACAAGACATGTTAACCCTTACCAATTTGATTTTATTTCCTTATTCAAGATTAAGCTGCAATCATTAAGTTTAACATATGTTTTCATATGTTGAACATAGCAATTTCTCTCCACTAATGTAGGTAGCATAGAAAACTTTAATCAATAGGTATTTAAAAAGGTTGTAACATAGCTAGGCTAGAGGTAGGTAAAAGATAGATAAATTTAGGTTTTTAAACCCTAGACTTAGCTTTAATCAGACCGTTGGAATAATTTCCTTCAATACACCAACTTATTTTACTTTCACATGCTCCTTTGTACATCTATTTTCTTTCAAGTACATGTGCTCTTTTTTTTTCAAGCATTTTACTATATGTATTACAATTTTTAGAACATTTAATACTTCTTTCAACTCCCCCAACCTTATTTTCAAAGAATATTCTGAATAGTACTGAGTCTAGTGTTTGGGACAATTTAAAGATAATTAAGAGAGAAGTGATGGCTAAATATTGCAAGTGTTCAAATAAAATTATGCCACATAGTCTGAAAGTTGGGTTTCAAAGGATAAACTTTCATCAAGGTTGGCTTGAAGGGCTCAAACGGTCCAAACAAGAGTTGCCTAAATCATTTTTAACATTCCATGCTTCCTAGGATTTCGCCTCAAGAAACTACTAAGTCAATTCTAGAGACTTAAACTTTCATGCATGCCTACCTTTCTTAAGGAACAAAAAATTTTATGGTACGATTTGCATGTTTTATTAAAAATACATTTATATCATTATTTAGCTAACATAACAATTTATTGAAATAATAAAACTTTATTTATACTAAATTTTAGCATACTTAACAAAATTTCAAATTATTGAACAAAATGTATCCTAACCATAATTAAAAGAACTATTTATTCTGAGTGGAAATAATTTCAATTTTTCGGTCCCCCTACTGAAAATGAACAATGTCCTTATTGTTTAAAGTGAATAGATACTATACACTAGGTAGGGTTCTAGAAAAGAGGAGGTGAGTCAATTTGACTACTTAAGTACCAAGCTCTTTCTAAATCTAATCCTAGACATGTATATATCTATTGTCACACTTTATACTTCGCGACTTGTTCAATTTTATTAATGATTTCTATCTCTTGTTTTATTATGAAAAAATTCCTAATTAATTTTATCCTAAAATAACCTAAGAACATAAATAAAATAAAGTCGAGATCCCCCATTTATTTATTTGCAGATCCTTCCAAATTTGAATCATCTTTTGCTCCATCATTATTGTCTTCACATGAATCACTTCGCTCCTTTTTCGATAATAGGCTTCATGGTTCAAATATGTAATCTGGAAACTCAGGCACAAAAATAAATGGGTCATTGTAAATTTTCGTAATAGCACTTCTCATTAAGTCATCCCTTATTTTTGAGTATTTCCAGTAAGCTTATTACTGCCACTGCATATTTTTAAGTCTCGATATCAGGTTAAACTTCTGGTTCCATTGGTTCCACCTTATCAGGGACTTCAGCTAATTGCACTGGCTCGATCTCTGTGGGATCTTCTTCTTCTTCTTTTTCTGGATCCTCACTTTCTTCAACTCGTTGCCGTAGAATAGAGTCTCCAGCTATTCAATAGAGGTCCCAATCTGTGATTGTGCCCTGGTTATAGCCTGTCTTCTTTACGCTTGCAAGAATTTTAGCTTTCAAGCACAAAATTGTTATCGTAAAGGGAAAGTAAGCTGGGCCAGAATGTGAACGTCTAATGGCACAATTCCACATTACCCTCAGGATGATTTTTCCCATATCAATGGTCTTCCCAGTTAAAATCGAGTATAATAAGACCATTCGCTCTAATGAGATTGTAGTCCCATGTGAGCTAGGCATAAGGCTGAATTGGATGAAGTAGAATCATACCTTTGCGAGTGGTGTCAAATATTCTCTTCGACAAGTGTGGATTTCTTGCTTTGACACAGTCCAATTAGAACCTGGAACTGTAAGTTCCTCGAGAATTTCTTGCAAATTTTTAGGCTCTATATTACTCATTAAGGAGGAATATTCATTGTTTTCAAAATCAGGCAATTCAAAGAACTCAGTAATAGCGTTTGAAGTTATTGGTACCTTGATTCCACGAACTGGAACTTTTGTCAACTCGCTTGAGGTTAAATTCGCATAGAATTCGCGCACTAACTCCTCATCCACACCAGGTCTCTTCTCACAAAACAACTCCCAATTGAGAGTTTCAGCAACCTAACGAATATGCGCCATAAAACCAATATAGTTGCTTTCTTTCAATGTGAAACCTTTCTCTGGATGCATCTGTTGATTCTTGAAGATACTCTCGTATCTTGCTTTGGCTTCTTCACAGTGAAACTTGTTTTGTGATTCGTCAATTTGGGCAGATGCACGAGTTCTCTTGCGAGGCATTATTAACCTAATCATAAGATGGTAACAATTATTTTCTCAAAAATTTAATTAATATAAAATATTAATAATTCAATAAATTTAAAAATTAGATAATAAAATTAAAATTTAGGAGAAAAATTGGTCTTACCACCTTTTTTGTAAAAATTAATAGCTCTTAAGAAAAATAATTTTGAATCAAAAGATGGCAAATTAAAATAGGTTGAGGGGTTTTTGGCTAAGAATGGGTGAAAGGGTGGTGTGCCGCTCGGGTATGCAAGGCAGCAACGCGCAGTAGGGGATGGATGTGAGCAGCGCGTGGATCATTGAGCAGGCCTGGTGTGGGCGCGCGCGAGGTGCTACTGACTGATCAGCTCGGAGATGCTATGGCTAGGGAATTGTTAGGAGGTTTCGGCACTTAAGGGTTTTGGTGTTTTTGGAGGGAATGGTGTATAAATGGAAAAAAAATAAGAATAGATGGGTGGAATTTACAGTGAAAGGAGTAGGAGCCAGAGTAGAATTCTTAAAAATTCTAAGTTCTAATTCTACTCAAAGTAAATAACAATTAATAATTAATATAATGCATATTAAATTATTATTTGCTATTAATTTATTAAGATAAAAACTTATCGAATAAAATATGATTAAATTAAAACTAATCCTAACTCTAAATAAAGTTGATCATAATTAATATATATTATAATGGATATAATTATATATTAATAATTATCATCTTTTCTTTTTTTTTCTTTTTTTTATTGAACTAAAAACATTTATTCTAGATTCTTTTTGAAAATATTTACAAAAAGAGCAACCAAATTTTTAAAAATAATTCAATTAAGTTCCTAGACCTAATGAAAATTCAAAATTGAGTTACAACATAAAACTTGGATCAAAGTTGACCTTTTTATTTGAAAACTAAAAATTTATTTTGTCATTTAGGGAATAATTTCTTGAGAAATTATGTTAAAATCAATTCCCAGGAAAGATTGAAGAGGTTACAAGTGGTCCTGCTTAAGTTCCAATCTCCTAAACAGAATTTATTTAAACATACTAATCCCAAAAATATACCCTAAATCATTTATTCAAATAGAAGAATAAGAAAAATTAAATATCTGATAAAATGAACGAGATTTGATTCTGTTCAATTTTATCTCCCCAAAAATGTTTCAAGCGTTGAGCATTAACTCGAAAATTACCTCCCTTACCTTGAAGTTCAACAACTCTGTATTGATAGACTCGATGAATCATAAATGGACAGGACCAATGTGATTTTAACTTACCTGGAAAGAACCTTAATCTGGAATTGAATAACAAGACTTGCTAACCTACTTCAAATTCTCGAACTCGAATGTGCTTGTCATGCCATTTCTTGAGTCTCTCCTTAAGTAATTTGGCATTCTCATATAAAGACATTCAAAATTCTTCTAACTTGTTAAGTTTAAGCATCCGTTTCCCTTTGGCACTTTTAAGATCCAAGTTGACTCGTTGGAGAGCCCAGTAAGCTTTGTGTTCTAACTCCAAGGGTAGATGGCAGGCTTTCCCAAGGACTAACCTATAGGGTGACATCCCTAAAGGTGTCTTATATGCCTTTGATCTCCTTGCTTGCTAGTTCAACTCGCCTTTGATCTCCTTGTTTGCCAGTTCAGCTTGCCATTCATCTACGGATGGTAAGTTGTAGCCACCTTGTGTTTCACTCCATGTTTATCTAATAACCATTTAAACCACTTGTTCATAAAATGGGACTCTTCATCACTGATGATGGCTCTTGGGGTTCCAAACCTTGTGAACACATGTTTCTACAAAAACTTCATTACAACTTTAGCATCATTTGTTGGATCTGCCTCTGCCTCAACCCACTTAGACACATAGTATACTACTACTAATATGTACTTGTGACCAAAATACGGAGAGAGTCAATACCCCAAACATTGAATAATTCTACCTCAATGATGTTTGTTCAAGGCATCTCATTTCTGTTGGTGACATTTTCGACCCTTTGACATCGAACATAACTCTTTACGTAAGCATATGTGTAACACCCCTTACCCGTATTCAACACCGGAATAGGGTACGAGGCATTACCAAGACACATACACTTGTAAACGTATTGAATCGAGTTATAAAATTTCATCTAAATTAAAATTTTCAAATTATTAACATACTTTTATAATTCTTCACTATATATCCTCAAAATATTATATTCATAATAAATAGGGCCTACTAGACCCGATACATACTTATGCAATTCAATGCTTCATTTCCTTTTCATTCATTTCACTATTTCTCATGCTTACAATTCAAATCATATCACTAGCAATTTCCTTTTAATTCACTTACAATTCAGTATCTTTAAGATCAATACTAATATGTATTTACCATTTAACTCAATGTTTATCGATTATACCATTCATTAACACAACTATGAAATTCTCAATTTTGCAATGAAAATATCACTTTAGCTTAAATAACATCATCAATTCAACTCATTATCCCCTTTTTCATCATTTTACACTTCAAGTATGAACTTACTATTTCATTACCTTTCTATACCCGTTTCCTATGCACATCACACAATACATAAACATATCATTCAACCATAGTAGCAAGCTAGTGCATTTAAACATAATTCTTTTTGGAACTAACCACATGATAAACCATTTCACTAGAGATTACATAATTTAAATCTTATCACCCCTTTCCTGATCACACGCATATTTCCATTTAGGCACTTACCATTTCAATTCATAACTTATAAGTTTAACGTGGCATAATCTAGCCACAACTTGGCCAAAGCTTAAGCATGTACACCAAATATGTTAGCCAAATAAACATATAGCGTAAGCATTATAAGCATGGATGAGCACAACATTTGTTCATGTATCAAACTTACCAACATGAGTTAATTTATAAACCATTCAGGACATTACTTCATGCCAAATCATATACCCAATATACCATAAACACTTACTATGAAACTTTATTTTCCCACATGAGCTTAAACCATGACCAATAATGCACAAATATAAGCGTCATTTCTATTTCATCGTTTATCAATTATAATCGAACATATGACTAATTATACACAAATAATTCATATATTTTCAAATGTTCCTCCTCCTCCTCTTCATTTCACATCCTTAATGTGTATAACACACTTAAACTACATTATCCATACTTTCACTATTTTCCTGTATGTAAATTCAAGCTGTCTATCTAAGTCTCAGTCACTAATTTATTTATATCTCAAGCTAAAGAGATCCAAATTAAGATCCATTAATTTCCCCAAAACTAGACTCATATATCTTTTTACCATAAAATTTTTAGAATTTTTGGCTTAGCCAATAAGTACAGTTTATTCTTTAAAGTTTCCCCTGTTTCACTGCTCAATAGTTCTGACCCATCTTCACTAAAAATTAATTATCTCCTTGTACAGAATTCCGATACTGCTCTCATTTGTTTATTTTGAAAATAGACTCATTCAGGATTCTAAACATATAAATTTTATTCCATAATTATTTTTATAATTTTTAATTATTTTCCAAAATCAGAACAAGGGATTTTGACATCATTCTGGCCCTATCTCACTAAAATTCAAATATCTCATAATATAAAACGTTTTTGCTTTCTCTGTCTCTTTTATGTGAAAATAGACTCATTAAGCTTTAATTTCATATATTATTCAGCCTCTAATTCAATTTTCATCATTTTTGGTGATTTTTCAAATTCACACAACTGCTGTTGTTCAAAACTATTTTATTTCTAAATTTACTCTTTAATAGTTTCATTACTTCATATCTTCTTATTCATGGGTCGATTAAATATCGAACCCAATATTCATCACGTAATCTTATTCATTTCACATGTACTTTCACTTTTCTAATTTCCTCGATGAACACTTCAAAATATTAACTGTTACTCGGTGGAATTAGCACTTAGCAACCAACTTATATTCAGTAATACGGGGAATCAGCACATAGCAACCCCTTTCAGAATCAAGGATACGGTGGAATCAGCACTTAACAACCACCTTTAGAATCAATAATTCGGGGAATCGACACTTAGCAACCCCTCGGGGAATCTGCACTTAGCAACCCCTTACATTCAATGAATCCCGGTCTAATCCGAGTGTTCAATCGGGAACCTTATTTTACAACATTTTACCAACTTGTTCAAATTTAACCACATTTTTGTAATCTACAACAAATATTTATTCTATATTCAATCGTTTCTCAACAATATATTAAATAAAATTAAAACAATGCATTATTCACATACAAACTTATTTAACACTCACATTATTCACTTTAGTCCAAAAATCATACATTGGAAAAATTACATTTTTGCCCCTAAAATTTCACAAAATTATGATTTTGCCCCTAGGCTCGTAAAATAATTTTTATTCAATTTCCTTACATTTTAGGCCTAGCCGAACCATTTTCATAACTATAGTAGTCTACAATTTTTACTTATTCACACACTTACACACATTTTACAATCTTTTTACAAACTAGTCTTTTTATGCATTTTCACTGAAAATCACTTAGTAAAAGTTGTTTCTCTAACCACAAACATGCATAATCTACCATTAACCATCAAAATACACAAATTTCTAACATGGGTCCAAACTTAGACCTTCATCATTTCTCAAATAAATGGTAGAAATAAATAAATCTTGTTACAAGGGTTTCAAAAACTTGAAAATCATTAAAAACGGGGCTAGAACGGACTTACAATTGAGCTTGAAATCTTGAAAAACCCTAGCCATGGTTTCTCCATGCAAATATCAGCCCCTAGCTTGAAGATGGACAAAAATTGGCTTTTAATTTTATTTTTAATTCATTTTAAATACTAAATGACTAAAATGCCATTAATGAAAAACATTGGAAACATGCCTAAGCATGTCCATTTTTGTCCACCAACTTAACCAATGGTCTAATTTCCATATAAGGATCTTCAATTTAAAATTTCATAACAATTGGACACTTCTAACATGTCGAACTCAATTTTTGCACTTTTTACAATTTAGTCCTTTTTACTAAATTGAGTGCTCAAACATTAAAATTTTCGAACAAAATTTTCACGAAATTATTCCGTGAAATTGTAGACCATAAAAATATAATAAGAATAAATTTTTCTTCGTCGGATTTGTGGTCCCGAAACCACTATTCCAACTAAGCCCAAAATCAGGTTGTTACAATTCTGCCCCCTTTAGGGATTTTTGTCCCCGAAAATCTTACTAGAAGAAGTTACTTCCAAGTCTCATGAGACACTTTCACTAACTTTCCTGAATCACTAATCAATTTAATCTCGTATATCTCTTTTAAATAAATATATCTCTATATCATACTTTCTGAAATACAGATTTTTCATTTCGACTATCTGTCTTCATACTCATGAATGCACAGAATTTATTTTCTTAGTTGTGGACATGCTTAAATACATATAACTCAAATCACATCTCGATAATTCAATTCACTTTAATAAGACAACTGAGCTGATTTCAACTATTAAACACTAACATAACAAGGTATTCTTTTCTTCATGCTGAGGATACAACTTCAACACAAAATCTTTCAACAATCTTTTAGCATACAAATCAAAGATCCTTTAAACCGTATTAGTTCGAGGAAACAAATATTCTGATTGAACTCATTAACTTTAATCAAATTTACCTGAGGAAAAATTCCATCATACAATTTTGAGCTTATACTCTCATTATTTATACCCTTGCTAATGAAAATTTCTTACACGAAAATAAAAAAAGTCCAGATACTAGAATCACCACATTTCAGCTTTGGAATTTCATCGTAGAAAAACAATACACTTTCTAAATATTCATGCAAAATAGAACAATAACTGGTCATTAACCGACCAGACCAACAGGGCTTCTGTCTAACATCATAATTAACTAGCATTCTCACAACATAAGAACTCTATTAGAGCTGAACAAGAATAAAAGAATATATATAATATCCAAAAAAAATCATCATGTTCATTTTGATTGTAACCTTCACACACAGACATCTTTACCACTTAAGTATCATTTCTCTAACTAATTCTGTTAACACAAACCTCAGATTATTCCATTCACTGACAAAAATCAATTCAGAAGAACTTCCAGTTAATACATACATTCTTTAGGTATGATACCTGAATATTTTGTCTCATCAAATTTAACTTCTTCTTTAACCGTGACATTACATAATCCGTATAATCTTTAAAACAATCTAATATTTCTTTTAAAACTGAGTTCATTTGTTACACTATACTCAACTCTGTTTGCATTACTAATTATTTGACCACTGAACTCTTTAGTTGACATTTATGAGCTTGTTCAACATGATTCTCATAAAAATTTCATCATAAAGCAATACTGATAAGGGGGTGATGATCAGGTCATAAAGCCTCTAACTTACTCTCATAAATACATATATTTATAACTTAGCATTCATCATCAATGTAATACCATCATAACCACATAGTTCATTCCAAGCAAATTAACACATCTATTTATTACGAATGTTTTCTGTCACCCACAATTTCACACAATGGATTTACTTACTCGAGCTCAATATTAATATCTAATTAAATACCAATACTTAGCTTCCATTTTACTTACCGACATTTGTCAAATTAGAGAATGTCTTAAGGAATTGAGTACTTCGTTTTCACATTGCCATAGTATAACTATGGTCTTGCACATCGCCACATATCACACACCGAAGCCATAGTCTAGCTATGGTCTTACACGGAAACACATAATTACATTTTCACATTTTACCATGGTCAAACCATGGTCTTTTCTATCAATTCATCACATATCACTGAACAAAAGTACTCATTCTTGCGTTCTACTCAATTTGATCTTCCAATTCAATTTTCATGCTATTATAATATTTATAGTTCAATAATAAAGACATAAAACAAAACATCATATTGTTTCTCATTTAACAATTAAACATAATATTCTATCATATAAATATACTGATTACACTTATTCAAGCAAGTGTACATAAACACACATTCCATCTATTTGTGTATATTTGCTTGCCATATTTACTTAATCAAATATGTTGAGCACATAACATCATATGCACACCAAGCAAACACGGATGAGCTTATCACCATATAAACTTTCATTTTATTTTATGTTTCCACATTTCTCATCTCAACTTATAGTTATCTCATTTTGTACATTAACATATACTTATCATGAACTTCTATTCATACTTTTCTAAGTTTTGTTTCATCACAAACACATTTCAATCACCTCAATATAATTTTTTTTAGCATTTTTGAAAACAACTCGATTGGAAGTAATACGGCATTACTGGATATCACGTTATCACGAGTAATAATACGACATATATAGCTAGACTCACATTCGCTACGTTAGTTTGAGAACCGACAAAACCGTAGCTCTGATACCATTAAATGTAACACCTGTTACCCATATTCGACACCAGAATAGGGTACTAGGCGTTACCAGAACACATACACTTGTAAACGTATTGAACCGAGTTATAAAATTTCATCTAAATTAAAATTTTCAAATTATTAACATACTTTTATAATTCTTCATTATATATCCTCAAAATATTATAGTCATAATAAATAGGGCCTACTAGACCCGATACACACTCATGCAATTCAATGCTTCATTTCATTTTCATTCATTTCACAATTTCTCATGCTTACAATTCAAATCATATCACTAGCAATTTCCTTTTAATTCACTTACAATTCAATATCATTAAGATCAATACTAATACGTATTTACCATTTAACTCAATGTTTATCGATTATACCTGTAACAGCCCGATTTTAGGTCTAGTTGGAACAGTGGTTTCAGAACCAGAAATCTGATGAAAAAAAAATTTTTAAATTATGACATGGGTTGCATTATGATAGGAAGGTTGCATGAAAATACTGATATGAAAATTTTATCGATTTAGTGATTAATTAAGGAAAGAACCTATTTGTATAAAATGTAGAATTTGAATTCTAGAAGCTAGAAGGGTTAACTAGCTATGAAATTGTAATATCCCGAAAATTTCTACAGTGAGAAAGTAAGATAATATCCCTGATATGGAAAAATAAGGAAATAAAGTGATAAAAAGGGTAATTGATTTATGTAAACATTGGGAAGTATATTATGACATATTAATTCAAGAAAGGATTAAATTGCAAAAGTGAGAAAAGTTTTGTTACCCAAGGGTAAATACTCAAAAGTTTAGGGGTTAAAGTGTAAATATGAAAAATTTGAAGGACCAATAGTGTAAATATTTTAAGGGTAGAATAATCTAGAAACTAAGGAAAATGGATGAATTGGGACCAAATTGAATAGATGAAGAATTATGAGGGACTGAATTATAATTTTACCAAAGTAAGTGATGACTCAAGGATGAAATATTAAAAGATCTAAAGGGCAAAACGGTCAATTAGAAGAAAGAGAAATCTAGAAAATAATGATGATGTTGGAGATATTTTAGATTAAATAAATAAATAAATATTAGTTTATTAATATTTTAATTAAATTTTTAAATGATATTTTATTATTTTATTATTAATTTATTTAGCGTATATATATGGAAGAAAAGATGAAGAATCATCTTTCCCAATGCACTTCAAAGTATGAAGAGAAAAGAAAGAAAGAAACTTTCTTTTCTTTATAATTTGGTCCTCTAACCAAAAATCCTCCATTTACACTTTGAAATCAAACAAATTTCCATAACCACCAAGAGAGAAAATTTATATGGAGACTATGGGAGCTAGAATATCAAGTTAGATTCATGAAATAAAGGCTGAAGGAGAGAGAAAATCAAGTTAAAGATTGAAATCAATAGCACAAGGTAAGAACATCAATATTTCAATATATTTTTAAGTTTGATATTATTGAAAAAGCATGGAATTAATGCTATAGTAGAGTTTTCTTATATAAGGTCTTATGTTCTTGATATATTAGTGAAGAGAAATAAGGGAAAGTAATGGGAAATATTATGGAGAAAGGGAATAAGGGAGTTATACATCTAGTAATCAACATTTTGCACTAAAATAGTTTTGGACAACAGCAGTAGGTTAACTTTGAAAAATAACCAAAAATTTTGGGAACTGAATTAGAGGGTGAATAAGATATTAAATTAAAGATTATTGAGTCTAGTTTCGTATAGAAGAAACGGTGTAAGTAATAGAGTTGTAAATCATGACATATAATAAATTTTGTGAGACAAGGTCAGAATGAATTTGGGTTCCCCTGTCCTGACTTTGGAAAATCATACAAAATTGAAGAAAAATAATTATGGGACTTAGTTTATATGTTTAAAATACTAAATGAGTTTTTTTTCAATAGAAATGAATAGGAACATCATCCGAATCCCGTACGAGGAGATAATTAATTTTTAGTGAAGAAGGGTCAAAACTATCAGACAGCAGAATAGGGGTGACTTTAAAGAATAAACTGTACTTATTGGCTCCATCAAAAATTCTAAAAATTTTATGGTAAGAATATATGACTCTAGTTTCAGGGAAAAATTAGCAGATACTAATTTTGAGTTCTGTATCTCAAGATAAAAATAATTTAGTGACTATGACTCAGATGGACAGCTTTGAATAAATTTACAAGTAAATAGTGAAATCATAGATAATGATACTTATAAGCATGTTATATAAATTAAGGATGTGGAATGGAGAGGAGGAGGAGGAAAATAAATGTATGGATATTCTGCTAGCATGGGTTTGCATTATAAACGGTTAATTGCATGATTTGGGCTCGGGGACTAAATTGAATAAAAGTAAAACTTTAGGGGTAATTTTGGAAAAATGTAAAAAATGACCAAATTGCATGAAATGAGTTGTTTTATTAAATGAAAAATTAATTTAGATCAAGATCGGGTAGAAAATTGGAAAAATAGAAAATTACCAAAATGCCCTTGTATCTTGGTATTTCTGCATATTAGCCTGGTAAGTTCGTATGAACTATATTCTGTATAATTTTAATTAAATTGAATGTTATTTTATGATGAATATTATATGGATATGTGTTTTATTATTGAAATTGAATTATTATTGGTAATATGTACAATTATTAGATGCAGTGAGATGATTATCAGAAGCTTGATTGTGGTTGGTAGGAAATGTTGCATTATTTATATTGAGAAGAATTATAAAAGCATGTTAATAATTTGAAAGTTTAACAATTTATGGAATTTTTTATAACTCGGTTCAATACATTTACAAGTGTATGTGTTCTGGTAATGCCTCGTACCCTATTCCGGTGTCAAATACGGGTAAGGGGTGTTACATTTAGTGGTATCAGAGCTACGGTTTAGTTGATTCTCGGACCGGACGTAGCATATGTGAAGCTTGGAAATACATGTCATCATATAACCTGTGATAGTGTGATATCTCTTGACCCTGATGAGATTTGTTTTACTTAAAAATAGAGAAGACATAAATGCACGAATTATTGGAAAGGTTTGTATGTGAATAATGCATTGTTTTAATTTTATTTAATATATTATTGAGATTGATTGAATATGGAATAAATATTGATATAGATTATAAAATGTGGTTAAGTTGGGAAAGGTGGTAAAGTGCTGAAAAACACGGTTTCCGGTTGAACACTCGAAATAGGCCGGATTGCATTGAATAAAATGGGGGTTCCTAAGTGTTGATTCCCCCAAGGGGTTGCTAAGTGCTGATTCCCCGATTCATTGGTGGTTGCTAAGTGCTGATTCCACCGTATTTTAAATGTGAAGGGGGTTGCTAAGTGCTGATTCCCCCGAGGGGTTGCTAAGTGCTGATTCCCCGATTCATTGGTGGTTGCTAAGTGCTGATTCCACCGTATTTTAAATGTGAAGGGGGTTGCTAAGTGCTGATTCCCCCGAGGGGTTGCTAAGTGCTGATTCCCCAATTCATTGGTGGTTGCTAAGTGCTGATTCCACCGTATTTTAAATGTGAAGGGGGTTGCTAAGTGCTGATTCCCCCGAGGGGTTGCTAAGTGCTGATTCCCCGATTCATTGGTGGTTGCTAAGTGCTGATTCCATCGTATTTTAAATGTGAAGGGGGTTGTTAGGTGCTGATTCCCCCGAGGGGTTGCTAAGTGCTGATTCCCCGATTCATTGGTGGTTGCTAAGTGCTGATTCCACCATATCTTTGAATGTGAAAGGGGTTGCTAAGTGCAAATTCCCCGAATCACTGGTGGTTGCTAAGTGTTGAATCCACCGATAACGGATAACTTTTCGAGTGTTCAACGAGGAAATTGGAAAGGTGAATATATATATATATGGTGGACAAGATTATGTGAGAAATATTTGGGTTTGGTGCTTTGTCAACCCATGTGTAAGATGGGAGGAAATATCAAAACTACAAAAGAGCAAATTTAAATACAAAACTGTTTTGAACAACAACAGTGAGGAAAATTTGAAAATTCACCATAAATGGTGGAAAATGAGTTAAATGATGAATAATATATGAAATTAAAGCTGAATGAGTCTATTTTCATATGAAAGAAATAGAGCAAGCAAAAGAGTTGTACATTTTGGGATATTTAAATTTTATTGAGACAGGGTTGGATTGATTTCGAAATCCCCTGTTCCAAATTTGGAAAATCATCAAAAATTGTAAAAAAAATAATTATGGCTTGAGGCTTACATGCTTGAAATCCTTAATGAGTCTATTTTTAATAGGAACAAACAAGAACATTTTTTGAATTTTGTACAGAGAGTTAAGTAAATTTCAGTAAGGAGAGGTCAGAACTATCAAGTAGTGAAATAGGGTAATTTTTAGAGAATAAACTGTACTAATTGGCTACACAAAAAATTTTGAAAATTTTATGGTAGAGAGATATATGAGTCTAGTTTTGGGTAAAATTTACATAATTCAATTTGGAGCCCTGAAACTCCAGATAAAAATAAATTAGTGACTGTGATGCAGAAAATCAGCTTGCTGGAAATTGAATTGGAAGATTAAATTGAGTAGAACGCAGGTATCAGTACTTTCGGTAAGTGATATGTGATTCCGTATAAGACCATAGCCGGGCTATGGCATCGGTATGTGATATGTGATTACATGTAAGACCATATTTGGACTATGGCATCGAGAAAACGAGGTACTCAATTCTGTAAGACGTTCTCTAATTTGACAAATTGTGGTAAGTGTTAAGCAAATTTTATGTGATAAACCATATTGAACAGTGAAATTGATCTCAATTACGTGATCTCATCATCCAGAGGTTGTGTTTGACAAGTTATGTTAATAAATTATGTGTATGTGAATTTAAGTGACAGAAATTAAATAGCTAATGATTTTGAGCTCATTTATCTGTCATTTAAAATTGTGATTGACAGGAAGAATAGTGAATTGTATGTTTATGTTTAAATATATGTATTTATCTGAAATACAAGAAAATGATGGTTATTGGTATGGCTATGAAATGAACAAATGGTGAAAACTATAAGGCTTGGTTGAATATCTTAAATTGGTACTTGAATGTATTAAAATATTGGTGAAGGTAAAAGATCAAACAAGTGAGAAATAAGGTTTGAAAAGTAGCCTAATTTTTGTCTCACGGGTAGACACAAGGGCGTGTGATCCCTATATGTGATAAAATATATGAATGAACTAGGTGGTTATGATGGTATTACATTGATGATGAATGTTAATTCATTTATATATGTATTTAGAATAAGTTAGAGGCTTTACGACCTCACCCCCTTATTGGTATTGTTTTATGACGAAATTTTTACGAGAATCATGTTGAATAAATTCATAAATGTGAACTAAAGAGTTCAGTGGTCAAATAATTAGTAATGCAAACAGAGTTGAGCCTAGTGTAATAAATAAACTCAGTTTTAAAAGAAATATCAGATTGTTAGTGAATGGAATAATGTGAGGTCCGTGATAACAGAATTAGTGAGAGAAATGATAATTAAGTGGTAAAGATGCCTGTGTGTGACGATTACAATCGAAATGAACACGATGATTTTTTTTGGATATTCTATATATTCTTTCATCCTCAGAGATATGTGTATAATTGTTCAATTTCTAATGGAGTTTTTATGTTATGAGAATGTTAGCTAATTATGATGTCAGACGAAAGCCCTATTGGATTGGTCGGTTTGTGATTGGCTATTGTTCTGTTTTGCATGCATATTTAGAAAGTGTATTGTTTTGCTACGATGAAATTCCAGAGCTAAAATGTGGTGATTCTGGTGATTTGCGTGCTAAAAGAATGTTGAAAGATTGTGTGTTTGAGCTGTATTCTCAGCATGAAGAAAAGAGTACTTTGATATGTTAATGTTCGATAATTGAAATCAACTCAATTGTTTTACTAGAGTGGACTGATTTGTTTAAATGTGATTTGAGTTGTATGTATTTAAGCATGTGTATTCATGAGTATGAAAACGGATAGTCGAAATGAAAAATCTATATTTCAGAAAATATGATATAGAGAAATATTTATTGAAAAAGAGATATATGAGATTAAATTGATTAATGATTTTGAAAAGTTAGTGAAAGTGTTTCATGAAAGTTGGAAGTAACTTCTTCTAGTAAGATTTTCGAGGACGAAAATCCCTTAAGGGGGAGAGTTGTAACAGCCCGATTTTAGGTCTAGTTGGAACAGTGGTTTCAGAACCAGAAATCTGATGAAAAAAAAATTTTTAAATTATGACATGGGTTGCATTATGATAGGAAGGTTGCATGAAAATACTGATATGAAAATTTTATCGATTTAGTGATTAATTAAGGAAAGAACCTATTTGTATAAAATGTAGAATTTGAATTCTAGAAGCTAGAAGGGTTAACTAGCTATGAAATTGTAATATCCCGAAAATTTCTATAGTGAGAAAGTAAGATAATATCCCTGATATGGAAAAATAAGGAAATAAAGTGATAAAAAGGGTAATTGATTTATGTAAACATTGGGAAGTATATTATGACATATTAATTCAAGAAAGGATTAAATTGCAAAAGTGAGAAAAGTTTTGTTACCCAAGGGTAAATACTCAAAAGTTTAGGGGTTAAAGTGTAAATATGAAAAATTTGAAGGACCAATAGTGTAAATATTTTAAGGGTAGAATAATCTAGAAACTAAGGAAAATGGATGAATTGGGACCAAATTGAATAGATGAAGAATTATGAGGGACTGAATTATAATTTTACCAAAGTAAGTGATGACTCAAGGATGGAATTTTAGAAGATCTAAAGGGCAAAATGGTCAATTAGAAGAAAGAGAAATCTAGAAAATAATGATGATGTTGGAGATATTTTAGATTAAATAAATAAATAAATATTAGTTTATTAATATTTTAATTAAATTTTTAAATGATATTTTATTATTTTATTATTAATTTATTTAGTATATATATATGGAAGATAAGATGAAGAATCATCTTTCCCAATGCACTTCAACGTATGAAGAGAAAAGAAAGAAAGAAACTTTCTTTTCTTTACAATTTGGTCCTCTAACCAAAAATCCTCCATTTACACTTTGAAATCAAACAAATTTCCATAACCACCAAGAGAGAAAATTGATATGGAGACTATGGGGAGCTAGAATATCAAGTTAGATTCATGAAATAAAGGCTGAAGGAAAGAGAAAATCAAGTTAAAGATTGAAATCAATAGCACAAGGTAAGAACATCAATATTTCAATATATTTTTAAGTTTGATATTATTGAAAAAGCATGGAATTAATGCTATAGTAGAGTTTTCTTATATAAGGTCTTATGTTCTTGATATATTAGTGACTTTAAAGAATAAACTGTACTTATTGGCTCCATCAAAAATTCTAAAAATTTTATGGTAAGAATATATATGACTCTAGTTTCAGGGAGAATTAGCGGATACTAATTTTGAGTTCTGTATCTCAAGATAAAAATAATTTAGTGACTATGACTCAGATGGACAGCTTTGAATAAATTTACAAGTAAATAGTGAAATCATAGATAATGATACTTATAAGCATGTTATATAAATTAAGGATGTGGAATGGAGAGGAGGAGGAGGAAAATAAATGTATGGATATTCTGCTAGCATGGGTTTGCATTATAAATGGTTAAATTGCATGATTTGGGCTCGGGGACTAAATTGAATAAAAGTAAAACTTTAGGGGTAATTTTGGAAAAATGTAAAAAATGACCACATTGCATGAAATGAGTTGTTTTATTAAATGAAAAATTAATTTAGATCAAGATCAGGTAGAAAATTGGAAAAATAGAAAATTACCAAAATGCCCTTGTATCTTGGTATTTCTGCATATTAGCCTAGTAAGTTCGTATAAACTATATTCTGTATAATTTTAATTAAATTGAATGTTATTTTATGATGAATATTATATGGATATGTGTTTTATTATTGAAATTGAATTATTATTGGTAATATGTACAATTATTAGATGCAGTGAGATGATTATCAGAAGCTTGATTGTGGTTGGTAGGAAATGTTGCATTATTTATATTGTGAAGAATTATAAAAGCATGTTAATAATTTGAAAGTTTAACAATTTATGGAATTTTTTATAACTCGGTTCAATACATTTACAAGTGTATGTGTTCTGGTAATGCCTCGTACCCTATTCCGGTGTCGAATACGGGTAAGGGGTGTTACAATACCATTCATTAACACATCTATGAAATTCTCAATTTTGCAATGAAAATATCACTTTAGCTTAAATAACAACATCAATTCAACTCATTATGCCCTTTTTCGTCATTTTACACTTCAAGTATGAACTTCCTATTTCATTACCTTTCTATACCCGTTTCCTATGCATATCACACAATACATAAACATATCATTCAACCATAGTAGCAAGCTAGTGCATTTAAACATAATTCTTTTTGGAACTAACCACATGATAAACCATTTCACTAGAGATTACAGAATTTAAATCTTATCACTCCTTTCTTGATCACACGCATATTTCCATTTAGACACTTACTATTTCAATGCATAACTTTTAAGTTTAACATGGCATAATCCAGCCACAACTTGGCCAAAGCCTAAGCATATACACCAAATATGTCAGCCAAATAAACATATAGCATAAGCATTATAAGCATGGATGAGCACAACATTTGTTCATGTATCAAACTTACCAACATGAGTTAATTCATAAACCATTCATGACATTCCTTCATACCAAATCATATACCCAATATACCATACACACATACTATGAAACTTTATTTTCCCACATGAGCTTAAACCATGACCAATAATGCACATATATAAGCATCATTTCTATTTCATCGTTTATAAATTATAATCGAACATATGACTAATTATACACAAATAATTCATATATTTTCCAATTTTCCTCCTCCTCTCCATTCCACATCCATAATGTGTATAACACACTTAAACCATATTATCCATACTTTCACTATTTTCCTGTATGTAAATTCGAGTTGTCTATCTGAGTGTGAGTCACTAATTTATTTATATCTTGAGCTACAGAGATTGAAATTAAGATCCATTAATTTTCCCTAAAACTAGACTCATATATCTTTTTTATCATAAAATCATCAAAATTTTTGGCTTAGCCAATAAGTACAGTTTATTCTTTAAAGTGTCCCCTGTTTCACTGCTCAATAGTTCCAACCTCTCTTCACTAAAAATTAATTATCTCGTTGTAAAAAATTTAGATAATGTTCTCGTTTGTTTATTTTGAAAATAGACTCATTCAAGATTCTAAAAATATAATGTTTAGCCCATAATTATTTTTTTAATTTTTAATGATTTTCCAAAGACAGAACAAGGGATTTCAAAATCATTCTAGCCCTTTCTCACTAAAATTCAAATATCTCATAATATAAAACTCTTTTGCTTGCTCTGTCCCTTTTATATAAAAATAGACTTACTAATATTTAATTTCATATATTATTCAGCCTCTAATTTAATTTCCATCATTTTTGGTGATTTTTCAAAGTCACACAACTGCTGTTGTTCAAAACTGTTTTATTTCTAAATTTACTCTTTAATAGTTTCATTACTTCATATCTTCTTACTCAAGGGTCGATTAAATATCAAACCCAATATTCATCACGTAATCTTATTCATTTCACATGTACTTTCACTTGTCCAATTTCCCCGATGAACACTTCAGAATATTAACCGTTACTCGGTGGAATTAGCACTTAGCAACCAACTTATATTCAGTGATACGGGGAATCAACACATAGAAACCCCTTTCACAATCAAGGATACGGTGGAATCAGCACTTAGCAACAACCATTAGAATTAATAATTCAGGGAATCAGCACTAAGCAACCCCTCGGGGAATCTGCACGTAGCAACCCCTTTTTAATCAGTGATTTGGGGAATTTGCACTTAGCAACCCCTTTTTGATCAGTGATTTGGGGAATCTGCACTTAGCAACCCCTTACATTTAAGGAATCCCCGTCTTATCTGAGTGTTCAATCGGGAACCTTATTTTCCAACATTTTACCAACTTTTTCAAATTTAACCACATTTTTGTAATCTACATCAAATATTTATTCTATATTCAATCGTTTTTCAACAATATATTAAGTAAAATTATAACAATGCATTATTCACATACAAACTTATTTAACACTCACATTATTCAATTTAGTCCAAAAATTATACATTGGTAAAATTACATTTTTGCCCCTAAAATTTCACAAAATTACAATTTTGCCCCTAGGCTCGTAAAATAATTTTTATTCAATTTCCTTACATTTTAGGCCTATTCAAACCATTTTCATAACTATATCAGTCTACAATTTTCACTTATTCACACACTTACACACATTTTACAATCTTTTTACAAACTTGTCCTTTTATGCATTTTCACCGAAAATCACTTAGTAAAAGTTGTTTCTCTAACCATAAACATGCATAATCTACCATTAACCATCAAAATACACAAATTTCTAACATGGATCAAAACCTAGACCTTCATCATATCTCAAATAAATGGTAGAAATAAATATATCATGTTACAAGAGTTTCAAAAACGTGAAAATTATTAAAAATGGGGCTAGAACGGACTTACAATCGAGCTTGGAAGCTTGAAAAACCCTAGCCATGGTTTCTCCATGCAAATTTTGGCCCCTGGCTTGAAGATGGACAAAATTTGGCTTTTAATTTTGTTTTTAATTCATTTTAATTACTAAATGACTAAAATGACCTTAATGAAAAACTTTAGAAACAAGCCTAACCATGTCTATTTTTGTCCAACAACTTAACCAATGGTCTAATTACCATATAAGGATCTTCAATTTAAAATTTCATAACAATTGGACACTTCTAACATGTAGAACTCAATTTTTACACTTTTTACAATTTAGTCCTTTTTACTAAATTGAGTGCTCAAACGTCGAAATTTTCGAACAATATTTTCACGAAAGTATTCCATGAAATTGTAGTCCATAAAAATATAATAAGAATAATTTTTTTCTCGTCGTATTTGTGGTCCGAAAACCACTGTTCTTACTAGGCCCAAAATCGGGTTGTTACAATATGCACCATTGAGTAGTGTTGGCCAAAAGAATCTGACTTGCAATACCTTGGTTGCAGTACGTGTACCTCTGAAGTGTCCCCCACTCAGAGCTGAGTGACAATGGTATAAAATCTTATGTACTTCATCTTCTACCAAGCATCTCCTGATCATTTGATCTGCACACTTTTTAAACAAATACGATTCTTCCCAGAAATAGTACTTCACATCGTGAGGAAACTTTTTCTTTTGATGATACGTCTTATCAATCGGTATCAAACCACAAGCTAAAAACTTAGCAATATCAGCAAACCAAGGGGTATTATGGACATGATTTATCTTCAGTATGCGTTCATCTGGAAACGTCTTTTGAATTGGTATAAGAGGAGTGTTCCCTTCTTGCGGCTCCAGTCTGGACAAGTGGTCTTCTACTTGGTTTTCCACTCCCTTTCGATCTTGAATTTCTAGATCGAACTCTTGAAGTAGAAGTAACCATCGAATCTGTCTCGGCTTAGCATCTTTCTTGGCAAATAAAAACTTAATTGCCAAGTTGTCCGTATAAACAATCACTTTAGTACCTACAAGATAGGATCAAAACTTGTCAAAAGCAAACGCAATAGCAAGTAGCTCTTTTTCTATTACCGTGTAATTTAGTTGAGCTCCTGTTAGAGTCCAACTCGCATAGTAGATGGGATGAAAAACTTTTTTCCTTTGCGAACCCATGACAGCTTCGATCATGAAATCACTTGCGTCACATATCAAATCAAATGGCAAATCCCAGTCTGGTGTGACTATTATAGGTGCCGATACTAACCGACTCTTCAAATCGTTGAAAGCTCTTAAGCACTCCTCATCAAATTTAAACGTTGTGTCCTTCTCCAATAATTTGCATAAGGGTTTAACAACTTTAGAGAAGTCCTTGATGAATCTTCGATAGAAACTGGCGTGGCCCAATAAGCCCCTAACACCCTTTATAGATATTAGAGGTGAGAGTTTCTCAATAATATCTACCTTTTCTTTATCTAACTCGAGTCCATGTCTTGTTATCTGATTCCATAGAACAATACCTTCTTGTACCATGAACTGACACTTTTCCCAGTTAAGTACAAGGTTTATTTCTTCGCATCGCCTTAGTACCTTGGATAGATTGGCTAGGCAATCATCATATGTATCTCCGAATACTGAAAAATCATCCATAAAAACTTCCAAATATTTCTCAACCATGTCAAAAAAAATAGACATCATACATCTTTGAAATGTAGTAGGTGCATTACATAAACCAAATGGCATGCACCTAAATGCAAATGTACCATACGGACAGGTGAATGTTGTCTTGTGCTGATCTTCCGGTGCTACTGTAATCGGGGTATCCATCGAAAAAATAGTAATAGTCTCCCCCTGCAAATCTATCCAGCATCTGGTCCAAAAACGACAAAGGAAAGTGATGTTTCCTTGTTGCCTTGTTTAGCTTTCGATAATCGATGCAAATTATCCATCTCGTAACCGTTCTAGTCGGTATCAACTCGTTATTCTTATTTTCAATGACCGTGATACCTATTTTCTTTGGCACGCACTAGACCGGACTTACCCATGAACTATTTGAGATGGGGTAAATTATACCCGCATCTAACCACTTGATGATTTATTTCTTGACTACATCCTTCATGATGGGGTTCAGTCTACGTTGTCCATCAATCATCCCTTTTCGTCATCTTCTAAGATAATCTTGTGCATGCATACAGATGGACTAATTCTGCGAATATCGGCTATGGTCCATCCGATAGCCTTCTTGTATTGTTTCAACACCAGGATGAGTCTCTCTTCTTGCTCAGTAGTTAATTTTGCTGAAACAATCACAGGCAGAGTAGAAGAGTTACCTCAATAAACATATTTCAAATGTGAGGGAAGTACCTCCAATTATAATTTAGGTGGCTCCTCGATTGACGCTTTTGGTTGGACATAATCCCTTTTCTCTAAATCCAAAGATTCAAAGCGGGATTGCTGATTAAATCCCCTTTGATTAGCTTCTAACAAAGCTAAGTATTCATTCTCCTCTTCTTCATTTGGAGGATCTGGTGTCAAAATTTGTTCCAATGGGTCCTTAACATAGTTGAGTTCCTTCTTCATGATTAAATCCTCTAAATCAGACACTGCAGAACAATCATCAATTGTGTCAGGAAATCGCATGGACTGAAAAACGTTAAATGTTACCTGATCATCATGAACATGCATAGTAAGCTCGCCCTTTTGCACATCAATAAGGGTCCTTCCGGTTGCTAAGAATGGTCTTCCTAGGATAATTGGCATTTCTTTGTCTGCTTCAAAATCTAAAATCAAAAAGTCAGTAGGAAAGATAAATTTCTCTACACGTACCAATACGTCCTCAATTGTTCCTTCTGGATGTGCTAAGGATCGATATGCTAATTAAAGTGTAACCGTAGTAGGTTTAACTTCACCTATCCCCAACTTCCTAATTATTGACATGGGCATCAAGTTGATACTCGCACCCAAGTCATATAGTGCCTTACCATAATATGTTGCTCCAATTTTGCAAGGTAAGGTAAAAAATCCAGGATCCTTCAATTTTAGGGGTAGTTTTTCTTAAAGATATGCACTGCATTCCTTCGTTAGGGCTACTGTCTCAAATTCTCCAAGCCTTCATTTTTTAGACAGGATATCCTTCATGAATTTGACATAGTTCGGCATTTGTTCAAGTGCTTCAAACCAACAAGATGTTGATATGAAGTTGCTTGAGTACGTCTAGGAACTTCTTAAATTGAATTTCTTACTTCTGCTTCTGACGTCTTTGAGGGTAGGGTGGTGGAGGTTTCTTTACTGGAACTGGTTGATTCATTTTTTGTGGCAATTCTGCATTTAGCGGAGTTATTAGTTGATCAGAATTAGCTGGTTCAGAAGTTACCTTGTTGGATTTTGCAGATTCAATTTTCGGTGAAACTGGTATTTCAACACTCGGTTGAACTTCCTCTAAGTCTTGAGCGTCAGCTGGCTCCTTCTCAACTTCAACGGAATTAGGGTCTAAAGTATTTCTGCTTCTCAATGTTAACACTTTACAATGCTCCTTCCCTGGATTCCTCAGATTCTCCATATCACTAGGTAAAGCACCTTGTAGTCGGTTTCTGAGTTTAGTTGCAAGCTGGCCCACTTGATTCTCCAAATTCCTTAGAGAGGAATCAGTTTTCGTCATGTATGCCTTCAATAGATACTCTAGGCTATTGGATGGTTCAGCTTGGGTTGGTTTCTAAGCTTGTTGGGAAAAACTAGGTGGCTAGGTCGATCTAGGTTGGACATAATTGTTACTGGTTCCTGCCCCTTTGTTTACTCCAGAAAAACTTCGGGTGGTTTCGCCATGATGGGTTATAGAAATTGGATTGAAGCCCTTGCCTTCCTCGATTTTGGTTCTAGTTACCCATGTAATACATAGATTCTAGGTTCGATGGACATTCTTTGAACAAATGTCCTTCCCCATAATAAACACATGCTACATTTTCAAATTGATTCAGTGGCTGTGCTGCAAAACTATTACACCTATTAGTAGTAAGATTTTTTAACATTGAGGATATTGATGATACTTGAGATGCGAGTGAAATAAGATCATCTACTTCATGTATTCCAGCGACTCGTCTTCCTAACGCTGCTCTATTGGTTGGCCATTAATAATTGTTACTGGCAATCCTCTCAATGATTTCATAAGCCTAATTATAAGACTTAGAAAGGAGAGCACCATTAGCAGAAGCGTCCACTACCATCCTCGTGTGAGCATTGAGACCATTCTAAAATGTCTCAAGTTGTATGCAATGTTGTATTCCATGATGAGGGCACTTCTATAGTAATTCTTTGTACCTTTCCCATGCCTCATACAATGACTCATCATCCATTTGTTGGAAAGCAATGATCTCATTTCTTAACTTAGGATTCTTGCTAGGCGGGAAATACTTCATAAGGAATTTTTTTGCTAACTCTTGCCATGTTAAAATTGAGTTTGGTGGTAATGAGTTCAACCAAGCTCGAGCTCTGTCCCTTAGTGAATATGGGAACAGCTTCAATCGTAATGCATCTTCGGGTACTCCGGCTAACTGAAAGAATTGCTCACCTCCAAAAATAGTCTTAAGTGTAGGTGAGGATCTTCAGTAGCCATTCCACTGAATTGGCCCACTGTCTAAAGCATATGGAACATGATTGGCTTCAACTCAAACTGTTGTGCCTCAATTTCGGGTCTCCTAATACCCAGATTAATATCATGAAATACTGGCACGGCATACTGTCTTAAAGCTCTATCCCTATCATTACCAATAAGGATAGGATTTTGAGTAAGGTTTACTCTATTTCCTTGATTTAGATTTTCGAAGTTCATCTCTTCAATCCTTCTCTGACTTGCTTGTCTTCTTCGCTGTCGAAAAGTTCGTTCAATCTCAAGGCCTACAGGGAGTAAACCGATGATTCGGTCAACACTCATAAACACCTGAAATAATCACAAAAAAATTAACTAATTTAAAATTTGAATAGAAAAATAAACCAAAACTCAAAACTAACAACTTCATAGCTAATGACTTTTTTAAAACACAGTCCCTGGCAACGGCGCCAAAAACATGGAACAACGGAAATGTGCAAGTGTACACAATCGCAACAAGTAATAAAGTGACAAGCAAATGTCTAGTTATCATACCCACAAGGACGATGAATGCTATTTAAAAAACTTTGGTGAAGAAAAATAATTTGTTTGAAGAGGGTGATTAAAAACTAATATTTTAAACTAAGTAAACTAAATAAATAAATCTTAAATGCACGATTTCAAAATACAATTTTAATTAAGATGACATAATTGTGTTAGATTAATTACATTTCTTAACTTAGAATTATTAAACTCAAGTTTATATTGTTACGAATAAGTTCACGGCAACTCGATAATTTGCTAACTTATGAACATACTCACCTACCAAAATTCAACAAATTAAACAAATCATAATAGGAAAATATGTTATTACACTTACATACTTATCAAATCGAAATAAAATCTTGTACATATCCCTATGTCAATTTAAACAATTAACTCGATTTAATAAGCACATAAAAGACTATATGAGGTAACAAAGTATCCTTACCTTGAAATAGTTTAATCACAATAATCTTGCAAGTTATGCAAGGCAAATGTACCGTCAGATACCGTCGCTAATCTAACCCTCAGCTACCTTAGATGATTAAACATGCACTGATTAAGTATTGTGTCCATTAATTACAATTTCAATTCGTTTAAATAATTAATTCATTAGTTACCTAACAATTGTAATGCAAGAGTAACTTAGTCATGATTTTACTTAATCAAGCATCTTATCGAGGCCTATAACAACATAAACACAATTTTAATAATTTTAACAAACGAAATGCAACCAACCTAACAGGAATTAAATTAAGCTAAATTGATAAGATTAACCATTCCAACAACATAAATATTCATAGATATGTTCAACATAACAACAACAAAAATTAAAGAGATAGGGAACAAGAATCAAAGTTTTTCTGTGGCTTGACTAGTTGCTCCGTTCTTCCTTCTCCGTTGTCCTCATAGACCAAGGCTTCTATGAACACTTAATTGTAGCTCCAAATAGCTGATGAATGTCCCTTTCTCAAGAGGAGAAATCGGCAAGAAAGCAAAGGAATTTTGGAATGGAAAAGAAGAGAGGAAAGATGTGAATGCTTGAGGTGTGTTTTTAAAATGACCAGTTTAAAGGGGTTTTTATAGCTGAGGAGGGCTGCTAAAAATAGCTAAAATTATTAGCCAAAGAGCCCTCTCTTGGCCAGCCACACATGTGGCAAGGTTGATAGTTTTAACTTTACTAGTTTAGGCTTGGGGCAAGTCTATAAAGCCACCAATTCTGGAGGGGTTTGAATGCAACTTGAACAAGACTTCACGGGCCTCTTTGCAAGCTTAAATAATCAGCTAATAACCTAATTTAGGTCAGCTCTTGGGACGGTTTTTAGGCTGTCCGTTTCTTGGTCGGTTCAGTTCAACTATACCACTTTTTCATAATTAAGTAATAATAATCTATTAACCCAAATTAAATTAGATATAAATTAAAATTAATTATATTATGAATTGATACATATAATTTTGGACCGTCTTAGGCTGAAATTTAGTTCACCTCGATACTTCAAATTGCTTCTTGGTTTTGTGCTTGTAGTAGTGTCTGCCGAGCCATTTTTCGCCCTTTGTGCAAATCTGTTGAAAAAAACCAAAATTCATCAAAATTAATTATAAAATTAACTAAAATTTGACATGTTCATATTTTAAGTGCACTTCAATTATTTTTTAAAAATTAATTATTTTTTTGACAAGAATTTTATCAAAACTGTATGATTTTAAGTTAAAAGGATATGTAAAAATGTGTAAATTTTCGTGTTTCCAAACATCAATGTGTTTTGTTCTCTCATGAAACATTTGATCTTTTGTAAGGAAGATGGCACTCTGACTGTCACAAAATACTGTATTGATTTAAAGGTCTTCATTGAGTTCACTAAAAAATCCCTTCAACCAAATAGCTTCTTTAGAAGCCTCAGTAATCGCCATGTACTTAACTTTAGTGGTAGAAAAAGCGAATGTAGTTTGCAAAGTGGCTTTCCAACCGATTGCACAACCTCCGATTGTAAAGACATAACCTGTAAGAGATCTTCTTCTATCAAGGTCTCCAACAAAATCAGAATCAACATACCCAATGACTCCATCATTAGTTCTTCCAAACTGTAAGCAAACATCAGTAGTACCTCGTAAGTATCTTAAAATCCATTGAACTACTTTCTAGTGTTCTTTACCAGGATTCACCATGTATCTACTAACTGCATTGACTACATATGATAAATCTGGATGTGAATAAACCATAACATACATGAGAGATCCCACTACACTAGAGTATGGAACATGTGACATGTACTCAATCTTATCATCTGATTGTGGAGACAAAGGAGATGAAAGTCTGAAATGTGCTGCTAAAGGAGTACTAACAAGGTTAGCATTCTGGATATTGAATCTGCAAAGAACTTTCTCAATGTACCTCTTTTGACTTAGGTACAGTTTACTTATTTTTCTATCTCAGAGAATCTCTATACCAAGTATCTTCTTTGCTGGTCCAAATCTTTCATCTCAAATTCTTCACTTAGTTGGGCTTTGGCCTTTCTTATCTCTCCTTTTATCTTTCACTGCTATCAACATGTCATCAACATAAAAGAGTAGATACACAAAAGAGCCATCACTGGTTTTCTTAAAGTAAACACAACTGTCAAAGCTACTTCTTTTAAAATCATGAGAAGTCATAAAGGAATAAAACCTTTTGTACCACTGTCTTGGTGATTGTTTCAAACCGTAAAGGGACTTTTTCAGCAAGCAAACATAGTCCACTTTTTCTAAGACTGTAAAACCCTATGGTTGTTGTATGTAAATATCCTCCTCAAGTTCTCCATGCAAAAATACAGTTTTTACATCTAACTGCTCAACCTCCAAATCATGCATGGCCACAATACCAAGCAAAGCTCGAATTGAACTATGCTTCATAACTGGGGAGAACACATCTGTGAAATCCACTCTTTCAACTCCTGGAGTCCCTTCTTTCTTTTTAAAAACACATTTACAATGAACAACCTTTTTACCTTTAGGAAGTTTCACAATATCCCATGTTTTGTTTTTGTGGAGTGATTCCATCTCCTCTTGCATAGTAAACATCCACTTTTCTAAGTCTTCACAGCTAACCGCATCAGAATAATTAGATGGCTCTTGGTTTGCATCTATATCTTCAGCCACATTTAAAGCATAAGCAACTAGATCAACCTTGACAAACTTCTTTAGAGGTCTAATTTCTCTTCTAGATCTGTTTTTGGTGATAGAGTATTGTGGTGAAGAAGCAACTCTATTTTGAATTTTTGTATTGCCTTGAGGAGTCGACTCTACTGTAGATTCTGGATTAATCTGATTCTCCACCTACTTTTGATTTTCTTTATTAGAAGAGTCTTGAAGAGATAAGTTAGGTAGCATAGTAATGTCATAAAAAACAACATCTCTGCTAATCACAACTTTTCTATTTTCAGGACACCATAACTTATACCCTTTTACACCAAGTTTATAACCAAGAAAAACACATTTAATGGATCTCAGTTCCAATTTTTCGTTATCAACATGAGCATACATAGGACACCCAAAGATCTTTAAATTAGAATAATTAGTAGGATTACCAGACCATACCTCTTGTGGAGTCTTTTTCTCAATGCTAACGGATGGAGATCAATTGATCAAAAAACATACAGTAGAGGTTGCTTCGGCCTAAAATGACTTTGGTAAGTTAGCATTTGACAGCATACATCGATCCTTCTCTATGTTCATTCTGTTCATTCGTTCTGTAATGCCGTTTTGTTGTGGAGTATGACAAACTGTCAAGTGTCTCACGATCCTTTCTAACTTGCATAGTTTATTAAACTCATAGAACAGAACTTTAAGCCATTGTCTGTATGGAGGTATTTTATTTTTTTTCCCGTCTGTTATTTAATCATAGTTTTCCAAGAATTAAATGTGGAAAACACATCGCTTTTCTACTTCAAGAAGAATGCCCAAACTTTTTCTGGAAATATCATCAATAAAAGTTAGCATATAATTAGCTCCACCTCTCGAAGGCACTCTGGATGGCCTCCACAGATCAAAATGAATATACTCTAACGTTTCTTTCGTGTTATGGATTCCTCTGGTGAATCGAACTCCCTTTTGCTTGCCCATCAAGAAGTCGTCTTTTGCTCAATTCTGCCATGTCATTCTCACTCATATGCCCTAGGTGCATATGCGAAAGTTTAGCAATATCATCATCTGACAACGAAAAGAAAGCGACAGCTACATCACCAGTAACAGTAGAACCCAGCAGAACATATAACTTGGCAGTCTTTTTCTGCCCTTTTATCACAACGAGGAAACCTTTGAAAATCTTCAAAACCCCACTTTCAGCTGTGTATTTGTACCCTTTTGAATCAAGAGTACTCAACGAAATTAAATTTCTCTTCAATTCTGGAGCATGTCGTACGTCACTAAGTGTTCTGACAACTCCATCAAACATCTTAACTTTAATTGTTCCAACACCTGTAATTCTACATGAAGCATTATTTCCCATCAAAACAATACCTTCAGACACTGTTTCATAAGTTGTAAACCAATCCCGATTGGGACTCATGTGGAAGGTGCAACCCAAATCAAGGATCCACTCCTCGCTCACTTTAGAATTATTAACAGAAGTGACTAGAAGTTCACCATCACTGTAGTCTTCTACAACATCAGCTTTACCAGAATTTTTGGTTGTTTTCCATTTTGATTCGTAACCTCCCTTTTGGTCTTATTCTATAGCTTATAGCAGTCAGATTTAATGTGCCCTTTCTTCTTGTAGAAGTTACAATTTTTACCTCTATTTGAAGACTTCGATCTACCCTTAGATTTACCACGAGGATTTCGTTCCTGTGTCCTTCCATGATCATCATCAGCATTCTGATCTTGTCTCCCACGAACAATGAGACCCTCTTCATGAGAGTCAATTTTAACCACAAGATACTTCATCTTATCATACGAGGTTAAAGAATCATAAACCTTATCAACTGTGAGAGACTCGCGGCTATATAAAATCGTATCTCTAAAGGTTGAATAAGACGGCGGTAACGAACAAAGTAGAATCAACCTTAGATCTTTCTTATCATACTGAACCTCCATGGCCTCCAAGTTTGAGAGAATTTCTTTAAACACTGTTAAGTGTTCGTGCATAAATGCACCTTCTTCCAAACGATGAGCATAAAGACACTACTTCATATACAGTTTTCTAGTTAGAGTTTTCGACATACATATTTGTTCCAACCTCTTCCATAATCTAGCGGTGGACTTCTCCTTCATCACATCTTGCAAAATTTTGTTAGACAAATGCAGATGTAGTTGAGTTAACATCTTTCGATCCTTGAGCTTCTTCCCTTCCTCCGTCAATATTGAAGGCATCTTATCTAGCCCTAGCAACACTTCCTCTAAGTCCAACTGGGCAAGAACTGCATGCATCTTTATCTACCACAACGCGAATCTGGTGTTGCGATCCAACAGTGAAATTTCATACTTCAAAGATGCCATTACCATGATTGAGATGAACAACCCGGAAGCTAGAATACCAATTTGAAAAATAAAACATCGGTAATGATAATATATCATAAAGAAAAAATAAATAAAAATAAAGAGCACACAGATTTTTACGTGGAAACCCTTTCGAGAAAAAACCATGGGCAGAGGAGAAGAAAATTCACTATGTCGAATTTGAATGATTACAAGAGGAGTAAACTATGTCTATTTATAGGCTTGTAAAACCATATTCTAATAAGAGTGTAGTAAGATTGAAACACCTTATTCTAATCAATATCAAATAGATGGAGTTTAATAAGGTTTAAAAAACCTTATTCTAAAATAAAATGAAAGAAGTGTAGTTCTATAGGGATTTTACTTTTATTTTATTTTACCACTTTTATTTTATTTTACCTCTAAAATAAAATGAAAAAAGTGTAGTTCTATAAGGATTCAGGTCACTTAATTCTAACATCACCACAGAAAATCAAAGAAGAAAAACACCATAGGAGCATGCTAGGTTCGGCCATGGTACTCTAGCTTACAGGTAAGTCATTTTTGTCTCATTTTTTATGATGTTTATGTTTTTGGAGTCGTAGCTTAATCTAGCTAGCCTAAGGACTAATTTGCAAAACTGTTAAAAGATTAGGGTTTTGCCATGAATGTATACATGTTGTTTGTGATGTTTGATGGAAGAAAATGAACCTTTGTTGTGAGATAAACAACTTTTGTTAAGTGATTTTTGATGAATTTATCAATTAGGGATTTAATTAAAAAATATGAAATATTCATGGTGAAATTGTGAAAAAAATGAAATGTATGAGCTGCTATGAGCCTATATAAAATTCAAATAGACTTGGGTAGGGATGAAATTGCATGAATTTCATTTTACGAGCTTAAGGGCTAAATCGTAAAGAAATTAAAACATTAGAGGCAAAAGTGTAATTTTGAAAAAAATTGAATTTAGATTGAATTGACTAAAATGGCTATTAAATTGATTAAGTTTATCAATTTAGATCAAGATAGACCTTGTACGGCTTTAGATTGAGTCAAAGAGAAAGCTTCGGATTAATCGACTCCTTTTTTACGTTTTATCATCGAGTTAAGTTCGTACGTTTAAATAGCATTTGAAATTATATTTTAAATGCTATCATTTTATAATATTAAATTATGTCTCAGTAGAAAGATCCAACAGCGTAACGATGAACATCACCCAATGAAAGGGGATGGTAATGACCATCAACTATGAAAAGGGATGGTGACGACCATCAATTATGAAATGGGATAGCTTTGGCTATCGATTATGAAAAGGGATGGTGACGACCATCAACTATGAAAGGGATGGTGGCGACCATCGAAAATGAAAAGGGATAGCTTCGGCTATTGATTATGAAAAGGGATAGCTTTGGCTATTGATTAGGAAAAGGGATGGTGGCAACCATCATGTTTCCACTTCGTGTGAGCTTTGGTAAGAGTTTTTGGTGCAAGTTACTTGTTACTATGGAAGGTAAGAAGCATGTGTATTCATGAATTGTGGAAAGTTATTTTGTCATGTGTTGATATTTTATTTATGTGATCAAGCACTAATTTAGGTTGTTGGTGATGCTTCGGTTTGTGCCAAGCTTGTGTTATAATGATTCATATTTAATTTAAGCTTATGCGTTGTATTGGTAAGCATCGTTTATGATTTGTGAACTTACTAAGAATTATATGCTTACCTTGTGTTTAGTTTTCTATGCTTTGAAGTTAATCGGAAGCTCGTTCGGGTTAGAAGTTTGTCGAAGACCTATCACACTATCCATTAGCATTACCAGTAGATTTTGGTGATTTTGAGTCATGGTTATAATGGAATGTATAGATGTTTTATGCTTGATGAAATAGCCACTATGTTTGGCTTGAAAATGTGGTATTTTGGTTAATGAATTAGTTATCATGTTGGCTTTTGTTTATGTCATTTTATGAAAGTTCATAATTTGGCATTTTGGTGTTTTTTGTGCTTGATGTTGGAATGGTCAAGTTGATGTATGTTTTAGTGACCATTTTGGTATATTTGAATGTGATTTTAGTATGGTCATTTTGGTATGGTCATTTTGGTAGACTTTGGTATGAAAATTGGTTGCAATTATTGAGTTGTTAAATGGCTAAGTCATGCTTATGTTTGAGTATATATAATGTCATCAAAATTGAGATGTCTTTCGGCATATTGGTTGTATGAATAACTACCATATTGTGCTAGCTTGATTATGCATATTTTAGGCACATTTTCGATGCTTGAAATAGGTGCAAATGGATTGTATGAGTGTTCACAATTTGGGTAAAGGAAATTACTTGAAAATAGCCTATTTCTTGTCCACACGACCTAAGACACGGGTGTGTGTCTCAACCGTGTGTGACACAAGGCCATGCGACATGGCTGTGTGTCCCCTGTAGGTTTCAAAGGGTTGCAAGTCAGGCTGTTACATAGCCTAGCACATGGCCTAGCACACGAGCGTGTGAGGCCATTTCTAGAGTTACACAGCCTGACACACGGGCGTGTAACCCAAGTCAAAGAGTTACACAGGCACGGACACGGGCTGGGACATGGTCGTGTCTCCTTACTTCAAATGTCCAAACGGCCTAGCCACATGGTCGTGTGGCCCCTATAGTTTGAAAAATTCTAACTTTTTTCCCAAAAATTCTATAAGTTTTCGATTTGGTCCCAATTCATTTCTAAAGTGTTTTTAGGGCCTGCATGTATTTGAATGGATTATAACATGATTTATGAAATGTTTAGAATTGAATATTTAAAGTGTTAAATTTTCTAGTAATATTCCGTAACTCTATTTCGGCGACGAGTACGGTTTAGGGGTGTTACAATCAAACCATATTACTTAACAAAAATTTCTAACCTAATTTAGTTACAACTTAGACAATACCATTTTTCAAAGTTTAATTTCCACTATAACTTATATCATGAGAGTGTTAATTTCTTACAAACTTTCTATCTTATTAAATTTAATAGTTATTTACAAATTTTACGATAAGTATTTAATACAAATATATCCAACTTACACCCTAAGATGTGGCCTCTAAAGGCACCCCTCTATATGCAAGAAACAACTACCCCACCCAACATTCAAATTAGGCAGTGTCTGGCTTGGTCCTTCTACTCGATTCCCAAGTCAACATCTACCCTATATACAAGGCAGTAAATTCATAAGTTTAATTGAACTTAGTGAGATCATATGCATTTGTATTCATATAAGACTCTTAAAATAGGGAAAGTGAAGCTTTATGCACATAATTTAAAACTCCCTATGTTTCGTGGAAGTATCTACGACTCCACTAGCATAATCAATCCCTTGTTTCCTCTAAGCTAATTTTCTACGGTTTAACTGAGATTTTGTCACAACTGTGAATCCTTACCTTAATCTCTTTAATCCATACTGAACTCCATAAGTGTTTGTTGTATCATCTCGACAATTATCTGCACTTCAACTTAGCCTATACTTGGTCCTTCACCTGAATAATTGTTTTTTCTAATAACCTCATTCACAGGCTTGTATATGATGCAGGGATGACTGGATAACTATTGGAAAAAATCTCGTTTGAAAATAGCTTTCTTGCATGGTAGAAAATTAAAAATTTGAAAACCAACCCAGTTTGTGATATTTATAGCAATAAACCCTAACCGAATTCATATTTTTGTTTTGACTTAACGGACATTCGTTGTTCTCGTCTTTCAACGAAAGGATCTTTTTCATTATTTTCGTACCACAAATTGCTTCAAGTGTGGGCTCAAACCAATTGAAACAAAACACAAGACTAGAAAATATATTCTCTCCTTTTAGGGTGAAAACAAAAATTCTCTTCTTAATAGAAACCTATAGAATTATTATTCTAGAAAAATCTATGTAATATTGAGAATAAAATCTCTCTATTTTTTGGCAGAATAACAATTTCTCAAAGTTGTGTCAATAGCTCTATCGGTGCCATCTATTTGTAGGAAGAGAAACGAGTACCCTTGTTGAGTTGTAGTGGTTTATTTCAAATAGAAAAACAACATCCTACTTAGAATAGAATTAGGGTGGACGGCACACCCTAGTATTCCTACTAGAGTTGCATTCCTGTCCATGAGGGGTTTTTGGGCCTCTCTCACATCGGGTCCAATTATGAGTACTTTTCAAACTTTTGACCGAATACTTTGTAATTTGAACCAACTCGATTATGTTTTTCTATTTCCTAAAATAAACTTCAATATATATACAAATTAAATAATTTTCTCATCCCAATTTTACCCCTAGTAAAATTTTAACAATTTTACCCCTAGTAAAATTTTAACAATTTTACCCTCGGTAAAATTTTAACAATTTTACCCTCGGTAAAATTTAGAGAAAATTCATTCAATATTTCACTATTCAACATGTTCACTATGACCGAATGGTTTATTTTAATTTTAGGGCTTCAAAATATCTCAAAAATATAAACTTGTTCTTCCGATTATTTTTAAGTAATCCATATATAATTGCAAATGGATCATTTTCATTTCCAATTTTGGAAACCTACATTCATTTCCAAATGATTTCATTTCTCCATTTCGGAGAAAGCCATTATCATTCTTAAATGTTTATCATTTCCCTTTTTCTATTCATTCCGTTCATTTCTATTCAAACATACAATTCATTTATGGTTTCAACAAGATAGCAGAGGGGCCGGTTGAAGATATATAGTTGAGGCTCAAATGGTTTATAATTAAGTTCAGGCCTTTTGCCTATTAATTATAACTCATTTAGTCATGAATTCATTCCACTATAGTATCGTGATTAAGTTCTCCCCAACGACATACCATTACGAAAACAACTACTCAGTGTTTGTCCAATGACCTTATCATAAGTGTGTTACCCTCATAGGATATCCTTGATCTCTTTGGGATAATATTCATTCTCCCAATATGATCCTATTTTATCTCTTGGTAACCATTACATCTTTCTTCATGAAAAATCAATTATTATCGAATAGTAATTAAGTCATTCATCATAAAGATGAAAGACCAGTAGCCATGTTTACTTTCATTAACCATGTGACGCCAATGAGAGGATATCATTTACCCATGTCTCGAGCTATGAATTCCATTGTTTTGAATGACGCTACATACTGTAGAAGTAGTACAGCCAATGCATCAACTTTTAGTTCTTTATCTATTTGAACTCAGGCTTTTACTTAAATTAAAGTGTATAAGTCACACATACATAACTCGTTATCCACTCATGATTTATGTAAGCCACACTTTGCCTTAGGAAATGTGTCCATATTGTAGTAAACATGTAATTATTTTCTATTTATTTGAACAATGAATAAATAAATAAATTTAATTTCACATTTCACTATTATGTATCTTGTATTTATGTCTTTCATATTTTGCATGAATAATGAAATTGTGACAAGTAAATATTAGCCCATTGATTGTCTAAGTTCAAACTAATGATAAGTGGCATTATAAGAACGTTTACTTTGTGAGAATGTTTACATTGTGAGAAAGGCAATTTACTTCAGTAGATAATCTAAACAAGTCTTTAATCCTATAAAAGAATCAAAGTGAGCATTCGATTCAAAGAGTGAGAAGGATTATTATGTTGTCTACAATTCCAATTAAAGAGATAACTAGTTTTGGCTATCGGAGCAGTTGACTTGACAAGTAGAAACATAGATGTATTCATTAGTAGAATGATACATTGGACTGGACCCAAGATGAATTAATTCTGAATCCATTTGTAAATTAATTCACTTGTGACTTTCATGGTGTGATTTACCTAAATCCTAAATTAGTCACTGAAAATGTGTATGTAACTCGTGCTTTGATATACGTGGAGGTTTATGCTCGAAAGATGGTCGAGCCGATAGCCGGTATGTTGGGTACATGACTTGTGTATGACATGACTTTACTAACAACAGTGGAATTCATAACTCAATTAAAGAGTTAACAATATCCTCTCATTGGCGTTGTGTGGATTGATAAATATGGAACGTGACCACAAGTTGCTTATTCTCGAACGAGCAATTTATAATAGTCATTTGTTGACAATGACCATATTAATTGTTAAGAAGACACAATGGTGACAATGAGATAAAATAAGATTGTATTGAGTGAACGGATCTAACTTAAAGGAATTAAGGATATTATATGAGGGTAACACACACATGATGAGGTCATTAGACAAAATAGTTGGATAAATTACTTTCGTAAAGAGTATACAATAAGAAGTTTTCAATCATGGTACTTCTTGTGAACTGACTTCACAATTAGGTAATTGTGAATTATCGGAACGATGCTTCTAGACATAATTGCAATTACTAGAGTCTAATTGTATATGTCTGATTGATCCCTCCGCTAGCTCAACAAAAGCTCGATTGGACTGCATTTTAGAAGAAAATTTTACAACTTTGGAAATAATTTTATTGAGTTGATTTATTCGATGTGGATTTAAATTGGTTGGTCGTAAGAATTGTTCAACTAGAGAATATGATTAAAGAATTTTTTTTTGAAAAATTAATTTGGAAAATCTAAATGATTTTTGGGAAAATTAATTTTGATCAAGTAAAATTAAATTAATCAAATTCATTAAAATTAATATTATATTTTGGAAATTAATTTTCAAGTCAGACAATTGGCCCAATGGATAATTGAACTTGAAAATTGGAGCTGAGATCATAAATTGGGCCCGAGAACCCAAAATCGAGACGAAGACCCAAAAACTGGTCGAACTAGGCCTAGTATATGAAACTAGGCCGACGGTCCAACTGATGGTTGGACCGAACCGGTTGGGTCGTCATTGGCCCGAATTGAACTGGCAGCAACTGAACCAAGTCGGGGTGCTAGCATTTGTGACGGTGACATTTCGGTGGCCAGCAATTGGTCGACGGTGGTGTGTGTTCAGTGGTTGAGCAGTGGAAGAATTACACTCGTACTGAGACTCTACAGAGAATTTGATTTCAGGTTATCTATTTCAAAAATAATATTATTTTAATAGATTTAATATTAAATTTAATTTAATACTTATCTTTATAGTATTTTATTAATTTAATATTAAAATGATTATATTACTATTAAATTAAATTAAAATTTTATCTTGTAGATAAATATTCTATTAATTTCATACGATTTAATATTAAATTTAATCTAATATTTATCTTGATAAATATTATATTAATTTAATCTTAAAGTGATTAAGTTTAATCACAATTGAACTCTTTAAACTCTCCTTGTATAAAGAGAGCATTGGTCATAATTTTACACACTTGAATTCAAGAAAAAATTATGGAGAGAAAATTCTCTGATGAAATTATTTTAGAAAATTTCTAGAGATTTTTTTTATTTACAACTTGGCCTAAAAGTTTAGAGAAATTGTGAAATTACCCCACTGGTAATTTTTGTGAAAAATTTTCTCATTTGAAGTGACCCTACACTCAGCAAATGTGAGCTTGAAGATAGCAAAGAAGACTACTCGGTCAAAGTGTTCATCCTAGAAGAATCGAAAAGGTACAATTTTGATTAAGTGTTTATTACTTCAGATATTACAACCAAGTTCTTGTTTTGGAAAAAAATAATTTAAAACTTTGGTTTTTCCCTAATTTATTTTTCGCTGCGTTTTCCAAACTCGATTTTCCAACATTATGAACTTCAGAAGTGAATAAATCTATAAACGAATTTAGGATCTATTCTGCTTGGGTCCTATCCGATGTATGCTTGAGTCCTATCCTATGTACTGTAGTCCAGTAAGTCACATCTATGTCTTTATATTCTGGGAGTCATCCGCTCCGATGCCCAAGACAATGCATCTCCCCAATTGGACTTGATAGACAACATATTAGTCTTTCAATCAGTTTGATCATTTTCGATTAAACTAAAGACATGTTTAGATTCGTTTACTAAAATAAGCCAATATTCTATATTACGATCCAACCACGTAATACCGCTTAATATTAGTTAAACATCAGACAACCAGTGAGCAACATTTGCTTCCATTTTGCTTTGCATGCAAAACCATTTGAGGACAATGTACAAAATACTAATGTAATTTACGAATAATTTTATTAACCAATCTGTTCAAAAAAATTACAAGTGTACTTAGACAAAAATACTACACTTAGGGCACCAGATCTAACAGTCTCACACTTGCCCTAGTGAAGTAGGTGAGCCATGTTTCACATTCCTATACCCTCCTTATGTTTCCCCAAAGAGCTCTTTAGCTATAAGAGTCTTGGCTAAACAAATCCCTAGGGTTTGTCCTCAAATGCGATTTTTTCCTACATCCACTATTCCGTCATAAACTTTTGTCTCCTTTAATGTGTTTTGTCCTTATGTGGTCTATTTTAGGTTTAGCTATATCTGCACTATTATAGTGTTATAGCTTTTCCATAACTCACAATTGGCCCACCATAGTGAAGTTAGCAATGTAACCTTGCTTGAAACTTGTTCACACTATGGACCCACTGCCTAGGACAAAAGCACAGCTCGATGTTGATTTCCTCAAATCCCTACACTTTTTGAAGTCAAAATCAATATATTCGAAGGAGTAAGATCTCCTTTGGAATGCACAAGCATATAATCCCTCATTCCTCATAAATACTTAAGTATATGCTTAACTGTTTACCAGTGTCTTGGTCTTGGATTCGTCTGATATCAAATTACCAACCACACTGCAAAACAACTATTTGAACGTCTGCATAACATATAACACATTAGACTTCCTACTGTCGAAGCATAAGAAACCTTTCTCATGTTCTCTCTTTCTTCTGTTGCCTTAGGACAGTCCTATTAAGAGAGGTGTAATCCTAATACGGAAGGTTAATTTCCCTTCTTTAACTCGATTATTGAATAACGTTCTAATATCTTGTCTATGTATGAAGCCTGAGATAATGCTATCTCTTTGTTCTTTTGATTTCTTAAGATTCAAATGCCTTGAACAAAATTAGCTTCTCTCATGTCCTTAATGCTAAACTATTAGGTTAACCACAATTTAACCGACGCCAGTGTCCCTACATCATTCCCAATGAGTAGAATGTCATCGACATATAGAAGGAGAAAGACCACCTTTCCATCCCTTAAATGTTTATAAACACAAGGTTCATTTACATTTTGCTGAAATCCAAAAGTCTTGATCGAATATTTGATTCCACGAGCGGGATGCTTGCTTAAGTCCATATATGGATCTAAGCAGTTTGAAAACTTTATGCTCATTCCCTTTAGATATATATAAGGTTGGTTGCATCATGTAGATGTTGTCTTTAAGATAGTTGTTTACAAATGTTGTCTTGACATCCATTTTCCAGATCTCGTAATCGAGAGCTATCCTAATGGATAGTAATATGCGAATTGACTTGACCATGGCAACCGAAGAGAAGGTTTCTTTGTAATCGATGCCTTTTGATGCGTTATGAACTAACTAAAAATTTTACTAAGGAAAGTATACTTATGAATTAATAGTATAGCTATGATGAGCAAAGATATCTTTCCCACGAAGACTAAAAGTGCTAGTAATTACTTTCTTTCTATTATTTAACCGAAAAATTTGATTAATTAATTAAAAACTAAAATTAACTAAATGAATTAACTAATGAACACAACAAAGAACAAAGCAAGAAAATAAATGATTAACAACCAAGAAGCGAAACAATACCTAGGAAAGAATTCACCTAGATTTGATCTGTCACTATTAATCTAAGTTACACAATTTCTTTACTTAGTTTTTTAATCTGTAAAAATCCCTAAAATAGGCTAATATCTCTTTCGAGAGTAAGAGCAACTAACTCTAGGCTGATTAATTGAAATTTCTTTCTAATTAAAACCCATATTATCGCCTTAACTTGATCTATGGATTCTCATATTATATTTGACTCTAATCCGATAGATTTATGCCGTCCTATTTCTAGGATTGCATTCAACCACACTCAATCATGCAAGATCTACTCTTAAACTGGGTCTATTCCTCCTCTGATTTAATCACATCAAACATGGATCAATAATCTAGAAATATCAAACCAAGAATTAAGCACACATTATTGAGAATAAGATCAAAGTATTTATTGCATAAAATAAAAATCCAAAGACATAATTCATCATAGATTTCATTTCCCCTAGGTATTTAGAAAATTAGTTAATGTTTGAAAATAAAAACATCCAAAAGTCGAAAGAAACAAAGAAACTCATGATAATCTCAAAGAAATCAAATGCAAATCTTCAATCTTGATGGAAATCTTATTTAGAATCGGCTTCAATGGTGTTTTCTAATTTTTTTTCTTGAGTATTCTATGACGGGTCTCTCCTATCTTCTTATTTTTGTCATATATATGCTTAGAATACTCGAAAAACCTAAAAATTGTATTTTTCCATAGTTTCGATTTTTTGGTTTTCACTCATTTTTCGCTTCTATTAGTCCCAAATGCTCTACAAAGTATAAAAACGTGCTACTTTTAGCACTTATCACCTTCTTTCTGGGTATAACCTTTTGCTACAAGTTTGGCCTTATAAGTTTCCACTTTTCCATCCACATTTCTTTTCCTCTTATAGGTCCACTTACACCTTATAGGTTTTATCCTTTATGGTAAATCTATAAGTTTCCACACTGAGTTAGAATACATAGAGCCCATTTCAGCTTTCATAGTTATTTCCTAAAGCTTGGAGTCAGTACTCTACATCTCTTCATCACATGTGAGTGGGTCATCATCTTCCTATTCGATAGACTCAATGTTAAAAAAACTTCCACCAGATTGGAATAACTCAGGCCTACTAGAGACCCTCCCACTATGACAAAACTCCCTATGTTGCTAATCGTTTGCAAGTCTACTATTAGGAGTTGGTTTTGAAACTGTTTCCATAGGGTTTTGTATATTTCCCGAAAGCTCCTCAAGTACCTCTTTACTCCGAGGTTTGTAGTCATTCATGTAACTTTCTTAAACGAAAGTAGCATGAGTTGAGCCTATAACAGTTTGATCTTTCAGGTTATAAAATAAACCACCTTTTGTTCCCTTTGTATATATTACAAACATGCACAATTCTAACTGTGAGTCTAATTTTCTAGTATGTTTATCCAATACATGGGCTAGGTATCCCCAAATCCTAAAATGATTAAGATTCGGCTTCCTTCCATGCCACAATTTGTATAGGGTTTTTGATGCTGCCTTTTTTGGCCCATCATTCAAACTATGGTAAGTCGTTTGTACAACATATCCCCAAAAAGAGATTGACAGCTTTGAATACCATAACATTAAACGTACCATGTTTAACAACGTTTGATTTCTTCTCTCTTTCACGCCATTTTGTTGTAGAGTTCCTGACGCGGTTAACTAGGATAGAATCTCATTCTCTATGAGGTACCCTAAGAACACATCAGATAAATATTCTCCACCTTGATCAGACCGAAGTGCCTTTATGGGTAAACCTAGTTGTTTCTCTATTTCTACACGAAACTCTTTGAATTTATCAAAGGTTTCACTCTTGTGGTGCATTAAGTATACATACCCATATCTGGAATAGTCATCAATAAAGGTTACGTAATACTCGTAACCACCTTTTACACTGATGCTAATGGGGCCACATACATCAGTGTGTAGAAGTTCTAGGGGATTTCTGACCCTTGTTCCTTTTGTATTAAAAGTTTGCTTAGTCATCTTACCTTCCAAGAAAGATTCATATTGTGGAAGATCAACATTTTTAACTGAACTTAAAATTTAATCTTTCATAAGTCTAGTGATTCTTTCTCGGTTAATATGGCCAAGTCTCAAATGTCAAAAGTACGCTTCATTAAAGTGAGAAATTTTGAGTCTTTTATTCGATATTCTACTCTCAAGTAGTGCATACATCTTTGGTTTGATAAAATAGAGATTATTTGACATCTATCCATTACATATAATATTGCAATTTGTAAATATTGCAATTCCATTATTAAAAGTCACGGTCAAACTGTCTTTATATAAACATGCAACGGAAATTAAGTTTCTTTTAAAACTTGGTACATAGAAAATGTCTTTTAAAATAATCTTCCTAAATTTATCAAAATAAAGACATATATATTGCACTGCTTCAGCTTCCACACTGGTCTCGTTCCTAGTCTGCAATGATAAGCTCTTATCTCTAAGATCTTTTGTCTCCTTGAACCTTTGTAGAGAAACAAAAGCATGAGTAGTGGCTCTCGAATCAATGACCTAGTGGTCTATTGAATATTCTACTAAACAAGCTTTTATCATTAAAAGTTTCATACTTTGCCTTTGGTAGCTAGGTATCCCTTCCACTCTTTACAGTTTGCCTTGAAGTGTCCTTTCTTGCTGCAAAAGAAGCATTTAGACTTAGATAAGTCTTTAGGCTTTCTGATTATATTCCTTTCCACTTGTGGGGGCCCAAAGGCCTTAACCTTGCCTTTTGAGGATTAAGTGATAACTATGTTTGCTTCTACTTTTCAGATCGACTGACTGCCATTCAACATCAACTCATAGAACTATAGTTACGTCATGAGCTATGTAAGCGTCAAGTTCTTATTTAAGGTTATAAGTGGCCCAAAAGCCATCAAACACCTTGGATAAGCTTTTGAACACCATCTCCATTTGGGTTTTCTGGTCCAAATTGGCCTCATTGTTCGCGGCCTCGACAAATTAGCCTATAAGAGTGATTATATGGTCTTTAACCAGAGTGTCGGGCTTTTTCTAAGCATTTATCAAACTAGTTATAGCAGACTGTCGAGCCAAGGCAGCTTAGCCTTTGAACATGTCTTGTAGGTTATCTAGAATCGCTTTAGTAGTCTTACAACTCTTCATTTGCTTATACACACTGTTGGTCACACTTGTCAGCATATAGCAATGAGCTATGTCATCAGACTCTTCACAGTGTTTTTTTAGCCTTCGCTTGAGTGGCTAGAGGACACTTAGTATAAAAAATTATTCTAAGTTTCTCACAACTCAAGACAATTATCAGGTCCCTTTTTCATTCTTTATAGTTGTTTCTATTTAGTTTGTTTTTAATGGGTATGTTTAATAAACGAGTTGGTGTCATTTTCAAACTTAAAATAAAACTTTCATATATTAATATCTTTACATTAAGCAAATGTTTGGAAAATTTTGCAACATTACGATATGCATCAAAATGATACATGTGTCTTACATTAAACCCTAAAAAACATTTGTAAGTCATTGCAATATAATTCCCAGACCCATTGAATCAATCCACTATGGGGTGATCATGATCTACTAGTAAAAACATGGATTTCTATCCAATTAGTACATGAACCTAAATCCTTAGGCATTCACACGTACGAATAATCATGTAACATTTGGTTGTCATTTTAACTTAAGTAGAGCTCTGTGAGGAGTTACTTAACTAGAAGATCTTAAGTGTATCATTATCAACTCAACATCTATCACATCATGCACCAAAAATGAGTTATTGTGGGACAATCTCACCGAGTAGCATGCTTTTACTAGTTGTCATCTTCTGAAGATAGAATTTCTTGACCTATTACATGATAATGCCTACCACAAGGGCTAATCCAATTATCATTTGATCACAAGAGAATTCTTCTTTCTTTCTGGAAATCTCCTCATTGGAATTCACATAGCAATCCTACCGTGGGGTAGTGCACTTGCTATGCCATCACAAGAGACCATTGATAGAGGCCGTACGTCTTTTTTAGGGACCTTCTCTGTAACACCCCAAACCCAACCTAGAAGTTATGGACGGATCTAGCGTGTCACATTGAAGTGTCCTCCGAAAATTAGACTCGTTGGTAAATTCGTTTCTAAGTTTTAAAACCCCTTTAATATTATTTAACAAATCTACTAGTCTAATCGTTTGTTCTGTTATCTGATGTTGTCTTAACTGGTTGTTCAAAATCGCGGAAGCTTTGAAAAGTCAAAGTTTAAGTTTCGTGTTTTGGTAAACAGTAATCATTTTGAAAATACGTCTTCTCCTAAACTAGCAGTTAAAAATAAGCAAGTAAAAGCCTAATTAAAAATTTATCAAACTTAAACGGCCTTATTACATAAAAAAAACCCAACTCAAACTTTAGTGTTAATTAAAAGCATGTATAAAACAGCAACAGTTGTGTGGCCACTTCCGAGTCCCTAGCAGCACCGAATTGTCTATGGCTGAGGATTACTTGCACAGTTAGACAGAAGGGTGAGTTTGCGAAAACTCAGTATATAATCCCTTATAATACAAACAGTCAGATATACGGTATGCAGAAACAGACTGGGCCTGAGCCCATTAACAGAACCAAGTGGACCTAAGCCCATTATAGAATCAATATCAGATGCAGATATGCAGACAGAAAGCCAGCACAATCCAACCAATACACCAGCAGTACCAACCAACACACCATGTGGGCATAAAATCGACCCACTCAGCCAACACACCAAGCTTAGCACCGGTTGCAGCACTAAGTCTACAGAACGGCTCGACACAGTAGACAGAACGGCTAAAACCCATAAATATCGCAGCAACGCTACCAGTTAACAGAACGGCTAAAAGCCATAAGCAGAAAGGTAGTAAGCCTTAAACAGAATGACTACAAGCCATACACTCCTCTGTCAATATTAACCCAACCCCATGCAGAATGACATGCCATAGTAACATATGTGAATGCAGGATGTCATGCTTAGAATTAGTCATATCGTTCACAGTTAAGTCAATCAAACTATAGCACAAATTAGTCATTTACCCTCTAGGGGCATTATGGTCATTTTACCTTACAAGAGTATTTTGGTCATATAACAACCCTCTCGAAGGTCTACAGTCGCCTTGAGTGACACAGCTAACGCAAAAGGTCATAACGGTGTAAATGGGCCCAAGGCCCAAATTCGACCTAAGTGGGCCCACATGCTTGTGTAGCCTATCTAGCCCAAATTTAATCACGACCATACAAACTACATAGCCCAGTCCAGTATTTGTCACTTAACATGGATTTTATCTGTGTGGGGCCCATGAGCTCATTGGGCCCACACGACCCAATTCAGCCCAACGAGGCCTATTATTGCCTAAGAGCACGAGAACGCTCGTGGTGGCCTCTACAATCTAACACCATGTTTCGTGGGATCGGTTCACCACACTAGCGTTCGCACGCCCATGTGGCCTCAATCACCGTATTTTTGGCTTTTCGACTTTTTGGCTTTTGCTGATTCACAAAAGAGACAGTGTGATCACACACACTCTTTCGGCTTTATGACAGTAATGATTTACGGTGTACAGATACACACCTGATTGTAAAATCAAGTGAACAGTTCACCGCCAAGGCCTATATTTATTCAAGATATACCGTCAGTTTTCCCATCATTAACGTTCACAATACTTAAACCAAAATCGTCACTCACTACTCACCTTGAACGAATAAGAATTGCTTAATGCCCTTGGATCGCCAAATAAGAATCGATTACATGACCTCGCTGATTATTTTCCTGAACAATGAAACCTATAAGATTGGGTTGTTTACAAAAAATAAGACTTAAGGCCCCACTATTAAAACGCAGCACCAACGACAAACAAGCCAACTTACCCCCTTCAAATATACAATTGAAAAATGAAAGAAGAATCTTGAATGCCTCAGTACTCCCGATGAATCCTCTTACATCGCAATGAGTGCAGTACGTGAGAAATGAAATAACAATTGGTCAATAAGGTCATTCGATTTTGAGAAAGAATAGAAGAACGCAGGTGCATTCGGTTTTAAAAGAAAAGTCGAGAATAGCTTTTAATCACTGACTGATAGTCAGAACCTTTGCAGTAGATCGACGCAGAGAAGGATTAACAATAGTGATATTCGGCAAGCCTAGAATAGAACGTGAACAGAAGTTAAAAGAAAAGAAAGGGAAGGTTCGGCTAGGCTATGGAAGAATCTGATTGCAGAAGAAATAAGGAAAAATAGATGTTAGGTTCGGCCAATAAGAGAAAAAGAGCATAGCAAAGATGCAGAGAAAAAATAACACGAATGGTCAGTTTTAGTTTCGGCACTAGAGAAAAAGAAAGAGAAGTCCAAAACCCCAAATGTTAGAGAGGAAATTCGGCACCTATACACTCATCAATTACCGAAATGGCACCAAATGAGTTCCCCTAGCCGAATTTGCACAATTCGGCTGCAACACTCCTCTCCTCCAAAATCCTTGAAAATCTCCTCAAATCTCTCCCCTTATCCCTTGTTGATATCCTCCATAACAACCTCCAAGACCTATTCAAACTCTCACCCAACAGAGTTCGAAACCACCACAAACTCCTACCGCCTCATGCTAGCAAAATAAATATCCTTTTTGCTTGCGATGAGATTCGAACCCAAGCCCCTCTCAATAGCCCAACATGCCACTTGCCACCTTGCCACAAGCTCTGTTGTGCCACATTTTACCTTCAATTAATTAAAAGGTCTAAAGGCCAAAGTCCAGGTTCCTTTAAAAGAAAAACCAGAATAAATTGCAAGAGCCAAGACTTGAACCCAAGCTCCCTTGTAACCTTAATGACGTCACAACCACTAGACCACATGCTTTCTTATGATATTTTTTTAACACAATAATTTAAAAGGCCAAATCCAAGCATCTTGTGTTTTATCCACTTAAAACCAAAATTTTTGCTAAGTCCCAGGTTTGAACCCAGGACTTTTCCAACTCCTCTCAGGACTCTTAACCACTAAAGAAACATACTTTTGTGCACAGTTTCCTAACCGTTCCCTTGCTCAAGGCCCAATACTTCTAGGCCCAAATTTTGGGGCATTATATTCTCCCACTAAATATTTTAAAAAAATGCAAGGTTTTTAATTTTCAATTTCAATCTTGCATGATTTATATATGCATGACAAGTACATGTGACATTCTTTTCTAAACTATATGACTTGCTTATCTCATACATGCATGACATCTTATTACAATTTTACACTTTTCATATTCATTTATTCATAAAATTAATAATTTTGATTCTCCACAGATTTTTTAAGGGAAAAACCAAAGAAGTGAATGTGAACCGTGCCCTAAGTAGGGTCCGAGGAAAGAGAGGTTGTAACAGCCCGTTTTCAGTGAAATAGGAACAGTGGTTTCAGGACCACAAATTTGATTTCGTAAGAAAACTTATTTTAAAATTATTTTATGGTCTACCGTATGATAGGAATATTGTATAAAAATTTCGTTAAGAAAATTTTACCGGTTACATGTTTAATTGAGAAAATGACCAAATTGTATAAAATGTAAAAGTTGAGTTCTATTAGCTATAAGTATCAAATAGCTATGGAATTCAAAATTGGAGGTCCTTATATGGAAAATAGACCATTAAGAGGGGTTAGTAGATAAGTATGATAATTCATCCATGGGAAATTAAGAAAAGAAAAGGATAAAATTGGAAAGATGAAAAATAAAGATAATAAATAATAAAATAAAACAAAATATCATCATTTATCATCTTTCCTAAAAATCAAAAGACATGGAAACCCTAGTTTGAAGCTTGAATATAGACAAGCTTACTTTGGCTCAATCACGTGAGTATTCAACTCTCGTTTTTAGTATTTTTTATTTTTTCGAGATCGTAATAGCTTAATTTAGCTATCTTGGGGATTAATTTGCAAAGTTATCAAAGTAATAAGGCTTTTCCATGGATGAATGTAGTTGAATTATGAAGTTTTATGGTAGTAAATGAAAGGTTGTTGATCGATAAACAACTTTTGTAAAGGGAATTTTGATGAAATTATGATTTAGGGACTAAATTGTAAAGATGTAAAATTCATAGAAAAATTATAAATTTTATGAAATATATGGGCTGTTAATATTACATGTAAAAACTGGTTAGGCTTGCAATAAGAATTAAATTGTATGAATTTCATTTTTCGAGCCTAGGGACGAAATTGTAGTTAATCAAAAAGATAGGGGCAAAATAGTAATTTTTCCTAGGATGTGAATTGAATTGAATTTATTGTGAATTGTATTAAATTGAGTTAAATTTACTCGTATAGATCTGAATAGACCAAATACGAAGTTAGATCGTGGAAAAGAAAAAGTGTCGGATTAGTAGATTTTGCGTACACGAACAACTGTCGAGGTAAGTTTGTGTAAATAAGTTGTGTATATTTATATGTTTAAATTGAATGGTATGTATGGATATTGTACAATTGACATGTATGAAAATCGGTCACATATTCGATAATGCCCGACAAGTATTAAGTCTCGTTTGAACAAATGAAATTCAATGGATACATGGTTCTCGTATTGGTTGTAGTCCTGCATATGTCGCAAAAACACTACAGCTGGAAAGAGAATCCCGTTATTAGCCCTCTCGAGCTTCCTGTTAATACCTTTTTAAAGCATCTCGATTGGTTATGATTCTGTATGTATTCTAGGCACAAGACAGCTCTTATGAGCATCCCGAATATGGCCGTTCGTGAGCTTCCCGACTAAAGGCTTTTTGTGAGCTTCCTAATTAATGGCCCTCCAGAGCTTCCCAATATTGGCTTGCTTGAACTTCCCAATAATAGGCTATCCGGAGCTTCTTGATTAATCACTCTTTGTAGCTACCCGTTATTGGCTCACATGAGCTTCCTGATTATGGCTCTTATGAGTTTCCCATTATACAGCCCGGATAAGCTTCCCATTACATGGCTTATATGAGCTTCCTAATTATGTGCTATAATGAGAATTCACAAATATGAATTGATGGATTACAATTTTGTACACATTAAATGTACTACCTATGTATCCATCGATATTTCAAATAAATTCAACAAGCAAAGTTCTAACATGGAATAATTTGAACTAGAGATGAATTATCATGGAAATGTATATGTTATATGAATATATGATATGGAAAACATATGTATATGAAAATTGTTATGTTATGAGCTTATCCTTGTTTCTTGATATTCACATGAAGTACATGACTAACATGTTTCTTAAGGTTATATGTGTTTAGGCAAATTGCCAAATTTCTTTGGATGAATTTTGCATGCATATTTTAAACATAAAGGAATGATAAGTTAATTTCCCGTTATCCGAACTTACTAATCAATAAATGTTTACTCTATTTTATTTCTTATGTTTTATAGTATTGGAAGCTCGTAAAGGTTGGAAGTTGGTCGAAGCTACATTACACTATCCATTGGCCCAATTTGGTATAAATAGTAAATTACTTTTGGATATAATGGCATGTATAGGTTAACTAGCCAATGTTAATATGAAAATGATTTTCGTTGTAACTAGCCATTAGAATGGCTTGTGATGAACATATTTTGGTATGTATGTAAATGGTCTTATCATGTTTAATATGTGCTAGTATGGTTGAATGATGGATAACTTATAAGCATGTTGATAGGTGGTTTGAAATTGGTAAATTAGGTACAAATGAGTTTATATATATGTATATGGTCAAGTTGGTAAGTAAAGATTGTTTTTTTGAATGGATATGGTAAGATGTTAAGTATAAAGCTTGATTTTGGTTGGACTTGATGTCTTGTATTTGCTTGAGAACATATCTCTAAGTGTTTATGTAGGTGAAAGACAAATTTGGGTGAGAAATATGGCTAGGAAATGGTCTTATCTCGTCAACAAGGGCAGAGATACTTGCGTGTGTCTCAGCCGTGTGTGATACACGGCGTAGCACATGGGCGTGTGTTTTGGCCGTGTGTCCCCTATATCTTTAAATTTTTAAAATAAAATGCTCAAAATTGATCACACGGCCTGGCACACGGCATGTGGCTTGGCCGTATGACCTCTACACCTATTTAATGAAAATTTTCATGTTCACACGGCCTAACAGACAGACGTGTGACTTGGCCGTGGGACCTAAGTCAGAGAGTTACACGAGTGCAAACACGGGCTAGGACACGACCCTGTGTCTTATTTTGAACGCCCAGACGACCTGAGACATGGGCGTGTCTCACATGGTCTGACCCCACGAGCGTGTGTCCTCTGCACCTTAAAAAAATTTGAGATTTTGAGAAAAGTTCACTGAGTACCCGGTTTAATCCCGACTTGTTTCTAATGTATGTTTTGGGCCTCGAAGGCTCTTATAAGGGATATTATGATTGATTTCTTATATGAATGTCAAATGATATGAAATGCCTATTACATGTTCTTTAAATTTCGGTAATACTCTGTAACCCTGTTTTGACGACAAATAAGGGTTAGGGGTCTTACATTTATTGGTATCAAAGCACGATTTAGCCGATTCTCAACGTAGCATATATGAGTCTAGCTATACATGCCATTATATAACTGTGATAGTGTGATATCTCCTAACCATTTTAAACATGTTTTTCATACAGTAATGTCGTCCAACCAAGCTGAATCCGAAGAAGCTGAAAGCAATGTTCAAGCTTCTGTACAAATAGCAATATCTAGTAGTAGAAGGCCCATATTGGAGAGCCGAGGAGGAGAGGCTAAAGAAGCCTTCTTCTAAATGATGAATGAATGGTTTACAGAATATGTAAGAATAAAATCGGCTGTACAACAACCTCCACCCCCTCCTGTTTCTTAACCAGTTCCTGATATGCCTCAAGGTACAAAACTTGATAGAATTGGTAAGCCACCTGTTGATGAAATCTGTAAATATGGTGCTGAAAAGTTTAGAGCTACAGTTGATGATGATCCAGAAAGAGCTAAATTTTGGTTAGAAAATACCATCAGAGTTCTGAGTTCTCAATGAATTGCCTTGTTCACCGAATGAACGTTTGAAATGTACTGTATCACTACTAAAAAACTCAACATACCAGTGGTTGAATACACTGATTTCTGTTGTACCGAAGGGGAGGGTTACTTGGGAATTTTTCCAAACTGAATTAATAAAGAAATATATCAGTTAGAGATTCTTGGATCAAAAACATAAGGAATTTTTAGAGCTTAAACAGAGGAATATGACAGGATCTGAGTACGAACGAGAATTTGTCAGACTGAGTAAATATTCCAATGAGTGTATCCCGACTAAAATCTCAATGTATAAGCAGTTTGAAAAGGGTTTAAATGAATACATCAAGTTGTTGGTTGGGATTCTTGAATTAAAAGAAATTGCGGTACTAATCGACCGAGCTCATAAAGTTGAAGAACTGAGTAAAGAAAAGAGACAGGCTGAGATGGAAGCCAGAACTTCGAGTAAAAGATTTATGGGAAAGTCACAACAGTCGGCTTCAAAGAAATCGAAGAAATATCATAACTGTTTTACCACTTCAACAAGGTATTCTTGGAGAGACAGAAGTATTCTACGCTCTAACCTGAGATCTCAAGCTACATCTGTAGCAAGTGCAGACAGTGTTGGAAATCCCAAACCCAGATGTAAACATTGTAATAAACTTTATTTTGGTGAGTGCCGCATGAGAATCAGAGCATGTTTTAGATGTGGTTCCTTTGACCACTATCTCAGAGATGCTCAAAAAAGCCTGAGAAAGATATCGTTCAAACTTCAAGACCGAGCAACCCCACTACAAGAGGTAGACCACCTTGTAATCCCCACACTGTGAGTGGTAGTCGGGGTACGGTAAAAGATTCCACTGTAAAGTCTGAAGCACGAGCACCAGCAATGACATATACTATTCGTGCACGTGAAGATGCCTCTACACCATACGTTATTACTGGTACTTTTTCTCTTTTCAATACTAATTTAACTATTTTAATTGATCCTGGTTCGACACATTCATAAATTTTCACAAATTTAGTGAATAAGAAAAATTTACCTGTTGAGTCCACTGAATTTGCGATTTATCGAACCAACTAGGCCAGTATGTGATGGTGGATAAAATTTGTAAGAATTGTTCGCTAATGGTACGGGGTTACTGTTTCCCAGCTGATTTGATATTATTGTCATTTGATGAATTTGATGTGATTTTGGGTATAAATTGGTTAACTTAGCATGATGCCGTGGTAAATTGTAAACATAAGCATATTGTGTTGAAATGTCAGAATAGAGAATTACTCTATATTAAATCTGATAATTTGAATCGGTTGTCTAATGTGATATCAGCCATGTCAGCACAGAAATATGTCAAAAAGGGTTACAATGTTTATCTTGCCTATGTGTTGGACACTAAAGTGTTTGAATCCAAGATTAAATCAGTGCTAGTGGTATGTGAATATCTTGATGTGTTTCTGAAAGAATTAACAGGATTACTGCAGTCAGAGAAGTGGAATTTTTTATAGATCTTATTTCGGGAACAACACCGATATCTCTAGCACCTTACAAAATGGCTCTGACAGAATTAAAAGAGTTGAAAGCACAGTTGCAAGAACTGATTGACAGAGGCTTTGCTCGACCTAGTTTCTCACCTTGGGGTGCACTAGTTTTGTTTGTTAAGAAAAAGACGAATCATTGAGATTATGCATTGGATACCGTCAATTCAACAAAGTTACAATTAAAAATAAGTATCCATTGCCTCGTATTGATAACTTGTTTAATCAATTAAAAGGTGCTACAGAATTTTCAAAAATTGATCTCCATTTTGGCTACTATCAGTTACGAGTAAAAGACTTGGATGAACTAAAAACAACCTTCAAAACTAGGTACGAGCATTATGAATTCCTTGTGATGTTTTTGGCTTGACAAATACACATGCGGTATTTATGGATCTTATGAACAAAATTTTCAGACCGTATCTGGATAGATTTGTAGTGGTATTTATTGATGATATCTTGGTATATTTTCGAGATGAAAATGAACATGCTGACCATTTGAGAATTGTTCTGCAAACGCTGCATGAGAAACAACTGTATGTTAAAATTAGCAAATGTGAATTCTAGCTTTGAGAAGTTAGTTTTCTGGGACATATAGTGTCGGCTGAAGATATTAGAGTTGATCCGAGTAAAATTTCAGCTATTGTTAATTTGAAGCCACTAAAAAATATGTCTGAAGTTAAAAGTTTTCTAGGATTAGTCGATTACTATTGGAGATTTGTACAAGGGTTTTCTGTGATAGCTTCGCCGATCACACGGTTGTTGCAAAAAGATGTGAAATTTGAGTGGTCTGATAAATGCCAGCAAAGCTTTGACCGGTTGAAGATCCTATTAATCGAAGCACCAGTTCTAGTTCAACCTGAATTGGGGAAGGAATTTGTGATTTAAAGTGATGCATCAGTGAATGGATTAGGTTATGTTTTGATGCAAGAAGGTAAAGTAATAGCCTATACTTCTAGAAAACTTAAGCCACATAAAAAGAATTACCCGATACATGATCTTGAATTAGCAGCTATTGTATTTGCTTTGAAAATTTGGTGACACTACTTGTTTGGTGAAAAATGTCACATATTCACTGATCATAAAAGCTTAAAGTATTTGATGTTGCAGAAAGATTTATAGATGAGAAGTGCATGTGGCTTGAATTATTAAAAGATTATGATCTAGTTATTGACTATCATCTGGGAAAGGAAAATGTGGTTGCAAATGCTCTGTTTGCTTTACGAGCAATGGATACCCGATTGTTATTGTCTGATGATGGCTCAATATTAGCTGAGTTAAAAGTTAAGCCGACTTTTTTACAATAGGTTTGTGAAGCTCAGAAAAGTGATAAAGAGTTGCAAGCTAAACGGGTACAGTGTGAATCGACTACTGATTCAGAATTTTATATTGGACCTGATGACTATCTATTATTCCGACTCAGAGTCTGTGTACCAAAGAATTCGGAGCTTGTACAAAAAATTTTACTTGAAGCCCATAATGGTACTATGTTTGTTCATCCGAGGAGTAATAAAATGTATAATGATCTGAAAAAGATGTACTGGTGGCAAGGGATGAAACGTGACATTTCTAATTTCGTATCTAAATGTTTGATATGTCAGCAAGTTAAAGCTGAACATCAAGTGCCTTCAGGACTTTTACAGCCAGTAACAATATCGGAATGGAAATGGGAAAGAGTTACAATGGATTTTGTGTTAGGATTACTCCTATCTCCGAAAAAAAAAGATGTCATTTGGGTAATCGTCGACAATTTGACAAATTCTGCACACTTTATTCCAGTACGTATGGATTTATCCCTGGACAGATTGGCTAAATTATATGTTTTTGAGATTGTCAGACTGTATGGAGTACTAGTTTCCATTATTTCTGATAGAGATCCATGGTTTACATCCTGATTTTGAAACAAGTAGCAAGAGGCTCTGGGCACGCAATTACATTTTAGTACCGTATTCCATCCTCAGATGGATGGTCAGTCTGAATGTGTGATATAGATCTTTGAAGATATGCTTCGGTGCTGTGTATTAGAATTCAAAGGCAATTGGGAAAAATACCTGACTTTAGCTGAATTCACATATAATAATAATTATCAATCAAGTATTAAGATGGCACCGTATAAGGCTCTGTATGGTCGTAAATGTCAAACTCCATTGTATTGGACTAAGCTACTGTGTATTAGAATTCGAAGGCAACTGGGAAAAATACTTATGTTTACTCAAATTCACATATAATAACAATTATCAGTCAAGTATTAAGATGTCACTGTATGAGGCTCTGTATGGCCGTAAATGTAGAACTCCATTGTATTGGACTGAGCTCAGTGAGAAAAAGATACATGGAATTGATCTGATCTGTGAAACCGAAGAGAAAGTGAAAGTGATCCGAGACAGTTTAAAGACAGCTTCTGATCGTAAGAAATCTTATGCAAACCTTAAACGAAAAGAAATAAAATTCCAAGCTGGCAACAAGGTATTTTTTGAAAGTATCGCCTTGGAAGAAAGTTCTTCGGTTTGGCCGTAAACGAAAACTAAGTCCACGATTTATCGGGCCATATGTGATCACTGAAAGTGTAACACCCCGAATTTTGGGCTTAGAAGAAATAAGTTTTGAACAAGGGAACAGTTAGAAGACTACACATAAATATTTAGTTGTGCAAAGAAGTGACATAAATGAATGTCTGCTTCAGTGGTTGACTGATTTAGGAGAGTTTGGGAGTGTCTAAGAAGTCTTGGGTTCAAACCTTGGCTTGGGCAAAATTTTTGTTTTTAATTGAATAAATCCTTATCTCTATCTAGTAGACTTAAAAATAAATGTTGATAAAATATGTCAGAATGGGCCTGCTGGTCTGGTGGTTAAGTGGAGTGTTAGTTATGTTTGAGGTCCTGAGTTTGAATCATTGCGCAATCAAAGGACTTATTTTACTGCTTGCATCGTGTGAGAGTTTGAGTTCGACTAAAATTCTGAGTAGTGGGAAGGTTTGAGTGATTTTTGGCGAAAAATTAAGGGATAATGGGAGTATTTCATGGGATTGAGGAGCAAAATAAGGGAATTCTCATATTATCATATTATTATTGATTTTATTTTGATTCTTATGATTCTTTTTTTTCAAAAAAAAAATTGGTTCACCATATTGTTCCCAAAATTTTTGACGTTAGTTCCTTTTCCCTCTAGCCTGCCGTTTGTCATTTTGCTCCTCCCTTTGCCGAATTTTGCTTGGTAAATTTTTGCTATATCTTTTGTTTCTTTTCGGCTTTTCACATTTCTCTTCCCATTGTTTTCTTTTTCTTCTTCTCGTCGTCACCTCCTCTATTTTGCCTCTTTTAGTCATTGATTCCCTTTTGCGGTTTATTCGTGCTTGCGTTGCTATATTGCACTCTGCTCTATCGTCAATTTGGTAAGTGATTTAGATGTTTTTTTGTCTCGTTTTATAAGTTACTGAATGAAGGGTTATATTTGTACTTTTGAGGTTTTTAATTCATTATGTTTCTTTTCAATTTCCTCTCCTCCTAGCAAGGGAAATATCAACTCCTCCCTTACACTCTCCTTCTCCGGTTCTTTTTAGCTAGGGTTTTTCTCTAACAACAGTCGTTTGTGCTTGATTGGTAAGTATGGTTTAAGTGAAGTTTAAAGTGAAATTTGACTAGGGGTTTAACAAGAAGGTTTGCGACTCTTGTTTTAGGTGGAGACCAATAGTTGGTTGCTACATCTTCAAGGAATTGGGTGGGCAATTTTGGTGGATTTCAGTTTTGGAGTTTTCGGAGTGTGGTTTAATTACTAGCGGAATCAAGTGTGTACACACCCCATTGTAACTATAGAATGACAAAAATCCAAAAAGCCAGAAATACAGCGTTTGAGACCACACAGGCGTGCGATCGCTCGTGTAGTAAGCCCAATCCGCGAATCATGGGCTTCGGCTGTAATAGGCCATGTTGGGCAGAGATGGGTCGTGTAGGCTCAATGGGCTCGTGGGCTCCACACGGATGAAATCCAGAATTTGTGGCAAATACTGGACTGAGCTATGTAGATCTCATAGCCGTGGCGAAATCTGGGAAAAATAGGTCGTACGAGCGTGTGGGCCCACTTGGGTCGAGTAATGGCCCTTGGGCCCATTTACACTGTTATGACCATTTGGGTTACCTAAGTTGCTCGAGGCGACTGCGGACCTGTCAAGAGCTCGATATCTGCATCGAGACCCCAAAATAGGTAAAATAATCGAAATACCCTCATAGGGTAAAATGACTGAAATACCCCCATAAGGTAAAATGACCAAAATACCCTCATAGGCCCCTATAGGGTAAAATGACTAAAATACCCCATAGGGTAAAATGACCAAAATACCCCCATAGGGTAAAATAATCGAATACCCGTATAGGGTAAAATGACTGTTATACCCCTAGGAGATGAAATGACTGTTATGGCCTTATGTTATGTATGACTGATTTGCTCTATGATATGTATGACTATGATTGAGCATGACATTTTGCATACACTTATGATATTATGTCACGATATATTACTTGGGGATGGGTTGTTATATTTAGAGGAAGTGTACCGTACTGATAAGGTTGCACGTGTCACCCAAGACGACTGTGGACCTACTGATCGCTATATGCCGTTTATTTTACTAGCAGCTTTGTTGCAATACTGTTTAGTGCCACGACCGATGCTAGCCTTGGTGTGTCTGGCTGGGTGGGTCAATTTTATCCCTACATGGTGTGTTTGGCGGGATGGAGTGGCGTGTAGAGGGTGGATTGGGTAGGATTTCTAACTGCATATCTGCACTGATTAATGATTTTGTACAGTTACTGCATCGATTAATGATATTACATATTGTTCACTGCATGACTGATATCTGTTATTGTTATGGGCTAAGGCCCCACTGATACTATTACTGAAATTGGGCAAAGGCCCTGCTGATTACTGGTATTGTGATGGGCTCAAGCCCAATCATTTACTGTTACGGGAAAGGGCTTAGGCCCACATTGAACTGGATATTACTGTAACGGGCTCAGGCCCAAATTGTATTTATCTACTGTTTAATTGACTATTTGCTTGTTAAGGGATTACATACTGAGTTTTCGTAAACTCACCCCTCTGTTTAACTGTACAAGTAATCCCTAGTTGTAGGTGGGTCAGTGTTACGAGGGACTCGATGATGGCCACACATCCGCATCAGCTTTCGTTTTTATCCTTTGATTTATAAGCAACTAAATTTTGGTATTTTTATGTAAAAAGGCCTCTTTAAATTTTTTTTAAAACTTTTAATTTGGGGATTTTACTTATTCTAATTCATATCTGATAGAAGTAGGATGCGGATTTTCAAAAGATGTATGTTTTTTCAAAACACCACATTTTCGTACCATAAAAAAATTTCCACAATAAATGAGATTTTGGAAAATTTATAACGTTTTAAAAGTGATTAGCTTTTCATGATGCATGCTTGGAATTGAACAACCCGTTTTGGAATCACCGTTCAATAACAAAATGATTAATTGATTTTAAAGATTTCAACGACAACAAGTTTTACACTAAACACCTCAATGTGACACCACCAGATTCGGCCGTAACTCCTAGGGTGGGTTTGGGGTGTTACAGAAAGAATTGGACCTGTTGCGTACCGATTAGCTTTACCACCAGAATTAGAAAAGATTCATAATGTCTTTCACGTGTCTATGTTATGACGATATCGATCAGATCCTTTACATGTTATCTTTCCGACAAATGTTGAAATTCAACCTGACGTGACTTATAGTGAGGAACAGATCAAAATTCTTGCACGTGAGACAAAAGAACTAAGAAATAAAAAGGTAGCTCTAGTAAAAGTTCTCTAGCAATGGCATGGAATATAAGAAGCTACTTGGGAATCGAAAGAAACTATGAGAAAGCAATATCCGAACCTCTTTACTGGTAAGATTTTCGAGGACGAAAATTTTTTCAGGGGGAGAGTTGTAACAACCCATTTTCAGTGAAATTAGAATAGTGATTTTGGGACCACAAATTCAAGTCCATAAGAAAAATTATTTTAAAATTATTTTATGGTCTACCATATGATAGGAATATCATATAAAAATTTTGTTAAGAATTTTTCACCGATTACATGTTTAACTGAGAAAAGGACCAAATTGTATAAAATGCAAAAGTTAAGTTCTAGTAGCTATAAGTAACAAATAGCTATGGAATTCAAAATTGGAGGTCCTTATATGGCACGTAGACCACTAAGAGGGGTTAGTAGATAAGTATGATGATTCATCCATGGAAAATTAAGAAAAGAAAAGGATAAAATTAGAAAGATGAAAAATAAAGATGATAAATAATAAAATAAAACAAAATATCATCATTTATCATCTTTCCTAAAAATCAAAAGACATGGAAACCCTAGTTTGAAGCTTGAAGATAGACAAGCTTACTTGGGCTCAATTACGTGAGTATTCAAGTCCCGTTTTTAGTAATTTTTATGTTTCTAAGATCGTAATAGTTTAATTTAGCTATCTCGGGGATTAATTTGCAAAGTTATCAAAGTAATAAGGTTTTTCCATGGATGAATATAGTTGAATTATGAAGTTTTATGGTAGAAAATGAAAGGTTGTTGATCGATAAACAACTTTTGTAAAGGGAAATTTGATGAAATTATGATTTAGGGACCAAATTGTAAATATGTAAAATTTATGGAAAAATTCTAAATTTTATAAAATACATGGGCTGTTAATGTTACATGTAAAAATTAGTTAGGCTTGGAATAAGGATTAAATTGTATGGATTTCATTTTCCGAGCCTAGGGACGAAATTGAATTAATCAAAAGTATAGGGGCAAAATGTTAATTTTTCCTAAGATGTGAATTAAATTGAATTGATTGTGAATTTTATAAAATTGAGTTAATTTACTCGTACAGATCCGGATAGACCAAATATGGAGTTAGATCGTGGAAAAGAAAAAGTGTAGAATTAGTAGATTTTGCATACACGAACAATTGTCAAGGTAAGTTCTTGTAACTAAATTGTTTATATTTATATGTTTAAATTGAATGTTATGTACGTATATCATTCAATTGACACATATGAAAATCGGTCACATATCTGATAATGTCTGACAAGTCCCGTTTGAACAAATAAAATTCGATGGATACAGGGTTCCCGTCTTGGTTGTGGTCTTGGATATGTTGCGGACACACCACAGCTCGAAAGAGCGTCCCATTATTAGCCCTCTCGAGCTTCCTGTTAATAGCTCTCCGGAGCATCCCGATTGATTGTGATTCTGTATGTGTTCTAGATACACCACAGCTCTTCTCAGCGTCCTGATATATGGCTCTTTCTAAGCTTTCCGATTAAAGGCTCTTTGTGAGCTTCCTGATTATTGGCTCTTCAAAGCTTCCCGGTATTGGCTTGCTTGAACTCTCCTATAATAGGCTATCCGGAGCTTCCTGATTAATGGCTCTTTAGAGCTACCCGTTATTAGCTCGCATGGGCTTCCTAATTATTGCTCTTATGAGCTTCCTGTTATACAGCCCGAATAAGCTTCCTGTTACACAGCTCATATGAGCTTTCCATTATATAGCTCGACAGAGAGCTTCCCGATTCTACTATAATGAGCATTCCTAAATATGAATTGACAGATTACAGTTTTGTACAAATTAAGTGTACTACCTGTGTATCCATCGATATTTCAAATAAATTCAATGGGCAAAGTTCCAACATGGAATAATCTAAACTAGAGATGAATTATCATGGAAATGTATATGTTATATGAATATATGATGTGGAAAACATATGTATATGAAAATTGTTACGTAATGAGCTCATCCTTGCTTCTTGATATTCACATGAAGTACATGACTAACATGTTTCTTGAGGTTATATATGTTTAATTTTGCATGCTTATTTTAAATATAAATGAATGGTAAGTTAATTTCTGGTTATACGAACTTACTAAGCAATAAATGCTTACTTTGTTTTATTTTTCCTGTTTTATAGTATTGGAAGCTCATAAAGGTTGGAAGTTGGTCGAAGCTATATTACACTATCCCTCGGCCCAATTTGGTATAAATAGTAAATTACTTTTGGATATAATGGCATGTATAGGTTAACTAGCCAATGTTAATATGAAACTGATTTTGGTTGTAACTAGCCATTGGAATGGCTTGTGATGAACATATTTTGATATGTATGTAAATGGCCTTATCATGTTTAATGTGTTCTAGTATGGTTGAATGTTGGATAGTTTATAAATATGTTTATGGTTGGTTTGCAATTGGTAAATTAGGTACAAATGAGTTTATATATATATGGTCAAGTTGGTAACTAAAGATTTTTTTTTTTGAATGGATGTGGTAAGATGTTAAGTATAAAGGTTGATTTTGGTTGGATTTGAATGTCTTGTATTTGCTTGAGAACATATCTAAGTGTTTGTGTAGGTGAAAGGCAAATTTGGGTAAGAAGTATGGCTAGGAAATGACCTTATTTCGTCCACACGGGCAGAGACATAGGCGTGTGTCTCAGCTGTGTGTGATACACGACCTAGCACATGGGCGTTTGTTTCGGCCGTATGTCCCCTGTATCTTTAAATTTTCAAAACAAAATGCTCAAAATTGATCACACAGCCTGGCACACGGGCATATGGCTTGGCCATGTGACCTCTGCACCTATTTAATGTAAATTTTCATGTTCACACGGCCTAGCACACGGGCGTGTGACTTGGCCGTAAGACCCAAGTCAGAGAGTTACATGGGTACAGACACGGGCTGGGACACGGCTGTGTGCCTTATTTCGAATGCCCACATGGCCTGAGACACGAGCGTGTCTCTTGGTCGTGTGAGCCACATGGCCTGACCACACGGGCGTGTGTCCTCTGTACCTTTAAAAATTTTGAGATTTTGCAAAAAATACTCTAAGCACCCGGTTTAGTCCCAACTTGTTTCTAATATATGTTTTGGGCCTCGAGGGCTCTTATAAGGGATATTATGATTGATTTCTGATATGAATGGCAAGTGATATGAAATGTCTGTTACATGTTCTATAAATTCTAGTAATGCTCCGTAACCTTGTTTTGACGACAAATATGGGTTAGGGATGTTACAGAGGTGAGTCTTATTTGACCACTTAAAAACCAAACCTTTATTTGCTAGATTCAATCCTAAACATGCACCTTCTTATTACCACACTTCTCACAATAATTGATTGAACAATACAACACATGTATTTTCTCATTAGCACACTTATTATGTTTAATTGATTGAATGTGGATCATCTTATACATATATGTTAGATTTATATCATTAACAATTATTAAATGGATATATTATAAGATGGGTAATTAAAAATAATTGTCAGTCAAGGTTTCCATGGTTCTATTTCTAGAAAATAAATTAAAAACCAAAAATTACATAGTTTTTCACCACAGGGCATTCCTTGTGTCTTCAACTGCCATCTCTCCATCTTTTCCTCGTCATGGACTCCTTTTTGAAAAAATTACATTTATATCCTATGTCCGTTTCCAGCTCACAAGAATTCTATATAAACTAAAAATAATAATCCTATGTGGAGATGATAGTCCACAATCTATTTCTTAAGAGGCACAACCTTGGCAAAAATTAATAATTATATAACAAATATATAATAAAGCATTCATTCACATACATTCCCCTAAACATGCGAATAATTATAAGAATGCCACATCTTATCAAATATCAATCAAACAAAATGAAAAGAGAGATTCGGTCTCAATTTACACTATAAACATAACACACCTTGGCTTTGATACCAAATGTTGGAAAAAAATCTGGTTTGAAAATGCTTTTCTTGCACAGTAGAAAATAAAAAATTTGAAAATCGACTTATTTTGTGATATTTATAGCAATAAAACCTAACCAAATTCATACTTGTGTTTTTGGCTTAGTGGATGTTCGTTTTTCTCAACTTTCAACCAAATGATCTTCTCCGCTATTCTCATACGACGAACTACTTCGAGTGTGGGCTTGAATCAATTGAATCGAAACATAGAACTAGAAAAAATTTTCTCTTCTTTTGGGGTGAAAAAAGAAATTCTCTCTTTTTAATAGAAACCAGTAGAATTGTTATTCCAGAAAAATATACCTAACAGTTGAGAATAATTTCTCTCTATTTTTCGGTAGAATAAAAACATCTCAATGTTGTGTAAATAGCCCTATCGCTGTCACCTATTTCTACTAAGAGAAAATAGAACCCTTGTTAAGTTGTAGTGGTTTATTTCAAATAAAAAAACATCCTACTTAGAATAGGTATAGGGTGGATGACAACTAGTATCCGTACTAGGGTTGTCACCCCATTAATGTCTGTAAGGGATTTTTGGGTCTTTCTCACATCGGGTCCAATTACGAGCACTTCCCGGACTTTACGTATGTCACACTATGAACGTAACAAGTGAATAAACTCATAAATGGATTCAGGATCTATTCTTCTTGGATCTAGTCCGGTGTACTGTCAATCTAATCAGTCACATCTATGTCTCTATCTTTTGGAAGTCATCCACTCCGATGCCCAAGACAAAACATCTCCCCAATTGAACTTGAAAGATGACATATTAGTCTTTCAATTGGTTTGCTCATTTCCGATTAGACTAAGGACATGTTTAAGTTAGTCTACTAATATAAGTTGTATTTTCATATTAAGATCTAACCACGTACTACCACTTAGTATTAGTTAAATATTAGACAACCGATGAGCAACATTTACTTCCATTTTGCTTTGTGTGCAAAACCTATGTAAGGAAAATTATACAAAGTATATTAATGAGTTTGTTTTATTAACCAATGTATTAGAAAAAATTTTATAAGTTTACAAATGAATATACTACAATCAGGGCACGAGAGCCAACACTTATCGAAAGGGATAAAACCCATAGGGTGTAAGTGGATCTATAAGAGGAAAAGGAATGTATATGGAAAAGTGAAAACTCATAAGGCCAGACTTGTAGCAAAATGTTATACTTAGAAATAATGTATTGATTACAAATAAACCTTCTCTCCAGTTGCCATACCCAAGTTAATCTACATATTGTTGCCTATTGCAATGGCGATTCTCGATTACGAGATCTAGCAAATAGATGTTAAGACAACATTTTTGAACGTCTATCTTAGAAAGAGCATCTATATTATGCAAACCCACTAAAGGAAATGAGCATGTTGGGGTTCATTATTATAACTTTATGAAATAATAAATAAATTGAAATTGATTTATTACATCATTTTGGTATATGAATTTGACTCTTCTTTAATGTAGTATTTTTTGTTATTTGGAGCTAATATGGTACTTGAATTTTAATAAAAAAATTATACATTTTGGTACCAAAAGGTAATAAGGTTAATTTTTTATTATTAAATTTAATTTTTATAGTTGATTAGATAAAAATTCATAAATGACTAATAATATTAACACAAATTTACAATTAATACTAAATTTAATTTATTAATAAATTTATGAAAAATCAAATATAATTTATTAGAGACAGAACAATCTATTGCGTTAAAAAAAAAAAAAAAGAATCTATAGAAACAACCTAACATAAAATGCTAATTTAGCGGAGTTTTCTCCGAAGGAATTCATACATTTATAACGGATCAAATACGTTTCTTACTCTCATTCATCAGTTTCCAACTAATTTTCTCAACGTTCAATCATCTTGTTTGAACAAATGACCAAAAATGGAAATCAAAATAAGAAAAAAAATGAAACCATAATACTAAAGATAATAAAACCTTCTTCATTTTCCCTGGTTTGATTCCTTTAATCGCAGGGAAAAGAAAGAATAAAGACAGAAAGGAAAAGCTTTGGCAATGTTTGAGTTGCCATGGGGGTATAGAAATGGATTAGGTTAATCCCTTTTTGCATCAAAACCAAAGAAGAATTAGCCTTTTTAGGCGTACAGGAGAATTATTAATTTGTTCCTTTTTTAAGAAACAAAAAAAAAAAAAAAAATTCTTTTCCTGCTTTGTTTTCCTGTACGCCTCCATTGAAGGTTTCTTGAGTGTTATTATTTTTCCAGGGATTTCTGATTCTATCCATGAAAAGGATGAAGTATCTAGCGAATTTAATCGCTGGGGTTTGTCTGATATTCAATCTTATTCTTGTTTCAAGCCAGCCATTGTTTGTGGACTGTGGGTCAAAGGGTGGGAAAGATGAATATGGAAGAACATGGGTAGAAGATACCAAATACCTGACTTCCTCTCAAAATTCAGAACAAGCTGGAGCTCAAGATCATGACCCTTTACTTCCTTCAACACTTCCATACATGAATGCCAGAATCTTCAAATCCCAAGCAACCTATAAGTTCCCTAAAAAAGCTAAGGAGCGTTACTTCCTCAGGTTCCATTTTTATCCTTCAACTTTCGGAAACTACGATGTTTCCAAATCATATTTCGCAGTGGCAGCTGGAGAGATCACCTTGATGAACAATTTCAGCGCTGCAATTACGTGTCGAGCACTTACGCAGGCTTATCTTGTACGAGAGTATTCCTTGGCACCTTCAGATTCTGATAGTTTAGAGATTACATTTACACCTTCAACCAACTATTCAGACACTTTTGCTTTTGTTAATGGCATTGAATTGGTTGCAATGCCAAACTTGTTTGGGTCGGCAACTATGGTGGGTTACCGTTCGGGGGGCGTCTTGGATGTGTCGACAGAGAATTTGCAGATCATGTATAGAGTGAATGTTGGTGGACAATTCATACCTCCAAACAAAGATGCTGGTGGCCTTTCAAGAACTTGGTATATCGATGATACTTATTTGAATGGTGCTGTAGTGGGACTCGGTATTCAACCTGAGAAACCAATTAAGATTGATTACGGCAACATCTCAACTGCTACCGCTCCTGAAGATGTTTATAGCACAGCAAGGGTAATGGGAAAATATGGTAAAATCAACTTGCAGGCCAACATCACATGGGTGTTCCGAGTTGATCCCAATTTCACATATGTTGTGAGGTTACATTTTTGTGAGTTACAGTTTGATAAACTGAACAACAGAGTATTCAACATTTACCTCAACAATCGTTCAGCTATAGCTGACCCTTATCCAGCTGATATAATTGCTTGGACAAATCAGAAGGGGGTTGCCACATACAAAGATTTCGCTCTAGATCTCAATAATGAATCTAGTCATGATCAGATTCGAGTAGATCTCAACCCTTCAGCTATACACAAGCCAAGGTTCTATAATGTTCTGCTCAATGGACTTGAGATTTTCAAGGTTAGTGAAGGCAGAAGTTTGGCAAGTCCAAATCCGGAACTGTCGGATATGATGATTCAAGAGGACCAAGTGGCGATGAACAAGCCTAAGACGTTTTCCAAGTCCAGCGATAATATAGTTGTTGTTGGAGCTACCGGAGGAGCGGCAGCGGCCTTCGTGGTGGTTGCACTATTAGCTTTCTTCTATACAAAGAAGAGAAAAGTGCATGGGGTTGGATCACATACCTCTAGTTGGCTACCAGTTTATGGGAACTCCAACGTAGGAGGAAGCAGATCAAACAGCGCTCATCTTTCAGCCCTGGCGCAAGGTCTGTCTCGCCATTTCTCCATAGCAGAAATCAAGCAAGCCACAAATAACTTTGATGAATCTAATGTCATAGGTGTTGGAGGGTTTGGGAAGGTGTATAAAGGAGTTATTAATGGAGGTACCAAGGTGGCCATTAAACGATCCAATCCATCATCAGAACAAGGAATCAATGAGTTCCAAACTGAGATTGAGATGCTTTCAAAGTTGAGACACAAGCATTTGGTTTCTTTGATTGGGTTTTGTGAAGATGGTGGGGAGATGTGCTTGGTTTATGATTACATGGCCCTTGGAACTTTCAGGGAACACATTTATAACAACAAAAATCAAATCTGTCATGGAAAAAAAGGCTAGAAATCTGTATTGGAGCAGCCAGGGGACTGCATTATCTCCACACTGGAGCTCAATACACCATTATTCATAGGGATGTAAAAACAACAAACATTCTATTGGATGAAAAATGGGTTGCAAAAGTTTCGGATTTCGGGCTATCCAAAACTGGTCCTGACATGAATCAAGGCCATGTGAGTACAGTGGTGAAAGGTAGCTTTGGGTACTTGGACCCGGAATATTTCCGAAGACAGCAACTGACCGAAAAATCCGACGTTTACTCCTTTGGTGTTGTTCTCTTTGAGGCATTATGTGCTAGACCAGCTCTCAATCCTAGTCTTCCTAAAGAACAAGTTAGTCTGGCAGATTGGGCACTTAGTTGTCACAAGAAAGGAACACTGGATGACATCATTGACCCTCACTTGAAAGACAAAATAGATCCAGAATGTTTAAAGAAGTTTGCGGGAACAGCTGTGAAGTGCTTATCGGATCAAGGGATTGATCGTCCTCACATGGGGGATGTGTTGTGGAACCTTGAGTTTGCTCTCCAACTCCAAGAAACTGCAGATAGTTCCGGCTCGTCCGGTGATCAAGGAAGTGTACGGTCAAGAGATGCTAGTGTAAGAAACCCAAGAGAATCAGGCAACCTTAGTGTTGGCAGTGAACATGAACTGAATGAAAGTAAGGATGATAGTGTAATCTTCCCTCAACTTGTCAATCCAACTGGGAGGTAAAAAGGATAACTACTGCTCAAGGCCATTTCACAAAGGAAACCATAGAACTTAACCATTACAAAACAAAAAAAAAAAAAAAACAAAAAAAAAAAAAAAAAAAACAAAAAAAAACAAAAAAACAAAAAAAAAACAAAAAACAAAAAAAAACATATTTTTTTGTCTACATCAGAAACAGGGTGATGTTTTATATTGTTTTTGTATTCTATATATTTTAACTAAAACTTATGTGTTTTTATCACCATCAATTTTACCATGTTATAAACTTGCATGGAATATGGTTTCCCTAAACAATGTATACCACTTCAATATTCCAAATGCTACATTATCCTAATTTTCCATTTCTTTTTTCAACCAAAAATTGTTTACCATATCTCTCCTCCTCATATTTAAACAAAACAGAAAATTATATAACAAATAAATTTATAAAATTTTATTAAAACAAGTTTTAGTTAAAATAGTAAAAACATTGAAAATTATAATATTTTGGGTTTGAATTCCATCAAACACATTTTTTTTTACCTTTCATATGATTTAAAATGATAAAAATATTCCCACAATATTATATATTATTTTATTAAAAAACAATTTTTCGTAATTACACAGCTGAATTTAGATAGATAAACAAGGAAACAAAGCATATATATATAAACTTATAGTAAAAGCAATATTAAAAATACCAGACAAGTCTTTAAAAAATTGATGCACTTCAACCACTTATCTAGTTGTTGCAACCAATGCTAACTGAAGACGTTGAGCAGAATAGTGAACATAATAAGCATCTCGACAATCTGTAACACTCATATCCTGATCTGATTGTCGGACTCGAGTTACGGAATGCTACAGTCATAATCGAAATAGAACATATTCAATTCACATTGATTATCTTAAACAACATAGAATACTTCATAAATGCATAATTATTATTCAAATTTAACAAAAATTGTCCAAACATAGTCAATTCAATTTATGATTAAAAAATACATCATTTCTCAGATCATATACGGGCTTATGTATACTCCACTAACATTTATAATTTAATTAGGACTAAATCGGGTCTACGAAACCTTAAATCAGTTTGGAAACAAACATGGATTAAACTGAAACAAAATAGAAAAATATGGAAAAAATAGAAAATAGAGGTCACATGGCCGTGTGATAGAGGCTAGCCCATGTGGCCTCAAATATGGTTGTGTAGCTATTCCACACGCCCTTGTTCTCAGACCATGTATAATTCAAAATAGGGTCACACGGTCGTGTCTCCAGGCCGTGTAACAAATTGAACCCGTCTGAAAAATCCTCTACCTAAAATCAACAAGACACGCGACCGTGTGGAGAGATCGTGGGTGGCACAAGGCCGTGTGGTAGACCGTGTCCCAAGCCATGTGCAACCAAAGTAACTTCAAAACAATTAATTTCAATCAACATTTCTTAGGTATTAAACCCAACCAGTTTCACCTATTCAAAACACATTCAAACATGTAAAAAAACATACCAAAAACAGTTAACCTAAGTGCGTAACCAATGTACCCTCACTGGTACCACAATTCAAACATTTAGAATCTAAATCACATACATCATTTCCCAAATCCCAAAACATGTTTCTATCAAGCATTTCATAACCTTAAACCACAATCAAAACCAAACTTGTAAAGGCATGAATCTTACCACTTATATAAATATAGTCAAAACATACCAAAATAGCCAAATGAACACAACTACATCATCACATAACAAAGCATGAAACAAAATGCCTAATAACAAGTAAATTTCAACTCCTCATACATGCCATCTATAACCTAATTCAAAATAACCACAATTTATACCGAGTCGAAGAGTGGATAGTGTGAGCTTTGACTTGAACTTCCAACTGACATAAACTTCTGACGATCTACAAAAAGACACAATGGATATAAGCAAATCTTTGCTTAGTAAGTTCGTATAAACTTAAAATTAATCTCACTGAATAAAATCAACTTAAAGAAACCATGTCAAAAAACACTAATTAGCTCATATGTTTTAATTATCTCTTATACACCACAAATCTTTCAAGTTAGGTAAATTGCAAATATAACTATATAACCTTATCAAGACATAACATCTATAAGTAAACACACGTATAACTTCAATTCATCCATCATATATTCATTTAACATATCACATACCATTTCAATTATTCATTTTCAAATTTTCCATTTATATATCAAATTTCATATAACCATCTCATACTTCCGTTTACACTCAATAAACCATGGTTAAGGGTTAACATTTACGAAACAAATGATTTTATCATGGCATAAAACATTACAAGTAAACATATTTAAAATTCAATTCCACTATCACTTATTCATTTTTCACCTGATGAACCAAAATGAATTAATGTCGAATATGCAGGAACAATGCTCACACTAGCTTCTATGAAACTGCAATATATATAGGATCTCAAACCATTAGTGTGGTGTCCATCATCGATACACATTACCTGATAAAAAAATTTTCAAAGAATGTCATAGCGTCTTTCATCCATGGTCTTATTTATTTCCATCGTGATGCCATAGTGTCTTTCAACAATGGTCTTATTCATTTTTGTCATGTTGTCATAGTGTCTTTCAACAATGGTCTTATTTATTTTCCATCATATTGTCATAATGTTTTTCAACTATAGTTTTATTCATTTTTTGTCTGTTGCCATAGTGTCTTTCAACAATGGTCTTACACGTTTGAATTGCAATGTCATAGCATCTTTCAACTATGGTCTTACTTGTTTTTCAACCAACAAACTTGATCACCACATAAATAAATAGGTATTAAATCACAAAACAACAACTATCTAATTTAACCAAATTATGAACTTACCTGAACAGAAATGATTACGAAAATGAAACCAACGACTATGTCGCTACTTTGGCCTTCCGTGATTTGAGTCTGATTAATTCCTTTATTGATCTAAATAATAGTTTTCATTCAATTATTCCATTCAAAAATCTCAAATAATTAAATTAAACATATAAGCCCTTTTATTATAAAAATTACCCCATATTTTACCCTTTGTGCAATTTAGCCCCTAAACCTAAAACTTTCAAATTAATCACATATAATCAAAACCCATGCTAGACGAATTTCTTATAGACTCACTAAAGCCCATATTTATCACTATTTCACCAAAATTCCATGAAGTTTTACTATTTTAAGAATTAAATCCTTAAACATTAAAATTACAAAAAATCACTTAACAAAATACTTTTATTTAACTATCAAATTCATGAATCTATCAAATAAGTTCATAAACATATTTAAATCATTCATGATAAGTCCCTAAAATTTTAACAATTGTACGAATTAACCCTTAGGTTAGCTAGACCTAATTGCGATTTTAAAAACATAAAAATTATAAAAACGGGTGAAAATAGCTTACCATGCATTAAAGTAAAGCTTGGTCGAACCTTGAAGGCATAACAATGGCTTCCCAAGCTTTTTGTTTTCTCATTTCGGTGAAGATTGTTTAGTGGAAGATTATGACCATATATTTTTTATGTTTTAAATACCTTATTTTATTAATTATCATTTTTAACTAATATAATTTCAACCTAAACTTCCACCAACCGTCCATATTGTTCAATTATAGTCTAATTACAATATAACACCTCTCACTTTTACTATTTAAGCCATTTAATTAAGAAAAATCAATAGTGAGTAATTTTTGCAACTTTTATGATTTAGTCTTTTTTCTTTAATTAACTATCCAAACGTCAAAATTTCTAAACCAAATTTCAATACACCTATATAATATTAAATATTTACATGCTTGATTTATAGAAATGAGGTCCCGATACCTCATTTTCTAAAACCACTTGACTTTAGAGACAACCTACTTGTACTTAAATATTCATTCAATTACCAAAAATTATCAAATCAAAATTCAATATAATATTATATTTGACTCATAAATATTAAATAATAATATTTACAGACTCTTTTGTTGGATTTCTGGTCCCAAAACCACTGTTTCTGACACCACTAAAAAATGGATTGTTACAACTCTCCCCCCTTAGAAAATTGTCCTTGAAATTTCTTACCTGAAAATAATTTTGATTACTGTGTTCTCAAAGACTCTTCGGGTTTCCAGATTAAATCTATCCCAACTAGTTTGTTATCGTGCAATTAAATCCGATGATATAACACTATAATATGTCATCTAGAACTTGTGTTACTTGTTCTTACTACCTGTTTGACTGTGATTGGAATGTTGTACTGAAGTTAAGTTTAGTATCCAAAGCCTTGTGAAGTTTACTCTAAAAATTCTAGAGGTGATCTCAGATCTCAACCATAAATGATATACAATGACACTCTGTGCAAATATGAAATTCTCTTATACATATATCTCAATTAGCATTCTAAACGAGTAATTTGTAATGAGCCAATTTCGTCAATCTATCAATAATAAACTAGATCGAGTCTTTATTTCTCGACATCAAATATAGTCCAGATATGAAATTCATCTTGATTCATCTTTATATTCAATCAGAAATAAAAATAAATCGTAATAACCTAGACAGAACTTGATATTCAACTTTGACCTGTTGACATGCCAGACATCTCGATACAAACTCTGAAATTTCACGTTTTATTCCATGCTATCAGTAACTTTGTCTCAAATCATTTCACATTTTGTCACCATTTAACTGAACCAAATAGATTCTGCTATAAGCCTCTTGTAAGATGTATCCTATAATCTCAAAATTGTTCAACACACATATTCAATTTTGAAAATATAGACTATTATCACAATCCATACTAGAATTAGTGATCTGATCATTCTGAATATATTCCAGTTTAGCTAACAAATTCTACAATAACGGTTTAACTCTCAATTCTACAATAATTAAACCATCATAATTTAAGAGCATCTGAGTGAAGCATTACTATAAATAATGAATTCCTTCTTGGACTTAGACTAAATCAGTACCGAAGCTTCTGTCAATAAAGTTTTCAACTGTCAAAACTCTTCTAGCACTTATCTGACCAAACAAATTTGATGTTTTCCTGTAATGGCTTCGTCATTGGCAATACCATTATCGAGAAATTCTTAATAAATTACCTATAATACAAAATTTTAAAATATTGAGCATGCTACAAATCAGTTTTATAATAGATCAAAATAGCATCAATAAAATAATAACAAAAGTGTCAAAATGTGGCTGAAAAACCTGATTCCTCAGATCCATAAATGCTACAGGAGCATTAGTTCATCCAAAATGCATTGCTAAAACTAGTAATATCCATAACAGATTTTTTACGTTGTTTTCGGGACATCAACATCTATAACTCGCAACTGACAATAGTCAAATCGAAAGGATATCTTCGAGAACACTATAGCACTTTTCAATTTATCAAATAGGTCTTCAATACGAAGCAATGAATATTTATTCTTTATCGTGATTTTATTCAACTTTCGATAATCTAAATACAATTCCATCGACCTATGTTTCTTTTTCACAAACAGAACAGGTGCTTCTCCAAGTGATACACTCGGTCGAATAAAACCTCTGTTGATTAATTCTTGTAATTAAGCTTTTAATTCTTTTAATTCGATTGAAGTCATTCTGTACAGAGCAATCAAAATCGAAGCAATCCCGGACACTAATTCTATAGTAAACTTGACTTCTTATTCTGGCTGTAAACCCGATAATTTTTTTGGAAAAACATCTATAAACTTGTAAACTATTGGTAACTGATTAACTTTCATTTTAGATACTCTATAATCCAAAAATATGAACTAAAAATGATTATAGCCTTTTCAGATCAATTTCTGTGCGGATATCGTTGAAATCATATTTGAAGCATAATCAGTCTTAGCAGATTCAAAAAATATCAATTCACTGTTCTGACATCTCAATTCAATTCATTTCTAATGACAATTCACTACCAAATAATGAAAAATCAGCTAAATAGTTATCAAAATAACGTCAAATTCATTAAAAGGAAATAACATCAACTTAACAAGAAAATCATAACCCTGAATTCTCAGTGGACACTATTTGTAAACTAAATCAACTGTGACACTTTAACTTAAAGATTCATTACTTTGATAACATAATCAATCAGCTCGACCTGTAAACTCTTTCTGTTACTAACATAGTACATATATACAAATTTGCATATACTGTAACGTCAAAGATAGAAAAGGTACCGGTAATAACATCAGAAGCTGAACCGCTATGTCTTTTGTTTCTCTTCTACTAACTCTAGTTGTGCCTCAAATTCCTGGTTGTCTGCCTTTAGTAAAAGTAGCAACAGGATTTACATTCTGATCTCTATTCAATTCAGCTCAATTTGGACAATCTTTCTTGAAGTGATCGGAAGATCCACAATTAAAGTAGGATCTGTCATTCAATCTATACACTCCAAAGTGATTACAGCCACAATGGTTACATTGAAGTCTATATACATTTCTGACACTACCTGCACTGGTTATTGAAGTCATCAATGGTCTCACATTACTCTGTTTCATTCTATCTCTGCCATAAAACCCTGATAGCACTGAAAACGACTACTCGATTCTTTAATTTTTTATTGCGAAAAAGTAGAAAATGTTCTAGATACATTTTGTTTATTGAAGTCTCAAACTCTTGCCTTGCTCTATTTCTCGTGATAGCAAATTTCCTCATTTTCTGAGCCTGATCAAATAAGATTATGAACTCATGAAATTTTATTGCACTCACAAGCCTTTTAATCTCATTATTCAATTCGTCTTGGAAACAAATACACAATTCCTTCTTAATCAATGCCATCTTATAAGCATATTTACTAAGTTGAACAACCATCGCTCATACTCCGTAACTGATATGTTTCCTAGCTTTCACTCAAGAAATTTCTTTTTCTTCTTGTCTAAATATTGTTTGCTGACATATTTCTTTCAAAATTCAATTCAGAAGAAATCTCAGTTAACCCATTATTTCAATACCATAGTAGTTAAAGTCGAGTACCAGTGACAAACCCTTTTTTTTCTTTTTCTTCTTTTTTTAACAGTGACACGACACACTTCAGATAATATTTGGAAGAACACAACATTTTGTCTAGAACCCTCTGTATGTTTTCTAACCAATACCCAGCTCTGGTCGAAACCTTATTCACTTTACCGCAAAACTCTTCAGGTCTATCCTTTTGGACTTTATCAATGGGAATTCAATGAGTATTCGATCGTATAGGGCTTTGAAGACGAGGGGTTAGAGGTTTTTGAGCCATAAAATTGACTCTAACAAAGTTGGTAAATTATTCTAACATCATATGGAACAAGGCTCCACGGGACTCACTTTCTTGACCCTCAGAAACGGATGCACAATGAGCAGCCTCATGCATCGGGGATTAAACATTACTCTCAATATCGAAATTAGTTCAGTTGGATTTAGAAAACATCTTTTATCTATATGAAAAATAAAATCATTTCTAGTCAAAAGACCTCACACTATCATAGGTTATAAAAGGGCATGCATTTCTAGACTCAATACATGCTACGTTCAGTCTAAGAACCAACTAAATCGTAGCTCTGGTACTAAAAAATGTATCACCCATATCATGTTCCAATTGTCAAACTCGAGTTATGGAATGCTATAGTCATAACTGAAATAGAACACATTCAATTCATATTGGTTATCTTAAATAAACATAGAATACTTCATAAATGCATAATTATTAATCAAATTTAACAAAAATTGTCCAAATATAGCCAATTCAATTTATGATTAACAAATATGTCATTTCTTAGATCGTATACGGGCTTATGTATACTCCATTACCATCCATAATTTAACTAGGACAAATTTGTAGCATTCTTAAAAATATAAAAATTATAAGAAACGGGTTAAAAATGGCTTACCATGCATAAGAGTAAAGCTTGGCCGAACCTTGGAGGCTTGACAATGGTTTCCCAAGCTTTTTCTTTTCTCATTTCAGTGAAGAAAAGCTCAGTAGAAGATGATGACCATTTTTTTTAATGTTTTAAATACTTTATTTTATTAATTATTATTTTTAGCTAATATAATTTCAACCCAAACTTCCACCAACCGTCCATAATGTTTAATTATGGTCTAATTACAAGATAACACTTCTCACTTTTACTATTTCAGTCATGTAATTCATAAAAATCAATAGCGAGTAACTTTTGCAGCTTTTACAATTTAGTTCTTTTTCTTTAATTAACTATCCAAATGCCAAAATTTCTGGACCAAATTTCAATACACCTATATAATCACTCCATAAATATTTAATAAAAATATTTATGGGCTCAGTTTATAAAAATGAGGTCTCAATACCTTATTTTTTAAAACCACTTGACTTTAGGGACAACCCACTTATACTTAAATATTCATTCAATTACCAAAAATTATCAAATCAAAATTCAATATACTATTATATTTGACTAAAAAATATTAAATAATAATATTTACAGACTCTTTCATCAAATTTGTGGTTCCGAAACTACTATTTCTAACACCACTAAAAAATGGGCTGTTACAAAGCGCAAGTCGTTAAATTCTCCATGCATATTGCTTGCTCCATCATAGCCTTGACCTCGAATATTTTGTATGTCAAAACTATGTTGCAATGGAACCTTAAAATCTCATTCTTCAAAGTCAATGTTGCAGTATCTTTAACATGGGGTATATGAAAAAAATCGTTCTTTTACCAATCCTTGTTTATGAACAAATCTCAAAACAATTGCCATTTGCTCTTTTTTTGGCTCGTCTCTCTCTTCATGTACAATAATGCTGAACTTTTTTTCATCAATTTCTTTACGAATCACATTACGAACTCTACTGACATAAATTTGCAATATCTTTTTTTTGTATTGTTGAAGAAATATAACTAGCATTTTGTGGTGCACTTTTCAAAACATCTTCAACTTTCTCATCATAAGATGCTAATAATGATAACAATTCAAGAAAGTTCCCACAATTTTTTGATCCCGAGCTTTCATCATGACCTCTAAAAGCACACCCTTGAAATGTCAACCATCGAATAACATCTGTACTAGTTTTCAGATGTAGATGATTAGATGCAATTTATTGTGTTGTTTGTCTATCAAGTGATACTTCAATATGTTAAGCTTGATTCATTAAATCTATATAAACTAGTTGTGCATTGTTATACAATAAATCCAGATCTTTTCCCATATGTGTCAAAAAAGCACAATTACATCTATCATGTACCATTTTCCAATTACTAAAGCCACTATGAGTAAATGCAGTTGATCCAAAATAATTACTTGGATTCCTATTGACCTGACATCACTTGTAGTAGTTATTTTAGGTCATTTTTGCACTTAATGAGTTTGTTCCATAGAACTTTTATATTAAATATTGCATTTTCTGTAATAGTAGGTTAGGATTAAAAGTTAATAAAAAGAAGTGTTTTAACACATTTTCTGCTAAGTCGATGACCCGTAAGGCCGAATCAGGCCTCTTAAGTGACGAATGGGTTATTTAAGTGCATAGGATGCCAATTCGGGCCAAAAACTAATAGGAACGATGGTTGTGGCATAAAACAGACATCCCACGGTGCAATACGATGTTGCAAAGCATCTGAGGTTAGCATGACGCACGACGTCCTAATGAGGCACGCTTGTAACAACCCGTTTTTAGTGATGTCAGAAATGGTGGTTTCGAGACCACAATTCTGATGAGTGAATTACTATTATTTATTTAATTTCTATGGGATTGTATTCAGGCCGTGTTAAAATTTCGTTAAGAAATTTTGATGTTTAAATGGTTAATTAGGTGAAAAGGACTAAATTGTAAAAAGTGTTAAAGTAAAGTTCTATTAGTTAAAGGGGTCCAATGGCTATGAAATCTTAAACTAAAGGACTTGAATGATAAATATCCAAATTCAAGGGTTAGTGGATGTCCATGGACAAGGTTTACTAAAATTATTGATAAATGATAAGGGTGAAGTGGTATTTTAATAATTAAAAAGAAAATTAAGTAAGAACTGAAACTCACCATTGAAGAGAAGAAAAGCTTTGGTTTTCATTTCTTCTTGCATGGTATGTGTATTTGATCCTATTTTTAATGATTTTTATGTTTTTGAGTTTGTTTTAGCTTAGTCTAGCTAGCCTGAGGGTTAATTGAAAAACTATTAAAGGTTGAGGTACTTACCATTGTTATTTTTGAATAGGTGTTGAAGTTATGTGGTAGATTATTTATCTTGGTTGTGAAATAAACAAGTCTAATTAAGTGATTTTTGTTGAATTTTTTAATTAGGGATTAAATTGTTAAATGTATAAATCCATGGGTTTTGTTGTGAATATTTGATAAATATGAGTTGTTTTAAGGTCTCTTGCAACATGGGCTAATTTGGATTTAGGTTAAAATGGTTAGATTCTAATTTATGAGCTTAAGGATTAAATTGTGAAAAGTCAAAGTATTAAGGGTAATTTTGTAATTTTACATTAATATGAATTATGGATTAAATTGAATTCTAGAAGAACTAAATTGAATGAAATTATTTATTTAGATCAAGATAAACCACAATCGGACTTAAATTGAGGAAAAGATAAAGCTTCGGATTAGTTCGACTATACTACTACAACCCTAATTATCAAGGTAAGTTCGTATGAACTATGATCATTTTTCATGTAGCTAATTGAATGTTTACTATGTTGTTTTAATATAAATGAACCTATATATATGTATCCATGTTACGATGAATTGACGGATAACAATTCCCTGTTGAACCGTAACAATTCATAGGATACAAATGACATGTCATTAGGGATTTCATGTTTTGGGTACTGGTCTTGAATGTCGTACCGAGAGCTGAGGTCCTGCATTTATTGCAAATTCTCCACAGCTCGTGTAAGCAGCATCGTGTAACTTATATTCTAAACCACAGCCCGTGTAAGCAGGCCTATTTCACAGCTCGTGTGAGCATTAATGTAAAAGAAATGCTACGGTTATATGTAAAGACACACTATGTGTGAGCATTCCCGAGTATCCGATGTAATTCTAGATGGTTCAATAGGGAAGAAAAGGGAAATGAAAGGGTGAGTATGCAAATGGAATGAATCATGATCTTATGACAACATTGATGAGTTAAATGTTATGTATATATATGGTAAACTATATATCTTATGGTTGATTTCATATGTATCATGAACAAGTATACTAACTTGTGAATTTGATGATGTTGTATAGGCTTTTACTAAGCTTATGGAATTGGTAATGGTTTATTCTTATCTATGAATTGTATTATTAGAAGTGCTAAGTTATGTTTAAAGTATATACGAGCTTACTAAGCACTTGTTGCTTACGTAAGCTTACTAAGCACTCGTTGCTTACGTAGTTATTTTTCTTTGTTTTATAGATTATTGAAAGTTCGATCGGTCAAAAGCTCGTTGGAGACCTATCACACTATCCAGCAACTAAATTGGTAGATTTTATGTATTTTGGCCAAGGTTAATAATGGCATGTATAGGTTGTTTTGTAATGGTATTTTGAGAATGTGTTAATGGTGACTTAGTATGTTTATGCTTTGAAGTTTATGTTTGATTTGGTGATCTACAATGTCTTACCAATTTTTTTCATTTTGGTCACTTTTAAATGTATGTATATAAGGTTCTTTTGGCATGTTGATGATGGCTTGAAAATGGTTACTTGTGACATGTTTTAGTACATATTTGAACTAGGTTATTATGTTTGGAAAGTGGCAATATTGACATGTTGGATTGCCGGCACGCCTATGGCGCAGCGGAAAAATAATAATTCGGCGATCCCAACCACAGATCCATGTGTGAGGAACAAATCGGGGTGAAAAGGTTGCGAAATTACCTAATGTTTCTTCAGAGTAGATAGCAATGCCTCAACAACGAGTAGTCTGATCTGCTGTCGAACCAAGCCGCAATCTATCGTGATCCCGGCCTCTACGTAATCCACCCTGTTGATTATGCACAAAAAAAATCCCCAAAAATGTTTTGAAAAGAATTTCCTTTGACAGCTGCTAGACCCAAGCAAAGGAAAAATGGGATTCTTATATAACTCTTAATTTTTTAGGGTTTCTAAAAATTAAATAAATATAATAATATTTTAAACCGAAAATTATAATTACATTAATTATAATATAATTTGGTAAACCATATATTTATTTGAACTTATATACTAACCAAATCCATGTTCTCATTATGCGTACAGCAACCTTGTACATAATGTGTTGGATATTTGATTTCCCAATTAAATTAATTCTATAATTAATTTAATTCAAGCGACAACCAAACATAATACCAACCATGGTTCATTCTGTTCATTTCAACTATAGGGTGTGACCCTGTAGGTTCCTGTAACATTAGCAGTAATACTAGAACGATTTCAATGTTACAAACAATGAGTGGTATCTAGCAGTGCATCATTGCTACCTAAGTCACAAGAAATCATGATTCGACATAACCTTTTTATGATTAACCTTTTATGCAATAATCCTTAAGTCATTTATCTCTGGATTGGACACAAGTCATGGAATAGTCACACTTGCATAGTCCATTCCATGTTTCTTGATATCTTAAGTAGACTACGATATACAAATAAGTATGACATCTCATATCAACCTATTTGAGCATGGCCATGCATTTCTAGTCTCACTTAATCAAGTGGCCTAAGATATTACTCTTATTATGTAGGAGGGACTTATTCTATATCGACCAACCATATCCCTCTACATAGATTGTGGTATATCCAACATCAGCCTTTATAGAACAACCAGTTACGGTGTACGTTTGACTGTATCAAAATATACTCCTCACGATGTTGGAATTATGATGATCTTAAGTCTGAGGACCATATACATATTAATCACTATGAGTAATGTCGTGACAGTTACATAATAATCCAAGAAACATACTCATAATGGGTCAATCCAATATGTTGTTCTCTAACACACATATTCATGCATTGATTCTGAAATTCCATATCAATGACAACTCTTTATCATCAATAAACTACATGTTAGTCTTAATGCATTATCGCTGTCCTATCCAGTAATAATACTTGACTAAGGAACTTTCAAGAATAATCATATTATTCTCAGGACATTATTATAAAATAGTTTATTTATACACACAGAAAAGAAACTGAAATAATAATGGTAACGCCTTATATTAATAAACATGATGAATCAAGTATGTTAATACAACCATCTCATGATTGATCTTTGGGCATACTCTAACAATCTCCCACTAGCACTAAGACCAATCACTTATATATCTAATACCAAGTGACTTAGTGTGACGATCATGCTTCTGCTGTGTCAGAGGCTTGGTCAAGGGATCAGCAATGTTATCATTTGTAGGTACTCTGCATATCTCTACATCCCCTCGATCGATAATATCTCGAATAAGATGGTAGCGCCTAAGTATATGTTTGGATCGCTAGTGAGATCTAGATTCTTTAGCTTGTGCAATGGCTCCATTATTATCACATCGGAGTTCTATAGCATCTGATATGCTAGGCACAACCCCTAGTTCAGTAATGAACTTTTTGATCCAAACTGCTTCTTTTGCTGCCTCACTGGCTGTAATATACTCGACCTCTGTTGTAGAATCGAATACTGTACTTTGCTTTGAACTCTTCCAGCTCACAACACCACCATTAAGGCAAAACACAAAACCTGATTGTGATCGAGAATCATCCTTATCGGTTTGGAAGCTGACATTAGTGTAACCTTTTACACTTAACTCTTCCTCACCTCCATATATTAGGAAAGTATCCTTTGTTCTTCTCAAGTACTTAAGGATATTCTTTACTGTGGTCCAGTGACCTTCACTGGGATCTACTTGGTATCTGCTCATCATACTTAAAGCATATGAGACATCTAGACGGGTACATAACATGGCATACATGATAGATCCAATAGCAGAAGCATATAGAATTTTACTCATGCGTTCTCTCTCTTTTGGAGTTGAAGGACACATTTCCTTCGAGAGTGAAATACCATGTCTCATAGGTAGAAATCCTCCCTTAGATTCTTCCATATTGAACCTTTTCAGTACTTTATCTATGTATGTACTTTGGCTTAGACCTAGTAGTCGTCTTGATCTATCTCTATAGATTTTTACTCCTAAGATGTAAGTGGCTTCGCCCAAGTCCTTCATGGAAAAACAACTTCCTAACCAAGTCTTAATAGACTGCAGGGTAGGTATGTCATTTCCTATGATAAGTATGTCATCCACATACAGTACCAAGAATGTTTTAGTGCTCCCACTAACTTTCTTGTAAACACATGGCTCATCTTCATTTTTGATAAAACCAAACTCTTTGATTGCATCATTAAAATGAAGATTCCAACTTCGAGAAGCTTGCTTTAATCCATAAATGGATCTTTGTAGCTTACATACCTTTCCAGCATCCTTTGGATTGACAAAACCTTCAGGTTGTGTCATGTACACATCCTCTTCAAGTTTCCCGTTAAGGAAAACTGTTTTGACGTCCATCTGCCAGATTTCATAGTCATGAAATGTAGCTATAGCGAGCATGGATTTAAACATAGCTACAGGAGAAAAGGTTTCATCATAGTCAACACCATGAACTTGGCGAAAACCTTTAGCGGCTAATCCCCCCTTGTATGTTTGTACATTACCATCCATGTCGGTTTTCTTTTTGAAAACCCACTTGCACCCTATGGGCTTAACCCCTTCGGGGGGTCAACCAAAGTCCATACTTGGTTTTCATACATGGAATCCATCTCAGATCTCATGGCTTCAAGCCATTTCTTAGAGTCTGGGCTCGTCACCGCTTCTTGATAAGTTCTAGGCTCATCTTGATCTATAAGTAGAATGTCACCATGCGTTGTAATGAGAAATCCATATCTCTTAGGTGCTTGGCGTTCTCTTAAAGATCTACGCGGTGGTTGTGTTTCTACAGCAATTACTTGTTCCTCAACCCCTTGTGGAACTTGCTATTGTTCTATCTCTGGCTCAGTGGTATTTTGTGATTCTCGAAGTTCATCAAGTTCAATCTTTTTCCCACTTCCTTTTCTAGAAACAAATTCTCTCTCTAAAAAGACACCAGTCCGAGCAACAAATATTTTGTTCTCAGTGGGATTAAAGAAATAATATCATTTGGTTTCTTTTGGATACCCCATAAAAACACATTTTTCAGATTTGGGTTCAAGCTTAGTAGACGTCTGACATTTAACATAAGCTTCGTAACCCTAAATTTCATAAAAGACATACTAGGACGTTTCCCAGTCCATATCTCATATGGTGTCTTTTGAACCGATTTAGATGGAACACGATTTAATGTGAAAGCAGCTGTCTCAAGTGCATGTCCTCAAAAGGAAGTCGACAGATCAGCATGACTCATCATGGATCGAACCATGTCTAACAAAGTTCGATTTCTTCTCTCAGAAAATCCATTCCATTGAGGAGTACCAGGAGGAGTAAGTTGTGAAACAATCCCACATTGCTTCAAAAGATCATCAAACTCTAAGCTCATATACTCCCCACCTCGATCAGATCGAAGTGTCTTGATTGTTTTTCCTAGTTGATTTTGTACTTCATTTTTGAATTCCTTGAACTTTTCAAGGGATTCAGACTTATGGCGCATGAGATAGACATACCCATATCTACTGAAATCATCAGTGAAAGTGATGAAGTAGTGAAATCCTCCTCTAACCTGTATATTTATTGGCCCACATACATCAGAATGTATTAGGCCCAATAAATCATTAGCTCGTTCACTTTTACCAGTAAAAGGAGATTTAGTCATTTTTCCCAATAAGCAAGATTCACATACTTCAAATTGTTCAAAAACAAATGAATTCAAGAGACCATATTTATGGAGCTTGGATATGCGTTCCTCACTTATGTGGACCAAACGACAATGCCATAGATAAGTTTGATTTGATTCATTTATTTTTGATCTTTTAGTATTTATGTTGTAAATGGTATTTGTTTGATCTAAAATATAGAGGCCATTAATCAATTGTGCTGAACCATAGAAAACATCATTAAGATAAAAGGAACAACAGTTATTCTTAATAATCATCTCAAAACCAATTTTGTCTAAACAAGAAATTGAAATAATGTTTTTACTCAATCTGGGCACATAATAACAATCCTCTAAACATAAACCAAGTCCACTAGGCAAAGATAAATTATATGTTCCTACAGCTAATGCAGCAAATTTTGGTCCATTTCCAACTCGTAGGTCCACATCTCCTCTAGTCAAAGTCCTACTCCTTTGCAGTCCCTGTACAGAAGTACAAATGTGAGAACCACAACCAGTATCTAATACCCATGAAGTAGTAGTTGATAAATTAATATCAATAACATAAATACCTGAAGCAGACGTTCCGCTTGTTTTGGCCTTCTTGACTTCCTCAAGATAGATAGGGCAGTTCCGCTTCCAATGTCCAGTCACACCACAATGAAAACAGTTTCCTTCCTTAGCCACCCCTCCTTTAGGTTTCAATGCAGCCTTTACTTTTCCAGGCTTGGGCCTACCTTTGCCCTTGGGCTTTGTCTGAACTTTGGCATTTCCCTTGCCCTTGTTATTACGGACCATCAGTATAGGCTTGGGTCCAACCTTTTTCATGTTGCCTTCAGCAGTTCGTAACATACTGAGCAACTGTGGTAAAGTCTTATCAATTTCATTCATATTGAAATTGAGGACAAACTGGCTGTAGCTATCTGGCAACGATTACAGAATAACATCAGTGGCCAACTCTTAGCTCAATGGAAACCCAAGCTTAGACAGGCTTTCAATGTAGCCAATCATCTTAAGGACATGAGGTCCTACTGGGCTTTCTTCAGCCAGCTTACATTGGAATAGGGCCTTAGAGATATCGAACCTCTCTTGCCGTGCTTGCCCCTAATAAAGTTCTTTTAGGTGCTCAATCATTTCATAAGCAACCATGTCCTGATGTTGCTTCTGAAGCTCAGAATTCATAGTGGCAAGCATAAGACATCCAACGTCTACCATGTCATTGAGATGCTTCTTGTAAGCATCTCTATCAGCCCTCGAGGCATTAGCGGGTGGTTCGTTAGGAACTGGTTGTTCAATGACATATAATTTTCGTTCTTGTTTGAGGACAATCCTCAAGTTACGGAACCAGTCAAGAAAATTTAAACCATTCAACTTGTCCTTCTCAAGGACCGATCGCAATGATAGTGTATTTGTGTTTGCAGCCATAATATATCTACAACAATGAAATTATGCGTGTGAAAATTTATCAAATTTATATCAATCATTAAAAGGACTTAATTAAATGATGTTCCCACTATTTTACTACAAAACTAATACCCTCATACGTTAGTTTCGAAAAGACTTTCTTGAAAAACATTTCAAGTGGGTTAAGGATCCATATTTCACCTCCTTTTAGGTCAGCGTTGGCTTTACTCTCAAGATTATGGTTATCTAGGTAAGCAACACTTGCTAATTACATCATATGTAACTCCTAAAGTTTGGTGAACAACTCTTGTTCTAATCATCTTATGATTTATCCAAATTACTTGCCTCTAGGTTTCTAATCCTATTAGAATAACCTAGTTAAGTCATTAACCAATTTTAACCAGCAAATATCACTTGTTTATTCTTCGCATTTAACCAAGATAAATACTAGTACTTCGCTTTAGCAGAACCTACACAGTATTAATCGAGGCCTTAACGAGGGCAAAATTGGAAGGCTATGTTGACTTAATGTTTTAATAGAGGGATTTTACTAAGATCATTCCATCTCACCAATTATGGTTTACTTGATCTAATCAATTAATATGGTTCATTATTATCAAATTTTAACATATTTAAAATTTGGCATGCTTTAGACATCCATAGCATCTCATACAATAGTTATAGCCCATAAACTAAGGTGGCGCAACCCAAGCCAATAGGGGAACCAAAAGGAAACCTAAAGGTGTAAGCCGGTTTTCAAGCTATCAGTCCACACTGGTTGGCCCATCTTCCTTCTCGGCTAGTCCACAGCAACTCTTGCAAATTACAATATGTAGAAACTCGTTTTACATACGAGGGAGTAAGATGAGAAGAGAAATACAAGAGAATAGTAGTAAGGCACGACACGCAGGCCGTATTTATAAAATTACAACCTTTTATCAAATGGGCTGTCAGGCTATAACCATGCATTTCAAATACCGTGCATGACAAAAATAGCATACATAAATAAACACTTTTGTTAAGGTGTGTTAAAACATATCCTTTCAAATTTTATGGCCCGTCAAGTCTTATTTATTATAAACCGCATACCCTATTCAAATGAAACCTCATGATTTGATAACTTTTATCAACAGAATCGTGTTTCCGGGATTTTAATCCCTGAGGTTTCATGCCGAAACAACCCTTGTTCCACTAACCAGTTAACTCTTACTGGAAACTGTCAACACCACCGTCATACCATTATAGATCTATTAACACTTAATAGTAATAACATAAAACCGAATAGGCCATAACACCATGATCAAAATTTAATCCATCGTCAAAAGGAGTGGTTATCAGGTTACTCTTAAATGATTGAAACAGTCAGAAAGTTAATAAAATTAAATCATGCATCTCATACAATTGCGTCAACCAAGTATTTAAACCCGAGTCCGTACCAAACAAGTGGCTCTGATACCACTATTAGATCGCCGGCACCCCTATGGCGAAGCTGAAAATTAATAATTCGGTGATCCCAACCACGGATCCATGTGTAAGGAATGAATCAGGGTGAAAAGGTTGCGAAATAACCTAATGTTTCTTCAGAGTAGACAGCAATGCCTCAATAACGAGTAGTTTGATCTGCTGTCGAACCAAGCCGCAATCTATCGTGATCCTGACCTCTACGTAATCTACCATGTTGATTATGAACGAAAAATCCCCAAAACCATTTTGAAAAGAATTTCCTTTGACGGCTGCTAGACCCAAGCAAAGGAAAAACGGGATTCTTATATAACTCTTAATTTTTTAGGGTTTCTAGAAATTAAATAAATATAATAATATTTTAAACCGAAAATTATAATTACATTAATTATAATATAATTTTGGTAAACCATATATTTATTTGAACTTATATACTAACCAAATCCATGTTCTCATTATGCGTACAACAACCTTGTACATAATGTGTTGGATATTTGATTTCCCAATTAAATTAATTCTATAATTAATTTAATTCAAGTGACAACCAAACACAATACCAACCATGGTTTATTCCGTTCATTTCAACTATAGGGTGTGACCCTGTAGGTTCTTGTAACGTTAGCAATAATACTAGAATGATTCCAATGTTACAAACAATGAGTGGTATCTAGCAATGCATCATTGCTACCTAAGTCACAAGAAATCATGATTCGACATAACCTTTTTATGATTAACCTTTTATGCAATAATCCTTAAGTCATTTATCTCTGGATTGGACACAAGTCATGGAATAGTCACACTTGCATAGTCCATTCCATGTTTCTTGATATCTTAAGTAGACTACGATATACAAATAAGTATGACATCTCATATCAACCTATTTGAGCATGGCCATGCATTTCTAGTCTCACTTAATCAAGTGGCCTAAGATATTACTCTTATTATGTAGCAGGGACTTATTCTATATCGACAAACCATATCCCTCTACATAGATTGTGGTATATCCAACATCAGCCTTTATAGAACAACCAGTTACGGTGTACATTTGACTGTATCAAAATATACTACTCACGATGTTAGAATTATGATGATCTCAAGTTTGAGGATCATATACATATTAATCACTATGAGTAATGTCGTGACAGTTACATAATAATCCAAGAAACATACTCATAATGGGTCAATCCAATATGTTGTTCTCTAACACACATATTCATGCATTGATTCTGACATTCAATATCAATGACAACTCATTATCATCAATCAACTACATGTTAGTCTTAATGCATATCGCTGCCCTATCCAACAATAATACTTGACTAAGGAACTTTCAAGAATAATCATATTATTCTCAGGACATTATTATAAAATAGTTTATTTATACACACAGAAAAAAAACTGAAATAATAATGGTAACGCCTTATATTAATAAACATGATGAATCAAGTATGTTATTACAACCATCTCATGATTGATCTTTGGGCATACTCTAACATGACATATTTAGGTAAATGATGTTTGGATGCAATTATGGTGCCTTTGAATGACATATTGGTTAGGTGAATTAGGTTGTTTGGAATTGCATGATTATGTATATTTGAATGATGCTTAAGTCCCTTGAAACTGTGCACAAATGGATTGGTTAGTTATGCATGAATTGGTTATGAATTGGTTAGTTATTCGAATGTTACATGACCTGGGCTATGTCACACGGCCTGGCCATATGGCCGTGTGACCCATATTTTCTAAAAATTTCGACTTTTTCTTAAAACTTCTATTTTGTTTCAAATTGGTCTCAAATTACTTCTAAGTTATTTTTAGGGCCTCGAGAGCTCAATTTAGGGACAAAATGCATGTGATTGAATGGATTATAATATGTTTAATTTATTTAAATGTTATGATGTTAAATGTTTTTTGATTGTACGATAATGCTTCGTAACCCTAATTTGGTGACAGAGACGAGTTAGGGGTGTTACATTTAATGGTATCACAGCTACGATTTAGTCGGTTCTCGGACTGAATGTAGCATGTATGGAGTCTTGAAATACATGCCATTATATAACTTGTGATAATGTGATATCTCCTGACTCAAATTGAACATGTTTTCATATAGATAAAATGTCATCCAACCGAGTCGATTTCGATGAGGTTGAGAGTAACGCCTAAGCCTCTAAACATGGAGCAGCTAGTAGTGGTAGTGGGTCGTAGGTGAGGGTTGGGGAAGTGAGGTGAAAAAAGCCTTCTTTCAAATGATGTTTGAGAAGTTCTCTGAGTTTGTGAGAACAAAACCGATGGCTCAACGACCTCCACCCCTTCTTGTACCCCAACCTATCCCTATTATCCCTCAGGGTTTGGAACAAGTACGTGCAAAGAAGCCTTCAGTTGATAAAATTCGTAAATATGGCGCTGAAGAGTTTCGCAGTACAGCTGAAGACGATCCTTAAAAAGCTAAGTTTTGGTTGGAAAACACTGTGAGGATATTCGATGAATTGTCTTGTACACCTATTGAATGTTTAAAGTGTGTTGTGTCACTGTTGAAAGATTCAACGTATCAGTGGTGGAATACCTTGATTGCAGTGGTACGTAAAGATCATGTGAATTGGGATTTCTTTCAGACGAAATTCAAGAAGTAATATGTTAGTCAGTAATTTTTCGACAGGAAAAGGAAAGAATTTCTCAAATTGAAAGAGGGATGTATGACTGTAGCCGAGTACGAAAGAGAATTTATGCGACTTAGCAAATATGCTAGGGAATGTATACCATCAACGGCTGTTATGTGTACTCAGTTTGAAGATGGATTAATTGAAGGTATCATGTAACGCCCCAAAATTTCTAATTTCGTTATTGTGAAAATATGACACAAATATCTGTCAGCTTTAGTGGTTATGTGTTCTGGGAGAGTTTGGGAGGTCCCAAGTTCAAGCCTTCGCTTGGGCAAATTTTGGTATTTTGAATGAATTGGGCCTTACTCTTGTTCAGTAGGCTTTTATTTGATTGTTGGGTAAATTACATCAGAATGGGCCTCCTAGTCTGGTGGTTAACTGGTGTGTTATTGTGGTGGAGGTCATGGGTTCGAATCTTTGGGACGGCAAGGGTTGTATTTTTTTGCTCCTAATTTTAGCAAGAGATTTGCTGAACTGGGTTTCTGAGTGGTGGATGTGTAGTGGGAAGTGGGGGAGTGATTTTAGGAGTGACTTAGGGATTATAGGGGAGTATATCCAAAATCTGATCATTTTTTTCCTTTTTCGAAAAAAAAGAGAGTCGTTTTTCTCACCATCTTTTTGACGTTTTCTCCCCCCAACTCTGTTGAATTTTTCTTTTTTCTTTGCTTCTTACTATGTTATCTTTTCTTTTCTCTCCTCTACTACTGCCGAAGTTCCCTTGTTTCCCTTAATCCATTCTTTCCTCTTGATTTCGTAGCGTTAAGCAGCACTTGTGCAAATTCAGTAAGTTGTTGGGTATCAATTTAAGATATTATTTTTTCTTCTATAGTCTAATTCTAGGGTGTTGGCAGTAGCATTTCGCGAGGATTAAGGCTCTCATTGTGATTTTTGTAAACGTACCGTATTAAAGTTTTGCGGTAAGTGTTCATTGTTTTATGAATTCGGGTTCCCCTGTTCTGACTTTGGAAAATTATCAAAAATTGGAGAAAAATAATTAGGAGTTAAAATTTACATGTTTAAATTATTGATGAGTCTATTTTCAACAGAAATAAATGGAAACATCATCCAAATTCTGTACTAAGAGATAACTAATTTTTAGCAAAGAAGAGTCAAAGTTGTCAAACCGCAGAATAGGGGTAAGTTTAAAGATTTTACTGTACTTATTGGCTGAACCAAAAATTCTGGAAGTTTTGTGGTAGAAAGGTACTTGAGTCTAGCTTCAAATACATCAAGCGGATCTTAATTCGAAATTCTGTAGCTCAAGATATAAATAATTTAGTAACAGTGACTCAAGTAGATAGCTTTGAAGGATCATATAAGTAAATAGTGGAAACACAGGTGAATAATTATCTAGCACGGGTTACATTAAAAAGGATCACGAGGCCAAAGCCAATTTGGGCCATGTGGGCCACACGGGCGTGTGCGTCTACACGAGCGAACATCATGGGCTTGTAGGCCCATTTTTACTGTTTTATTGCTAAGGTTGCACGAGTCGCCCGAGTCGACTATGGACCTACTATAGGGTCGGTAAGCTTACCTAGACCCCTAATTGACTGAAATGACTGTGTGACTGATATCATTAAGCCTGGTGATGTCCCACTGATTTGATATTGTATTCCCTGTTTACATGCATGATATTTTGTTATAGAATGCCATATCTGTATATTACATTGTATTGGGTTGGGGGATTGTAATGTTTGGAGGAAGTTACTGAAAGGCCTCGAGCCTAATTTACTGGCATCTCAGCTGTAAACTACTGTCTAGTACCGCATTCGGTGCTACTTGGAGTGTAGGGATGGGTGGGTTGGTTATATCCCCACATGGAGTGTAGGGTTGGACGGAGGTGGTGTGTAGAGGCTGGATTGGTAGGATTTTTGTGACTGCATACCTGTTACTGCTACTGATACTGTGATGGGCTAAAGCCCTACTGCATGACTGTCTTTGTACTGAGATGGGCTAAGGCCTAAACTGGACTGATATTGATACTAAAAAGGGCTTAAGGCTAGACTGTGATTATCTATTTACTGTCTGTACATTTGTATAGGGATTACACACTGAGTTTACATAAACTCACCCCTTTTGTTTAATTTGTGCAGGTAATCCCCAAATATAGGCGGATCGGTGCTGCGGAGGACTCTGTGGTGGCCACAAGACTTTTTTACACTGTTTATTACCTATTTATGATTTTACTTTTATTTGGGAGAAGTTTGCTGTAATTGTGGCCTTTACGGATTTTGGTTTAAATTTGGATGTTTTACGGTTTTATAATTTAAATCTGCTAGTGTTAGGTAAAACTCAAGTTTTCAAATGAAATTAATGTTTTATAAAAAATACCACGAATACGTAAACTATTTAAAAGCTTCAGCAATAAAAAATGTTTGGAAATTGAATAACGATTTGTAAATGAATAATGTTTTGGAAACGAACGACACAATTTGAAATTAACATAAGAAAATGAAAAAAAATGGTTAAATAGAAAAGGGGATTTAGCGACGACATATTTTTCAAAAAGTACTACCATGTGACATCGTCAGATTCAACCATAAAGTCTAGGCCAGGTTTGGCATGTTACATTTAGTGGTATTAGAGCCAGGTTGCGAAACTCGGTTGTGGATTATGAGTTTTATAAAAAAAAATTGGGCTTTCAAAAAATTGATTGATTTCCAAATGATTTGAAATGTTTTTTACTGAGTAAGTGGTACACCAAGTCTCCGGCGCCAATCCTGTAAGTATTCTGAACTGGGATTTGTTATAAACTGAAACTATTACAGATAGTATATTCTGAAACTACTATAGGTAGTAAACTGTACTGAAAACACTCTAGATAATGTATACTGAAAATTATAGAGAAACTGGAAACTGTAGTGAGACTGAGATTTACGAAAACAAACTCTGAATAACTAATACTGTTTTACATAAAACATTTGTTAATAAACACTGGAACTGTAACTGATTCATAAAACTTATAATACTAGATAAATCCGATTAGATATGAGCATACGAGGTATCCGCGGATGGGGTATTAGAGGCCAAGGTAAAGGCCGTAGAGGGGCTCGAGCTGAGTCCTCGTCATCGGGCAGCCTGCCAAATTTGGATACGAGTGAGATGTCAGTATCGCCCGCTATTGAGACTGGGTCTCAAGATTGCATAGCTGGGGAGGATGCATTGTCCGAGGCTATGCTTAAGGATTTTTGAGAGGGTTGTTGGGACCAATACTGGATTTGGTGGCCGAGGGTCGGTTACAAAATAGCTCCGGTCCAATGGAGTTGAGTTCTTCTGGGGTGTCACATGGGTTGCCCCTAATATGGCCAAGTATTGGATTGAGGCCACGGAGAGGATCATGTATGATCTAGATTGCACCCCTAAGTAGAAATTAAAGGGTGCAGTCTCACTGCTGCGGGACGCGGCTTATCAGTGGTGGCTGACTGTTAAGGAGGGCACTCAGCCCGAACGTCTGACCTGGGAGTTCTTTAAGACCGCCTTTTAAGGGAAATATGTCGGAGCCAGTTATGTGGATGCACGTAGGAGGGAGTTTCTGAATCTTACACTGGGGGATCGATCAGTGACCGAGTATGAAGCTGTGTTTCTGAGCCTGATCTGCTATGCGCAAGGTATGGTGGCATCTAAGAATGAGTGATGTGTCCACTTTAAGGATGACCTCAGAGATAATTTGAGAGTTCTGATAGCCCCGCAAGGGGAGTGAGATTTTTCTACCCTGGTCAAGAAGGCGAAAATCACCGAGGAGGATATAGAGGTAGTCATAATTGGAGACCGTCAGAACCACTTATCTAATGTGATCTCTGCACTGGTGGCAGAGAATTTGGTTCGTAAGGGATGTGAGGCATTCTTGGCCTATGTAAGTGTTTCAGATTCTGGGGACTCTACAGTTATGGATATCAGAACGGTAAATGATGTTTCAAACATCTTTCCTATGGAGCTACCGGGTTTACCTACGAATCATAAAGTGGAGTTTGGGATAAAGCTCTTCTCTGGTATAGCTCCGGTGTCTATCGCCTCCTACCGAATGGCATCGAAGGAGCTTACGGCGCTTATGGCTCATATTTAGGAGTTATCAGATCGTGGGTTTATCTGCCCTTGCATGTCTCTGTGGGAAGCACCAGTACTGTTTGTAAAGAAGAAGGATAGATTCGTGCGGATGTGCATCGACTACCGATAATTGAACATGATGACCTTTAAGAACAAATACTCCTTATCGAGGACAGATGATCTGTTTGACCAGTTTCGAGGAGCTTCAGTTTTCTCTAAGATTAACCTTCGATCTAGATATCATTAATTAAGGGTTAAAGAGGCTGATGTTCATAAGACAATGTTTAGAACTCGTTATGGTCATTACGAGTTCCTAGTGATGCCATTCAGACTGACTAATGCACCAATAGCTTTTATAGATTTAATGAATCGAGTGTTCTAGCTTTATCTGGATCGGTTTGTGGTGGTATTCATTGATGATATACTGGTTTACTCGAGAACTGAGGATGAGCATGATGAGCACCTTCGAGTCGTTCTTCAGACTTTGAGGGAAAAATAACTCTATGCTAAGTTTAGTAAGTGCGAGTTCTGGCTGCATGAGGAGACATTTCTTGGTCATGTAGTTCAAGCTAAGGGGATTCAAGTTGATCCTCTAAAGATTAAGGCTGTGTTGGAGTGGAAACAGCCTAGGAACATGTCTGAGATCCGTAATTTTTTGGGACTGGCGAGATATTATTCGACAATTTGTAGGGGGTTTTTCATTGATTGCAGCACCCTTGACTAAGATGCTACGTAAGGATGTGCCATTTAACTGGAGTGATGCACAGTAAGAGAGCTTTGAGAAGCTCAAGATTGTACTGACTGAGGCCCCTGTTCTGATACAACCGGAGCCTAGAAAGGAGTTCACTGTTTATACTGATGCATCACATGTCGGTTTAGGATGTGTGTTGATGCAATATGGTAAGGTGGTAGCCTATGCATCTCGTCAGCTTAAGACCCATGAGGCGAATTATCCGATGCATGACTTGGAGTTGGCCGCTATGGTATTTACACTGAAAACCTGGAGGCATTATTTGTATAGTGAGAAGTGTATCATCTACACTGATCATAAAAGCCTCAAGTATCTCCTCACTTAAAAGGAACTTAATCTTAGGCAGCACAGATGGATTGAGCTGCTTAAAGACTATGACTGCACCATTGAGTACCACCCTAGTAAGGCCAATGTGGTGGCTGATGCACTGAGCCGTAGGGCTATGACTGATTTGATCAGGTTGATATTTGCTCGCCTAAGTTTATTTGATGATGATAGTTAATTAGCCGAGCTTCAGGATTAAGCCATCATGGATTGAGCAGATTAAGGGTAAGCAGTTGGAGGATGAATTGTTGGGTCTTCGATTTTGGCAGATTGAGGGTAGTATTACGGATTTTGGACTGAACAGTGATGGGGTACTCTATTTCTGTGGGAGAATATGTGTTCCGAATGGTACTAATTTGAGACAGGCTATACTGAGAGAGGCGCATAGTAACCCTTATGCTATGCATCTTGGCGGAAATAAGATGTACCGAGACTTCCGTGAGTTATATTGGTGGCCAAGGTTGAAACATGAGGTTACTGATTTTGTGGGCAGATGTCTGACTTGCGAGCAGGTTAAGGCTGAGCATTAGTTACCTTCGGCTTTGCTGCTGCCGGTTAAGATTCCTCTTTGGAAATTGGAGCACGTAACTATGGATTTTGTTAATGGGTTGCCTCTAACACCTACTAAAAAGGATTCAATATGGGCCATCATGGATCGATTTACCAAGTCTGCCCATTTCATACCGGTTCGTACTGATTATTCTTTGCAGAAGCTAGCGAAGCTTTATACTTCTGAGATAGTGAGACTGCATGGAGTATCGATTTCGGTCACCTCTGATAGAGATCCTTGTTTTATGTCTCGATTTTGGAAGAAGTTAAATAGGGCTCTGGGTTCAAGGTTGGACTTCAGTACTGCATGCCATCCTCAGACCGATGGTCAGTCTGAGAGGGTGATTCAGATATTGGAGGACATGTTGACGCGCTACCGCTCTGATCCTACTCATATTGTCCTTGTTGCAGAGATCGAGGTTAGGACAGATTTGACCTTTGAGGAAGAGCCGATTCAGATTCTAGATCGCGACGTTAAGGTTCTGAGAAGGAAATCCATTTCACTAGTAAAAATTCTGTGGCGTAATCATAGCATCGAGAAGGCCACGTGGGAGCCTGAGGATGTGATACGTTAGCAGTATCCTCACCTATTCTGATCAAGTAAATTTTGAGGACGAAATTTTCTTTTAGGGGGTAGAATTGTGACGTCCCAAAATTTCTAATTTCGTTACTGTGAAAATATGACACAAATATCTGTCAGCTTTAGTGGTTATGTGTTCTGGGATTGTTTGGGAGGTCCCAAGTTCAAGCCTTCGCTTGGGTAAATTTTGGTATTTTGACTGAATTGGGCCTTACTCTTGTTCAGTAGGCTTTTATTTGATTGTTGGGTAAATTACATCAGAATGGGTCTGTTGGTCTAGTGGTTAAATGGTGTGTTATTATGGTGGAGGTCATGGGTTCGAATATTTGGGGCAGCAAGGGTTGTATTCTTTTGCTCCTAATTTCAGCAAGAGTTGTGTTGATCTGGGTTTCTTAGTGGTGGATGTGTAGTGGAAAGTGGGGGAGTGATTTTAGGAGTGAATTAGGGGATTATAGGGGAGTATATCCAAAATTTGATCATTTTTTCCTTTTTTGAAAAAAAAAGAGTCGTTTTTCTCTCCATCTTTCTAACGTTTTCTCCCCCCATCTTTGTCGAATTTTTCTTTTTTCTTTGCTTCTTAGTCAGTTATCTTTTCTTTTCTTTCCTCTACTACTGCCGAAGTTCCCTTGTTTCCCTTAATCCATTCTTTCCTCTTAATTTTGTAACGTTAAGCAGCACTTGTGCAAATTCAGTAAGTTGTTGGGTATCATTTTAAGATATTATTTTGTGTTCAATAGTCTAATTCTGGGGTGTTGGCAGCAGCATTTCGCAAGGATTAAGGCTCTCATTGTGATTTTCGTAAACGTACCGATTTAAAGTTTTGCGGTAAGTGTTCATCATTTTATGGGTAAGTATTTTGGTTTCAGGATTTTGATTAATCGTGAGGTAAGACTGATTATGGTGTTATTTGTTAAATTATAAGCTTTAGAGTGTTCGGGGACTGTTTTAGCATCAAACAAAACCAGGTGTGTACCCGAAATGTAAAAATAAGGATTCGATAAAAAGCCAAAATTGTTTGTTGTTTGGACACCAGCAATAGGTTGACTTTGAAAAATCACCATATATTATGGAAATTGAATTAGAGGATGAAAAAAATATTGAATTACATCTTGTTGAGTCTAGTTTCTCATAGAAGAAACGGTGTTAGTAATGGAATTGTAAATCGTGAGATATAACAAACTTTGTGAGACAATGTTAGAATGAATTTAGGTTCCCTTGTTCTGACTTTGGAAAATTATCAAAAATTGGAGAAAAATAATTAGGAGTTAAAATTTACATGTTTAAATTATTAATGAGTCTATTTTGAATAAAAACAAATGGAAACATCATTCAAATTTTGTATTAAGAGATAACTAATTTTTAGCAAAGAAGAGTCAAAGCTATTAGACAGCAGAATAGGGGTAACTTTAAAGATTTTACTGTACTTATTGGTTGAACTAAAAATTTTGGAAATTTTATGGTAGAAAGGTACTTGGGTCTAGTTTCAAAAACATCAAGCGGATCTTAATTCAGAATTCTGTAGCTCAAGATATAAATAATTTAGTAACAGTGACTCAAGTAGACAGCTTTGAAGGATCATATAAGTAAATAGTGGAAACACATGTGAATAATTATCTAGCACGGGTTACATTAAAATGGATCTCGAGGCCAAGGCCAATTTGGGCCATGTAGGCCACACGGGCGTGTGTTCCTACACGAGCGAACATCATGGGCTTGTAGGCCCATTTTCACTATTTTATTGCTAAGGTTTGGTTTAAATTTGGATGTTTTACGGTTTTATGATTTAAATCTTCTAGCATTAGGTAAAACTCAGGTTTTCAAATGAATTTAATGTTTTATCAAAAATACCACGAATACACAAACTATTTAAAAGCTTTCGGAATAAAAAAAGTTTGGAAATTGAATAATGATTTGTAAATGAATAATGTTTTGGAAATGAATGACACGATTTGAAATTAACATAAAAAAATGAAAAAAAAAGGTTAAATAGAAAAGGGGATTTTGCAACGACATATTTTTCGGAAAGCACTACCATGTGACATAATTAGATTCGGCCATAACGTCTAGGCTGGGTTTAGGGTGTTACATATCAAGTTGTTAGTTGGGATCCTAGAGTTGAAAGAATTTATGGTTCTAGTAGATCGAGCACATAAATCTGAAGAACTTAGTAAAATAAAAAGAAAAGAAGATTTTGAGGCTTGTGACAATGGTAAACGACCCATAGGAAAGTAATTTTCTTCTCCCTCCAAGAAATCAATGGAATTTCACAGTTATACATCAGCGTCAGTGGGATTCTCGGGAAGAGATAAAGGAAAGCAACATTCGAGTTCGAGACTTCAAGCTAAATCTGTAATGAGTGTGGGTAGCATTCGAAATAATAAACCTGAATGTCAACAATGCAATAGACGAAATTTCAGGGGCTGCAGATTGAGAGACGAATCGTGCTTCAAATGTGGTTCTTAGGACCATTTCCTAAGAGACTGCTCTAAAAGGTGCTCTAAAAGGTCTGATAAAAAGAAAGCTCAGAACACTCATTTGAGTAACACGACTGCGAGATGGAGACCGTTCAAAAATAATGGAAATGCAGGTAACAGTCAAAGTGGAACGAAAGATCCTATTGTTAGATCTAAGGAACGGGCATTAGCTAGGGCTTATGAGATTCGGGCTCGAGAGGAAGCTTCAGCACCTAATGTGATTACTAATATATTTTCTATCTTTGATACTAATGTTAAAGTTTTGATTGACCTGGGTTCAACACACTCATATGTATGCACAACTTTAGTGTCAGATAAGAAAATATATTTTGAGTCTACTAAGTTTATGGTCAAAGTAACAAACCCTTTAGGTCAATATGTATTAGTTGATAAAGTCTGTAAAAATTGTCTTTTGATGATTCGGGATTGTAACTTTTCGACTGATTTGACGTTGTTACCATTTGATGATTTTGATGTGATTCTAGGTATGTACTGGTTAACTTTGCATGATGCTGTTGTGAACTACAGACAAAAAGCAAATTGTGTTAAAATGTCAGAATGGTGAAATAATCCGAGTTGAATCAGATAGATTTGATGGTATATCTAATGTGATTTCAGCTATGTCAGCACAAAAATATGTTAGAAAGGGCCGTGAGGCGTATTTAGCTTCTATATTTGATTTGAGGGTTTCAGAATTGAAATTAGAGTCGGTTTCGATTGTATGTGAATTCTTAGACGTGTTTCCAAAATAGTTACTAGGGTTACCGCTAGCTAAAGAGATTGAATTTGCTATTGAGTTAGTACCGGGATTTCTCCGATACCCATAGCTCCGTATAAAATGGCAGCTACAGAATTGAGAGAGTTGAAAGCACAATTGCAAGAGTTGACAGAAAAAAGTTCTATTCAGCCCAATTTTTCTCCCCGGGGTGCTCCAGTGTTGTTTGTTAAGAAGAAGGACGGGTTAATGCAACTATGTATCGTCTATCGACAACTTAACAAAGTCACGATCAAGAACAAGTATCCTTTGTTACGTATCGATAATTTGTTTGATTAAGTGAAATGTACGACAATATTTTCAAAGATTGATCTTCGCTCTGAATATTATTAGTTGTGGATTAAAGATTCAGATTTGCCGAAAACTACTTTTAGAACCAGGTACAGACACTACGAATTTCTTACTATGCCTTTTGGTTTAACCAATACACCTGCTATGTTTATGGATTTGATGAACAGAATATTCGGGTCGTATCTAGACAGATTTGTTGTTGTGTTCATTGATGACATTTTGATCTATTCTCAAGATGAAACAAAGCATGCCCAGCATTGGAGAATAATTTTGTAGACTTTGCGTAAAAAACAGTTGTTTGCTAAATTTAGCAAGTGTGAGTTCTGGCTTCGAGAAGTTGGATTTTTGGGACATGTGGTATTGCCAAACGGTATTAGGGTTTACCCAAGTAAAATATCAGCTATAATGGACTGGAAGCCTCCGAGAAATGTTTCAAAAATCAAAATTTTTCTAGGTTTAGCCGGATATTATCGGAGATTAATTAAAAGATTTTCAATAATTCATATGCCATTGACGAAACTGCTTCAGAAAGTTGTCAAGTTCGAGTGGTTTGAAAAGTGTCAGCAAAGCTTTGATCAGTTGAAAGCATTGTTGACTGAAGCCTCTGTGTTAGTTTAGCCAGAATCTGGTAAGGAATTCTTGATTTATAATGATGCTTCATTGAATGGTTTGGGTTGTGTTTTGATGCAAGAAGGCAAGGTAGTAGCTTATGCGTCCCGACAGTTGAAATCACACGAGAAGAATTGCCCAACTCATGATTTAGAGCTTGTAGCTATTGTTTTTGCTTTAAAGATTTGGTAATACCATTTATATGGAAAAAAAAATGCCATATCTTCACCGATCACAAAAGCCTAAAGTATTTGATGTCCCCGAAAGAACTAAATTTAAGACAACGTAGATAGTTGGAGCTGTTAAAAGATTACGATTTGATCATTGACTATCATCTGGGAAAAGCTAATGTTGTTGTTGATGCTTTAAGTAGAAAATCTTTATTTTCTATGCAAGCTTTGAACACTCGGTTAACTTTGATTGATGATGGTTCTATTGTAGCAGAATTAAAAGCTAGACTGACATTTCTGCAACAAATTTATGTGCCTCAGAAAAGTGATTCCGATTTGATTGCCAAACAGAAACAGATTGAGTTGACACCTAATTCTGAATTCCATGATAGTTCAAATGGTAGTTTGTACTCTGCAATAGAATTTGTGTTTCGAGAAATTCTGATGTCATCTAGATAATTTTATAGGAAGCTTACAGTAGTAGCTTATTGATACATCCTAGTAGTAATTAAATGTAGGGTCATTTGAAATAGATGTACTAGTGACCAGGTATGAAACGAGAGATTTCAGAGTTTATATCGAAACGTTTGATCTGTCAGCAAGTTAAACCCGAGCACTAAGTACCTTTTGGCTTATTACAGCCTATGATGATTCCAGAATAGAAATAGGAACGGGTTACGATGGATTTTGTTTTAGGATTACCTTTTTCTCCAAGAAAAAAGATATTGTATGGGTTATTATGGATCGTTTGACTAAATACGTGCATTTTATTCCAGTACGTACATATTATTCACTTGAAAAGTTGGCAAAATTGTATGTTTCTGAGATTGTTAGATTGCACGGTGTGCCGGTGTCTATTATCTCTGATAGGGATTCATGGTTTACTTCTCAATTTTGGATTAAATTACATAAGCTCTAAGCATTCGATTGCATTTTAGTACAGCGTTTCATCCATAGACTGATGGCCAGTCTGAGAGAGTGATTCAGGTACTCGAAGACATGCTACAATGTTGTATTTTAGAGTTCGAAGGTAGGTTGAATTTGCTTATAATAATAGTTATCAAGTGAGCATTAAAATGGCACCGTACAAAGCTTTGTATGGTCGAAAATGTCGAACCCCATTATATTAGACTGAGTTGAGTAAGAAAAAAGCTATTTGGTGTTTATTTAATTCGAGAAACCGAAGAAAAGGTCAAAGTAATACGTGACAGTTTGAAAGTTGCTTCTGGTTGTTAGAAATCTTATGCAGATTTGAAAAGAAAAGATATTGAGTTTCAATTCGACGACAAAGTATTTCTGAAAGTGTCACCTTAGAGAAGAGTTCTTCGTTTTGGCCGAAAAGGGAAGCTTAGTCCGTGATTCATCGAGAGAATTATACTAGTGGCCTATCATTTGGCTTTACCATCAGAGTTAGAAAAAATACATAATGTGTTTCACGTATTGGTGTTATGACGATATCGATCAAACCCTTCACATTTGATTTCACCTGTAGATGTTGAGATTTAACCAGATATGTCATATAGTGAAAAACTGATCAGAATTTTAGCTCGAGAAGTTAAAGAGTTACGAAATAAACGTATAGCTTTAGTTAAGGTTCTTTGGCAACATCACGGAGTTGAGGAAGATACCTGGGAACCAGAAGAAGCTATGAAAGTGCAATACTCAAACCAATTTTCTGGTAAGATTTTCAAGGACGAAAATTCTTTAGGGGGAGAGTTGGAACAGTCCCGTTTTCAGTAATTTTGGAAAGAGTGGTTTTGGGACCACAATTTCAATGAGTGAATTATTATTATTTATTTAATGTCCACGGGATTGTATTAAGGTCTTGTTAAAATTTCGTTAAGAAATTTTGATGTTTAAATGGTTAATTAGGTAAAAAGGACTAAACCGTAAAAAGTGTAAAAGTTGAGTTCTATTAGTTAAAGGGGTTCAATGGCTATGAAATCTTAAACTAAAGGACTTGAGTGATAAATATACCAATTAAAGGGTTAGTGGATGTTCATGGACAAGGTCTTATTCAAATTATTGATAAATGATAAGGGTAAAGTGGTAATTTAATAATTAAAAAGAAAATTAAATAAGAAAAGATGCAAACAAAGTTATCATCTTCATGATTTTGTCATTTTAGTACCGAAACTCACCATTGAAGAGAAGAAAAGTATTGGTTTTGATTTCTTCTTGCATGGTATGTGTATTTGATCCCATTTTTAATCATTTTTATGTTTTTTAGGTTCCTTTTAGCTTAGTATAGCTAGCCTGGGGGTTAATTTGCAAAATTTTTAAAGTTTGAGGGACTTACCATTTTTGTTTTTAAATAGGTGTTGAAGTTATGTGATAGATTATTTATCTTGGTTGTGAAATAAACAAGTCTTGTCACGTGATTTTTGTTGAATTTTGGAATTAGGGATTAAATTGTTAAATGTATAAATACATGGGTTTTGTTGTGAATTGTTTATAAATATGAGTTTTTTTAAGGTCCCTTTCAACATTGGTTAAGTTGGATTTAGGTTAAAATGGTTAGATTCTAAGTTATGAGCTTAAGGATTAAATTATGAAAAGTCAAATTATTAGGGGTAATTTTGTAATTTTGTATATATATGAATTATGGATTAAATTGAATTCTACAAGAACTTAATTGAATGAAATTATTTATTTAGATCAAGATAAACCACAATAAGACTTAAATCGAGGAAAAGCTAAAGCTTCGGATTAGTTCGACTATATTACTATGCCCCTAGTTATCGAGGTAAGTTCGTATGAACTGTGATCGTTTTTAATGTAGCTAAATTGAATGTTCACTATGTTGTTTTAATATAAATGAATCTATATATATTGTATCCATGTTACAATGAATAGACAGATAACGATTCCCGATTGAAACTTAAGAATTCATGGGATATAAATGAAATGTCATTAAGGATTTCATGTTTCAGGTACTGGTCTTGAATGTCCTACCGATGGCTAAGGTCCTGCATTTGTTGTAGATTCCCTACAGCTCGTGTGAGCAGCATCGTGTAGCTTACATTCTAACCCACAACTCGTGTGAGGAGATCCATTTCACAGCTTGTGTGAGCATTTATGTAAAGGAAAGGTTACAGTCGTATGTAAAGGCACACTATGTGTGAGCTTTCCCAAGTGTCCAATGTAATTTTAAATGGTTCAATAGGTAAGAAAAGGGAAATTAAATGGTATGTATGCAAATGGTATGAATCATGATCTTATGGTAACATTGATAAGTTAAATGTTATGTATATATATGGTAAACTATATATCTTATGGTTGATTTCATATGTACCATGAACAACTATACTAATTTGTGAATTTGATGATGTTGTATAGGCTTTTACTAAGCTTATGCCATTGGTAATGGTTTATTCTTAATCTATGAATTTTATTATTGGAATTGGTAAGTTATGTTTAAAGTTTATACAAGCTTACTAAGCATTCATTGCTTACATAGTTATTTTCCTTTGTTTTATAGATTATCAGAAACTTGATCAGTTGGAAGCTTGTCAGAGACCTATCACACTATCTAGCAACTAATTTGTAGATTTTGTGTATTTTGGCCAAGGTTAATAATGACATGTATAGGTTTTTTTGTAATGGTATTTTGAGAATGTGTTAATGGTGACTTAGTATGTTTATGCTTTGAAGTTTATGTTTAATTTGGTGATCTACAATGCCTTACCAAATTTTTTCATTTTGGTCACTTTTAAGTGTATGTATATAAGGTTCTTTTGGCATGTTGATGATGGCTTGAAAATGGTTACTTGAGACATGTTTTAGTACATATTTGAACTAGGTTATTATGTTTGGAAAGTGGCAATATTGACATGTTTAGGTAAATGATGTTTGGATGCAATTATGATGTCTTTGAATGGCATATTGGTTAGGTGAATTAGGTTGTTTGAAATGGCATGATTATGTGTATTTGAATGAAGCTTAAGTCCCTTGAAAGTTTGCACAAATGGACTGGTTAGTTACGCATGAATTGGTTATGAAATGGCTTGGTTTTAGGTAAATTTTGGGTTCACACTGGCTGTCACACGGCCTGGCAACATGGCTGTGTGTCATTTGGTATTTCTTAGTGTTCCAAGTCAGAGAGTTAGAAGGCCTAGTACATGGCTTGACACACAGGCGTGTGGGGCAACTGAAAGTGTTACACGGCCTGGCACATGGCCGTATGACCCTACTCAGTGAGTTACATAACTAAGGACACGGGCTGGGACACAACCGTGTGACCCTTGTTCAAATATTACCTAGCCTGGGCTATGTCACACGGCCTAGCCACTGGGCCATGTGACCCCTGTTTTCCAAAATTTTCAACCTTTTCTTAAAACTTCTGTTTTGTTTCAAATTAGTCTCGAATTGCTTCTAAGCTATTTTAGAGCCTCAAAGGCTCGATTTAGGGACAAAATGCATGTGATTGAACGGTTTATAATATGTTTAATTTTTTAAATGTTATTATGTTAAATGTTTTTCGATTGTATAATAATGCTCTGTAACCCTAATCCAGAGAGGGAGATGGATTAGGGGTGTTACGATGCTTGTTGTCCCGACGAGAGGCGACAACCCAACAAGGTGTACTAGACATCCCGATGACACGACTTGGCATAAAAGAAAAGGGGCTGAATTCATGGCACGACACTTTTGGGAAATTTTTATAATTGGACCCCAACTTTTAGCAGAATATTTTATTTATTATAATCCCAAAAGTGTAGCTAGGTTAAGTGGTCACCAAACAGCTTGTAGCCTATAAATAGACACCTTATGGTCACCGGACAGGCAAACATAAACAATTTTAGACAGGCAAATTTCTATTTAGTTTTTGTTTTCTTTTCTTTTTATATTCGTGTAGTCGGAACTTTGCTATTCTGATGTGAAAACAGTTATGTGAGGAGATTGCTTCGGATCCGTGACTTAATATAATATTCATGAGTATTCTCCTATCTCTTCTTTTCTATTATTTTATTTATATTTTGTTAATTCGGTCGATTAATCGTAGTATAAATATTTGAATAAATTATTGTGTTTATTTTATATCTTACATGATTCATTTATTAAACTAATGAATTAATCAATTCGATTAATTAACAAAAGAATAAGGGTTAATAATAGGATTAGTTAGTATAAATTTTGTGTTCCTAAATTGTTAAGCTTGACAACCCTAATAAGTAATCATAGGGGAGACAAATCAGGAGATGAGTCAAATCGAGTAAATCATAATTATCTTGGAGAAGAAAGTAAGGTCGGGAGATAATCAAGTATTTGTCGATTATTAATTAGTAGAGTCTGGAGGTAATATTATTTAATTAATAGTTAGTTCATATTAAAACCCGAATTCTTAAATTATTTAACCTTCAATTTATTAATTAGGGATTTAATCGATCATAGGCTAGAGGCTCGCATTGTCGACACTAGGAATAGGAAAGTCTGTTTGGTTGGTTTAGGTTAGTTAACTCAATTAGTTTAATTAAAATATTAATTTGGATTCACACTACTAATTCGTGACTCTATTAGATTAGTAATTATTTTCTGTAATTAATTTAATATTAATTTCTCTAATCTGCAATCCTTTGGGTACAATTCTCGGAATACTTATCGGTGTTATGTTGTAACATATAATATATTACAATTTGACTCGTACGCTTGCAGATATCGCCAATTTAATTTTTATATATTTGGTGTTATATTTTACTATAAAAGTTAACATGTTTATAGGCGGTAAAGTTGTTGGCGCCGTTACCGGAGATTGCGATGGTGAATTTTTTTTTTAGATTGATTACTGTAAAAAATATTAATCAAAAGACGAAATAGTTAGACAGTGTTTAAACTTTTATTGTATTTTATTTTATTTTATTTTATTTTAGTGTTCAATATATATAAACATTTTTTTACCTTGTTTATTATTTTTATTTTGAATTTTTTATTTACCTTGTTGATTATCATATTTAATTATAAATACTAACGAGAGAGATGGAGATTTGACAAACCAATGGCATAAGGACGAAGTATACAAGGAATGAGTATACAAACAATTGGAAACATCCAAACATCTAACTGGAACTCCTTATGACTCGTATGACTATACATCCGAACAAGAAAGCCACGAACGGGAATTTCAAGCTAAATTAAAGCGAAACCTACAACAGTTGGATCAATTAGAGGAATTTTTCTGGCAAAAATCCCAAGTGAATACTCCATTGGAGGAGGTTGTACATGATATCTCCAATTTTGATCCAAAAGGACAAATGTACTACCGACTATCATTCGGGAATAAATTTTGAAAATCAACAAGTGTTTGAATGTGGAGACGGGATTGAATTAAATAAGACTGGAGATGTCTCTGATCCAATTAACATAGATGTCGACATAGATGTAGGAGTAGAATTATAATTAGAGGTGCTACAATAGATTCTGACTGAAAGTGTAGACGAGCCGATACACTTTCTAGCCATAATCGAGTTGGCGCCAGTCGAAGAAATCAACGAGTTTATCCAATTCTTGCTCGATGAGAAAGATAAAGCTCAGGCTAATTGAACCTCGTATGACATGGAGGCGAAGTGGCTCGAGGTAATAATACCCCGAAAGACAATTTGGGGTTGGCTCAAATCCAACACCAAGTAGCTCGTAATGTGGATGTCACGCCATTCAAAGATAAGGCGATATCATTGGAATCAACCAAGAGTACTAGTTTAGATTATCGACTGTGGAACAAACAACGGATCAAAGTGTCAATTACCAATTTGAAGTTCTTCTTCGGGGGCAATACGAATCGTCCCAACTCCCAAAAAAGACTTCATTTTTAAAAAAATTAAATTTTTTTGTTTTTATTAGTTAGATTTTAGGATTTAGATTTTTAATCTGATGATAAAATTGGAAGAAAACTAGTTTTCAGGAGCAACAGAAGGGTTAAGAGTATTCAGAGCAGCTAAGGACAACTGACAGATTTTGACAAGTCCTGAAGAGGTTCAATTGGAGTCGTGTCGCAACATAGTAAAGTTATGGTGCAACACACACACTTCGAAGTAGGCAACATGAAAAATCAAAGTCGTGTCGTGCCATACCTACTCTGTGTTGTGCCATATAGGCCATTTTTGGAAACTTTTTGTTCTTGGCCTGATATGATCTTCAGAGACCTACTACAAGTTTTCACGGAAAGTCATACCCTAGATGGTCTCAATATATTATCTTTATTAGTCGCCACACTTTCAATCCTCCACAAGCAACCTACAACCCCTTGACATCCCACTCGTCAGAAATCTATACTCCCTTCGTCGTTCACTTGTTTCGTAATCTCCAAAAGATGACCAGTTACCTTTCCAGAAAAAATCGATAGCTGATAATTTCAATAATAGAGAAAGGGAGAGGTTTCAATCTCTTAGCATATTTGATGAGCAAGAAGAGAGACATAATCAAATCAAACGGTCAAGAAATAATTTGTACGATCTCTAAGGGCCGACCAAGAGAAAGCTCAAACGTCAAAGATGATGGGACTCATAGACATGCCCATTTTAAAATCGCAGACACGAGGGATGTAATACATGGGCAATTTTCTTATTTGCATTGTGGAACAGAATGAACGGCCAACTCCAACACCATTGCCAAATATGTTCGAAAGATTTCCATCGTCAGGTAAGGAGGACAATTAAGGAGAGGATGATGATGATGATGATGACGACGAGGAGGAGACCTTGATCATGCCAACGAATTACGAGCGAGTATTTTGACTAGACCACAGTTCGACCTAGACTTCAAGAAGGTAGACTACTAAAGTGTCAGCGGGGCGCAAGAGGGGCAAAGTACTAATGATGGAGGAGTCAGAACCTGGTTCCGACCAATTCTAAAACATTATTAATTTTTAATTTGGATTTATATTTTTAAGACTTATTTTATTTTTGGTTGATTTTTTAGGATTTTATATTATATATATATTGTATGTTTAGTTTTTCTTTATAGGAACCCTATATTTTTTACGGCACTACAATCTCGAGTCAAAATCGCAAGAAAAGTTAGTCCCACCAATTTCGTTGCACTTATCACGTCAATCGGGTAACCTCTTTCCTTTATATTTTTATAGCATGTTAGGATAATGTGCCAAATAAAGTGTACAGGATAATATGCGAAATTTTTAAAATTTTAGTTTATTTTTATAGGTTTTTAGCCGTTTTTAAATTTTTATTTTGTGTGTTTTATTTGTGCTTGAGCTTGTAGAAATACAAGTGATTGGTTAGGAGCATATACTTTGGTTGTTTGTTTGATTTGTAAATCTAGTCTAAAATTAAATAATTTAGGTTGTTTATATTTAGACTAATTAGTTCCATTTATTAGACTGCAAAGAGGAAAAAGAGATTAAATATACCAAGTGATAAAGGTAGATATGAATAGGTAATTATATTTGTAGAAATATAGGATGTTCGAAGTAAAAATAAAATGCTCTGTTAAATCTATGGTTATTGAAATGGTGCAATATGACTAGTATAGCCCTGATAAAAAGTGCCTGAGAAACATCTCGTTCGTATCAGTACAAATAAAAAAATTTATAATTATAAGGGTTATCGGGGAAATATAACTGCATTAGAGTTAAAAGCATGGATAAAAAAATTCGAACTGACTATACTCTACCAAAATAAATACTATATTTGTATATACATTTTGATAGAGCTATATAATTAATTTTCTTTAACTTGTTTACTTTGTAATTTATTGAACTAATCTATTTAGGTGTAAATAACTTTGAATTGTTTAAATTTCTAACTAGAATTATATATTTAAGCAAATTTTCAAAGTGTCGATGCTCCGACCCAATCTCGTGTACCAAGCTAGCTCAAGTACTTTTTTTTTTCCTTAGCATGTTTATTTCTTGCTTTTAGTTTTTATTTTCTTTTGTCTGCTTGAGGACAAGCAAGGACTAAAGTGTGGGGGTAAGTAACCGAACATCACTTGTAGTAGTTATTTTAGGTCATTTCCATACTTAACGAGTTTGTTTTCTAGCACTTTTATAATTAAATATTGCATTTTTTATAGTAGTAGGTTAGGATTAAATTTAATGAAAAATAAGTGTTTTTACACGTTTTCTACTATATCGCTAACTCGTAAGGCCAAATCGAGCCTCTTAAGTAACTAATGGGCTATTTAAGTGTATAGGATGTCAATTTGGGCCCAAAACTACTAGGAACGATGGTTGTGGCGCGACATAGACATCTTGTGGTGTAACACGATGTTGCAAAGCATCCCAGGTCAGCATGACGCACAACTTCCTGACAAGGTGTGCTTGTCATCCCGACGAGAGGCAACGTCCCAACGAGGTGTGTTGGATATCTCCAATCTGCAATCCCTTGAGTACGACCCTTGGAAAACTTATCAGTGTTCTATTGTAACACATACTATATTACGATTTGACTCATACACTTGCGGACACGACGATTTAATTTATATATATATTTTTTGGTGTAATATTTTACTATAGGCAGTCAACTAATAAAAAGAAAACAAGGAAAACAAAATATTGCATCTTTAGAAGGTGAATATTCTAAAAGGAAAATTGTTTAAACCATGAAGGTTGAAAATAACAATGATATTTTTTTTGAATTAGAAGCAGGATATTCTAAAATAATAGATTGATATGATCTAGCCTTAATAAGCTCTTCAAATATCATCACACATATTAACAAGATATTCATATATTTGCTTGGATAACCCAAGTTCACGTTCTAAGATAGACAAATCAAATCTTCAACTCTAAGAATTTTAGAAGGATGAGCATCAGAGTTTAAATGAGCAAACGATGAAGGTGGTACCTCAATTTGTGACACTTCTAAAGGTGATTGTGTTGTCTCTGAAATTTTCTTTTTAAAAAACGAATTAATTATTTTCGACTTCATAAGTACAATATCTTAAAAGATAAATAAAACTAATACCTATAAAATAAAATTAAACTATAAACTTTAAAACACAATAAAACAATAGTAAAATTGTAAAAAGATGAAAAAAATTAGAAGATGAACTCAATGTCGCGTTTGAAGGATAGGCATTGATAACAATGCTCATTAATAGCAATAATAAAAGAGACTTCTTTTTCACTAGTTAACAAATTGAATTTTAACCTAAATTCATACTTAATATTAAATTGAAAAATGGCAACTATCATCCAAAAAAAGAAAGTTGTAATACATTATATAAATATTTAAAGCTAAAAAGTTAACATATGTGATATGAAACGAAAAAAAAATATTTTTTATTGTTCAAAGTTGGAAGGGGGCCAAAATTTTCAAAAGTTAAGGGGTTAACTAATAAATATACCTTTTTATAATTTTAGGAGGGTCAGGCAAAGTCGGGCATAGTTGGCCTGCCATAAGATTATATTTATGTACGAAATTATACTTAGATTTATACCGATGAGGCGTGGAGCACATACTTCGAATGTTCAATAAGGTGTGAAACACATTTTACTTCAATTATTCCGATGAGGCACGGAGCGCAATTTATATTTCGGATGTTTTGATGAGGCATTGGGTTCTGAATTAATGTGATAGTCGGATGATACGTGTATCCATCTTAAGTTCATGTCCCGTTAATAGGGGTTTCAAAACATGAACTTGCTAAATGAAATTGACATGAAATGTTGTTGAAAAATTGTAATATCCTGAAACCAGGTCTAGTAGTTTCGGGTATATTTTTCGGGTTCCAAGCGTGAATATAGGAATTTATCGGGTTAATAGTAATTTTTTTAATTTTATTTAGGAGTTCAATTTCATCTAAAATCGATTAAACAATAATTCAGAAAAATAAAATTATTTTTATAAAAATTAATTTTAAAGTAATTAAATAATTATTAGTGAAAATAATTAATTATGGTCAAAAAAGAATTTTAAAATAATTTTTATTGGGGGTTAATTTGAGTTAAATTTAAATATTAATTAAATTTGATTTAATTGTAAAATAAGGGAAATTTTGGAGTAATTATTTGGCAAATAAGCCTTTAAATTATTAATTTTGGAGGGAAAGGATCAATTGATAAAATAAAGGAAATCTGGGAGTGGCCATTGGGCAAATTTCCCAATTTTTAAATTTCTGGTGGATTGTTTCAATTTTAAACACAATACATCTAGCCTACTTTTCACACCATTTACATCAAATTAGAGAGCTATAAAATTCATTTTCTTTGCATGGTTTTAGAGAGCTATAATAGATTCAACAATTTACCTTCTCAAAATACTCTCTCTTTTCACTCGAAATTGTTCACAAAAGTAGCCAAAAATATTCTGAAATTTCTCATGATTCTTGAATTGAGATTTTCAATCAAAAGATTTAGAACGAATCAAAGGTAATTATTATTTCTAAACTTATTTTTATGATGATTAGAAGTATATTTATATGATTTGAGTGATAATTACATGATTTTTTATCAATGTCATCTTCTTCAAAACCTTAAGGTGCTTTAATGGTCGATTTTAAATTTGGAGAGGAAATACACAAAAAAATTGATGTTCCAACTCAAAATGGATCTATTAGAAGGTTTTTTATCATATTTCGTGTAGCCTAGTTGATGAAAAATTGTGTTTATTATATCTTTTGAAAGGTGATAATATCTATTTTATCTCTGTTAAAGCTCCGAATCTTGAAGAGGATCGAGCTAATCGAATTTGAAGCTTGGATTTGCTTGGTTGATCATTTGGTTGTAGTTGAGTTAGTTGTGTGGTGAGTGTTATTAAACGCAATTTAGTAAATTGACCCTCAGTTATACTTAATTGGATGATTAATTACTGATTGTAAATATTTAATTGAGTTTTGGTTGGTTAATTTTGCAAGATTATTGATATATGTTTAAATGATGAAATTTTTGTTAAGTGTTGGTAAGTGAGCATCTAGTGATTTTATGTGCTTGATTTAATTGATTATAATGGTGAACTAAGCAAGAATGCTGGAGTTTTTGGTTCATGGTATGTTGATATTTCAATTGATAAATGAACATTGATAATAGGTAATTGGTATGCTAGATTTAATTTGATGTTAAAATGACTACGTTACATGATTCACATATGCATTTTCGCACTTTAAATTAAGCACATTATTGACTGAAATTATTTTATGATTGATTGATTATATTAGCATTATAGCATGGTGGATCCATTGGATATAGTTCGCATGCCATAGGATTTGTGAGTACTCACCATATTGATATGTTATCTGTGAGCAATGAGGCTCTAGGTGGACTAATTTGGAGTAGATAAGGGAGTGTTGAGCATGTGTCTCCACTCAACGGGACTGATTTGAGGCAATATAAGAGAGCATATGGCCTTGGCCTGCTCAATCCGGGACTGATTTTGATTTTGATTGGGAGTAAGAAGATCCGTTTATCCGATGTATGATAACCCAATTAAGCCATGATTGTATATGCCAATATAAATTTATTCATTGTTATATGCTAAATTGATGATTAAATGCCATAATTAATTATGATTTTTGATACATGGTTGAGCATATGACATTGATCTATTATGGATTGATATTATGACTGAAAATTTGTATTTGATTGGTTTTGATTTAAGCATGATTTGGGTGATAATTTACTTATCATTTTATTAACATTCACTAAGCTTTTTAAGCTTACACCCTCACATTCGTGCAGTTAACCAACGGGATTGAGGAGCTAAGGAGCCGAGCAAGAGAGTTCTTAGAGATTAAGGCTTGATAGAGATTTAGTTACACATTTTAGAGATGTTAATCAGCATTGTGGAACTTTCAGGACTTAGTTTAATTTTGGTTGTAATTGGACTTGGACATTGGACATTTTTAATTTTTGATGGTTTTATAATATCATATATACATGTTTTAGTTTGATTATTGAATAATTTACGGCGTATTGTTGCTTGATTACACAGTGATTAATAACACGGTGTGTAAGGCATGATGCTTACACTAACCATTGTTTAAATGAAGCTTCCATGGAGTGGTTTACTAGGGACTAAGGTACACCACTTGTTTGAATTAACCGATGGGTGATATACATGAAATTGAATGTTTAATTCTATTTAATTGAGGCTTAATTGGTTCTAACAAATTCAATTGAAGGTGTATGAATATGTGTGATATTTAATTGTAGCTAAATTGGGTTTAAAATCAAATTTTTCGTACAAAAAAACTGCAGTGGACTGTTGGGGGTTTGAATTCTAGTATTTTAAAATTGGTTCTCTAGTCCGTTTAAGTTACAAATTAGTCTTGTAACTTGATAAGTCTAATTAGAGCCTTAAATGATAAGGAAACTTGATAAAATTTTGGATTAGACTCATAATTGATAAAATTTGTTAAAACACACTCAATTTAATATTCGGGTATAGTACTGATAGTTTGAAATTGTTACGATTTAGTCCTTAATGATAAAACTTGAATTAGACATAGAAAATAAACTCGGACTAAGCTAAAATTTTTAGAGCCTACATAAATTGACTAAAAGAGGGTTGGTAAATGTATAGATCTAAATTTGGATTAGTTTAATCGTATGTGGTAAAATGACAAAAATGCCCTTAGGTTAAATTACTTATAAAAAGTTTAAAATTGGTTCACAAATTGCTTCCGCATTAATAAATAACTAATAAATGGATAACATTGAGGTGTTATAAGGTCGGGGTGTGTCTTGGGAGGTCGTTAGCTAGAGAGTCACTTAGATGGCTAATGTAATGCTTCGAATTCGGGTCGGCCCGTCCCATTCAGGTTTGGGGTGTCACAAAAATGGTATGACATGTACATATATGAAATGTAACAAATATAAGAATGTGAAAGATCATGCAAATTGATTTATACGAGCCAAAGGGTTGATATGGATGCGAACGAATCAATAGATTTGAGAAAGAAATGAGGTAATGAAATGAGTAAATGGTATTAAACGAAATGAAAAAGGAAGTATCTTATTATTAGAGAGCATGGTATGATATGATCATATTGAAATGTCAATTGAGATAGTCTATGAATTTGGCATACGAGACATGAGAAAGTGAATTGAAATGGTCGTAACTGACTCATGTATTGACTGTATTAGTTAATGATAATATTATTGTTATTTGACTTGAATCATGGAAGTTCCATTGAGCTTTATCGTTCTGAGTACGGTTTTGTTTATTTTCATGCACAGGTATTGATATATCTCTAAGTCTCGAGGAGTGAAACATCATCCAAACCATAGATCTTGACTCAGCAATGTTTGTATAGTTTCTTCATGTTCTCAATAAATGGCATGTACCTATGGTTGATTCGATTTTAACTTGTGAGTTGTTATTTTAGTATTTGAAATGGAAATGTTAAATTGAATATAAGTGTAGGAATTGTAAGTATGTAAGTAGAAAGTTAATGGTTAATTAAATCAACATTTGAGATAAGTTGAATTGCATTTTAGGGTCACTAGACCAATTGAGTTATATCATTTGGTAGTTTGTATCAAATGATGCAAGGTTTGATGGAGTCTTCTGTCAAAGTCATAACACCAAACTATGGATGTCATGACACAGTCATCAACATCACAACGTCCCCTATTGAAGTCACAACATCAACCTCCTATTTTTAGAGTTACAATACAACATTATTGAAGTCGTGACATCGAGCATTTTGCCTTTAATATCTTGATGTGATTCCCTCAATGTCGCGGCATTAACTCGGTATTTTGGAAAGTTTTACACTTTAATTGTCAACCAACCTCGATTCTTCATAAGAGCTTTTGTAAGTTCATTCAAACCCCCAATTAGAATAAAGAACATATTGTAATTAAGTACTAATCATAATGACTTGTTTGGTTTGTTTATTTAATATGCAAATGAAGTTGTATTTGCTCCAGGAACGAATGTGCCATTATTCATCTCAGACTTGACAATAGGATCGAGTGTGAAGTGTTATGGAATATTATGACAGTTAACAAGTCCAAAATCATCATATAACAGTTCACAAAATAATTAATTATCAAGAATTCATAAAAAAAAACCATTAATCATAGCATATTTAAGATTACAGGCCTTAAATCGAGCTTACAGGGCCTTAAAAACATTTTTGAAAACATTTAGGGACTAATTTGAAACAAAATAGAAAAATAAGGAAAATTTTGAAAATTATAAAAAAAAGGGGTCACACGGCCGTGTGGCCATGATGTGTGACAAAGCCTAGACCATATGGTTCAAGAACATGGCCGTGTGGCCAAACCGTGTACTTAAAATCAATAAGACACATGGACGAACATGTGGTATGACGTGTGTGGCACATAGATGTGTGGTGTGACTGTGTGTGGCACACAGCCATGAGACAGCTCGTGTCCCAGGTCGTGAGCACCTTAAAGGACTTCCAAAATAAGGTAAAACTTCACTAAATTCTTAGGTATCAAGCCAAACCAAAAACAACCATTTCCATATCTTCAAAACACATTCAAACATGCTCAGAACTTACCAAAACATTCAACCTATGTACCTAACCAATATGCCCTCATTGGCACCACAACAAACACCATTAAAAGCTAATTTCTAACTTTATTTCCTACTCAAATCATGATTAACTAAAGAATCTAATGGATGTACCAAATAACTTGACTTTTATCATTAACTAGACAAGTTATAACCCAAGGCATATTCATCAATATATTTGTCGAGAAAGAATCAATACTTATATCAAATAACATGAGATCTATTTTCCATATCAAACCATAATGCCACAATTTTCATCCAATCTATCATCAATCATTCTTACTATCACTAATTAACATTTATCAACGTGTTATCAAATTCCACCATGTCCCATTCACACTCACATATAACTTAACATATTAGAACATGAACTATTTCATAATTTTGCCAACAAACACATTCATTTTCTTGAGCATATAAGTTCACATAAATATATACCAAATACTCCTATTACATGCCACATATCCCAAATTAAACATTTTCAAAGTCTACTGAAAGATAGTTAGATAATGTGATCTTTAACTTGATCTAATTCCCGATTCTGCAAAACAAGATCCACGAGAAAACAACACGAGTAAGCTTTTACGAGCATAATAAGTTCACAGGTTGAAGCGTTATAACTTACTATATGACCACAGTTTTATAATTAACGAAACCAATGGCTAACATTAACCCTGTCAATGACAACCATTCAATAGGTGAGTTTCATAAATATGAGTCATTTAATCACCTTATTTGTATAGTATCAACCATTATCAAGTCACAATATAATATCAGAAACCATGAACACAGGTACAAGTCTTTCACAAGAAATTATAACTAAATATCAGTTACATATCATCATTAAGTTATTTAACCATTAAAAATTGATCCCGATGAAGAGTATAAATAGATACAGATATGCAGTTAACCATCCAGAACACACCAAAATGCTCAAACGAGCCAAACTAATCGAAAACACACCTGGGAACCAAGTGCCTAGCCCATAGATTATAATCCCTCTAGAAACACACCTGGGCACCAAGTGCCAAGCCCATATGCTAACATTCGCCCTCGATAACATATCAAAATCACTGTAAATATAACACGATAGTCCGCAACAACTACTGGAGTTTGGTATATTCAGTGGAAAGTAACAAATCAAAAGTCATCATCTCATCATAAGTCAACCCCATACAGCGTGCAATATAACCTATTGGCATGCCAATTGTATCCTATCATATGTTCATCTGGGTTCAATACAGATAATCATATAACATATTACAATTCCATTCATTTGTAACACCATGTATCAGTTTATAACAATTCAAATATATATAGAGATATATTTTAACATAACACAAATCAGACTTTAATATAAAATTACAAATTATACCTAATTAACCGTATGAACTTACCAAGGCTAAACAGCAAAGACGTAACACCCCAACCCGGCCTAGAAGTTAGACTCGAATCTAGCATGTCACACTAAAGTGTTTTTCGAAAACCATGTTTTCATTAAAAACCCTTCTTGAAAATTTTAAACTTCTTGCCATTTAAAACCTGTATAAATCATCAGTTTGTGTTTGTTTATTTTCAATCGAGGTTTATTAAAAAGTTATTACCTTCAAAACCTTATTATTGCGGAAGCTTAATTTAAAGCAAATGATTTACGAAAATGTGATATTTAAAAATTGAGGTACAGAAACGTAGTGTTAGAAAATAGTCATTGTTTTGGAAAACTGTGTTCTACTTCTAGCAGATATAAATCATAATCACATCAAATCCCAAATTTAAAATCCAAAAATTACAGAGGCCTTATTACAACTCAAATCAAAATCAAAGTGCTTTAGTAAATGAGCAAAATAGAATAAAACATGTGCACTTGTGTGGCCCTCTTCAAGTTCCTCGCAGCTCTGAACCGTATAACGCTGGGGATTACCTGAAAGGTTAAAAACGGGGTGAGTTTACAAAAATTCAGTGTGTAATCCCCTATCATTCAATCAGTAATATAAGCAGTAACAATTTGGGCCTCAGCCCTTTTCAGTAATAGAATAATGTGGGCTTTAGCCCAAAACAGTAAAAGTGTAGTGTGGGCCTTAGCTCATTACAGTATCAGAAATTAGGAACAGAATACATGTAGGCCTAAGCCCAATACAGTGACCGCATCAGTAATAGAAATGCAACAATGCAATCATGCAACCCATTCCAATCCAGCCAACACACCACCTGTACCAACCAACACACCATGTGGGGATAAAATTGACCCACCCAGCCAACACACCAATATCAGCATCGGTTGCCACACTAATCAGTATCGTAGAAAAGCTTCCAGTAACCAGAATGGCTAAGAGCCGTGAACAGGATAGCTATAAGCTATAAACAGAATGGCTACAAACAATAAGTACAGTAATATGATTGGCACAAAGCCATCAGTAATAGTAATAAGATCGGCACACAGCCATCAGTAATGGTAATATGATCGGCATAAAGCCATCAGTAGCATTGTAGCATAGCTGCCAATAACAGTATTGCAGCAAAGCTGCCAACAACGGTATACGTGGCCAAGCCACCAGTAACAGTGATTGTGGCAGAGCCACCAGTACAGTACTTCCTCCATAACAAAATCCCCACCCCATACAGTATGTCGTGTTTGCAGAATGCCATGCTCAGAATCAGTCATACAAATCACAGACAAATTAGTCATACTAATCACAGACAAATCAATCATTTAAATCAGAGACAAATCGGTCATTTACATCTCGGACAAATCAATCATTTACATCACAGACAAATTAATCATTTACCCTTGATGGGCAAAATAATCATTTTACCCTACAAGGGCATTACGGTCATTTTACCCTACAGGGGTATTACAGTCATTTTACCCTATAGGGGTATTACGGTCATTTTACCCTATAGGGGCATTACGATTATTTTACCCTATAGGGTTATTACAATCATTTTACCCTACAGGGGTATTACGATCATTTTACCTTACAAGGGTATTACGATTATTTTACCCTATAGGGGTATTACGATCATTTTACCCTACAAGGGTATTACGATCATTTTACAAATACTGGGGTCTCGATACTTATTATGTCCTCCTAAAAGGTCTATCGGCGCTTCAAGCGACTCAGGTAACCTACACAGCCAGAACAATGTATATGGGCCCAAAACCCGCTATTGGGCCTAAGTGGGCCTACACGCTCGTGTGGCCCATTTAGTCCAGATTCACATACGGCATCGCAAGCCTCATAAACCAACCTATCAATGATCACTTACTGAGGATTTTACCCGCGTGGGCCCACAAGACCATTGGGCCCACGCGGCCCATTATGACCCATCGAGGCCCAGAATAGCCCAAGACCATGAGAGCGCTCGCGGTGGCCTCTACAGACTAACACCCATGTTCGTGGGCTCGGTTCACCACATGCACGATCGCACGCTTGTGTGGCATCATAGCCATATTTTTTACTTTTCGGCATTTTGTCGATCTACAGTCATAGCAGTGTAACAACACATACTTTTGGCTTTTTAACCGATCATCGAATACCACATACAAATACACACCTGATTGCAACAACGAAGAGTGCGAATAATCTAGAGCACAAAACCTATTGTAACATCTCGATTTTGGGCCTAGTCAGAACAGTGGTTTCGAGACCACAAATCTGATGATAAAAAAATTATTTTTACTATATTTTTATGGCCTACAATTTCATAGAATGATTTTGTGAAAATTTCGTTCAAAAATTTCGACGTTTGGGCACTCAATTTAGTCAAAAGGACTAAATTGTAAAAGTGCAAAAGTTGAGTTCTACATGTTAGAGGTGTCCAATTGTTATCAAATTTTAAATTGGAGGTCTTTATATGGTAATTAAACCATTGGTTAAGTTATGGACAAAAATGGACATGAGATAAGTGAAATAGGAAATTTTTAAGTTAGGGGCATTTTGGTAATTTGGTAATTAAAATGAATTAAAAGGGAAAAAGATGGCAAATTGTAGTCATCTTCTTCATTTGGCCGAAATTAGGAAGGGGGGAAGCTATAGTTAGGGTTTTCAAGCTTCCAAGCTCCATATTAAGTGATTCTAAGCCCCGTTTTCAATGTTCTTTACGTTTTTGAAGCCCCGGTAACTTGATTTAGTTTATTCTAGCAATAATTTAACCTAGGGTTGATATTTGGAAAAAAACCCATAGGTGAAATGTGTTTATTTTGATGTTTTATGGTAGAATATGAAGCTTGGAATTATGTTAAACAACTTTTGCTAAGAGATTTTAAGTGAAAACGAGTAAATTGACATAATCGGTAAAATACCTAATGTTCATAAGTGTTAGAGTAAGAATTTGATGTTGCCATAGAAGGGAAAAATGTTCAGCATGTCATGAAACATAAGAATAAGGGATGAAGTTTAATTTTTGAGCTTTGGGGCAAAAGTGTAATTACGCAAAAGTTTAGGGGCAAAATCATAATTTTTCCAAAGTTCGAGTCAAGGATTGTTCATATGAATGTGAGTATTAAATAAGATAAATTTGCTATTATAGATCAAGAAGAACGAAATCCGGAGTTAGACCGAGGAAAGAAAAAGGTTGAAGACTAAGTTGATTGATTTGGCCATACTTTGTACCGAGGTAAATTTACGGTAAATAAATGCAATATTTTGATAATTATTATTAAAGCTGTTATTTTTCAGCAATTATGTATTTATTTCATGAAAATATCTAATGTTGACTTAAGTATGAGATGATAGAAAATCAGTGATAAAAGCCCCGTTGAAACATTAGGAATGTATCAGATACAAATGTCATGACATTAAGGGAATGAGATCCCATGTAAGAACATGTTGGCATCATTGAGATTATGAGAGGTCCCATGTAAGACCATGTCTGGGACATGGCGTTGGCACTGAGATGAGAGGTCCCCCGTAAGACCATGTATGGGACATGGCATGGGCACCGATATGAGAACTCCCATGTAAGACCATATCTGGGATATGGCATTAGCAGTACAGAAAACATCCCATGTGACTATGTCTGGGACATAGCTTTGGCATGTATTATCAGACAAGAGACCCGAGTATCCTTAGTATTCCAAGTGATTCAACAGGCTAGTAAATAGACCATGTTACATGAAAGTTTAGATAAAAGCATAATAATAAATTCAGGTGAGTTATAAGGATTGAGAATATCTCAGTTATCAGTTGAGAAAGAAATTTCAGCAAGGGAGGAGTAAGTTATAATCATGAGTTATTTAAGTAAGCAAGTAAGTAAACAAGTAAGTGAGTAAGTAAAGAAGCGAGTAAAGATTCTAAAATTTGATGAAATTTATGAGTATGATTATTTATGATAAATGTTGTTATTTATTTTCTTGTATACTTACTAAGATTTATGCTTACTTTCTTTATTTTCCTTATTTTTATAGTATCGCCAAGTCAGTTCAAGGATTACAACGACGTTGGAGTTCGTCTCACACTATCTACAGACATCTCGATATTATGTGATTTCGAAACGTGTAAAGCTATGGCATGTATAGAGACTTAGTCATTTTGAGTGTGTTTATATGATATGGCTAATGGTTAGCTATTGAAATGGCTAATTAAGAACATGTGTGGTGTTATGAATGCCTAGGTGATAGTTTATACCTAGAAAATATGAAAGAGTAAAAATTTGCAATGAAACAGTTTTGGGACAGCAGCAATGACGTGACTTTGAAAAATCACCAAGGATAGTATAAAATGAATTAAAGAGTGAATGATAAAGCTTATCGAGTCTATTTTCATATAAAAATAACGTGTGGGTAAAAGAATTTTATATTCTGAGATATGTGGATTTTAGTTAGATATGGTCATAACTATTTTTGGAGTCCCCTGTTCTTATTTTAGAAAATTATTAAAAATTGTACAAAAATATTTATGAGTTTTAATTTATATTTCTAGATTCCTTAATGAGTCTATTTTCTGTAGAAATAAGTTATAACACCATATTAAAATCATACAATGAGAAAATTAAATTTTAGTGACGAGAGGTCAGGACAGTTGAAAAATGAAACAGGGAAGAATTTAACTAATAAACTGTACTAATTGGCTAAACCAAAAATTTTGAAAAATGTATGGTAAGAAGATATATGAGTCTAGTTTCAGGGAAAATTTACAGATCTAAATTTAGAGTTTCGTAGCTCGAGTTATAATTAATGTAGTAATTGCTACGCGATTAGACAGCTTTGTTGTAAATAGTGAAATTAATTTTAAAAGCAAATTTTTATGCCTCAAACTAGTAAGTTAAGTCAAGTAACGCCTCGTGCTCGACTCCGGCAACGGTCTCGGGTAAGGGGTGTTGCACCTATAACCAACACAACACAAGATTAACGCATACTCTTAATCCATAAACTTTATTTACTAAACCATAAACACTCACCTTGCTAGATCTAACAGATACTAGCGCCTCACTGCTGATCAAAGGCAATTCCCCACTCCTAACATGATTCGACAGATCAAAAGTAGTTAGAAAACAACCATACATTCGGCCCCCAAGAGAAAGAAAGGGAGAACCGAATCTTGTTAATAGAGCCAAAAGAAATTTGACTAAGAATGAAATAATAAAGTGGTTGTAACAACCCATTACCAATAAAACAAACATATTTCGGTAATAGTCAGTCAGGAAGATTGGGCCCGAAACAAGAAGAACAAAGAGATTTGTGAGGGAGAGATTATGAGAATTCGGACTAACAGAGAAAGGAAAAACAGAATTTGAAAAGAAGCAGAGATGAAAGTAAAAGAGAGGGTAAGCTATAGCAGAAAATGATTAAAGAAGAGATGAGTAGGAAGTTTCAAGCATAGAAGAAACAATATTCAATTTTTTTAGAGAAAAGAAGAAAAACTAAAGCTGAAAAGGAGAGACCAAACGGCAACATACAAAAGAGCCCGCCAAGAAAATAACCCCGGCACTTCAGATATACCTAAAAAGAGCCCCTAGCCAAATCTCCAAGAGCAAGAAACCTATTTCGGCACAATTTCTCAAGCTTTCAAACTCCTTGAAAATCTCCACCCCCCTCTCCTTGATTTTCTCACCTTATCCCTCCTTGATATCCTCCACAACCAACTCACAAGACCAATTAAAACTCTCCAACAATAGAGTTCAAATCCAACACCAACTCTTGCCTCCTCATGAACAAAATATATAATCTCATTTGCGTGCAGTGAGACTCGAACTCCAATCCCCTATCAAAAAACAACACGCCACCTTGCCACTAGACCAACAACTCCTTTGTGTCATAAAACAACCACAAATAACTATAAATCCTATAAGCTAACATCCAAGTTCCCTTAAAAGCCCAAAAATTAAAATTTTGCCAAAGGCCAGACTTAAACCCAGGCTTCTCAAGCACTCCCAAATACGCTCAAATCACTTAGCCACTCAACCAAACATGCAATTTGTGTTACTCACTTGCACAACTATAATATCTAAGAGTAGTCTCCTATCCACTTCCAAGCTCAAGGCCCAATACTTCTAGGCCCAAAATTCGAAGCATTACAAAAGATTACTATATTAGGGACTAATCAGTAATTTTCTCTTTTACTCAATTATCAATCGATTCTTGATCTATATAGTAATTTTTATTTCAATTATCAATCTCAATTATATTATAAAATTACATTTAATAAATATGACTTCTTAATTAATATTTTCACAATTTCCCTAAAATTTTACACTTTATTCAATTTAGTCCCTAATCCTGAAACTTTCACATTTATAACAATTAAATCAAATTCAAGCTAGTTGAATTCTCTCTTATACATATACAGCCCATAATTACTATAATTTCTCAAGAATTTCATGCTAAATTTTCTATTTTATCAGTTTAGCCCTTAAACTTTAAAATCAACTAAAAGCACTTTACAAAATAGTCCTATTTAATTATCAAACTTATAAATTTATCATCAAACTTCAAAGACATTTCAAATTTATCAATGGAAAGCTTTAAAATCTTTAACAGTTTTGAAATCAGAGGTACGGGTTAGTTGGACCTAGTTGCAACAATCTCAAAAATATAAAAATTATTGAAAACGGGTAACAAAATAACTTACATACAAAGAAATTTCCTTGGCCGAACCTTAAACTCTTAACAATGGCTTCCCCAAGCTTTTTGTTTTCTCCATTCGGTAAAGAAAGACTAAACGGAAGATGATGATATATATATATATATATATTTTTTAAGTTTTTATTTACTTTATTTTATTAATTGGCATATTACTAATATAAAATTCAACTAAAATCTCCACTATCCATCCTCCATACTTATAAGGTCTAGTTGCATTATAAACCTTCATTTCATACATTTATAACCACTTAATATAAATAAACCTATAGCAATTAACTTTTACAATTTTTACAATTTAGTCCGTTTTCCTTACTCAATTATCCAAACATCAAAATATCTGGCCCAAAATTCAATATACCCTTATAATCACTCCATAAGTATTTAATAAAAATACTTACGCGCTCGGTTTATAGAAATGAGGTCCCAAAACCTCATTTTTCAAAACCATTTAACTTTAGAGACAGACTACTTAAACTTAACTAATCATTCAAATAATAAAAATTATCAAATCAAAATTTATTATAAAACTATATTTGACTTGTAAATATTAAATAATAATATTTACGAACTCACTAGTCAAATTTGTGGCCCCGAACCATAATTTCTAACACCACTAGAAAATAGGTTGTTACATAAACTGAGTATGATACTAAACCCTTTCTCTATCACATTTGTGATGCGTACTTTGAATTAGACATCGGGCTAAGATATGGAGGGTTAGTTTGATATATTATATCAGTCTCATATTATGTACTTAAGAAAGTGAAGAAACGATTCAGTATAGTGAGTATAGAATCTAGCTTAAAAAGTGCAAAAATGAAAAAAATTGAGTGAATAAAAGCAATGTGAGGGATAAAAGCATAGTGAGTGAATAAAAGCATTGAATGAGTGGAAAGCATTGTGAGTGAAAAGAGTGACTTATTTGCGAAATGTACTCAAATGATGAAATTTTCTTCAGCTTAAAAAGAACCTTTTTTGCTTCATGATGTACAATTCTTACTGGCTTTTTATTCATATGAAAATTGAATCATGTAATACATTATTTTGGAGAAATAAGGGAGGTAAGAGAAGGAGAAATAATGTGGTGAGAATAATAATTTTCTTAGGGGTGAATAAGGAACAATGACGTGTGTTATGTCACATGTGAATATAATATGTGAATGTGCAAGTGTACACGTCGAATCAAGTAATAAAGTAGTAAGTAAGATCATCTCCTTAGGGATTGGATAGGATTAATTCGGTTAAACTATTACAATAAACTATATGAATTAGGTTATGGCAAAAGAGAATAACAATTTGTAGAGGAATAATCACATATGCAATATTAAAATCAAATAACTAACTTAAAATGTTGTGGTAAAGATACGGAGACAAAGTTGAGAAGATCTAAGTTGTTGAATGGGAAGGTTGGGATTACAAAGATTCTTTCCTTATAACACAATAATGTGATGGCAAAATCTTAACAAATCTATCATTCACAATATATTTAAGGTAGTCTGCTTCTTTCGAGAGTCAGACTTGAAGCTACCCTACCTAAAGCTTTGCATATCTACAAGATTTAAGAAGGATACCTATCACTGTTTCTTCCTTTCTCTGTACAGAGCGTAGCTCTATGTCTAGAGTGCTACGACTATTCTGTCGAATACTCGCTTGTATCATTCGATCACAATCCAACTCATCTAACCTTTTCAGAATTAAATCAAGTTTATGGACATACCATATATTCATCTATGTCTAGAGACTGCATGCATACGTTTTAAAATAGCGCAAGTCAAATGAAATAGTAAATCTAATCAGGATAATGCCTTGGTCATTAAAGGAACTAAAGATTCATCCAGTAATCCCAACCCAATGTGTTTAGCTCACGAGTTGGAAATCAAAATCCAAAATAAAAGTATCATTCAACCACATATTTCCATAGTTAAAATTCACATAAATCAACTAAGGTAATGAAGGAAGAACTTCATAAAGCTTTTGCCAATCCAGCCCTCAACTCTAGTGCTGCAATATCTTGCAAAGCCCATGGCTGAATGCTTCTCCTTCTTCCTTGTGTTGCTGCTCTGTTCCTTAGCTACTACCCTCTTTCCTTACGTCTCTAGATCCTCCACGAGAAATTGTGTGAAAGGAAAAATAGCCTCCTTCCTTTCTTTCTCTTTCTTCTTTTTATAGGGTAGGCCCCCCTCTCAGCACACACTCTTTCTCCCTTTTTTTCAGGTGGATATTTCTGGTACAAGGACAGCTGGCTTAGAGTAGCACGGATTGATAGCTAAGTCAGCATCTTCTTGGAATTGCCATAGCCTTTGTGATGGCAATCTATCCAACTTTTTGTCATAACAAAACTTCACTCCCTCACTTCTTTTCCTACTTTCTGCACCTACTATAAACAACACACAATTCCTTTCCTCCCACAAGTAAAAGTAACATATAGTGATATTGAAAGCACAATCCAAGCTTCATGATGCAATGTTATTAAAATACTAATATAATTTCCTAAAATACAACTAAATTTACTCAAGTACGAACAATTAACTAAGTCTAGAGACCTGAAATATAACTCTTTTCAAGAGTTATCACACCCCCAAACCTGAGTTATTGGTTGTCCTCAAGCAAAATATGCATGAATGCATGAATGGATAAATGAATGAATGAATTGCCACAACAATATAATTACCTTTTGTAATGTCAAACTATGTAGAGCATATTTATACTTCAGCTCTCAGTAGTCTTCTATTTCCAAAAATTTGCTCAAGTTTCATGTTTGTTTAGAAAAAAAAAAAGTGCAAAAAATGTTGTCCTAAAAATAAAATTTTATAATTACTCATGAAATTTCAACTATAGCAAGCACCTCCTAAAGTACTTAGTGTATTTGTTATCTAAGCTTAGTTTCATTTTAACAATTTGGCTTTGCATAACTCAATTACAAGTATTTTTACAATGGGATTCATCTTATCACATGATTTTATTTACTTGACAATCTCAGTGGAGCATACACTAAATTGCCAGGTATTCCATCATGTCGTAATTTGAATACTCACTCATGAAGTTAAGGCTTTTAACTTAGAAAATGGATGGAGCAAACAACTACCCTCTTAGCTACTCAACCTAGCACTACAGTGGAGTGTCCCTAAACTGCTTCTTTTATTGAATCACTCTTACTTAAACTTACTTTTCTAATCAACAACACGATGGAGCAAACAAAGTGATGCTGACTTATTAGGCAATTCTAAGCATTGGAGTATTTGATGACATTTCTTTTCTTGAATTCTCTTAAACATTGCCACTTTATTCATTATTGAGTATTGCCACTATATTGAATTTAGCTTCAAGAATCTCTAAGTTTATTAAAAGAAACTTACTATAGATCAATTGTAATTGGAATTAGGACATCCTAATTTTAGGGGTCAACTTTCAAGCAGCTATCCTAAGCTAAACTCACCTATCACTATCACAATTTTCTAGGAATGTCAAAAATTTAAATTCCTCATTGAACATCATAGGCAAAAATATACTCATCATAGTCTAACAATTCTTTGGCATTTATGTGTCATGGCAAAATGAATGTCAAAGACAAATTGAATAACTATTCGAATGCAACCTATATGCACAACATACCCTCAAACCTAAGGGATGCATTGTCCTTAATGCATGAACAGACAAAAATTATGAATGCACAAACATATATATGGGCAGAAAATGATAAGACAAAAATGATGAATGCAGGCTAAAATGAAATGAAAAAAATAACATAAAAAAATGAATGAAGCTTGGAGTGAAATTGTTGTTACTTTAATTTGGATGAGAGGATTTTCATGCAACATGCTTGTACTGCTACTTCCTTTTCAACACGTAGATTGGCACCTCGTCTTCCTCATCAACCGATTTTGTGAGATCATCAATCAACTTATTAATCTCACGATCTTGTTGTGTCATTGGCACAATCAATTAAGGTGGGACAGGTGTAGTAGCATCCGTAGGTGGTGTAGAAGTTGGGTTTGCTTCTTCTCCGTCATGGTTAGTCTCAATACTCACTAGTTCAGTTTCTCATCATCTTCCTCTGGTCCTTTTATGGCTTTCTCCTCAAAGCAGGGTGTGTAGGGGTAGGTCCGGTCCCATCAACCTCTGTTTCATCATCTTCCTCTTCCTTTGCATCAGAGAGCAGTTCCTTAGGGAAGCTGGGGAATGCAAGCATAGGCCTGGTGAAATTCTTCTAAAGGGATTTCTTGATAGCAGCATCCATGTTCCTCACATAACACCAAAATAAAGCTATTTCTTCTTCTGCCCTACCTAAATTAGTAGCAATTCATGATTGTTTCTTCTCGAACAAACTAAACTACTTGTGCAACCTCTCAAAAGAACTGAACATTTGTTGCTCAAAGACATTAGTAGAAGTGGAAGGGGTTACTGGGGCATAAGTTTGACTGGAGGATAGAGGCAGAATCGGGAGGTAGATGTCATGGCAATTCCTACCCTAAAAACCTCATAACAATCTGCTTCATAATGGCCCCTTTGTTTGGAATCATATCTTTATTTGCTTGAACCAAGACTTTCACACGTTGGCAATGGGCAGTAATAAGGGAAGGAAAATTAAGGCTGGCAGCATTCTTTTGGGCACACCTATGAACCTCTTTAAAAATGATTTTTCCCATGTTGATTTTCCTCCCTATCATTACAGAATAGAGTAGCAGCATTTGCTCGTTTGAAATTGTAGAGTTATGAGTAGAAGGACTCAGATGGGATTTGAGGAACTGGTACCAAACTTGATAATGGATTTTTAAATAAACTCATTCTACAATGTAGCAATCTTGTATGGACATTGTCCACTTGGTTCCTTCCACACACAGATCCTTAAGAACTTGATTTAAGCCCTCCACCGTGATTGTTGTGGCAAACTGGGAATGCTCATCTTGACCATCAGGTAAGTCATACTGAGCATTAATAGAGTACTCATCAAACAGCACTAAAACACCTCTCACATATATAAAATCATTATTAGGAGAGGTCAGGTGGGCATAAAAATCCCACACCACCTTTGTTAAAACATCTTCCGGATGCAAGCAAAAGATTTTCCACCCGTTCTTTTCAACTATAGAAGAAACTGATTCATCATACCCTATAAAGGGCGTATCTTGAAAAATGAAACCTTTTTCCAAACAAAACGAATGCTTGGAGGTGTTATTTGTGTATTTCTCCTATGTCGCTTCGCTAAAATAGGTTCTTGGTGGCACAGGGGTGATTAAGAAGGAACATGTTTGGCCATTGGCCATTACTTTGAAAATTTTAGAGTGATTGGAAAATAAAAAGGTCGACACTTTGAATTCTTTGCGTAAACATGAGTAAATCTAGAATAAAATGAATGTTGAAGGTAACTGTAAAGAAGGTGAAATGATTAGGTTAAAAGAAAAAGAAAATAAAGGCGACAAATGTAAAAAGTTATTAAAGATGTGACATGGGTGATAAGAGTGCAGTAATTATGGCCTGACATGATAAGATGAGATTTGGGGGGAAAAATAAAAATTTTATTAGAAGTAAATATTTTGGCAAAAATTTCTAATGGGCTAACTACTAAAAGATGAAGCCCAACCCTTAGTATACATGCAAAATAGAAAAAATTATTAAACCAACCAGATGAAATAATTCAAGAAAAATAAAATTAACAAAGAAAAATAAATAAAGTAAAAAGGATAATGGAGACGTGAAAGTTATGTATTTTGGAGATCAATGGGCTATTTATCTCGAGTCATAGAAGCACCCCAATAATGCTTCAAACATTTTCCATTGACTTTGAATGTTAACTTAGTCTTTATATCTTTGGCCTCTATAGCTCTATAAGGATAAACATGAACTATTTCAAAAGATCCTAACCAATGAGACTTTAATTTTTCCTGTAAACTATTTGAGCCTAAAGTTAAACAACAACACATGTTGTCCAAGTTTTAATTGTCGTGGCATAATCTTCTTATCATGCCAACGCTTGGACATCTCTTTGTACAGTTGAGCATTCTTATATGCCTATGCTCGGAATTCATCTATCTCATCTAGCTCAAGTAATTGTTTATTACAAACAACGAACCAATCCATGTTTAGCTTCTTGATGGCCTAAAATGCTTTATGTTCGAGCTCAACAGGTAAATGGCAAGGCTTCCCATAGACAAGCTTGAAAGGTGACATTTCCAATGGTGTTTTGAATGCAGTACGATACCCCTATAGAGCTTATTCCAGTCTGGATGACCAATCTTTGCGAGTTAGGTTTACCACTTTCTCCAAAATCTATTTAATTTCTCTATTAGAAACTTCAGCTTGTCCATTTGTATGGGGGTGATATGTCATGCCAATCTTATGCCTCACCCTCATACCTATTCAATGTATTGGTGACTAATTTGCAATCGAAATTGTAGCCCTCATCACTAATAAGTGCACGAGGTGTACCAAATCTTGTGAAGATATTTTTATACAAGAATTGCACCACCGACTTGGCATCATTAGTAGGGAGATCAACAACTTCTACCCACTTGGAGATGTAATCTATTGCCACAAGTATGTACATATTGCCCCAAGAAGCTAGAAATGGACCTATAAAGTCAATCCCCCACACATCAAACAACTTAACTTTTAAAATGTTTTTAGCAACATTTCATGCCTCCTTGATAGGTTTCTCATTCGTTGACAGCGGTTACATGTCTGATAGAATTCATGAGCATCTTTGAACAGACTTGGCCAATAGAAACTAGATTGAAGAACCTTTGTAGCAGTTCTCATTCCTCAGAAATTTCCTCCATAAGGTGCTATATGATAGTGTTGCAAAATGCTTTGAATCTCATCATCCGGAACACATCTCCTAATCATTTAATCCACACAGTGTTTGAATAAGAAAGGCTTATCCCAATAATATTGCTTGGCATCATGAAGAAATATCCTACTTCTTTGACTAGTGAGCTCAGGTGGCAGCAATAACTTATTAGGACATTTACTATATCGGCATACCAAGGTAATGCCATGACAACTAGCAGTTGCTCATTTGGGAATTCTTCCTTAATAAGCTGAATATTACCATCTTCATTTCCTACTTCTAAGCTTAACAAGTGATCAGCCACTTGATTTTTGGTCCCTTTCCTATCTCAAAATTCAAGATCAAATTCCTGCAACAGTAATATCCACTTGATCAACCTAGGCTTAGCATCCTTCTTGGTCACCAAATACTTAATCACAAAACAGTTTGTATAAACTATGACCTTGGTACCAACTAGATAGGATCTGAATTTGTCAAACACAAATATCACAACTAATAGCTCATTTTCAGTAGTATTGTAGTTAAGTTGTGCGTCCGTTAGGGTCCTGCTCGCATAATATATCGCACGGAACACCTTGTCCTTCCTTTGCCTTAATACTAATCCTACAGCAAAATTGTTAAGTTCATAATACGGTGTCCAGCCTGGTGCCATGACAATTGGTTCTATCACCAGTTACTTTTTCTAATTCTTCAAATGCTTTCAAACAGAGCTTATCAAAATTGAAGGCTCTATTGTGTTCTAACAAGGTACAAAGGGGTCTGGATATCTTCAAAAAATCCTTAATAAATCTTCGATAAAATCCTACATGGCCTAGGAAACTTTGAATACCTTTGATAGTGGTAGATGGTGGCAACTTTTTGATCACCTCAATCTTTGCTTTGTCCACGACAATCCCTTCCTATGATATTTTATGTCCCAGAACAATACCTTTACAAACCATGAAGTGACATTTTTCCCAGTTCAAAACAAGATTAGTTTTTTCACAGCAGTAAAGAACTAACTCCAAATTCTTCAAACAGTTCTTAAAAGTATTGCCAAAAATAGAGAAATCATCCATGAATACTTCAAGGAACTTTTCCACCATGTTTGAGAATATCGCCATCATGCAATACTGAAATTTTGCTAGAGCATTACACAATCCGAATGGCATTCGTCTAAATGCGAGAGTTTCGTATGGAAATGTGAAAGTGGTCTTCTCTTGGTCATTGGGAGCTATGGCAATCTGATTATAACCCGAGGAATCATTTAGGAAACAATAGAAGGCTTTGCCAACTAATCTATCCAACATTTGATCTATGAAAGGTAAGGGGAAATGGTCCTTCTGAGTTACTTTGTTAAGCTTGCGATAGTTCATGCATACCGTTCATCCCGTGATAGCACGAGTTAGAATGAGTTCATTGTTGTCATTGCTAATCACTGTGACACCCCATTCTTGGGTACACATTGAACAGGGCTCACCCACGAACTATCAGAAATAGGGAATATTATGCCAACGTCGAGTCATTTGTTAATCTCTTTCTTGACAACTTCTTTGATGATGGGGTTTAACCTTCTCTACTACTCAATAGAATTTCTATGGCAATCCTCTAGTAAAATCTTATACATGCAGATAGTAGGATTGATTCCCTTGATATCGGTGATTGTCCATCCCAGCACCTTTCTAGATCTCCTCAGAACATCTAGTAACTTAGGATGCGTTCTTCATTGCTTAACAAACGGACTTTTCCTTGAAAAAGTGCTTTTCTTTGAAAAGCAATGAAGAACGACCTTCGTTTGGTAACAAATTCTTAGAAGCTAAGAAGTGCTTTTGGGCAGACGGAGAAGTAAAAATTTTTAGCTTTTCAGCCAAGAAGTGCTTTTGCCTGGTTCATTTACTTTTTTAGCCACACACGAACGCCCTTATCTGCTCTTTGCTCTCTGCTACTTCTTTGCCCTCATCTCTACCCTCTGCTGGTTCTTTGTTCTGCCATTTGCTGGTTCTTTGTTTCTTTGCCCTCTGCCGGTGAGTTTATTTTTTTCTTCTTTTCTTCTCTTCTTCTGTATATTTTTGTTTGTGTGGGATTGATTTTCAATTTCCCTGCCCTCTGCCCTTTGCTAGTTCTTTGATTTTCAATTTCCCTACCCTCTGCCCTTTGCTGGTTCTTTGGCCTTGGAGCTGCACCAAACAGTAAATGTTGTTGTGGAGATTATGAAAGAACATTACTTGGTATGTAGGCAATGATGTTCAATTTGTTGTCAGCTTACTGCAATTGTCTCATAAATTTTGAACTCTTTTTAATGTTTTATTAGGTTATTGCAATTCCTGAGTATAACCATGCCATAGGGTATGCATCAATAGTATATTACAATACATAGAAGCTTCCCCAAAACAATTAGTGAATGGGCAGAGGTGAGGTTGATTTTAGTGACCAATCCTTTTTTGCTTATTTTTCGCTTATTTGTATATGTAAATTGGCTGCAGTAATCTTTACAACGTTGTAATTGGTGTTTGGAGTTAATATCCTCCATTTTTTAATTGCTTCAATGGCAGCTTCATTTTTGTCTTATGGATAAGGTGACATTTTCATTTTTGTTTGGTTTCTTTTCAAGTCCTGTAGTGTTCTTGAATGCTTGTTGTGGATGTGTTACTAATGCCTATCAAGCTTAAATACACTCGAAATGATTGATACAGGGTTATTGCAACTGTTATGGCTCTTCCAAGTCCTAAAATGTCAGGAAGGTTGCTTTTGCTCCTTAATTCGATTGGTGAGGTCACTAAGACATCCAGTTCAAAACAGGCCAAAAAGAAGTCTAGTTATAATGTGGGATCATTGGTTCCAGCAGAGGTGAAAAATTAGTATTTGATCTTTTAAAACTTTGTTTTTCCCTTTTTTGTGCTTGTTTGATTCAAATACATCTATTGAATACTTGTGCTAAATGCTCCATAGGTTACTGAAATAATGCCCCTTGAGTTGAGATTGAAATTTGGAATTGGTTTCTGTGGACAGGTTCATATAGCAGAGGTGAAATATAAGTTTCAGTATTCTTGTTACTACTTATTTATGTAATAACCTTTAATGCATGTTTATATAAAAGGCATGTTTAATTTTAAATTGTCTCATTGGTAGGTAAATGACAATAATGTTCTTGAAAAGCCGTTTGGGAACTTCAAAGTTGGACAAACAATCACTGCAAGGATTGTCGGAAAGCCTAATCAGAAGGGACATCTATGGGATTTGTCTATTAAACCCGCCATGCTTGCTGGTAAGACAATTTCTTGGAAACTTCTGTTGAATGCGTGTGAATCTACTTTCAAGCCATGATATAAAAATAAAATTTGTTATATATTTAAAATATTAACTACAAGGCAAATTACTTTTAGTTTCACTTTTTCTATAAGACTCGAACTTGACTCATATGATCAAAGCACACTTTAAAGTCAAAATCAAGATCAATTCATTTGTCTGTTCCTTCTTTGGACATGATTTTACAATTAAGCTGATTCAGCCCCAACTGTTAGCAAGCATCTGTGCTCATGTCCCCAGAATAACAGTATCTATTTTATTTGAGTGAATGAATCTATCGAAACATTAATTGTTTTCTTTACTTGTTTATCAGAAATTTCCATATCATATTATCATAGAAACTGTCATGATTGCTATCCATTGCTTCACTAGTTTCTAATCCTTGGGGCTCTTATAAAGATTTAGCCCTCTTTCGCACTTTATTTCTCTGCAACCTTAATATGTATTTCTATCAAATGAATAACTTTTGGAATTAGAGTTTCTCTTGTCTTTTATTTTTGAAACATTGGTCTTTTCCCATTTATGAAGTTTTTGTGGTAGACTTTGTTTTTAGCCTAACTTGAACTTTGTTGATCTTAGAAGCGCAAAAGAGAAGCTTCCAAGGCCTTGGAGCTGCACCAAACAGTAAATGCTGTTGTGGAGATTGTGAAAGAACATTACTTGGTATGTAGGCAATGCTGATTTTGTTGGTCTATTCAAAATATGTTCAACATCTAAATGGACTGAAATTTGCTTTTCTGTTTCTCTTGTACTTTTTTACATCATGGTATGTACTAGTTTTATTACTATAGGTCTGATTCTGCTTAAAGATTTTAGTTGAACCTTTAAATGAAATGCAATACACGCTAAACTGTTCAATTGAAACTATGTTTGCTTTTATAATTCTAAGTATTTTGTTTTATATTCTCAAACATTTAATCTAAGGGGTGATGAAATAGTTAGTTTGATCCATTGTTAATTGAACTATAATTAACTAAACTGTTAGTTGAATTGAGCTTTTTTCTGTTAAAATAATTAACCGAACCGAACCAACTTCAATTAATTTTGTCGGCTTTCCATTGAATTGTTGTTTATATAACTTTTTTTTTCTTTTGGTCCAAAGTTCATACCATTTTGAAACAATTATTGGCAAACATTACACTAAAATAGTAGTGTGCATTAAATCGAAACAAAAATATGACAAACAATGTGCATTGTCATATATTAGAACAAAAACATTATAACATTACAATACAATGACAGTTGGAACGAAATTGATAGGTGTGTAATTAATTAAAATAAAATATAATTTTTATAATAATACAATCGTGTCAATATCTAATTACAAATATTTAATTTTTATATTTAAATATTTAAATATAGTTTATATATTCTAATTAAATTTTATAAATAATTAATATTAATTACTTAGAAATATTTAAAATTAATATTATATATTAAAATATTAACAATAAGTTATAATAAATTATTTTTTTATACTTTTGCTAAAATATCATAATATTAACTAATTTGAACATTATTTAAATACATATTTGTTAATTTATAATCTCATGTCTAAAATGGACATTTTATTCTTCAAAAGCACTTTTTGATAGCAATGCCAAACACTCAAATTTCTCAAAAGCACTTCTCAAAAGCACTTCTCAAAAGCACTTCTCAAAAGTAATGAAGAACTGGCCCTTAGTGTCCTGATCAGGTGTCAACTCTACAGAGATAATTACTGGCAGAGTGTTGTTGTTTCCCAAGTAGGCGTACTTCAAATGTAATGGAAAAGGCTTTAACTCCAATATGGGAGGTTCCTCTATAGAAGGTCTAGGAGGCTTAAAAGAACGACCTAATAAATCCAAAGATTAGAAACTCTTTCCTAGTCTATCTTTAAGCCTCTTTGTCTTCATAAGTTCACCAAGTTCTTTGGTCATTTCTGCTTTACTCAACTCAAATGGACCTGCGTCATCATCATCAGAATTACTATGACAAAATTTTACAAACTCTACTTTCACTGGCATTTCGATAAACCCAATGGCGTGACATTCTTCATTTTCATTTGCACACTTCATGGCATCAAAAACATTAAAAGTAATTTGCTAGTCATTAACCCTCATTGTTAACTCACCTTTCTGCAAATCGATTAGCATTCTACCTATAGCTAGAAAAGGTCTTCTAAGAATAATCAATACTTCTTTATCAGCTTCACATTCTAAAATAATAAAATATGTCGAAAAAATAAATTTATCTACTTTTACCAGCACATCTTCAATTTTACCTTCCAGATGTGCATAAAAACGATCAACTAGTTGCAGTGTGACCGTGGTGGGTCTTACCTTCCCAATCCCTAGCTTCCTGAAAACAAACATAGGCATTAAATTTATACTTGCTCCTAAATCACATAATACCTTACAAACATAATGATTTCCAATTGAACAAGGAATAGTAAAACTCCATGGGTCCTTTAACTTTGGAGGCAATTTGTTCATCAACATCGTTGTGACCTTTCAGTGAGAGCAACAGTTTTAAATTCCCTCAATCTTCACTTCTTTGACAAGATATCTTTCATGAATTTTATGTAGTTGGGCATTTGCTCCAACGCTTCCACCAACGGTATGTTGATATGGAGTTACTTCAAGACATCCAAAAAAATTTTGAACTGAAAATATTGCTTAGATTTTTAAAATCGTTGAGGAAAAGGAGGATTGTTGATATTGTTTTGCTGTGGCATTTTTATTGGCAGCACAATCTGATTTTGTTAAAACATTCTTTTGATTGATCCGCTTAGTTATAAACTACTCCACAGATTGGTCTGAATTCTTTCTATGTGTGAGATCTGAGCTGTCCTCATCTGTAATGGCATCATTAACAACTTTACGTAATTGAGTACCACTTTTGAGCGTAATGGCCTTGCAATATTCCTTCCATTGAGATATTAAATTTTCAGTGTCACTTGACAATGCTTGTAACACCCCTTACCCGAGACCGTTGCCGGAGTCGAGCATGAGGCATTACTTGACTTAACTTAAAAGTTTGGGGCATAAAAATTTACTTTCAAAATTAATCTCACCATTCACAATAAAGCTGTCCACCTGCGCAGCAGTCACTAAATTAATTATAACTCAGGCTAAGAAACTCTAAATTCAGATCCGTAAATTTTCTCTAAAACTAGACTCACATTTTTTTTACCATAAAATTTTCAGAATTTTTGGTTCAGCCAATTAATACAGTTTATTAGTTAAAGTCTCCCCTGTTTCACTGATCGACTATCCTGACCTCTAGTCACTAAAATTCAATTTTCTCTTTGTACAGACTTCATATGGTGTTTCCACTTATTTCTAATGAAAATAGACTCATTAAGGAATCTATACATATAAATTATAACTCATAGTTATTTCTGTACAATTTTTAATGAATTTCTAAATTCAGAACAAGGGACCTCAAAAACCACTCATACCCTGTCTCACTAAAATCCAGATATCTAAAAATATATAACTCTTTTGCTTACTCTAATTATTTCATGTGAAAGTAGACTCATTTAGCTTTAATTTCACATCTCACTCAGCTTCTAATTCAATTTACACTATTTTTGGTGATTTTTCAAAGTTACATCAATGTTGCTGTCCAAAAGCTGTTCCATTACAAATCTATTATATTTTTAAATAAAAAATTCAATATAACCCCTTTATAATTATCTAACCTTCCCTGCAATTTCATTTCACAACCAATTTCAGTATTTCAACTACTTCTTTTAAATACTAATAAAGTTCAACCAATCAACCATTTCAAGCTAAAAACAAACATATTTTAATGTCTAACACAACCATCACATTCAATTTACTTTGCATACTTAGTCATTCATACTATTACTTTTTACTTCAATTCTCTATACATCCCATATAAATCCAAAAAGTTGTTTAACAAAATCTACTGGAGGAAATCTGGATAGTGTGATCGTTGATGTAGATCCGATCCTCCGAACGTATATATATGTCAATCTACAAGGAACAATGAACACACACAAGTAAGCTTACGAAAGCTTAGTAAGTTCATTGGATCATAATAAAATCTTACCACAATTTCACTAACAATATTAATAGACAAATAAAAATTCAACATTTCCCGCCAACCACAATCTCAAACAGTGACTCTATCCAATCGAGCTCGATGTCAGATGTCAAGTTATATTCTGACATTTAGCTTCAATTGTACCTACAAATACTTGTCAAATTAAGGATCGTCTTACGGATTTGAGTACATTATTTGCCCAGTGCCACGATTTGCTTGAATATTTCTCATTGCTATAACTCAGTATGGTTTTCTTCTTTGAAACACCATACCTACTTTTCACAACTCAGTACGGTTTTCTTCTTTGAAACACCATACCTACTTTTCACAACTCAGTATGGTTTTCTTCTTTGAAACACCATACCTACTTTTCACAACTCAGTATGGTTTTCTTCATTGAAACACCATACCTACTTTTCTCAACTCAATATGGTTTTCTTTATCGAAATACCATACCTACTTTTCACAATTTGCCATGAATTCACCATGGACTTGTTCGTCAATTCATCACTGATTACCAAACGTATGTACTCAATCCTGCGTATCCCTTAATTTGAACTAACAATCACATTTTTTTTCTCATTTTTATCATAATCATAATTCAACAATAATATACGAATTGATACAAGATATCATTCCACATTAACAATTAATCATAAAATTTTAGCCGTATGAACTTACCTGGGCCGATTTGTAGAATTTGTAAAAGTTCAGGGACTAATCAACTACTTTTTCTTTTCCTCGGCTTGCTTCGGGTTCTCGATCTAAAATACAAATTTATTCATTCATCAGCATATAATTCTATTCTAGTTCATTTCACAATTTATGCCCTTAAATTTTTGAAATTACACTTTTACCCAAAACTTTACAGTTTTTTCAATTTGGTCCCTACTCAATTAACCCTTCAATTGATCTAATTTTTCTCAATTAACACCTTGTCCAACCATTTTAGACTACTATACAACCTTTAATATTCAAAATTTCAGTACAAAACCTCAATTCCTAACTCTTTCACAATTAGGTCCTAAAAATCATTTTATGTTAAAATTACTTGATAAAATCATAATATAATGAAATTAAAGCTTCACATCTATGATAATTCATCATAAAATTCCAGAACTCACTCATGGTAACTTTCAAAATCATTCATAGAATCAAAACTAATGAATTCAATAGTTGGACCTAGTTGTAAAAGTCACAAAACATGAAAAATTACAAAGAAAAAGCAAGAATTGAGCTTACATGATATAAAAATATGAGAAACCAGCTTGTTTCAGACTTCCTATGGCGTTTTTTCTGATAATTTATGAAGAGATCTCTAGATTTTTCACTTTTATCTTTGTTTTATATATTTAATTTGTAAAATTTCCAATTTTGCCCTTATTTCTCCTTACTTTCTGCTGATTTTTCTTGCCCAACCGTCCAGCCCACAAACTTTAGGCCTAATTACCTTTTAAATCCCTCCTTATTAGTCACCTAAGCTATTTAATCACAATTTAACACATTTTACACTGTTTTCAATTTAGTCCTTTTTAGTTAATTGACTATCCAAACGTCAAAATTTTCTAATGAAACTTTTATACTAACTCAATGACACTCCATAAATATTTATAAAAATATTTATGGCTCATCTTATGAACTCGAGGTCTCGATACCTCATTTTAGACCCAATTTACCTATTAAATTTTTTTTTAAATCACAAAATTTAATAAATCACAAATTTCACTAATTTAAAAATTCTTCTAAATTCACACTTGACCCATAATTATTAATTTATTAAATTTTTAAGACTCACTTGTCAGATTTAGTGATCTCAAATCACTATTTCTGACACCACTGAAAATTAGGCTGTTACAATGCTTCTTGAGGTCTCAAGTTTAACGCATTGGCAATCTGCCCTACTTGATTTTCCAAAGCTCTTAGGGATGCAGCTTGACTCTGGATCACAACATCATTTTTATCATATATTCCTTTAATAGAGCTTCCATAGAAGAAAAAGATGATGTTGAACTTTGTTGAACATTTTGTCGTGGCATAGGTTGATTACAACCAAGTGGTGCATTTGTGGAATTCTGTTGAACAACATTGTTGGAGTTCACCATTCCTTGATTATTCCAACTGAATTTTGGATGTTGCTTCCACCTTAGATTGTAAGTGTTGGAATATGTGTTATTGTTCTGGTTAAAATTACCCATGTAATACATGGAGGTTGGGTTTGATGGGCATTCATCAAAAACATGATCTTCCCCACAATAAACACATGATAGCTTGGCTGTTTTCATCTCCTAAACTACAATTGGTCACTTTACTGTTTTGATCATATTAGCTAAAAATGATACCTGAGTCGTTAATGAAGTGATTGCATCAAGCTCCATTGTGCTAGAACTCTTCTGCCAATCCCCACTCTCATAGTAGGGTATTGATAATCATTGTTGGTAATTCGTTCCAAAATGTCATATGCTTCATTATATAATTTATCCAGCAAATTACCATTTGCAGACGCATCAACTACCATCCTTGTATGTGTGTTTAATCCATTGTAAAACATTTCCATCTGTGTCCAGTGTTGGAAACCATGCATTGGACATTTCCTAAGTAATTCCTTGAATCGCTCCCAAACATCATACAACGTCTCATCCTCTGATTGTCGAAAAGATGTGATATCATTCTTTAACTTGCATTCATATTTGGAGGATTATATCATAGCAAAAACCTTTGACAAAGATCGTTTCAAGATGCCACCATCCCTAATGTCAAAGCGTTCAACCATGCTCTAGCACGATCTTTTAATGAATATGGAAACAGTTTAAGTCGTAGGGAGTCTTCAGGAATACCCTGTTGTCTGAATGAGTCATAGACTTCCAAGAAAAGTCTTAAGTACAATCATGGATCTTCAGTAGACAATCCACTAAACTGTCCTGCCGTTTGTAGCATCTGAAACATTACCGGTTTCAACTTAAACTACTGGCTTGTATGTGTGGTCTGACTATTCTTGGATTCAAATCCTCTAAAATTGGAACAACATGCTCTCGAATCTGTATATCTCGATCATCTATCACACGACAAATAGGAGGATTAACATCCTGACTATTTGGATTGTCATTGAGACCATGATCATTCAGGCCAGGATCATTCCCTTCCCTAGCCATATTTCACAGTTCTTTTCTTCTTCTTCACAAAGTTCTTTCAATCTCTAAGTCAAAAGGATATTATTTGTTAGTAGGAATGTTTCTTCTCATACACTGACAGCAAACCTGTAAAAATTAAATACAACTAAGTTAAATAAAACTGATGGAACTAAGTAAAATAACAAACCCAAATTTCACCAAATTGTCGATCCCTAGCAACGGCGCCAAAAACTTGTCACGTGTGAATATAATATGCGAATGTGCAAGTGTACATGTCGAATCAAGTAATAAACTAGTAAGTAAGATCGTCTCCTCAAGGATCAGATAGGATTAATTCGATTAAGCTATTACTATAAACTATATGAATCAGGCTGTGGCAAAACAAATTAACAATTTGTAGAGGAATAATCACATATGCAATACTAAAATCAAATAACTAACTTAAAATGCTGTGGCAAAGATACGGAGACAAAGTTGAGAAGATCTAAGTTGTTGAATGGGAAGGTTGGGATTACAAAGATCCTTTCCTTATAACACAATAATGTGATGGCAAAATCTTAACCAATCTATCATTTAGATTATATCTAAGGTAGTATACTTCTTTCGAGAGTCAGACTTCAAGCTACCCTACCTAAGGCTTTGCATATCTACAAGCTTTAAGAAGGATGCATTGTTTCTTCCTTTCTCTGTACAGAGCATAGCTCTATGTCTAGAGTGCTACGACTATTCTACCGAATACTCGCTTGTATCATTCGATCACAATCCAACTCATCTAACCTTTTTAGAATTAAATCAAGTTTATGGACATACCATATATTCATCTATGTCTAGAGACTGCATGCATACATTTTAAAATAGCACAAATCAAATGAAATAGTAAATCTAATCAGGATAATGCCTTGGTCATTAAAGGAACTAAAGATTCATCCAGTAATCCCAACCCAATAAGATTAGCTCACGAGTTGGAAATTAAAATCCAAAATGAAAGTAACAACATATTTCCACGATTAAAATTCATAGAAATCAACTAAGATAATGAAGGAAGAACTTCAGGAAGCTTTCACCAATTCGACCCTCAACTCCAGTGCTACAATATCTTGTGAAGCCCATGGTTGACTGCTTCTCCTTCTTTCTTTTGTTGCTGCTCTGTTCCTTAGTTGCTACCCTCTTTTCTTGCATCTTTGGATCTCCCACGAGAAATTTTGTGAGAGGACAAACCGTATTCTTCCTTTCTTTTTCTTTCTTCTTTTAATAGGGTAGGTCTTCATTTCAGCACACACTCTTTTCTCCCTCTTTTTCAAGTGGATATTTCTAGTACAAGTACAGCTGGTTGAGAGTGGCATGAATTGACAACTGAGTCAGCATCTTTCTGGAATTGTCATGGCATTTGTGCTAGCAATCTATCCAACCATTTGTCATGACAAAACTTCACTCCTTCACTTCTTTTCCTCTTTTCTACACTTGCTATAAACAACACGTAATTTCTTTCCTCCCACAAGTAAAACTAACATATAGTGACATTGAAAGTACAACCCAAGCTTCATGGTGCAATGTTCTAAAAATGCTTATAATTTCTTAAAATGCAACTAAATTTACTTAAGTACGAATAATTAACCAAGTCTAGAGGCCTGAAATATAACTCTTTTCAAGAGTTATCATGCTACACCATTCCTAATGCTTGAGTCATTTTGAAGCTATCTTTTCTTTGAAATCTAATCATTCTACAGCCTCAAAACGTTACAAGCCTAGAAGTCCTATGTGACTTGAACATTTTTGTGAATGAGTTTATGAGTTGTATATATATATGTATGATGGTGAATGAATTGAATTCTTACCTTTGTATTATTTTGATAGGATAACATGCGTGATTGTATTATTGCATAATTGCCTCTATATTTATTTGTTATTTAACTTATTAAACTAAATCTACTTTAGGATTTTATGAATTGCCTAAGCATCACTCTTAAGTTGTATGTTAGAAGAGTTACATACATTATTAATACTTGTTTACCATGCATAATATATATCACTATTGCTTAAGAGTGATCTTTTGCATGTTTGGTGTTTTATGTGTTTACTTGAGGACAAACAATGACTTAAATGTGGGGAGTTTGATGTTTCATATTTTGATACGAAAAATTAAGCTTTTACGCACTTAAAGAACTTATTCTCGGGTAATTCATAAGGTCTTTTAATGGTTTTTCACATTTAAGTATATTTTACTTTTTGATTTAGTTTTTACATAATATTATGTTTTTATGAACAAAATGGCAATTGCATGCCATTATGGACTTAACCTATGTGTAAAGATGATTTCAAGTACTTAGTTGATGAGGATGTGAGGGAATATGCCTAAACTAAAGCCAAGGTCACGATATTGCTTGTCAATGTCGCAACATTAATAAAATTTCCTTCGAGTAAGGAGTTGGCTTTCATAGTTTTGCAACCATGAGTGAACTGTTATCAAGGTCACGGCACCAAAGAGTGCATGTCACAACACTAGCCTTCAAATTCATGACATCGACCTATTGAAGTCGTGACACCAACCACAGTCCATAAAGTTGAAGAATTGAGCAAGACTGAGTGCAAGGTCGTGACATCAACCTCCATGGTCGTGACATCGAGTGGTTGATGGACTAGATTATTGTTGATGTCGTGACATCAACTTGTAGGTCGCGACATCGAACCTAACATTAAAGGGTAATCTATAGTCACTTTGGTCAACCTTGCGTTAAATGAGTTTATAATGGATGGAAAAAATGTCATTGTTAGGTTAAGTTTAGTTAGAATATAAGTACTACTTTATAAGTCTTTTTTGGGAGTTAAAAAGGTTTTAGGTTAATTCTTAGTTTAAGGTTTTAATTTTTCTAAAGAAATTTTATTTTTCTCTTAGAAAACTACAATGACCTTTCTGTACTCTAGGTATTTTCTTAAAATTTTTGTTTCTACTTTACCTAATTCAACATTTAGGCTTTCCATTATTGGTGAATCGAAACACTTTTACTTCATCAATTCAAGGATTTCGACAAAAGACATTGAGCATTTCTAACCTCTTTTAATTTCAGTTATTTTCTTCATTGTTTTTAGCATGAAATTGATTGGTTGTATTGATTTTACATTAGTTGTGGACTAATTACGTGAGTAGTTGATTGATTGAAATGTTAAGTGGTGAATTTTAGGTTAGGGACTAAGTTGTAAAATTTAGACTAAATTGAATCAATTGAAACAATTTAAAATTGACAACTCTAGGGAACTATTTAGATAGGTGAGACTATGAGGAGAACCTATTGTGTAATAATTTATTTAGTTCGGTTTAATCTAGTAAGACTGAGAGGTAAATTGAATTAAATTGCTTCTTTAGGTTAAAGTTGAGACTGAGAGGTGAAATTTGACTAAATAGGAAAATTAGGAATTTAGTCCCCTAAGCTATAAATTCACTACTAGCATGGATATTAATAAACTAATATTGTTGCTTGATTGTTTTAATTGTTAAATTAAATAAATTGCATTTTAGTCCTTGTTATTTAGGAATTTCATAAATCATTTTTTTTTTGGCTTGTCCATTAGAGTAGCTAATTAGACTTTCCGTTGCATGCTTAGTTGTTCTTTTCAATTTACTTATCCTTTCTCTCTTGGGTTTGATCCTCAGAATACTTTGTGTTCTAATGTGATACAATAAATATTACAACTAGACATGTGACACTTGCAGAACACCACACTTCATATCTATTTATTTGCAATTTTATTTGCTCGGTGTACGTACATTGAGGCATGATCACATATCGATCCTAAAACCCAAATTAAATCATATACATCTAATTGTATTTAACAAATTAAATGTAAAATTAAATATATTGACAATTAACATTAATTTATTCTATTAACAAAATCATGAAAAATAATACCTAATAACATCAACAGTTAAATTTCATCAAATAAAACCCCTAAACCTGAATTAAACACTAAAAAGTTAACTTCGTTACCTTAGTTATTGAAATATATATAACATTTGTCAAATATGGGTACCACATTGGACCAAAAAATAACATATGTACCACATTAGAGAAAGTGTCAAATTCAAGTACCAAATAATATATTAGGTCAATTAAATTAAAAATATATTCGAATGTAATAGAAAATAAAAATTTAGCCCAATAGGATGATATGATTTAAGTGTTTATCTAATTTTAAAATAATATTTATTAAAATAATATGTTTTTAATATTTCGATTAGATTACTTTTGTTAAATGGAGGTAAGTGTCTCAAAATAAATAAAATAAAACCATACTTTTGGGATAAAAGTGCAATTTCAAAAACCCTAGAAATCTCCCTTCCATTGCCAATATATAAGTTCACCTAAAACCCCAAACGCTGGTATCTCCGTCATTTGGTGTCTCCAATCTCTACCTCTCCTTGTCTCACCCAAAGGTGAACCATTTCTTCAGTCCCCCCCCCCCCCCCCCCCCAAATTTTTTGCTTGATTTTTATGTTTATAGTAGCACACATCGAAGGCTTGCAGGTGATTGTTTTCTTGAGAACCTGTGAGCTCAATAGCTGTGCAATATCATGAGTATCATCCCCTTCAATGAATTTCTCCTTTTGATAAATAACCATTATTTATCATGAGGTTTGAATGGTAGATGATTACATTTTCTTAATACCCATTTACTAATATTTGGTTATTAGAATAGCCCGTGAGTTCCTTTTTGTTAATCTGTTATTGCAGACGCAGAGGTTTAAGAGTTTCTTTTTTTTTTTTTTTGTAGTTAAATATTTGGTTAATTAACAACTTTATGATTAAAACTTGTACCTTTCGAAGTAACGAGCTGTTTCAATCTGATGATAAAAATGTTTTTGTTTTATTTCTCTCTAATATTTAATTTTCTTGAAAATTTTGCATCCTAGGTGCTAGAATCCTTATATTGCTTGAGTTGATACCTTGATTGAGTAAGTTGCAATTTGTATGCATAAATGTTTTAAGATATATGCAAAACAAATTTAAGCTATACAGGCATTTGCATGCGTGCCTATATATACAAACAAGTTTAAGGTGTATAAATATGGTAATAGGCTCTATAAAGTGGCCTAGTTTGTCCTATAAATGTGCTAAATTTTGTTTTTCTTGTATTGGCTGGTATGCAAGATTTTGATCAAGTAGAAAAAGGGGTGTATAGGCACACTAGGCTTGCATCTGCTGGACTGCACATACTCGAAATGATTTGAAATGATTTTGTTTTAAGATGCTAAGCTGCCTCATCTAGGTGTGACTAGACTTATGCCTGAACAACAAGTGGGTATTAGTAGATAAATCTTTATTGATTATGATATAGAATGTGTTTTGCAAGTAATTAGGAGGATTTATTTCTTCTGTTAGTTCCTTTGCATGTGTACAATGTTTGAATTTGAAGATAACTCGAGGTTCTGATTCTTGTCTGCAGGTGTGTTAACTGGGTTAGCAAAATGTCAAACCCGAAAGTTTTCTTTGATATTTTGATTGGAAAAGCAAAAGCTGGCCGAGTTGTAATGGAGCTATTTGCTGATGTTGTACCAAAAACTGCTGAAAATTTCCGTGCCCTCTGTACTGGGGAGAAAGGTGTTGGACAGTGTGGGAAGCCGTTGCACTATAAAGGCTCAGCATTTCACCGAATCATCCCGAGCTTCATGTGTCAAGGTGGAGATTTCACAAGGGGGAATGGCACGGGTGGAGAATCTATCTATGGCATGAAATTTGCGGATGAAAACTTCAAGCTCAAACACACTGGACCTGGTTGTCTATCAATGGCAAATGCTGGGCCAAACACCAATGGTTCTCAGTTCTTTATATGCACTGAGAAGACCCCATGGCTGGATGGAAAACATGTTGTCTTTGGTAAAGTAGTGGATGGTTATAGCGTTGTGAAGGAAATGGAAAAAGTAGGCTCAGAAAGTGGGAGGACTTTGCAACCTGTTGTGGTTGAAGACTGTGGTCAGGTGGAAGAGAATTGATGTAGATGCAGGGAATGCTTAAGTACCTTGTTTTTCTCTCACTTGAGCACTGCTCTAGAATTATATCTAGTTAATAGAAGAACATAATCTGTTTTGTTTTGAGTCTGCTTGGCTGATTGGCTATAATAATCTCTTTAATGTGCACAAAATATACTCTTGATTGAAGTCCTGCATGAGGCAACACAAGGAAAACAAAATTTGTATCTAAGAATAATTGAAGATATTGATATTTATATTTATATTCAAGAGGGGGTATTATTCAGCTGATTCAGGATTTTGCGACGCCTCCTTTTATCCTCCAAAGCTGGAGCCTTGAAAGGAAACAGATAAATATATGTCAACCATATCATCTATGGCGGTCAATGAGAATGCGGGATGACAATGTGGATTGAAAAAAAGATAATGAGGAATTGTCTGTACCATCACGTCTCGCCTGCAGCCATTTGAGTAAAAAATCAGAAGTTAATTATATAACTAATATGGGGATGACAATGTAGAATTAACAATAGGTGGAGTGATTGTGTCCAAGTCCTGAGTTGACATTAGCGCTTTTTGTCATGTATACAACCTTGAAAGTGGAGAAAACTATGGGTTGAAGAAACCTAATATCAAAAGAGGGGATTATGACATTGGTCAGAGTCTCACTAAGCCTTTTATCTCCAAGCATTTGTTTGATCATTGTGTGCAATCCATCTTATAAAACCCTCGACAGAAACGGAAACTGGCTCCGAGTATTTGCTCCAAACTGACTTGACCCACTTCTTTTTACTGTTTAAACTTCTGGAGATACATGTACATGTTTGACACAGAGAATGTTCGATCATACCTGAAGATTAGATTCAAGGCAAGAATAGTCCCAGGGATTATCCCGAATTGTTACAAGATTTCCGTCTAAAATCAATCCATAACAGTGATGGGATTGTAGTCAAATATCAATCTTTTTTTTCAAAGAACTTACCGGTCGCCATTGATGCAGTTGAAGAGCCCTCTCAATCTCATTTATAGCTATGAAATTGTTAGCTTATAGGGAAGTTTGTTATTAAGAACTTTACAGGTAATATATATCAAACGAGTATGTCAGTAATAGTCTCTTAGAACAGTTTTGTTTCCTTTGCCACACAAGTCGTTTCTATAGGCTGTTTTTCTTTTGTGAAAAAGAAATTCATGTAATTAAAAACCTTTGGATAATCATATGATTTTATATGGACCTTAAATTTTGATTCTGTTACTTGTGTAATTTTTTAATTAAATAAAAATAACATTTATTTAACATTAAATTTATCTCTTTTTCTCTTCCCTTAATTTTTTTTTCTTTTTTGCATGACATGACTTGACCTATAATAGTGGAATTTATAACTCAAAAAAAGATAAATGATTTCCTATCATTAACATTACATCATAGAGGTAAAAGTAACATAACCAGAAATCATTTCTCTAAGACGAATGATTTAATCACTATGAGTTCGTAATTAACTTTTTCATGAAAAAAGATGTAATGGTTGATATGACATTAAATAGGATTAAATTAGGTGAACGTATTTAGCCCAAAAAGATTAAGGATATTCTATGAGGATAACATATATATGACAAGGTTTTTGAATGAGCACTTGATGAAGTAGCTTTCATAATGATATATATGATAAGGGGGAATTCAGTCATAGTACTATAGTGGAATGACTCCATGACTAAATAATGTTGTAATTAATAGAGAAAGAGTTAGAACTTAATTACAAATTATTTAAGCTCTAATTATATATTTTCAATCGATCTCTTAACTAGCTCTATAAAACCCTTAACAGTTTACAAACAAATCGATATGCTGAATGAATGAAAACAACGAATTATAGAAATAGATTGCATATATCATTATTCTCAATGAATATGTTTTCTCGCTGTATACAAGAGATGACTTAGAGATTAATTTAATTTCTTTGAATTATTATTTAATTGATTTAAATTAAATAATTGAAGGTCGAAGTGGAAATTAAATTAATTAGTCTATCACAGTTTTAGTCAACAAGTTAATTTATTTAGGAAATTAATTAAATTCATTTAATTAATTACTTAATTAATATTTTGGATTAAAAAAATATTTATTGGGTTGGTAAAATTTTATAAGTTGGTTTAAAATTCAGATAACACATATAATTGTACTCAATATGAAAAATAGGTCCAGAAGCCCTTCTGTAAGAAGTGGATAATAATTCTAGTGCCAAATTCATTTTAGATGAGTGCAAAAATTAAAAATTAAAAAATAATTTATTAACAATTATTAAAAATCATAAAAATATATAAAAATAATTCAAATGTATAAAAACTCAAAAATTATTATTTATTTTTAGTGTGTATATAATTACTTTTAATTCAAATTTATATGGTCAATAATTACTTTTATTCTTAGTCAATAATTTTGTTTTGAACTAAATAAATAAACAATTTGTAATAAAGAAATAAACATCTCTAATTTTGCTTTATTATTATTGTTTTTCATGTCTATATGTTTTTGAGTTTGGCTTATACATGAATGAAGTGAACATAGTAAAAGCTATAAGTTCCTTAACTTCCACGAAAAAATTATTAAGAATTAAAAAAAGTAATTATATATGCACTAATAATAAATACTAATTTTTTCATTTAATTTTTTAAAAATAATTATTATTAATTTTCAAAGTTTTTTTTAATTTTTTTACTTGATCAAAATAAATCTATGTAATCGGTTGTCCAGATTCATTTTATATGGACATTTTATTTATTTATTTATTTATTTTAATCTTTTGACTATCATATGGTAGCTTTTGATTGTTTCCATCAGCGTAATTAGCGTTCAAACCTGTTAACTTCCAATTTTCTTTAGTAAAAAGCAAAAAGCAAAGGACAATAAACAAGTAAAACAATGTTCCATCTTGATTGTCGTGGGTCGTAATTTAGTATGAGTTGTTGTAGCTGATAATAAATCTTATCATTTTCACATTTTAATACTAAATAAAATTATTTTAACTCGAGGATAAAGAATTTGAGTATATATAAACTTATTACTAATATTACATTTTTTTTTCAAGTTTTTTTGTACCACAAGTAAGTTGTATATACAATTAATTCTTCATTTTAAAAAATTGTTGTATTAAGTAAAATAATTACAACTATTTTATGTTTAAAAAAAGTATAAGGTTACGTGCATTAAAAAATAAAATGGTAATATGACATTTAACCCAAAAATATTAATATCAAATCAATGTAAATATATTCATTTAATTAATTGAAATTGTAAAGGGAGGTTTATACAATGCTTAAAATTAGGTATAACTTCTCTTTAACCCTTATATAGGAGAATAAAATGCGTTTGAACCTATATCCTCCTATATTAATAATAATCAAATTAAAACTCAATTAACGACACTTAAACTAAAAATGTTACTAAATTTTATACTAATTTACATTTTTTTATAAAAAGATGTCAGACTTTAAAACTCAAAACATAAATTATATATTAATGAAATTGTAAAGAAAACTAGGGGTAGGTGCCTGGCCTTACCCGCCCATATCGTCGCCTCTAAATTTATCTATATTAAATATGTACAAGTAGGTTTTGGGTCCGTGCAACATAGTTTATATAATTATCTCCTTGGTTGCTTAATAGACAAGTTTTGCATTGCAAAATGGAAAATTTGTAGAAATTGTTGGTGCGTGGGACAAAAATAAACATAAGAGAAATTAATAAATGCTTCAAAGCGTGTATTAACGCCATTTTCTTCGCTCCCACTTATATTTTGGTATGCAAAAAAGCTATTAGAAAATGGACCTCTAGAATACAATGAAGCCTAATAACTTTCTACATTTTATACTGGAAACAGTCCATTGAGCATCAAGTGGAGCATAGCAAGATTATAAATTTCTATAAAGAATTTTTGCAGTAATTCTTTAGAGAACAAACTAAGAATATTAGAAGATGCAGGAAATAGAAAAAAAAACTTCCGATATATTTTGGTGAACCAAGCAAATGAATTTGACTCCTATTTATAGGAGTTTTCATGTTTAATCAAAGAGATATAATTATCGAAATGTATAATCACATATTTTAACAATGAACATAATTATTCAATAGATATCTACTTGAATAATTATGACTCTTTGTTATTAATTGACATAACTTTTCGTAAAAAGAGACATAGTTCATCACCATGAATAATGATAACTCTTGGTTGATAACCAAGTGAAATAACTTTTTGAGCCACTTGTAACATTTCAATTATAACTATTGGAACATTATAAATATTTTGAAAATATTCCAACAATCTCTCCCCATTTTCAAAATATGCTAGAGTTTGATAATCTTGGAAACCGATTGCATAAATGAAGGTGTCTTAGTAGTTGAACATTCGCTTAGAGAAAACAAGTCAAAGTTAATCAAAATTGCATGGTAGACTATGCTTTGAACTAGCTATTCTATTTGATTAACCGAACACATCTCACATAACGATTTCAACACCAGTCAATGCACAGTATCTAGGGATACTATTATGGTCATGTGTTTGTAATCTCTTTTCATGATTGTTGTTAGAGTGAAACCCTTAAGCTCCTAGAAGCGACCACACTTCACACTCACATTGGTAAATCCCATCAAGAGTGTTCTCGTAATTATAACACTCTAACATATTTATGATATGGTTCTATTAAGAGTATATTCCTCATCATTTTCCTTGTCATTACGAGTACCTAGCGCTTTTTATCCTGAGATGATATATATTATATATTATTTTATAGTGCTAGCAGTCACATACGGATGATGTACTTTGTCTCACCGAACTCAAGACTTGACGTTATACTAAGCGTCGAGTCGAGTTTCCATCATATGTGACTCAAATAGTATGAACTTGAACCTCATCCCTAGATTTCCAAATTTCCAACATAGTTATGTTAATTATCTATACCACAAGGTGAAACTTCATATCTATTTGTGTCTTGAAAATTCACAAGATCAACATCCTCCCCATGTTCAACTATCCATTCTTTCGTAAAAGAATGTTATCAATGATATCCTTTCTATTATTATCAATTTACAATGATCACTTTATATTTTCTTATCATGTCTTTTTCACCAAATTGTTGTAAAGAAGCCTCAAATCCCTTAGTGAAAATAAGACAACATATTTGTTATTTTTATAGCTTCTTTTCATAGTCAATATATGACTTTAAAAACTTATTGTGTGCATACACAAATAACTTCATTTTTTCTCGACAAACCAAAGGTGTTTCATATGTTTTTATTTATCACATAGTCACATTAGAGTACATCATCCATCCAATCATTTGACTATAAAATTAAGCATATATACACCTTTTATCATGGACATTACTAGTCATTTTGTGATTATTATCAAAACTATGTCTATCACCTAAGTGGACCAAATGTCATTAATATTGCTATTTTTGTATTCACAAAATCTTTAATTCATAGCTTCTAAAGTAAATTTCAAAATTTCACTATATCTCAAATTTATAGAATCATGAGATTATAGATCATATTCAAGCCATATATATACCATGTGCACCATCATAAGCATGCACAATATGATCTCATTTCAAATATATGATTATCATGTTCATGTTTCCACTAGAAGATTTCATGTCAGAATAGTGATTTTGAGATATCAACTAATGTTTTCTACTATTCTACATTGATTGGAAAAATTAAATATGAATATGGCATATAACTTATTTCATTTTCAGTCAAAATCACTTCTAGTCCAACCTTTATAACATAAACTAAAGAAAATGTGCAATCATATACCAAACATATTTAGCTTATGGTTTTTTTTAATCCAAGATTCTTCACATAATATGATCATATATAAACTTTCATTTTTACCAATGAATACACTTAAAAATAAATATCTTATGAATAACACCCAAATGCTAGTTACTAATATCATGATTTGAACAAATCATTATGTAGTTTAAGTTCATAAGAAATAAATAATACTTTTCTAGTGAAAATTCACACTTACCATTTGAATAGAAATAATTAGATTTCAATTCTCCAAACTTATTGTCAATTTATAAAGCACAAATAGGTGCCTAAGTGACTTTTTAAAACGACATCATTTTTCAAGTTGCACTTCTTGGTTTCAAGAAATCATTTCAATCCAACCTTTTAAAAGCGTCCGTTAGACCTAGTGATGCAACATTTTGATTTGAGAAGGCTCAACCAAATGGTTATAATGCTTCTACCAAATAAAAGCTTGTTCAACTACAGTTTAGATAATATCATCACCATTCAAAACAAAAGTATTGTTTTGATCTATTAATAAATCATTTCCCAACCATGCATTTTCATTCCATCCATATTTCTTTAATACCAAAGTAATAATAGACATCTAACATTACCCCCGTCTTGAAAAAAGAAATTGTCTTGCTAACACAAAGTCTCTTATTGATGCCCAACTCCCATTCAAATTGATTTTTACTACTACTACTATAGGTGTTACCATAGAAGTTTTTCATGAGTTTGAAATTGTATTTTGCCACGAAGCTCTATGCAGGTTGATTGATTTGGTTAACCGTTTGTTTTTCTCGAAAATTCTTTCTAAGTTCATTGCCTAAATTAAATTTAGAGGTTTTTGCATCCCCGTATGTAGTTGAATGATACTTGAGAGCCCTATGGTAAATATGTCAACTTGTTGGCCTACTTGTACAAATTCAGCATGGGCTACCAACTTTTGAAATCGACACTGGCATTCCCCTATCATTCCTGTGTGCCTCAACTCCATCAGTTCTCCTAGGTGGTCCAAATCTAATCTTACAATACTCTTTAAAAGCAAGCTATGAGAGATTGAGTTCCTTCTTTTTCATCTAGTAAAACCACAATTGCGCTTCTTTCACGTTGTCAATCCCACTTTATCTACTTTGAGAAAAATCCCTCACCTATGCAACCAAATCAAGGGAAGGTTGGAAAATCTAAGTTTGTATATCACAACACTATTGACTCTAATTTTGTTCTATTGCTTATTCTGTCGACTACCAATTTGGTTGACATTGTTATTTCCTTCATCATTTCACAATTCTGGTTGAAAGTCATCAATTCTTGTATCTGCAACTATATTGCAATAACCTTTTGCCCAACTTGTCGATGCTTTCGGCCATCCTAAACTTTACTTCTTCCAATGTTGCGTCCACCCATGGTGTCTGACTTTGATACGGTTTAAGTTACAAATCAAATCACCAAATTATTCATAAGTAATCATTTAACTTAACGGGACTCATACCGGATGGTGAATATTGGGAACTCTTCAAAAGGAATCTTTGACCTTGGACTCATTAGAGAGTCTTAATTTTATTGCTATCAATCAGTCTTTAAAATAAGGCTACATAGGTTAAGCTAACCAAAAACTCCTAATATCACAAGCATACTTTGAATTAAAGAAAATTCCCTAATAACAACGATGAAGGATGGTATCTGTGATTAATCATATGATCAAAGAAAAATGAGTAATGCGTACATTAAATAACAGACTACTAAATGCTTGAATAAGCATGTCAAAAGTTGATCTGATTTTTCATTTTTCATTTTTCATTTAGTACATGCACACATGAGATATTATCCTTAGGCGCCTAAGTTAAGTATACCCAAGTTCAAGTAACATAAACTCACCACTGCCCATAGTGGCTCCAATTTCACCAGAAAAGGAATGATATACAGGATGCGACAACCTTGTTTTGAGCAATTATGATTTGAATATGCAACATGATAAAACAACCACCCCAACAATATTGATCCATCCATGCTTCCTACTCATTTAAACACGTGCTTCTCTGTTTTTCAAAGTGCTGAAGAGAAAAACATCCAAACTCCAAAGCCATGATCAATACAAAGACACAAAGAACCAGTATGAAAATCCTTTGATCTAGTGTCATCAAACCTCTCCAAGAGAATTTGAATTAATATGCAATGTATACCACAATTATGCAATAACCTTGTTTATGAGATTAAGTGCCACATAAGGAAACTTCCATTGCTTGAAATCTTTCTTCCTAAAACCCCAGACGTTACCTTCTAATTTCAAGTCCTGATTAGTACTCCATGAATTTGTTTAACGGGATGATAACGCTGCAACGCATTTCAAATTTTAGGCATCTTTATGATACATTTAAAGAAACATTCGAATGCAGATCAGGTACACAATTAACAGAAAGAATGATATTTGTAGTAGAATCAATTCATGCTTTAAATGTATATAAAACAAACAGTGAACTGCCTCTTGCTAATAATGCAGCAGAGTATTATACTGAAGTTCATTGGCTAAATCATTTGGCAACAACTAGAATGTTGCAGAAATGTAGCTACAAGGGCATTGAACTGAAGCACCATTATTAGGCCTCCAGTAATCTCTATTTGCAATCAGGATTAAAACAAAATCACTCACTTTCGGTTCTTTTCATTCCCAATCTTCATCACTCAATTGATCATCAGATTCTTCCTTTGGTGGCCTGACCACCAATACCACAGTTCCTAGAGACTCCTTCACACCCATTTCCTTCAATGCTGAGCCTGTATCCACCTTCAACCCGCCCCCATCAACCATCGCCAAGTAAAACGCAGCATCAACTTCGACCTCCTTTCTATTCCGATCCATAACCACCAAAATAGCCTCTTCCTTATACCACCTGTTTGACTTCCATGGTATAACTCTGGCATCACTGAATGCCACTACAACTCCTCCATGCCTTAACCCCGCAAGCGGTTCCCAACTTGGCAAAACCACCCACCTCTTCCATCCTTTCTCAGCCTCCACCACACCAAAATCCCCTCCACTTCTACATTCCAAAGGTGCTTCCAAAAGCTCCTTGGTATCCTCCTCCGCCATACAAACAGGCAAAACCACCACACTAGTAGCCTCAGCAACTTCACCAAACTGCATCCTAACAACTGGAACTCGAACCCTATATTCCAAATCATCATCTTTCTCTGGTTTTTCGTCTTCCCCACCTTCCAACTCTTCTGAAACCTCTTTTTTAGCACTCTCAGACTCAGCCACTTGCAATGCTTGCATTAAAGCAGCTGTTCTTTGCTCAGAAGGATTTCTATGTTCCCTACTTAGCCTATAATACATAAATGACAAACAATCCCCTGGAATCCCATATTCAAAACTTTTCCAACCTTTATCCATTTTCCTTCTTGGGAAATCCTTCATAGCTCTAGCCAAATCTTGTGCACCTTTAGCATCCAAACCATTTTCAACTATATATCGAACAGCTTCAGCCCTTTGGGAAGCACTTAAAAGCCTTATCTCATAAAGCAATTCAGCACCACCAGTATCAAAAAACGACATAACATCTTCATCAGTTTTGGATTGAATAAGAGATTCTCTTACCTGGGAAGCAACTATCAGTCTATTTTGTTCAACCCCAGTGATCCCAGTTATTTCTTCTATTGAAGGAGGTGAGAAACCTTCCTGGTAAAGAGAAGGGATAAGTGGCGCATATTCAAACCAAAGGCCATTCCGGTTGGCTAAGACATCTAAGCGACCTTGAGTGTCAAGTGACCGGAATTTAGGAGGGAGTGGAGATGGAGGTGGCCTAAAAGGTTGATAAAGTTGTTGCTGTTGAGGCTGAGGAGTGGAGGGGATCAGAGTAGCTGAGATGGGTTTTAAGAGGGTTTTTGAAGGTGAGAAAGGAAGATGAAAGGATAAAAGAGATGGGTTTTGGATTGAAAAAGAAGAAAAGAAGGGAATTTTGGGACTGGTGATGGGGTTCAAAGAGGTTGAAGAGAGCATGGTTAGAGAATTAATGAAGGTAGAATATTTGCAGAGAGGAATGGAGGTCAGCTTTGAAGCCTGCAAGGTTTGCCTTATCTATTCCAACAACTGAAAAATATCTATGTAAAAGAGTACATTATGGGCTTAAGACCGTTAGAGCTTCAAATAGCCCATTTGGTAGGTGGTTTATGGATAAACTCAACTAGTCCACCATGTTAAATAGTGGTGGTATTAAGTTGGATTGAGCAGGGTTGGATTTTAATTCTTCGATGCTTACTTACTGCTCACATTTTCATAATTTTCAGCTAGCCTTTTCCGTACTGATGTAAGCATTTGACGCCACCCCCACGTTAATTCGATACCACAATGAAAATTATAATCAGATAATAAATGTTATGAGAGGAATTTGAAATGTGAAAAGAGTTGTAAAAGTGACAATATGTTTGTTATACATTAGTAGTCATCGATCCAAGTCTTAGAAAGGATTCAAGTCTCCAACCTATGACTTAGATAAGTCCCGCCAGAAGATCGAGTGCGAGGCGAACCACGAGAGGACAACAAAGCAAGCTTGCGGACCCAGCTCGCAAAGCAGAGCCAAGGACCCAGCTCGCAAGGCAAGGCTGAAGATCCAGCTTGCAGGAACTCAAGGAAGGCCATGATCTCGGCTCGCATACATCCAATGAGCTTGCAAAAAGGATCACGTGCTCCGCAGGCCACCTAGACATGTGTCCAGTAGGTGCGGAGTCCGCCCAGAGACGAAAAGGACCGTGTGCTACATAGACATGTGCCCAACAGAATGTCAATACTAGAGGCAGCGGAGTCAATACAAAATAGTGGGGCCCTATCATGAGCTGTATTAACATCTGTAACAACATGTATAAATACCCGAACACTCCTATAAATAAGACACGAGAAAATATTACTCAACAATTGGTGCGGTGAACGCGAACAGACTTCTGATCATCAGAATTTTTTGAGTTTGATTAAGTGTTCTTCAGTTTTCGAAGCAAATGGCTCACTTAAGTGAAAATTTCCCTTTCAAATCTTCATCAAGACAAGCCAGAGCATCAGGCTCCGATGACCAGCACAATGAAACAAACTTATTTGTCGGGTGGTTTGCTGATAGACTAGAAAATCTCAACAATATGGTCTATCGGGGAACTTCTGGCCCTTTGGACTTGAATATCTCTATTGGTCAGGGGTTGCCACTCCCTTTCAACCAACAAGCACCCTCGTAGCAGTTCCTAGCCCTTCAGGAGCAAATGAGGTTTATGAGGGAATATACAGCCGCTCAGGAGGCGCGGTTCGAACAACAACAAGCTCTTCAATAGGAGCTGCTGGAACGACGAAAATGTGCAACTGTACACAATCGCAACAAGTAATAAAGTGACAAGTAAATGTCGAGTCATCATACCCACAGGGACCGTGAAAAGAATTATTTATGAATGAAATTCAAAACACTTTGGTGGAGAAAAATATTTTGATTTGAAGAGGTGATTAAAAACTAGGATTTTAACTAAGTAAAATAAATAAAAATAAAATAAAAGTTTTAATGCATGATTTCAAAAGATGATTTTAATCAAGATGACATAATTGTGTTAGATTAATTATATTTCTTAACTTAGAATTATTAAACCATGTTCATGTTGTTACGATTAAATTCACGACAACTCGATAATTTGCTAACTTATGAACATACTTACCTACCAAAATTCATTTATCTCTTGACTATATCTCTACATCAATTCAACCAATTAAACAAATTTTAATTAGCAAATGTGTTGCACATACATACTTATGAAATTAAAATAATCTCTTGTACATATCTTTATGCCAATTCAAACAATTAATTCAATCTCATAAGCACATAAAAGATTACGTGAGGTAACAATGTATTTCTACCTTGAAACAATTTAATCACAATAATCTTGCAAGTTATGCAAGGCTAATGTATCGTTAGATACTATTGCTAATTTAATCCTAAGCTACCTTAGATGATTAAATATGCACTGATTAAGTATTGTGTCAATTATTTACAATTTCAATCCATTTAAATAATTAAATCATTAGTTACCTTACAATTGTAATGCAAGAATAACTTAGTCATGGTTTTACTTAATCAAACATCTTACCAAGACCTATAACAACATAAACACAATTTTAATAGCTCAAGTAGACGAAATGCAATCAACCTAACACGAATTAAATTTAAGCCATATTAATTAAATTAAACATACCAACATCACAAATGTTCATAGACATGTTCATCATAACAACAACAAAATTAAAAGGATAGGGAACAAGAATCAAATCCAGTGTTTCTCCAAGGCTTGACTAGTTTGCTTTGCTCCTCCTTCTCCGCTTGTTCCTGTTGAATCGAGGCTTTCACGAACACTTGAATGCTGCTCCAAATGGTGGTTGAATGAATCTTTTTCAAGAGGTGAAATCGACAAAGGAATAGGAAAGAAAATGAAGAACAATGAAAGGGGATTGAAGAGAGAAAATGAGAGAGAAGTGAAAGGATGAGAGGTTTTGAGATGTGTTTGAAGTGAGCAGCCAAAAGGGGTATTTATAGGTTGAGAAGGCTGCTAAAATAGCCAAAATAAGCAGCCAAAGACTCCCTCCATGGCCGGCCACGCATGTGGCATGTTTGAAGATTTCAAACATGCTAGTTTTAGGTAGGGGCAAATCTTGAAAGGCATGAATAATGAAGGGGTTTGAATGAAAATTGAAGGAGTCTTCAAGGGAAATTTTCAAGCCAAATAATCATCCAAACAAGCTGATTGGGTTAGCATGTGTGACGGTTTTGGGCTACCCAGTGCTCGGTTGGATTGGTTTTCTCAGTTTAGCTCAACTGGGCCTTTTTTCATAATTAATTAATAATAATTTTTTAACTCAAATTAAATTAGATTAAAATTAAAATTAATTATATTATGAATTAATACAAAAATTTTGGACCATCTTAGGCTGAAAAATTAATTCGCCTTGATGTTTCAAAATTGCTTCTTGGTTTTACACTTCTAGTAGTGTCTGTCGAGCCGTTTTTCGCCCTTTGTGCAAATCTGTCGAAAATAATCAAAATGAATCAAATTTTGATATAAAATTAATTAAAATTCAACATTTTCATAATTTGAGTGCAATTTAATTATTTTATAATTATTATTTATTTTTCGACAAGAATTTTACTGAAATTGCATGAATTTGAGTTAAAAAAGGTATGAAAAAGTGTGTATATTTTCATGTTTCCACACCTCCAAACTTAATTCATTGCTCGTCCTGAGTAATGCACAAATTTGGAAAAAATGTCTCGGAAACACCTTTGAAAAATTCCTTCAGAACAACATTCTTCCCAAAATTATGATTTTAGTATAATTATGCTCAAAAATAAGAAATTTGATATTTATGCTACTTATGTATACATATCATTCCAATTAATCTCAATTATTCTTATGATAGCAAAAATAGACTAAATGCTTTCTCAATAAAGACATCCTAAATTCCTACTAATTTGATTTTATTCCCTTACTCAAGATTAAGTTGCAATCATTAAGTTTAACTTCTGTCTTCATATGTTGAACATAGCAATTTCTATTCACTAATGTAAGTAGCATAGAAACTTGAATCAATAGGTCTTTAAAAAGGTTGTAACGTGGCTAGGCTAGGGGTAGGTAAAAGATTGATAAATTTAGGCTAAAACCCCTAGACCTTCAATCGGACCTTCGGAATAATTACCTTCAATACACCAACTTACTTTGCTTTCACATGTTGTTTTGTACATCTATTTTCTTTCAAGTACATATGCTCTTCTTCTTCTTTTCACGAGCATTTTACTGTATGTACTACAAATTTTTGAGCATTTGATACTTCTTTTCAACTCCCCCAAACTTATTTTCAAAGAACATTCTGAATAGTACTGAGTCTAGTGTTTGGGACAATTTAAAGATAATTAAGAGAAAAGTGATGGCTAAATATTGCAAAGGTTCAAAATAAAATTAGGCCACATAGTCTCAAAGTTGGTTTCAAAGGAAAAAATTCATCAAGGTTGGCTTGAAAGGCTACAACGGTCTAAACAAAAGTTGCCTAAATCATTTTCAACATCCCATGCTTCCTAGGATTTCGCCTCAAGAGCTACTAAGTCAATTTTAGAGACTTAAACTTTCATGCATGCCTAACTTTCTTCAGGAACTAAAAATTTTATAGTATGATTTGAATGCTTTATTAAAAACACATTTATGTCATGTTTTAATTAACATAACAATTATTGAAATAATCGAACTTTATTCATACTGAAGTTTAGCATACTTAACAAAATTTCAAATTTTTGAACAAAATATAACCTAATCATAACTAAAAGAAAATTTTATTTTGAGTGGAAATAATTTCAATTTTTTGGTCCCCCTACTTAAGATGAACAATGTCCTCATTATTAAAAGTGAATAGATACTATACACCAAATAGGATTCTAGAAAAGAGAAGGTGAATCAATTTGACTGCTTAAGTACCAAGCTCTCTCCAGATCCAATCCTAGACATGCATATATCTATTGCCACACTTTGTACTTTGCAACTTGTTCATTTTTATTTATGATTTCCACATCTTGTTTTATTATGTGAAAATAAAAATTCCTAATAAAAATTAATCATATTAAATAACCTAAGAATGGAAATAAAATAAAGTTAAGATCCCCCTTGTTATTTATTTGCAAATCCCTCTGAGTTCGACTCATCTTTTGCCCCATCGTCTTTGTTTTTGCATGAATCGCTTCGCCCTCTCTTTGATACTGGACTCCATGGTTCAAATATGAAATCTGGAAACTCAGGCACAAAAATAAACGGGTCATTGTATATTTTCGTAAGAGAGCTTCTTATTGAGTCATCCATTATTTTTGAATATCTCCAGTACGCTTGTTGCTGCCACTGCATATGTTGCATTATGTCCATCAACTTTGACAGTTCATCTTGAAGATCTAGGCGAGATGATTAAGTCCTGAATATTGAAGTTGCGACGTTAGGTTCAGTTATTGGTTCCATTGGTTCTACCTTATCAAGGATTTCAGCTGACGCATCGGTTCGATCTCTATGGGATCTTTTTTTTTCTTCTTCTTTTTCTTTAAGATCCTCACTTTCTTCAGCTCGTTGCTATAAAATAGAGTCTCTGGCTATTTGGTAGAGGTTTCAATCTGTGATTGTGCCCTGGCTATAACCTGTCTTCTTTACGTTTGCAAGAATTTTAGTTTTCAAGCACAAAATTGTTATCGTAAAGGGAAAGTAGCTGTGCCAAAACATCTAGCGGAATAATTCCGTATTTCTCTCAGGATGATTTTTCCCATATCAATGGCCTTTCCAGTTAAAATCAAGTATAATAAGACCATTTTTCCAATGAAATTGTAGTCCCATGTGAAATAGGCATAAGGCTGAATCGAATGAAATAGAACCATACCTTCGCTAGTGGTGCCAAATATTCTCTGCAACAAGTGTGAATTCCTTACTTTGACACAATCCACTTAGAATATGGAACTGTAAGTTCCTCAAGAATTTCTGGCAAATTTTCAGACTCAATATTTCTCATCAAGGAAGAATATTTGTTGTCTTCGAATCAGGTAATTCAAAGAATTCATTAATAGCTTTTGAGGTTATTGGTACCTTGATTCCGTAAACAAAAACTTCTATCAATTCACTTGAGGTCAAATTCGCGTAAAATTCATGACCTAACTCCTCATTTGCACTAGGTCTTTTCTCACAAAATAACTCCCAATTGAGAGCTTTACCAATTTGTCGAATGCGCGCCATGAAATCGATATAGTTGTTTTCTTTCAGCGTAAAGCATTTTTTTTGGGTGCATCTGTTGGTTCTTGAAAACGCTTTTGTATCTTGCTTTGGCTTCTTCATAGAGGAATTGTTTTGCGATTTGTCAATTTGAGCAGAGGCACAAGTTCTTTTGCGAGGCATTATTAACCACCTTTTTATAGAAGTTAAGAACTCAAAAAAAATAAGTATAAAGCAAAAGAGGTTGGTTTAGGGATGGTTGTAGGGTGCCTTGATGGTGTGGTGTGATAGGCAAGGGTGTTGGTGCAAGTAGTAAGGCAGCAATGACACGAAAGGGAGCAGCGATGCGCTAGGAGTGGCTTGGTGCGATGGAGGCAACACCAATGTGCGGATCCTTACGTGAGCAGCAGAGCATGCGTGTGCTGCACGGATGCGGGAGAGTGGGCAGCATACAGGTGTGTCGAGTAGACCTGGCAAGCTGTTGGGCACGCGAGCTGGTGCGGAGGCTACTGGAGCTGGACATGAGGGCAGATGCAGTGACAAGGAGTAGGTTGTTGGGTTGTTAGAGTGCACAAGCTGGAGCTGGAAGCAACAATTGGTGTACGTTGGGGCTGCTGGCCGACTAAGGCTGCTAGGTGATGCTATTGTTGGTGGTTTTTGAATGCTAGGATTGATGGTGAAATGGGTGTATAAATGTTGGTTTGATGAGTGATGAATGATGGAGAAGTTTGGTGGAATTCATAGGGAAAAGGTAGGAGTTTAATTAGAATTCTTAGAACAATTTAATAATTAAAATATTCTAACTTCTATTCTACATAGAGTTAACAATAATTAATAATTAATGTAATGCATATTAAATTATTATTTGCTATTAATTTATTGAAAAACTATAAAATATGATCAAATTTAAACTAATCTTAATTCTATGCAAAGTTGATAATAATTAATATATATTATATTAAATATAATTATATACTAATTATTATCATCTTATTTATTAAATTAAATTAAAAACATTTATTCTAGATGCCTTTTAAAAATATTTACAAAAAGAGACATCTAATTTTTAGTATTTACAAAAGAGTAACCAAAATTTGAAAATAATTCAATTAAGTACCTAGACTTAAGGAAAATTCAAAATTGAGTTGCAATTAAGACTTGGATCAAAATTGACCCTTTTATATGAAAAACTAAAAATTTATTTTGCCATTTAAGGAATAATTTCTCGGAAGATTATGTTAAAATCAATTCCCAAGAAAGATCGGAGGGGTTACAAGCGGTCCCACTTAAGTTCCAATCTCCTAGACAGAATTTATTTAAACATACTAATCCCAAAAATACACCATAAATCATTTATTTAAAAAGAAAAAAATAAAAATTAAATATCTAATAAAATGAACGAGATTTTAACCCGTTCAATTTTATCTCCCTAGTAATGTTTTAAGCACTGAGCATTGACTCGAAAATTACCGCCCTTACTTTGAAGTTTGACAGCTCTGTATGGATAAACTTGGTGAATCGTAAATGGACTGGACCAACGTGATTTTAACTTACCTAGAAAGAAGCTGCTTCAAATTCTCGAACTCGAATGTACTTGTCATGCCATCTTTTAAGTCTTTCCTTGAGTAATTTGGCATTCTCGTATGAGAACATTCAGAATTCTTCTAACTCGTTGAGTTGAAGCATCCGTTTTTCTTTAGCAAGCTTAAGATCCAAGTTGAGTTGTTGGAGAGCCCAGTAAGCTTTATGCTCTAACTCCAAGGGCAGATGATAGGCTTTCCCAAAAACCAACCTATAGGGTGACATCCCTAAAGGTGTCTTATATGCTGTCCTGTAGGCCCATAAAACATAGTCTAATCTTTTGGACCAATCTCGTCAGTTCGGGCAAACTACCTTCTCGAGTATTCCTTTGATCTCTTTGTTTGCCAGTTTAGCTTGCCCATTTGTCTATGGATGGTAAGCTATGGCAACCTTGTGCTTCACTCCATGTTTGTCGAGTAACCATTTTAACCATTTGTTCACAAAATGGGTCCCTTCATCACTGATGATAGCTCTTGGGGTTTCAAACCTTGTGAACATACGTTTCTGCAAAAACTTCATCTTTTGGTCACAAATACATGTTTCTGCAAAAACGTCGAATATGCCTCAGCCTCAACCAACTTAGACACGTAATCTACTACTACCAATATGTATTTGTGACCAAAAGATGGAGGGAAAGGACCGAGAAAGTTAATACCCCAAACATTGAATAACTCTATCTCAATAATTTTTGTCAGGGGCATCTCATTTCTGTTGGTGACATTTCCAACCCTTTGGCATCAATCACAGCTCTTTACGTAAGCATACGCGTCTTCGAATAGTGTTGGCTAAAAGCATCTGGCTTACAATACTTTGGTCGCAATACGTGTACCTCCGAAGTGTCCCCCACTCGGAGCTGAGTGGCAATGATATAGAATCTTATGTACTTCATCTTCTACCACGCATCTCTTGATCATTTGATCTGCACACATTTTAAACAAGTATGGTTCTTCCCAAAAATAGTACTTCACATCATGATGAAACTTTTTCTTTTGATGATACGTCTTATTAATCGGCATCAAACCACAAGCTAAATAATTAGCAATATCAGCAAACCAATGGGTATTATGGACATGATTTACCTTCAATATATGTTCATTTGGAAATGTCTCCTGAATGGGTATAAGTGGAAAGTTCCTTTCTTGCGGCTCCAATCCAGACAAGTGGTATGCTACTTGGTCTTCTACTCCCTTTCGATCTTGAATTTCTAGATCGAACTCTTAAAGTAGAAGTACCTGTAACTCCCCAAAAATGTATATTCTTGTTTTTGTAAAAGTATGACACAAATATCTGTCTGCTTCAGTGGTTAAGTGTTCTAGGTGTGTGTATAAGGTCCCAAGTTCAAGCCATGCCTTTGGTGAAATTTTGGAATTTTCCTGAATAAAGTCTCACTCTTGTTCAGTAGGCTTATATTTGTTTGATTGTAAGAATATAACAGAATGGGCTTGATGGTTAGGTGGGGTGCTAATATGCTGGTGGTCTTAAGTTCGAACCCCTGTGCATGTAAAGAAGTTAATTTTTTTGTTATATGTGCCGTGAGAGAGTTTGAAGAGAAGTAAAATACTGAAATGTTTGAGTGAAGTTTGAAATCAGGTGTTGAGGGAATGTGGTGGACGGTTTTTAGGGAGTTTGAGAGATAGTGGAAGAGTGGTGGACTGTTTTTAGGAGAAAAATAAGTGATTAAGGGTGGTTATCGGATATTCTGTCAGTCTTTTCTTTTTACTTTTTTCCCCAAAAAAATCTATACGTTTTCCCTTCCATTCTCCCTGTTGAATTCTACTCTGCCATTTTTCTTTCCTTTTGTGTTAGCAAATCCCTTTTTCTTCCTTTTATTATTTTGATCAAGACGTGTCTCCTTGTTCGAGATTCAGTTTGATCACTGTGTTTTTCCCCATTTGGTAAGTGGCTGAAGTTATTCTAGTTTTGGCATTCGATTACTGACTGAAGGTTGTGATTTTCTATTTTGGACAGCAGACAATCGAGAAGAACGGAGTCTTCCTCGTGTCACTTCGTAATTGAAATCACTAAGGGTGTTGGGGTAAGCATTGGTCGCTTGATTAGCACTATGGTTGTTCGTATTTATGTTTTAAAAACTCGTTTAAAATTTGACTCTGTGGTTGGGAATGTCAAATCTAGGTGCTGAGTGTCTTGGGAGTGTCTACACATCAAATCAAAACCAGGTGTGTACCCGAAACACAAAAAAAGGGATTTGACGAAAAGCCGAAATTGCTTGCTGCACTAAAATAGTTTTGGACAGCAGCAGTAGGCTAAACTTGAAAAATCACCATAAATTGTAGACATACAATTAGAAGATGAAAAAAAAAATAGAATTAAAGCTTATTAAGTATAGTTTCTCATAGAGGAAACGGTGTAAGTAATGGAATTATAAATCGTGAGATATAATAAATTCTGCGATACAAGGTCAGAACAAATTCGAGTTTCCCTGTTCTGACTTTGGAAAATCATTAAAACTTGGAGAAAAATAATTAGGGGTTAAAATTTACATGTTTAAGTTATTAATGAGTGAATTTTCAATAGAAACAAATAGAAACATCATCCAAATTTTGTACTAAGAGATAAATAATTTTTAGCAAAGAAAGGTCGAATTTGTCAGACAGCAGAATAGGGGTAAGTTTGAAGATTTTAGTGTACTTATTGGCTAAAACAAAAATTCTAAAAATTTTATGATAAAAAGGTATTTGAGTCTAGTTTCAAACACATCAAGCATATCTTAATTTGGAATTCTGTAGCTCAAGATATAAATAATTTAGCAACAGTGACTCAAGTAGATAGCTTTGAAGGAACATATAAGTAAATAGTGAAAACATATATGAATACTTAGCTAGCATGGGTTACATTAAAAATAGACCACGCGGCCAATGCCAATTTGGGCCGAGTGGGGCACATGGACGTGTGGGCCCACACGGGCAAAGCACATGGACGTGTGAGCCCATTTTTATTGAATTGATTGCTAAGGTTTTACGGGTTGCCCAACTCAACTATAAACCTACTATAGGGTCGATAAGTATCACTTAGACCCCTAATTGTACGAACTGACTGTTTGATTTATATATGTGTTGAGCATGATGTTAGTATGCTTGTATACTGAACTGGTTATATGTACTGATGTCCTTAGATAGCATGTCATGACTTATATGTTGCATTGCGTGGGGTTGGGTTGATTATTTTTGGAGGAAGTGTACTGAAAGGCTCTTAATCCTAATATACTGGCAGTTCAGTTGCAAATTACTGTTTTGTGCGGCTTCTAGTACTACCTGGAGAGTAGGGATGGGTGGGTTGATTTGATCCCCACATGGAGTGTAAGGTTGGACGGAGATGGTGTGTAGAGGCTGGTTGGGTAGGACTTTGTTACTGAATACTGCATGACTGCTACTGATATTGTGATGGGCTAAGGGCCTACTACATATTTGATATGTACTGAGATGGGCTAAGGCCCAAACTGTTACTGATATTGAAAAAAGGCTTGGCCCAGGACTGATTAAATTGTGTACTATGACTTGCTATTGTTTATTTTCTATGGGATTACACATTGAGTTTTCGTAAACTCATGCCTTTTGTTTAAATGTGCACAGGTAATTCCCAGATCTAGACGGATCGGTGTGGCGGAGGACCCGACAATGACCACAATTTTGGACTTTTATGGTTTTTAACCCATATGTACAATAATATGTTTTATTTCTATTCTATTTTTATTGGCTAAGTTTTTGGGTTGTAATTGGACTTTCGGACTTTGATTTTGGGTTTTAATTATCTTTACCTTATGGATTACAACTGCTAGTAGTTGGAAACCTCGATTTTTCAAAAGAAACAAATATTTTTCCTAAATACACGATTGTTTAATCCGTTTTAAAAGCTTTCGCAAACAAATCATGTTTTGAAACTATCGATTAAATGAGCAACACAATTTTGGAACTAATAAAATATTAAGATAAGAAATTCAATGGAAATGTTTTTAACGCGGCGACATGGTTTTCAAACACCCTATCATGTGACATCACTAGATCCGGCCATAACGTCTGGGCCGGGTTTTGGGTTTTACATTTAGTGGTATCAGAACTAGGTTGCAAAACTCGACTGTGGATTACGAATTTTATAAAAATAAGGGTTTTGAAAAATTGATTAATTTCCAATTGATTTGAAATGTTTTTACTGAGTAAGTGGTACACCGAGTCTCCGGTGCCGATCCTGTAAGTGTTTTGAAACTGATACATGTTATGATATTCTGAAACTACAGTAGGTAGTATACTGCGAAAGCACTCTAGATAGTGTATATTGAGACTGTAGCAAAACTGATAGAGACTGCAATTTACGAAAATCACTTTGAATTACTGAAATTGTTTACATAAAACATCTGTTAGTAAATACTGAAACTAAAACCGATGCATAAAAATTCGTAATATAGATAAATCTGAATTGACATGAGTGCATGGGGTATTCGTGGATGTGGTACTCGAGGTCGAGGTAGAGGCCGTAGGGGGTTCGATCTGAGTCCTCTTTCTTGGGTAATATACCGAATTTGGATACAAATGAGACGCCAATGTCGCCTGCTACTGAGACTGAGTCTCATGATCACATGGCTGGGGACGACGTATTGTCCTAGGCTATGTTGAAGATATTGGAGAGGGTCGCTGGGCCTAATATTGTATTTGGGGGCTGTGGGTTGGTTACGAAATGACTCCAGTTCAATAGAGCTGAGCTCTTCAGGGGTGTCATTGGGGTCGCCCCTAATGTGGCCGAGTACTGTGTTAAGGTCATGGAGAGGATCATGGATGACCTGGATTGCACCTTTGAGCAGCAATTTAAAGGTGTAGTATTGTTGCTGCGTGATGAGGCTTATCAGTGGTGGCTTACAATTAAGGAGGGCACTCAACCCGAACGTATAACCTGGGAGTTCTTTAAGACCGCCTTCTAGGGAAAGTATGTGGGAGCGAGTTATATGGATGCTCGTAGGAGGGAGTTCCTGAATCTAATGCAAAGAGATCAATCAGTGGCCGAGTATGGTGGCGATTGAGTATGAGCGTTGTGTTCACTTTGAGGATGGCCTCAGAGATAATTTAAGAGTCGTGATAGCTCTGTAGAGGGAGCGTCATTTTTCTTCACTAGTTGAGAAGGCGAAGACCACCGAGGAGGTTAAGCGCGCTGAGCGCCAAAACTGCGGCAGGGAGAGAGGTAGGAACAAGAGGGATTTAGAGCCCTCGAGTTCTGTGTAAAGGCCTAAGAAAAAGGACAGAGCTGATGGGCCAGTTAGAGCTGGCCCCCTTGTTACTGCTACTAGACTGTAGCCATGTGTCGACTGTGGTAGACGCCATCAAGACGAGTGTTGGAGAAGGACTAGGGCGTGTCTGAGGTGTGGATCATTGGATCATTGCATTAGTGAGTGTCTGTTGAGGGCTGACCAGATGCAAGCTTAGGGTACTGGTACTACACAACCACAGAGGGTAGCACAATAGCCATCTAGGGGCCGTGATCAGACTAGGGGTGGTAATGGTATAGGTGTAATGGCCCAAATTCAAGGTTATCGGAATAGTGGTTTCGTAACCACAAATCCGATTTAAAAAGAAATTTATTTTAATATTTTTGCATGAATATTGGTATGATAGGAAAATAGTATGAAAATATCGATAGAAAAATTTTACCGATTTAGTGATTAGTTACAAAAAGAAATTATTGAAGAAATTGGGTAAAAATAAGGTATCGAGACCTCAATCTCGTAAAACCGAGTCAAAAAATATTTTTATAAATATTTATGAAGTGTTAATAATATGGTATTAAAATTTCGTTAGAATATTTTAATGTTTGGGTAGTCAATTAAGTGAAAAGGACTAAATTGAAAAAGGTGTAAAAATTACTAGAAGGATTAAATAGCACAATTGTTAAATGAGGAGGGACATAAATTGCAAATAACCCCAAAAGGAGATATTTTGGGCGGCATAAGCTGAGAAAAATCAGGATAATTAATGAAATAAGGGTAAAATGGGAAAATAACAAAATTTAATAACATAAAAATAGGACCAAATTGGAATATCTAGAATGCTCTTCACATTTTCTGCATTCTCATCAGCCAAAAACGTCCTAAGGGTTTCTTCAAGCTGGTTTTTCATAATTTTTGCACCAAGTGAGTTAATCCATGCCTTTTTCTTATAATTTTTGTGTTTCTAAGACTTTTACAACTAGGTCCTATTACTAAATTCATTAGTTTTTGATTTTATGAATGAATTTGAAAGTTGCTATGAATATGTGCTGGAAGCTTATGATGAAATAGGATGAAATTGAAGCTTTAATCTGTTTATGAGATGATTTTATTAGGTAATTTCAATAGAAATTGATTTGTAGGACCAAATTGTGAAAAAAATTTGGAATTAAAGTCTAGTACTAAAATTCTGATTTCCAAAGCTTATAAAGTAGTTTAAAGTGATGGGATAAAGTGTTAATTGAGAAAAATCAGCTCAATTGAGAGGTTAATTGAGCAGGGATGAAATTATCATTTATTGAAAGTTTAGGGAAAAATGATAATTAACATTATACCCTAAAACAGTTTTGGACAGCAGCAGTAGTCTAACTTTGAAAAATCACCAAAAATTGTATAAATCGAATTAGAGGATGAATAAAATATGAAATTAAAGGTTATTGAGTCTAGTTTCTTATAGAAGAAACGGTTTAATCAATGAAATTGTAAATCACGAGATATAATAGATTTTGTGAGACAATGTCAGAATGAATTCGGGTTCCCCTGTTCTGATTTTGGAAAATCCTTAAAAATTGTACAAAAATGATTATGAGTTATAATCTATATGTTTAGAATCCTTAATGAGTATATTTTCATAAGAAACAAATGGAAACATCATCCGAATTCTGTACAATGAGATAATTAATTTCTAATGAAGAGGGGTCGGAACTGTCAAACAATGAAACAGGGGAAACTTTAAAGAATAAACTGTACTTGTTGGCTAAACAAAAAATTCTAAAAATTTTATGGTAAGAAGACATGTGAGTCTAGTTTCAAGGAAAATTAACGGATCTTAATTTGGAGTTCCGTATCTTAATATATAAATAATTTAGTGACTGTGACTCAGTGAGACAGCTTTGAATGCACTATAAATAATAATGAAATTACAGAGAATGTTACATATGAACAAGAAATGTATTAGATTAATTATTAAATTTATTTATTTAGATCCGGAAAATTCAAATACGAAGCAAGATCGAGGAAAAGAAAAAGTTCGGGATTAGTAGATTTTTGGTTACGAACAAGTGTCGAGGTAAGTTCGTGTAACTTGAATTATATCCCTAAATGCTTGAAATGTTTGTTATTGATGTGTATATGATTTGGATGTTTATTGTATGATAATTGATCAAGTATTGATATTCTTGATGAAAAGAGAAAATAAATCCCGGTTGAATGGAAGGAAAATTCGATGGATCTCTGAAAAGGAATTGACGGTAAAAAGGATCTAGCCGGGACGGGTGATCCTATCCTGATATAGCCCTCCCGAAGAATATGTGAAAAATGGATTTAGCCCAGACGGGTAATCCGAATTAGGGTCTGAATTTAGCCTGGACTGGTAATTCAGATCCAAGCTCATTAGAGTAATTGTCGTTGCAGGGGATTTAACCTGGACTGGTAATCCCGACAATACTCTATGAGTTTATATTACAGGGGATTTAGCCTGGACTGGTAATCCCGCTGTAAGGATGAGGTTCGCGGGAGTGTGCTCTCTAAAATGGAAATGTGCGCACATGAATATGAATTGACGGACCCGAATTTGTACACTTAGGTGTACTTCTGAAAATCCATCGAAATTCCGAGAAATTCAACGGGATAAATATGGAAAAATAACAAGGAAATGGAAATCATGGAATTGATGAGCTCATCAATCATGGTATATATATTATCGATACATGGAAATTATTGGACTAATTTGAATGTTGAGTTTGTGCATGATAGGGGAATAATGTATTGAATGGATGTATAAATGTTTATTGCATTGTACTGAAAATATTAGGTAAGTATAATTCTTGTTACATGAGCTTACTAAGCACAAAGTGCTTACCCTATTTCGTTTTCCCCTATTTTGTAGTGTTAAGAGCTCAGAGGTCAGATTTGGTCAGAGACGCATCACACTATCAACCTCAAGATCTCGGTATACAAAGAAACTTTATTTTGGAAATCAATGGCATGTATAAGCTAGTAAAGTAGATGTTAATATGAAATGAATGTATGGTTAGCCATTGGTATGGCTAACAAACTTTGGTTTTGGTATGTGATGAGATTATCTTATGAATATTATAAATCTATCTTGAAAATATATTGAAATGAATTGGTTGTGTCGAATTAGTCTCGGTTTAAAATTTGCAGGGAAGATTTGATATTTATAAAGGGGTTATATTGAAAAAAATCAGTAAAATCTGGTAATGCCTCGTATCCTATTCCGGCGACGGAAACGGGTAGGGGGTGTTACATTTATTGGTATCAGAACTACGGTTTAGCCGGTTCTCAGACCGACGTAGCAAACATGAGATTAGCTATACATGCCATTTAAATTATTATTGATAGTGTGATATCTCCTGACCATTTGAAATGTGATTTTCTTATAGTAAATGTCTGCCGACCGAGCTCAACCCGAGGAAGCCGGGAGTCATACTCCGGCTTCAGAACAAAGAGAAGCTGAAGCTACTAGTAGTAGAAGGTCCGAGACAATGGACCAAAATGAAGAAGCTAAAATGGCCTTCTATCAAATGATGAATGAATGGTTTACTCAGTATATAAGAACTAACCCTGTAGTGCAGCAAACTCAAGCTCCCCTCCTCCTCCTCCATCGGTTCCCGAGATTTTGCAGGGTACAGGTGCCGAATCTATCAGAAAAGGGAAAGCCCCGGTTGATAAAATTAGAAAATATGGGGCAGAGGAATTCAGAGCTACAGTTAATGATGATCCCGAACGAGCTGAGTTTTGGTTAGAGAATACTATTCGGGTTTTGGAGGAACTATCTTGCACACCAGAAGAATGTCTGAAATGTGCAGTATCATTGCTAAAAGATACAGCTTACCACTGGTGGAATACTAAAGTTTTAGTTGTTCCGAAAGAAGAAATTACACGTGAATTCTTTTAGACCGAGTTCAGAAAGAAATATATTAGTCAGAGGTTCCTTGATCAGAAGAGAAAAGAATTTCTTGAGCTAAAACAGGGTAACAGATCAGTATCTGAGTATGAAAGAGAATTTGTCCGATTGAGCAAATATGCTTGGGAATGGGTACAATTAGAGGCTGAAATGTGCAAACAGTTCGAAGAAGGGTTGAATGAAGAAATTAAGCTACTGATCGGAATTCTTGAAATTCGAGAGTTTGCTACATTGGCAGAGCGAGCTTATAAAGCAGAAGAATTGAGCAAAGAAAAGAAACAACCTGAAAGAGAAGCTCGGGTTTTCAGTAAAAGATCGATGGAAAAATCTCAGTTTTCTGCTTCAAAGAAATTGAAGAAATACCAGGATCGTTTTACTTCAGCCACTGGGTATTCGGGTAGAGAGCGAGGTTTTCAGCGCACCAATCCAAGACCTTCTACTCCATCAGTGACCAGTGTTGGCAGTGTTGGTACCCCTAAGCCAAGATGCCAGTATTGTAATAAAACTCATTTTGGTGAATGTCGATTAAAGAGCGGGGCTTGTTACCGATGTGGTTCTTTCGATCATTTCCTCAGAGATTGTCCAGAAAGGGGTGAAAAAGAAGCTGAACAGACATCAAAGCCGGGTAATCTAATTTTGAGGGGTAGACCACCTCGACCATCTGGTGATGTCGGTGGTAGCCGAGGAGCTATGAGAGATACTGCAGGCAGGCCTGAGGTACGAGCAGCTGCTAGGACATATGCCATCCGTGCTAGAGAAGATGCTTCAGCACCTGATGTTATTACTGGTACATTTTCTTTACTTGATACTGATATTACTGCATTGATTGATTCTGGTTCTACACATTCATATATATGCACAAAATTAGTATTTGTTAAAAATTTATCGGTTGAACCTACTGAATTTGTGGTTAAAGTCTCGAACCCCCTGGGCCAGTTTGTGATGGCGGATAAAGTTTGTAAAAATTGTCCACTGATGGTAAGAGGTTATTGTTTCTTGGTTGACTTGATGTTACTTCCTTTTGATGAGTTCGATGTGATATTGGGTATGGATTGGCTAACTCAGCATGATGTAGTAGTAAATTGTAGACAGAAATATATTGTGTTGAAGTGTCAAAATGGAGAACTACTTCGGGTTAAATCTGATCAGACAGAGGAATTATCTAATGTGGTTTCAGTGCTGACAGCTTAGAGGTGTATCAGAAAAGGGTATGATGCTTATTTGGCATATGTGTTAGACACTAAAGTATCTGAGTCAAAGATCCAGGCAGTGCCAGTTGTATGTGAATTTTCTGATGTGTTTCCAGAGGAATTACCGGGGTTGCCGCCGGAAAGAGAAGTGGAATTTTCTATAGATCTGATTCCGGGAACTACTCCGATCTCCATAGCTCCGTATTGCATGGCTCCTATGGAATTAAAGGAGTTAAAGACACAGTTGCAAGAACTTGTTGACAGGGGTTTTGTTCGAGTCATTCACCTTGGGGTGCTCCGATTCTATTTGTGAAGAAGAAGGACGGATCCTTAAGATTATGTATTGATTACCGACAGCTTAACAAAGTCACTATAAAGAATAAGTACCCATTGCCTCGGATTGACGATCTGTTTGACCAGTTGAAGGGCGCCACTGTATTTTCAAAGATTGATCTCCGATCGGGCTACTATCAGTTACGGGTAAAGGAGTCAGATGTACCGAAAACAGCTTTCAGAACCAGGTACGGGCATTATGAGTTTCTTGTTATGCCGTTTGGGCTGACTAATGCACCTGCAGTATTTATGGACCTGATGAATCGGATATTCAGACCGTACTTAGACAGGTTTGTGGTAGTTTTTATTGATGATATATTGGTCTATTCCCGAGATGAAAATGAGCATGTAGAACATTTGAGAATTGTGTTGCAAATTCTGCGAGAGAAGCAGCTATATGCTAAATTCAGTAAATGTGAATTTTGGCTGCGAGAAGTGGGTTTTCTCGGACATATTGTATCCGTAGAAGGCATCAGAGTAGATCCGAGTAAAATCTCAGCTATTGTCAATTGGAGTCCACTGAAAAATGTATTTGAAGTTAGAAGTTTCTTGGGTTTAGCCGGTTATTATCGGAGATTTGTACAGGGGTTCTCTATGATAGCTTCACCGATGACCCGTTTATTACAGAAAGATGTTAAATTCAAGTGGACTGATGAATGCCAACAGAGTTTTGATCGATTGAAAGAGTTGTTGACAAAAGCACCTGTGTTGGTACAGCCTGAACCGGGTAAAGAATTTATTATTTATAGTGATACATCATTAAATGGTTTAGGTTGTGTCTTGATGCAAGAAGGTAGAGTTATAGCCTATGCTTCGAGACAACTTAAGCCACATGAAAGAAATTGCCCGGTGCATGATCTTGAATTAGCTGCTATTGTATTTGCATTAAAAATATGGCGGCATTATTTGTATGGTGAAAAATGTCATATTTATACTGATCATAAAAGCCTGAAATATTTGATGACACAGAAAGATTTGAATTAGAGACAGCGCAGGTGGCTTGAACTGATAAAAGACTATGATTTGGTTATTGATTACCATCCGGCTAAGGCTAATGTTGTAGCTGATGCTCTGAGTCAAAAATCTCTGTTTGCTTTACGAGCTATAAATGCCCGGTTGTCTTTGGTTGATGATGGTTCAGTCGTAGCTAAGTTGAGAGTTAAACCGACATTTTTACAACAAATATATGAAGCTCAGAAAAATGATGAGAAGCTACAGGCTAAACGGATACAATGTGAGTCAGGTAATGATTCAGAATTTCAGATTGGAACTGATGATTGTTTATTATTCAAAGACAGAGTATGTGTACCGAAGAATTCAGAGCTTATACAGAAGATTTTACATGTGGCATACAGTGGTATTATGTCCGTACATCCGGGAGGTAATAAAATGTATAATGATTTGAAGAAGATGTACTGGTGGCCAGGTATGAAACGTGATATTTCTGAGTTTGTATCAAGATGTCTGATATGTCAACAGGTCAAAGCTGAACATCATGTACCTTCGGGGTTGCTCCAGCCAATTACTATACCGGAATGGAAGTGGGAAAGAATTACTATGGATTTTGTGTCGGGATTACCATTGTCTCCGAAGAAGAAAGATGCCATTTGGGTGATCGTTGATCGATTAACAAAATCAGCACATTTTATTCCGGTACGTATGGATTATTCTCTAGATAAATTGGCTGAACTGTATATATCTAAGATTGTCAGGCTACATGGAGTGCCAATCTCCATTATATCAGATAGAGATCCCCGATTTACATCTCGTTTCTGGAACAAATTGCAAGAAGCCTTGGGTACTCAGTTGTATTTCAGCACTGCATTTCATCCTCAGACAGATGGCCAATCTGAGCATGTAATTCAGGTATTGGGAGATATGCTCAAATGTTGTATATTAGAGTTTGAAGGTAATTGGGAGAGGTATCTACCTTTGATTGAATTTGCTTATAACAACAGTTATCAGTCCAGTATTAAAATGGCTCCGTATGAAGCTTTGTATGGTAGAAAATGTAGAACACCATTATATTGGACAGAGATCAGTGAAAAGAAGATACATGGGGTTGATTTGATCCGGGAAACAGAAGAAAAAGTCAAGGTGATTCGAGATAGTCTAAAAGCAGCTTCCGATCGTCAGAAGTCATATGCTGATCTTAAACGAAAAGAGATTGAATTTCAGGTGGGTGATAAGGTATTTTTAAAAGTGTCTCCTTGGAAGAAAGTTCTCCAATTCGGTCGAAAGGGCAAATTGAGTCCAAGATTTATCGGGCCATATGAAATCGTAGAAAGAATTGGACCGGTCGCTTATCGATTGGCATTACCACCGGAACTCGATAGAATTCATAATGTTTTTCATGTGTCTATGCTACGACGGTATCGATCAGATCCTTCACATGTTATTTCTCCGACAGAAGTGGAGATTCAGCCGGATATGACTTACAATGAAGAACCGGTCAAGATAATGGCACGGGAAACAAAGGAGCTTAGAAATAAAAAGATAAATTTAGTGAAAGTATTATTGCAAAAGCACGGGGTTGAGGAAGCGACATGGGGACCAGAGGAGGCAATGAGGAAACAATACCCGAACCTCTTTACTGGTAAGATTTTCGAGGACGAAAATCCTTAAGGGGGGAGAGTTGTAATGGCCCAAATTCAAGGTTATCAGAATAGTGGTTTTGTAACCACAAATCCGATTTAAAGAGAAATTTATTTTAATATTTTTGCATGAATATTGGTATGATAGGAAAATAGTATGAAAATATCGATAGAAAAATTTTACCGATTTAGTGATTAGTTAGAAAAAGAAATTAGTGAAGAAATTGGGTAAAAATAAGGTATCGAGACCTCAATCTCGTAAAACCGAGTCAAAAATATTTTTATAAATATTTATGAAGTGTTAATAATATGGTATTGAAATTTCGTTAGAATATTTTAATGTTTGGGTAGTCAATTAAGTGAAAAGGACTAAATTGAAAAAGGTGTAAAAGTTACTAGAAGGATTAAATAGCTCAATTGTTAAATGAGGAGGGACATAAATTGCAAATAACCCCAAAAGGAGATATTTTGGGCGGCATAAGCTGAGAAAAATCAGGAGAATTAATGAAATAAGGGTAAAATGGGAAAATAACAAAATTTAATAACATAAAAATAGGACCAAATTGGAATATCTAGAATTCTCTTCACATTTTCTGCATTCTCATCAGCCAAAAACGTCCTAAGGGTTTATTCAAGCTGGTTTTTCATAATTTTTGCACCAAGTGAGTTAATCCTTGCCTTTTTCTTATAATTTTTGTGCTTCTAAGACTTTTACAACTAGGTCCTATTACTAAATTCATTAGTTTTTGATTTTATGAATGAATTTGAAAGTTCATATGAATATGTGCTGGAAGTTTATGATGAAATAGGATGAAATTGAAGCTTTAATCTGTTTATGAGATGATTTTATTAGGTAATTTCAATAGAAATTGATTTGTAGGACCTAATTGTGAAAAAAGTTTGGAATTAATGTCTAGTACTAAAATTCTGATTTCCAAAGCTTATAAAGTAGTTTAAAGTGATGGGATAAATTGTTAATTGAGAAAAATCAGCTCAATTGAGAGGTTAATTGAGTAGGGATGAAATTATCATTTATTGAAAGTTTAGGGAAAAATGGTAATTAACATTATACACTAAAACAGTTTTGAACAGCAGCAGTAGTTTAACTTTAAAAATCACCAAAAATTGTATAAATCGAATTAGAGGATGAATAAAATATGAAATTAAAGCTTATTGAGTCTAGTTTCTTATAGAAGAAACGGTTTAATCAATGGAATTGTAAATCAGGAGATATAATAGATTTTGTGAGACAATGTCAGAATGAATTCGGGTTCCCCTGTTCTGACTTTGGAAAATCATTAAAAATTGTACAAAAATTATTATGAGTTATAATTTATATGTTTAGAATCCTTAATGAGTATATTTTCAGAAGAAACAATTGGAAACATCATTCAAATTCTGTAGAATGAGATAATTAATTTTTAATGAAGAGGGGTCGGAACTGTCAAACAATGAAATAGGGGAAATTTTAAAGAATAAACTGTACTTTTTGGCTAAACCAAAAATTCTGAAAATTTTATATTAAGAATACATGTGAGTCTAGTTTTAGGGAAAATTAACGGATCTGAATTTGGAGTTCCGTAGCTTAAGATATAAATAATTTAGTGACTGTGACGCAGTGAGACAGCTTTGAATGCACTATAAATAATAATGGAATTATAGAGAATGTTACATATGAACAAGAAATTTATTAGATTAATTATTAAATTTATTTATTTAGATCCGGAAAATTCAAATACGAAGCAAGATCGAGGAAAAGAAAAAGTTCGGGATTAGTAGATTTTTGCTTACGAACAAGTGTCGATGTAAGTTCGTGTAACTTGAATTATATCCCTAAATGCTTGAAATGTTTGTTATTGATGTGAATATGATTTGGATGTTTATTGTATGATAATTGATGAAGTATTGATATTCTTGATGAAAAGAGAAAATAAATCCCGGTTGAATGGAAGGAAAATTCGATGGATCTCTGAAAAGGAATTTACGGTAAAAAGGATCTAGCCGGGACGGGTGATCCTATCCTGATATAGCCCTCCCGAAGAATATGTGGAAAATGGATTTAGCCCAGACGGGTAATCCAAATTAGGGTCTGAATTTAGCTTGGACTGGTAATTCAGATCCAAGCTCATTAGAGTAATTGTCGTTGCAGGGGATTTAGCCTGGACTGGTATTCCCGACAGTACTCTATGAGTTTATATTACAGGAGATTTAGCCTGGACTGGTAATCCCGCTGTAAGGATGAGGTTCGCGGGAGTGTGCTCTCTGAAATGGAAATGTGCGCACATGAATATGAATTGACAGACCCGGATTTGTACACTTAGGTGTACTTCTGAAAATCCATCGAAATTCCAAGAAATTCAACGGGATAAATGTGGAAAAAAAACAAGGAAATGGAAATCATGGAATTGATGAGCTCATCAATCATGGTATATATATTATTGATACATGGAAATTATTGGACTAATTTGAATGTTGAGTTTGTGCATGATAGGGGAATAATGTATTGAATGGATGTATAAATGTTTATTGCATTGTATTGAAAATATTAGGTCAGTATAATTCTTGTTACATGAGCTTACTAAGCACAAAGTGCTTACCCTATTTCCTTTTCCCTTATTTTGTAGTGTTAAGAGCTCAGAGGTCGGATTTGGTCAGAGACGCATCACACTATCAACCTCAAGATCTCGGTATATAAAGAAACTTTATTTTGGAAATCAATGGCATGTATAAGCTAGTAAAGTAGATGTTAATATGAAATAAATGTATGGTTAGCCATTGGTATGGCTAACAAACTTTGGTTTTGGTATGTGATGAGATTATCTTATGAATATTATAAATCTATCTTGAAAATATATTGAAATGAATTGGTTGTGTCGAATTAGTCTCGGTTTAAAATTTGCAGGGAAGCTTTGATATTTATAAAGGGGTTATATTGAAAAAAAAATCAGTAAAATCTGGTAATGCCTCGTATCCTATTCCGGCGATGGAAACGGGTAGGGGGTGTTATATTTATTAGTATCAGAGCTACGGTTTAGCCGGTTCTCGGACCGACGTAGCAAATATGAGATTAGCTATACATGCCATTTAAATTATTATTGATAGTGTGATATCTCCTGACCATTTGAAATGTGATTTTCTTATAGTAAATGTCTGCCGACCGAGCTCAACCCGAGGAAGCCGGGAGTCATACTCCGGCTTCAGAACAAAGAGAAGCTGAAGCTACTAGTAGTAGAAGGTCCGAGACAATGGACCAAAATGAAGAAGCTAAAATGGCCTTCTATCAAATGATGAATGAATGGTTTACTCAGTATATAAGAACTAACCCTGTAGTGCAGCAAACTCAAGCTCCCCTCCTCCTCCTCCATCGGTTCCCGAGATTTTGCAGGGTACAGGTGCCGAATCTATCAGAAAAGGGAAAGCCCCGATTGATAAAATTAGAAAATATGGGGCAGAGGAATTCAGAGCTACAGTTAATGATGATCCCGAACGAGCTGAGTTTTGGTTAGAGAATACTATTCGGGTTTTGGAAGAACTATCTTGCACACCAGAAGAATGTCTGAAATGTGCAGTATCATTGCTAAAAGATACAGCTTACCACTGGTGGAATACTAAAGTTTTAGTTGTTCCGAAAGAAGAAATTACGCGTGAATTCTTTTAGACCGAGTTCAGAAAGAAATATATTAGTCAGAGGTTCCTTGATCAGAAGAGAAAAGAATTTCTTGAGCTAAAATAGGGTAACAGATCAGTATCTGAGTATGAAAGAGAATTTGTCCGATTGAGCAAATATGCTCGGGAATGGGTACAATCAGAGGCTGAAATGTGCAAACGGTTCGAAGAAGGGTTGAATGAAGAATTTAAGCTACTGATCGGAATTCTTGAAATTCGAGAGTTTGCTACATTGGCAGAGCGAGCTTATAAAGCAAAAGAATTGAGCAAAGAAAAGAAACAACCTGAAAGAGAAGCTCGGGTTTTCAGTAAAAGATCGATGGAAAAATCTCAGTTTTCTGCTTCAAAGAAATTGAAGAAATACCAGGATTATTCTACTTCAGCCACTGGGTATTCGAGTAGAGAGCGAGGTTTTCAGCGTACCAATCCAAGACTTTCTAGTCCATCAGTGACCAGTGTTGGCAATGTTGGCACCCCTAAGCCAAGATGCCAGTATTGTAATAAAACTCATTTTGGTGAATGTCGATTAAAGAGCGGGGCTTGTTACCGATGTGGTTCTTTCGATCATTTCCTCAGAGATTGTCCAGAAAGGGGTGAAAAAGAAGCTGAACATACATCAAAACCGAGTAATCTAGTTTTGAGGGGTAGACCACCTCGACCATCTGGTGATGTCGGTGGTAGCCGAGGAGCTACGAGAGATACTGTAGGCAGGCCTGAGGTACGAGCACCTACTAGGACATATGCCATCCGTGCTAGAGAAGATGCTTCAGCACCTGATGTTATTACTGGTACATTTTCTTTACTTGATACTGATATTACTGCATTGATTGATTCTGGTTCTACACATTCATATATATGCACAAAATTAGTATTTGTTAAAAATTTATCGGTTGAACCTACTGAATTTATGGTTAAAGTCTCGAACCCCCTGGGCCAGTTTGTGATGGTGGATAAAGTTTGTAAAAATTGTCCACTGATGGTAAGAGGTTATTGTTTCTCGGTTGACTTGATGTTACTTCCTTTTGATGAGTTCGATGTGATATTCGTATGGATTGGCTAACTCAGCATGATGTAGTAGTAAATTGTAGACAGAAATATATTGTGTTGAAGTGTCAGAATGGAGAACTACTTCGGGTTAAATCTGATCAGACAGAGGAATTATCTAATGTGATTTCAGTCCTGACAGCTCTGAGGTGTATCAGAAAAGGGTATGATGCTTATTTGGCATATGTGCTAGACACTAAAGTATCTGAGTCAAAGATCCAGGCAGTGCCAGTTGTATGTGAATTTTCGATGTGTTTCCAGAGGAATTACCGGGGTTACCGCCGGAAAGAGAAGTGGAATTTTCTATAGATCTGATTCCGGGAACTACTCTGATCTCCATAGCTCCGTATCGTATGGCTCCTACGGAATTAAAGGAGTTAAAGACACAGTTGCAAGAACTTGTTGACAGGGGTTTTGTTCGAGTCATTCACCTTGGGGTGCTCCGATTCTATTTGTGAAGAAGAAGGACGGATCCTTAAGATTATGTATTGATTACCGACAGCTTAACAAAGTCACTATAAAGAATAAGTACCCATTGCCTCGGATTGACGATCTATTTGACCAGTTGAAGGGTGCCACTGAATTTTCAAAGATTGATCTCCGATCGGGCTACTATCAGTTACGGGTAAAGGAGTCAGATGTACCGAAAATAGCTTTCAGAACCAGGTACGGGCATTATGAGTTTCTTGTTATGCCGTTTGGGCTAACTAATGCACCTGTAGTATTTATGGACCTGATGAATCGGATATTTAGACCGTACTTAGACAGGTTTGTGGTAGTTTTTATTGATGATATATTGCTCTATTCTCGAGATGAAAATGAGCATGTAGAACATTTGAGAATTGTGTTGCAAATTCTGTGAGAGAAGCAGCTATATGCTAAATTCAGTAAATGTGAATTTTGGCTGTGAGAAGTCGGTTTTCTCGGACATATTGTATCCGCAGAAGGCATCAGAGTAGATCTGAGTAAAATCTCAGCTATTGTCAATTGGAGTCCACCGAAAAATGTATCTGAAGTTAGAAGTTTCTTGGGTTTAGCCGGTTATTATCGAAGATTTGTACAGGGGTTCTCTATGATAGCTTCACCGATGACCCGTTTATTACAGAAAGATGTTAAATTCGAGTGGACTGATGAATGCCAACAGAGTTTTGATCGATTAAAAGAGTTGTTGACAAAAGCACCTGTGTTGGTACAGCCTGAACCGGGTAAAGAATTTATTATTTATAGTGATGCATCATTAAATGGTTTAGGTTGTGTCTTGATGCAAGAAGGTAGAGTTATAGCCTATGCTTCGAGACAACTTAAGCCACATGAAAGAAATTACCCGGTGCATGATCTTGAATTAGCTTCTATTGTATTTGCATTAAAAATATGGCGACATTATTTGTATGGTGAAAATGTCATATTTATACTGATCATAAAAGCCTGAAATATTTGATGACACAGAAAGATTTGAATTAGAGACAGCGCAGGTGGCTTGAACTGATAAAAGACTATGATTTGGTTATTGATTACCATCTGGGTAAGGCTAATGTTGTAGCTGATGCTCTGAGTCAAAAATCTCTGTTTGCTTTACGAGCTATAAATGCCCGGTTGTCTTTGGTTGATGATGGTTCAGTCGTAGATAAGTTGAGAGTTAAACCGACATTTTTACAACAAATATATGAAGCTCAGAAAAATGATGAGAAGCTACAGGCTAAACGGGTACAATGTGAGTCAGGTAATGATTCAGAATTTCAGATTGGAACTGATGATTGTTTATTATTCAGAGACAGAGTATGTGTACCGAAGAATTCAGAGCTTGTACAGAAGATTTTACATGTGGCATACAGTGGTATTATGTCCGTACATCCGGGAGGTAATAAAATGTATAATGATTTGAAGAAGATGTACTGGTGGCCAGGTATGAAACGTGATATTTCTGAGTTTGTATCAAGATGTCTGATATGTCAATAGGTCAAAGTTGAACATCAGGTACCTCCGAGGTTGCTTCAGCCAATTACTATACCAGAATGGAAGTGGGAAAGAATTACTATGGATTTTGTGTCGGGATTACCATTGTCTCCGAAGAAGAAAGATGCCATTTGGGTGATCGTTGATCGATTAACAAAATCAGCACATTTTATTCCGATACGTATGGATTATTCTCTAGATAAATTGGCTAAATTGTATATATCTGAGATTGTCAGGCTACATGGAGTGCCAATCTCCATTATATCATATAGAGATCCCCGATTTACATCTCGTTTCTGGGACAAATTGCAAGAAGCCTTGGGTACTCAGTTGTATTTCAGCACTGCATTTCATCCTCAGACAGATGGCCAATCTGAGCGTGTAATTCAGGTATTGGAAGATATGCTCAAATGTTGTATATTAGAGTTTGAAGGTAATTGGGAGAGGTATCTACCTTTGATTGAATTTGCTTATAATAACAGTTATCAGTCCAGTATTAAAATGGCTCCGTATGAAGCTTTGTATGGTAGAAAATGTAGAACACCGTTATATTGGACAGAGCTCAGTGAAAAGAAGATACATGGGGTTGATTTGATCCGGGAAACAGAAGAAAAAGTCAAGGTGATTCGAGATAGTCTAAAAGCAGCTTCCGATCGTCAGAAGTCATATGCTGATCTTAAACGAAAAGAGATTGAATTTCAGGTGGGTGATAAGGTATTTTTAAAAGTGTCTCCTTGGAAGAAAGTTCTCCGATTCGGTCGAAAGGGCAAATTGAGTCCAAGATTTATCGGGCCATATGAATTCGTAGAAAGAATTGGACTGGTCGCTTATCGATTGGCATTACCACCGGAACTCGATAGAATTCATAATGTTTTTCATGTGTCTATGCTACTACGGTATCGATCAGATCCTTCACATGTTATTTCTCCGACAGAAGTGGAGATTCAGCCGGATATGACTTACAATGAAGAACCGGTCAAGATAATGGCACGGGAAACAAAGGAGCTTAGAAATAAAAAGATAAATTTGGTGAAAGTATTATGGCAAAAGCACGGGGTTGAGGAAGCGACATGGGAACCAGAGGAGGCAATGAGGAAACAATACCCGAACCTCTTTACTGGTAAGATTTTCGAGGACGAAAATCCTTAAGGGGGGAGAGTTGTAATGGCCCAAATTCAAGGTTATCGGAATAGTGGTTTCGTAACCACAAATCTGATTTAAAGAGAAATTTATTTTAATATTTTTGCATGAATATTGGTATGATAGGAAAATAGTATGAAAATATCGATAGAAAAATTTTACCGATTTAGTGATTAGTTAGAAAAAGAAATTAGTGAAGAAATTGGGTAAAAATAAGGTATCGAGACCTCAATCTCATAAAACCGAGTCAAAAATATTTTTATAAATATTTATGAAGTGTTAATAATATGGTATTAAAATTTCGTTAGAATATTTTAATGTTTGGGTAGTCAATTAAGTGAAAAGGACTAAATTGAAAAAGGTGTAAAAGTTACTAGAAGGATTAAATAGCTCAATTGTTAAATAAGGAGGGACATAAATTGCAAATAACCCCAAAAGGAGATATTTTGGGCGGCATAAGCTGAGAAAAATCAGGAGAATTAATGAAATAAGGGTAAAATGGAAAAATAACAAAATTTAATAGCATAAAAATAGGACCAAATTGGAATATCTAGAATTCTCTTCACATTTTCTGCATTCTCATCAGCCAAAAATGTCCTAAGGGTTTCTTCAAGCTGGTTTTTCATAATTTTTGCAGCAAGTGAGTTAATCCTTGCCTTTTTCTTATAATTTTTGTGCTTCTAAGACTTTTACAACTAGGTCCTATTACTAAATTCATTAGTTTTTGATTTTATGAATGAATTTGAAAGTTCATATGAATATGTGCTGGAAGTTTATGATGAAATAGGATGAAATTGAAGCTTTAATCTGTTTATGAGATGATTTTATTAGGTAATTTCAATAGAAATTGATTTGAAGGACCTAATTGTGAAAAAAGTTTGGAATTAATGTCTAGTACTGAAATTCTGATTTCCAAAGCTTATAAAGTAGTTTAAAGTGATGGGATAAATTGTTAATTGAGAAAAATCAGCTCAATTGAGAGGTTAATTGAGTAGGGATGAAATTATCATTTATTGAAAGTTTAGGGAAAAATGGTAATTAACATTATACACTAAAATAGTTTTGAACAGCAGCAGTAGTTTAACTTTGAAAAATCACCAAAAATTGTATAAATCGAATTAGAGGATGAATAAAATATGAAATTAAATCTTATTGAGTCTAGTTTCTCATAGAAGAAACGGTTTAATCAATGGAATTGTAAATCAGGAGATATAATAGATTTTGTGAGACAATGTCAGAATGAATTCGGGTTCCCCTGTTCTGACTTTGGAAAATCATTAAAAATTGTACAAAAATTATTATGAGTTATAATTTATATGTTTAGAATCCTTAATGAGTATATTTTCAGAAGAAACAATTGGAAACATCATCCGAATTCTGTATAATGAGATAATTGATTTTTAATGAAGAGGGGTCGGAACTGTCAAACAATGAAATAGGGGAACTTTAAAGAATAAACTGTACTTTTTGGCTAAACCAAAAATTCTGAAAATTTTATGCTAATAAGACATGTGAGTCTAGTTTCAGGGAAAATTAATGGATCTTAATTTGGAGTTCCGTAGCTTAAGATATAAATAATTTAGTGACTGTGACTCAGTGAGACAGCTTTGAATGCACTATAAATAATAATGGAATTATAGAGAATGTTACATATGAACAAGAAATGTATTAGATTAATTATTAAATTTATTTATTTAGATCCGGAAAATTCAAATACGAAGCAAGATCGAGGAAAAGAAAAAGTTCGGGATTAGTAGATTTTTGCTTACGAACAAGTGTCGAGGTAAGTTCGTGTAACTTGAATTATATTCCTAAATGCTTGAAATGTTTGTTATTGATGTGAATATGATTTGGATGTTTATTGTATGATAATTGATGAAGTATTGATATTCTTGATGAAAAGAGAAAATAAATCCCGGTTGAATGGAAGGAAAATTCGATGGATCTCTGAAAAGGAATTGACGGTAAAAAGGATCTAGCCGGGACGGGTGATCCTATCCTGATATAGCCCTCCCGAAGAATATGTGGAAAATGGATTTAGCCCGGACGGGTAATCCGAATTAGGGTCTGAATTTAGCCTGGACTGGTAATTCAGATCCAAGCTCATTAGAGTAATTGTCGTTGCAGGGGATTTAGCCTGGACTGGTAATCCCGACAATACTCTATGAGTTTATATTACAGGGGATTTAGCCTGGACTGGTAATCCCGCTGTAAGGATGAGGTTCGCGGGAGTGTGCTCTCTGAAATGGAAATGTGCGCACATGAATATGAATTGACGGACCCGGATTTGTACACTTAGGTGTACTTCTGAAAATCCATCGAAATTCTGAGAAATTCAACGGGATAAATATGGAAAAAAAATAAGGAAATGGAAATCATGGAATTGATGAGCTCATCAATCATGGTATATATATTATTGATACATGGAAATTATTGGACTAATTTGAATGTTGGGTTTGTGCATGATAGGGGAATAATGTATTGAATGGATGTATAAATGTTTATTGCATTGTATTGAAAATATTAGGTAAGTATAACTCTTGTTACATGAGCTTACTAAGCACAAAGTGCTTACCCTGTTTCCTTTTCCCCTATTTTGTAGTGTTAAGAGCTCAGAGGTCAGATTTGGTCGGAGACGCATCACACTATCAACCTCAAGATCTCGGTATATAAAGAAACTTTATTTTGGAAATCAATGGCATGTATAAGCTAGTAAAGTAGATGTTAATATGAAAAGAATGTATGGTTAGCCATTGGTATGGCTAACAAACTTTGGTTTTGGTATGTGATGAGATTATCTTATGAATATTATAAATCTATCTTGAAAATATATTGAAATGAATTGGTTGTGTCGAATTAGTCTCGGTTTAAAATTTGCAGGGAAGATTTGATATTTATAAAGGAGTTATATTGAAAAAAATCAGTAAAATCTGGTAATGCCTCGTATCCTATTTTGGCGACGGAAACGGGTAGGGGGTGTTACAATAGGTCGTGGGTAAAGAGCACCAAGTACAGGTGTTGGACAGGCTGAGGGAGGTAGCCGGTCCTAGTTTATGCTGCTCATCGCCAAGAGGATAGAGATGCTCCGAACGTCATTATAGGTACATTATTTTACTTTTGATGTGCCTTACACTACATTGATAGATATAGGATCTACGCATTCCTATGTTGCCGGTTCTGTTTCCAAAAACCTAGGGATTCTGGTTGAGAGTGCTTCTAGTAAGGTGATGGTGCTAAGCCCGCTGGGGCAATCTGTTAGAGTTAGCAAACTATAAAGGGATGTTTCTTTAGAGCTTCAAGGGCGGTATTTCTAGCTGATTTGATAGAGCTTCCGTTTGGGGAGTTCGATATGATATTAGGGATGGACTGGTTGGTCAAGCATCGTACCAGTTTGGACTGTGTGACTAAGAGGGTCGTATTGAGAACTGGGGAGAGTAATGAAGTAGTTGTGATTAGGGAACGTCAGAATTACTTGGCTAACGTGATCTCTGCACTGGTAGCTGAGAAACTGGTTCACAAGGGATGTGAGGCATATTTGGCCTACGTAAGTGTTTCTGCTTCTAGGGACTCTACTGTAAAGGACATCAGAACTGTGAGGGATTTGCCAGACGTCTTTCCTGAGGAGCTATTGGGTTTACCTCCGAATCAGGAAGTATAGTTTGGGATTGATCTTTTCCCTGGTAAAGCTCCGGTGTCTATCGCTTCCTATCGAATGGCACCGAAGGAGCTTACAGAGCTCAAGGCTCAAATTCAGGAGTTATTAGATCGTGGGCTCATCCGTCCTAGTGTGTCCCCGTGGGGAGCACGGGTACTATTTGTTAAGAAAAAAGATGGACATGAGGATGTGTATTGACTACCGACAACTAAATAAGTTGACTATTAAGAACAAGTATCTACTTTCAAGGATTAATGATTTGTTTGATTACTTTGGAGGGGCGTTTGTGTTCTCTAAAATTAACTTGCATTCTGGGTATCATCAGTTGAGGGTTAATGAGGCTGATGTGCATAAGATGACATTTAGGACTCGTTATGGTCACTACGAGTTTCTAGTGATGCCATTTAGATTGACTAATGCACCGGTAGCTTTCATGGATTTGATGAACCGAGTGTTTCAGCCCTACCTAGATCGATTTGTAGTGGTGTTCATCGATGACATATTGGTTTATTTGAGGACTGAGGATGAGCATGACGAGCACTTTAGGATTGTTCTTTAGATTTTGAGGAAAAAGTAGCTCTATGCTAAGTTCAGAAAGTACGATTTCTGGTTATGTGAACTAACATTTTTGGGTCATGTGGTGTTTGTTGAGGGGATTCGAGTCTATCCTAAAAAAATTAAGGCTGTATTGGATTAGAAGCAGCCTAAGAATGTGTCTGAGATCTGCAGCTTTTTGGGGTTGAAAGGTTATTATCGATAATTTGTGGAAGGATTTTCACTGATCGCAGCACCCTTGACTAAGCAATTACGTAAAGGTCTACTGTTTGACTAGACTAATGCGCAGCAAGAGAGCTTTGAGAACCTTAAGACTGTACTGACTGAGGCTCATGTTTTGGTACAGCTTGAACCTGAAAAGGAGTTCACAGTTTATAGTGATGCATCACATGTTGGTTTGGGATGTGTGTTGATGCAGGATGGTAAGGTGGTTGCATATGTGTCTCGTCAGCTTAAGACACACGAGGTGAACTATCCAACGCACGATTTGGAGTTGGTCATCGTAGTCTTTGTATTAAAAATCTAGAGGCATTATCTGTATGGTGAGAAGTGTATCATCTACACTGATCACAAAAGCCTTAAGTATCTCCTTACTCAGAAGGAGCTAAATCTAAGGTAGCGAAGATGGGTTGAGCTACTTAAGGATTACGATTGTATCATTGAGTATCATCATGGCAAGGCCAATGTGGTGGTCGATGCGTTGAGCCGTAGGGCTATGACTGATCTGAGAGCGATGTTCACTCAACTTAGCCTATTCGACGATAGAAGTCTGTTGGCAGAACTTCAGGTCAAAACGACATGGATTGAATAGATTCCAGGTAAACAGTTGGGGGATAAGTCTCTCAGGTTGCATTTTCGTCATGTTGAGAATGGTTACACTACTGACTTTGGGATAAACAGTGATGGGGTACTTTGTTTCCGCGTTCGGATTTGTGTACCAAATGATGAGGATTTAAGGCAATCGATTCTGAGAGAGGCGCATGGTAGTCCCTATGCTATGCATCCTGGCAGGTATAAGATGTATTGAGATCTTCGAGAATTGTACTGGTGGCCAAGGTTGAAGCGTGAGGTTACTGACTTCGTTGCTCGCTGTTTGACTTGTCAGTAGGTTAAGGCTAAGCATCAGTTACCTTCGAGTTTGCTACAGCCGGTTAAGATATCATTATGGAAATGTGAGCGAGTAACGATGGGCTTCGTTAGTGGGTTGCCTCTAACACCCACTAAGAAAGATTCTGTCTGGGTCATCGTGGATCGATTGACCAAGTCTGCTCACTTCATCCTTGTTAGGACAGACTTTTCTCTTTAGAAATTAGCTAAGCTGTACATATCAGAAATAGTGAGACTGCATGGGGTACCTGTCTCGATCATTTTTGATAGGGTGATTCAGATGGTCAGTCGGAGAGGGTGATTCAGATACTGGAGGACATGTTGATGAGCTGTGTTATTGATTTTTGAGGTAATTGGGAGGAGTACTTGCCGTTAGCAGAGTTTGCCTACAATAATAGCTTCCAGTCTAGCATCCAGATGGCACCTTACGAGGCACTGTACGGTCGTAAGTGTTGCACTCCTTTATGTTAGACTGAGTTGGGCGAGCGACATGTTCTGGGTCCTGAGTTGGTCTCTGAGACAGAGGATAAGGTTAGATTGATTCGAGATCGTTTGAAATTGGCTTCTGACAGGCAGAAATCTTATGCAGATTTGAAGAGGCATGAGTTCGAGTATTCTGTGGGGGACTTCGTTTTTCTCAAGGTGTCACCATGGAAAAAGGTACTGAGCTTTGGTCATAAGGGCAAGTTGAGCCCTAGGTTTGTTGGACCTTACTATATTCTGAAGCGAGTAGGACCAATTGTTGATCAGTTGGAGCTACCTCCGAGGTTGGATCGCATCCATGATGTGTTCCATGTCTCTATGTTGAGGCGTTACTGCTCTGATCCTACTTATATTCTCCCTGTTGAGGAGATTGAGGTTAGGCTAGACTTGACCTTTGAGGTGGAGCCTGTCAAGATTCTGGATCGTGACGTAAAGGTTCTGAGGAGGAAGTATATTCCTTTGGCAAAGGTTCTATGGCGTAAACATAGGACTGAGGAGGCCACATGGGAGCCTGAGGATAAGATGCGTCAGCAGTATCTTTATTTGTTCTGATCAGGTAAATTTCGAGGCCGAAATTTTCTTTTAGAGGGGTAGAGTTGTAACGCCCCAAAAATGTATATTCTTGCATTAGTAAAAGTATGACACAAATATCTGTCTATTTCAATGGTTAAGTGTTCTAAGGTGTGTATGAGGTCCCAAGTTCACGCCATGCCTTTGGCGAAATTTTGGAATTTTCCTGAATAAAGTCTCACTCTTGTTCAGTAGGCTTGTATTTGTTTGGTTGTAAGAATATAACAGAATGGGCCTGCTGGTTTGGTGGTTAGGTGTGGTGCTAATATGCTAGTGGTCTCGAGTTCGACTCCCTGTGCTTGCAAGGGAGGTTTTTTTTTGTTATCTGTGCTGTGAGGGAGTTTGCAGGGAAGTAAAATATTGAAGTGTTTGAGTGAAGTTTGAAGTTGGTTGTTGAGGGAATGTGGTGTAAGGTTTTTGGGGAGTTTGAGAGATAGTGGGAGTGTGGTGGGCTGTTTTTAGGAGAAAAATAAGGGATTAAGGGTGGTTATCGGATATTCTGTCAGTCTTTTCTTTTTATTTTCTCCCAAAAAAACTGCACGTTTTCCCTTCCATTCTCCCTGTCGAATTCTCCTCTACCATTTTTCTTTCTTTTTGTGTTAGAAAATCCCTTTTTTTTCCTTTTATTGTTTTGATCAAGACATGTCTCCTTGTTCGGGATAATGTTTGATCACTACGTTTTTCCTCATTTGGTAAGTGGCTTAAGTTATTGTAGTTTTGGCATTCGATTACCAACTGAAGGTTTTTATTTTCTATTTTGGACAGTAGACAATCAAGAAGAACTGAGTCTTCCTCGTGTCACCTCGTAATTGAAATCACTAACGGTGTTAGGGCAAGCATTGGTCGCTTGATTAGTGCTATGATTGTTTGTATTTGTGTTTTAAAAACTCGTTTAAAATCTGACTCTATGTTTGGGAATGTCAATTCTAGGTTCTGAGTGTCTTGGGAGTGTTTACACGTCAAACCGAAACCAGGTATGTACCCAAAACGCAAAAAACTGCACTAAAACAGTTTTGGACAACAGCAGTAGGCTCACTGTGAAAAATCACCATAAATTGTGGAAATCAAATTAGAGGATGAATAAAATATGGAATTAAATCTTATTAAGTCTAGTTTCTCATAGAAGAAACAGTGTAAGTAATGGAATTTTAAATCGTAAGATATATTAAATTTTGTGAGACAAGGTCAGAACGAATTCGGACTCCCCTGTTCTAACTTTTGAAAATCATCAAAAATTGGAGAAAAATAATTAGGAGTTAAAATTTACCTGTTTAAGTTATTGATGAGTCTATTTTCAATAGAAACAAATAGAAACATCATCCAAATTTTAAATAATTTTTAGCAAAGAAAGGTCGAAACTGTCACACAGCAGAATAGGGGTAAGTTTGAAGATTTTACTGTAATTATTGGCTGATCCGAAAATTTTGAAAATTTTATGGTAGAAAGGTATTTGAGTCTAGTTTCAAAGAAATCAAGCGAATCTTAATTTGGAATTCTGTAGCTCAAGATATAAATAATTTAGTAACAGTGACTCAAGTAGATAGCTTTTAAGGAACATATAAGTAAATAGTGAAAACATTTATGAATATTTAGCTAGCACGGGTTATATTAAAAATGGACCACACAGCCAAGGCCAACTTGAGGCCGAGTGGGCCACACGGGTGTGTGGGCCCACACGGGCAGACCACATGGGCGTGTGAACCCATTTTCATTGAATTGATTGCTAAGGTTGCACGGGTTGCCCAAGTCGACCGTGAGCCTACTGTAGGGTCGGTAAGCATCACTTAGACCCCTAATTGTACGAACTGACTGTTTGATTTATATATGTGTTGAGCATGATGTTAGTATGCTTGTATACTGAACTGGTTATATGTACTGATGTCCTTAGATAGCATGTCATGACTTGTATGTTGCATTGCGTGGGGTTAGGTTGATTATTTTTGGAGGAAGTGTACGGAAAGGCTCTTAAGCCTAACATACTGGCAACTCAGCTGTAAATTACTATTTTGTGCCGCTTTCGGTACTACGTGGAGCGTAGGGATGGGTGGGTTGATTTGATCCCCACATGGAGTGTAGGGTTGGACGGAGATGGTGTGTAGAGGCTGGTTGGGTAGGACTTTGTTACTGAATACTGCATGACTGCTACTGATACTGTGCTGGGCTAAGGGCCTACTGCATATTTGATACTGTACTGAGATAAGCTAAGGCCCAAATTGTTATTGATATTGAAAAAGGGCTTGACCCAGGACTGATTAAACTGTGCACTGTGATCTGCTATTGTTTATTTTCTGTGGGCTTACATACTGAGCTTTCGTAAACTCACCCCTTTTGTTTAAATGTGCACAGGTAATCCCCAGATCTAGACAGATCGGTGTAGCGGAGGACCTGACGGTGACCACGGTTTTGGACTTTCATGGTTTTTAACCCATATTTACGATAATTGGTTTTATTTCTATTCAGTTTTTACTGGCTAAGTTTTTGGGTTGTAATTGGACTTTGGACTTTGGTTTTGGGTTTTAATTCTCTTTACCACATGGATTACAGCTGCTAGTAGTATGAAACCTCGGGTTTTCAAAAGAAACAAATCTTTTTCCTAAACACACGATTGTTTAATCCGTTTTAAAAGCTTCCGCAAACGAATCACGTTTTGAAACTATCGATTAAATGAGCAACACAATTTTGGAACTAATAAAATATTAAGGTAAGGAATTCAATGGAAATGGTTTTAACGCGACGACACGGTTTTCAAATACCCTATCATGTGACATCACTAGATCCGGCCATAACGTTTGGGTTGAGTTTGGGGTGTTACAGTACCCATCGGATTAGTCTCGGCTTAGTATCTTTCTTGGCAAGTAAATACTTAATTGTTGAATGACCCCTATAGACAGTCTTTTTGGTACCTACAAGATAGGATCGAAACTTGTCAAAAGCAAACAGAATAGCAAGTAACTCTTTCTCTATTACCATATAATTTAGTTGAGCACCTGTCACAGTCCGACTTGCGTAGTAGATGGGATGAAAAACTTTGTTCCTTCGCTGGCCCATGACAACTCCTATCGCGAAGTTGCTTGCGTCACACATCAATTCAAATGGCTAATCCCAATCTGGTGTGACGATTATAGGTGCCAAAACTAACCGACTCTTCAAATCTTTAAAAGCTCTTAAGCACTTCTTATCAAATTTGAACGTCGTGTCCTTCTCCAATAATTTGCATAAAGGTTTAGCAATTTTGGAGAAGTTCTTGATAAATTTTTGATAGAAACCAGTGTGCCCAAAAAGCTCGTAACACTCTTTATACATGTTGGAGGTGGGAGTTTCTCAATAACGTCTACCTTTGCTTTATCTACCTCGATTCCATGTATCGTTATCCGATGCCCTAGTACAATACCTTTTCGTACCATGAAATGACACTTTTCCCAGTTGAGTACGAGGTTTGTTTCTTCACATCGCCTTAGTATCTTGGCTAGATTGGCTAGGCAATCATCATATGTATCTCCGAATACTGAAAAATCATCCATAAAGACTTTCAAGTATTTCTCAACCATATCAGTAAAAATAGACATCATACATCTTTGAAATGTAGCAGGTGCATTACATAAACCAAATGGCATGCCTCTAAATGCAAATATACTGTACGGGGAGGTGAATGTTGTCTTATGTTGATCTTCCGTAGCTACTGTAATCTGATTATATCCCAAGTATCCATCGAGAAAACAGTAATAGTCTCTCCCTACGATTCTATCTAGTATCTGGTCTAAAAACGACAAAGGAAAGTGATATTTCCTAGTTGTCTTGTTTAGCTTCCAGTAATCGATGCAAATGCTCTATCCCGTAACCGTTCTAGTCGGTATCAACTCGTTATTCTCATTTTTAATGACCGTAAAACCTCCTTTCTTTGGTATGTATTGGACCAGACTTACCCACAAACTGTCTGAGATGGGGTGAATTATACCTGTATCTAACCACTTAATGATTTCTTTTTTTACCACGTCCTTCATGATAGGGTTCAGTCTTTGTTGTGCATCAATCGTCCCTTTTTTGCCATTTTCCAAGATGATCTTGTGCATGCATACAGATGGACTAATGCCATGAATATCAGTTATGGTCCATCCAATAGCCTTCTTGAATTGTCTCAATACTAGGATGAGTTTCTCTTCTTGCTCAACGGTTAATTTCGCTGAAACAATCACAGGCAAAGTAGAAGCGTTACCTAAATAAACATATTTTAAATGTGAGTGGATTACCTTCAGTTCTAATTTAGGTGGCTCCTCGATTGACACTTTTGGTTGGGCATAATCCCTATTCCCTAACTCTAAAGATTCAAAGCGAGATCACGGATTAAATCCCCTTTGATTAGCTTCTAGCAAAGCTAAGTATTCATCCTCATTTACATCATTTGGAGGGTCTGATGTCAAAATTTGTTCCAATGGGTCCTCAATATAGTTGAGTTCCTTTTCCATGATTAATTCATTTGAATCGGACACTGCAGAACAATCATCAATTGTGTTAGAAAATCGCAAGACTTAAAAACATTAAATGTTGCCTGATACGCATAGTAAGCCCACCCTTCTGCATATAAATAAGGGTCCTTCTGGTTGCTAGGAAAGGTATTCCTAGGATGATTGGCACTTGTTCCTATGAAAAATAAATTTGTCTACACGTATCGATACGTCCTTGATTTTTCCTTCTGGATGTGCTAAGGATCAATCTGCCAATTAAAGTGTAATCGTAGTAGGTCTAACTTCACCTATCCCCAACTTCTTAAATATTGACATAGGCATCAAGTTGATACTAATATCCAAATCACATAGTGCCTTACCACAATATGTTTCTCCAATGTTGCAAGGTATGGTAAAACATCTAGGATCCTTCAACTTTGGTGGTAGTTTGTCTTGAAGATATGCACTACATTCCTTTGTCAGGGCCACCATCTCAAATTCTCTAATTTTTTTTTTATTTTTTTGACAGGATATCCTTCATGAATTTGATGTGGTTCAACATTTGTTCAAGTGCTTCAACCAATGGAATGTTGATATGAAGTTGCTTGAGTACATCTAGGAACTTCTTGAATTGAAGTTCCTGCTTCTGCTTCTGAAGTCTTTGAGGATAGGGTGGTAGAGGCTTTTGTATTGGAACTGGTTGATTCATCCTCTGTTCTAATTTTGTATCTAATGAAGTTGTTAGTTTATTAGAATTAGCTAGTTCAGAAGTTACTTTATCGGGTTTTGCAAATTCTAGTTATGGTGAAACTGAAATTTCAACACTCGGTTGTACTTCCTCTGAGTCTTGAGCATCAGCTGGCTCCTCTTAAACTTCGACGGTTTTGGGCTCTAATGTCTTTCTACTCCTCAATGTCAATGCTTTACAATGATCCTTCCCTAGATTCCTCAGATTTTCCGTATCATTAGTAAAGCACCTCGTGGTCGGTTTCTGAGTTAAATTGCAAGCTAGCCCATTTGGTTTTCCAGGTTTTTCAATGTAGTTGCTTGGCTTTGGATTAAGGTATCATTTTTGGCTATGTATGCCTTCAATATGTTTTCTAAGCCATTGGATGGTTCAATTTGAGATTGTTTCTGAACTTGTTGGGTAAAAATAGGTGGCTGAGTCGGTCTAGGTTGGGCCTCTGTGTTATTGGATCCAGCCCATTGGTTACTCCAAGAGAAATTAGGGTGGTTTTGCTACAATGGGTTATAGGAATTAGATTGTAGTCCTTGCCGTCCTCAGTTTTGGTTTTGGTTACCCATGTAATACATGGATTTTAGGTTCAATGGACATTATTCGAACAGATGTCCTTCCCCATAATAGACACAGGCTACATTTTCAAATTGATTCAGTGGCTGTGCTGCAAAACAATTAAACCCATTAGTGGTAAAATTTTTAAGCATTGAGGAAATTGAAGATACCTAATATACGAGTGAAGTGAAAGCATCCACTTCATGTATTCCAGTGATTCATCTTTCTAACGCTGCTTGATTGGTTGGCCATTGATAATTGTTGCTGGCAATCCTCTCGATGATTTCATAAGCCTCATTATAAGACTTAGAAAAGAAAGCACCATTAGTAGAAAAGTCCACTACCATCCTCGTGTGAGCATTGAGACCATTATAAAATGTCTCAAGTTGGATACAATGTGGGATTCCATGATAAGGGCACTTCTGTAATAATTCTTTGTACCTTTCTCATGCCTCATACAATGACTCATCATCCATTTGTTGGAAAGTAGTGATCTCGTTTCTCAACTTAGCATTCTTGCTAAGCGAGAGATACTTCATGAGGAATCTTTCTGGTAACTATTGCTATGTGGAAATTGAATTTGCTGGCAATAACTTCAACCAGGCTCGAGCTCTGTCCTTTAGTGAATATGTGAACAGATTCAATCGTAGTGCATCTTCGGTTACTCTGGCTAACTTGAAAGAATCGCTCATCTCCATAAACAGTCTTGAGTGAAGGTGAGGATCTTCGGTAGGCATTCCACTAAATTGGCCCATTGTCTGAAGCATCTGGAACATGACTGGCTTTAGCTTGAACTGTTGTGCCTCGATTTCAGGTCTCCTAATACCAGGATTAAGATCATGAAACACTGGCACAACATACTGTCTTAGAGCTCTATCCTTATCATCAATAATAAGGATAGGATTTTGAGCAGGGTTTGCTCCGTTTCCCTGATTCAGATTTTCAAAGTTCATCTCTTTGGTCCTTCTCTAACTTGCTTGTCTTCTCTATTGTCGAAAAGTTCTTTCAATCTCAGGGTCTACGAGGAGTAAATCAATGATTCGACCAATACTCATAAACACCTGAAACAAACATAGAAAATTTAATTAAGTTAAAATTGAACAGAAAAACAAACCAAAATGCAAAATTAACAAATTCACAAATAATGATTTTTTAGAACAGTCACTGGCAACGGTGCCAAAAACTTGGAACGACAGAAATGTGCAAGTGTACACAATCGCAACAAGTAATAAAGTGACAAGTAAATGTCGAGTTATCATACCCACAGGGACTGTGAAAAGAATTATTTATGAATGAAATTTAAAACACTTTAGTGAAGAAAAATATTTTGATTGAAGGAGGTGATTAAAAACTAGGATTTTAACTAAGTACAAAAAATAAAAATAAAATAAAAGTTCCAATGCACGATTTCAAAAGATGATTTTAATCAAGATGACATAATTGTGTTAGATTAATTACATTTCTTAACTTAGAATTATTAAACTCATGTTCATATTGTTACGAATAAATTCATGGCAACTCGGTAATTTGCTAACTTATGAACATATTTACCTACCAAAATCCATTTATCTCTTGACTATATCTCTACGTCAATTCAACCGATTAAACAAATTTTAATAAGCAAATGTGTTAATGCACATACATACTTATGAAATTAAAATAATTACATATCTCTATGCCAATTCAAACAATTAATTCAATATCATAAGCACATAAAAGATTACGTGAGGTAACAATGTATTTCTACCTTAAAACAATTTAATCACAATAATCTTGCAAGTTATGCAAGGCTAATGTATCGTTAGATACTGTTGCTAATTTAATCCTCAGCTACCTTAGATGATTAAACATGCACTGGTTAAGTATTGTGTCAATTAATTACAATTTCAATCCATTTAAATAATTAATTTATTAGTTACTTTAAAATTGTAACGCAAGAATAACTTAGTCATAGTTTTACTTAATCAAACATCTTACCGAGACCTATAACAACACAAACACAATTTTAATAGCTCAAGTAGACGAAATGCAATCAACCTAACACGAATTAAATTTAAGCCATATTAATTAAACTAAAAAATACCAACATCAAAAATATTCATAGACATGTTCATCATAACAACAACAAAATTAAAAGGATAGGGAACAAGAATCAAATCCGGTGCTTCTCTGAGGCTTGACTAGTTTGCTCTGCTCCTCTTTCTGCGCTTGTTCTTGTCGAACCGAGGCTTTCACAAACACTTGAATGCTGATCCAAATAGTGGTTGAATGAATCTTTTTCAAGAGGTGAAATCAACAAAGGAATAGGGAAGAAAATGAAGAATAACGGAAGGGGATTGAAGAGAGAAAGTGAGAGAGAAGTGAAAGGATAAGAGGTTTTGAGATGTATTTGAAGTGAACAGCCAAGAGGGGTATTTATAGGTTGAGAAGGCTGCTAAAAATATCCAAAATAAGTATCCAAAGACTCCCTCCATGTCCGGCCACACATGTGGCATGTTTGAAGATTTCAAACATGCTAGTTTTAGGTAGGGACAAATCTTGAAAGGCATGAATAGTGGAGGGGTTTAAATGCAAATTGAAGGTGTCTTCAAGGGCCATTTTTCAAGTCAAATAATCATCCAAATAAGCTAATTGGGTTAGCATATGGGACAGTTTTGGGCTGCCCAGTGCTTGGTTGGATTGGTTTTCTCGGTTTAGCTCAACTAGGCCCCTTTTCATAATTAATTAATAATAATTTATTTAACCCAAATTAAATTGGATTAAAATTAAAATTAATTATATTATGAATTAATACACAAATTTTGGACCGTCTTAGGCTGAAAAATTAATTCGCCTTGATGCTTCAAAATTGTTTCTCGGCTTTACACTTCTAGTAGTGTCTGTTGAGTCGTTTTTCGCCCTTTGTGCAAATCTGTCGAAAGTAATCAAAATTTGATATAAAATTAATTAAAATTAAAAATGTTCATAATTTGAGTGAAATTTAATTATTTTATAATTATTATTTATTTTTCGACAAGAATTTTACCGAAACTGCATGAATTTGAGTTAAAAAGGCATGAAAAAAGTGTGTATATTTTCGTGTTTCCAGCTGCTGAAGCAGAACGAGAAGTTGCGAAGGAATGTGCATTCTGGTAACTCTAGTTTTTAGGATAATCTAAACATGTAGGATGAGGCCCTAGGCATGTAGATCAAAGAATGGCAAAAGGTCATGGATGAGTTATGCAGAGACATAAGGGTGTTACACCCTGAATCGCATAACATGGATTGGCTGTTTTGTTCCAATAACCTATTGACCTTTGAAATGGCAGCGGTGAACTTACCATGTGACTTCAAGGTCTTGAAGGATATGTTTGAGGGAAGAAGGGACTCAAGAGCTCATCTGATGTAGTACAATGACTACATGAATGTGTTGGGAGCATTAGATGCAGCGAAGTGCAAAGCCTTTTCCACAACGCTCAAAGGGAGTGCCAATGATTGGTACCTATCTTTTCCATAAGGTTCAATTCAAAACTTCTTTAGTTGGGATAGATGTTATTGGGTAGATTCAGAGTCCATAGAGCGATCATGAATATGCCTATGGGACTCATGTCTGTGAAACAAAAGGAGGGAGAGTCCTTTCAGGACTACATGAAGAGGTTCCATGCGGCAACCCTAAACACCAAAAACTTGGAGGACCAGTGGACCACAGATGTCTTTATCATGGGAGTACAAAACGAACACGTACAATATTCCTTCGTAGATAACAAACTACAAAGTCTGGCTGACCTTTACGAGCGAACCCACAAGTTCACAAAAGCACAGGAAATCAAAAGAGCATCACATGCCACCTTTTATAGGGAAGATAGACAGTTCAGAAACAAGGATGGACCTCGCAGCAAAGAGAGGCCCCTAACTAATCACTGTGAGTAAGAAATGACAGGCCACAGAAGATTCAGGCCCAAGGTGACACACTTAAGGCTCCCCTGAGACCTCAACAAGACCACACCAGAAGATATGTTTCTCAGGGGAGGTTTGAAGCTTACACCCTAAATGCTACTCGAACCTACATTCTTACTCAAGTCAAGAGCCTTGGGTTCTTACACAAGCCACCTCCGATGAGGAGCATTTGGAGAAGGATGAACTCAAGGGACCAGTGCGTTATTCACGATGACATTGGGCACAAGATCGAGGATTGTTTCACGCTAAAGATGCTATAGAAAAGGCAATTCAAAACTGTGAGCTCACCAAATTCATGAATCAGAGTGGTTCACAGCAGGGTCAGAGCTCGCACAGTGATCCTAAGGGTAAACAAAAAGTTAGGGGTACCATCCATGTGATCGTAGGTACAGACGAGGATTGGGCAAGTTCCAATATAAAGAGGAGGGCATACATGTAAAGTTTAATGTTAGTTAGCACTCTCCAGAGGTCACGACAGCAGGAGAAATGGAGTGTGGAATTTGGTAGTGATGACGAGAAACTTGTCCACGACAAAGAAGGTAACGATATGATGGTGGTCTTGACAATTGTCTCGGGTTTCAAGGTTAAAAGAATATTAGTGGACAGCGAGAGTGCAATGGAAGTGTTGCCTTGGGACACATATCAGAAGATGGGGCTAAATGAACAGGCATTGTCCAAGGCTAGCCCGTTGTACGGTTTCGTGAATCACCCTATTGAGGTGAGAGGTTCAATCACCTTCCTAGTCACCTTAAGGGATGACATGTTCAGTCCCACATTGTAGACCACCCAATGGTATACAATGTCTGTAATACCCCGAAAATTACTATAGTAAGAAAGTAAGATAATATCCTTGATACAGTAAAATAAAGAAATAAAGCGATAGAAAGGGTAATATTGAGTTATGTCAACATTGGGAAGTATATTATGACATATTAATTCAAGAAAGGATTAAATTGCAAAAGTGAGAAAAGTTTTGTTGCCCAAGAGTAAATACTTAAAATTTGAGGGGTTAAAGTGTAAATACGAAAAAGTTGAAGGACCAATAGTGTAAATATTTTAAGGGTGGAAAAATCTAGAAACTAAGGAAAATGGATGAATTAGGACCAAATTGAAAAGGTGAAGAATTTTGAGGGACTAAATTATAATTTTACCAAATTAAGTGATGACTCAATGATGGAATTTCAAAAGATTATGAAGGGCAAAATGGTCAACTAGAGAGAGAGAATTCTAGAAGGTAATGATGATGTTTGTGATATTTTTAATTAATTAATTAGATAAATGTTATTTAATTAATATTTTATTAAGATTTTTAGTGTTATTTTATTATTAAATGATTAATATAAAAGGGAGGAAAGATGATGAAAAAATCATCATCTTTCCATGCAACCAACGTTAGAAGAGAAGAGAAGAAAGAAAGTTTTGCTTTCTTTACAATTTGGTCCTTTCACCAAAAATTCACTATTTTCACCTAGAAATCAAAAGAATTTCCATAGCTTCCAAGAGAGAAAAATAATAAGGGGACAATGGGGAGCTAGAATTTCAAGTTAGATTCAAGAAATAGAAGTTGGAGGAGAGAGAAAATCAAGTTAAAGATTGAAATCAATAGCACAAGGTAAGAACATCAAGATTTCAATATATTTTTAAGTTTGTTATTGCTGAAAAAAGCATGGAAATGATGTTATAGTACAGTTTTCTTAAATAAAGTCTTTTGTTCTTGATATATTAGTGAAGGGAAATAAGTGAAAATGATGGGAAATATTATAGAGAAAGGGAATTAGAGAGTTATAAACTTAGTAATCAACATCTTGCACTAAAATAGTTTTGGACAGCAGCAGTAGGTTAACATCACCATAAATTGTGGAAATCTAATTAGAGGATGAAAAAAATATGGAATTAAATCTTATTAAGCCTAGTTTCTCATAGAAGAAACGGTATAAGTAATGGAATTGTAAATCATGAGATATAATAAATTTTGTGAGACAAGGTCAGAATGAATTCGGGTTCCCCTGTTCTGACTTTGGAAAATCATCAAAAATTGAATAAAAATAATTATGAGTTATAATTTATATGCTTAGAATCCTTATTGAGTATATTTTTAAAGGAAACAAACAGAAATATCATCTGAATTCTGTACAATGAGATAATTAATTTTTAGTGAAGAGGGGTCGGAACTATCAAACAGTGAAATAGGGGAAATGTTAAAGAATAAATTGTACTTATTGGCTAGACCAAAAATTCTGAAAATCTGATGGTAAGAATATATGTAAGTCTAGTTTCATAGGAATTTAGCGGATCTTAATTTGGAGTTCCGTAGCTCAAGATATAAATAATTTAGTGACTATGACTCAAGTGGACACCTTTGAATTAATATATAAATAAATGGTGGAATTATAGATAATGTTACATATAAGCATATAATACATTAAGGATGTGGAATGGAGAGGAGGAGGAAAATAAATGATTATTCAACTAGCATGAGTTCTCATTAAAAATGACCAATTTGCATGTTTTAGGTTCAAGGACTAAATTGAATAAAAGTAATATTTTAAGGGTAAATTGGTAAAAATGTCAAAAAGTGACCAAATTGCATGAAATGAATTGTTTTATTATTTATAATAAATTGAATGAAATATTAATTTATATCAAGATTGGGTGGAAATTCGAGGAAAATAGAAAATTACCAAAATGTCCCTGAATTTTGGTATTTCTGCAATTTAGCCTGATAAGTTCGTGTAACTTGAATTATATTCATAGATGATTGAAATATATATATTGAATTGAGAAATTGATTTTAATTGTGAACATGAGAAATTGTGAATTGAATGAAATGGAAATGAAGCTTTGAATTACATGAGTAAATATCGGGTCTCGTAGGCCCTATTTGTTATGAATATAATATTTCGAGGATATGTTGTAAAGAATTATAAAAGCACGTTAATAATTTAAAAGTTTTAATTCGGATGAAATTTTGTAACTCGGTTTAATACGTATGCAAATGTATGTCTTCTAGTAATGCTTCGTACCCTATTCCGGCGTCGAATACGGCATATACCTTATTATCATTTCAGAAGTAAATAATTTCAATTTAAAAAATTTTGAAAATTATTTTTATATTATTTAAAAAAATATTTTTTAAATTTTTTTTGAGTTTTAAAGAGTTTTTACTATTTTATACTTTTTGGAATTTTTAAATATAGATATATTAAAACCATTTTAGAAATTTTTTTATTGAAAAAAATGAAATTTTTACATGTACTTTTAAAGAGTAAAGATCAAATTAACAAAAAAATATAAATATTAAGGGCTAAAAAAGTATTATGCCTTTTTTTTTTTTGTAATTACCACGTCCGCAACGCTAATAACAAAATTGGATGGGATGATCAAGGTTTTTAAATTAGAAAATTACAAGAGACTCAAAGTCTTGTTAAGTTATTTTAAATTATAAAAAGCAGGTTTAAACCTTTGATTAATAGAAAAGAAGCCAATAGATATGAGATTAAGTTACGATCCTAAATGACATTTCTTCATACGAAAACAAAAACTAATGTCTTCAAAGGTTTACAAATAGAAGCTATCGGAATTGATGTTGGAGGATGACGCAAGCACTATTCAAATTGGTTTGTAGCTTTCCTTGCCAAAAACCCCGACATTAAAACTGCTTATACCTGTTGAAACGGATTATTGTTGTTGCTGTAAAAATGGTTTGATAGCGTCCGCAATGATCTTTGCGTCAACAAGGCTGACGAAGAGGGTTGCAGTCAGGAGGAGGAGGTGGTGATAAGTTAATATCTCGCTTAGACACAACAACGAACCCGTGCCGGTGGTCATCGGAGGGAATTAAGACGAAAGAAAACCTCGAAACAGCTTCAGTCTGCGAAACCAGGAGGCCATGAATCAGTACTAACGTTAACAACAATGATTTGGCATCCATGGCCGGAGCTTGAAACACTGTTTTAATTGGTAAACTTATTAAGCTTTGCTATTTTCTAGGAATTGGCATCCATTATATTTGGCAACTTAACGTGTTTCGTGTCATTTAGGCAATCAAGTCCAAGTTTTGTTAGAAATATTAAAAGAAAAGTCTTCTTAGAAGATATTTTTAATAAAAAAGAAATATCTGTACTCAACTACTTTTAGACCATTAGGTATAAGTTGTGAATACCTGATGCAAATTCCACAATACGTGCATAAATTTCAAAACTGATATTTATATTTTTAATTTAAAATTTTGGTTGAGTAAACGTCACATTCAATTACGTCTTACCTTAATTGTAAAATTATTAAATGTTATGTTTTTCTATAAAAAAATAAATATAAATTTGAGGATATTTTTAATTTTTTTACATACAATTTAAAAAAAAAATTCATGCACATAATATGCAATTTGAATCTATGACCTTATAATCTTCTTTTCTTCAATTTTACTATTTTAACTAAAACTATATTTAATTTTCATATTAATTTTTTATAGAATTATCATATAAAAAATTTGACCCATATTGTGAGTGCGTCATAATCTAATAAACCATAAACTCTAAACTTGAAACTTGAGAAACAACATAATAATTATAATTAATATTTAATTATATTTAAATTGTTATAAAATAAATAGACAGAGAGTAAAGAACAAAGAGAATGGGAGAACAAAGAGAGAGCGTATTTTATTGATCAATCAGAATATTTACTAAGCTTCTCCAAAGTTTCTATTTATAGGCACAAAAAGTATAAATGAAGTAGAGATTTACTTCTAATGACTATTAGAATTTAAAATACATCAAAACTTATCTTGATCTTGATGAACATCCACTTAATAAGACATTCATAACACTCCCCATTGGATGTCCATTAGAAGATAATGTGCCTCGTTAAAACCTTATAAAGAACCCTGTGGGAAAAAAAAATCCTAGTGAAAGAAAAAGAGTACACATATCTATAATACGCATAATATGTTGCCTCATTAAAACCTTATCAGGAAAATCCAATGGGACAAAACCTTGGTTAAGGGAAAAAGAGTACAGCGCGTATTTACTCCCCCTCATGAAAACATCACATACTTTCTCATATTCTACACATTCAATCTTGAATACTAGTCTTTCAAATGTCTATTTGAATGTATTTGCTAAGCATTTATATCACCATGCTTTTGAAAGTCATGAGTGAGGGAAAATTTTGGGGAAATATATTTTGATCTCTTTAGGATTTTCAACAATAATTATAGGAAACTTTAATCATAATTCTTCTATAAAAATATAAATAGGTATTTTGGATCATTTTGTTATCCTCCTTCAACTACTATTCACTCAGTCAAATCTACCACATATGTTCAAATTATTTCAATTCATATAAAAAAACAATTTCCCGAGAATTTCAATATGCTTCTAGCATTCTAAATCCTTCAAGGATTTTAATATAAACTTTATTATATGGTGATTCATAAAAAATTGTAACAACAACCATTAGATGCAAGTTAAATCTTTTATGAACTGTCAGTTTAATAATATATCTAAAGGTTATTGTATCCACCACAAAAGAATATTATATCTTTTCATAATCAATGCCATGGCTTAGTGAAAAACTTTATATTTTTATTCCTCTTTTGTAAAACTATTTCATTTGTACCCTTACTGGCTTTATACCTTTAGATATTTGGACTACTAGACCAAAAACTCTACGAATTTAATTGTACTTGAGTTACGTCTTTCTATTTTGAACAATCTATTCCATAAATTTATTCAAGATTCTCCTTTTATTTCATTATTTCAACAATAATATTGCATACAAAACCATTGTTGACCAATTTTTTATCGATTCCACATTTTCTCAAATTGACATAACTTATCAAGATCTCTTATTTTCACTATTTTAATCTTCAGTTTCAGGTACCTGAATCTCTTTTGGATTTTTACTTATTAGTTATGTCTTGGGTCTCTTCTGGACCACCCATCTTCACTATATCACCATCTAGATTTATTATTACCTTTTATGAGAATTTTGATATTTGGAACTTGTAATGAGTTATCATTATTGAACTTTTGGATCAAATTACTCTCACCCTAAATCATTACATGTTATTATTTCTTGCCCCCTAGTGTCAGAAAAATTATCAAATCAAAATAGTAATCATAAATTATGTCATAATTTGAATCTCCAATGCATTCAAAACATCTAATAATACAAGGCGACTTGTAATTAATATATATTCCCAACTTTCTTTGAGGAGTCAACCATTTTTATGCGTTGTGGTGGAGCAATTGGAACATATACGCATATACAAAAAATTCAAAGATGAGAAATATTTAACTCTTGATCAAAAACCAATTGTAATGAGGAGTATTTTTAACTTGTTGGCTTGATATGTGCAACATGTAAATCAACATAATCTCATGTTTAAATAGGAAGTTTAGTTCTCATAAGTAATAGTTTAGACATTAATCAGAGGCATTCAATCAATAATTTCTCTAGACCATTATGCGCATAAATAACAAACTTTTACAAAAGTTTTTCAAACTTAATCAATAAAAGATTGAGACATAAACTCATCAGTATTAGCAAGATGAATTGTCTTAATTGCATGATTTGAAATTAATTATTTAAACAAGCAATCTTGCAAACGACAGGTTGCAAGTTGATAAAACATATGTGATTATTTTGTAGATGCATCTACCAAAATCATATAATATTAAAACCATCCACATGGTGGATGAATGGGCCCATATTCATTTCAGAAATGCAAGACATTAAATCTCGAATTTAGCTAGTGAGTTTCTAACAATCAATTTTCATTGAGAACAAGCAACAAATGAGAATTTTTTAAATTAAAGAATCTTCTGATTCTTTAATGAATGTCCGTATGAATTCTCAATTAATTTTCGCATCATATATGATCTAGGATGGTCTCACTGGTCACGCCAAGTAGTAAATGCATTTGTATAAGTAAACTTCTGGTATGTGTTTCAATTGTATTAAATTGTAAGAAATTGATAATTTTACTATCATTCTTTTTATTTTGTATCCACATATAAGTACTATTGTGACATTTACTACTAGAAATGTCTAAATCAATGTGAAGTCTATAATGCCACTAATTCAATAAATATAATTTCCAAATAATTATATGCAATATTCGCTTTAGGGAATATGTCAAAATCTTCAAATGTAGGGCATTTGGTCTAGTGGTATGATTCTCACTTCAGATGTGAGAAGTCCCAAGTTCGGTTCAAAAATATTTTTAAAACCCTTTTAACAAGAGTTTTGCATAATCAGTTAGCTACCAAGAATAACTGCCTAGGTGATGTATAGAAACAAGCCTATACTAAATATATCAATAAACATCACATCTCAAACATAAAAATATGACATAATGAAAACTAGCAATTTTTTTTCATAGCCATCGTCATAAACATGCATGAAATTTAATTCAAAATCCAACCATTCATGCTTATAGAACTTTTCATTTACAATTTCTCATGTCATTTCTCTAAATAATTAACAAATGGAATAATATAAAACGTATGAACTACTACATTTAACAATTCTTTGAATTAAATTAAATCTGAATGAACATCTCAAACATAAAAATATGACATAATGAAAACTAGCAATTTTTTTTCATAGCCATCGTCATAAACATGCATGAAATTTAATTCAAAATCCAACCATTCATGCTTATAGAACTTTTCATTTACAATTTCTCATGTCATTTCTCTAAATAATTAACAAATGGAATAATATAAAACGTATGAACTACTACATTTAACAATTCTTTGAATTAAATTAAATCTGAATGACCAAAAAATTCATTGGTTTATTAACACAAATTTGCATACTTAATATGTTTAAATCAAACATATTATTTAATTATAAAACCTACTATAGCGATACAAATAAATTAGTTAATATTCATTTTCATGAACAAATGAGATGCTTAAAACAATATAAAACTCATGTAATCAAAACTTAAAAAGAAGACAATCTCAAATATTTAAACCATATATCAACTTGATTTAATATTTAAAGATGTACTTTTTTTTCTGCGTTGAGTCTTGACGATTTTATTAAGAAGTAAGCAAATTAAACTCCAGTAGTAGACTTTTGATCCAATCAAAATCTATTAATAGCAAACTTTGAGAGTGAATCTTATTTTCCAGGTGTATAACAGGTACATAACCAATGACTCTTCAGAAATAAATTGTCTCTCTTTTTAAAAAGTTCTTAGAAATTCTTGTTTTCTTCATTTTTCCACTTCTGGTGGTGAGAAAATTTATTACGACCATCCCCATAACTATTATTATAGTCCAACTTACTACATCCACGTCAAAGATTATGTCTTTCGAATTTATTACATATTGTTACATTCTTTTTAAGGAAGGGTTAGGTTTTGTAATTAAAAACTTTTGTTCAATCATAAGTAAATTTTTTTCATGATATTGCTACTGCAGGAGCGCATTTGAATCACGAAAAGTTGAATAAGTTATCTCTTGCAAGGTTCTCATCAATAATATTTTTCCACGTAATTTTAATTGAGAACTTATTTTTAATACTGTAAAATTATACTCACAGTTTTAAAAACTTGCAAATTTAGGTGCATCCAACCATAACGAGCTTTAGATAGAATTACCATATTCTATTGCTCATATTTTTATTTTAAATTATTTCACAATTTAAGTAGATTTTTTACAGTCAAATATTTTGCTTTCAACCCCTTAACGGGGATAATGACAAAAGAATATCACAAAAATAGTCATGATCAATTCAATTTATAACAAGAGTAAATAAATATAAATCAATAACCTAATCCTCTTTTGATTCATATGAAATATAATCTTTTCCTCATTTACAATCTCAATATGCTATCCATTATACATATCTTTTAAAATCAATGAATTTACCATCACAAGATATTAATATATTAGCTCTTTTGGAGCTTTTGAGTAAATTTGTATTACCAAATATTGGAATAATTTTGATTTATATTTTCTTTTGCGTTCACTTCAAGGAATGCAATTGTAACACCCCAAACTCAGCCTAGACATTATGGCCGAATCTGGGAGTGTTATGAAAAAGGGTTTGAAATCTGTCTTACTATGTCAAATTTCTCGCGTTTAATTGTTACTGAGAAGAATCCTTATTTTATCAAACATATTATTATTCTAATTAAGAAAATGTTGTAATTTGCTCTTTCAAAACACTTATCTTTGCAGCGGAAGTTTGATATTTTTAAAGTTGAAAACCAAGTTTGTGTTTTCAGAAAAAAAATATTTGTTTGCATAAAATCATGGTTTTCGTATATCGTTTTGTTAAAACTTGTAGAAAAGTAAAAAAAAACACATCCAAAACCAAAATTAAAATCAAACAGTCTAGACAGTCCCAAAAATTACAAACTCTCAAAATAATCCAGAATTTAAATAAAACTATTAATTAAACCAATTCGTGAACTAGTGATCACCGTTGAGATTCCGTTGCACCGATCCACCTATGCCTGAGAATTACCTCAACAGAGCAGGCAACAGATGTGAGTTTTTATAAACTCAGTGTGTAACTTAACAGAGACAAACATGCATAACATCCAGATTTCTAGTACTTCAGAATAGAAGAAGACATAAGTCCCTAACAGAGTCAGATCGTACCAGAATCAATTTTTTAGAACATACAAATATACAGAGTCCTACCCCCATCCTCTACACACCATCTCCGTCCATCCCAACACACCATGTGGGGTATAAAATACCCACCCATCCTTACACACCACATAGTGTCTAAACGACACTTATCTGAATAGTATGTAGACAAGCTGCCAGTAAATCAACGATATGTCGCCTTACAGAACACTTCCTCCACATAAACCAAACCCGCCCCATATATAGATACAGATAATAGATACAGATAACAAAGACATATATACAGTGTTAACGTGTCTCGCATGCTCACATCCATATATCATACATGCTTTTACAATTCGAAAAATTATGCATATCGATTTCTTAAACTTAAATCAGTCCATCAGATTAGGAAGGTATCATGCATTAGGGTTTGTTTGCCCTTACCAACCCTACAGAAGGCCTACAGTCGATCGGAATGAGTTATGTGACCATAAGGAAAATTTCAGTCTTTTGGGCTCACATGCCTGTGTGGGCCTACACGCCCAAATTGGCCTTGCCCGTGTGGCCTACACAACCTACCCCTTAGCCCACACACTCATGTGGCACACTTGTGTAGGCCCAAAGGCCCATATCGGCCTAGCCCTTTGTAGCCTACACAGCCACACACTCGTCCGTCACACGACCGTGTGTCGTACATGGCCTGCCACACGGCCGAGCACACGCCTGTGTGGCATCGACAGGCCCCTTTTTGGCTTTTATCGAATCTCGATTTCTCGTGTTTTCATTACACATCTGGTTCAAAATTGACGCAAACATTCCCACGAGATAACTAGAACCTAAAATTGATCATTAAATCACCGAATTAGTCATCTAAATCACTATCAAAACTGAAACAAATTTGATCCAAACAACCTAATTTTTCAACCAAACCCTTACCTTCAGTCAAGAACAACAGTTCCACACAACTAAGTCACCGACGGGCAATCTCGAACCCCTTGGTTTTCTCCTAAACGACATTAAGGAAAACACTCAATTAAGAGTCACCAACCAAGAACACTAAACTACACGTACCAAACTTATCGAATCGAATTACAATCAGAATCTGAGATAAAAGAGAGTGACGAACGAACCACAATGCTGGTCAAACAACAATAACACATGGTTTTAGTTAGAACGAAAGATTATAGAGTGGAAACGGAAGAATTTTTTCAGAGAAAGAGAAAAGAATAGGGAGAAAAGAAAAAAAATCAGAGAAGGGGGAAGAGTTTTAGGAAAAATTAGAAATAAAATTTTAAAAAATCAAGGATAACAGATAATCCTAACTCCCCTTATTATCCCACTAACTATCCAACCTACAAACTCACAACTACTTCAGAATTTCACCATGATCGAACCTCTATCACACAACCGAAGCAAAAATTATCATTCACGTTCACGCAGGGATTCAAACACGGAACCTCGAGGTAAGCTAACACCTTACCACTTGAACCAGCAAGCTCATTCTGATATGAGTTTACCAGAAATATAATATAAGCCCACCCAACAGAGATAAGACTAGGATAAAAATAACAGAATTTTCCATAAATAAGACTTGAACCCAAGACCTCAAACACACATCCAGAACACTTAACCACTAAAGTAGAAACTCATTTACGTTAGAATTCATAGAAACCAAGTTAAAAAATTTAGGGCGTTACAACTCTAGAAATTTTAACCTCGAAATTTACCTGATCCGAATAGGTAAGGATACTGCTGACGTATCGAGTCCTCAGGTTCCTACGTGGCTTCCTCATTGCCATGATTCTGCCATAGAACCTTGACTAACAAAATAGGCTTCCTCCTTAGAATCTTTATGTCTCGATCCAAAATCTGAACTGACACCACCTCAAAAGTCAAATCTGGTCTAAGCTCAATCTTCTCAACAGAAACAATGTGAGATGGATCAGACCGATACCGCCTTAACATCGAAACGTGAAACACATCATGGATATTGTCTAACTCTGAGGTAGCTCTAACTGATAAGCGACCAGTCACATACGCTTCAGAATCCGATACGGCCCAATGAACCTAGGGCTCAACTTGCAGTTACGTACAAAACGCAAAACTTTCTTCCACAGAGATACTTTAGGAAGCACAAAATCACCCACAGAGTACTCGATATCCCTCCTCTTTAGATTTGCATAAGACTTCTGCTATCGAAAGCTGCCTTAAGACAATCTCGTATCAGTCTTTGTCTTCAGTCTTAGAAACCAACTCATGGCCCAAAACCCGTCGCTCACCCAACTCAGTCCAACACAATGGAGTGCGACACTTACGACCATACAGAGCCTCGTAAGGTGCAATCTGTATGCTAGACTAAAAACTATTGTTGTAAGCGAACTTAGCTAATAGTAGAAAATCCTCCCAACTACCTAAAAAATCAATCACATAACTCTAAAGCATATCCTCTAATATCTGAATCACCCTCTCAGATTGACCATCGATCTGAGGATAAAACGCAGTACTGAAGTCTAATCTTGAACCCAGAGCTTCATGGAGTTTTTTTCCAAAATTGAAAAGTCTCACAATATTATCGAAACTGGAACCCCGTGATAACATTCGCCTAAAAGCAAACGTACCATATGGACAAGTAAAGGTGTTTTATGTTGGTCCTCTAGGTCTACAACTATTTGGTTATATCTCGAAGAGCCATCTAAAAAATAATAGAATTCATTACCTGTCAGTCGATCTAACATCTGATCCATAAAAGCCAACGGAAAATGGTCCTTTCGAGTGGCTTTGTTCAACTTTCTGTAATCAATACAGATTCTCCAGCCGGTAACAATTCTTGTTGGAATTAACTTGTTACACTCATTTTCAACAATCTTGATTCCACCTTTCTTTGGTACACACTACACCAAACTTACCCACGAACTATCTTAAATAGGACATATGATTCTTGCATCTAACCATTTGATCACTTCCTTTCTCACAACTTCTTTCATAATAGGATTGAGCCTCCTTTGCCCATCAATTCGAGCTTTTTCACCTTCTTCTAAAATGATTTTATGCATGCAAAAAAAAGGGCTTATCCCTCAAATATCAGCTATGGTCCAACCAATTGCTTTCTTAAATTTCTTTAGAATAGCAATTAGTTGCTCCTCTTGATCTTTCGTCAGTTCCACTGAAATAATCACAGGAAAAGTAGAACAATCAACTAAATAAACGTATTTCAAATGGAAAGGAAGTACCTTTAGTTCGGGTTTAGGTGGTTCTTCAATTGACAACTTGGGTTGCACAAATTCTCTGACTTCAAACTCCAACGGTTCAAACCGTGTGGATTGAATAAAATTACTTGGATTGGCTTCCATCAAAGCCATGTTTTCTTCACCTTCATTATCCTCCAAAGGGTCAAGATCTAAGGCTTTCTCCAATGGATCTTCTTCAAAATTGCTTTCCATATAAACTAAGTTTTCTATCTCTTCCATAACTGAACACTCCTCTGCCGGATTGAGAAAATTCATCGCCTTAAGAATGTTAAAGGTTACCTGCTCGTTTTGAACTCGCATGGTGAGTTCTCCTTTCTGCACATCAATTAACGTTCTTCTCGTGGCTAAAAAAGGTCTCCCAAGGATGATCGGGACTTCCTTGTCTGCTTCAAAATCTAAGACAATGAAATTAGCAGGAAAAATAAATTTATTGACTCTTACCAAAACATCCTCGATCTTTCCTTCGGGATATGCTAAAGATCGATCCGCTAGCTGAAGTGTCACAGTTGTAGGTCTTACTTCACCTATCCCTAACATCTTAAAAATAAACTTAGGCATCAAGTTGATACTCACTCTTAAGTCACACAAAGCTTTACCATAGTAAGATTCACCAATGTTACATGGTATCGTAAAGCTTCCTAGGTCTTTCAATTTCGGAGGCAGTTCATTCTGCAGGAACGCACTGCACTCCTTTGTCAAGGCAACAGTCTCATACTCACTCAGTCGTTTCTTCTTAGACAATATATCCTTCATAAACTTCACATAATTCGACATTTGTTCTAAAGCCTCCACCAACGGAATATTGATGTGTAACTGCTTCAAAACATCCAAAAACTTCTTGAATTGCACCTCCTGTTTCTGCTTGTGTTGCTGCAATCTTTGTGGGTATGAAGGTGATGGAACTTTCGGTTGAACCGGATAATTTTTCTGAGTAGGTAAATCTACATCCATAGAAGATGTTAAAATATCTGAATTCACTAAGCTAGGGCTTACCTTGTCAAACTTTACAGATTCTAATTCCTTTGGTGTAGAAACTTCAACAGCTGGTTGATTCTTCTCAATGAGTTTATCTTCGACATCAATCAATTGGGGTTCTTGAATTTTACCACTTCGTAATACCACTGCCTTGATATGTTCTTTACCTAAATTTCTTGGATTCTCAGTATCGCTTAGCAAGCTTCCTTACGGTCTATTACGGAGCTCCGTAGATAACTGACCCATTTAGTTTTCTAAATTCTTCAGTGTTGCTGCTTGGCTTTGGATCAAAGCGTCATTCTTTGCCGTGTACGCTTTCAACAAGTTCTCCAAACTATTTGATACCTCAACTTGAGGTGGTTTTAGAGCTTGCTGATTAAACCCTTGAGATTGGTTGGGCCTTTGTTGCAATAAGTTATTATTCAGTCCATTTCCTTGGTTACTCCAAGAAAAGTTAGGATGATTACGCCATGAAGGATTGTAGAATTTGGACTGGGGTCCTTGTCCACTCTTATTTTGATATTGGTTTCCTACATAATACAGTGACTCGGGATTTGATGGACAATTCTCAAAAGAATGACCTTTTCGACAATACACACAGGAAACTACTCCAAACAGACTTGATGGCTGAGCTACAGAATTATTAGTACTATTAGCGGTTAACTGTTTTAACATAGAGGAAATAGACGATACCTGAGCTGATAACGAAGTGAGGGAATCAACTTCATGAACTCCGGCTACACATCTTCCTGAAGCTGTTCGATTTGTTGGCCATTGATAGTTATTACTCGCGATCCTCTCGATGATCTCATAAGCCTCATTATAAGACTTAGACAAAATTGCACCATTCACGGAAGCATCTACCATCAATCTTATATGTGCATTGAGACCATTATAGAATGTCTCCAATTGGATACAATGAGGAATCCCATGATGAGAACACTTACGAAGTAACTCATTGAATCATTCCCAATCCTCATACAAAGACTCGTCATCCAATTGTTAGAAAGTTGTGATCTCGTTTCTTAACTTAGCATTTTTACTAGGTGGGAAATACTTAACCAAAAATCTCTCTGCTAATTCTTGCCATGTAGATATGGAACTTGGTGGAAATGAATTAAGTCATGCTCGTGCTCGATCTCGCAACGAGTACAGAAACAACTTCAACCTCAGTGCGTCTTCAATCACACCGGCTATCTTGAATGAATCACTCACCTCCATAAACAATCGCAGGTGGAGATGTGGATCTTTCGTGGGCATACCACTAAATTGGCCCACCGTTTGTAACATTTGAAACATCATTGGTTTCAATTCAAACCGGGTTGTTTCAATATCTGGCTTTCTAATTCCTCGGTTTGACTCACTGAAAAGTGGCACAGCATATTGTCTGATGCATCGATCCCTATCATCGGCAATGAGGATAGGATTTCGTACATGATCGGCTTCATTACCTTGGTCTTGATTCTGATTTCCAAGATCCATCTCAACTTGCCTTTGAGCTGTTTGTTCACATCTTCTTTGTCTAAAAGTTCACTCAATTTCAGGGTCTATAGGGAGTAAATTGATAATTTGATCTATGCTCATAAAAACCTGAAAAGAAAATCACAAAAATTAAAAAGAATAAGTTAGTAATGTAAGAAATAAATCAAATTGGAAATAATAATTTCACGAAAATGACTATGGCAACAGTTGACAATTCCCGGCAACGGCACCAAAAACTTGTAACGCGTAGGTTTATGCAAGTGTACACAGTCGTTATCAAGTAATAAGTAAGTATCGAGTTATCATCTCCACAAGGATTGTATTTGTGCTAAGTCATTTAATTTGTAACATTATATTAACAATTTGGTAAATAAAAACACAATATAGTTTAGAAGTGGTGATTAAAATATATTATGCTAAATGCAATGATCCCTAATGCAAATTATCCTAAGTATGCAAACTATATGAATGAAATAGATTTTAGTAAAATTAAACATAATTTGTAACAATTATAACATAAATAAACTAGGACAATTACTTTAATTAAACTCATCTTATTATCAACATGCTTAATAATATTCAAAAAAATATTCTATGGCAACTCGATCTTTCATGAGTTTGGAAACCACATTAGGTCCTTTCGGAATCCTTTACTTAGTAAATACGCATTTTACTGATCCTTATTTACTAAGGGTTTCTGAGCATTCGTGTGAGGTAACAGGGATGTGTTAGGTTTGAAACAATTTAATCACACAAATCTAAAAACTATGCAGATAACAGAGCTTGGTTAGAGTTGTTATGCAACCTACAATTTAATCGGGTTAGGATCTAAATTGAGCATGCACATTTCAATTATGCATCCATTAGCCGTCGTCTTTTTAGGATCCTTCAGCTAATTCATGTGCATTTCAATCACGTATGAACGAAATACAAACTTGATTTTAATTGAAAACATGATCGATTGAGGCACAAACATTATAAGCATGAATCAAATAAATATTATTTAATCAAAACAATCATCCTAGCTTAAATAAAATTAAGCTAACATTGTTGTAAACAAGAACAAAGAACACATAGCAAACATCTTTATATTAAATTAAAGAAAAGAAAGATTAAACCCAATTCAAAGTGGCTGTCTCCCAAGACTCTGACTGACGAGACTCCTTCATTTCTTTGCTTTGCTCTTTTGCTAATGGTTCTCCAAGGTGGCCAACCAAGGGTTCTTTAATAGGCTTAATTGCTAAAATCTCTATGAAGAGATGATGCTAGAAATGGGAATAGAAAAGGCTAAGAGAATTTGGATAGAAGAGAGAATGATGCTTGAAGGATGATTGAGGAATGCTTGAGGGATGATGAATGAAGGAATGAGAGGGTCTTATTTATAGGTGAGGAGAGGGGGATAGTTTACTAAAAATAGGAGTTTTCATCTTTTGAAGCATCATCTATGGGTGGCCGGCCATAATTTAAGCAAATTGAGCTGATTTTTCCTTGATTTTTGGTCAATTTGAGTACCACAACAACTCGAGACTGAGACTCGGTCAAATGTAAATCTTCAGGTAAATCTCTAATTTCTTCAACTCTTTAAGGACCTTGTGCAATTAAACCAAAAAGTGGTTTATGGACAGCCATGTGCAGCCGAATTTGGGGTTGGCTTGGTCTCCAATTTGGACGATTTTATAATCCAGCAAAGCTATCGACCTGTCCAGAATAAATCAACAAGTTAGAGGACCAATGAATAAAATTTATCCAATTTAATTAATTAATTAAAACCCAAATTATTAATGAAATATTTTTAAAATAAATTATTAAATAAATGTAATTTTATATTTTATTATTTAATTTAATCATGCATAGCCCACTTTATGGCTAAAAAATATATATTCAAATTAATATAAAATAAGTCATTTATTGCATGAAAACTATATAATAAAGCATAAAATCACATTTTAATAATTTCTATCTCCTAATTTCATATTTTCACATATTTCATTAATTTATTAAACAATTACTTAATTTTAACAACGGATTTAAGTAAAAAGGTGATAAATTACATAGGAAAAATCCTATATATTTTTTCATTTACAATGCTCTCCGACCACAACCATTTCCACATCATCCTCGGTTCTCAAAACTACCCTCTTAGTCGTGTAATCCAAACTGACTCGGTGCTCTACTAACCAATCCATAACCAAAATTTAGTCAAACTCTCCAAACGGTAACTCCATCAAATTTACAAGAAACATGACCCCTTGAACTTCCAGTGGTACATTCCTATACAGTCTATTAACCTGAATAGATTGACTCAACGGACTCAATACAGAAATCTCACCTGAAGTACTCTCAACCACAATCCCCAAGTTTTCTAAAACAGTACTAGTTATGTACGAGTGTGTTGACCCTATATCTATCAATGCAACATACGAAATATCATACATAAATAACGTACCCGTAATCATATTAGGGGTGCCTCTGTCGTCACGGTGTTGAGCAGTAGAAGGCTGCCTTGCCTCAGTCTGATTGGCAACTCTACTAAGTGCTCTCTGTCCTCTACCCTCTGTACCTGAACAAAACCCAAAATCGAAGCTTTCATCTGATTAGAACACTGTGGGCACTCTCTAATTCGATTCTCCAATGACCCATATCGCAGACATGCTCTTAATCTCCTCCAACACTCGCCCGGACGGCGCCTACCACAATCACTGCTTGGCTGAACCCCAGTAGGAGCAACTGGAACTCCCACTCTAGAAGGCCTATCAGGTCTGGCCCATTTTTTAGGCCTCTAAACAGAACTAGAGGGCTCCAACTCCCTTTTATTCTTGCCTCTCTCATGATCTCTATTCTGGTTCTCAATGCGCTTAACCTCCTTGGTGATATTCACCTTGTCCACAAGAATGGCGAACTCTCGCTCCCTCTATGGAGCTATCAAAACCCTCAGACTATCTCTCAAACCATCCTCGAGGTGCACACACTTCTCGTATTAAGATGCCACCATGCCTCGAGCGTAGCGGCTCAATCTCAAAAATTTGCCCTCATACTCGACCACAGTCCTGTCACCTCGCGTGAGATTCATGAACTCAAGCTTACGAGCATTTACTTAGCTCGTGCCTACATACATCCTCTAAAAGGCAGTCTTGAAATAGTCCCAATTAAGAAAATCTGGTTGAGTACCCTCCTCAACCAATAACCACCACTTATATGCCTCATCGCAAAGCAAAGAAACTGCACCCTTCAATTTTTGCTCAGGAGTACAGTCAATGTCATTCATTATCCTCTCGATGGCCTCCAATCAGTACACAGACATAGTAGGGGCGACTCCAGTGATGCCCATAAATAGTTTAGCTCCATTGGATCGAAGTCGTTCAGTTACCGACCCACGGCCTCCAGATCTAAAATGGGGTCCAACGACCCTCTCTAAAACTCTCAATATGGCTTGGGACAATGCGTCGTCCCCAACCAAGCGACTTTGAGACCCAGTCTCGATAGCAGATGAAACTGGTGTCTCGCTCGTATCTAGATTTGGCATACTATCCAAGGAGGAAGACTCAGCTCGAGTCCCCCTACGACGCCTGTCGTGCCCATGAATACCACGACTGCGAGTTACACGAGCATTCATCTTTTCTCAAGTTTTATCTATATTATGAAATTTTATGCATTAGTTTCAGTGTTTACTAGAAAATGTTTTATGTTTTAGATATTTGTTAGAAGTCTCAATTTCTAACTAAATTCGTATAGTTTTAAACAATTCTAGCTACAGTATCTCTAAGTTTAGAAGTACCTACAGGATCGGCGCTAGAGACTCGATATACAACATACTTACTCAAAAACAAACAAATTTTGTTTGTAAACCAGTTATTTTTCACATACGATTTTGGAACCCAAAATTCACAGCCCGAGTTTTGCAACCTAACTTTGATACCACTAAGTGTAAGAACCCAAACTAGGCCTAGACGTTATGGCCGAATCTAGGAGTGTTACGAAGAAGGGTTTGAAATCTGTCTTATTATGTCAAATTTCTCGCGTTTAATTGTTACTGAGAAGAATCCTTATTTTATCAAACATATTATTATTCTTTTTAAAAAAATGTTGTTAATTTTCTCTTTCAGAAAACTTATCTTTGCAGTGGAAGTTTGATATTTTTAAAGTTGAAAATTGAGTCTGTGTTTTCAAAAAAATATTCGTTTGTGTAAAATCATAGTTTTCGTATATCGTTTTGTTAAAAGTTGTAGAAAAGTCAAAAACACATTCAAAATCAAAATTAAAATGAAACAGTCTGGGATGTCCAAAAAATTACAAACTCTCAAAATAATTCAGAATTTAAATAAAACTATTAATTAAAATAGTTTGTGAACTAGTGGTCCCCGCTGAGACTTCGTCACACCGATCCACCATGCCTGAGGATTACTTGAACAAAGCAGACAACAGATGTGAGTTTTCATAAACTTAGTGTGTAACTTAACAGAAACAAACATGTATAACATTCAGATTGCTAGTATTTCAGAACAGAAGCAGACATAAGTCCCTAACAGAGTCAGATCGTATCCGAATCAGATTTTCAGAACATATAGATATATACAGATATATAGAGTCCTACCCCCATCCTCTACACACCATCTCCGTCCATCCCAACACACCATGTGGGGTATAAAACACCTACCCATCCCTACACACCATATAGTGTCTAAACAACACTTATTGTAACAGCCCGATTTTTAGTGGTGTCGAAAACAGTGGTTTCGAGGCCACCAAATTTGACAAGTAAGTTCATAAATATTATTATTTAATATTTACGAGTCAAATATGGTTTTAAAAGGTTTTTGGTTTGGTAATTTATGTTTTATAACGATTTATTGGGTTCAAGTGGTAAGACCCAAAGGTCAAGTGGTTTTAGAAAGTGAGGTATTGGGACCTCGTTTCTATAAAATAAGTCTTAAATATCTTTATAAATATTTAAGTAGTGTCATTAAGGTGGTATTAAAGTTTCGTTGAAAAAGTTTAACATTTCGATAGTTAATTAATTAAAAAGGACTAAATTGAAAAGGTGCAAAACTTACAAATTATAATAATTAAGTGATTAAATGGTTGATTAATAATGAGGGAGGACTTAAGAAACAATTATGCTTTAATTGTAATAATGGAACGGCAATTAAATAGAAAATAATAAAATAGTGTGAATTGGATGGCAATTTTGTAAATAAATGGAAGTTTTATTAAAATTAAGTTAAATTAAAGAATGAAAAAAAAAAAAACTTCATCCTTATCTTCTTCAAATGGCTGAATGCCATAACTAGGGTGAGGAGAAAGCTTTGGTTGGCTTATTTCTTTGCATGTAAGTCCATTTTTATCCCGTTTCTTGTAACTTTTATGTTTTTGAGATCGTTGCAACTAGGTCCAACTAACCCGTACCTTCGTTTCTGATTCTGTTAAAAATTTTGGAAGTTTCCATTGATGAATATTAGATTTTTTTTATGAATAACATGGATTTGGAGCTTTGATTGTGTTGTGTGATGATTTTGTAAAGTGATTTTTGTTAAATATTGATTTTAGGATTAAATTGTGAAAATGTCAAAATATTAGGGTTTGATAGTTAATATTAGGTTTATTAGGGGCTGTATAAGTGCCTAGAATATTTGGATAGATTATTTATTTGTGAATTAGTTAATTTGATAGATTAACTAATTAAGGGATTAAATTGTAAAAATTGTAAAAGTTTAGGGTAGTTGCATAAATTTGAAAAATAAAAGGGTATTAATTGTAAAATGGATTGGAAATGAAATATATGCTAATAAATGAGTAATTTTATATTTTAGATCAAGATCTCGTAGATACTCGTGGAAAAGGAAAAATAGCAGAATAGTCCCTGAACTTCTGCAATTACTACAATTCAGTCCAGGTAAGTTCATATGGTTAAAATTTAACATTTGTATAAATTTATGATTGGTATTATGCATATATTCTATCGTTGGAAATGAATTATTGTTTGAATTATAATATTGAATTGGATATTCAATTTGAATTGAACACGGGATTTGAGTACATTCGTGATTTGGTGTATGACGGAGGTTTGGAGTGGAGATGGTATTGGAGGGAGATATCGGCATTTTACCCAAGTAAATAGGGGTTCAGCATTTGTTGTGAACTCTCGTGTTTTACTTTCTGTTTGGCATGATTGGGTGGATCAACTCTTATGAGCTTCTGTTCAGCTCTTACGAGCTTTTGTTCAGCTTTCGAGCTTTTGTTGGTGTATTCGGGAGGACCAGCTTTTATGAGCTTCTATTGATGATTTACTCTTATCTGTAAGTCATTTTTCGAATGGAAAAATCTCGGTAAGGTTATTTATTTATGAATTTGAAAGACATGTTATTTATTTTTGTATTGATTTGAATACGGGATGTATTTATCAATTGAAGTTGTGAATGACAGGGAGTTGTCATGAATGATTTTTTATTATTTGATTTATTATAGTTAGTTAGGTAAGATTTTTGTTTATCTCGTCAAACTTACTAAGCTTTATTAAGCTTACTTGTGTTGTTTAATGTCATTGTAGATTTTCGAATGGTTGGACGATTGGACCGGCACTCAAGTTACACTATCCAGTTTATCTCGATAGTTTTTGAAACGTTAAATTTAGATTATATGGCATGTATAGGCTCTTGTGCTATTTTGGTTAATGTTTGGCTTATGTAAATGTTATGAATGATATTTTGTGCAAATAACCAATTTGCAAAGGGTATGAGAATGAGGTATAGTTGTTATGCTAGTATGTGTGGCTTACATATATTTGATTTGTTGTGGTTGTGGTAACTTTTTTAGGTATTTTGATTTGGTATTTCTTGAATGAGTTGATGAATTGAATAAATGTGTATTTGATATTAAATTGTATATAATTGTGGTACCAATGAAGGTACATTGGTTAGGTACACATTAGGTTGGTTTTTATGTGTTTTTGACCCGATTAATGTCATTTGATTTTATATTTGGTTAGTATTTGAGTTTCTTAAGGTACAAGCAATTTCATTAAGTTTGTATTAATGTATGATTTGAATTATTTACTATTTCGTTGTCCTATAATACTCTGCAACCTTGTTCCGGCGACAGATATAGGTTAGAGGTGTTACAGTTATCAGAATAGTATGTAGACAAGTTGTCATTTAATTGACGATATGTCACCTCACAGAACACTTTCTCAACATAAACCAAACCTGCCCCATATACATATATAGATAACAGATATAGATATACAGTGTTAACGTGTCTCGCATACTCACATACATATATCATACATGCTTTTACAAATCAGACAAATCATGCATGTCAATTTCTTAAACTCAAATCAGTCTATCAGATTAGGAAGGTATCATGCATTAGGGTTTGTTTGCCCTTACCGACCCTACGGAAGGCCCACAGTCGATCGGAATGACTTATGTGACCCTAAGAAAATTTTAGTCTTTTGGGTCCACATGCCCGTGTGGGCAACCACGCCCAAATTGGCCTTGCCCGTGTGGCTCACACGCTCGAATTGGCCTAGCTCATGCGGCCCACACAGCCACATAGTTGCCCATCACACGCCGTGTGTCGTACATATCCAGCCACATGGCCGAGCACAAGCCTGTGTAGAGTCGATAGGCCCTTTTTTCACCTTTCTTCGAATCTCGATTTCTCGTGTTTTCATTTCACACCTGGTTCAAAATTAACGCGAACGTTCCCACAAGATAACCAGAACCTAAAATTGATCATTAAATCATCGAATTATTCACTTGAATCGTTATCAAAATCAAAACGAAATTGATCCAAACAACCTAATTATTCAACCAAACCCTTACCTTCAGTCGAGAACAGCAGTTCCACGCAGCTAAGTCACCAACGAACAATCCTGAGCCCCATGGTATTCCCCTAAACGACATTAAGCAAAACACTCCATAAAGAGTCACCAACCAAGAACAATAAACTACACCTACCCAACTTACCGAATCGAATTACAATCGGAATTTGAGATAAAAGAGAGTGACGAATGAACCACAATGCTGGTCAAACAACAATGGCACACAGTTTTAACTGGAACGAAAGATTGCAAAGTGGAAAGGGAGGAATTTTTTTCAAAGAAAGAGAAAAGAATAGAGAGAAAAGAAAAAAAGTTAGAGAAGGGGGAGGAGTTTTGGGAAAAATCAGAAATAAAATTATAGAAGAAATATATCAGGGATAACAGATAATCCTAACTCCCCCCATTATCCCACTAACTAACCGACCCACAAACTCACAACTACTTTAGAATTTCACTATGATCAAACCTCTATCACACAACTTAAGTAAAAATTATCATCTACGTTCACACAGGGATTTGAACACGAAACCTTGAGACAAGTTAACACCTTACCACTTGAAGCAACAGGCTCATTCTAATATGAGTTTACCAGAAATATAATATAAGCCCACCCAACAGAGATTAGACTAGGATAAAAATAACAGAATTTTCCATAAATGGGACTTGAACCCAAGACCTCAAACACACATCCAAAACACTTAACCACTGAAGCAAATACAAATTTATGTTAGAATTCACAGAAACCAAGTTAAGAAATTTAAGGCGTTACAGTAATAGATTTACTAGGACAAACTTATAAACGCCCCAAATTTTTTTATTCCATAATCATCATCGCAAAAATACGTGGATTTCAAATAAAAATCTATCTATTCATGATATCATGATTAGTCTCCAATTATAATAAGCATGATATAATAAAGAAATCATAGTAAAATATATCTGAGATTCTTTAACGTCATTGTTATCACTCTGGCTATTATCACAAGCAATATTACAAGTAGTAAAACAAATTTGTTTTCGTAATAACATTTATAATCTATTAGTAAAAAAATCATTTAATAAATAAAATTAAAATTTTCATGTATGATGATTGAAAGTTATCCGATACACATTGTACCAAATTTCAATACCACATATGCGTTATAAAATCTTATGATGCTCTAATCAAATATTTATAAATTCATTTAAAAGATATAATATAATAATGTCAAGCATATTTAATAAAAATAATTTAATCATAAAAAATTGCAATCATCCAAATATCATACATACTATAATTTAATAAAAGAATCTTAGTTTAAAAGAAACCTTAAAGTAATAATATTTTTCATAAAATAATTTTACCAAAAATCAATCAACAAAGTAAGGATTATATAAAATTCTTTGCATTAAAAGGCATAAAAAAATTTAGAGACTTATGTATACCTGAGTGGTTAAAGGCTCTAATGATTACCCGTAGTGCGCAGACCTCAATTGAAATAGAGCAACTCAAGGAGGCAAACGACAACAGTAATTTTTGGGATATTTTTGTGACTTACGGAGAAAAATAATTAAAAGAAAGTTATGCTAATAACGTGTTATAAAATAAATAGACAGAGGGTAAAGAACAAAGAGAATGGGAGAACAAATAGAGCGTATTTTATTGATCAATCGGAATATTTACAAAGCTTTTCCAAAGTCTCTATTTATGGGCATAAAAAGTATAAATGAAGTAGAGATCTACTTCTAATGACTATTAGAATTTAAAATACATCAAAACTTATCTTGATCTTGATGGACATCCACTTAATAAGATATTCATAACATAAATAATGTTATTAGTAAGTAAAACAAAAAATAGTGAACTTATAAATAAATACTAATAACTTTGTTTAAACACAATTAAGTATTTATAATAATTATAATATTGTTTCTCTGGCTTTTGGCCTAAGTCTATGGTTTAAGATTTAGGGGTTATATCGAGTTTAAGGCTTAAGTTTAAAATTTAGGATTTAAGGTTTATATTGAATTTTAGGTTTCAAGTTTCAGATTTCTTATTTCTAATTTCAGATATTGAGTTAATGATAAAATAAAATTATTAATATGTATTTATAAGTCCTCTAGTATTATTTTTATTTCACTGATGATGAGGTATCATGTTGTTACTCACTTACTGTAGACTAAATATTCAATACTTTTACCAAATAATTTATGAGTACTTAAATACATATTTTATTTCTTTTAAATTTAATAATATTTTAACAAAGAGTTCAAAAAATATTCTATTATTTGTTATTTAACTAATGATGAGGTGTCTTTTATAGTTGTTCAATTTAACTAATGATGAGGATGTTTCCGTTGCAAATACAAGTAGTCTTTCTTACGCTTATCTGATGGGTGAGTGTTGATTAGAATAAGAAGGCACTCTTCAACCAAAATATAAGTAGAGTGCCACTTCAAATGGCACCACCAACACAATCTTAATTTAATAACATCCAGCAACTAAAGCAAGTTCGAGACTTTACCCCTAAATACCATTTCGTTTATGAGTAGCCACACTGATCATGCGATAGTGAAGAAAGTCATCTTCCAAAGTTGTTCAAATCGTCTATTAGAACAGGCCTAAATACCATTTCGTTTATGAATAACTTTAGCAGTGTCATCTATTTATAGGGAGAGGAAGTGAAACCCTAGTTAAATTAGTAGATTGCATGTAATGCATATTTAATAGAAGAATAATCCCCTAGTTGAATAAGGATAGAGAGGTGAGGTAACCCTAGTTAAAATACTAGCATTTGTCGTCCCCTTGTATTCAATATGAGAGGCTTTGAGCCTCTCTTGTATCAAGTCCAATTATAAGTGCTTCCTAAACTCTTAACCTAGCAATTTATAATTCAATCCAACCCAATTCACGTTTTATTTTATTTCTCAAAATAAATATTATAAATTAATTAATTTTCCAATTAAATAATTTTCTCAACCTAATTCTAATTTCGTTAAAATCATGGCAACTTTACCGTAAAAGAATCTATGTGAAAATATATTTAATTTTTCTACATTCAATATATTCACTATAACCAATTAATTTAATTCCATTTTTCAACTTCAATTAATTAATTAATAGTTTGAAAAATCATAAATTAAGTCTCAGGTAATTCTCATGCTTAGTAAGAAACCACAATCATTTTTTAATGTAACCCATTTCTCTAACTTAATCATTTCTATCTATTTCTGATCATTTGATTCAACATGTAATTCGTTTTCATTTCAACAAGCTAGCGGAGGGACCAATTGGACATATGTGATTAGGGCTCAAATTATTTATAATTAAGTTTCAATTTTTGGCCTATTAATTATAAACTTATTTATTCACGAAATCATTCCACTATAGTATCGTAACTAAGATCTCCCTAATGACACACCATTACAAAGCTACTCGATCAATGCTTGTCCAATGACCTTTTCATAGGTGTATTACCCTCATAGGATATCTTTAATCTCTTTGGGATAAATCCATTCTCCCAATATGATCCTATTTTTTTCTCATGGTAACCATTACATCTTCCTTCATGAAAAGTCAACTACTATCAAATAGTAATTAAGTCCTTCATCACAAAGACAAATGACCCTTAACCACATTTACTTTTCATCTATCATGCAATGCTAATGAGAGGATATCATTTACCCATGTCTTAGGTTATAAATTCCACCATAGTGAATGATGCTACATACTATAGAAGCCATATACCCAACGCACCAAATTTCGGTTCTTTATCTATTTGAACTCAGGCTTTTACTTACATCAAAGTATACGAGTCACATATACATAGTCCATTATCCACTTAGGACTAAGATATGTGATTTTCCACGAATTACACTATTATTTACATCAATTTTTACACATAACTTTAGCTTTTTTAATTGTTAAATCAAATCATCTTAGTATATATTTATGTTTTCATGCTTGAAGTAGTGATTTATGCTTTTTGTAATTTTTATTACATCTTAGATATCTAAATAAGGTTATGGGGTTATATAGGCCAAATCGAGAGTTAAAGATGCACACGCAGGCCGAAATTGATACTCAAGTCGTGACACCAAGACATTGATTTTGCAACACTGGAGACAAAAACAAAAAAAAAGTCCTGGAATGAAACTATTTGTTGTGTCATGGCACACCTCCTATTGTGTCGTGACACTGACCTATGTTGCAACACGGCTTCAGCACAGCCCAAAATCCCTATGTGCATCGGTTGAGATTTTTAAGGGCAATTAGGGGTCCTTTTACAACCTAAAACCTTAATTAACATTATAAACAAAGGGGCACTTTAGTCTTGTGGAATTTTGGCATATATAAACGAAATTATAACCAAATTTGTTTAACTAACCTTTATTTGATAATATGTTTTTATATAACAAAGTAAAGTGTTTTCAAAATAAAAGTTAAAGTTGAACAAAATTGGGCAAAATTGATAAAATCAAGTTAAAATGGTTTCAATTGAGTTAAATATTTTCAATCATGTTAAAACTGTTTTTAAACAAGTTAGTATCAAAAAGTATCAATACTTTTTGGCCAAGTATCGATAGTGTTCAAGATATCAATACCCTTTCTAAAAATCGATACCATATTGATATTATGTTTTTAATTTACACAAAAAGTATCGATACCTTTACAAAAAGAATCAATGCCTTTTACCAGGTTTCGGTAATTTGTATTTGGTATCACTGTAAACTAATTTTAGCGGTCATTGAATCAGGCATTAAATGCTAATAGTATTGATACTCGTAGAAAAAGTATTTATACCTTTTGTTTGTTACGGGTGAATTTAATGATCTAGTATTTTCATCATCAACGGCTCTATTAACTTTTACAACAACCCCAATAGTTGGAAATGTATTAGAGGGTATAAATACCATGTTTCAAAGGTCCTACAACAAGGTGAGAGATCAACAAGCTTAAAGATCAATCATTACAAACAAGCTTAAAGATCAATCATTACAACCTTTGTGCTTAATTCTTTCATATTTTTCTTGTACACACTTGAAAGCTTTCATTGTTATTCTGTAGCTCAAGTGATCTTCATTGTAATTGTGCTTAATTGGAAAACATTCTAATCTTGTAAGAGTTATTTCTTGTTTGCTACTTTGTTATACTTTTTGAGAAGGTTGAGTCTTAAGGTTTAGGTAGAAACCTTAAGGTAGTTTCAATCTAATATTTTGGGTAGAAATCTTAAATGAGTTGTAAAGTTAAACCTTATCCTCAAAGGTTGATCAAATTAGCAAATTTGGGAAAATCTTTAGTTGCGGAAAGGTAAGGTAGTGGAGTAGGCAATTGGGGTCGAACCACTATAAATCATTGCATTCATTGTTGCTCATTCATTTGTTGCTTCCACAAATTTTTTTAAGAAACCAATTCACCTCCCTCTTGGTGATTTTGAGTTGATCTTTTGAGTTAACAAGATTCAAAAGGGACTTCAACCCTAAACGATTTTACTTAGTTTTTAGTTTTCTTTGTAAATTAGGTTTTAGTTTTCAATTTTTCATTCAAGTTATTTTCATTGTTCTTCACAAGGATTGTGGATCTTCAACACTGTCAACAGATTTTAGTTTTTGCATTTCAAGTTTTAATTAGGATTTAATTTCTCTTTTTTTACTTTATTTTTTATATTAATATGATGTTCACATTCAATTTAGAGTTTGTATTTATTATGTTCATAGGTAACTAAATCTGTAGGGACATTAACAAACGGATGCGTGAATAGTTAATAATTATTTTAGGGATTCTTAACGGATCAGTTGGTTGTGAAAGAGGACTTAAACCCTAGGCTTGATGACCCTAAAAAGTCATTTAGGTAGATACAAACTTGAAATCAGTATAGTCTACTGAGCATCCCTTATGTAACAACCTGCTCGATGGAGACCCAATATTTAGTTACTGTTTGGCATATAAGTTAGTTAAGTTAATGGTAGAATTGAGTAAGTCAAGTATTCATTTTGGTGGAGGAGTATACTCTGTGGGATTCATTATTTGGTAAACTTTAGGGTTTGGTGGACTCTTCTGATAAGTATCTGCCATCGCAGATGTTTTGGACGAACTCGTTAAGTTTGCAATTTGATAAACTTATTTCTATGTTTAGTACATATTATGATAACTTAGTTAGTCATGTTAGGGTTTGGTTGAGATCTAATAAGAACTAAAATAGAATACTGTAGATGATTAGACTTAAAACTTGTTAAGTGTAGTTAATCACGGGAATCTAGGGTATTAGTGGAATCATCTGATTTTCCCACTAAACCTTGTGTCTATTGCATGAGCATATAAGAATAACATTGGCCATCAAGAATTACCTTTATGTCTTCTTCTTTCCTGAATTTCTCTATAAGTTTCTAAAAAAAAACTTAGAGTAGAGAGCTTCTTCGAAGAGGGTTAACAAAGTTTAGCTAACAACTATGTTTGTACTAGTTTACTAGTAATTTTTGGTAAACCCTTAAGTTATTATCAAGTAAATTCACATGTTTTTAGTTGTTCAGACATAAACCTTAGAATTGTTCGTAAGGAAAGAAAATTTCCTAAATTCTAGGTTATTCAATATCGAACCTCGCATGCATGTTAAGTTTTGATATTTTAATGATCTAATGGGAATATTTATCTTTCTTTTAGCTCAAGAAGCTAATGAAGGTCCCAACGACAAGGGCAGATGACTTGCTATGTAAATCACTATAGTAGAGTGTTCTGTGAGTTCCTTCTTACTTCTATGTGTTGTGAATTTCATTATTGTATAAATTTTATAAGGTAAGTAAACTCTCTTCACATCGCATGAGTGATAATTGTGTGGGTAGTGGTAATCTAGTGTCAACAGTAACAGTGTAGTCTGTCTGTGTTATGAGATAAATACCATCTTTCTATGATATGTGTGATGTGATATGTGGTGATGAAGCAGGGAAATATGTTTGTAATGCCTCTGTTAGGGCAATGATATTGCAAACTAAACTGGCAGGTCATGAGAAAGCATGTTTATCTAAACAAAAACGATTTGAGGAGTTAAAGGGGAGTATGTATACGAATATGACTATCTGATATGCTTCTGATTCTGAATTATGGGTACGAGGCTAGCATAAGGATGGGTTGTATGTGTTGCGTTAAGATACAGATAGTAACCGCCCATATGTTATGTAAGATGGCATGTTGGATCTGTTTGTAGTCTATAAATGTCATTGGGCATATTATGATCATACTGTTTAAACCCTTCTGAAAGGTTTAGTATTGTTTAGAATATTAATGTGCATGATATGTATGTACTCCCTCTTTCTCTTTGTAAATCACTAAGTTCGTATGAACTTACTCTGTTATCTTTCTTTCTTAGGAGTGTTTAATTGAAGGAAGAGGACTTTGAAGGGACTACGCCAGAGAATCATTAATTGTGAGTTGTCTGAATTATTTTGTATCATGCATGAACTTTCGGGGTGGCATGTAATTATATTTTGAAATCAATTTGTGTAACGATTTACTGCTTTTATCTAGATAACGTTTTATGAGAATACTTATAAACCTTTGATGTTTGTATTTAATATAATACATATATACTATTTTATGAGATCGCCTGTGTGAACATATATGCCAAATGTTTTTAAACGTTTTATTAACTACTAATGATGTTTATTGAAACTTTTGTAAAGGGAATAACCTTGTCGAGTTTCATAAGGCTTTCGCTAAAAATTATGTTTTAAATGCTATTTTCATGGCGTATAAATATTTTTTTGATTGTTTTGTCATTATCATATTGAGGACTACACCATTAACTATAGTCTTAAATAAATTTCAAATACCTTTGTTAAATTGGTATAATTTTAAGTTGTTGTGTACCATACTTGAATCCAATCATCAGGTCATGTAAGGTGTGTTGCACGATAGGCTAACCTGGTCTAACCTGTGACATTGAGAGATAAATAGTGGTTGTCGACTCATTAGATTAGCAGAAGGCCGAGAGGCTCTGCTAGGTTAATGACTAACTGATTGAATAAAACCCGATATAGGAGTTAACTATGAACACTAAAGCGAATTAGTCTATCATTCTTATTCTTGATAGATCTCCAATCCTGTGACTTTAGGCTATTTAATTCTTTTACCTATTTTATTTTCTATTTATTCTTTCAATTATGATCTCTCATAATATGGTTTGATTTAGTACTATTTAGATTTATTTGTGTAATAGTAATTATTAGTTTAAGCAAAGCTCCTTTAGGTTTGACCCTCGGAATACTCTTAATATTTTGTTGTACTAACAAATTATATTACAATTTAACCCGTACACTTACAGACACCACCTTATTTCCTATCTTTTGCAGCTGAATACACACTCTCGATGTTAGCAGGTCGGGAGGCGGTCAAGTTGTTGGTGCCATTACTGGGGAGGTTTGGGCCTTAATTTTTTTTACACGTAATAAACTAAGTAGGAACTTTCATAGACCATAGATACGATTTTATGTTTCATTATTTTTGTCGGTTTTATAAAAACTAATTTAATTTGGTTTTATAAATTAATTTTTTCGTATAGATAGTGTTCTAACTTTTATACATTAAGTATTTTTATTTTAGAGTGCTAATTTTTTACTTTTATCTTTCATTAATTTTTTTCGTTTAGTTACCTCATTGACGATTTGATTTAATCATGGATGAATTTGATTATAAGTGGAATAATGATGAGAGGACTTCTCGGGATGACGAATGGAATAATGTAACAGGTTGGTCGAATGGAGCTTCAACGAATCAATGGAGTCATGAAAAAGTAAATAAAGAGGGAGTATACAAAGAATGAGAGATAATGGAGAACTAAAGATTGCTCATGATAAAGCTGCGCCAAGTAGGAAACGAAGCCTCAACGAACCAGTGGAGTAATGGCTAAGGACACAATGCACTTGAATATCTATATGAGCTCTATAACACCTAGTTTTGGCTGGTCACAAATACGAGCAAGTAGAATGAGAGAAATCTGTGAGACGTAGTCCTATCCACCCAATTGATACTTTTGTCGCATAGGTCAGGCACAAAGTTGACGTTAGAGTATTAGGTTAGGATTGTTCTCTGAATGTGTTGAGTTGTAAGGAAGAAGAGATTGATAAGAGTATTGAGGATTTTTAGGTGAATTGGGTTATCGCCCAAGCTATTGTACACCCAGTTTATTGAGTTATTATGTTAGTTACGTTTTAACGAGGTAGTTAGGAAGGAGAGAAGGGAATGAACCATAATTTTAAAAATATTTGATTTCCATTTATAGTTGTAAACCATTTATAAAGGTAGTCTTAAAAGTTTGAGACACGTGTCAAGTTCCATAAGCGTTTAGGTTATTTATATAGAAATTCAGGTTAAAAGAGAGAGTTTTTCTTTTTCCTTCCTCAAAAAGTATTGTTACTTAAATCTTAAAGAACTTTTAATATTTCTTTCTCCTTCAAGATGGAGTTGTAGATCTGGATTTTCATCAGAGATTACTCCATGTTGTGAAACAGTAAGTCTGTTAGATCTAGTAAATAAATAAGATGAAGATTTAAGGCCTTGCTTGGGGATTTCTAATGTTAGAAATGATGGAAAAAGGGGTATATGAATAAATCTTGATGGGTTCCCTGTTCTGTAGCAGTAGTTGTTGTCGATTTGTGCAATGGAAATCTGGATCTGGAGTTTTCTGACAAACACATCTCGGACTAAGTTTCCTTTTTCTGCTCAACCATAGTACTTTCTTCCATGGAGAGACTTTCAAAAACACTTTGTCACCCATTTAAAACTTGATATCCACACTTTTCAAATTTGCATAAGTTTTCTGACAATCTGTAGCAGCTTTTAAATAAGTTCAAATCCCGATCAGAAATATTAAGCAGTGGCACACCATAAAATCTGACAATCTCAACAACATATAGTTTAGTTAATTCTTAAGCGAGTAATCAGTCTTGACCAGAATAAAGTGAGTTGAGTTCGCCAATCTGTTAACAATTACCCTAATTGAATCTTTCTTTTTCAGAGTTAATGGCAATCCCATTATGAAGTCTATAGTAACACGCTCTCATTTCCATTCGAGAATCATTCTAGGTTATAGCAAACCTAATGAAACCTGATGTTCAACTTTTACTTGATGACATACCAAACATCTGGATACAAACATAGATATTTCTCGTTTTATTCCCAAACACTAGTAACTTTGTTTCAAGTTATTATACATTTTATTGTCACCTGGATGTATTGAATAATTGTTACTATGTTTTCCCATAGAATATATGTATTTAACCATAGAATCATTCGGTACACATATTTGATTTCAAAAATACTGATTATCATCGCTACCAACACTGAAATTAATGGTCTAACCATTCTAAAATTGCTCCCATTTAGCTAAAAAATTCGAATCCTTTCTATGCAACTCTCAGATTTTTGAAGAAGTAAAAGTTTTAACTCTCGCCTCAACTATAATAGATCCATTATATTCTCAAATCAGGTGAGTATTGACAGCTTTTAGAGATTTCTAGTTTAGTAAATCAGTCGTCATATCAGCTTTTACTCAAATGATAACAGATGATCAGATCAAAATATTTCAATAACTCTAGACATTCACGCTATCTTAGATTCAATTCTGAAACTTCTGTAATAAATTTCAACTGTTCAAAGTTCTACTGGCATTTATTCAATCAAACAAATTTGACATTTTCCTATAACAACTTTGTCAATGGTAGAGCTATTATCGAATAGCCTAAACAAATCATCTATAATATACAGTAAATCCAAGAGAACTACACACTTCTATAATATTTCCTAGAGATTTTGTCACACTTGCTTTCTTTTGAAACCTAAAAATTAGGAATCTTCAAGGGTTAAATTAAAAGAGATGGTAAATTGGCGATCTCTACTGGAAAATTTAAGCAATATCGGGCTAGTTTGAGCATAGTTTAAATTCAAGTCTAATTCGGTTGGATTAGAACCAGTCGATCTCTTAGTGGGAGACACAATGATTGAAAATGGGTAGATCCTACCTAATTGTAAACAGTACAGGAAAGGCTATAAATAGTTGGAGAAATGACTTCATGGAAGACTTCTTCTCCAATTTGATTCATTTTCTTCTCTTCTTCATCTTCTATGGTTTCTCTGATAAAGCAATGGTATTGGAAAGCTCTGCATGGAGTGATGATTGTAAGGATTAAGTCAGAAAAGTAGAGAAATCAATAAGCTGGTAAAGTTCTAAGCCTTTCGTTATACGAAAGATTTAGAAAACAAAGTTAAGAGTTTTCAGAACCAATTTAAAGGTTTTGCATATTTCTGGAAAATTAAGGTTTAAATTACAAACATTGAGTTTAACATATGATTTGGTTGTCATCCTTAGCTTCTAGGAGAATGGAAGCTCTAGAGTTTGGAAAAGCTAAGCTCGGGAGACAGGGTGAGTACACATCAAGTAAGTTTCTATACTCAAACCCTAAATTACTAAAGTATGTTGTATGCTTTCATAAGTTTATGAATCCACCATTTTAATTTAGTGTGCATGATAAAGGGATATCATGAAAGGGATTAGAAGAAGCAATGACCTACGGTCTCAGGTAAGGGGTGTTACAGGAAGTGCCTCTAAATAATGATTGTTACGAAATTGGTTAAATGCTCATTTGAACGTAGTAAATGATTAGAATACAATTGGCATGCCAATAGGTTTAGAACACGCGCTTGTACGAGATTGCACTTTGGTGCCTCTATTTGCACTTCGGTGCCTCTAATTGCACAATTTTACCTCTATTTGCACTACAGTGCCTATGAATAGCATTTCAATTCTCTCTGGTTTGGTGTAGTTACTTGAATATCCGAGTTATATTACTATAGTTCATCGGGCTAGATAGAAATGAGATTAATTATCAAAAAGATTAATGGAACTAAATGAGTATATATAAATTATTTATGATTGATTAAACATGATTTATCTTGACAGAATGTGTATAAGTGTATATATATATAACATGATCCTGATTGAATTTGCGATGAATATGATTTATATGATGATATGATCTTATGCAAATCCCACCTACTTTGTAAATTGAATGTCAGGTTACTTTAAGATAAGTTGTTAAATTCAATTACTTGATTGAGGTAAGTTAGTTTAGTTTAACTATGGATTTACTAAGCTATATATGCTTACTCTGTTTATTTTTTCTGTTTTTATAGTTAACGTTTTGCAGAACTAGTCGAACGGATCAACTTCAAGGCTCACATTATCAAGCTTCTACCTCGATAGATTTTGATTTGTTATTTTGGTTTTTTGCATGTATATAGAGTTTTGGAGTTGATAAAATTGAAGTTCTAGTTGGTATTATAATGTGTTTTAAGTTTATATGTAGCATGTTATGTTAAATGTTTTTATGGTATGCTTTTAAGGGATGTGATAAAGCTATTTGGGGAATGACATGTTGAATTAAATTGTGAAATGGTTAACAACTTGGAATGTGGTGTGTGGTTTATGCTTTAGTTAATGATTATATGAATGTTTTGAATTAGATTGGATGTGATGGTGTCTTGTGGCATATTGGTTAGAACTAGAAACTTGTGTTTTTTTGGAAAATATTTGATGTGTTTTGAGTTGTTTAAAGGTATGATCTTAGTGAGGATTAGTGCATAAATTATATGGTTGATATGGAGTCAAATGGGAGATTTTTGAATGGTTGAATGAATGCATGTTTGATTGATTGTTTGAGGTGTCATTGATGGCATATTGGTATAATTGAGTTGTTAATCCTTGGTATATTAGTATTGTAAATTCTATAATGGCAATTAGTTGAATACAAGAAATCTTGATTATTAGTTAGAATGTTTGTTATTGATGATTTTAGGTCTCTAATTGTTTCTAAAGAGTATTATTTGAATTTTAGATGTTTTAAACATGAAATAGACATTTTAAAGATGGAATTTTACCATTTTTGAACTTTTGTATCGATATTTTTGTACTTCGCATTGATACTTGACCATATGAATAGTTTTTAAAACAAATAGAATACTAAAATAATATCAATTTTTATATAAGTATCGATACCCTTATTTTTTCCTAACGAACATAGTTGAATTTTGGTATCAGTATTTAGGTGTGGTATTGATACAGTGTAAATGCCCAACAATTAAATACCGATACAATTTTTTTTGAAACTTTAAAACTTCAAAAATTTTGCAAATTAAACCTATTTCATACTTGAATTTCACAATTAAGTACTTGTAGACTTCAATTTATTTTATTCCAATGTATGTGAATTATGTTATAAAATTTCAAATGTTGCCTTGATTGTTCCATGTAGCATAACCCGAATTGGGTAAAAGGTGTTACAAAGACACTACGGCATCCTTTGATAGTCTGCCGGATGATAAACACGGGGTATTATTAAGTAAGACCACAGCTAAAAAATGCTATGGCATCAAGTGATGATTTGATGATAAAATGAGTAAGACCTTAGTTGAAAGACGCTATGGCATCACAAATAGTCTGATGGTAAATAAACATAGGATAGGTCGACGAGAGATAAACACGGGGTAATCCATCGGGACAGCAAACTCAAGGATTATGGAGGTAAGACCATAGCTCGGCTAGGATAACCAATAGGGTCTGTCAGGACGATAAACGAGGGATTACTGTAACAACCCGTTTTCCAGTGGTGTTGAAAATAGTGGTTTCGGGACTACAAATCTGACTAGTGCGTTCATAAATATTATTATTTAATATTTACGAGTCTAATATTATATTATATAGAATTTTGACCTAATAATTTTTGTTGTTCGAATATTAGTTAAAGTTAAGTGGTTTGTCCCTAAAGTCAACTGATTTTGGAAAATAAGGTATCGAGACCTCTTTTCTCTAAACCGAGCTCGTAAATATTTTTATTAAATATTTAAAAAGTTATTATATTGTTATGCGAAGCTACGGTTCAGAAATTTTATTGTTTGACTAGTTAATTAAAGAAAAAGGACTAATTCGTAAAAGATGTAAAAGTTTATCGATATTGAATTTTATAGATTAAATAGCTTAATTAGTAATTGAAGGAGGCCTTATATGGTAATTAGACCTTAATAAACCATCATGGATGGTTGATCATTAGGTTTTATTACATTTTATATGTTTTATATCTTAGTTTAATTAATTAAAGTAATAAAATAAATAAAAATAATAAGAAAAAAGTAAAAATAAAGCTTTCATCTTCTTTACTTTTTATTCCCATGACCGAAACCACCATTTTTATACATAGAAAGCTTCGGCCAAGCTAAAACTTTGCATGGTAAGCCACTTTTCACCATTTCTTATAATTTTTATGTTTTTGTGATCGTTTCAACTAGGTTTAGCTAACCCGTGTCTCCGATTTCAAAACTGTTAAAGATTTTAAAACTTGCCATTGAGAATCTTGGATGTTTTTGATAGAAAATGGTTTAGTTGAAAGCTTTATAATGAGTTTGGACTAGTTTGTAAATTGATTTTGTTTAGTTTATAAGTTTAAGGATTAAGTTGTTAAATTTGGCATGGTTTCCTTGAAAAATTCCAAAATTAGAGGGTTGATTTGTAATGTAATTAAATTTGGCTCAATGAGTATAAGGATTAATTGTGAAAATAATCTTGTTTCGGTTTTAGGGACTAAATCGAATAATGTGTAAATGTTTGGGCCAATTATGAAAAATTGTAAATAGGAATACATAAGCACTAAATTGAATATTACATGAAGTTGAAGCTGATATATTGAAATAAAATTTACTTTATAGATCAAGAAGAAGTAGATAATTGTGGAAAAAGGAATGTTGTTTATTAGTCCCTGAATTTTGATATCTCTGCAGTTTAGCCTTGGTAAGTTCATACGATTTAATTTAGTATAATTCGTAATATTTTATTGAATTGTGAATTATGATTTGTGAATACTTATATATATTTAATGAAATAATCATAGAAATGATTCAAGGTGAGAAATGTAATTGAATTATAAGATATTATGCGGTTTTGGATATCGAGCCTAGATGGACATAAGATAGGATACAATTGGCATGTCAATAGATTATATTACGTGCTGTACGAGTCTGACTTGAGATGAAATGATGATTCCTAATTCATTCCTGTCCACTAAATATACTGGAGTCTAGAATTTGGTGGGGACTATCGTGTTATATTTATAGTTTTTCTGGCATGTTACCAAGGGCGGATGTAAAGCCTTTGGGCTTGGAACTTGGTGTCGATGTGTGTTCTGGAGGGACATTAGCCTACGGGCTAGGCACTTTGTGCCATGACGTGTTCTTGGTTGGTTTGGCTCATTGGAGCATTTTCGTGTGTTTCGGTGGATAACTGCGTATCCATATATGTTATATAGTTCATCGGGCAGATTTAAATTGGTTACATGACTTGCGTATTGAATTGTAAAAATATTTTCTTGATTTCCAATAATATATCGTGACTTGATGATGTAAGCACGACCGGGAGCTCATCGAACGCGAGCCGAGCATCACTTGAGCTTCCTAAACGTGCCATGACTAGAGCTCGAGCTAAGCACTTCCAAGAAGCTGATTCGGCCTTGTTTATTAAACTTTAGAGTGAGAACAAGCTCAATGGCGAAGGGGAAGCTCGGATCAGCATTTTAACAAGTCCTTGCACTCTCTTGCGAGCTGACTTTAGCTCATTTCCGGCTCATCAATCTTCAGTCAGCTCTAATCAGCTCATTGGAACTTGATTCAGCTCGTTGAGCTCATTTTAAATTACATTCAGCTCATTTCTTTTTATATTTTTCAATAATTAAGCAATAGTTTTATTTTAATTATTTCACTACAGCTCATGACCGAATATATTAGCTCAAATCAGCTTGATACATTAATTGTTATTTTTGAGCTAGCCGAATTAATCACTAGTTGAGTTAATTATTTATGAGCTTTATTTATTATGCGTTTGATATGTTTATTGCCGCATGTGGAGTTTCATTTATGGCCTGGTGCATGTATGCCTAGGTTCATTTGGAGGAAGGATTCATGCATGGTTGGATTCAAAGCATGGACGGATGCATGAATGATCACCTACAATGAATGAAGGCTGTCCCATAGCTTTCCAAAGTAACTATTCGGCCAAGGAGCAGCATCCAATTTAATTCTTAGCCACGTTCATGAAATGGAGCCAAATGTACATACATGAACAATATGGTGCAACGGATTAGAAGATGCATGCATAACTAGTTACATCAAATGGAAGAATGCATGAATGCTTACCTACATGCATCATGTGATGGCTATTGGTTTCTTATGTGATTATTCGGCCAATAAGCACCTACTGGAGGGGACATTCACACCATGGCCGAACCTAGACATGTCCATTGGTCTCTCATGCATTCACTAAATTCCAAGTTCATTTCCTTAGTTATGAAGCTGTCCATTGAACCTTTTCTTTAGCCGAACATAGACATAGTCACTAGGGAATTCATTTACTTAATTATAGCCGAATTTCTTAATAGCTAAGTCTTGTACATCTTGTCCATTCGCTATCCCTAGTAGCTTATAAATAGTTTATTTGTTTATTGCAAAAGGTTACAAAATTTGATTATTAAACTTAATAGAACTTTTGCTCTTGTGAGGTTACCTCCTCTCTTCTTTCGTTCGAGTCTCGAAGCGACTTATCTAGCTTGCTAGTGGCGTCCATCCGAACTCAATTGAACTTATTGCCAAACCGGTGTGGCATTCAACCATATTTTTATACCTTTGGTTCTTACCTCTATATAGGTAAAGGGTCAAGGTCCATCTTCGACTTTCATTTAATCCACCTTAAGCAATATAAGTCTCAGTGCAATACTTTCATAGTGTTGAATCATTCTTGAAGCTTGAGTTCATTCTACCATTCCATTATCTATCAACTTATAATTCATTTCTTTGTTTTAAACTGAACCTATCTACTATCAAACCCAGCCTATCTTTGAACCCATTTTGACTACTTCCGCTTATAAACCATCTTATCTCCATCTATCTACAAATCTAAACGAACTTCTCATCGACGATCGGGCATCTTAAGTGAAATCAACTTAATCAACAGAGCCAGTTCACATCATTTGGTATCAGAGCTTGCAAAATGGGGAGTACCGACATTCGTAGCTATCCCAAAAGAAGGTTCGTGAATTGAAAAAAAAATCTAAAGTTAAAAAAAGGTTGTATTTGTTTTCTTTGTAAATCATCAAATTGTATTGAAATATTAAAAAAGTATAAAAAAATACGAAGTAAAAAAAAAGTGAAGTGTTTATAGTTCGTTCTTGATATTTTCTGATCAAGTAAGGTTGAAATTTTCGTTTCCTACCTACCACCCTTAAAACGCCACATTTTAAACTAATTTTGTTTTGTTTTAGCCTACCCTAAACCTTTACAATCTATCCCTTGAAACCAATTTGAAACCGACCCACAAGCAGCAAAATAAGTCTACCCGAGACAAATTACGAAATTGTGAGACGAGGTCGAGTGGTAAAAGACACGAGTGCATTACATCAAAGAAAAAGCCTTAAACGAGTGTAAACACGAGCGTGAGTGAAAACATTATTATTTTTATTTCGAGTGAACTGTGAGATTTGTAAGTGAGGTATTTGTGAAAGGATTACACAATTTTTTGTTTGAGGTATGGAATCAATGGCTGATTGTACTAACAAATTACTTGTCGTGAAGTGAAGTCTAAATATTCAAAGTTTGGAAAATGAGCAGCAAAGGGAGAACATTTTCCATTCCCGATGTCATGTGTAAGGAAAGGTCTGTAGCTTGATTATCGATGGTGGAAGCTATACCAATGTGGCAAGTTCTCTCATGGTGGATCGACTTGGCCTCACAACAACTAAGCATCCGAGTCCATATAAGCTCCAATCGCTAACGACGGTGGTGAAATCAAGGTAACTAAACAAGTTCGAGTAACTTTTTCAATTGGCAAGTACGAAGATGAAGTGCTTTGCGATGTTGTTCCTATGCACGCAAGTTATCTATTACTAGGAAGACCGTGGCAGTATGACCGAAGAGTCATCCATGATGGATACACCAATCGGTACACATTCAAATATTTGGGGAAGAATTTCACGCTAGCTCTATTGACCCCGAAGCAAGTCTTTGAAGATCAAGTGAGAATGAAATCTTCTGTAACTCAAATAAAAGAAAAAGAAAAGAATGAAAAAAAAAAAAAAAAGAAAAAGAAAAAAAGAAAAGAAAAGTGAAAAAAAAAGAATAACTCAAAAATAGAAAAAGAAAGTGAAAAGAACATCAGAAAAGAAAAAGAAAAAGAAAATACAAAAAAAAAGTTTGATTGCAAAAGAAGGTGATATTCGGAGCGCAATTTCGTCGAAACAACCTGTTCTTGTACTCATGTACAAGGACAATTGTTTAAACATTAACGAATTATCTGGAAATCTGTCTTCGTCTGTTTTGTCTCTCTTGCAGGATTTTCAAGATGTATTACCGAAAGAGACGCCAAGTGGACTTCCACCTCTTCGCAGAATCGAACATCAAATTGATTTCATACCTGGCACTGTCATTCCGAACCATCCTGCCTATAGGATAAATCCTGAAGAGACCAAGGAACTACAATGACAAGTTAGCGAATTGATGGAAAAGGGCTATATCCGAGAAAGCCTTAGCCCTTGTGCCGTACCGGTTCTGTTGGTGCCAAAAAAAGATGGCACATGACGTATGTGTGTGGATTGTCGCACCGTGAATAAAATTACTATCAAATACCGGCACTCGATTCCTCAGCTAGACGATATGTTAGATGAACTAAGTGGCGCAAAATTGTTCTCAAAAATTGATTTGAAGAGTGGCTACCACCAAATTCGTATGCGAGAGAGTGATGAGTGGAAAACTGCCTTCAAGACAAAACATGGTTTGTATGAATGGTTGGTCATGCCGTTTGGCTTAACCAACACCCCTAGTACTTTTATGAGACTGATGAATCATGTGTTAAGGCCCTTCATTGGTAAGTTTTACGTAGTTTATTTTGACGATATTCTTGTCTATAAAAAAAAGCTTGGAAGAACATATTACGCATCTCAAGACTATTTTGGAAACTTTGCGTAAGGAAACTCTATATACCAATCTTAAAAAAATGTACCTTTCGTTCTGATAGAGTTATTTTCTTGGGTTTTGTAGTTAGCTCACACGGTTTGGAGGTAGACCAAGAGAAGATTAAGGCTATTCAAGGCTGGCCGACTCCCATAACCATTAGCCAAGTTCAGAGCTTTCACGGCTTAGCTAGCTTTTATCGTAGGTTTGTACCCAATTTTAGCACCATAGTCGCTCCATTAACTCGAGTGATCAAGAAGAACTCTTTTTTCATTGGGGAGACGAGCAAGAAAAATCATTTTCTGCCATTAAAAACCGACTTACCAATGCACCTTTACTTGCGTTACCTAACTTTACTAAAACTTTTGAGCTTGAGTGTGATGCATCAGGAGTTGGTATAAGAGCTGTGTTGACTCAAGATGGACGCCCAATTGCCTACTTTAGTGAGAAGCTTAACGGAGCTCCACTTAATTATCCGGTCTATGATAAGGAGATGTACGCATTGATTAGGGCTCTTGAAACTTGGCAACACTATTTATGGCCAAAATAGTTTGTGATCCATTCTGATCACGAAGCACTGAAACATATTAAAAGTCAGCACAAATTGAATAAGCGACATGCTAAATGGGTTGAGTATCTTGAATCTTTTCCCTATGTTATCAAGTACAAAAAGGGGAAGGAAAACATTGTGGCCGATGCCCTTTCAAGGAGATAGTCTTTGTTATCTACACTTGAAACAAAATTGCTTGGTTTTACTTTTTTAAAAGACTTGTATGTCAATTATGTAGATTTTAGTAAGATTTATTCTGCTTGCGAAAATATTACATTTGAGAATTTTTATAGGTATGATGGATTTTTGTTTAAGGAAGGAAAGCTCTGCATTCCACAAGGATCAGTTCGAGACTTACTTGTGCATGAAGCACATAGTGGAGGTCTCATGGGGCACTTCGGAGTAAGCAAGACCCTAGCAGCATTTAATGAGCATTTTTATTGGCCTAGGATGTGAAGGGATGTAGAATGAATTTGCGAGCGATGCTTGACGTGTAAACGAGCTAAGTCCAAAGTTTAACCTCATGGACTCTACACACCGTTACCGATACCCGAAGTTCCCTGGGCCGACATTTCTATAGATTTCATCCTCAGATTACCAAAAACAAAAACAGGGAAGGATTCCATCTTTGTTGTTGTGGATCGTTTTTCTAAAATGTCACATTTTATTCCTTGTTCAAAAACTGACGATGCTGTTCATATTTCTAACCTTTTATTTAGGGACATCGTACGACTGCATGGAATTCCCTGCACCATTGTGTCTGATCGCGACGTCAAATTTCTTAGCCACTTTTGGAGATCTCTATGGGGTAAACTTGGAACTAAACTAATGTTTTCAACTACTTGCCATCCGCAAACGGACAGACAAACTGAAGTGGTAAATCGAGTTCTTTCAACTTTATTGCGGGCCATTATTAAGAAGAATTTGAAGTCGTGGGAAGATTGTTTGCCCCACATCGAGTTCGCCTACAATAGATCTGTACATACGGCCACCAAACACTCACCCTTCGAAGTTGTTACTGGTTTAATCCTCTAATGCCTTTAGATTTATTACCTTTACCTAATGATTAATTAATTCATTCTAATGCCAGACAAAAGGCCGATTATGTGAAAAGATTGCATCAAAAGGTGAGGGTTAATATCGAAGCAAAAACTGAATCCTATGTTCGAAAGGCACACAAAGGAAGAAACAGAGTTATCTTCGAACTCGGTGATTGGGTTTGGGCCCATATGCGTAAGGAAATATTTCTAGCCCAGCGAAGATGCAAATTGTTGCCTAGAGGGGACGGACCTTTTCAAGTTCTAGAACTCATTAAGGAGAATTCATATCGGCTAGACCTGCCAGGCGAATACAATATAAGTGCAAGTTTCAACGTGTCAGATTTAACGCCCTTTGAAGCTGATTCCGACTTGAGGACAAGTCCTTTTGAAGAGGGGGAGGATGATGTAAGCACGGCCAGGAGCTCATCGAATGCGAACCGAGCATCACTTGAGCTTCCTAAAGGTGCCATGACTAGAGCTCGAGCTAAGTGCTTCCAAGAAGCTGATTCGGCCTTATTTATTAAACTTTAGAGTGAGAAAAAGCTCAATGCCGAAGGGGAAGCTCGGATCAGCATTTTAACAAGTCCTTGCACTCTCTTATGAGCTGACTTTAGCTCATTTCCGGCTCATCAATCTTCAATCAGCTCTAATCAGCTCATTGGAACCTGATTCAGCTAGTTGAGCTCATTTTAAATTACATTCAGCTCGTTTCTTTTTATATTTTTCAATAATTAAGCATTAGTTTTATTTTAATCATTTTACTACAGCTCATGACCGAATATATTAGCTCAAATAAGCTTGATACGTTAATTGTTATTTTTGAGCTAGTCGAATTAATCACTAGTTGAGTTAATTATTTATGAGCTTTATTTATTATGTGTTTGATGTGTTTATTATTTATGTAGGTACAGCCGCATGTGGAGTTTCATTTATGGCCTGGTGCATGTATGCCTAGGTTCATTTGGAGGAAGGATTCATGCATGGTTGGATTCAAAGCATGGTCGGATGCATGAATGATCACCTACAATGAATGACGGCTGTCCCATAGCTTTCCAAAGTAACTATTTGGCCAAGGAGCAGCATCCAATTTAATTCTTAGCCACATTCATGAAATGGATCCAAATGCACATACATGAACAATATGGTGCAACGAATCAGAAGATGCATGCATAACTAGTTACATCGAATGGAAGAATGCATGAATGCTTACCTACATGCATCATGTGATGGCTATTGGTTTCTTATGTGATTATTCGGCCAATAAGCACCTATTGGAGGGGACATTCACACCATGGCCGAACCTAGACATGTCCATTGGTCTCTCATGCATTCACTAAGTTCCAAGTTCATTTCCTTAGTTATGAAGTTGTCTATTGAACCTTTTCTTCAGCCGAACATAGACATAGTCACTAGGGAATTCATTTACTTAATTATAGCCGAATTTCTTAATAGCTAAGTCTTGTACATCTTGTCCATTCGGCTATCCCTAGTAGCTTATAAATAGTTTATTTGTTTATTGCAAAAAGGTTACAGAATTTGATTATTAAACTTAATAGAACTTTTGCTCTTGTGAGGTTACCTCCTCTCTTTTTTCGTTCGAGTCTCGAAGTGACTTATCTAGCTTGCTAGTGGAGTCCATCCGAACTCAATTGAACTTATCGCCAAACCGGTGTGGCGTTCAACCATATTTTTATACCTTTGGTTCTTACCTCTATATAGGTAACGGGTCAAGGTCCATCTTCGACTTTCATTTAATCCACCTTAAGCAATATAAGTCTCGGGGCAATACTTTCATATTATTGAATCATTCTTGAAGCTTGAGTTCATTCTACCTTTCCATTATCTATCAACTTATAATTCATTTCTTTGTTTTAAATCGAACCTATCTACTATCAAACCCAGCCTATCTTTGAACCCATTTTGACTACTTCCGCTTATAAACCATCTTATCTTCATCTATCTACAAATCTGAACGAACTTCTTGTCGATGATCGGGCATCTTATGTGAACTCGACTTAATCAACCGAGCCGGTTCACATCACTTGATAATGATTGAGTTCATATGAATGAATTGATTATGTAACTTGTATATTTGTATAACTCACCATTGATTGATTGTAGTTGGCAAGACTAACGTCTATTGACATTGTTATGAAATGATTTATTATGTTTATTCGGTAATATTTATCGTTTTAACCTATGAACTTACTAAGCTTATTAAAGCTTACTTGTGTCATTTTCATGTTTCCTTGTAGATAACATTTTGCGGAATCGGACGATTGGATCAACGCGAATATCACACTATCCAGATTCTTTTTGGTAGATTTTAAAAACGATTAATTTTGGGATATGTGGCATGTAATAGGAGTATCTACTATATGTTTCAGGTACTTATTACAAATGGTATGTTCTATACTTGTGTGATGAATATATGCGTTAGTTAATAATGTGCTAATTCATGGTTTGGTATGAAAAGCCAAATATAGTGTGGAATGTGTCATGTAATAGGTGAAATTTGTATATGTTTTGATTGTGTGTTTTATGTGGTATTGGTTAGATTGATAAGATGATATTTATGTTTTGTAATAGCTTATATGTGAAAATGTTTTATACCCTAGTGTGTTTATGGTCTTGTTGTGCTAATTAATCACTTGATATAAACTTTGCAAAGGTATTTGAATTATGGTACAAATGAATGTGGTTGGATGAAAAGAGTAATGTTAAGTTTTGACATGAGTGAATGTATGGTTTTTGAGCTTAAATGCAAATCATTTGGTATATGCTTGTGACATGAAAGTATAGGCTTAATTTTGAATATTTTTGGTATATGAGTTGTGTTGCCAAATGATGGAATAGGCATAGGTTGGGTGAAAATGACATGTTTTTTAATGAGATTCAATGTGTTTGAACATGGTTTTGCAGCTGATAATGGTGTGGCTTGGTATCTAAGTTTTTGTGGAAAAATGGCCTAAAATGCAATATTTTTAAAGTGCACATGCACGATCGTGTGCCACACACGGTCTACTCACACGATCGTGTGACTCATTAATTTTAGGTGCAAGATTTAGCACACAGAATCAGTGAGTTACATGGGCTGTGGGTGTGTGGATGGTCACACGGGCATGTGGAATAGCCACACGGCCATGAGTCCCATGTTTTTAGAAAATTTCAAAGTTTTCCATATTTTCCTATTTTGTTTCAAATTAGTCCCTAATTATTTCTAAACTATTTTTAAGGTCCCGAAAACTCAATTTAAGGCTCGTAAATGTACGTATATAGTTAATAATACTTAGCCTAAATTTGTTTGTATGAATCATATTAAATTTTGATTTAAACTTGCATGTTTTGGATTGATTACCTGTTGTAGCATCCCATAACCCTAATTTGATGTCGGAGACAGGTGAGAGGTGTTACATTTAGTGGTATCACAGCTATGATTTAGTCGATTCTCAGATTGAACATAACATGTTTAGAGTCTAGAAATTACATGCCACATAAACCTACGATAGCGTGACGTTATTTGATCTGATCTAACCAGTTGTTTTTCTTTTAGATTTAATGAATGCCAGTAAAACCTGATCATACTGACCTTGATAAAGTAAATATTAATGTCTTGACTTTTGAACAGGAAGTCATAGCTTTCCAGTTCCGCAAATGTCTGATAGTGAAGTCAAAAATATCTTTTTCGACCTTATGAGTCAGTGGTTCATAAAATTTATGGGAGTCAATCCAAGGGCTCAGCAACCTCCACCCCCTATTGCATCTTGTGGCACCCCTGAGTCCACAACTGACTGAAATAGTTCGACGGCTCTTAATTGATAAATTAGAAAGTATGGTGCTAAGGAATTCAGAGGTAAAACAAATGATGACCCAACTAAGGCTGAGTACTGGCTTGAAAATATTCAAAGAATTTTCGATGGTATGGCCTGTTTCCTTGATGATTATCTCAGATGCGGCGTGTCTTTGACAAAACATAAGGTTTATAACTGGTGGTCGGCATTAACAGCGGTTGTACCAAGAGATAGGATTAACTAGGATTTCTTAATATCTGAGTTCATAAAGAAATATGTTGCAAATGATATCTAGACAGGGATTTGTGCAACTCAGTAAATATAACCGAGAAATTGTGCCTATGAGCAGAGTGTTAAACAGCTATCTACCCCTCAGAAAGGTAGACACCCTGGTTAGAGTAATAATACTAAAGCTAATTGTAGTGGGACCAAAGACACAGTTGTAATTTACCTTTACAGGAAAAGATACAAACTATCTTATACGAAGATAATACAACATGTATAGATGAATTGAAGGGTGGTTACGTCAAAGGCATTGCCAATCACAACATTTAAAAGACTAGTATACAAGATTGAATGCATCGACTCAAAGATGTAATGGGATGTTGTCATTAGAGGGAGCCTAAAGCATGTTGCAATCTTTTCCTTTAACCAAAGTTTTTTCCCACTGGGTTTTCTTGGTAAAGGTTTTTAACAAGACAACTTGTAATAGGAGATTGTGCACACTTTTCCTTCATTAAGTTTTTATCCCACAAGTTTTTTCATAATAAGGTTTTAACGAGACACATTTTTATTGATGGACATCCAAGGTGGGTATTGTAAATCCATTGATAAATGGATGTCCAACACCTCCCCAAATTTATCCTATTGTAACCACTAAAAGATGAATGTCCATAACCCCTAAATTCATTATCTTGTAACCTCTAAATCATTTAAAGGTACCTTAATGTTGGTTCTTAATGCTTTATAACTTATGGTTTTTGAAGCCTTATAAATAGAGGGCATGTACAAGCTTATTAGATGCCAATGTGAAAGTTGAATCAGTCTTTCATCTTCTACTCTTCTCTCTTGTTCATTCTATATTTCTTTTAAATTTTATAACAGATAGTTATAATTATAATTATAATTATAATTATAATTATAATTATAATTATTAGCTAAAATTTTGGCATAAAAATGTTGTGTTAATTTTATTTTTTAAAATGTGTTTTTTAGGTAAAACATAATTACTTCTTGAATAAAACTCTAAGCATCTTAATTATCACTTAATTAATATTAAAGTTATATACCAATATAAAATTTAATTTTAATTATATAAATAGCATTCGGTAATTAAGCATATTCAATTAAGTAACATCTAAGACAAATTACCAGTAAAAAAGTTTCAGAATTATATATAAAAAAAAAGAATGAAGAATAAAAGTCATGGTTCTTCGAAGAGTCAATATTGAATCATATTCAAATGACAATTACATCGGAGAGTGATCGAAGATTATATTAATTGATAATGAGGAAATATTTTATTATGATATTATTTTTTTAATTTTTCTATAAGTTTATTCTCTGTGAAACAATGGTTATTAAAATTGTTTCTTTTTTTATCTATATGTTGTTTGTTTAGTGCAGATTAAAAATATTTTATGAGTTTGTTTGAAAATAAAAGTTAAATTTTAATACTATTATTAAATATGTTTATTAATTTAGTTTAAATATCTTTTCTATTTATTATGGACTATTATTATAGTTGTTACATGTTTTACCTACTTTTAAATTATTATTTTTACCAAATTAACATTATTGTTTATTTTTCTTATATAGTTCTAAATGTGTATATTAATTAAAAATTAAATGGGTAAATTTATATGTGTAATATTAGAAATTGGTAATTACTACATATATATTTGGTGCAATACCATACATACAATAATTACAACCACCCTTTGAAATATAATAAAAAGCCAAAACGAAAACAAGTTAAAATGGTAAAAGGCTAATTCACCGCAGCTTCTTTTTCTTGACGACAAGCAGCAAATTTCAGGATGTTAAACATGGCATCATATGAATACACGGTTACGGAATCATAAAAATACAAACTATCTTTTCATTAAATATGGTCAAAAACATAAAAACAAAAGGACCCAAGTTGAATTAAATTTTATTATTAAAAATTAATAAGATTTTTTTAAATTATTATTTATATATTTTTATACACAATTAACTTTAAAAAATTAATATTTTTAAAAGCTCTACCTATATTTAAATAAAAAAATCTTTCCCCTTCAAAAAGAAATATCTTTTCTCCATCATTAAAAGCTTCAATCAGGACTTCATAAAAGACCAGGCTCCCTTGTTAGTTTAAACAAAAAGGGACCTTCGGAAATGAAAGTGGGGTCTTTGCTTGTTTGCTTTGCTATTGATAAACGCCACTACGTTTTCCCAGCTTAACCTGGCAGTTGAGGCGGCTGAGTTTGTTCCTCTATCACCGTTGGATGATTTCTCCAAAGAGTTGAAAGCTTTGTCTAGGAGGAGTCGATGAATAACTCCACCACCACCCAAGATTAATGCTCCTGTTCACTTCAAAAGCCCTCCTCCATCTCCTCGACCTCCTCCGTCGCCATCGTCACCACCACCTCCATGCCTGTGGCGCCCACCTACTCTATTTGATTAAGACGATTGTTTCCCAGGTTACATACAGTTGATGAAGCTCTCATGTCATCAGCTTTTGTTTGTAAATTGTAAAACTTTAAAGTGATTGTTAAGCTCTAATGATATATTAAATATGAAAATGAATAAATGTATTCATCGTCTTCACTTAAACACTCGTTAAGAAATTCATCGTCTTCACTTAAACACTCGTTAAGAAACTGTTTAATAAGTAACCATTGTCTCCCCTTTTCTCCTTTCCTTCCCATCTCTTTCAAGTCTCACAACCGTCTCTATATGCACCATAAATGATGAGCAGCTCCCCCTCAACGAGGACCTCGGTCCTCAAAAACAACAATCTCTATGTCTTTGGAGGCTGGACTGCAGAAACTAAGAAACCTCCAGCTCCAAGCTCCCTGGTTAGGTGCAACTTGGACTTTCGGGAAGGGCATTAAATACTGTTAAGCATTGGTCTGCAATGCAACAAGCAACCAGCAGCTCAGACAGCTTGCCAGCAGCAAGACTAAACCAGAAGCAACTTAGTTCTTTTTGTTTTGATTCCTTTTGTAATTTGATCAAGTTGGTTTGTAACTTGACATCAAAGTTAGTAAATCTTTTTATTATGATGGATGTAATAGCTGACGTTTTCAGCTTTGCTTTTATGTATCTCTTAAGTTTGAAATTAGTCAATTAGTGGGAGTAGTTAATTGTTTAGGTAACTGTCAAGCAAGTATTGTAACTTTAATACATTTCAATTTTAATACAAGGTTAATGTTGAATTCCTTCAGTTATAATTCTTATCAACGTTTTTCTTTTTTCTCTGCTTGCTGTTTTTATTTTGCTTATGCTTGCTGCCCTTGTTTCAACAAATGGTAATCACAGCCTCTTGTCTTTAAGGACCTTCATTGTTGCTTGAGTTTTTGCTATTTAAAACAAACTTGAAAAGATAGAAATCAAGTTTTGTTAAAATTGTTTCAGCAGCATGAGTTTTACACCACCTCCACCACCGATGTTTGCTGGAGAGAACTACCACATTTGGATAGTTAAAATGAAAACTTACCTCCAAGCACATGACTTGTGGAGTGTAGTTGAAAGTGATGTTGAACCACCTCCATTGAGGGCAAATCCAACCATTGCACAGATTAGACAGCACAGTGAGGAGAGAGCCAAGAAGCACAAAGCAATGGCTTGCCTGCAGAATAGAGTGTCTGATGTGATCTTCACTCGGATTATGGCCTATGATTTACCTAAGCAAGCATGGGAGAGGCTGAATGAGGAGTTTATGGGATCAGATAAGACAAGACAGCAACAAGTAATCAACCTTAGAAAGGAGTTTGAGAATTTAAAAATGAAAGAATCAGTGACAATTAAACAGTACCTGATAGGATCATGGCTACTGTTAACAACATTAGGCTCGTAGGAGAAGACTTCAGTGATAGCAGGGTCGTCGAGAAGGTTATCACCACTCTCCCTGAGAGGTTCAAGTCCAAAATCTCCTCATTGGAGGACTCGAGGGACCTCACAACCATTTTTTTTGTCTGAGTTGGTGAACTCTCTTTATGCACTTGAGCAGAGAAGGGCTAATAGGCAAGAGGAGCATCCTGAATGAGCCTTTCAAGCAAAAGCCAGAGAGGGCTCAAGCTCAAGTCAGAAAGCAAAGAAGCCTTGGTTTGACAAAAGGGAGAAATCAAGAAGAAACACAGTGAGAAGGAGGTTCCCACCATGCATTCATTGCAAGAAAACTAATCATTTGGAGAAATACTGCTGGAACAAACCAGATATCCAGTGCAAAAGCTGTAAGCAGTATGGCCATCATGAGAAGATTTGTAAAAATCAAGAAAAGGCACAAGCTTAGCAAATACAAGCCAAGACTGCTGAGGATCTACAAGCTCAGGAGGAGCATGTCTTTACTGCCTCATGTTTTGCAACCACAAGTAAAGACAAATGCGTTGGCTTGTGGATAGTGGCTGTTCACATCACATGGCAGCTGATGAAAGCTTGTTCAAAAACCTTGACAGAAGCTTCACCTCGAAAGTCAAGATAGGCAATGGGAACCTGATTGATACCAAAGGTAGAGGTGATGTGGTGATCAATATTGGTTCAGGTAACAAAGTTATTTCAGAAGTGCTTTATGTGCCTGATATAGATCAGAACCTACTTAGTGTAGGCCAGTTGGTTGAAAAAGGTTATTCACTAGTTTTCAAGACTGGTTCTTGTATTATTGAAGATTTTCATAGTCTGAAAATAATCTCAGTGCCTGTGGCAGACAATTGCTTTATGCTTGATGTAAGCAAGCTTGAGAAGAAAGCTTATACAAGCTTAACTGAAAATACTAGCCTATGGCATAAAAGATTAGCCCATGTCAATTTCAGGTGGAAATTCAAGCGCTAGGTGTTCCTTACCTATCTCACCTTCGGGCTCGTGTGGTTCGATTTCAACTTCATCCTTACCTTTTTCAATCATGCAAAAACGTCGATCGTTAGGAAGATATTGAAGTTGATAATTGTCACAGGGATTTCTAGGAACCTGAAAAGAAGGAACAGAACAAAAGCAAACATCACGGGGGTTAGTTAAATTTTTGTTCTCTTTTTCTTGTTCTCGCTCACTATCTTCATTTTCTCTCGTTTCTTTTTCAACATCTTTTTCTTTTTCAATTTTTTTCTCAATCTCAATTACTTTTTCAATTTTCATTTCTTTGTTTTCTTTTTCTCTCACTTTTTTCATTTCTTTTTTTTTGCAATTTCTTTTTCTTTTTCATTTTCTATTTCTTTTTCACTTTCTTTTTCTTTTTCTTCTTTTTCGTTTTGATTACAATGTGAGGACGATACAAAAGAATCAAAAAGATAATCGTTTGGCTCAAAAAAAGAGACAATATTTTCGCAGGCTTCTCGTTCATTTCTTTGGGAATAATCCTTCGGGAAGGACTTCTTTAAAGCGTACAAGGAATAACTCGTGCTTTCTCGTTCGTCATATCGAAAAGTCGCAAGCTCGAAGATTTCTTCTCTTTGTCTCAAATTCCTTGACAAGTAGGAATCCCGATAAGAATTTCTTCGCGAATAGTCTTTGGATGTGTATCGTCGTGATGATCTCGACTCCGTTTCTCAACCTGCTGGATTTTGTTTTCGTCGGGCCTTTTCCTCCACTTGGTCCAAACGTCTTCGTAATGGACTTAGTTTTTCCTCCAACATTCAGCCCATCTCGTTCACCAAGTATTGAAATTCATCGACGGAGAATTCTTCTCGAGACATGATTATTCACACAAAATCTCGCAAGTGTCACTCGGAAAGAAAATTTCACTCCACTCGTGTTTACGCTTGTTTTGGCTTTTCTTCTCTCGAATGAACTCACGCTCTCTTGCCCTTTACCGCTCATCTCACTCTCGTGAATTCGTATTTTGTTTCAAGTAGACTTATTACGGCTTAGAGGGTCAGCTTCAAATGGGTGCAAAGGATAACGTTAGGGTGTATAAAGTAGGCTGAAACAAGGAAAATAAAAAAATCAAAGTATGTGTGGCATTTTTGGGGTAGAAGAAATGGTAGAATGATCTCGGTGATCGGGACTAATAGAAGAGAAAAAAATAATCAAGAACTTGCAAAAACTTTCCAAACTTCACACTCCTTTTTTTTTCGAATTTCTTTTTTTTTGAAATTTCCTCTTTTTTCGAATTTTTTTTGAATTTTTTTTGAATTTCGTCTTCTTTTTTTCGAATTTTTTATTCGATTACAATATGCTAAAACACAAAGGAAAAAAAATTACAACTTGAATGTTTTTTTTCACGTTACGAACCTACTCCAAGCTTCTTACAAACGTCAACGCTCCTCGTTTTAGTAGCTCTTATACCAAATGATGAGAACCAGCCCGGGTTAATCGAGTCATTTCACGTAGTTGCCCGATCGTCAACGAGAAGTAGTTGGAGTTGTCAAAATTGGGTGATTTAGGCTAAGGGTTGTGAAAGCTTTTAAAAGGTAATTGATGGAGATGGATAATAGAACTTAAACGTCAAGAAAGTTTCAATACTATAATAAGTATCGCGCTAAATCTTATATGGTTTAAGGTGAAAAGATGGAAATAGGAATATGGACCTCGACCCGCTACTTAGCAAAGTAGGAACCAAGTTATATTGAAATGGATGAACGCCACACCAGGATTGGTGATAAGTTCGAAAGGAGTTCGGTTGACGCCACTAGCACGCTAAATAAGTCAGATCGAAACTCGTACAAATTTAGAGAGGAGAAAACTCACTCTTTGAACATAGTTCATTCAACAAAATGATCAATAGTCCAAAAGTCCTTTTACAATGAAAATAATCAACTATTTATAGCCATGACATTGGCTAGCCGAATGGACAAGCAAAGATGCTGAATGGTCAGCAAAATTAAAGCTAAATAGGCTGGAAAATTCTATGAAGCTTCCTAGAACGTCCTTGGGAAGTTTCTTAGCTTGGAAGGCTCAATAGTCAGCTTCTAGATGGAGTCCATTCAGCTGGGCATTAATGGAAGGATGGTAAGTTGAAATGTCTTGGTAGATTCGGCCTAGGTGCTTGAATGGATTTAATTGAAGTTCCTTATTCAGCTGAATAATTTAGGAGCTTTAATTGGCAGCTTGGGTATTGTAATGGTCACCCAAGTATGAAAACAAATTTAAACAGCCTTGGGTGTGTGAAAACAAAATTCTGGACAGCCTTGTAATGTGAACGGAATGCGCAGCATTATGAAAACTTTTAAGGCTGCCTTGGAGATTTAAACAGTCAGCTTGGGGAAGTCAATCAGCAGCTCCTTTGGCCCTTGATGTCCACGAAAAGGCTGCTGGAATTAGCTGAATAATCAGCTCAATTAAGGGTTCTGTCCATGCATTGTACCTGCAGCAATTAATTCAACCATTAATTCATAGTACATGCATAAGTGCTGTCCAAGATATGTACATGCAACTACAAATTAAAGATAGATTAAGACATATTAAATGGGCAGGAACTTAGTCAATAAACCTGCTCATAAATTCGGCTGAATTTAGACATATTAAATAAAAAACAAGACACATTAATTAGATGTAATGAAACAAGCTCGTATCATTCCCCCCTTAATTGAGCTTGTTTCATTACATCTAATTAATGTGTCTTGTTTTTTATTTAATATGTCTAAATTCAGCCGAATTTATGAGCAGGTTTATTGACTAAGTTCCTGCCCATTTAATATGTCTTAATCTATCTTTAATTTGTAGTTGCATATATATATCTTGGACAGCACCTATGCATGTACTATGAATTAATGGTTGAATTTAATTGCTGCAGGTACAATGCATGGATAGAACCCTTAATTGAGCTAATTATTCAGCTAATTCCAGCAGCCTTTTCGTGGACATCAAGGGCCAAAGGAGCTGCTGATTGACTTTCTCAAGCTGACCGTTTAAATCTCCAAGGCAGCCTTAAAAGTTTTCATAATGCTGCACATTTCATTCACATTACAAGGCTGTCCAGAATTTTGTTTTCACACACCCAAGGCTGTTTGAATTCGTTTTCATACTTGGGTGACCATTACAATACCCAAGCTGCCAATTAAAGCTCCTAAATTATTCAGCTGAACAAGGAACTTCAATTAAAGCCATTCAAGCACCTAGGCCGAATCTACCAAGACATTTCAGCTCACCATCCTTCCATTAATGCCCAGCTAAATGGACTCCATCTAGAAGCTGATTATTGAGCCTTCCAAGCTAAGAAACTTCCCAAGGATGTTCTAGGAAGCTTCATAGAATTTTTCAGCCTATTTAGCTTTAATTTTGCTGACCATTCAGCATCTTTGCTTGTCCTTTCGTCTAGCCAATGTCATGGCTATAAATAGTTGATTATTTTCATTGTAAAAGGACTTTTGGACTATTGATCATTTTGTCGAATGAACTATGTTCAAAGAGTAAGTTTTCTCCTCTCTAAATTTTTACGAGTTTCGATCTGACTTATCTAGCATGCTAGTGGCATCAACCGAACTCCTTTCGAACTTATCACCAATCCTGGTGTGGCTTTCATCCATTTCAATATACCTTGGTTCCTACTTTGCTAAGTAGCGGGTCGAGGTCCATATTCCTATTTCCATCTCTTTACCTTAAACCATATAAGATTTGGTGCGATACTTATTATAGTATTGAAACTTTCTTGACGTTTAAGTTCTATTATCCATCTCCATCAATTACCTTTTAAAAGCTTCCACAACCCTTAGCCTAAATCACCCAATTTTGACAACTCCAACTACTCCTCGTCGACGATCGGGCAACTATGTGAAACGACTCGATTAACCCGGGTTGGTTCGCATCATCTGACCAAATTTTGTTGGGTTTATTTCCTGAAACAGAAGTCAGAAGTGTTTGAAGTCTTTGGAAAGTTCAAGGCTTTAGTTGAAAATCAAACAGGCTGCAAAATTAAAGCCTTGAGGATAGACAATGGTTCTGAATACTTGTCTGAAAGATTTCAGAGGCTATGTGAGCAGGCTGAGATCCATCATCAGTTAACCACAGTGTACACTCCTCAGCAAAATGGAGTGTGTGAAAGAAAGAACAGAACAGTGATGAACATGGCTAGGTGTTTGTTGTTTCAAAGCAAACTCTCAAGCACATTTTGGGCTGAAAGTGTCAATACCTCTGTGTACCTACTCAATAGGATACCAACACGTGCTGTGAAGGATAAAACTCCTTTTGAAGCATGGCATGGACTCAAGCCATCTGTTTCTCATTTGAAAGTATTTGGATGTGTGTGTTATGCTCTTGTACCTGCAGAAAGAAGGACTAAGCTTGAAAAGAGGTCAATTCCTGATATGTTTATTGGCTACAGCAGCATCAAGAAGGGCTACAGGATATTTGATCCCTCTACCAAACAGATTCTAGTGAGTAGAGATGTCAAATTTAATGAAGAAAAGTTTTGGAGCATGGATGGTTTAGATACAGGTCAATTTGAAGAAGATCAGATTGACAGTAGTTTAGAATTAACTGAAAATGAATTCAGCAATGTAAATATGGATGTTTCTCCTGTAAGAGGGACTAGGTCCATTGCTGACATCTATCAAAGATGCAATGTGGCCATAGTTGAGCCTTCGAGCTATGAAAAAGCTGTAAAAAAACAAGTGCTAGAAGAAGGCCATGGAAGTTGAAATTGATATGATCAACAAAAATGACACTTGGGATCTGGTGGATAGACCTGATCAGAAGAAGGTCATAGGTGTCAAGTGGGTTTTTAGAGCCAAATTCAATGCTGATGGCTCTTTAAACAAACACAAGGTAAGGCTTATGGTGAAAGGGTATAGCTAGCAGTTTGGCATTGACTTTGTGGAAACATTTGCTCCAGTGGCAAGGCTAGACACCATTAAGCTTTTATTTGATTTAGCTGTACAGAAACGATGGAGAATTCATCAACTTGATGTTAAGTAAGCTTTTTTGAATGGATTTATTAAAGAAGAGATATATGTTGAACAGCCTAATGATTTTAAAGTCCAAGGAGAAGAGGACAAAGTTTACAGGCTGAAGAAAGCTCTTTATGGCCTAAAATAGGCACCTCGAGCCTGGTATGACAGGATTGATGCTTACCTGTCTAGGCTCGATTTTGAGAAAAGCTTGAGTGAGCCAACTCTCTTTGTAAAAAGTCTAAAGATGAAACCTTGCTGATTGTCTCAATCTATGTGGATGATTTGTTGGTGACTGGAAGCAGGGTCGATTTGATTCAAGAGTTCAAAGAAAAAATGCAAGAAATGTTTGACATGACAGACTTGGGAATCATGACTTACTTCATTGGTATGGAAGTAAACCAGTCTGATCAAGGCATTTTTATTAGTCAGCATGCTTTTGCCTTGAAAATTCTCACTAAATTTCATATGGAAAATTGTAAATCAGTGAGTACACCACTGGCTCAAGGGGAGAAACTGACTAGTTTTGGAAGTCAAGAAAGAGTTGATGAGAAAGAATACAAAAGCTTAGTTGGCTGTTTACTTTATTTAACAGCAACCAAACCTGACCTTATGCATGTTATTGGTTTGTTGTCGAGATCCATGCATTGTTGCAACACATCCCATTCCAAGGCAGCTAAGAGGGTACTCAGGTATGTCAAAGGAACTTTGAAGTTTGGGGTCATGTTCAAGAAAGGAAGTGAGCTAAAGCTGATTGGTTATTCAGATAGTTACTGGGCTGGGTCTGTTGATGACATGAGAAGTACCTCGGGCTATTTCTTCACATTTGGCTCGGGAGTTTTCTGTTGGAGTTCTAAGAAGCAGCAAACAGTTACTCAGTCAACAGTTGAAGCAGAATACTTAGCAGCTACAGCAGCAGTCAGTCAAGCCATTTGGCTTAGAAAGTTGCTATGTGATTTGAATGAAGAACAACTTGAACCTATTGAAATCATGGTGGACAATCAGTCAGCAGTTGCTATAGCCAAGAATCCAGTCTTTCATGGCAAAACTAAACATTTTAAAATCAAGTTTCATTTTGTTCGAGAGGCTAAGCAGTCAAAAGATGTTAGTCTCATACATTGTAGTTCACAAGATCAATTGGCTGATATATTGACAAATCCTCTTGGTACAACTAGGTTCGAAATCTTAAGAGATTTAATTGGTGTTTGTTGCCTACAGTCCAAGGAGGAGTGTTAGGCTTCCTTTGGATTCAAACACAACACAGTGCATTGAAACGTCTCACCGTGCTAGAGCTGACTGGAGCTTTTAGCACCAGTGGAGATAAGGCTGTCCAGTGTAGCAAAAACGTCTCATTGTGCTGGAAGCAAGACATCCAAATAGCCAAGCAATTCACTGTGGTGCAGTGAGATTGAAAATCAAGATAAAAATTTTCAACGCACTGTGTTGTGTTTGAATCCAAAAGAAGCCTTAAGCATTGGCCTAAATGCAACAAGCAACCAGCAGCTCAGACAGCTTGCCAGCAGCAAGAATGAACCAGAAGCAACTTAGTTCTTTTTGTTTTTAGTCCTTTTGTAATTTGATCAAGTTGGTTTGTAACTTGACATCAAAGTTAGTAAATCTTTTGATTATGATGGATGTAATAGCTGACGTTTTCAGCTTTGCTTTTGTGTATCTCTTAAGTTTGAAATTAGTCAATTAGTGGGAGTAGTTAATTGTTTAGGTAACTGTCAAGCAAATATTGTAACTTCAATATATTTCAATTTGAATACAAGGTTAATGGTGAATTCCTTCAGTTACAATTCTTGTCAACGTTTTTCTTTTTTCTCTGCTTGCTGTTTTTGTTTTGCTTATGCTTGCTGCCCTTGTTTCAACAAATACCCAACTACCAAACCAAAATAGTCAGTTCTCTTTATCTAAGGTTATATTTTAGCCACTTATATTTGAAATGTTACGTTTTAGTCATTTACATTATCCCGTTGTAACATTTTAATCACTAAGCCATTAATTATCATTAACACTATAATTATAAGCTAACATGGCACGTTAAATCATCATTTTAAACAAAAAATTTAGGTTAATGTATACATTCGATCTTCATATTTTTTTCATTTTTAACAATTTACTTTTTCCTTTTATGTTTTTTTTAACTTTCCCTTTTTTTTCGTTTTTTTATTCTCTTCTGTTTCTCCCTTTATTTTCCTTCTTTCTCCATTTCTTTTAACATGATTTTTCTATATTTTTCATTTGTTAAAACTAATCTCTATACTTTTATTTTTTAAAACAATTTAATTTTTTTAATGATGCGACCTTGTGAAATAGTTTTAACAAATGAAAAACATAAAAAAAATTACGTTAAAAAAAACTAAGAGAGGAAAACAGAATGTGAAGCATAAGATAATGGAAAATAAAGAAAAACTAAAACAACATAAAAGAAAAAAATAAATTGCTCAAAATGAAAACATATAATGATCAATAGTATAATTTAATCTAAAATTTTTATTTTAAATGATGATTTAATGTATCATGTCAACTTAACGTTACACCATTAACGACAATTAACGGCTCAGTGATCAAAATGTTTTAACGCGATAACGTAAGTGACTAAAACGTAACATTTCAAATATAAGTGACTAAAATATAATCTGAGACTAACAAAAATGACTATTTTAGTAGTTTACCCTATTTTATTTTATTTTTGGTTATAGACTTATTTATTTTGAGTGGGGGCCTACCAATAGCTGGGCCTGGTTAAAGTTTTATTTTAAGTGTTTTTTTCCCCTGATTATTAAATTGTGAATGGATTAGATCGGGTGATTAAATTAAAAATCGGTGATTTAATCGATAATCCAATTCTGAAATCACTGATTTTGAGTGAAAAGGAACAAAGGTCAGTCATGATGTTCAACGGAGGATGGGATCATATTGGATTATTGGAAAAAGAAAAGAAAGCAAAGTGCTAAGATTCTTCAGACACCCACAACCATCCCCAAATTGGAAACAAACAAAGTCAAAATCAAAAGAAAAGGCAAGGAAAGGATGATGATATTACGGGGGGATATTTATGGGGTTACCATGGCAGAGAAGAGGAGGATGACCGAACCTGTTCTGCACCTTAATTCTGCACATTGAATGCGATGGAGTGATGTTACACAATACATTCACATAGCAAAGTTATTCCCAAATTATTTTCCTGCAAAACTCGCATTCCAGAATCATAACAAGATCAAAGTTGTAAGCTGCACTACTAACCCTAAAGGTAGCATCGAAGAAGCTAAAGGGAAAATGAGAAAAACTAAAAGTAAAAGTGGACTATTATATGAAATCACTGTTGCTCTCAAGATAGGTGTCCTTAGGAGCTCCTACAGCAACTGCAAGGTAGTCTGAAGCATGAGTCTTCAACCAGGAGCTACTGCATGTCAACCACCCAGCTTGTACATCTTCATTTCCTTCTACCGACGACTTTCTTTCTTCCTCCTCAAGTTTATCGTGCACCCTTATATCCATGAAAGCCTTGACAGCCTCTACCCCTTGGTTTACTATGTCCGGAGGTGGAACGACAAGAGGATTTTGTTCCAATTTGAGTATCATCAGCTTCTCAAGACGACCAAATGTATCAGGAAGTGCACAAATTTGGTTGTTACTGAGATAAAGTTCTGTAAGGTCGGTCAATTCACCCAAGGTGTTAGGAAGTTCCCTCAACTCAGTGAAATTGTTGCTCAGATCGAGGAACTGAAGCTTTTTCAATCTCCCAATTTCATCAGGAAGGCCACCAAGTTCATTGAAGTGAGCATCCAAATACCACAAAGAACTCATCTCACCGATAGAAGGGGGCAGGGAGCGAATCTTGTTCAACTGAATTCGTAGCCTTTGCAGATTGCCTAAGTATCTGCCCAGATGCGTTGGCAAGTATGACAGGGAGTTGAAGCTCACATCCAACCCTACCAAAGACCTAAATCAATGGAACCAAATTTCAGACAAGGATAATGACCAAGAACAAGAATAATGTATGATTTTGTAACATACCTGCAATGGCAAATGGTGTCAGGTAAGGCAGTCAGTTTATTTCCAGAGACGTTCAAGTCTTTCAAGTTCTGGAGCAACCCAATCGAGATTGGCAGTGATTCCAGAAGATTCGAAGCTAGATTAAGCTGCTCGAGTTTTCCAAATCCAGTGATCCACTCTGGAATAACCTGTTTCCTCATAATAAGTATGAGAGAAGAAAATCATAAAGTGAAGAAGACCGACAAAACTGTTGTATCAGTAAAACTAAAATAATTTAATTATCCCTCCAAATGCATTGCATATTTATTAGGGCGGAGGGAGGGACAACATTATGTAATCAAAACTCGGAGAGAGATGAAGAAAACTCAATATAATTTCCAGAAAGGTAAGAAGAGAAGCAAAAGTAGAGCTGACCTTAAGTTGATTACTGAAAAGGTTAAGCCAAAGCAAACCGTTAATCTTGCCAAAGGCTTGAGGCAAAACCCTGATCCTCCTTCCAGAGAACTCCACTCTTTCCAATGCTCTCCTTTCTGTTTCCTGCAGTACCATAGCAACATCTTCATTAACTTCCTCCTCAACTTCCTGCGAATTTACCCCCACTTTTTCCGTATTCTCGTAAATCTTAACCAACCTCTGTTCCGCTTCCTTCAACAGCTTCTCGTATGCCTCATGCATTTCATCCAATTGCAAAATTAATTTGTGAGTAGGCTTCTCTTTGCCAGCTTCTTTTCGAACCTCTAGCTCTTCGCTGACCAAGAAGGTCCGCCACTCGAGTAGATCCACCTCCAAGGGTCGAGGACACAGGCCCAGTTCTTCCACGGATTTGGTGACGCTGGATACGATTTCTGCAAGTTTGGAGCGGGCCATGTTGACTGACTCGTGATCGGGTCGTGGACCCAGATTTTGGAGAAAGGAGCGGGTTTGGGACACATCGGATACTGCATGGATCATTGAGGAAAGGACATTGGGACTTGAAAGGTGGGGCATTTGGTTCACTATGTGTGGCGGATCGGTGGAAGAGGAGGTGGCGGAGGGATCCTGAGGGTTGAATGCAGGTCCGTCGAAAGGGAGGAGGGACATGACATAGGAAAGGAGAGGGTAAGTTGTCGGGCTGGGATCCATGGTGGGGGCAGAGGATATGGAAGGGAAAAAAGGAAGAGAAGCAGTTTGAGCATTAAAAGTTACAAAATGCAATTTTTGTAATTAAAGTAATAAAATAATTTGACTTTGCCAGTGTTTTGAGTTTCAGTTACTGGAATAAAAATCCTCTTCCCCTAGGTGCCCCCTTCCCTGCACCTTTCACGTTAACTTTTTTCTTTTTTTTTCAAAATTCATTAAATTGTTTTAAATCTTTTTAAATTTTGCTTACAGCATGATTTTAATTTTTAATTAATTTATTTATTTAATAATTGAAATTATTTTTTATAAAAATAGTTTAAATTAAATTTTATTATATAACAATTTACAATTTATGCAGAGATTTTAAAGTGATTCAAAAATTAATGTGTACTCTCTAAATTTTATAGAAAAAATTAATTCAAAATTTAATGTGTGTCTTTAAAAATGAAAAAAAAAATCGAAATAATAAGACACAAATAATAAATCAATCTGCAAGTAACCGTATAAAACAATGTATTAAAAAAATTAATTGTCTTAAGTAAATTTTGAAAAAGCAAATTTTTTAATTGATTTATTTATTCGGTATAAAAATTAATTCGAAATTAAATTTTATTAAATAATATTTTATTTATTGAATTAAATAGAGATTTTAATTTATAGAAAATGTTTTAATTAATTATAATTGAGTTTTTTCGATTCTATTCTTTTATAAACTGAGCAAAACCCATCAAAATTTGAAAGGGTTTATATTATTCATCATCTCAAAGAGTGTTTTAATTAAAGTAATTAGTAACGTATTGGTGGACATATTTTTTTTACAGTATTTGTGTGTATTAATATCAATTTGTTTTGATTTACTGTTTTAAATTTATCACTATTTTAAAAAATATTTGATATATGTATATAAAATTATGTATAAATATCAAATATTTAGATTACATAAATCTTAATAATTGACATTTCTTTTATATTCATATAAACATTTCGTATAGAGGATATTATGTCAATAACAGTCCTTACCTATAGTTAACTAAGATTATTGTTTCCCTTGAATTTTGATATAACCAATATGTTTTTTGTTTTTTGTTTTTTCTTACTTAATAAAGATATATACTTGAGACACAATCTACTAATTAACCTATAACATTTAAATAATCTAAATACATACTATAACTATATGTTGATCTCATCTTATAATACCTCTAGAGCTAATAAAATTATTTTAGTGAAATTTAGCTATCTCAATTCTTGAGCATCGCATCAAAAATTCGAGTTCATTTTGAATTTTTTTTTCTTAATCAATGACAACGGTAACATTGTCATCATATGGTAAATATTTTATATTTAAGATTTATTTAATCTTATTATTTGATATATACATATATAAAATATTTTTTTCAAAATAGTGATAAATTTAAAACGGTACACTGAAATAGACTGATATCAACACACACAACTACTGTAGAAAAAATATGTCCACTGTACCAGCACTAACTACCTTAATTAAAACACCTCATGAAATGAAGAATAATATAAGCCCCTTTAACAATTTGATGGATTTTATTTTATCTATAAAATAATGAGAACTGGGAAAAAATCAATTTATGATTGGTTAAAACATCCATTTAATTATATAAATAAAAATTCATATTTAATAAAATTTAATTTAGAATTAATTTTTATTACCGAATAAATAAATCCATTAAAAATTTTATTTTTTTAATTTACTAAGACAATTAATTTTTTAATAATTTGTTTTATACAGTTACTTGTAAATTTATTTATTATTTGAATTGTTTTTCATTTTTAATGATACACATTAACTTTTGAATGAATTTAAAATTTCTATTTAATTATAAAATATTATCATAAATTAATTTTTACTATAAAATTTAAAATAGTATACATTAATTTTTGAATCAATTTAAAATCTCTGCATAAATTGTAAATTGTTATATAATAAATTTAATTGAAACTATTTTTTATAATTATTTTCTACTATTAAATTAATTAATTAATTAATTAAAAATTAAAATCATGTTGTAAGTAATTTTTTTAAAAATAAAACAATTAATGAAAATTGAAAAAAAATAAAGTTGAACGTAAAAGGGGTAGAGAAAAGGGCACCAATATAGAGGGAGAGGATTTTTACTCCTCGTAATAGTAATAATAATGAGTAGATATCCCCTACCCCTAATTTACTGCCTAATTTTCTCCTTCAGTATTTACTTAAATAATTAAAACTAATAAATAATTTTTTTGAATTTTTAACATTCAATTATTATTTTTAATTAAGGTCAATTACATCCTTAGTCACTAAACTATCGCTAAGTTTTCGTTTTGGTAATTTAACTAAAAAAAGTTACAATTTAGTTATTGAACTATTCAAAAATTTTTGTTTATGTCATTGGGTTGTTAAAGTTCCGCCAACAAGTTCCAAACGACGATTCAATGATCCATATGGTCGATCAGTACCCATCGATGAGTAAAAGAACATACCTTAAATCCAAATCAATCCAACGGTCAATGTCAGAGATTAAAGAAAAAAGTTATTTGAATTTTGATTCGCAGATCCGTGACGTCCAAAACTGTTTCATAAAAAAAAAACTAAATTATAAAAGAGAAAAAGAAAGAGAGATTTTGATTTATGCAAACAGAGAAAGGCATTCTTAGTGACTTAAATGAAACCTTTTAAATAATTAGTGACCGATAACTTTTTTTTAGTTAAGTGACCAAAATGATTATAATTCTCATATCATATGATTAAAGATTAACCCATTCAATTACTATAACTTTTCTAATAACTATATACGTGATAAATATTATATATTAAAGTTTTGAATGAGTTGACATCACCCGTAATTGGATCTCAACTCACTATGAAATTAACAAAAGTTCATTCCTTTTATAAAGTAACAAATATTTTTTAAAAGGTATTTATATTTTTGATAAATCTAGAATATATTTTAACAATTCAATTGTCATATTTTTATAGTACTCCATTCATGTAGATCAAGCATATCAAGTTTAGTGTAAATTAAAATATTCTAACTTTTTTTTTTTTGTAAAAAACTTCCATCCATTAAATATATATTAATATAGGTAATATTTTAGATCAATATGATAGAGATATCAAACCAATTCAAAAATTTGCATGAAAACAAGTACAAATATCTTGATAAATTCAACGGCTGAATTGTTAAAATACTAATCATATAAAAAAATTAAAAAAAATGTAAGACTATTATAATTTTACATTGGTGTACGTAGATCCCTCCCTATATAATATAATATAAAATAACAATTTACATAGCCTAAATTTGCCACAAGTGACAATCTCTCAATTTTTGTATTTATTTTTTTAAAATTTTATAATAAAGTTTTTATGATATTTTTCATGTGATATTTTTAAATTGTAAATTTGATACAAAATTTTTATCAACTATAGTATGATATTCTTTTTAAGTGAAATATGATATTATTTTTTAATATGCACAGGTTATTTAATTATGATTATTTTAATATATTTTATAAAACTATATTAAATATTGAAAAATATATATATTGGTGAATAATATTGAAAAATATTTAGTACACAGTTAATAAATTTTTTAAATTTCATAAGTAAAGTTGAGAGGTTGATAAGTGTTTTATAGTAAAATATTTATAAAATAAATATTCAAAAAAGAGATATATTACAATTTTTTAAAGCTACTTGTGTAATAAAAAAGTACACTACTGATTAGACCTAATCATGGGTTGGACCACCCGGCCTGACCCGATTATGGTTGGGTAAAAATATAGGCCTAAAAAATATGTTTGGGCAAAAAATGAGGTCCGTTTAAAAAACGGGTCAGGCCTCGAGTAAGATTTTTTTTGGCTCGGCCCAAATTATATACTAAATATTTTATTTTATTTTATTTTTAATCATTTTTAATTTTTAACTTTACTTTTAGTTTTAGTTTTGTGCCCTCCTCCCCCTTATTCCCAATTCCAAAACCAAAATCCCTAAGCTCACCACCTCCACCGATCCAGCAGTGCTGTCTGTCGGCGCCACTCACCTCCTTCATCTCCACTTCCCACCTGCTTCCTCTGTCGCCGGCGCCTACCTAACTTCCTCAACCGACTCATGTGAGAAATCTCCTTTTCACTTTCTTCTTTTTGTTTGGTCACCAGGAAAATGAAGGAAAATTTTGTGTTTTGATTATGTTTTAGTATCCTTTTGTTTGGTCACCTGAACTGTACCTAATTCGAATGGAAACTAGGAATTTTATTTTCACTTTAGGAATTTATTTTCACAGCTTAATGAACAAATTTTGTATCTTTTTTTTCTTCTGTGAGGTTTTCTTTTTCAATGGAAACTGGGAACGAACTCAAGTTTATATCCATTTCGATTACTAGAAATGGAGAGAGATTTGGGTTGGTTGCCCATCCGTCTAGCTTTGTTTCGTGGTGGTTTTTAAGGTTGACTGTTGGGTTTGATAGAGTAATGGCTTGTTCTTTATCTCTTCTTTTAAATGGAACATTGATGAACTGGTGCATTAGTTTTTTAACCTTTTGATGAAGAATGAATGTTATAGAAAGTGAATCTAACTTTTTAATTATCCCCACCTGGAAATGATCAACAATCTTGCTTTTACACTATCACTTAAATCTAGGGAAATGCAAGTTGGAGTTTTGATTGAGATGACCATACCCCCTTTATAGCCTTAATAATCATGGAGAATAAGAAAATTTCAATGTCTCATTTCTTTTCAAATATGCTATTAGTTTTTATGTTTAAAAAAATTAAAGTTTTTATCTTTCTGATTTAAAAATCTTAGTCAAATTATTATTGATGATAGTTTTCATTAAAATTTATTAATTTACTATATTTATTCAAGTTTGGTATAGTTGCAGAAACGAAATTTGTCAATTAACTATTGGCATTTTCTATTTAGTAGAAATGTATTTTTGAGCTTTGTTCAACATTTGATGTTAATACGTGGTTAATTCCATCTAACTCTTCAAATTATTACTAAGTGATAACATGTTAAATTTACATATTTTTTATGTTTAAATTGGTTAATTCTTGAATTGATCCCTGCTAAATTAGTGATTTTATACTTTAGTCCTGTCAGGAGTGCAATTGGGATACTATGAGTTAAAAAAGAGCAGAAAATGACTAATTTGCAGCACAGTCAATAAAGTAGGGCCGAATAAAAACGTGGAGATAGTCAAGGACTCATTAGATTTCTTTTGTCTTTGTAAAAGCTAAAATTAGAAAAAAAAAATTGATTTTATAATTTTATTTAATTTTAATTATGTAGTGGGTAGTTAGGCCAAATTTAGTAAATCATATGTATATAAATAGTGGTCTTTATGGAAGCTTAAGGAGACACTTGATTTCACTTGGATTGAATAAGAATTATTTTATTTCATTTCCAAATTCATGCGTCAATAGCTACTGCAATTCCATTTTCATTTCCTTGTACTTTGCAAAATTTGTTTAATTGCTTTCCAAGTCCCTTCCTTTCCTAATTTCTATCATTTTCATTCAAATCACTCATAGCCAATCAAAGCATGAATAAAATCATGCTTCACTAAATTCTAACTTAGCTTTAGGCCGGTATTCTTTCTGGTCAAGAATTGTGAGAAACGCATTCGTACTAAAAATTCTTCCAATCGGTATTCACATTTTTCCTAAGTATCAGAATTGACAATTTATCCCTTAAAGTTAACTCGATTTCAAATCAAAAAGCGCGTTAGGTTGGAGTCATGTTTGCAGATAGTTGGGGAAACGAGTCAGCCGTGCTGTATTCTGATCTCCAAGAACAAATCAAGAGAGAAGTGGTCGAGTTTAAGTGACCTGCGCAGTTGAGGCTGTCAATCCGAGTTGGGTTCTTCAGAGCACAAGACTGTCGAAATCTTGAATAGAGAACACGTGTATCTTTGTTAGATAATTGGTAAAGGTTGGTTTGCAGGTCGTACCGGGACCAACTACGAGAGGAAGAATTAGCGGTTAGGATGTTTTTAACTACTATAACCAGCTTATTGTTTGGAGGAGAAAATTAATTTTCTAGGATCGATTCCAAATCCGGAATCCACTGAATCTAGGGCTAAGGCTTATTATCTCTATTTACAAAATCTGAATTTATTTCCCAATTTAATTTATTTTTAATTTATTTAATTGTTTATTTATGTTGTTTCAATTATTTAATTTCTAAACATTTCAAAACTCCCCTGATTTATTTGTTTTTTTTTAGCAGGTCTGTTTGGAGTCGTAGGCATGACTATTGCCATGATTATCGACACGATGGAATTTTTGATCACAAGTTAAACGCGAAAGTTGATTATAATACCAATCCCTGTGGACTCAACCCTATTACCACTCTTTACTACTATTTAGAGTTATTTTAATTATAGGAATTATTTTTGGTGGTTTTGACGCCCATCAAATTTTGGCGCCGTTGCAGGGGATTGGAGATGTTTTTCTAATTTTTTTGTTTACCTTGTGAACCAATCAAAATCGAGAACTCTAGAGTTTGAACCAAAACTTAAGAAATTGGCCCAACAACTACAAAAAGAAGCCATTTGACGCGATAAACGACCAAATTAAACTTCGTGCTTTTCCTTTCTCATTAACCGACTCTGTTAGAGAGTGGCTATTTTATTTACCTCCGGGATCTGTCAACACATGGTTTGACATGTCTCGTTTGTTTTTGACAGGTTTTTCGCTACAGCTCGAGCGGCCGAACTAAGGAGAGACATTGTAGGAATCTGTCAGAAGGAGACTGAATCACTCTATGATTACTAGAAGCGGTACAAAAAGTTGTGTACAAGTTGCCCACAACATGGACTGACTGAATAATCACTCTTGTAGTATTTCTATGAAGGGTTGCTCCCGATGGAAATGAAAATGATAGATGCTACAAGTGGAAGGGCACTAGTTAATATGACTCCTCAGAGAGCACGAGAGTTGATTTCGACAATAACTGCTAACTCTCAACAATTCTGACCGGCCACAGAACCCACGAGACGAGTTTATGGGTTAAGTTCTCTATCTGTAAAAGATAAAATTGATAAGCTGACTAACGTTGTTTAAAATTTTCTTATAGATAAAACTAGCCCAGCAAGGTTGTGCAGAATCTACGCTAAGCCAAACCACCCGACGGACTCATGTCTAATTTTATATGAGGATTCAATAGAATAAGCAAATATTGTCGGGAACTTTCTAGGACCGCCCCAAAGGCGATATGACCCCTACTAGAACTCATATAATGTGGGGTGGAAGGATTACCTAAATCTAAGTTATGAGTCGAATCCTCAGTTTAATTAACCTTACGAACAAATGTCGCCTCTGAATCAACAATTATTGCCCCAAAGTCATCTTTGGAAGCCATAGTGGAAAGGCTAGCCAATAGTGCTGAGAAGTTTTAGCAAAAAATTGAAATGCATTTACAAGAGTTAGATAAGCAAGTGAGCAAGCTTGCACTCATGGTTAGCCGTTTGGAGTCTCAAAGTAAGTTGCCGTCCCCAACTCAGCCTAATTTTGACACAATGTAACTGCTATGACATTGAGGAGTGGAAAGGTTTTGGAACCCATACCTGGCACGAGTCGTGCCCACGACGCTAGCTGAGATGAGAAGAAACTTGATACAAAGGCTCTAGTGGAGTCAGTACCACAAAAATTATTTACAGTACCACCTCCATTTCCTGGAAGACTTGTCCAATGCAAGGAGTGAGAAGAGAAAGAGATCTTTGACACCTTTCGAAAGGTAGAAAACAACATACCTCTTCTTGACGCGATTAAGCAGATTCCACGATATGCAAGATTCTTAAAAGAATTATGCACAAGTAAAAGGAAGCTCTTGGGCAATGAAAAGGTGAGTGTAGAAGAAAATGTCTCTGTCATTTTACAAAGGAAAATACCACCTAAATGTAAGGACCAATGTATGTTTTCCATGTCTTGCAAAATAGGTAATGACAATATTAGAAAAGCCATGTGTGACTTAGACGTATCAATTAATGTTATGCCTTTGTGAATTTATAAACTACTTAATGCGGGTCATTTGAAGGAAATAGATGTAATTATTCAACTTGCAAATAGATCTGTAGTGCATCCGAAAGGAGTGTTAAAGAACGTTCTTGTTAAAGTAAACGAACTGATATTTCCTGCAGACTTCTACATTATCAGCATAGAGGATGACAACTCGGCCAATTCGTCTGACATACTTCTTGGAAAACTATTCTTGAGTACCACGCGGACGAAAATTGATGTTTAGAGTGGAACACTCACCATGGAGTTTGACAGATAAATGGTTAGGTTTAATGTTTATAAGGATATAGGACATCCCAGTGATAAGTTGCAAATCGTGCCTTGTAGGAATGGAGATCTCGATGTTAAGCAAGAGGAATTATCGATAATCAAAAAACCAATACATGAAGCTGTCATGAAAGCCTCGAAATTAGAGCTCGAACCGTTTCCAGAGCATACAAGGATTGCGACAGAGGAAAATACAAACTTGAACAGAGAAGCTTAAAGATGCTTTAATCCACTAATGATAGGGGAATCCGAGAAGTGCTTCAAGGACAGTGGGCAAAGGTTAAAACCTTTCTGTAAGAACATCCAAGTGCACAGGATGGAAAAAATAATTCTCAATGAGCCAAACAGATAACATTTAAGGTCGTCAAGCTAACGACATTAAACAAAAGCGCTTTTTGGGAGGTAACCCAAATTTATTTTTAATTTATTAAAATTTTTGAATTCCAGTTTAATTTGGATTGAAAATAAAATGAATAATAACCAGATTATTATTTAATCAAGTTAGTATGTAATGGAGGTTGTTAATTTTCCCAAAATTAGATACTAATGGTGGCATGGGCACGCCGTGCCAAGTGCTGACATTTATTTCCCTACAAATGAAACTCAACATCCCTAACCCAAATAAAAACCCCAATGCTGACAACATCGTTAGAAACACATGGGGAGTATTCTTAACCTTTTTCTTTACTTGTTGTTTGGGTTACTGTACTTTATTGCATATAAAACATGCTTGAAGACAAGCATAGATTAAGTGGGGGGGTCGAAATGGTAAGTATGCATGATTGATATGGTAAGTATACATGATTGATCGATTTTTGCTGCATGTTTCTCTTTTGCATATGTTCAATCTTATACTAGATTTGTTCGACAATTTATTTGATATTGAGCCTCTAATCTCATTACTTAGTCAATTTGGACAATTGGGTAATTTTTGAATTAAAGTGTTCAAGTATCTAGATGAATCGACATGTGTGTTTTAAAGTTGATATATGTAACTAGATTTTTCATATAAATTGATTGTTTGTAAAAAAATTTTGCTTGTACGTAAATAAATAAATAAAATGAAAAATAAATAAATAAATGCTCAAGTTATGAGTGAAAGTTTTGAAAAAGTGACTGAATTTAGTAACCGGGATGAGGTGCTTGGGTTGTCATCTCATCTCGCTTAAAAAGGTTCAAGTGACAAACCGAAAACTTACAAACATTTCGCTAACCGAGCTTCCAAAAAAATAAATAATAAAAAAAGAGACTGTTTGAACTGAGTAACCGAGGTAGGGTACTTGGGTTGTCATCCTAGTTCGCGTAAAAAGGTTTGACCACGTCCAAAAAAAAATAAAAATAAAAAAATTACTGCATGATTAATTAATAATACCTTGCAAATTTGGGTTGAAACTCAATTTATTGAAATGATTTAGTTCACATGTTTCAGTTTTATGACACTTGTTGATCAAACTAGGTATTTTGAGCATTTATTTATTTTTTGCCTATATTGTTTACATTGATTATGGATGTGAAAAAGAGGCTTAATTTTTAATAAATTATTGAATAATTTCTAATGTTTGAAAGTACAATATGCTTGAGGGCAAGCATGAGCTAAGTAGGGGGATTTGATAACATGTTAAATTTACATATTTTTTGTGTTTAAATAGGTTAGTTCTTGAATTGATCCCTGCTAAATTAGTGATTTTATGTTTTAATCCTGTCAGGAGTGCAATTAGAATGCTATGAGTTACAAACGAGCAGAAAAGGACTAATTTGCAACACAGTCAATAAAGTGGGGCCGAATAAAAAAGTGGAGATAGTCAAGGACTCATTAGATTTCTTTTGTCTTTGTAAAAGCTAAAATTAGAAAAAAAGATTAATTTTATATTTTATTTAATTTTAATTATGTAGTGGGTAGTTAGGCCAAATTTAGTAAATCATATGTATATAAATAGGGGTCTTTATGGAAGCTTAAGGAGACACTTGATTTCACTTGGATTGAATAAGAAATATTTTATTTCATTTCCAAATTCATGCGTCAATAGCTACTGCAATTCCATTTTCATTTCCTTGTACTTTACAAAATTTGTTTAATTGCTTTCCAAGTCCATTCCTTTCCTAATTTTCACCATGTTCATTCAAATCCACTCATAGCCAACCAAAGCATGAATAAATCCTTTCAATCAGTATTCACATTTTTCCTAAGTATCGGGATTGACAACTCATCCCTTAAAGTTAACTCGATTTCAAATCAAAAAGCGCGTTGGGCTGGAGTCGTGTTTGCGGACAGTTGGGGAAACAAGTCGGCCGTGCTGTATTCGAATCTTCAAGAACAAATCAAGAGAGAAGTGATCGAGTTTAAATGACCTGCGCGGTTAAGGCCGTTAATTTGAGTTGGGTTCTTTAGAGCGCAAGGCTGCCGAAATCTTGAATTGGAAATGCGTGTATCTCGATTAGATAATTGACAAGGGTTGGTTTGCAGGTCGTACTGGGACCATGTACGAGAGAAAGAATTGGTGATTAGGATGTTCTTAACTGCTATAACCAACTTATTGTTTGGAGGAGAAAATTAATTTTCAAGGATCAATTCTAAATATGGAATCCACCAAGTCTAAGGCTAAGACTTATTATCTCTGTTTGCAAAATTTGAATTTATTTCTCAATTGAATTTATTTCCAATTTATTTAATTGTTTATTTATGTTGTTTCAATTATTTAATTTCTAAACATTTCAAAACTCCCCTGATTTATTTTTTATTTTTCAACAGGTCCGTTTTGTGTCGTGGGCACGACTATTGCCACTATTACCAACACGACGGAAATTCTGATCACAAATTAAACGTGAAAATTGATTATAATATCAATCCCTGCGGACTCAACCCTGCTACCACTTTTTACTATTATTTAGAGTTATTTTAATTGTAGGAATTATTTTTGGTTGTTTTGATGCCCATCAAATTTTGGGACTGTTGCCGGGGATTGGAGATATTATTCTAATTTTCTTGTTTACCTTATGACCAAATTAGAACCGGGAAATTTAAAGTTTGAACCAAAAATTGAGAAATTAACCCGACAACTGCGAAGAGAAGACATCCGACGTGGTAAACGACCAAATCCCAGATTCGAAACCATATATTACACTGAGAAAATTTTCTCGTTCAACGAACTAAACGAGATGCCGAACAAACTATATGCCGAATCAACAATTACTGCCCCCAAAGTTATCTTCGGAAGCCATAGTAGAAAGGCTAGCCAATAGTACTGAGAAGTTTCAGCAGAAAAACTTAAATGCATTTGCAGGAGTTAGAAAAACAAGCGAGCAAGCTTACGCTTACGGTTAACCGTTTGGAGTCTTTCTGTTATCTTAGATATCGATTAGGTGTTAAACATCAGTTCTCAAAGGTTGTAAGAGTAGGGCTCAAAGGTTGAAGATTAAGTGAAAGCAAAATCTCCTACAAAATGTCAACTGATTGGCCAAATCTATCACATAGGAAGAAAATTTATGACAAAAATTAACCCAAAATGTTGTTTGCAAGTAAGCAATAACTTCGTGCAATATATATCTCTATAATTGGCTAAACCAAATAATTTTCTATAAAAATGAAACATTGGTTGGGGATGTTAGGACTTGATGTTTTTTATTTTTTTCTAACTGAAGGGATGTGAGATCTTGGCATTTCCTTGCAATCAGTTTTTGAAGCAAGAACAAGGTACCAGCCAAGAGGTAGAAGAGTTTGCTTGCACAAGGTACAAGGCTGAATATCCTATTTACAAAAAGGTAATGGGTTTTATTTAGCATTGGATAATGGATCTCTTTTTTTAGAAGTAGCGTAAGATGTTTTTTCGTTGAATATGATCATTGATTGGGTTAATTGTGATTATAGTTGTTGATTGGATTTTGCCTTTTTCAGATTAATTTAACAACTTTGTCGCGATTGCTACCATAAGAAGATAGAAATAGGTGGAACTATTGATAGAACTCTGCTTCTTCCTGAATAATATATGAACTTATTTGAGACTTTTTGTACATGTTGATGTTCCTTATAGATGTGCTTCAAATGTTTTTGATTGTTGTTGACCGGAATGGAGGGCTCATTTGCTGACTATTTACTTTTTATGTACACAAGCTAGCTACATTTGGTTTGCATTCATTACATCTTCAATGCCAGGGGGACTTTGCATTCTAACTGGTTACTGTTTGCTGCTAAAAATTGTATATATATAGGTTCGTCGCAACGGGCACTTCACATTATTTCCTAATGTTATAACATCTTCAATGCCAAGATCTTCATCTATGGCCTTTACTAATGTCAAGGGACACTTCACGTTATTCCTCAAGTTGAATGGATGGGGAAAATGGATCTAGGGACTTCATTGGCACATTCCCTCCTTTAAAAAGCCTCACTTATCTGATTTGGTTTTTATTTTTTATTTTTATGAATGTATTTATATTTGATATTTATGTCTAAGTTATATTTGAACATGAATATAGAATACGACATCTTTATAAATTAATATTTGTTATGTCATAACATCATGAACAAAAATTAGTTGTAGAAACACACTTGAATCCATTTATATGTTGAAATCCTTGAACCTTGTGGCTTTGTTATTCCAAATTAGCATATAAGTATTTCAGAGAAAATGACTCTTTTTTTTTCTAAAGATGGAATGTTGGAAAAGTTATGTTATATGTAATTTAAGGGTCATAACATTAATATGTATCCTTTGCACATTAATCTTAATTTCTATTTAGTTTATCATGAATTAGAAAGTAGTTATTTTATTATCTACTCATATTCAACATATACTTTATCTGATAACTAAAGTCCAGTTAGCCTTAACTGTACTAGATTGGTTTTAGTTTGGGCTAACATTTTATGATAGTAAATAATAACATGGAATAATTCATATATTATATACAATTGTTGAACAATTATATAATCTTTTGGTTTATTTGGATTTCAAGACTTGAGTTTTTATGACTATGGCTAGTTCGAACAGTCCTATACTTGTGGACGATAGGTTTAATGAGTATGAAAGTGCTCTCAAACGTCAAAAGTCTACCACTTCGAAGGTGCGGGATGAAATGACAAAGCTTGAATAGGAGAACAAAAATGAATTGAAGGCACAATGTAATCACTATAAAAGTATCTTCTTTGCTAAATCTTCTAGTGGAACCTCTCATTTAAGACGTCATCTAAATAACTGTTTGAAAAAAGTTAATAAGGACATCATTCGATACACCATAGCCACTCAACCATCCTTAGGAAGTAGTTTATCTATAAAAAAACTACAAGTTTGATGCTGATGAGTGTCGTCAAGCTGTTTCTACTTTTCTTGTGTGTGGTAAGCATTCATTTAGGACAGTTGAAGAATCGATATTTAGATATATGATGAGAATTGCTAGTCCTAATTTTAATAATATAAGTAGATATACAGCTGCTAGGGATATCCTAATGTATTATGCAAAAGAGAGAGATCATGTTAAAGAAGAGTTGGCTTAAGCACCTGGTTTAATTTGTCTAACTTCCGATAATTGAAACTTGGAGCATACTAATGATGAATATATTTGCATTACCGGTCATTGGGTTGACAAAGATTGGAAGCTACAAAAGAGAATCATAAGGTTTCGAGCTTTATTTCCTCTGTATGATGGCTTGAACATAGTAGATGAGCTTGTTTTATGTTTATTGCAATAGGGTATAGACAAGAAAATTTTTAGCATCACTTTGGATAATGCTTCTTATAATGATGTTATGGTTTCTTGTCTTAAAAATTGTTTTCGTGTGAACTGAGCTATTTTGTGTGATGATGTTTTTTTTCAAGTTAGATGTTGTGCACATATATTGAATCTTATAGTTAAAGCTGGTTTGGAACTTGCTGATGATGTTGTTGGTAAGATTCAAAATGGAATTAAGTACATAAAAAAGTTGAGAATTCGTAAGAAAAGATTTTATGATGTGGCCGACAAAAGTTTTCATTTGAATGTGACCAAAAAGTTGCGTCAAAATATGTGTGTGTGATGGAATTCTACTTAATTGATGATTGAATCTTCTCTTTACTATAAAGATGTGCTAGATTATTGGGGCCAAACGGATAAAGATTATCAAATATTTGCACTTTCTAATGAGGAGTAGAGAAATGTTACTATTCTTTGCAAATTTTTGAAAGTCTTTTATGATGTGACTTGTGTTTTTTCTGGTTCTAACTATCCAATGGCTAATCTTTATTTTAGAGGGGTTTGGAAGGTTCTGAAGGTCTTACTTGATACGGTTAAAGGTCCTCATTCTTTTTTGACTCCAATGGTTAAACAAATGCAAGAGAAATTTAGTAAATATTGGGCTGAGTATTCGTTGATATTGTCATGTGCTGCTTTTTTAGATCATCGTTACAAGTTAAATTATGTGTAGTATTGCTTTACTACAATCTATGGTATTCATGCTTCAGATTTTGTTGAAACCATTCTTAGAAATCTTAGACTCTTGTTTGATGAGTATGTTAAGAAATCCAAATCCACGTCTTCCTCTTTGGCTGGGAGTTCTAATGTTTCGAATAATAATCCTGTTGATTCTAGTTTGCATCAACACAATGTTAATAGTGTTGATTTTGGGGGAGATTTTGATGAGAGTGATGATTATAAACAATATTTAAATAAATCTAGCACTAAGAGTGAAAAGTCATAGTTGGACATTTATTTGGAAGAACTGAAGCTTGAGTTGAATAGTCAAATAGATGTTTTGGATTATTGGAGCAAAAGTTCAGTTCGATATAATGAATTTTCATTATTGGCTCGTGATCTTTTGACAATTCCAATATTGATTGTAGCTTTCGAGTCTGCTTTTAGCATGGGTAAAAAAGTTATCACACCTTTGAGGAGTTCACTTAAGCCAAAAACGGTTCAAGCCGTTGTTTGCTTTGATGATTGGATGCGAGCTAATGGATTTTCAACGGGTAATTATTATTCTCGTTTTATTGTTGTAATTTTATAATATTTTTATGAATTTGATTATCTAATTATTTATTCTTATTTCATGTTAGAAATTGGTTGAGAATGATGATGACGATGAGAATGATGTTTCTTCGATTGATTTTTAGGTTATCTTTCTAATTGTTGACAATTTAATTTAGCTTACAATTTATAGTTTGTTATAAAATTAAATATGTTAATTGGTTAATGTGTAGATATTTTGGTTGGTTGATTACATTTTGCAGGTTTATGGTGCTATTTTGGTGTTGTTGGTGATGCTATTTTTTGTGTTGTTTTTTTTATGCTGTTTTGATGTTGTTTTGGTGCTGCTTTTTGTGGTGTTTTATGTTATTTCGTTGTCGTTTTTAATATTATTTGGATATTGTAGAACTTTTGTTTTATTATTAATTTTATTATTATTTTAGTTCTAACTTGTTTCTATTTTAATATAACCACTTTTTATTGTATTTTCAATTTGTGTATTGTTTTAAGAATTGTTTTAGTATAATTTTTTATTTGTTTATTGTTTTAATATTTGTTTTAATATTTTTAAATGTATTTGATTTATTATATTTAAAAAAATTATTTAATAAAATAATCTAAAAAAATTTAATATGGGCCAAACTGGGCTTGGACAAATTTTTAGGCCCAAATTTTGAGTCAGGCCTGGCCAGGCCTGAAATTTTTTTAGGCCTGACCCGACCCATGATCACCTCTACTATTGATATACCAAATACTAACCTATTAAATATTATTAAATTGTAAATGTTGATATTAAAAGAACATATTTTAAACAACATATAATATTAAACAATATGATGTTAAAATGTTTTCAATAACAAATTAAAAAGCATTATATATTTTTGAATCAAAAGCATAATATATTTAAATATAACATATTTCGAGATATATTATTTTTTAAAAATAATATCATATTAAAAGGAATATTGATTATATTTGAACATAAGCATTCGTAATATATATTATTATATCATATTTAAAAATAATATAATATAACATAATACGATACACAAACATTACATTACGACAAATGGCGGTCTTTCTTTTATTTAAGTTTTATGAGATAAATTAAATAATTTTAATATATTTCAATTTCAAATTCCTAATTTTTATAGAAGTACAATATTTTTCAAATTTAATTCTCAAGCATTCTCCACCAATAGTGGTGATTATGGGTCAAGTTAGCCCGAATTTGGGCTGGGTCTCAATAGAATTTAGGCCCATTTTTTTCGGTCCAGACTCGACCTGAAAAATGAGCTTAAAATTTTATCTTAACCCGACTCGAATAAAAATTGTAACACCCCTAACCCCATATCTATCATCAAAACAGGGTTACGGAGCATTACCAGAATTTATAAATCAAACAGACAGAAAATGCAAATATTTTCTAGTATATAACATTCATGTCAAAAACCAATCAAAATCATACATATTGTCCCTTATACGAGCCCTCGAGACCCAAAATACACATTAGAAACAAATCAGGACTAAATCGGAAACTTAGAAAATTTTTTAGAAACATTTAATATTTTCAACACTGTAGGGGTCTCACGGCCGTGTGACCAGGCCGTATGACTCACATGGTCAAAAGACACGCCCATGTCTAAGGCCGTGTAAGTCACTGACTTGCATTCTTTTAAAAGATACAGGGGAAACACGGCTGAGACACATGCCCGTGTATCTGCCCGCGTAGACAAAAATAGGCTATTTAATAAGCCATTTTTCTCACCCAACAAGGCATGTACCTTCAATTAACATTGTGTATATAAATAAGTTATATTATGGCATCCAAAACAAGTAAAATCAATCCCTAAACATGTAGTATATTCACATGCAACCAATATATTAAATGGCAATTACAAACATATTTAACCATATAATCCATGTAACCAAGTAATCCACCAACATTTATGTCTAATCGCATTAATACACAACATGTAAATCATTTACTAAAACTTACCATTTGGTACCAATTGTACTAATTATTCAATAGCATCAAATATATATACACTTACTATAGCATAGTACTAAATCACACCAACTTATAAAACGTACCTCATATGCATTTTTTAACTACTATTTTACCTTTCATCATTCAACCACAAATTGTAACGGCCCGATTTTGGGTCTAGTCAGAACAGTGGTTTTTGGACCACAAATCCGACGAGGAAAAATGTAATGGCCTGAATTTTCAGAGGTGTCGAAACAGTGATTCGAGATCACTAAATTCGACAAATGAGTAGAAAATATTATTAATTTAGTGAGTATAAGTTAAATGTGAAATTAGGAAAATTTTTGAAAAAGTGAATAGTGCACTTGAAATAAATAATAAAATAATTAGAATAAAAAATAAGGTATCAAGACCTCAGAGATTTTAAACCGAGCCATAAATATTTTTATAAATATTTATGGAGTGTTAAAAAGTTAGTATTAAAGTTTCGTTAAGAAATTTTAAAGTTCCTATAATTAATTGAACAAAAAGGACTAAATTGTAATAAATGAAAAATTATGGGAAATGATTAAATAGTTTAAATGATAAAAGAAAGATGGCTTAAAAGGCAAATAGACCCAAGGTCTATTTGGGCTGGACGGCAAAGGTACAAAATCAGCAAGAAAATAAGGAGAATTAAGGGCAAAATTGGAATATTATAAAATTTACTTAATAAAGCTAGGATTGAAGTGGAATTATCTAGATTTCTCTTTATTTTTCTACATTCCCATCAGCTAAAACATCATAGAAGAGTTTCTTTAAGCTGGTTCTTCATATTTTAACTGTAAGTAAGTTCAATTCTGGATTATTTCTTGAAATTTTTGTGTTTTTGTGACTTTTACAACTAGACCCACTTGTTGAATTCATTACTTTTTGATTCTATGAAAGAAGTTGAAAGTTGCTATGAATACATGCTGGAAGTATATGATGATTTAGCATGGAATTAGAGCTTTAAATTGTTCATATGCTGATTTTATTGAAAGAATTGAATAAAAAGTGAATGTTTGGGATCTAATAGTAAAAGAGTTTGAAGTTAGGGTTTTATGTGGAAATTCTGAATTTCAATAGTTGTGAAATAACTTATAATGTCTAGGTAAAGTACTAATTGAGAAAATTTAGCTTAATTGAGGGGTTAATTGAGCAAGGACTGAATTGTATGAACTGTGAAATTTGGGGCAAAATGGAAATTAACATTTTGCATTAAAATAGTTTTGGACAGCAGCAGTGGTTTAACTTTGAAAAATCACCAAAAATTGTGGGAATTGAATTAGAGGGTGAATAAAATATGAAATTAAAACTTATTGAGTCTAGTTTCTCATAGAAGAAACAGTGTAAGTATTGAAATTGTAAATTATGAGATATAATAATTTTTTTGCGATAATGTCAGAATGATTTTGGGTTCCCCTGTTCTGACTTTGGAAAATCATAAAAAATTGAAGAAAACTAATTATGAGTTATAATTTATATCCTTAGAATCCTTAATGAGTCTATTTTCAAAAGAAACAAACAAAAACATCATCCAAATTCTTTACAATTAGATAATTCATTTTTAGTGAAGAGTGGTCGGAACTGTTAGACAGCAAAATAGGGAAAACTTTAAAGAATAAAATGCACTATTTGACTGAACCAAAAATTCTGAAAATTTTATGGTAAGAATATATGTAAGTCTAGCTTTAGGAAAAATTAACAGATCTTAATTTGGAGCTCTTTAGATCTGGATAAAAATAATTTAGTGACTCTGACTCGGATAAACAGCTTTGAATATACGTGTGAGTGAATAGTGAAATTATAGTTAATGTTGTTTAAGTGTGTTATACACATTAAGGATGTGGAATGGAGAGGAGGAGGAGGAAAATTAGGAGATATATGAATGATTTGTGTATAATTGGTCATATACTTGATTATAATTGATAAACGATGAAATAGAAATGATGCTTATATTTGTACATTATTGGTCATGGTTTAAGCTCATGTGTGAAAATAAAGTTTCATAGTATGTGTGTATGGTATATTCGGTATATGATTTGACATGAAATAATGTCATGAATGGTTTATGAATTAACACATGTTGGTAAGCGTGATACATGAATAAATGTTGTGTTCATCCATGCTTATAATGCTTATGCTATATGTGTATTTGGCTAACATATTTGGTGAACATGCTTAGGCTTTGGCCAAGTAGTGGCTAGATTATGCCATGTTAAATTTATAAGTTATGCATTAAAATGGTAAGTGGCTAATTGAAAATATGCTTGTGATCATGAAAAGGGTGGTAAGGTTTAAATTATATAATCTCTAGTGAAATGGTTTAACATGTGGTTAGTTCAAAAAAAAGAGTTATGTTTAAATACACTAGCTTGCGACTATGGTTGAATGATATGTTTATATCTTGTGTGATGTGCATAGGAAACGACTGTGGAAAGGTAATGAAATAGTAAGTTCATATGGCTGAAATTTAATGATTAAATGTTAATTTCATGAATTATATAATGTGTGATGAAATATATTTATTGTTGAAATGAGAATAAAATAAAAATGCGAAAACCGAATAAATGATCAAATTGAGCGGAACGCCGGATTTGAGTACTTCTGATCAGTGACAAGTGATAAGTAGTAGCTTCAGCTACACTTATCTGATCAGGGACAAGTGACAAGTGATAAATGTGATCCGTGTAAGACCGTGGCAGTGCTATGGCTTCAGAAAGTGATAAGTGATCATATGCAAGACCATAGTTATACTATGGCAAAGTGGAAGTGAAGTACTCAATTTTCCATAATTGTTCCCTAATTTGATTAAGGATGGTAAGTGACAAATGGACCCAAAAGAATTAAAGTAGATGGATAAGTGGTAGTGTATTTTACCAGGATGATATTGTTGTTTAAGCTAAAGTGATATTTTCATTGCAAAATTGAGAATTTCATAAATGTGTTAATGAATGGTATAATCGATAAACGTTGAGTTAAATGGTAATTACGTATTAGTGTTGAACTTAATGACATTGAATTGTACGTGAATTAAATGGAAATTGCTAGTGATATGATTTAAATTGTGAGCATGAGAAATTTCGAATTGAATGAAATGGAAATGATGCATTGAATTGCATGAGTATGTATTGGGTCTCGTAGGCCTATTTATTATGATTATAATATTTTGAAGATATATTGTGAAGAATTATAAAATCATGTCAATAATTTTGAAAGTTTTAATTTAGATGTAATTTTATAACCCGGTTAAATACGTTTACAAGTGTATGTGTTCTGGTAATGCCTCGTACCCTATTCCGGTGTTGGATACGGGTAAGGGGTGTTACAAAAATCATTCCACATATCAACATTTTAAGCCAAATTATGCACATATCAAAATACCAAAACATAAGCGAAATGAGTGGCTAAACTCAACAAAACACATATAAGCCAACATTTAGCCAAAAATAACCTATGTAACACCCCAAACCCAGCCTAGACGTTATGGTCGAATCTGGCGATGTCACATGGAAAGGGATTTGAAGACAAGATTGTCGAGTTTAAAAATCGTTACAGTAAGTTAGCTTTTACTTAATTTGAAAAAAAAATAGTTGATTTCCTTTAAAACTTGTCTCTTAGCGGAAGCTTTTGTAACCAATTAATTTAGGGGATATCATTTCTATTCACGAAAAACCTTAGTTTTTAGAAAAAAAAATCGTGTTTTGTGGAGTTGCAGTTTTTTTAAAAAAATCCATAAAAAATAGTATAAAGTCCCAAATTTAAAGCCAACCAGTCCATAGTCCAGAAGATACATTAAAAACCCCAAATAAGTAATAAATTCTAGGCATTAATGGAAAACAGTCTAAAATTTATGTGTGGCCACCGTCAAGTCCTCCGCTGCACCGACTCGTCAAGTTTGGGGATTACTTGTACAGATTAAACAGAGAAATGGTGAGTTTTCACAAACTCAGTGTGTAATCCCCACAGAAAACATGTATACAGATAATCAAAAGAATTCTGTTAGATACAGTCTGGGGCCTGTGCCCATCACAGAAACAGTTTGGGCCTTAGCCCGTTCAGATACTGTCTCAGAAATACATTAGGGCCTTGGCCCATATCAGATACAGAATGCAGATATAGTAAATCAGAATCCTACCTACCAGCCTCTACACACCATCTCCGTCCAACTCTACACACCATGTGGGGATTAAATAAACCCACCTATCCCTACACACCACGTTGTACCGAAATGCGGCACATAATCAAAAGGTTGCAGCTGAGCTGCCAGATAACAGGCTTAATAGCCTTTCAGACACTTCCTCCAAATATCATCAACCCACCCCGATGCAATCCAGCATACAAAATAAGTCATGCCATTATGCAATTAATAGTAAATACATTCAGATATCATAAGTCATGCTCGGTATAAAAATTAGACAGACAGATCACATATATAGGGGTCTAAGTAAAGCTTACCGACCCTACAATAGGTCCACAGTCGACTTGGGCGACCCGTACAACCTTACAAAACTTTTCAGAAAAATGGGCTTACACGCCCATGTAGCCCACTCGGTCCAAATTGGCCTTGGCCGCATGATCCATTTTTAGTGTAACCCTGCTAGCTAAATATTCATATATGTTTTCACTATTTACTTATGTGTTCCTTCAAAGCTGTCTACTTGAGTCACTGTTACTAAATTATTTATATCTTGAGCTATAGAATTTTGAATTAAAATCTGCTTGATGTCTTTGAAACTAGACTCAAAAACCTTTCTAACATAAAATTTTAAAATTTTTGGTTTAGCCAATAAGTATAGTAAAATCTTCAAACTTACCCCTATTCTGCTGTCTAACAGCTTCGACCCTTCTTTGCTAAAAGTTAATTATCTCTTAGTACAAAATTTGGACGAAGTTTCCATTTGTTTCTATTGAAAATAGACTCATTAATAATTTAAACATGTAAGTTTTAACCCTAATTATTTTTCTCCAATTTTTGATGATTTTCCAAAGTTAGAATAGAGGAACCCAAATTCATTCTGACCTTGTCTCACAAAGTTTATTATATCTCACAATTTACAATTCCATTACTTACATCGTTTCTTCTATGAAAAACTAGACTCAATAAGCTTTAATTCCATATTTTGTTCATCCTCTAATTCGATTTCCACAATTTATGGCAATTTTTTCAAAATTAGCTTACTGCTACTGTCCAAACAGCAAGCAATTTCAGCTTTTCGCCGAATCCTTTTTTTTTTTTGAGTTTCGGGTACACACCTGGTTTCGTTTGATGCTAAAACAGTCCCCAAGCACTCCAAAGCCTATAATCAAGATACTTAACATCAATTTAATAGATTTACAAGAAAATTAACAACCAAGAATGAACAGAAACCCAACTTACCACCAACGATACCCCTCAATTTAACTATTGTTAAGACGAGAACACTAAATTCAGCAGTCCGAGCCTCCCCCTACGCCCAAATCGCAAAGAAAAAATATTATCATTTCAGTCACTAAGAGATTCATGACAGAAACGAAGAGAAACACTTACCGAAACTAAGCGAGCACTAACCGCATGCGAAAACGAAAGAAAATAAATTGATTAGGGAAAAATCAAGAAGAAGAAAAAGAAGAGAAAGATGGAAAAACTCATAGAATTTTGCCAAGAGGAGAGGGAGAAGAATAGACGGCAAAATTTTTTTGGAAAAGAGAGTCAAAATTCGGTTATGGGAAAAAATAAAATAAAATAAAATCCCAATAACCCCCAAAATCCCTTAATCTTCTCCCCTAATTTCCACTGCACATCTACTACTCAGAATCCCCCTATTACACAACTCTATCCCGAAATCTAAGCAAAAATAATACCCTTGCCTTTATAAGGATTTGAACACAATACCTCCACCTTAATAACACACCATTTAACCACCAGACTAGTAGGCCCATTCTGATGTAATTTACCCAACAATCAAATAAAAGCCTACTGAACAAGAGTAAGGCCTAATTCATTCAAAATACCAAAATTTGCCCAAGTGAAGGCTTGAACTTGGGACCTCCCAAACATTCCCAGAACACATAACCACTGAAGCTGACAAATATTTGTGTCATATTTTCACAATAACGAAATTAGAAATTTTGGGACGTTACAACCTATACATGCCATTATAACTAGAATTAAAACATTCAAAAGTACTGATAGAACCGATGGATGGTATGATATAACTCTGATAAGCTTCCAACCCAATTGAGTTTCCGTTAATCTGAAAAGTAAAGAAAAATAAATACGTAAGCAATGAATGCTTAGTAAGCTTGTATAAACTTTAATCATATCAATTCATTTCAAATATGAAATTTATACATATCAAGAATAATCCAATATTGATACCACAATATTCATGAAGTTATATTCAACAACTCACAAGGTGAATAAATCCATAGCATCACTTATACATATTATTCTAGCATAGTAGGATTTTAAACAACTTTAACTCTTCCAAATTTCTTTATTTTCATTTGAATTTCTTTACTTTCCACACTCATTCCATATGCATAACACACCAGTCATAAGCATATCATTCAACCATTGCCACAAGCTAGTGCATTTAAACATAACCTTTTTCGAATTAATCACATGATAAGTCATTTCATAAGAAATTGCATAACTTAAACCTCACCACTCTTTCATGAGCACTAGCATATTTTCATTTGAGTACTTACCCTTCCAATGCATCATATAAATAAACATAATACCATTTAACCAATAGCTTGGCATTTGCCTAAGCATCAAACAACAACACTTGTTAGCGTACTTGCACATATTTCATATAAATTCAACATTGATAAATTTATTTTCTCGACATGTCACAATTGAATTTATTACTCATCTCAACTTACATAATTTCCTTGTATCGTCATATCAAAAATATTCATATATGTACACATAGTGATAGATATCATTCTCCTACCGTTTCTTCATAAACATATATCATTCATTTCATTATATCAATATATCATGTACCATCATTTCCATGTATTTCGTATATATATTCCGATAATAGTTCGTATCGAACTCATATTGTCTCATAACAGAACATTGCCTATTGAACCATTTAGAATATCGTTGGATATACGGGTAGTACACCGAAGTGTACAAAACTGTAAATCGTCAATTCATGTACATGTATGCTCATACGAGCATGTAAACGGGAAGCTCTTCCGAGTCATATAACGGGAAGCTCATATGAGCTGTATAATGGGAAGCTCAAGAGAGTCAAATTCGAGAAGCTCATGCGAGCCAATATCGGGAAGCTCTGGAGAGCCATTAATCGGGAAGCTCATGAGAGCTAATTAACGGGAAGCTCGTGAGAGCCAAATAACGGGAAGCTCAAGAAAGCCATATATTAGGATGCTCATAAGAGCTAAATAACGAGACGATCTTACGAGCTGTGGTGTGTCCGTAGCACATGCAGGACCACAACCAATTCGAGAACCCTTAATGACAATGTCATTTGTATCCATTGAATTTCTTAGGTTCGAACGAGACTTGGTACTTATCAGATATCTTCAGATATGTGATCATACATATATATGGCAATCATAACATTCAATTTAAACATATAAACATACAACTTAGTTACACGAACTTACCTGGCTAAATTGTAGAAATACCAAAGTTCAGGGGCGTTTTGGTAATTTTCTATTTCCCTCGATTTTCCACCCGATCTTGATCTAAATTAATAATTTCATTCAATATATTAATTTAGATGATAAAAAAAATTCATTTCATGCAATTTGGTCATTTTATATTTTTACAAAATTACCCTTAAATTTTTAATTTTATTCAATTTAGTCCTTGAACCCAGAACATGCAAATTAACCATTTTTAATACAAATCCAAGCTAGCCGAATATTCATGGCATTTAATACAGCTCATTTTTGCAATAATTTCACAAAAAAACCTTGTATTTTTACTATTTTAACAAATTAATCCTTAATCGAAAAATTCATCAAAATCACTTAACGAAATACTTTTAATTAAAAACTAATTTCTCAAATTCATCATTTAACATAAAAAATCATATAGATTCATCAATGGCAACATCCAAAATCTTTAACAAAATAAAAAACAAAGGTAAAATTTAGTTGGACCTAATTATAACAATATCAAAAATATAAAAATTATAAGAAACGGGTAAGAATTGAACTCAAGAAAAAATAAAAAACCCAGCTTAAGCTCTCTCCCATGTCTGTTTTAAACCGAAACTTTGAGAAGAAAATGCCTAGAAAGCTTTAAATTAAATTTGTTTCATTTTAATTTCCATTTAATAATAATTTTGCCATTGTTTCTTTTTATTTTATTATTTTCCTTCCTTACGCCGCCTCACCTTTAGATTTAGGTTTATTTATTTCTTAAGTCTTCCCTCATTTATGAATCAAGCCATTTAATCACTTAATTTTTATAATTAGTAAGTTTTACATCTTTTTTAATTTAGTCTTTTTTAATTAATTAACTATCGAAACGTTAAAATTTTTCAACGAAACTTTAATACCACCTTATTGATACTCCGTAAATATTTATAAAAATATTTACAGCTCGGTTTATAGAAACGAAGTCCCGATACCTCATTTACGAAAACCACTTGACCTAGAGTTTTATCACTCAAATCTAATAATTCATTATAAGACAGAAATTACCAATTCAAAAATCTTTTTAAAATCATATTTGACTCGTAAATATTAAATAATAAAATTTACGAGCTTACTCACCGGATTTGGTGGTCTCAAACCACTATTTCCAACACGGGTTTTTTACTAAAATAATACAAAAGAAATAAAAAAAACCAAAATAATATAAAAAAATTATTTACCAAAATATACCAAAAAAAAAACTGAAGGAGGGTAATGGAATGGCGGCACCGGTGGTGCCATTCTCATTGGCGGCACCGGTGGTGCCATTCCCATTGGCGGCACAGGACTAAAATGTAACTATCTGTAGTTTCAAGGACTTGACATGCAAATTTACCATTTTGAATTTTGAAAGTGAATTGGTGCCGCCTGTGGGTGTGTCAGCGCCAAAGCTGAAACTTAGCAAATTGCCTTCTAAGCCCTCCTTATTTATTATTTTCTTTTTATTCCCCCTTCAACTCACTTTTTTATTTAATAAACAATCCCTCAACCTATTTTTGTAGTTAAATAAGCTCTTAATCTATGATTTTTACTCATAAAAGCCCTTTATTTTATTATTAAAGTAAATATACTTTACCTAAAGTAAAGCTATTTAAAAAAGTATAAACTAATTCGCATTTTATATATTATTTTGGTAATTTGATGAGGATAGTTTATTAAATAAAAAATTTTACTTTAATTAAATCTAATATTAGTTAAGTGATAATTAAGATACTTAGAATTCTAATTTAAGTAATAACTCTATTTTACTTTAATAAAAGTAGCATCGTCAAATTTTTTAACTAATAACAATAATTTATAATTATAATTATCACAATATTTTTGTCTTTTTCCTATATTTTATGCTTAGAGTTCTATTTAAATAACAATTCTATTTTAAAATTAGCACAATATTTTTAATAATAATTGCAGTTTAAATTATAATTATTTTGAAATATATAATTCTCGCAACTTCTAGTAAATTATAATTATTTTAAATTTATAAAGAGTATTTATATATAAAAAATATTTTTATTTAATTAAAAAACTTGAATTCTTATTATTTTAAATTCATCCAATTATATTCAATGATTTTATAGATTTATAGTTTATTAATTAATAATATATTATGTTTTCTTTTAAGTAGAGCCTTTATAATATATGACCAAATTAATTAATTTCACATTAATATATTATTATTTTAATTAATCTTATTTTTTATTATTATATAATAATATTAATAAATTATTATTCTAATGTAGTTTAGTAATATAATTAACAATAAAGGATATTTTTGTCAGTTCAAAAGTTTTTTCAAGACTCGTGCTTTTATATATATTATAGATAGATATTTTTATGATTTTTATCGGAGATATGAAAGATTAAATCACAGCCTGTCATATTTCGTCATCTAATTGGTCCGTTAATTGGTTTTAATGGTTAATGTAACGAAATGTGAAAATTATTAATGTAAGAGCTTAATTAATTTTTTAGGTTAATGATAAGGGATCAACTGGGTTCAAATTAAGTCAAGGGGCTTAGTAACTCTTTTTGGTTTTTTCTTAAGGGGCTATTATAGCTATAAGCCTTTGATAAATTTAGTAAATTTTTTTATTTAATAAACTATTCTCATCAAATTACCAAAATAATACATAAAATGCGAATTAGTTTATACTTTTTTAAATAGCTTTACTTTAGGTAAAATATTACTTTAATAATAAAATAAAGGGCTTTTATGAGTAAAAATCATAGATGAGCTTATTTAACTACAAAAAATAGGTTGAGGGCTTGTTTATTAAATAAAAAATTGAGTTGAAGGGGGAATAAAAAGAAAATAATAAATAAAGAGGGCTTAGAAGGCAATTAGCCAAGTTTCAGCTTTGGCGCTAACACACCCACAGGCGGCACCAATTCACTTTCAAAATTCAAAATGGTAAATTTGCATGTCAGGTCCTTGAAACTGTAGATAGTTACATTTTAGTCCTGTGCCGCCAATGGGAATGGCACCACCGGTGCCGCCATTCCATTACCCTCCTTCAGTTTTTTTTTTTTTGGTATATTTTGGTAAATAATTTTGTATATTATTTTGGTTTTTTTTTTATTTCTTTTGTATTATTTTAGTAAAAAACCCACTTCCAACACCACTGTAAATTGGGCTATTACAAAAATGCTAAAATTTGAGCCCGATTTAGCCCACCCGTATTAATTTTTTATATTATTACTTTTATATAAAAATAAATTTAAAAAGTATAATACATCAAATACACTAAAAACATTAAAGAAATATTTTTCAACGAATTGAAAATAAATTAAAAAAATTATTTATACTTAAATAACACTAAAATAGGTGCAACTTAGCAAGCAAATACCTCTAAAATAGTAGCAAAATTTACAATAAAATAAGAGTTATATAATATCCAAACAATAATAACAAAATAGTAGCAATATAATAACGAAACGACACCAAAACAATGACAAAACAATAGTAAAATCAATGAAAATAACAGTAAAAAGAAGCAGTTTTTTTTTTTTTTACAAATTCAAACCCAGGCAAAAAAAGCTGACCCGAGGTCTGGCCCATTTAAAAAATGGGACTCTTTTTTTGCCCTACCCTATTTTCGGGTCTATATTTTTTTTCCAAACCTTTTCACTTTTCGGATAGGCAAGCCCAGCCCTTGTTCATGTCTATCCACCAATTAATTTAATAATTTTTTATTTTTAAATTTTAAAAAACATTTTTTTTCAATTATTTATATTACCCAAAATATTGAATATGCTCACATTTTGAATAAACAAACTATTAAGCTTACAATCAATTCTATGAATTACAACTTATTTTCTTTTACATCTTTTAAAAATTCATTTTCAATATTTTAAAAAAAAATATTTTTTTCTATATTTAACATTTTCTATTTTAAAGAAACTTACATTATTATACGATAAATTCAGTAAAACATTTTTCATAGCACATGCGAAAAAAAAAGTATATTATATTTTAAACTTATATATATATATATAATTTGTTTATATTTTCTAAAAAAGTATATTATATTTTAAAATTAAGTATATATATAATTGTTTATATTTTCTAAATATTATTTTATCAATAACTTTTATTAATATGTTGTTATTTAAATAATAATAATTTTATAAAATACACGAACAATTTGTGCATAGCATAAGATAGAAAATTAGTATATAATATGATAAGATGCACAAGCATTATATTGCGAGATGACAATTCTCCCTTTTTTATTTGATTTTTATGAGATAAATTAAGTAATTTTAATATATTCCAATTTCAAATTTCTGATTTTATAGAAGTACAATATTTTGAATTTTATGTAAACATATGTTATATAATTTATATAATAAAAATAATAAATTTAAATTTACTTGAATTCTGTATTGAATTACAGACTAATTTAATTTTTTATGGGGGCTAATTTAAGTTTATTATTTAATTATAAATACTGATTTAACTTTAATATTTTATTTAAACTTTATCTAAACATATCTAATATAAATTCATACAATCAGAATTGATAAATTTAAATAATATCTGAATTCCTCATTTTAGGTATTAAATTACAGCTGATTTAAGTTTATTTCAATTAGAAGTATTGATTTGAGTAAAACCATGTATTTCTTATTGAGCAGTAGAGAAGTTAATTCATCTCAAGCTTACCACGAACTGAGTACTGATATTTTGGTTTTGTTTTTTACATGAATTTTAAATATCTCTTTTAATTCTTAATTTCCTCTGTTTTGTTGCAACTCAAGAGTAAATTTGGTGGTTGTTTTATAAAATTAACATAAAAAATCAATTAATTATATAAATGACTCATTTTTTTTTTTATAAAATACGAAAATAACCAAAATCTATAAAAGTTGGTGGAGCCAAAGTGTTTGACACCACCAACATGCCATGTCAGCAATTGGAATAAATAAATCAATTTTTTGGTAGAGCCATTTAGAATGGCGCCACTTATATAAATACTAGGGAAATACTGCAATTTTTTAAAAACTAGGAGGCTTTAAACAAATTTACCTTTTTCTGGTGGAGCCAAATAATTTAGCGCCACTAGATTCCAATGCCCTATTTTGCTACCTATTATGCTGCCTATTGTTCTTTTTTCTTTTTTTTTTCCATTTATTTATTATTTTTTCTTTTTTTTTGTTTGTCATTTTTCTGTTTTTTATTTGTTTTCAAATATTTTAAATGGATATTTTAAATGTTTTATAATATTATTTTTTAAAATTTTAAATATAATTTTTTAATATTATAAAATATTTAAAATATATTATTTTTAAAGATATGACCTTTCAAATTTATTAATTGTTTTATAACATTTAAATGTATATTTTAAGAATTTTAAATACTTTTTTTAAAATTTTAAATATAATTTTTTAAAATTATTTTTAAAGATATTCAAACGTTTTTAAAAAAATTATATTTAAAATTTTAAAAAATATTATTTTATTTGGTGGAGTTATTTTGAATGGCTATCTATTGTGAAAGTGCGAAAATAGCTATCCGTTTGAGAAAGGGCGATGTCTAGATTATTTTACAAGTTTCCAATCTCTACAGATCCGTTGAAATTTTGTGAGATGCAATTGTTAGATGATGATGACTTGGGCATTATGATGGAAATATGGTGGTCGACTGGGAGTGAGAACCCTCAACCAGTTGAGTTATTTGCTGAGTTAGCGGACCTAGAGACTATTGAGAATGTTAGTCCAATAAGACAACATCGCAGATTTGAATTTGATCTTAATGTCGGATGGACAAACCAGTTAGAATGCGAAGGGACATCGTAGATACCCAAAAATCTAAATTATGGTGGGAGTTCGTATAACAACCCTACCCACGGTCCCCGTTTACAAATATATCCGGATGTGATAATAAGCACAGAGGCAGACGTCGGAGAAAAAACGAATAATGGTGAAGACTCTGATTAGGACGTTGGAGATTTTAATGACCCCATTGTTGATGAGGTTCTGGACGATATTGATGATGAAGGCCCGGAGGAGGTTGAAGATGTTCATGACCCTTCATTCAGTAGCTCGAATCGTGGCATTGTTTTACGAAATGAACTTGGAGGCGACATCTTGAACGTAGATCTAGATGCAACGCATGCATCTGAGTTCCCTGTGTATGCTAATATAGTACTTGCTCACAGATTGACGTCAAATTCACAGTTGGAGGAGTTGTTCGTTAGGCAACTGTTCGAGAACAAGGCGGATTGTGTGTTTGCCACCAAATAGTACAGCATGAAGTTGTCGATTGATTACAAGGTTGCCAAGTCTACACTGACATTAAATGTTGGGGAATGTTGGAGAGCCAACGATGGGTGTGGTTGGTGGGTTCGGGCTACATTTATACAGAGGACTCAATAGTGGCAAATACGAAACTTAGAAGGGTGTTATACATGCACTGTCCCACGTATGTCTCAAGACCATAGGAAATTGGATACCAAAAGTATTTTCAACTACATCATGCCACTAGTGAAAGATAGCCCAATCATTCCTGAGTCGACATTGATTGCGGACATGCAAGCCCGATTCCAGTACAGAGTGTTATACAGGAAAGCATGGTGGGTGAAACAAATGACCATACAACAATTGTACGACGACTGGGATTAGTCATACAATGAACTTCAGGGTTGGATTTCAGTGATGGTGGAGTACGTCTTAAGAACTGTCATGGACTTGCAAACATTGCCTTATAGAGCCTGAATGGTCAATTAGAACTGGGGAGAAGAGTTTTTCATCGATTGTTTTGGACTTTCAATCCATGTGTTAGGGTCTTCTGCCACTGCAAACCACTAGTATAGGTTGATGGAATGTGGATTTATGGAAAATACATACAGATACTTTTGATTGCGGTTGCACAAGACGGTAACGAAAATGTACTACCAATTTCTTTTGCCATCGTGGAGTCAGAGAACTCCGAATCATACGCATATTTCATTCGAAACTTGCGGAGGCATGTGCGATTCAACAATTCGAGGTTCCATGGAGGTCCGTCTACTATATTCATCACATCACTGTCAACTTCCACAATGAGTACAAGAACAAAGACTGGTGCAAACAAATCGTGAAAATGGGTAAAAATATCGTATTTAAATTCGTATTTTTGAATATTTCGAGTCTATTTCCTAATTGGGATGATAACGTGTTTTATTGGAATACATACCTAGGATATGAGCTGGAAGTACACTAATTCAGACATAAGTTGGTGAGGTTAGAGACTAATATGGCAACGTTCAAACCTTTTCTCAGATAGTGGTTGGGTAGCATGGAGCTGTGGCAATGGGCTCAATATTTTATTGAGGGGGTACCAACACGGTCATATGACGACCAACCTCGTTGAGGCCGTTAACTCTATCTTAAGGCGTATGCATCACTTGCCAATTTCAGCGGTTTTTTAGCCACATTTTACAGGCTAGCAACCTTAATGCCAAAAATAAGGTTGAAACAAGCAAAATAGTTGAAGGCAAGACACATGCACGTCGAAAATATCAAGGATGCCATGAAAAAGAATGCTCAAAGGGCTAGGTCGATGAATGCAAAACTATATTCTTGAAACTTGGAAACTTTTCAAGTGATAGAGTACATCAATCATCAGTCGGGGATCCCGCTACGGTCCTACGGAGTTGATATCCGAAACAGGCAGTGTGAGTGCGAGATGTTCCAAACACTACGGTACCTGTGTGCGCATGTTGTTGCAGCGTGTGCTACCTATAGTTTGAATGTTGAACAATATATTGGCGATGTGTACACGCTTGAACGTACGTTGCGTATTTCAGGTAATGAGTTTTCCATATTAAGGGATGTATCGATATGAGAAGTGCAACCGCTTACGTTCGAGATGTTGCCAGATCGATCACTACGTACGAAAGTCAAAGGTCGACCGACAACAACAAGGATTCAGATGGATATCAGAGAACAAGTCTATCTAAAGCATTGCACCATATGTGGAATAGTTGGCCACAATTGGAGCAAGTGTCCCCATGTAAACATCTATACTGGTCAATCTTCACGGTCTAAAGGAAATTAAATGTTGTACCCGGTGTTTGCATTTTATGGTCTTTTGGAAATAAAATTTGTATTGTTTAATGTTAAGTTTTTATTATAAATTAGTTGTTGCAACTTTTCATACTTTAAAAGATATTATAAGTTATACAAAAAAGGCTAATACATAAGTTGTATAATTATAAAGCAATACAACAAATATTACATAACACTTAAAATGTACATGTATAAAAATTGGAATGAATTGGGAGTGGTATCGTTGTTCAGGGTATAGCAGTTTACGGGCCTCCATTGATAGGATGGATGTTGGGGTGTATTGTACACATCAAGAGGATCAACAATTGGATCGAATTTGGCTTGAGGCGGGGTGGAGTACATGTTATTACCAAACATATCAAATGATATCGGTGGTTGCTCTGGGTGATATGAACTCGAACCGCCCATGTCCGGGTGATATGAACTACTCTACGGCCCATCACAAAAAACGTCAACCCATTGGTCCGATATGTCCAAAGGTTGGTCCTCTAAGTTGGGCTCTACCATATGTTGATCCTCTAGGTCGAACTCCCCTATAGGTGACTTCCATGTCTGTTGCCGTGATCTGGTACTATCATAAGTTGTCCACCATATAAATAAGCGCGATATCAAGTCATGTACCACTGCATGTATTTAGTCGAGAGACTGAAGTCAAACATACAAGAGTGCATCTTAGGCCGCTTATCGTACCGGGCATTCAATAGTGCTACATAATATTGATGTTTCACACTCCAATCTGTTGTATGTTTCCCCCTCATGGTCTTACCGTGGACATCAGCAAATTGTTGTGGATCGATTGGCACAAATTGTCTACACCTAAATTGTCGCATAACTCGATTGGTGTTGTACCACTCAATGGTTGAGAAGTTGAGCATTGACATGTTAATGCACCACACATGGGCTTCGGCATGAACCCACTGATGAATAAGGGTTGCAATGTTCAGTGCAGAATACGACATCCATAAGAATTACACAATATAACATAATGAGTCAAGTCACATCACATAATGCAAGTGAATAAGTTAAATCAACGTTACTTAAACTATATTAATATATATTACTTTACTTTCTCTCCGGCGGACGCCTCTATCATTTCGTGGTAAATGATTAATGTCTAGCTCGCACCAATTCCCAAAGACATGGCCTATCTGAAACCGAAATAAACACGTTAGCACTTAAACTTGGGAAAATATTATCCACCCTTATGAGTTGTTAAATGTTAAGTATAATTTTGTTTTTACCTATTTACAAGTGACCACGAATATGGTTGGTGCCTAATAGTCGCTAGAAACGGCATCTTGTATAGAGCCCAAGACTGCAGCAGACCCAAACAATCGGCCATGTTACTAACCCCATGTTTTGTTGTTCGACAAAGCTCACGGTACAATATGGCCAGCACTGCTGATCCCTATCTGTAAGTACCGACACGAGAAAAATCCTCCAATAGAAGCAAGTACTTTAAGTGGACCCTATTAGACGTGTTGTCTGGCATAAGTACCCCCGATCAACTGCATAATATAGGCTCGAGCAGCACACATCACCTCATGCTCAGTGGTGGTGCTCGATAACTCCTTAAAATTTGCTCTCAACCATGCCAATGTTAAGCATGTGAAATTCTATTCCTTATCACTATGGGATCATCCAAGCAATCTGTGGCATAATACTGAAGGTTCCAACACTTTGCTTCGGCCCATGACCACAACACCGTCAATTCATAACCCAAGTTGCATGGTGATGTCTTCCAATGTGATAGTGCACTCCCCGAACGACATAATGAAGGCGTGGGTCTCCGTACACCACCGCTCAACCAAGACAGATATTAAGTTCGCCCTCGGGTCAAACCTTCGGATCAATGCGATGTCCCCAAATCCCACCAATTGTAAGTATGACATGATTCATTCATCTGTATTATACTTGGGGAAATGAAACCGCGACCTCAAAACCAGATACCCATCCCGTATGGTAAAATTTTTATAAAAATATGATAAATCAATTATCTATATAATTTAAACATAAAATTATATATTGAAGAGTAAAACTGAAAGCTTGAGAAAACAAAAACATCACACTTATATTATACCAACATAGTCATTCTAAGTATTTTTTATTTAAGTTAAATTTAATGAGTAATAAAATATTAATAATAGAATAAAAATTTGTCATAAAATATTAATAATAACACGTAGAGATCAAATGTGATTTCCAAATATGTTTGAAGCTTAAGTATCATTAATTCTCTTTCATTATTATGTCCTAATCATAGTTAAGCATTAAAACAAAAGGCAACCATATAACTACAAAAAGTACATCAAACAAAGAAAAACAATAATGTCCTAAAAAACATAGGTGGTATGGGTAAATATAAAAATAAAAAAGGCTTATTTTTATTGAATCGATATCTATAATAATACATAGAGTTTTACATTACATATAATATAAACCAAGCATATTCAAACTCAAAAATTTATCTTACATACGAGAACTTTTATAAAAAAAAATATTCACTCATTAAAGATAAATTTAATCATAACTCTAATAATTTTGAGCTTGATTCAATCTGATTTGAACACTTATAATATGATATATGAATAAGTTGAAGCCAAATTAATATATCTTCCTAGTTTCCTCATGTGAATGCGATTTTTAGTTTTTATTTAGGTGGTGTCAAATTAGTGGAAGACAAATGTAACTTTTTTGTACCCCATAAATGGAACCAAGCATAGTAACAATGCAAAATTAAGCAGAAAGATCGTCATATTAAAAAAATTAATATATAAATTTATGAATGTGTCATAAATTAAAAAAATTATTATTAACACGTAGAGATCGATTTCATGCACAAAATGAGTTAAAAAGGATTAATAACAACTAAATAGAGATCAATTTCATGCAAACAAACACGTTGAGCAAAATAACGCTTGCCAAGAAAAAATGAGAAACTAAAATGGAATCTTTTTATTTAATTTATAATTAATTTTACTGTTTCGTTGATCCTCGATGAAGTGTGATCCATATTTACTCTAGAAGACATTTTGATATCTGCATAATTTTAAAAAAAATTACATAAATTAAATATGATTAATTATTATATTACAATAACTATAAAATACAAAATACAAACTATAAATACCTTACTAATTTTTTTTTTCTTGTTTCTTCCGTCTCTTCTTTTACAAAATATTTGAAGGGGACCAAAACCCCACCTTCTTAAATAGGGACCTTCTTCTTCTCCCCTTCTATTTCTTTTTTTTTTTTTTTTAAACTAAGAATTATTAAGCATTATAAACCTATTGACTAGTCACACTGCTGACATCGCTGACACAATGTAACCAGTCATAGTATATATTTTTAATTTTTTAATATATATATTTAAAAAAGCCATAGTTTATTTAACAAATAAATCCTTTTTTATTCTTTTTTTTTCCAATCAATTCAACTTTCACTTTTTTTTTCTCATTTTTTTCAATTTTTTTATTTTTTGGTCCTCCATTTTTTATTTCTATTAAAAATGTCCCCTTAATTTTATTGATTTCAAATTACATAAATTATTTACAGGTTCTTTTTTATAAAACTAACCCAAAAAAACTAATTAATTACATAAATGACCTATTTTTTTGATAAAATATGTAAATAACCTAAAATATGCAGTAAATATACAAATATACAAAAAATATTATAAAAAATAATAAACAAATAAAAAATAGAAAAAATGAAATAAAGAAAAACAAATAAAAAAAGAAAAAGGACAAACAAATAAAAAAAAGAAAAATGAAATAAAGAAAAACAAATAAAAAAATAGAAAAAGGACAAACAAATAAAAAAACAGAAAAATGAAATAAAGAAAAACAAATAAAAAAGGAAAAAGGACAAACAAATAAAAAATCAAAAAAATGACAATAGGCAGTAAAATATGCAACAAAATTGGGCGTTAGAATCTGGTGGCGCCAAATTATTTAGCTCCACAAAATTTTACTATAGATTTTAGGTTATTTTTGTATTTTATCAAAACATAGGTCGTTTATGTAATTAATTAATTTTTTTAGTTAATTTCATAAAAAAAAAGCCTAAATTAAGTTAAATTCATGTTACTTTTGATAGCAAAAGTGAATATTAATGTATTGCATTATAATTAACATTGAACAAATTGTCATCATTCAATTTATAAACATTGATGACTTGCAACTCTATTTTCTGTTGAATGTGTGTGCAATTACTGTATATTGTGTTCCTAAAAATTCAAGTGATGGAAGTGCTTCTTTCGATGATAAAGAAACTCCAACTTTTGGTTTGTTTTTGTATCTTCTTTAATTAACCATCAATATTTTGCTTAGAATATTTTAAACATCACCTAGTTATTTTTTAAGTTTATTGATAGCTTATTATTAGAGAAAATAGCTAGCTAAGTAACTAGTGTAAGTTACGATCAATTGCATTTAATTGTAAACAGTTACCTTTTTCTGGTAATATGTTTTCATTTTATTTCTAGTTGTGCATCAATATAAATACGCACTACTCTTGTACTCACTCTTCAGGATTAATGAAATAATTTCTTTTTTTTTTTACATTTCTAATATGGTATCAGAGTTTTCTTTCCCGGTCGTTGTGCTCTCTATGGATTCTACAGTCTCAACATATTCAAAAAATGGGAAGTTCTTCAACCCCTTTGCTTTTGGCTCTCAAAAAGTGACACTTCTGGTCGATGATAATAATTCTTGGCTTGGAAACATGTTTTTCTTGTCATCAAAACCCATCGACTACATCAATTTATTGATGGACTTGTTACTGTGTCGTCGCAAGTAATCGTTGGTGATGATGGTGTTTCCATTGAAAATCCAGCATATGCTCAGTATGAACAGAAAGACTCGGTGTTATTTGCATGGCTCCTCTCCACCTTAAGTGCATCACTTCATAATAAGTTGATTGGTAGTTCCTCCTTTGCATATAAACTTTGGGAGGCTTTGACAAAGATTTTTGGCACTCAATCTACCACCAAAGCCAAGAGGTATAGATCTCTCTTTCACCATTTTAAGAAAAATGACCTTTGTTCTCTCTCCTTGCATATGTTGGACAACTGCTGCCCCAACCTAATCAAGCACCAGGGTTTACTTGTGAAATGACATGGTCAGTTTTGCGGAGGCACACGACCACAATGTTAGATCTGTGGCAAAATCAACCATCTTGCTAATAGGTACTTCTACAGATAAGACTTGGCCTATGATGATGATGCTGCAAACCCTATTTTTGGAACTAGACATTCTATTGGGCCATCTACTCACTTGAGTGGTGGGCCGTTTGCTTCAGCCTACATATGTTATCCTGATCATGGCCCATTCGAGTTTCACCGATCCAAGCCCTATTCTCATTATTTTGATTCGTTTGTTTCTGGATCATCTACAGTTCTTTACCTTCTATCGGTGCTTCAAATATAGTACAAGAAGAAGTTGCCTTAGTATCATCCACTCTATCTGTTCTCTTTGAACTGACGTGTAGCTCGTACAACGGATCAAGTAAAGTGGTTATAGGTAATGATCATACTATAGCTATCTTGCATGTTGGTGAATCTATTTTATCTATTGGTTCTAACTCTTTTCTTCTTAAAGACTTGTTATATGTTCCAGATATTCATAAAAACCTCCTATCTGTCTCAAATTTTGCGAAAGATAATAATGTGTTTTTTGAATTTTATCCAAATTATTACTTTATAAAGGACACGTGAACACGACAGATATTTCTTCAAGGTGTTATGTCTAACGAGCTATATCAGTTCTTTCCTGCCACCACCGAGTCCAAGTTTGCATTGATTGATGCACATACGACTGCTGATGAATTGTTCCAGACATTAGATTCACATGTCAAGTTCAAACACTAGCATAAAAAGGCTTGGTCATCCTTCTTTTAATTTTATGAATCAAATGCTAAATTCTTGCAATATTTGAATTCCTAGATATAAGTCTTATTCACTGAGTAATGCTTGTGAGCTTGGTAAAAGTCATAAACTGCCATTTCTATTGAGTAAATCAGTGTATTATGCTCCTCTTGAACTGATTGTTGCTGACTGATGGGGACTAACTCCTAGTTACTCTTCAGGCTATCAGTATTATATCTCTTTTTTGGATACATTTTCCCAGCATACTTGGATTTATTTTCTCAAAAAAAATTTGATGCGTTACAAGATTTTTTTTTTAAACATATGTTGAGCTACAATTGGGAGTTAAGCTTAAGCAACTTCAGACAAATGGTGAAGGTGAATTTAGAAGTTTTGATTCAAATATCAAGAACTTTAGCATTAAACATCGTCTCTCTTCCCCACACACGTCTGAACAAAACAACTTGGTGGAAAGGCAACATCGATAGATCGTGAAAACTGGTATGGTATTACTTACACAAGCACATTTGCCCCTCTTATTGGGCTAATGCTTTTTATTCCGCAATATACCTGATGAATATAATTCCTACAAAGGTGTTGAGTGGAGTATTTCCATTAGAAAAACTTTTTGGACAAAAACTTGAAGACCACCTAGTTAGAGTTTTTGGATGTTTAAGCTATCCTTTGCTATATCGGTACAATCGACACAAGTTACAGTACAGGTCTACTCTTTGTACATTTTTAGGGTATGCTCCTAACCATAAAGGCTACAAGTACGTGGATCAAACTGGGCGTGTTTTCATCTCTCGGCATGTATGATTTGATGAAAGTATCATCCCCTTTGCCAAAGCTTCAACACTAAGTTCTACACTAGTCCCAGATAGTTCCAGCTCAGTCACCACACTCTCAGTTGTTATGATTCCATCCACTATAAATATGCCCTCTACTTCGCCTATGTCTGGTGCTTCTGAATCTATTACACTATCACCTTAGTCTTCTACTACATCTACTCATTCTGACATTCTATGTCTTCTACTACATCTACTCATTCTGACATTCTATCTTGGCAAGCACTAGATTCAACTATTCTTGTAGATCATATTGTGATTCCTTGAACACATTCCTATGACCTTCAGGTACAGATCAACAAGTCCCTGGTTCTAGTAGCATTTACCCCATAGAGACCTAGAGCAAAGTTGAGGTGTATAAGCCCAAAGCTTGCATTGCCATGGTTAGCTCTATTGAGCCAACTAATATCTATGAAGCTATGGTAGTTCCCTCATGGAGGAATGTTGTCCAGGATGAGCTATAAGTATTAGTTAGAAAAAATAGTTGGGATTTAGTGTCTCCACCTCTTGATCAACCACTCGTTGGATGTAAATGGTTGTTTAAGGTCAAGAAGAACCCTGGTGGTAGTGTTGTTCATAATAAATTTCATCTTATTGCCCAAGGATTTTCTCAAGCTATTGGACTAGATTATCACGAGACGTTCAATCTAGTTGTCAAAGAAAACATCATTCAGACAATTCTTTCTTTGGCAATGTCGAAGCAATAGAAGTTGCACCAGGTTGATGTTAACAATGCGTTATTAAATAGAGGTTTGGTTGAGGATATATACATGAAGCAACCATCCAACTTCGATATTCTTAATTACAATGGGATTCCTTTAGTCTATAAGTTGAATAAAGTTTTATACGGTCTCAAAAAAGCTCCAAGGGATTGTTTAGTTCAGGATTTGCAATTTCAGACCTTTCGAGTCGATCCATCATTGTTCTTCAAACAAACTTCATCTGGTTATGTCTTTCTCCTTGTGTATGTTGATGACATGATTGCGACTGGTAACTTAGATTCTAACCAAGATGAAGTCATTCAGTGTCTTGATAAGAAATTCTCTTTAAAAGACTTAGGTGACCTGAGTTACTTTCTTGTTCTCGAAATCACCCAAAATGGTGCTAGTGTGCATGTGTCCCAAAGGAAGTGTAACATTTTTCCCGACGAAACCCTAGTGTTTGAATACTATTTATAGAAGTAAGGTATATATGTAAGTTCAGAGTAGGTAGGTATTAAATTTGACTAAGTATAAGAATTCTTTAAGTGCGCCTTCGAGCGAAGTTTGCATAGGGCGAGCTTGGTGGTTTGGCTAACTCATTTTTTAACCAAATCATACCTGAATACATGCTTCATACTAATCAACACAATAACATCACACAATATACATTCTAGACATACATACATAGCTACTTCACAGTATCACATACACTCATGCACACAATTCATCATATTCCAAACTTACAGGGGCTTATATCGGGAAATACTTACTTATTTTGCAACACTAATTCATGTACTCACACTCTGTATTTAGGAACATAAATCACAAACAATCTACTTATACAAACTTGTATGAGTCGATATTAGAGACTCACTTGAGACTCACATTGCAAAAGGTCAAAATCCTCAATTCTAAACGTCTTTCACGACCCCATAGCATCAACTACTTAAAAGAACATGGATTCACCATTAAAACGCATTTACAAATATATTGCTAACATTTCATCTACAAATAACCCCTATGCATGACCTTTTAATCATAACTTGTAGCATATACATATCATAGTACCCTTACTCTTAACATGCAAAGTTGTTAGACTTACCAAGGGATAAAACATCCTTTGTTTATTCCCAAGAATCCTTAACTTCCAGTTTATATAAGAACAAAAACCAGTAATAATATTTGATATTTAATAATTTAAAAGTCATTTTGAAGGAAGAAGAGACTTTCTCACAAACTCTACTCGCATGTATATAATTTACTTTCATTTAGTGGATTTTGACAAGTGTAAAAAAAACTTTAGATTATGTCCTTCGTAATGGTTTATAGAATCCAAAAGAAACATAAATAAGAGTCTTGTCCAAAAACTATTTGTCCAATCAGTTTAATTGGTTTATAACCATATCTAGTTACTAAGGCTTGCTCTTCATAGTGTTTGAACAAACTAAGCGTACTATACTTTTGGTAGTAACCTACACAGAGCTTACTTTTCTTTTATCGAATCTTTATTTTTTTTTGAAGAACACATAAAAAACTAAATCCTAATACACTTTTATGGGCAAATACTTAGTTCACTAAGACATTAGTTCACCATAAGTTTACAATTAGGCGAACTGACCACCAGAGTGCACCAAAATAGACAAGTTCATGTCTACACATCTTTAATTAGGGTCATTCAGATTTAGGGTGTGACATTATTATTTAGTCTTATGCTGATCTCTCATGGTTCCACCATCTTTATGGAGTGCATGTTCCTTCTCTATGCTATTTTGATAGAGTGTCTATTAATATTGACAAACTTATTGTCAAGGAGATCCGAGATTATTCTGTTAAACGTGCAGGACATGTCTTCTTTCCCTCTCTTATCACTAAACTTTGTGAAAAAACTAGTGTACCTATGTGAATGTCCACCGAAGAGTGCTATACAAAAGGTCGTATCACTTTAGTCGAATTGGAAGAATTCTAGAAGAATCTCAACCACCACAATCAATGTCATTTATCAAACCAACAACAAACAATCCGATAGCGCATAACCTTGCATCTACCAGTGCCACCCCAACAACTCATGCCTTACTAATGGACATGATACAGCATATGTAGCGATAACAACAAGCTTATGCTAAATTTTGTGATGATTCTATGTGTTGCGCTTTTGACAAGGTTTTCCACAGGCTTTTTGATTTCTTACCTTACTTTCTGGAGCATATACTTGAACCATAAAGCCCTACCACTAGCGAAGAGCAAGAAGGGTCCGATACCAACACCAACGTCGATAGAGATAGCCATCAGTAAAAGTGGAGGAGCTTTCTTTTTCTTTTTCATTTTTTAATTCTTTCATTATTTTTTTAGGATTGGTTTGTTGTTGTTAATATTTGTTTTGCTATTTTTTTAATTTGTGTAGTAATGAGGATATTGTTTTCCTTTAAGTTTTTTTTAGGGGAGTATGTTTAAGTTGCTATTTTATGTTTTAATTTCTCTTATTTTCTTAGTTTCTATGATGTTGTTTTAAGATTATGGTGTTTACATGGTGTCTAGGTTGTAATAGAATCGACTTTTTACTTTGGATTTGTTTCAATGAGAGAGCTCAATGAAAAAAGAAATTGCAAAATAATGATAAATTTTGTGCATGAGTGAACCTTTAGTACTTAAAGTTTTTGATGCTAATAGAATTATGGTGCGAGTGTGAACCTTGTTTAATGCACATAGTTCAATTGTTAAATTTTAATTTCTTAGAGAGATCTAAGCGACATAAGGATTTAAGTTTTTATAATTGGCTTGATAATTCCTTTTAGGTGAAATCCTAGGAGGCTCAGCGATTTAGAAAGGATTTAGGCAATTTTGTTGGACCATTTGAGCCTTTTCAAGCCTAACTTGTTGATTATTATCCCTAGAAACCCAAATTTGAGTTGAATGGTCTATTTTTATTAACTCAACCATACATTAAGTAGTTATGCCCTTTCTAAGTATTCCTCTTCATTTTTTACCAAATCTTATATTTAGTTTGTCTTAGACATCATCTTGCTCAAGTTTGGTGGAGTATAGAAAGGTGTATCTTTTTCTCATTGATTGTTCCTAGTGATAAATCATATGAAATTGTATGCTCTAATTTATCTCAGCTATGACCAGTTTTAATATTTCCAATTTGTGAAAAAAAATTGTGTACAGTTTGTCTTATAATGTTACTGTTGAGCATATGGTTGTAATTGGGAAAATTGCCAAGAATTGAGTAACTTTGAGGGATATGTCCATTTGTAAAAGGTTACTACATAACTATTCATTAGGTCCAAGGCAAGCTAAGTTTTAAGGGTTTAACCTATAAATTTCCATCTTAATACATACCTTGAACCTAGCCACATTACAACCATCTAAGATCTATTGATCTAGATCGTTATGCCAACTACATTAGTGGAGAGGGGTTATTGAGTTCAACTTATAAAGACATGAATTGAACTTTAGGATTGTTTCTTAGCTTAATTGAAGGAATAGAGATTGATTGGGAAGAACTATTCACACACTCATGAGGAAAGCATTCAAATCAGGCTTTATTAGCATTTTAATACTTGGCGAATTAGGCTTATAAGTGCACATAAGGTAGATATTTGAAAAAATGATTTGAGAGCATTATATCATAGTTGCATGACCATTTGGAGAGTTGATTCTGATTAGCTAGTCTTGTTCGTTTTGTTTTTGAGTCTCTGTGTGTCATTGGTTGTTTGGGTCGTGTCTCTTAGGTTAGATAGTGTTATCACTAGGGATAAGGAATGAATTAAGTTTGGGGGTGCGATAACTTTAGGATATAGATTTATGTTGTTACTTTTAAGCTTATATTTCAATCAAGATAAGAGTGGTTTAGAGTATTTTTTATAGTTATTTTAATTATTTTATGTTAAGTAGTTAATTTTTGAAGCTTTTGTTTTAATAATGTATTTTTGCCAAGTGAGATACTAAAAATGTGATTTTTTGTCCTTGAAAGTAGATATTAGAAATGTGAAGAAAAGAAAATGTCAAATTTTAGCATCCGAAGCCACAATGTTATAGCAAAGTCGTGGCATCTAGTCTAAAAGGAGTAAATTGGAAACCCCAAATTTAAAGAACACCACATTAGCTCTTAGACTAATTTCTTAGTCAATAGGTGATGATTATTGAAAGTCAGAAGGAATTAGGCTCGCAAAATTTGAATGGCCCAAGTACTTACAAGAAAAAAAAGAGAATAGAAATGGTAAAAGAGGAAAAGATCTGATGTGAGGTGACCTAGCTCTTACCATCTTTGGGGATATAAATACATCATTCTCAAAACAAAGTAGTGATAGAATAGCCTGGTACAAGTTGAGAACACCTATTTTTAGAAAAATAGAAGCTGGAAAAGAAGAAGATAAGAAGAGGAAGAAAGAGACGGACCAATTGGGGGGAATCACCTTATTTGGCTTGTAATCTCTTCACTTTTCTCTTTATATTTTGTGTTTTTTTCTTATTTGTATCTTGGACCATGGCTAGATTTATTTTAATTGTTTTTAATTTAGTATTTATAGGCTAAACGTTTATTAGTTAGGATAATTATGGAACCTTAATATGAGATTTAAATTAATCTACACAAAATATTTTCAAAAGAAATTCTTGCAAATCCCAGTATCATGTGTCTAAGACCTCAGAGATAAATCTAATCTTCGATACCAGAATGAATAAATCTATTCAGATACAAATAAATAGGTTTTTATTAATTTCTTAGTGCATATGATTTAAGAATTTTGTGATAGACTAGTGGTTAAAGGTAGGAGGGTTGGTTTTTTTTTTTTGATATTATGCATGTCTGTTTTACGGTCCATACTCAGGGTTTATGGATGCCCCTCCCAACAATGTTGTCTCGAAGGTTCAAACTTATGTTTTCCTTTTGGGAGTGCTATGGGCATTACCATTGCACCCAATTACTTGTTGGTATAGGATACGTCAAAAACCCAGAGATATAAAGGCAACTGGTTAAGAAAGGTGAAAGAAAATCCTTTAAGACTTATATAGTAATTGTTTTAGAGTATTGTGAAAAAAAAATGGCTATCAAAGATCTTGAAGTGGAAAAAATAGGATTGTAATAAGAAAAAACAATAAGAGTATATTTTATTTATCAATAAGGATATTTAACATACTTTTTCAATGTGTATATTTATAGACATAAAAAGTATAAATTATATAAAATTTTACTCTTAATGGACATTAAAATTCTAAAATTCATCAAACTTTTTAATTCTAATAGACATCCATATAATAATAAAATATTTATAATAAATTTTTTTGTATTTTTGAAATGACAAATATTCATAAATAATAAATAATTTACAATTAATCCTAATATTTTAAAAAAAAAAAGTCTACTGTGCATAACTCAAAGAAAGAATCTTTACTTTTCATTTTTCATCTTTAATGTTCTTCTTAATATAATAAAAAAATTATTTGATATGTTATTAATGGATTTTTTTAGACTTTACAAACAAGTTTAGAGTTTGACAAGTGTATTGTATGATATAATAAAATATAAAAAAAAGTAAATAAATAATGTAACACTTGCCACATTTTCAATCCGTTTGTGAAATATAGAACACTCCAATAATAATGTATTAAATAATTACCCATAAATAAATAATAAACTACATAAAATAATATATAATTATCTTAAGTAGTGCCTACAGGAGAACAATAAAAAACAAAACCGTAAAGATTAGACCTAGAAGACTCTAAAAGTTGGATTTTAAAAAAAATGACCTAAGATAAGCTTTCTAAACTCTAAAATTGGATCGAAATCAGGCTCAAAACAACACTAAAAATTGACTTAAATTAGGCTCAAATTTAGATTAAAAATTTGGCTTTAAACTAAGCTCAAAACATCATTCAAAATTGACCCAAGATCCAGAATTAAAATCAGACGTCTCTTTTGAGTTTCACAAGACCAAAAATAACTCTAAGCTGAAAATAAGACTTACTCGGACTAAATTATATTTTTTTTCTTTTTTCCAATAAGTTTAGTCTCATTCGGGTCAAAATAAAGTTTTTTTAATTCAATTTCCACATTCCCATATGAAAATTGACTTTGGCCTTAACTTTAAAGTTCAAAAATCCCTCTTTTCCATTATTACTTTAATATTAAAATTAAGGGCTTTCAAATTACACAAAGTAATAAAGTGTTAAAATATAATATTTAAAAATATACAATATAGGAGTTCTTTCATTTGCTAGGGTTTTTTTTGCATGTCTTTTCTTTATTTCGTTTGTTGAGTTTCAAGGATCATGATCTAGGGTTTGGTTGTTTCGGACAAAGTGTGAGCTCTAACAAGGATTTGATTGTCAATGGAGATAGACATCACAAATCTAAACTTGGAGGACGAAGAGGAGGAACCGATTCCATGTGAAAAATATTCGAGTAAAGAAGATGATGAACATCGACTCTGTTTAGTAGGAAAAACACTAATTGATTTTGTAGTTCACTTTCCTTCTCTCAAAAGAACTTTGGTTGATCTATGGCATCCATTAGGGGGAGTAATAATCTTAGATTTAGGGGGGGAAATGGTAGTTATTTCGATTTTTTACAAGGAAGATATAAAGAGGGTGATGGATGGCATGTCGTGGTCATTCAACATGAATCTTATAGTTTTTCATTGGTTGGTTAACAGGGAATATCCAAAGCAAATTCCTTTAAATTATATTTATTTTTGGATTCAAGTCCATAATTTGCCATTTGTGGAAATATCAGAGGGATTAGCAAGGCAATTGGGGGATTTTATAAGGCAATTCATACAAGATGCTGTGTTGATCTCAAGAGGTGAACGAAGGTACATGCGTTTTAGGGTGAAAATTGATGTAAGACTAACTTTGAAAAGAAAGAAAAAATTAGCTTTGGGACAAGGACGGTAAGGATATGCCTACTTTCAATATGAGAGGTTTACCTTGTTCTGCTTTTTATGCAAAAAAATTAGGTTATAGGGAAGATTTATGTCCGGTTAGGAAAACAATCATGATCCAAGAAGTTAAATTTGGATGGGACTCATCACTAAGAACACCGTCAAGGAATGAGATGTTCGCTGAAAGTAAATGGCTAAAGGAAGATGTGCCGAGTGGGTTCTAAAGGGGTAGTAATTCTATCGGTATGGAGATAGACTTTCGAAACAAAGAAGGAATAGAAGGAGACAAATTTGCACAAGGAGAATGGCCAATGGGCCAAAGGAAACCATACTAAAGAACAAATCAATTAGGTTTTGTGAAGGAAAGAAAAGACAGAACAATGAATAAACATTCAGATAGGGATGATAATTCAGATGCATTGATTCAACTTACTGAGAGATCGGTGGTCGCTAGTAAGCATGTCGACTGGATGTAATGAAAATATTAAGTTAGAACGTTCGTGGATTGGGGTATCCACAGAAGATTAATCGCCTCCGGAATAAGGTGAGGATGTACAACCCTAAATTTTGTTTCTAAAATTGAATGAAAAAAGAATGGAAAAAGTTCGTGAGAAATGTGGTTTTACTTATGAATAAATGTCGAAGCGCATGGCCAAAGGGGGATTGCCAATCAGATGGAAATGGGAGTATGTAGTGCAATTGAAAAGTTTCTCAGCAAACCATATCGATGTGGAAGTCATGGAAAAAAAAGGAATGTTATCTTAGAGACTTACAGGGTTTTATGGTGCACCGAAAGAATACAAAAAGAAGGAGACTTGGAACCTTTTAAGGAGTTTTGGGAATTATCAAGGTTTGCCATAGATGGTTGTGGGAGAATTTAATAAGATTATGTTTTCTTTCGAGAAAAGTGGTGGTCGTTTAAGGAGTGACAAAAACATGGCTCGACTGAGGGAAGTATTGGAGGATTGTAATCTTAATGATCTAAGCTTCTCAAAAAATGGTATACATGGGAAAGAATGAGGTTGCCAGAAAATAATGTTCGTGAAAGAATCGACAGAGAAGTAACGAATCAGGCATGGTGGGAGATTTGTCCAAGGTATTATTTTAAACACTTAATGCATGCTATATCAAATCATTGTTCGATCTTGGTAGATTTGGGGATTGATAGCAACAGATACAAGACTTAAGGGGAAAGGGGATTTAGATTTAATGCTAATTGGGTTTTAGAAAATGAGTGTGAACAACAAATCTAAAATTTTTGGAAGGGGAACTCGGAGGATGTGCCTACAAAGTTGTGAATGCTGGGTGAAGTGCTTAATGAGGAGATGGGTAGAGCTACGACCAACAAAAAAAAGGAGTCAACTTTACTAAATAAGAGAGTAGTTGAGCTGAACTTAGTTGACCTAGACAATGAAACGCCTGTAGAGATAGAAAAAGTCAAATTGGCAATAAATCTAAAAGCCGATAAAGAAGAGCTATTTTGATAGCAACAAGTAAGGGCAAATTGGCTCAAATTTGAGGATCAAAATACGTCTTTTTTCCACAACTTTTCAAACCAAAGGAAAAAAAACAAGGTGAAAAAAACTAAAAGGGTCGAATTGAGAATGAATCGTTGACAAATAAGAGAAGATAACGGTGGCAACAAAATATTTCAAGGAACTATTTTCGACGTCGAATACGTGGAATGATGATAGAGTGTTATCAGATAGTACAATGTGCATTCAAGAAAACATGAACATGGCATTAGTAGAAGAATTTAAAGTAGAGAAAGTGACAACGGTAATAAAGAACATGACACCTTTAAAAGCATCAGGTATGGACGGTTACCCTGCACTATTTTATAAAAATGCTGGCATATTGTGGTAGATGAGATTTCTAGGCACTGTTTAGACATCTTAAATAGGAAAAAAGAGTTTGGAGATATTAATAATACTAGTATAGTACTTATTCCAAAAGTGAATTCACAAAATTGTATGACACAGTTCAGGTTGATTAGTCTTTGCAATGTTGTGTACAAAATCATCTCTAAAGCTATGGTTAATAGATTTAGAACAATACTAGATATATGTATTGACGAAGCACAATCGATTCTTGGGAGACAAACCACAGATAACACGCTTATTGCTTATGAGATTCTACAATCTTTAAAGCAGAAGAAAAGGAACATGGGGACAATTTGTGTTGAAATTAAGTATGAGTAAAGCTTATGACAGGGTTGAATGGAACTTCAGAGAAGACGAATGGGTTTTTTTGAATAATGGTTGAATCTAGTGATGAGATGTGTGCGAACGGTGGAATATTTAGTCTTGTTTAATGGGGTTCGTGGAGAAAAACTAAACCGTCCAAGGGACTGAGATAAGGGGATCCCCTAAGTCCATATATATTTTTGTTCTATGCGGAAAGCTTTTCGTCACTACTAAAATTGGAAAAAATGAGGGAATTATCAAAGGGGTAAAAGTGGGGAGAAATGGACTATCGATAACTCATCTAATTTTCGCAGATGATAGCATTCTATTGGAGGAAGCAAGAATAGAGGGGGCAAAGGCTATTAAATCAATATTAAACAAGTACGAAGTGGTTTCGAGCAAGCTAATCAATTTTGATAAGTCACTGATTTACTTTAGTAGTAATGTGCAGAGTGATTATAAGGAACAGATTGGAGCGTCTCTTGAAGTAAGAATTTCGAGTAATTAGGAAAAATATTTAGGTCTTCCAACCATGATAGGAAGACGAAAAAAATAAGTGCTTGCAAATTTTAAAGACTAATTCTCGAGACGCATTGAAAACTAGAGTATTCGACAATAATCGCTTATAGGTAAAGAAGTCTTTATTAAGTCAATTTTACAAGCCATACCAGTTTATACAATGCAATGTTTCTTCTTACCTATTACCCTTTGTCGTGAGTTAGAAAACATTATTAGCAAATTCTGGTAAATAAATTCCAAAACAGGGAAGGGGATTCATTGGTGTGAGTGGAGGGATGTGTGCAAATCGAAAGCGCAAAGAGGATTAGGTTTTAGAGATTTGGATAAATTTAATATTGCTTTACTTGCATAACAGGGGTGGAAATTAATTATGAATCCAGACTGCTTATTTGCTCGTGTTATAAAAGTAAAATATTACTCAAATAGTGAATTTTTTAATGCAAGTTTAGGATTTCACCTATCATTTACCTGGAGGAGCATATGGTGCGCGAGAGGACTTTTTGAGGCAGACATAGGATGAAGGGTAAGAAATGGCAAATCAATCAATATATGGAACGAAGCTTAGCTTCCAGGGCCTGGACATGAAAAAATAACATGTTAGAATATTAATATCAACTTCACACTAGTAGCAAACTTAATTAATTCTGAACAGATCACCTGGAGGTCAGAAGTCCTAAGAAAGCTTTTTGACGAGGAGCAAGCAAACAGAATTCATACCATCCCAATTGTTGGAGTCAACATCAAGGACATCAGGGTTTGGAGGGGTGATAATACATGAGTGTACTCAACAAAAAGAGGATACAAGTGGTTGTTTAAAGAAGATACAACACAAATGTAAAAGGAAGTAATGCTACAACCGACAATTTTACAGAACTTCTACACCAGACTATGGAACTTACAAATTGCAAGCAAGATCAAAATTAGAATGTGGAAAGTAATAAATAACTATATTCCTACTCTTAACAACCTTCAATCTAAGAAGCTGAAGGTGATGAACGATTACCCACTATGTCACTCAACGGAAGAATCGGTGAACCATATATTCTGGGACTGTATGTTTGTCAAAAATATCCTGCAAGGGGTAGGGATCGATGGCTCTCCTAGTCCCAAGGCCAAAACTGGAAATTATGGTTAGCAAATCTATTTGTTAGTATGGAAGAAGAACAATGCAAATGCCTAGAAATATCTCTATGGGCAGTATGGCACCAAAGAAATAAAGTTTACCATCAAGGTGAAAAACAAAGTACAGTTGGGTTAATCGCATTTATCAAAGCATTCCAGGCAGAGAGTAACCACATAGTTCCAAAAAAAACAACAAATATACGATAGAACGATTGTATTTGGAAACCACCGAGAGAAAATGAAGTCAATTACAATTTCGATGCGGCATATAATAGAAACATGCTAAGTTCAGTTACGAGAATCATATTTAGAGACGTCGAGGGATATATATTGGAAGCATGCACTTACCAGAACAATTTTATAGCCGATGCAACCACGACAGAGGCGAAAGCATGTCTACAATCAGTGATGGTGGCTAAGGAACTAGGGTTTCGTAAACTGACAGTAGAAGGTGACTTCTTAACAGTCATAAAAAAATCCAAACAGGAGATGAGGACAGATCGAGTATCGCGACGATTGTATAAGAAATAAAAGAAAGAGCACAAAGATTCAAAAGCTTTACCTGCTATTTTTGTGAGACGAAAGGTAAATCATGCGGCTCATGCAATGACTGAGGAAAGAAAACAATGGACAAAATCGAGGATTTGGATCGAGGAGGCTCCCTCAAAAACGGAATCGACAACCGAAGAGGATAGAAGATCTCTGAACGACGTTTGAAATAAGTCGGAGGAAATAAGAACAAAGGGACTCTGACGGTTTCTATTTTTATGAAATCTCCATTAAGGGCAACAATGATACAGAACAACTGAAGATAGAACGAGGGCTTGTAGAATTAAGGGGTGGGATGCCAGAAAATTTGAACTGCGGGGTCTTTTTAAAGAATAGGATAGTTTAAGTTGGATTTTTCTTCTTATTAATGTTTTTTTATAATAGATAGTTTCTAAGGTTTTAGTCAATAGGAAATGGGTTTCTTAATTTTAACAATTACACTCTTAGGAATGAGTTATGGTTACTGTTTTTTTCATTAATTAGGGGCCTGTCACCGCTTTGTGGTGATTGACTGCTCAGGACGTGTTGACCATGCAGTTTTGTTCTTATCTTTAAAGCACTAATGGCAACCACTCAATATTTTATTTAAAAAATTTCATCTTTCCTTGGCATAAAAAATATTTAGATGAATCTAAAACTAAACTTCTAATTTTTTTTTTCGGTAAAAATATACAGCATTAAGCGATACTATTGAATTGACAAATTCACCCTTATAAAACTAAAACAAATTTCAAATTTAAACTCTAGAACTAAACTAAAATTAATTTAGCTATAAATCAAATTAAAAGATTAATTTAGGACGAGAAATTGATGTAGACCGACTAAACCATACAACATAAAACCCCAAATAAAAAATAGGTGTTTACATATTATAACATTTGTGAAGATACATTTTAGACTTGGAGTAAAAGTGCAAATGTAATTTGGTTTTTCTCTTAGAGCTTTCTTTTTTTTTTTTTTTTTTTGTTATATAGTTTATGTCTCTAATTTTAAGAAAATTTGAACCATTTGGTGCTTAGCTATCCCTTGAAAGAAACAAGTATAATCTAATATGAATTTTGTTTCATCTCATGTCCTCCCACCCATTTTCATATTCATCTTTTTTATTTAATTTAGTTTTGGAGATTGATCCCTGTAGAAATTTGGAGGGTTTTATGCAGATTTAGATAGTGGTTTTACATGATCAGGAAAGTTCCGAGTAGAAACATTTACTCATATTTTGAATCTGATAGGGATAAAAAAGATGTTTATTAAGATAGGATTTACATCCATGAAACACAAACCATACTACGAAGGTATTTGCTATTATTTATTTAAGAGTAGTGGATTTAAATCATAACATAATTACAATTTATGAAAAGAAAGTGCATTCTCGAGTCCACCCACGGATTTATAAGAGTTGAGATAATTCAATATTGTGGTTTCTTCATATAAAGGTGGGTTCTGTGGCGATAGCAATTGTTTTAAGGGGCCATAAACCCTGTTTGATGGTTCTAAATGTGTTGAGAATAAGCATGCCAATGAAATTCTCGGCCCTACACTCTTCGCCAAAACCCTATGCTCAACGCTTCTGAACTTGTCATTCGAGATTAGCTGCATCAAAGGCATTTCAAAACTATTCATTTCTATTATTTATTTTTAAAAAAGCATCCTTTATTTCAATATTGGTATGAAAATATCATCTTTCTTATAATCAAATCAAGCTGACTTCAATTTATAAAAATTCCATCAAGTTTTACCTTTTAAAGTTGAAGCTAAATTTAATTAATTCAATTTTCAAGTGAAACATATATTAAGAATATGAAATTTTGATTAGGCTCTTAAGTCAAATATTGAAATACTAAGACAGTGCATAACATCCAGGGTCTTTTGCCATACCTGTAAGAGGTCGCCAATATTAATTATGAGAGCTCCTTCCAATGGAGGGACGTCAATCCAGTGATCTTGATGAAGAACTTGAAGGCCTCCTATTTGATCTTGTAAAAGGATTGTGAGGAAGTCAGGATCCCGGTGCCGAACATGTCCTAAGGTCCGCTCAGGTTCGGGGCATGGCGGATAATATTGACAACCAAAGGTATGCCCTTCCAGGCACCCTATATCTTTGAGGTGGTCAGGATCCAAACCCAGTGCCTCTGACAGCAACTCGAAGATAACTTCGCCTATGCTTTGAACATGCTTCGAGTACTCCACCAGTATCTCTCTGCATTTTCAAGTTCATGTGTACAATTCTATCACTAGTTTTAGGACAGAAAATCATGTGTAAAAAGCTTTTCTCCCAAAAGCTAATGTGTTTACCTGCAAGCAGAGGGATACATCTTCGGTGGCGGAGGATTGGGAGCCATGACACAAATCAAGGTGTCTCTCCAGCTCGCACCTTTGGACTGATGCAAATCGTAGTTGGTGTAATACCTAACGATCTCAGTCTCACGCGAGTAATAGTTCATCTTCACCTCTCTGGGTTGTTCATGGAATCTCCGAACACCTTCAAGGACCTCTCTCATCACATCCTGTGGGATCCCATGGTTAAAAACCTGGAAGAATCCCCATTTCTCCGATGCCAATCTTATCTTATCAACTATCTCTTTCCGTAAACAAGGATCAGAAACATGTTTTAGATCTATGATGGGAACCTGGAACCCATGTAAATTATGACCGTTTAATGTTGGATGGTCATGGATATATTCTCGAGGCATGTGAAAGATTGGAGGGAGTTTAACTACGCCGACGTCGACCAGTCCTTGAACGCCGGCTTTAGTATCGTCGAAGGCTTTCACTTCTTTTGCTCTGTCGTAATCTTCGTGTTCTTTATTAGGCAACATTATCTGCTCATCGTTGCCTATTTCCATTTCCGCCATGAAAAAAAATTTGTATTCAATACCTAAAGAAGTTTTGCTCAAGTTCCAAAGCGTAAGGTGTGACAGCAAACCCCCTACACATGCATATATATATATATATATATATACACGTTTGTGTGTGTGAATAGGTTTTTATGTCATCGATTTTAAATTTTCAAAATTAAATTTATGTTAAGTTTTTTTCCTTTTAAGTTGGTTTACATTAATTTATTTTTTCAATTTTTTTGACACTGTTAAATTTAGAACATGCTGAAGTTGAGATATATGAGAATGTTGATGTCATTATTAGAAAATATAATAAAAAAAATCTAAACAAAAGTTGAAATTCATCCAAATCTTTTATTTGATTCCTCAACAAACATGAAGACCAAAAGAAAAGAAAAAAAAATGAACACCACCACCCAAACTACATAACTAGACAAACAACAATTATTTCATTACCTAACATTAGCCCAAAAAATTATTATAGAAAATATTAGCACAAAATTACAAATCTAGTTGAAAAACTCCAACTTAAATATAATTGCTTTATATTTTCTTTCATTTCCTAGAAGAATCCATGGCTGCCTGCGGAAGCATTCAACGCATCTTTGAAACCCATTTCCAAAAACTTCAAACTTTATATTCTCTTGCTAAAAACACATCTCTAGTCACCTTAAAAATTTTAAAGCAATTTAATCCCTATCAATTTCAAAAGTGAACAACTAAAAAACAGTAATTACCATGTTAATGTCTTCTGTCAATTGTACTAATTTTGATTGGTAGAACAATAAATTTAGCCTTCAATATTTACATATTTTGTCATTTTAATCTTAATTCCAAAAATTCATCAAACTTAGCCTCAACATTTACATGTTTACATAAAAATCATGGAATAAATTTGATAAATTAGGACCAAATTGACAAAATGTGTAAACTTTAAAAGTTAAATTTATTATTATACTAATCAAAATTATGTACAGTTAAAAGAAAACATTAACATCGTGATTAATTATTCTTAGTTACTTACTTCTAAAATTAACAAGAATTAAATTACTCCGATTTTTTTTAAAAGGAATAACTTATTTGATTTTACAATTAAAAAAAATGGAAGAATCCTTTTTACCTATTTTCTTTCTCGGTACAAGTTCCCAGATGGAGGATTAGTTTCTGTCCACTCTTGTATTAATATTGCAATTCATTAGAACCGCGCGCGCCGAGCAATAACCATAAAATATTATGTTACATCTTAAATGTTAAGAATCAAGTTTTATCATACCTACATGCTAAATATGGGTTCTCTCTTAATTTAATTTTAGGTTTAAGTCTGGACATTATCTACAGATTTATTTTAGTATAGTTCATATATGTTTTTATTTTTTGATTATAATTATAATTATTTATAATTGTATTTATATTATAGTCGTAAAATTTAAAAAAAATATTTGTGGTTGATTACACTTGTTAACTTGATTTCAGTTAAATCATAGTTAATTAATAAAAATATTCAAGGAAAATAATGTGTATATATATAATTAGACACAAAAAGGATAAGTAAATTTATCAATAAGATGAGCCATCCGGACAATAATCTAAAATTATAAGTTGTTTATTATTGCATTATAATTGAGGGTGGGGATGAAATTGTTTGGGATAAACTCAAACTCTCCTATTTATAATCTAATATTTTTATCACATGACCAACAAATTGTTGGTATTATAATTTATAATTTATTATTGACTATTAAAAATAGTATTGTCTTTCTATTTTTATCGGTAGTCTTTCTTTAATAAATGGCAAATTGTTTTTTCTTCTTTATATTCTAAACAAAATAAGAAAGAACAAAAAAAGAATATTTTATTACTATTTAATAAGTATTTTATTAAGCTGGTGTCATCCTAATTGAGTCACCAATTTGGTGAGGAAAATTACAGAAATGTCATTCCGTAATTAAAATAAGTTACATTATTCGATGGTATTTTAGTCTTTTTATTTTTAATAAAAATCAATAAAAATATACATAAGGTTAATTTGAACCCACACGGCCAATTGAATTAATAAAATCATAAATTCACCACTTAACCAAACCTTCGTCATAAAATTTGTAAACATTTTTATTTTATTATGCATTATTTATTACCTCCAATTGTATATCTATAGTATTTATTAAGTGTTTTATTGAGTTGATGCCCCATCAGTTTGGTTAGAAAAATTATGGAAATGTCCTTCCATTCGAGGGTATTTTAATCTTTTCATTTTAACAAAAACCAATAAAAATATACACGTGGTAATATTTGAACCAATTTCAATTGGATTAGTAAAACTTTAAATTTACCAATCACCCAATGCTTCATTTTGATATTTTTATTTTGTTATGCACACTTTATTACCTCTCTCAGTTGTATATCTATACTATTTATATAAAAACATGCATATAATGAGATTGAATCCGCGACAATTGGATTAGTAAAACTTAAAATTTACTACTCAACTAAAACTTTGTTTAAATGTTTTCATATAATTTTATTTTAATATGCACAATTTATTACCTTCATTTTGATGACAGCACTATGATAAATAATTGTACTTCATTTAGTATTATTAATCTGATGTATTTATGCATTTAAATTTCATTTTATGCATAATTTAATCTGATTTTTATTTCAATATCGTACATATTTCATATGCCATTATGATTAATTAGTTTTAAACTATACGGTTCATTGTTTATTATATGCTATTTTTAAACGCACGCATGTGTTCTAAATTCGTGGTTTCCACATGTATACCCGTGTGATAGGATTTCTAATCTATACTATTTATTAAGTGCTTTACTGAGTTGGCATCACCCTCAACCGGATCACTAACTCAGTTAGAAAAATTACAAAAATATCATTCCATAGTAAAAATTAGTTATATTATTTGAGGGTACTTTAATCTTTTTATTTTTACAAAAACATATGCATATGGTGGAATTTGAACCCATGCCAATTAGATTAGTAAAAACTTTATATTTACAAATCAACCAAAGCTTCATTTTAATATTTTTATTTGAATATGCACAATTTATTACATTCATTTTGATGACAACGCCATGATAAATAATTGTATTACATTTAGTATTGTTAATCTAACGTATTTATATGCTTAAATTTCATTTTACTCATATTTTAATTGATTTTTTTTATTTTAATGCCTTACATATTACATGTATCGATATGATTAATTAGTTTCAAACTATAAGTTTCATTGTTTATTGTATATTATCTTTAAAAACACATATATATTCTAAATTCGTGATTTTCACATGCATACATGTATGATAGAATTTCTTGTATGATTTAAGTGTATTTTTATTATATATATAGAATGCTACAATAATACAAATGTTGGGTGGTAAGAGAGTTAATGTAAGGGTCACATCTTGGACATCGTTTTTTTTATTAATTACAAATTTTAAAATCACTATAATAATATAACTGTTAACTACGAATTTAAGTACTAAAGTGGAAAAAATATATACTTTAAAGGGCAAAATACATATAATACCTAAAAGAACTAAACAATTGTATAATTTTTTTTTCTTTTTTCCATATCAAACATGATTTCAATCATTTTAAACAATATCTTTCTCTTTAATACAATTCTTGAAAATTAATAAAAATAATATTTTCTGTCGTTTTCGCACTTAATTAAGTCCTTTATGTTAAAATATTGAAATTTATCAATTTTCAAAAACTGAATTTAAAAATATTACTAATTTATTTAAATATGTTATAATATACAAAAATATCTAAATCATAAATTATAAATATTTTTTAAATATGATCCAAATGTATAAATTAACATAATTTATAAGCATATGAAATTTCAAATTAAATAATGTTTTAAACTAACATGAAATACTTTTGAAAATACAAAATAAAAATAGATAACAACATTAAAAAATATATATAGAATAGTTTTGAACAGCGTATTTTTTTAACACATATTAAAATATTTATTTGCACAACGGATTTTTAACAAATAAAAATATTATTAAAGAGTCCCATGTGATGGCATGATGCTTAAGGGTGTTCACTGCTCTAGGTGTGGGTTGGGTTCGAAATGCACTAATTACTTTTGTTGTTCGGACTTTATCCTATTATTATAATCTACCACAAAAAATATACTATTAAAGTTTTAAAACATAATAATAATGCTTTAAATAATTAATTATTATATTTGTGTCACATATAATCATTAAATTAAGTCATATTCTTTATACAATTTATTAAAATATAAAATAAATAATATATTTTAACTTAAACATAAAGCAATTCCCGGTAAAAAATATATACGAGTAAATATATATACAAGAAATTAGATACAAAGGGGATAAGTTAATTTATCAATGGAATGAGTGATCGAGACAATAACTCAAAAAATTATCATAAAATTATTGACTCTTTTTTTGTTGGTAAAACTATTATTCGAACTCAAGCTATCCTTACGGAAGGTGAACACCAGATCAATAAGGACCATACAATTTAAGTAAAAGAAGAAACAACAAACACCCATCATCGATAGTGCATGACAAGCTCCATTAACACAAGCTCCATTACTCTAGAAACTTTGGGCACACAAATTTTTTACGTAGAAAACTCCTCCAAAAAGGATAAAAACCACGAGCAAAGGAGGCTTCTACTTTTCACTAAATGAGTAAACAAATGAGAGTACAATATGGAGAAAATAAATCTAAATGTACTAAATGTACAATACCCAAAACCCCGAATATAAAGCTCAAAATCTCAAAAAACACAAAGATAATCAAAACCTAAATCTCATAGAACACTCACAAAAGGGGTATCAAATACTCTCCATAATTACCATGAAACTCTCACCAAAACTCATATGGGACTACATCTTGTCGCCCTCAAAGAAAAACCCTTGCTGATTGGCATATCAAAATCAGGGTTATAATGGCCCTTTAAATAGGCTAAGATTAGAGTTCTAATCATACTAACATAACATTGGAATATTCAAAGTCTAACTAGGAGAAGCAGTCCTACTTGAAGTGACGTCGTTTTCGCATCGTCGTGATGTCCCAATTCGTGTCGTCAAGATGATGTGATCTTCCTCGTCGCGGCATCACCATCTATTTCTCCGAAAATACGAGGCACATCCTACAAATCTCCACCTTGACTCATATTTATCACACCTCTTTTTCATGCCCCGTCACGGGCCAAACTCGAATTTCACAGAATGTCAAACAAGTCTAAACCTTGTTCAAACTTGGAAACTAAAAGACTCCTAGTCTTCAAATCAAAGTTGTATAATGCAACAAGTACCACTAATACCCAAACAGGAGAGAAAGCATCAACTCTCTCCACCTAACTGTAACCTTTTTTAACCAACCTTGCCTCAAACACTTTACGAACCATTTAAGTCCTAAAGACCAAAAAAGGGGGATTAGATTCTTCTATAAACCAGGAACATGCCTAACATCTGACTTAACTCCATCTTCAACTAGATTATTTTGAGAGCAACGAATCATCACCCTTGTCCTCGGGCACAGCAGCTACCTCCATAATCATCTGAAACTGCTAGAAACTAAAATTTATGATTCGGGTAACTTCTCGATATCCAAATTCATTATTGCGTCACCAAACGAGTCAATCTGTTAAAGCTAAAATTGGCTTTGATACCAATTTATTGGGGATCGACCTGTATAAACAACGAACAAGAGTGAAAAGAGAAGTAAATATTGGCACACAAATGTTTTACATGGAAAACTCCTCCAAAGAAGATAAAAACCATGGGAAAAGGATGTTTTGGCTTTTCACTAAATGAGTAAACAAACGAGAGTATAATATGGAGAAATTACATCTAATTGTACTAAATTTACATTACCTAAAACCTTGAATACAAAGCTCAAAATCTCAAAAAGTAAAATAGTAATTATAACACTAAATCTCATAAGGCACTCAAAAAAGAGGTATCAAATACTCACCATAATTACCACGAAACTCTCACAAAAACTCATTTGTGACTACATCTTGTCACCCTTAAAGAAAAACCCTTACCGATTGGCATATCTAAATCAAGGTTACAAAGGTCTTTTAAACAGGCTAAGATTGGAGTTCTAATCATAGTAAAATATCCATGAAATAATCAAAGTCTAACTGTGAGAAATAGTCTTCCTTGAAGACTAAAACGCAGCTGCCAAATAGGAGAACATGTCATAATGTTGTTTTCGCCTCGTTGTGACGTTCCAAGTCACGTCATTGCGATGTTGTGAACCTTCTCGTCACGACATCACCATCTATTTGTCCGAAAATACAAGGCACACCCCACAGCAATAACTAATATTTTTCATCATGCAATTCTATTTCCTTAGTTTTGGAAACCAAAATTCTAAAAGCATTAGGATAAACTTTCACTAGATAAAATCCTTACCTCTCAAAGAGAACATGAAAAAAAAAAAACGAGGCATGTTGCAACATTGTAAGGACTTGTAAAAACTCAATTTTAGATAGTAATGAAAAAAAGGGTTTCGGAACTCAATTTCATAAATCGAGTTAGTGAAAATATGAATAAAAGGATTTATAAATTTAATATGAAAATGTATTAAGGAATGATTAATAAATTAAACCCAAAAAATCATTAATTATAGTTCATGGACTAAATTATAAAAGTTCAATCTCTATTAAATATTAATTTGGAAAATGCTTGAGAACCCAATTAGCAATTAACCAAAAGACCAAATGGTTATTTAACCATTAATATGTAATAAGTTAGTGGATTTTGATGTCATCCTCTTATCTTTCATTAAGCAAGTTTAATTAATAAATTAAGCAAATTTAATAGTTAAGGATTAAGTTAATTAAGCTTAAATCATATTGTTTTTTTGGTGCAATAAATTATATTTTTAATCATTGTATAAATAGGAGGGTAAGTAGAGGGATGAAACATTCATTATCTTCACCAACTTGTGCCGTCTAAAGTAGGAAGAAAAAGGAAAGGAAAATTCTTTTGTTTCTTTTACAATTTGGTCTAAAATCCTTAAGGTATTTAAGTTCTTTCTTTGAAATTTTAATAGATATGTGATTTAATAAACTTGATTAAGTTAGCCCATGTATTAGATTTTTAAACTATTAAGTTATATGCAAGTTTCTATTAATGGATATTTTATGAAATTAAACTTGATTTTGATGAGAAATTGAAGTATCAGTTTAAGCATGTTAGGACTAAGTTAGAAGGTTGTGAAAAGTGATGGAATTGATTAGAGCTTTAACTAAGCTTAATAATTAATTTTGTGACATTAGGGAATAAATTGAATAAATTGAAAGTTGTTAAAAAAATTATGCTATGATTAGAAATTCAAGGTCCCTAATGAAATAATATAAAATTTGATTTTAATTCGATGCTACATATAGAAAAACATGAGTATTTCAGATATATAGACCAAAATGAATAAAATGTAAACTATGTTTGATTATGTGTTTTTCGTGTGGTTGGGTAAAAACTAATATCATTTCTATACTTGAATTATCGTACGTAGCTAAAGATGATGTTGGGTCATCCCAAGATATAGGAAAGATGAGAGCCATTAATAAAAGTAGCAATTACGATTTGTGCTTTCATGATTTGAATTCAATATGTATATATTCATATACCTTGTTACAATTAGCTTGATTAAGGTAATGGCTCTACTTGTCTCATGATTTGGTAAGTATTATATAGTTGTTAACTTATGAAAAATGTGGTGATATGTATATGATGATATGAAATTATATAAATTTGTATTGTATGAATTTATGATATGTGATCATGTAAATGCATATATGCTTGAAGACATTGGTTACCCTATTAGCGGTCTCGAGCAAAGTTGGGTATAGTTAGCATGCTATAGGATTAGTGTACGAGATTTTGCTTTGGTTTATACCAATGAGGCACGGAGCGTATATTATACTTTAGACGTTTTGATGAGGTGCTAGGCACATTTATTTACTTTGTTTTATATTGATGAGGCGCGGAGCGCATATTATACTTCAGACGTACCGATGAGGCATTGGGCGCCAGACAATGTGATGGTTGGATGATCTGTGTATCTATCTTGAGTCCATGTCCAGTTAATGGAGATTATAAAACATATATCATGCTATGTGACATTTGATATGAAATGCTAATATTGAATGGTGTATCTATTGGAAAAAAAATTCGGTTCAAAAATGATTTCTTTTGCACAGCGAAAAAATAAAAATTTTGAAAACTAAGTAGGTTTGTGATATTGATAGCAATAAAATTTTCCTCGAAAGTACTTTTTCTTTGAGTAAGATGAATCCTAGATGTTCCCAACTTTCACTTGAACGACCTTCTCCGCTATTCTTGTAGCATGAATTGCCTCAAGTGTGGGATCGAACAATCTCAAATCAAACACAAAATCAGAAATAATTTTCTTACTTTCAGTAGGAAAGCAAATCTCTCTCTTATAGAATTTGGTAGAATTATTATTCCCGAAAAATAGAATTTATACTTAAATATAAATTTTTATTTATTTTCGGGCTGAATAACAATATCTCAAAGTTGTGTGTTTTTAATTATACTAGTGTCATCTATTTACAAGGAGAGATAGAGGAAGCCTAGTTGAATTAATAGAAATCAAATAATACTTATTTAATAAAAAACAATCCCCTAGTTGAATTAGGAGACAAAGGGGCGGCTAACCCTAGTTATTTTACTAGGGTTGTTGCCCCTCATACTTGTTATGATGGGGTTTTGGTCCTCTCCCATATCGGGTCCAATTATGTGTGCTTATTTGCTTTTAACTCAGCACTTTATAATTTAATCCAATTCAATACATATTTTTCTATTTCCAAAATAAATATGATTTATTAAATTAATTTAAATAAAGTAATTTTCTAATTAAATAATTCTGTTAAAATCATAACAACTTTATCGTAAAAAAATCTATGAGAAAATATATTTAATTTTAACATTAAATGGATTCACAATGACCAATCAATTTAATTCCAATTTCTAACTTTAATTAATTAATAATTCAAAAATCATAAATTAATTCTCAGATTATTTTCATACTTAGTGAGAAACCAAATTCATTTCTGAATGTAACTCATTTATCTAATTTTATCATTTCTATCCATTTCAATTCATTTGATTCAACATGCAATTCATTTATGGTTTCAACGAGCTAGCGGAGGGACCGACTGGATATATGTATTTAGGGCTCAAATGGTTTATAATTAAGTTCCAGCTTTTCGTCTATTCATTATAAACTCATTTAGTCACGAAATCATTCCACTATAGTATCGTGATTGAGCTCTCCCTAATAACATACCATTACGAAAGCTACTCGATCAGTGTTTGTCTAATGATCTTGTCATAAGTGTGTTACCCTCATAAGATATCTTTAATCTCTTGGGGATAAATCTATTCTCCAATTATGATCTTATTTTATCTCATGGTAATCATTACATCTTCTTTCATGAAAAGTCAATTACTGTCAAATAGTAATTAAGTCATTCATTACAAAGACAAAGGACTCTTGACCACGTTTACTTTTCATCTATTATGTAATGCCAATGAGAGGGTATCATTTACTCATGCCTTGGGCTATGAATTGCACTATTGTGAATGATGCAACATAGCACAGGAGTTGTATACCCAACGCATCAGCTTTTAGTTCCTTATCTATTTGAACGTTTTAAGTGAATAAATCCATAAACGAATTCAGGATCTATTTTACTTGGGTCCTATCCGATGTGCTGTCGGACTATTTAATCACATCTATGTCTCTATCTTCTAGGGGTCATCCATTCTGATGCTCATGACAAAACATCTCCCCAATTAGGCTTGATAGATGGGATTTTAGTCTTTCAATTGGTTTTCTCATTTTTGGTTAGACTAAGGATATGTTTAGGTTTATCTACTAATATAAGTTGTCTTTTTGTATTATGATCTGACCATGTAAAACCGCTTAGTATTAGTTAAATATTAGATAACCAGTGAGCTAATATTTGCTTCAATTTTATTTTGCATGCAAAACCATTGAGAACAATATACAAAATGTATTAATGTAATTCATGAAAAATTTTATTATACCAATATGTTTGGAAAAAATGTAAGTTTCCCAAATGATTATACTACACTTACGGCACTAGATCCAATAGTATCTTATATATTAGTGTAAAAGTAACAAAAGATGACATGTGAAATATCATGCGAACAGGTTAAAACGAGTCTTGAGGGTTAATATGGATATAAAATAAATCAGTGGATTCGAGATAGATAGAAGAAAATGAATGGACTAGTAATACGCTATGACATATATGTAATTGAGATATGATGACAAAAGAGATTATGTATTTATGTATGAAATGTGAAATAAATTATGGTATTAGGCTACTGAGACATGAAATGCAAACTTGATTTAATTGGAAGCTAGATTACATTTTGATTGAATTTACATCTCTTTTCTATTTGAATTATTTATTTAAATCATGATAGCACCACTAAGCTCTATTGTTCAGCATACAGTTTGTTTATTTCTATGCACAGATATCGTAAATATCGAAGCTTTAAAATGATCGATAACATCCATATTGAACTTTAGACTCAACAAGTTTGTACATCATGTTATTTTAGTCGCCAGTGGCATGTACCTAGTCTTTGAATTGGTCCTTAGATTCAAGGTGTCACTTTGGTACCTTTAGTTGAAAAATGTTATCTTTAATTATGGGCATATGAGTTGATAGTAGATATGTGATTCTATAAATTGATTTTGGAATATAGCTTGTATGCTAAGTATATAATAGAAATGCTTGAATTTATTATAAATGTGAATAAGTATATGATCACATGTTTAAAGATGTTTAAATGTACCAAGGATGTAATTTGGCATTTGGATTAATACTTAAAATTCTATATGATAAGTTTTGGGGTCAACTAGGCCATTTGGCATTGGTGCTTAGCAGGTTGAGGAAAAATTATGTAAGGTTTTAGGGAACTGTCTTCAAAGTTACGACACTACCTTGCCAATGTCACGACATCGAGCTACCATTCTCATAGTCGTGACTCTTCTCTATTAAGATTGCGACATTATTTCTCCCCTACCTTCAAGGTCACGACTCAACCCTATTGAAGTCACGGCATCGAGATTCTATTTTCAAGGCCGTGATACACTCTATATATTATGGAAAGTCAAGTCAGTTGAAGTTAGTTGTTAGTTAAAGAAGTTGTTAGCAGATAAAGTTTGTTAAGGTTAGTTGTTAGCTCAGTTCATTTCATTTTATAAATATCAGGATGGAAGCCTTGTATTGTTTAACTTTTACTCAATCAATAAAGTAAGTAAATTGATTTCTTCTTCAGTTTTATTTTTGATATTACTGTTAATATGTTCATGGTATCAGAGCTAGTTCATTTTTTGGTGTTTGTAGCTTTGAAGGTCAAGCATTCATGGTTCCAAAGGTGTATGGGAATGGTCATTCATCTACAGATTCATGAATGCAAGAAAGGTTCCCTGTGTCACCAAGTATGGCTAGTTTAAGTGGATTGAACAATCGGATTTGACAGTTCCTCAAGCATGATACTGCTAAGCTCAATGAGAAGAATTTTCTCTTATTGAAGCATCAGATTATGCTCATTCTTGAAGGTTATGGGTCGCAAAGGTATGTGTTGGGTTCTTTCTTTAATATATCTTAGTATACAATAGGTCCAGATGGTGTTCTTGTGGACAATCTAGAGTTTTTGCTTCATAAACAGCAAGATAAACTCTTGGCTTCATGGTTACTATCTACTATATGTGATGATATTCTTGTGCATCTAACAAGAGCTACTACGAGTATGGATATTTGGCTAATAGTGGGGAGAAGGTTTGCAACTAGATCCAATGTTAAGCTATTTAGCTTAAAACATATGTTATACACTCAAAAGAAGAGTCAATTGTCTATTAAAGATTACATGTCCAAGATAAAACAGATGTATGATGTGTTGGCTGCAGTTGGTAATGGTGTTTCTGATCAAGAAAAGGTCAGTATTGTTCTTGTTGGTCTTCTAGTAGAATATGAGTCAGTTTGGGCAGTTGCTTCTGCTACTAGTGTTTTACTTGATTTCCTTACTGAGTTTCTGGTAGATTCTGAGTCTAGGCAACTTGATTTTGTGGCTAACCTTCCTATGCAAACCAATGTAGTTCAAAAGAAGGAAGGTGGTTCTCATCAGTTTAAAGATTCTAGTTTTTTTTAATAGAGGTGGCAGATTCAGAGGTACAAGAGGTTTCTTTCAAGGACAAGGATCAAGAGGATAGTTTTCTAATAATCATCCTTAATGTCAACTCTATGGACGTATTGGTTATGTGGTGCAAAAGTGCTACTATCGTTTTGATTAGACTTTTTCAAGAGATGCAGGGTCAAGTTTCCAAATAGATGCTAACTGTCATTAATTTCATGGTTATAGGCAAGTGTCTCAGTCTTGTGGAGGATGTGTTCATTCTCAAACAACATATTCTTACTATTGTGCCTCGCCTCAGGTTGAAAAACCTTTCCTTCAAAATCAGAATGTAACATTGCTGTTGCAGCTCCTAGTGCTAGTGCTGGACAAGTCTAGTATCCAGATTCTGGAGCTACTCATCATGTAACTAGTCATATCTCCAATCTGACTGATGCTACAGTTTATATAGGTACTAGTCAATTAACTGTGGGAAATGGTACTAGTTTACCTATTGATCATGTAGGTTTTTCAACTCTTATGTCTTGAAAGAGAGCTCTTCATTTCAAGTATGTTTTTCATGTTCCTAGTGTGTGTAAAAATTTTTTGTTAGTTGCTTAATTTACAAAAGATAACAATGTTTACTTTGAATTTCATCCATTCCATTACTTTGTGAAGGATCTATAGACAAAGGAAACTTTATTAATGGGGCACATTCATAAAGGGTTGTACAGATTTATAGTTGATTTTTAACAACACTTTGCTGCTAGAAGTGCTTCCAGTAGCCTCCCTATGAGATCGTTGAACAATGCTGAGTTCTCTTTCAGTACTGATGTTGATCTATGGCATAAAATGTTGGGACATCCTTGTCAAAGTGTTATTCAAAATTGTAATATTTCTTTTCAGAAGAATAAAGTTGTACCTGTTTGTTCAGCTTGTCAGCTTAGCAAATCTTGCAAGTTGCCCTTTCCAACTTCTAAAACTGTATTTTCTTCTCCTTTTGAACTGGTTGTATCTGATGTCTAGGGACCTGCTAGTGTCTCTTCTAAAGGGTGTCTATATTATGTGTCCTTCCTTGATGCATATAACAAATTTACTTGGCTTTACTTGATTCAAAATAAATCTGAAGTTGTTGGAAAATTTTTGGAATTTCAGAAGTTAGTTAAAGTTCAATTTAATTCAAAGATAAAATATTTTCAAAGTGATTAGAGAGGGGAATACAGGCCTTTACTAACTATCATTGAAAGTTTGTGAATTCAACACGGGCTTACTTGCCCCTATACTTCTGAGCAAAATGGCTTGGTTGAGAGAAAGCACAGGCATATTGTGGAAACTGGTCTCACTTTGTTGGCTCAAACCTCTTTTCCATAGCAATTTTGGGCTCATGCCTTTTTCAGTGTTGTGCACTTAATAAATAAACTTCTCACTCCTATTTTGCATGATCAGTCTCCATATGAAGTGTTATTTCAAAGCAACCTAATTATCAACACTTGAGGGTGTTTGGTTGTAGTTGTTTTCCTTATCTCATACCTTATAACAAGCATAAACTGTAGTATAGATCAGCAAAGTGCACTTTTATTGGCTATAGCCATTTACATAAAGGTTATAAGTGTTTTAACCTTACAGGTAGGGTATTTGTTTCAAGACATGTTGTGTTTGATGAAACAAGCTTTCTTTTTGCCTTCATAGGTATTTCAGGTAATACACTAAGACATACACAGGATCATCAGTGTTCCTCTCTTCCTATTTTGTCTTCTGGTGCTTCAAGATCTACTATAGATACCTTGGTTACTGCTTCTGGTAAGGTTTCAATTCATCCAGATGTCCCTGCTACAATTTTAGCTGATCCAAGTCTTGGCACAGAATTTCTTATACCACAAGGTGTTTCTGATGTTCCTGAACCTGTCATTCACAGTGTGCTTGCAGTTATGCCTTCTACAAATGTCCATCCTATGCAAACTCGTTCAAAGAGTGGTGTGTTCAACCAAAGGTTTATGCTGCCACTTTGTCTGAGCATGGGCATTTGACAATTGAAGAGGCATTTTTAAGTCCAGAATGGACCAAAGCTGCTTAAGAAAAATTTGATGCTCTCTTGAAGAATCAAACATGGGATTTAGTGCCTTTGGCTTTCAACAGAAGGATGATAGGTTGTAAATGGGTGTTTAAACTCAAGAAAAATGCTGATGGAACTGTGGCTCGTTACAAAGGAAGACTTGTAGTGAAAGGTTACCTACAAGAAGCTGTGGTTGACTTTCAAGAGACTTTTAGTCTAGTAGTTAAACCTACAACCATCAGGGTGGTTCTCACTTTGGCCCTTACTTATGGTTGGTAGCTAAGATAGGTAAACATAAATAATACCTTCCTTAATGGTGATCCTGCAAAGGAGATATTCATGTACCATCCTTCAGGGTTTAAGGTCTCTGCTAATGGCACTACACCCTTTGTGTGTAAGCTAAATAAGGCTCTCTATGGCCTTAAACAAGCTCCACGGGCTTGGTTTCATAAGTTGAAAGAATTTCTCTTAGCTATTGGTTTTGTTTTTTTCTAAATCAGATACTTCACTCTTTGTTAAGGTGTTGGATCAACAAATGATGTATGTATTGGTATATGTTGATGACATTATTGTCACTGGAAGTCTCTCCACTAATGTTGATCAATTTGTTCAGGACCTCAATTCTCATTTTTCTCTTAAGGATTTGGGGATATTGAATTTTTTTTGGGGAATAGAAGTTACTCATACAACTGCTAGCTTGTTTCTCAATCAGAGGAAGTACATTTTAGATCTTTTGAAAAGGTGTAAGATGGATCAGTCAAATGGTTCTTCTACACCTATGGTCAGCTCCTGCAATTTGTCTGTGCATGTTGGCAGTCCTTTTCAAGATGATTCTAAATATCGAAGTATGGTTGGTGCCCTTCAATACATTGTGATTACTTGTCCTGGCATTGCTTTTGCAGTAAACAAGGTGTGTCAACACATGCATAGACCCTTGGATCATCATTTCAAAGCTGTCAAGAAGATCTTGAGGTATCTTCAAGCTACAATAGATTTTGGTCTTTCTTTTAAATTAGCTTCCAGACTATCCTTAGTTGGTTATGTTGATGCAAATTGGAGAATAGACTTGGATGACAGACGTTCTACAACAGGTTTTTGCATTTTCTTAGTGGCAATCCTATTTCTTGGGAATCGAGAAACAACAATTGGTCTCTAAGTCTATTGCTGAAGCTAAGTACAGGGGGCTTGCACATGCAACTGCTGAAGTTTCCTGGTTATAGTCCTTGTTGGATGAATTACATGTCTCTGTTGCAGGACCACCAACTCAATGGTGTGACAATTCAAGAGAAGTTGCAGTCTCTGCTAATCTAGTTATGCATTCCAAGTTTAAACATGTTGAATTGGATCTTTACTTTGTTCGAGAGAAGGTAGCAGTTAGCAGACTGATTGTTGATCATGTACCTGCACAAGAACAGGCAGTTGATGTGCTTACAAAGCCATTGTTTGCTCCGTTCTTCTATAAGTTTTGATCTTCACTTAATGTGGTCAATCAGTATGATCATCTTAATTTTTGAGTCACAAAGGACTGTAACAGAGAAGTTGATGGAGTAATATTAAGGAAAGTCAAGTCAGTTGAAGTTAGTTGTTAGTTAAAGAAATTGTTAGCAGTTAAAGTTGGTTAAGGTTAGTTGTTAGCTCATTTCATTTCATTGCATAAATATGAGGATGGAAGCCTTGTATTGTTTAAGTTTTACTCAATCAATAAAGTGAGTAAACTGATTTCTTCTTCAGTTTTGTTTCTGGTATTACTGTTAATCTGTTCACTATATGATGTCACGAAATCAGACTTTTACATCCAAGGTCGCAACATACATTCTTTGGTGTCGTGACAACACCCTGTTTAATTATTTTCACGTTTTAGTCTCTCATTCGTCACCAGATTAGTATGACAGCTTTCGTAAGCTCACTCATGACGTGGATTAGGATAAATAAAATGTTTTAATTAAGTTTTGAAAACTAAATGTGGGCATGACTTGTCTAGTAGATATTAAAAATGAAATCGTAGTTGCTTCAACAACAAATGTGACGTCTCATGTCTCGAATCCGGTGATCGAATTAGGAGTAGGATGTTACAAGATCTTTCCCGTATCATTATTGCCTATTCATAATGTTTAGACTTAATCAAATGTGTACAACTGCAAGCAAATTAAAAACTGTTAGGATACAGAAAAGGTAACCACATGCAGTGGAAGTGGCTCGCCCTTCTAATTCTCCCCAACAAGCGTTGCACCTCATATTTGCCTTTAAATCAAATCTAAATTATTAGAATAGAGCAGAATAAAAGTAAAATAATATTAAAAGAGGATATAAACAAGTATCCAAGTCATAATCTGCTACTAGGGACTTTCCCTAGTTTACCATGTCAGTGTACTCAAAAGGAAACTAAGGAACTGAAGCAGTGCCCAACATAGCAGATCCCGAAACCATTGATTTATCCAGGTGGGCTTCTTGAGAAGAGAATTGTGAAGAGGAATAACCAAGCAGTAATAACTCAGCTACTAGTGGTTCTTATGTTTCTACTCAACACATTGGACTCTACGTACGGTACTCAGGGGATATATACAACCACAAAATAAAAATTAAATTAATATTGTTTTACCTTATTTGATAATATAAAGAAACAATCTCCTTGGCTTCTAACCAAACATCACTTAATTTTCTTTGACGGAATCATCAACTTGATTAGAAAAATTATAAAAATATATTTTTTAGTATTTTACTCTTTTTATTTTAACAAAAACTAATAAAAATATGCACAAGATAAGATTTGAACTCACACTAATAGAATTACCAAAACTTTAATTTTACCACTTAACCAAAACTTCATTTTAATATTTTATACGCTTTTATTTTAATATGCACAACTTATTACATTCATTTTGATGACAATTTCATCATAAATAATTATAGTACATTTAGTATCATTAATCTAATGTATTTATATGTTTAAAATTTGTTTTACTCATATTTTAATATAATTTTTAATTTTAATATCGTACATATTTCATGTGTTATTATAAAATATTAAAATGAAGTTTTGGTTAAGTGGTAAAATTAAAGTTTTGGTAATTTAATTGGTGTGAGTTCAAATTTTATCTTGTGCATATTTTTATTAGTTTTTTGTTAAAATAAAAAGAGTAAAATACTAAAAAATATATTTTTATAATTTTTCCGTCAAAGAAAATTAAGTGATGTTTGGTTAGAAGCCAAGGAGATTGTCTCTTTATATTATCAAATAAGGTAAAACAATATTACTTATATTTGTTGTACAACGATTGCATTTATACAAGACTTTTATTAGAATAGATTTAAGTTTCAAAACAATCAATTTATTAGCATTATGAATTTATTAGGCCGCATTCCTAAAAAAAGATGATTATTACCACAAAAAAATTGGAAGACTGAAATTAATTTCAAATATTTAATTATTTTAATATTAAAATTGATTGGTTAGATAGTTGAACCGATCGAGTCGACTGAACTAAAAATTAATGGTTTATTTGTTTTAATTACCGGTCTGGTTCTGAAAACATTGCTAAATGCACTACAATGAATATTGTCATCAAAATAAAAAGTAATAATTTGTTCATGTTAAAATAAAAACGTATGAAGTTTTGGTTGAATGGTAAATATAAGGTTTTATTAATCTAATTGGCATGGGCTTAATTCCGACCATAACATATTTTTATTGACTTTTGTTAAAAATAAAAAAGTCGAAAGTACCTTCAAATAATATAAATTATTTTTATTATGGAAGGATGTTTTGTAATTTTCCTAATCGAGTTGGAGACCCAATTAAAGGTGTCGTCAAATTAGTAAAACACTTAATAAATAATATAAACTAGAAATCCTATCACACACGTATGCATGTGGAAACAATGCATTTAGAACACGTGTTTAAAAACAATATGCAATAAAGAATGAAACAATATGCAATCGTTGTACAACTATTTTTTTAATCTTTCCATTATGCTAATAAATTATTTTATTGGAATCACCAAAATAAATTACTTATATTTGAATTCAAATCTATTATAATAATTGTTGTACAACTACAACTCTTACCCAAAATCTCTCATTCATTCTTTTTTCTATTTTTGGTGGATCTCTTTTATTTATCATTTATTCTCTTTTTTCTTCTCAAATATTTCAAATCCCTACTTTAGTTTGATTTTTTTTCCGTTTATTTATATAATATTAAGTAGTATTACGTGGCCGGATCGTAATATGAAAAGACAACTTATATTAGTAGACGAACCTAAGCATGTTTTTAGTCTAATTGAAAATGAAAAAACCGATTGAAAGTTTAATATGTCGTCTATCAAGTCTAATTAGGGTGATGACTTGTTTAGGGTATCGGAGCAGATGACTCCTAGAAGATAGAGACATAGATGTGACTAACTAGACTAACTAGACTAACAGTACACAAAACTGGATTCACTTCTCACGTTAGAAATACTAAAATATATAGACTTTTTCAGTACCTTTTGAATATGAATTCATGCAAATTCTAAGTAATTTTTGTTGAATTTTATACTTTTATTATAAAATAATTAAATTGAGCTTAAATTATACTTCATTTCGAATTTTAGTTATTTTTATACTAAATTTGCATAATTTAGCTAATTTTTGACAGTTTTGTACAAAGGGTGAAAAATCAACTTGAAAGTCACCTTAAATGATTCAAGTACCGAGGCACCTTGGGAGCTCAAGATGATGCATTAACAGCCATAGAGGACTCAAATTCATGCTCTTGGACTTATTTGAATAAATTGGTCTAAGTGAATTTTATTGGGAAAAATCTAACAACTTGAAGCGGACGAAAAGGGCCTGAATTGAGCAACTAAAAAGGGAAGATGGACGAGCCCAAGAGAGCAGCTCAATGCCGACCCAATTGCTGCTCAAATAAGTTAATTAAGCTGATTATAATATTTTCAAACCAATCCTTAACTTTTCCTAAAGTCGTTCTAACCCCTCTACTTTTGGTGCATTTTTACTTGTGGCATTAAGTTAAATTTAGCAAAGTCATCTCAACCCCTCTCCCTACTATCAAGGACCGGTCATGGGAAGGGGGATTGGCTGCTAATTATAACTAATACAAGTTGTCATCTCCCACTATAAATACCTCTCCTCACCTCTTCATTTCTCATCAACTCATTCATCCAACAATCATTTATCACTCTTGTCTCATTTCTCTATTTTCCCTTCCAATTGCTTTCCCATATTCTTCCTTTTCTTTGTCGAATTCCCCTTTTGAGAAAGAGTTAGAACACCTCTTGGAGCAACAGTAATCAAGCATTCTGGAAGGTCGTTGATCGACAAAACAAGCAGAGAGGTAGAGAAGCACACTAGTCTGGCTTAGGAGAATCACCGAGATTTGTTTTCTAGTTTCCTTCTCTTTATCTTTTCAGTTTATTCAATGATCATGAATATGAATACTTGTTATGTTAATGTTCCTAATTTAATTTAAATGACTTAAATCTCATTCGTGTTAGATTAATTGAATTCTCTCCACTTAATTTGTTAAAATCATGTTTGTGTTGTTAGAAGTCTTGGTAGTTTGTTCAATTAAATAAAATCATGCCTATGTTACACTTGCATTATAATTATAAGGTAACAAATGAATTAATTATTAATCGAATTGAAATTATAATTAATTGACATAGTATTTAATTGGTGCATGTTTAATCTTCTAAGATTTAATCTTCTAAGATAGCTAAGGGTTAAATTTAGCAGATATATTAAACAATGTAATTGCCTTGCATAACTTATAAGATTGTTGTGGTTTTAATATAGGAATATATTTAATTCACTCTGTCTTATACTTGCTTATGAAAATTGATCGATTAATCTAGCATAGGAATATGTTTTGAAAGATCGATTAATTTAATAAGCTTGTGTGTTAACAAAATACCAAGTTGCCATGAAATTATTCATAACAGCATTAACATAGTTTTAATAATTTTAAGTTAAAGAATAAAACTAATCTAACACATTTATGTCATATTGATTAAAACCATTTTTACAAATCGTGCATTTGGAATTTATTTTCTTAGTTAATCATTTAGTTAATTTTTAGTTTTTATACCACTCTTTCAAAACAATTACTTCCCTCTATCAAATTGTTTAAATTTACATTTCATAAATATTTGCTTATACAGCCCTTGTGGGTACGATAACTCGACATACTTGTCACTTTATTACTTGATACGATTGTGTACACTTGCACATTTCCGTCGTTCTAGACATTCATAGTGTGACATACATTAATCCTGGGTGGATGATAGACTATATATGCATGACTCTTATACTTTAAAATGTAAGTAAATGTCTAAGTTCAAATCGTTTAGGAACTGAAAGCTGGTGCGCTGGGTATATGACTTCTGCAATATCTGGCGTCGTTCACAATAGTGGAATTCATAACCTGAGATATGGGTAAATGATATTTTCTCTTTGGCATTGCATAGTAGATGAAAAGCAAACGTGTCCACGGGTTGTTCGTCTTTGTGAAGAATGATTTGTTTACTATTTGATAGTAATTGAATTTTCATGAAGGAAGATGTAATGGTTACTATGAAATAAAATAAGATACTATTGAGAGAACAAATTTATCCCAAAGAGATTAAGGATATCCTATGAGGGTAAGACACTTATGACAAGGTCATTGGACAAGAAGTGATACAGTTGCTTTCGTAATGGTATCTCATTAAAGAAAGCTCAGTCACGATACTATAGTGGAATGAATTTGTGACTAAATGAGTTTATAATTAATAGGCGAAAAACTGAAACTTAATAATAAATCATTTTAGCCCTAATCACATATGTCCAATCGGTCTCTTTGCTAGCTCGTTGAGACCAAAAATGAATTTCATGTTGAATCAAATGAACAAAAATGAATAGAAATGGTAAAATTAGAGAAATGAGAAACAGTTGAAAATGAATGTGATTTTTTCTAATAGAAATGACCTGAAATTTATTTTATCATTTTTCAAATGATTAACTAATTAATTAATTGAAGTTCGAAAATAGAATTAAATTAATTGGTTATTGAGAAATGTTAAATATATTTTCTCATAAATTTTTTTACGGTAAAGTTGCAATGATTTAAATGAAATTAAAATTGGGTTTAGAAAATTATTTAATTGGGAAATTTATTTATTTAAATTAATTTATGGTGTTTATTTTGGGAAATAGAAATACATGTATTGGGTTGTACTGGATTATAAAGTACTAGGTTAAAAGTCCAGGAAGTACTTATAATTGGACCTGATACGAGAGAGGCCCAAAAGCCCCTAATGTTAATACTAGGGACGAAAAATCGTATTATATTTAACTTGGGTTGTCGCCTCCCCTTCCAATCCTAGTTAGACTATAATTTTATTTTTCTATTGAAATAGACTTCTACTAATTCAATAAAAGTTTCACTTCTTCTCCCTATAAATAGATGGCAACAGTAGGGCTAAATACACAACTATGAGATATTGTTATTCTGCCCGAAAATAGTGAGAATTTATTTTCTAAGTAAAAATTCTATTTTCGAAATAACAATTCCTCCGATTTTTATTAGAGAGAGATTTGTTTTCCCACTGAAAGTAAAGTAACTAATTTATGGTTTTGTGTTTGATTCAAATTTGTTCGAGCCTACATCTAAAGTCGTTCGTGATACAAGAATAGCAGAGAAGGCCACTCGATTGAAAGTCGGTATGACAAGGATCTGTCTAGTCAAAAATATGGGTGCAAATTTGATAAAGGTTTTATTGCTATAAATATCAAAAACCGACTTGATTTTCAAAATTTTAATTTTCCGCTATACAAGAAAACTATTTTTGAACAAGATTTTCTCCAACACAGACTTTGTGGAAAAGTAGTGATGCAAACTGGGCTATTAAATCGGGTAAATGCTATGAGCGAGGTACATCTCAAACACTTTCCTAATGTTTTACATTATTACTTACCATTGGCTTCGGAAAGACACATGGTCCCTTTTAGAGTTTTGAAGCAAGTAAGTCGAGGGGCTTACAAACCAGACTTAGCGATAATACTCAAAGTTAACCCAATGTTCAATGTGGGTGTGCTAAAGCCTATTTGTGAGGATCAATAGGGATCTCAATCGAGGCAAGTCTCAATGGGGGTAAAAGTGGTGGGCTTTTGCAATTGAGATGTACAAAAGAGAGAAATGATTCAAGTTAGACGACAACAGAGAAGAAAACACATGTCCAAACTGACTCGTGAAATTATTTACTATTATAAAATACTATCAAAACATAAATAAATTAAGAAGTTGACAAAGATCCACTCACTTTCTAAAAGAAATTGGTAGTGGTGAGTGAAGTTTCAACGATAGCAAGCATCGTTATTTGTCTATCACAACTTATGAAGACAATAAAAATACCGACAAAATAGATCTGGAAACTGAAAAGAGACAAAGTACATTGAGTGAATAAGGATAAAAAAGGAGAGAATTAGTGGGAGGAAGGTTCCTAAAGATTGACACCAATGTTAAGCAAATCAAGAGGGAAAAAGCAAACAGTTTGGAGGAAAAAGAAAAAGAAAATTTTCTTTTAAGTGTTAGTTCAAGTAGATATCAAATACATGTTCCTACATTATTGACTATTAAAAATAGTTTGTCATAATTTATTGGTTGTCTTTCTTTAATAAATGACATTGTTTTCTTGTAACTTTCTTCTTCTAAACAAAAAGAAAATATTTTATTGCATTATTATGTAGTTTAAGTTATCATTTTGCGTATCTTTTTATTTTATATATATTTATTTAGAATGACTGCAATAATACAAAGGTTAGGTGACAATAAAGAGTTAGTTTTATGTTAGAGTTGAATGCGTGTCAAATTGAGTGTAATAAAAATTTTAAATACAAATAAAAATTAATCATAAAATTATTATTTATCTACTATTAACATAAAATTTATATTTGTATGGACTGTTAGATATATTTTTTAAAATGGATTGGGCCCGTTAAAATAAGAAACTTGCATTTTTTATTAGTAATTTTAAGGTTTTATTGAATTATATCCCCTTTTTTTTATCAGTACATTAAATTTTTTTGTCTCATTTTATGTTTCATTACATTTTTTTGGTCAAAGTACACCATATGCCCTCATTGACCGTTGACTTGGTCGATGATGTGGATTGGGTAATGACTGTATTGGCTAAGTATTGATCAGGTGTTAATAGGATCAATTTAAAAAAAAAATATTGGTAAAAAAGTATTAAAAATCGTAAAAATATTTAACAATATATAAATTGTACAAAATATATAACTTGAAATTGATTAATAATAATAACACATGAAATATATATGATATAGATATATAGTTGATGGAAGTAATAAACTGTGCATAATAAAATTAAAATGTGTAAAAGTATTGAAATAATAGTTTTGCTAAGTGGTAAATTAAAGATTTTATTAATGTAATTGGTTCGGGTTCAACGTGCTCAAATCCACATCCTCCTACACTAAATGTCGATACTAACCGAGTTAAGACTCAACCGGATTTTATTGATTTTTTTAATAAAAAAACTTGAATAATATAACTTATTTTAATTACAGATGGATACTTTTATAATTCTTCTCATCGAATAAATAATATAGAGTTGGATGGTAGAATAAGAAAAAACCCAAATGGGTCCATGTTAATTTTTGATAATATATGGTCCTATTTGAAAGCATTTGTCTCTTTCAACAACCAGTTATATTGTGTTTTCCAGAATCAATTCACATTTTTTCGATTTAACCATTTGTTTGGGGGGTTTGAAAACATAACTCTTTGATCATAAACTTCCACAACCATATGTACCTTCGATAGAAAAGTAACCAAAAAGGTTTACTAGGATCGATTTTCATTTTTGGGTTTCAAAAATATGCCTCTTTAGTTATTGTTCTTGGCCTTCGAAATGGTGAAAGTAAGTGTTAACCCAATTTGATTTCTCAATATCCTTCAAGATGCTGGATTCACCTTTTCGACCTTCGATTGCCATACTTTGAAAAAAAAAGAAATATTTCTACTCTTTCGAACAACAAAATGAATTCAACCTTAGCAGTATGAGGGAATATTTCAGAGGATCCAATTTAGGGTTCACTATTCTTTTGGGAATTAGCATTAGTTTGATTATTGCTTTTGGGTTTCCATTCTCTTTTTCTGCAATATTAGTTGTTGTTCTTTTAATTCAACTTTTATTTAATTGTTTGCTGTACTTTTTCATTCTCATTAATTAAAAACTTTTGAAATTTGAATTTTTTGCCAATAGGCATCAAGCCATGTGTATTGCAAGGTTAGTGTTGGTGTTTTTCTAGTGTGCCACATCATTCACCATTAACCATTAACGATTAAATAAGTCAATGACAATTTCCATCAACGAAAGAAATCAATTATGTGTAAAGTTCAATAGTGTGAACATTTTTAAAGGTTTAATTAAATTTTTATTTTTATTAATTGGGGACTTTTTAAACCTTTAATAGTTAAAATGTTAATACAAGCTATGTTCAATTTTCCCTTAATACGGCCTTCTGTTTTTTTCGATAACACGTCTTTCTTTCATCTGCTAGTGGAGTATGCCTCTTTTCTTTGAAATTTAGGGTTTCAAGTAGTTTGATTTGGTTTGGTGGTGTGATCAATGGTGATGGAGGTTGATTTAGCAAATCTGAATCTCGTGGATGAGGAGGAACTGATTTAGTTTGGTAAAGATTCGGATGGGACTGAAGAAGACTATTGGTTCTGTCTAGTGGGGAAAGCATTAACTGACTATGTGGTGTACTTATTTCGATTTTACTATGAGGTAGACATAAAAAGGGTAATAGATGGTATGCCTCGGTCTTTTAACAGGCATCTTATTATCTTTCATCGATTGAGTAGAGGGGAAGATCCATTGCAAGTTTTTTTGGTTTTTACGATTTTTTTAGTCCAAGTTGATAATTTGCCAGTAGGGGTCACCTCTAAGGGTTTGACACGACAATTTGGGAATTTTATTAGATAGTTTATTCAGCACGATGCTACTCTGGTGACAAAGGGGATAAAGAGGTATATACAAATTAGAGTTAAAATTGATGTGAGAATTCCTTTGAAGCGGAAAATGAAATTGGCTTTGGGACTACATAGGAAGGGATATGCCTATTTTCAGTATGAGAGATTAACGCTACTTTGTGCCGAAAGTTAGGCCATGGTGAGGGTTTTTGCCCGATAAAGATGACAATAGGAGTTCAGGATGTTGAGTTCGGTTGGGATGTATCGTTAAGGGCACAGTCGCGAAGAGAGGTTTTGGTGGGAAGTGGGTAGCTCAGGAAGGAAGTTTCAATTGGTCCGCAAGGGGGTGGTATTCTGCATGGCATGGATATGGATAGGTGTAATGAGGGTAAAGAGGGAGTTGTGACTGAACAAGGGGATTAGAGACAGGGGCAAATGATAGCTAGCTCTGAGGATATCCCTATTGAGCAATGTGGTGGGAAGTAGCGACAACGAATCTTGGGAGGGAAAGCAACTGATTCTGGTTTTATTGATTCTTTGAATGAGACTAATGAGATAACGGTGATTGTTGGTTAGCAATTCGGTCAGAAGCAATGAAAATTTTAAGTTGAAACGTTCGTGGATTGGGGTATTTACGGGCGGTCCATCGTCTCAGGAGCAAGGTGAGGCATGAGTAGCCCCAGATTTTATTTCTAATTGAGACAAAATTGAGTGAAATGAGGATAGAACATGTTTTTCTTAAGTATGGATTTGTTAATGGAATAGATGTGGGAGCTTAAGGTTTGTCGTTGGGGTGGAGGGATGAGTATGTGGTGCAATTGAGGAGTTTTTCATCTAGTTATATTGATGTGGAAATTTTTTTAAAAAAAGAAGGAATGTCGGCTTTGAGGCTTACAGGGTTTTACAGAGTACCGAAGGAACAAAAAAGAGGGGAGTCATGAGATTTACTAAGGACATTAGGGAGTTTTCAAGAGTTGCCATGGTTAGTAGTTAAAGATTTTAATGGAATTATGTTATCAATTAAAAAAAAGGGGTCGGCTAAGGAATGAACGAAATATGGCTCATTTTAGGGAGGTTTTGGAAGAATTAATGTGATCTTAGTGATAAAGGTTTTCAGGGAGATGGTACACATGGGAAAAGGGTCATTTAGCGAAGAATAATGTTCGAGAAAGAATTGATAGAGGGATTTCTAATTTGGCTTGGTGGGAGATTTTTCCAAGCACTTACCTCACGCTTTTTCGAATCATTGTCCGATCTTGGTTGATTTGAGAACTGCTAGTAACAGAAATGTAGTACAGGGAAAAGGGGGTTTCAAATTTAATGTGAACTGGATTTGGAGGACTGTCACAAGCATCAAGTGAGAGGTTTTTGGGAGGCGAATACTGATGATGTGCCTACAAGGTTGGGAAAGCTACGGAAGGTTCTTAAAAATGAGATGGGGCGTATCTCATCTGGTAAAAAATGCACTGCAACTGCGTTGAATTTAAGAATGGCAGGTCTAAGTTTGGATGACCCTGATGATGAGATTTTAGCAGAATTGAAGAGGTTAAGTTGGCTCTGAATTTGGAAGCTAATAAAGAGGAGTTGTTTTGGGAACAACAAGGAAGGGAAAATTGGCTTCTGTTTGGGGGCTAGAAATATGTCCTTCTTTTTTTTGCATAATCTAGCAAATCAACGAAAAAAAAGAAGAATACAGTGAGAAAGTTGAAAGGGTCGGTAGAGAGTGGCTAGAAGGGAAGGAGGAGATGGCAAAAGCAATAAGTGATTATTTTATAGAGATGTTTACAGCATCACAAACAATGTGTTGTGACAATGTGTTTTCTGGGATACCGATATGTATTACGTGGGGCATAAATAATGAGCTTATTGTGAATTTTTAAGTAGAAGAAGTTGTGGAAGCTGTAAAAAGCATGGCACTGTTAAATGTATCAGGTATGGATGGTTACCTTGCCTTTTTCTATCAAAATATTGGCACATTGTGGGAGAGGAGATATCTCAATATTGTTTAAATGTTCTGAATGGGAGGAAGGAGGTAGAGGATATCAATAGTACTAGTATTGTGCTTATCCCAAAAGTGAATGACCCGAATAGTATGTCGCAATTCAAGCCGATCAGTGTATGCAATGTGGTTTATAAGTTTATTTCTAAAGTTGTGGTTAATAGATTTAGAACTGTGTTGGACAATTGTATTGATGAAGCACAAGCGGCATTTGTTCCGAGTGACAAATAACAGATAATGCATTTATCACTTATGAGGTATTGCATTCACTCAAACAAAAGCGAGATGGACCACGAGGCCACTTTGCACTAAAATTGGATATAGGTAAAGCCTCTGATAGGATGGAATGAAATTTCATAGAAAAAGTGATGCGTTGTATGGGGTTCTGTGAGGAACAGGTGTCACTGGTGATAAGGTGTGTTAGAATGGTTAAATACTCAGTCCTATTAAACGGGGTTCAAGGAGTGGAGTTCAAGCATTCTCAAAGATTAAGACAAAGAGATCCACTAAGCCCGTCTTTATTTCTAATTTACACAAAAGGTTTTTCTACTCTCCTTAGAAAGGTGAAGGCTGAGGGAGCCATTAAAGGCATAAGGGTGGGCCGGAGCGGATTATTTTTAATTCATTTGTTTTTTGCAGATGAATGTGTCTTATTTAGGGGGGAAGTCTATGTGGTGGAAATGTTATTAAATCAGTTGTGATTGAATATGAAAGGGTTTCGGATCAGTTAAGTAGTATTAAGAAGTCTTTAATTTTCTTAGCAGTAATGTGCCAAGTAGAATAAGGGAACACATTGAGGAGGTGCTTGGTGTGAGAAGTTCTTGTAATTTAGAAAAATTTCTTGATTTATCAACTATGGTTGGTAGGCGAAAGGGGGTTTTTTCAAGTTTTAAAGATAGGCTCATAAAGCCCATTTGTCACTTAGAGGTAAAGAAATTTTCATTAAATCAATTTTGCAAGCTATTCCAATTTATACAATGTAATGCTTTTTGTTGCATGTTACTTTATGTCGTGAAGTGAAAATCATTATTAATAATTCCTAGTGAAGAAATTCTAAAACAAAAAAAAAAAATTCATTAGTGTGAATGGAAAATGATGTGCAAGCCGAAGGCACAGAGAGGTTTGGGGGCTTTTTTACTTGAATATTATAAAAATAAAAATAAAATATGAAAATGGTATGTTTGGGGGATTATGTATCGAAATGGTACATTCATCAAGTGGAGGGCGGTGCATAGGTGGCACCACCCTAAAATATTCTGACACAGTTGACTTAAAAAAATTTTTTAAAAAAAAGGGAAATGCCATCTAAATAGGCGACACCAAATAAATATAGGTCAATTATGACCCGTATACGACCAAAACCCAACCTGCTGACGACCCGCTGTCATTGAAGTAACAGGACCACTGGTGATGCCCAATAGGTAAGTGGCACTCCCCTTGGTCATACCCAACTCATAGGCAGCACTAGGGTGGTGAAGCCAAACTCATAGGCGGCACACCCGCTGCCAGCAGCAGACCCCTACAGTGGTGGCAGCGATGGGATGGGACTATGCCCGTGAATTGTGTTTTGGGACCATTAGAAGGTCTCCAATGTCCCCATTTTGGCCGGATGAAAGGAAAAAAAAATTAGAAGAAAAGCAGAAGAAGAGAGCGGGAAGGGAATGAAGGGAAAAAAGAAAGAAAAAAAAGAGAAGCAAAATAGAGAAAGGAGAAGGGGAAGGAAAAAAAATAGAAAAGAAAAGGAAAGGAGAAAGGGAAGGAGAAGAGGTTGTGTTTGGGATTTGAGAAAAAAATTAGGGTTGTGTTTAGGGTTTGAAAAAATAATTAAGAAGTTGTATTTGGGGTTAGAAGGATTTGGCATTTAAAAAAAATCATAAATGGTATTTTTTTTATTTAGTAATTTTTTTGTTATAAATAAATGTTAAATTTTTTTTTTGTTGTTTTTGATTTATTTCAGAATTTATTTTTATTTTTATTTTTGTAAGGTATTATTTGGTTAAAAAGAGCTATTAAGGTATGTTTGTATTTATTTTATATTTCCATTCATAAGTTTTTTTTAATGTTTATTCAAGTAAAAAAAGTCTATTTATGTAGAAAGAATGTTTTATTTTTTTATGTAATTTATTTGTCATGTGCGTTTTAGGTTTATTAGATTTGTTTTTTTATGTAATTTATTTGGCATGTTATTTTTATTATTTTAATATAAATTTTTTATTTTTTTATGTAGGTAAAAGATGAGACCATTGAGATAGAATTTGTGAATGGGACCATTGAGTTGGAATTTATGAGATAAATTAGGAATAAGAGTTTACGTGTTCTAATTTTTTTAGATTTTATAATTGGGAATAAGAGTTTATGTGTTCTAAATTTTATTTTATGTTTTTTATAAATATTATAATTGAAATTTCTTTTGAATCGTTCTATGAAAAAATTATATATTTTATAATAATTAAGTTGGCATGTTATTATATATATTATCTTTTAAACCAATACATTTTACTTATTATCATTTTAAAATAATAATAACAATATTCGTATTTATTAGGTTTATTATGTTGAGATAGTTTATGTTATGTTTCTGTTATATTTTTTTATTGGCATGTTTTTTTTATCTTAATATAATTTTTTTATTTTTTATGTAGGTAAAAGATTAGACCATTGAGATGAAATTTGTGAATGAGACCATTGAGTTGGAATTTACAAGATTATTTATTTTGTTAATGTAGTATAGCAAAAAAAATATGATGTGGACAAAAATGTTTGGTATTTTTGTAATTAAAAACAATATGTAAAAGTTAGGTATTTTCATAAATATTTAAAATGCATCAAACTTAGAAATTAATTATCGAAATTTGTTTTAAAATTACAGGTATCGAAATGAGTTTATTCATTAAGAACAATGATCACATATCAAACACAGTTAATAATATGGTAATATATCGTTATTTGTTATTCACGGGTTCCCTTAAAAAATTTCCGCATCATTTACAGAAATAAATGTGTTCTACTAACTATTTTTTTGTAATTTAATAGTGTCAAGGCCCGTACTGCACATTGAGGGGTCGGGTGAATGGTTTAGGACATCCCCTGGATGAACGACTGATGCCATACTTTGAGTTAGCTGGATTCGAGTCAGCAGCATTGATCCAGACGTTTGATTTGCGGTACAATTTAATATCCGCATTGGTCGAGCGTTGGCACCCGAAAACCCACACTTTTCATTTGTCGTGTGGGGAGTGCACTGTCACTCTAGAGGATGTTGCACTGCAACTTGGGCACCCAATCGACGGGAGTGCGGTAATAGGGGTAAGTACGATATTTGAGCTAGCCGCCCTTTGTTATAACCTACTAGGAGTCTCGCCCAATGATGCTAAGTCAAAATTTACGGATTTGAGATTTTCATGGCTAAAAGCCAATTTTGAACATTTATCAATTAATGTCATTGAGCAAGAGGTGATGTGTGTAGCTCGAGCGTACATTATGCATATTATAGGGGTTGTACTGATGTCGGATACGAACAACAACAGGTATCATATGATGTATTTACCCCTATTAACTGATTTGTAGAATGTTCGCTCATATAGTTGGGGTTTCGCAGTTCTAGCTATGTTGTATCGTGAGCTTTGTCGAACGACAAAGCCTGCTACCGTAAACATAGCTGGATGCCTCATATTGCTGCAATCTTGGGCTCTTTACCAGATGCCATTCTTGGCATCGGTTAGTTACCAAGCATACATATTTCCACTGGTGAATATGTGACAAAATTTTACTTGTTATAGCAATTAATTGACATATTTTTTTTTGTAATGATACTATTCTAACATGTAATTTGTTTTCATAGATGGAGTACCAATCCGAGCATCGAGAGGTCCTACACTGTTCCGATATACCGTCTGATGATTGAACAACATATCGGGGAAGGGGTAACCTTTTTCCAATATTTGTGACATGTAATTACTTTGTATATCTTACTCGAACCATGTTAAAATTTAACCATATTATTAATTGTGCAGTTCATCTAGATGTCGTATCGAAGACCGAAAATTACAGTTGTTATTCCCTTGTCCGCCTACATTCATTCACACCTGTGGTGCATTAACGCACTTATTATCAATTTCCAGACAGTCGAGTGTTATAATAGGGATCGAATACTGCGGCAGTTTGGTTGCATACAGTATATCTCGACTCTACCAATGCAGTTGAGGAAGATCCATGGGATTAACAAGAGAGGAAAACATGAAAATAATTGAGGTGTTGTGTACCAGAAATATATTGCAGTATGAGACAATTGAATGGCGCAGAAACCTCAGATGGATATTTCTTTTGATTTGCAACCGTCGTTAGAGTACATACAATACTACTTCAGTACGGGAAAACCATATTTACTTGGTGGGCAAACGACTGTAATCCCCTCGCACATGCATCGACTTGGGGCATACGAGCCAGAGCCTGAACTAGAGCCAGAGCCAGAGCCTAAGCGGTTGCATACACATTCTGAGGATAGTTCTTATCATCCAGAGTTGCGGGTCAATGACTATTTCTCCGGCTCATCAAGACACCGATATCATTTTGAGTTTGATATCTTTAGTCCAGTACTATCACAGTATAACACTCCTCCCGACTTAAGTTCATCGATGGCGTTCGAGGCATATGATTTTTCTTTTATGTTTCGCACACCCCTACCTACGGATGAAGAGAAAGTTGATTACCATGATCACCCACAACATGAATGTCGACCTCGACAAAAATATACCCCTAGGACTACACTATCAAACCATCAATTTTAGGGGTTTCTTGCAATTTAAATATTACAAAATTTATACTTTTTTAATTCTACAAAATTATAAATGAAAAAAAAAAGACAATCTTTGTATTTATTTAATTAGATCAATTGCAACATTAAAACTTGGAACAAACTTTGTAATGTAAATTAGATACATTACAACATTAAAACTTGGAACAAATTTTGTAATATAAATTAGATACATTACAACATTAAAACGAGGATCAAACTTTGTAATATAAATTAGGTACATTGGGTTACATAAGCTCAATTCGTACCCGATCGTGATGACTTTTTGCCACGAGCATTTACTCTGATTATGACCAGCTAATCTACATAATCCACAAAGCTTACTGTCGGATTTCTCCCTGATGTCCATTTCATTATGGATTTTGGATGATAGCAGATGACCTTTTAGATTCCTACGCAACCCTTTGTCTGGGACAAGCTCGAAAGTCATCAGAAGCACCTCCCACGTAGACAGGTCAGGCAGGATGGGGAACTCGTTCTCCCAGACACACAACGTGCGCTCGAGTGTGTACACATCATCAATAAATTGTTCAACATTGAGCGAGACTTTAGCACAAGCTGTCATGACATGCGCACATGGATAATGAAGTATTTGGAACCTTCTGCAATCGCATCACCTGTTTCGAAAATCAACTCAATAGGACTTAAGTGGTATACTGAGTCGACGACCGATGGTTTCTGTAACTTGAAATGGTTCAAGACTTCGTGAATATACTTCTACATTCATCGACCTCGCCATCCGACGGTTTGTAACCATTACATCCATGACATCTTCGACAAACACGTGTCCTGCCTCTATCTAGATGACTTGTTGCTGACCCACTCTTGGCATCAAAATAGTCAACCTGTAGAATGTAGTCGAGAAGACAAATGAAATTGGAAGATGTCGTGTTTTTAACAACACAGAGTTAATCCCCTCCGTCAAGTTGGTGGTCATATGACTATAGCAAAAGCTCTCGTCAAAACTTTGACCTTATTACCACAACTCCATGATACCCAACCACTGTCAGAAAATGTGTTGTTTGACCTTCCATGTCACTCTCAAGTCGAGTCATTATTTTTCAGAAAAATGTGTGACTCTAGCTCGTGCGCTGTGCACGTATTAAGAGAAGATAAGTTACAGTCTCGCCCTAAAACATTAAAACATATATTGAAAAGATAAGGTTATCTTTTACCCATTCTCACAACTTGTCTCCGCCAGTCTGCATTCTTATAATCTCCATGAAAATTAGTCGTGATGTGCCAGATGCTCCATGGCACACCGGAATGCCTAATAGTAGTAATTAATTATTTCCCTCTATTAGAGATGATGCAAATATTATCGTTGCTAATAACATACCTCCGCAGGTTCGTAAGCAAGAATTCTCACGATTTCATATTCTCCTTATCTACGATGGCAAATGCTATAGGGAGCACGTTCTTGTTCTCGTCTTGAACAACCGCAAGAAGTAGGATTTGTGTATATTTTCCGTATAGTTAGGTTCCATCTACTTGCACAAACGACTTGCAGTGGGAAAATACGCGCACACATAGATCAAACGTCCAGAACATCCGTTAAAAAAATTCTTTTTCTCGATTGTAGTTGGTCATCCACGCCGTAATAAGGTCATGTCTATAACTAAATGACAGTCCATGACACGTACTCCCGTATAGTGACTATCCATCCCTATAGCTCATTGTACAACGCATCGTAATCCCCATGCAATTTCTCTATTGCTATTTGTTTAGCTATCCACGGCTTTCGGTATGATACTTGATACTGGAATCGTGCTTGTATTTTGGCAATCAGTATCGAAATTTTAATGGTCGGCATGTCCTTCACTATTGGCATGATGCACGTACAGATAGTTTTGGAATCAAGTTTTCAACGATCTTCTGTCATACGTGTTGACGTGCATGTGTGAGGCCCAACAAATTTTCGTATCTCCCACATCTGTGACTTCCAAATAAATGCGGCTTGTACCCGCAAATTGCGGCCTTCCGCCGACTTTCAGCACTTCCCAATATATAATGTCAGTTTAGACATGGCAACTTTGTAGTCTACTGATATATTCATGCTATATCGCTTAATGGCAAATATGCACTATTCCTTACTTTCAAATTTTTGGCCCACGAACAGCTCTTTAGGATTGGAATCTACGGCTAGTCGGTGAGTAGGTAGTATTTCAAGGTACTCCAGGAACTCGGCTGCGTGCGCCGCGTTAGGGTCTATGAGCGACATGTGTGCCCCAAGATTATTGTGTATCACAATACGTCAAATCTGGTTCCCGACAAAAGACGCGTTAATATTTCAATCGTTATTCACGTATTCGTCGTCAATATCATCTGAGACCTCATCCACATCAAGATTACTGTCACTATCGACCTCGTGATCACAAGGATCACTACTATCGTATCCATCATCACCAACCACATCAATATCAGGTGCAACATTAAGATCAATATTGATCCCGCGTACAGTCGATTGACTATCAACATACGATATCGGAGCCATCATACATGGTTCTTGAGCTCCATGTTCTTCACCTAATGGAGTAAGATCTTTAGTTGGCTCCACACTAGCTAACTCATCAAATAACTAAATCGGTGCATTTTGGTCACTCCGGTTCCCACAATAAAGAGCTACCATTGTCTCCATGTCTTCATCGTCTACAAGTTCCATTTTGGTGAATTTGATGGGATCTGTCGAAACTGGAAACTTGTAGAAAAGTTTTGAGATCATTTTCCTACAACGTCTAATAATTTTTGCACTAATTCTTTCATTCATATCATCGAATGAGACATTTGTATTAAATCTCATTGCTATTTGTTGGCAACATTCAAATATACGTCCAACAATTGTTGTCAAGATTATTCAATCGAAATAAACGCATACGAAAAACTGATTATCCATCTTCAATACTTAATCTGTTAAAAAAGAAATTATTAGAACAATTTCGAATAGCAAAAAAAAAATACTTACATAAAAAATTTAATGAATAAAAAGAGACCAAAATTATATCAACATGCAAATTTTTTCATCCATAAGCTCAAACTTTTTCAGTTCTCATTTTGTACATGAACACTTATCTTTACATTTAACCACTTAAATTTATTTCTACGTTTTCTTCTATCTCCAATCCTGTATCTTCCTCTGAAAAATTCTCTATATTAAATTCTAAATTCTCTTCAAATTCATCTCTACTATCCAATTTAGAATCTCCTCAGGATCTTCTTCCTCTTCAATCTTCATAACGGGTATTGAATTTAGAAATTCTCTTGGTAATTTCCTAACAACTAATTTATCCATCCATGGTATGTCAAACACATTTTGCTTCCTAGTCAACTTTCGCGAACCTACACTTTGTCTTGCTATTTTCCTTACTCCATAAGAGATTATAAACTTCACGAAGTATATAACTAGATTTCAATAGGTTCGTGGTACCAATGTCTTCCAAAGTTGGTCTAAAATGATTTCATGCTCTCGTTCTATTAATGCCCCTTTATGGGTTAAGTATTGCACATGACCCTTCCATAACACTTCTTGCATCTTTTGATTTGCGATAATAAGGTGTTGAACGATGTCTTCTTTTGGTTTCATTCTGTAATCTTGCAATTCTCTCATCATCTTATCAACTTTCTCCCTTTGTGCTGAAGTTATTATCTCATCAGGCAATATCAGATTTATTGCCATTTCTATCAATATCAATGACAAAAAATATATGGTATTTCGATTTTCAGTATTTATCTATTTTTTTTCTGTTGTTATCACTAACTAACAATTACTTTATAATAGTTACTAACAAAATAACTTTCAAATATATTAAAAAATATTAAAGCATAACATTCATAACCTAACAAATCACAATAAACCTTAAACAAGTAATTAACCTAAACACAAAACTTACCAACAAAATAACTTTAAAACAAAACATAAAAATAATAATAAACAAACTATATAATATAAACAAAATAATTTATTCTCATCATAATCTATTCTATTTAAAAATAAAATAAAAAATAAAAATAAAAATTTATTCTTTCTTTCTTTCTTTCTTCTCCCTCTCCTCTTCATTTTGAATCAGACAGTTAAATAGGGGTGAAAGTTTAATACATTGATGTCGCCTATCAGATAGAGGCCACCAGTGCCGCCTATCAAATAAGGGTCATTGGTGCAGCTTATCAAATAGGCACCACACCCCTCATACCATATCCATATATAAATACGGGTTCATGCTGGCCCAGTACAAATGTGGTGCTGCCTATTAGGTAGGCACCACTATTAAAATAATATATATTTTTCTTTTTCACCAAGACTGTCAAAATTTTAGGGTGATGCAGTCTATGCACCACCCTTCACTTGCATGAATATACCATTTCGGTACATAATCTCTCTGACATACCATTTAGGTATGTTATTTTTATTTTTATTTTTATAATATTCAAGTTAAAAATCTGAGGTTTGGGTTTTAGGGATTTAGCAAAATTCAATATTGCTTTGCTTTGCTTGCTAAATAGAGTTGGAGGCTAATGATGAAATCAGAATGTTCGTTTGCTTGAGTCAAAAAAGCTAAGTACTATCCAATTGGAATGTTGCTTGGTTACCGGAAGAGTAATATATCAGAACATTGATATTAATTATACAGTAGTGGCGGATCTTATTAATGTTGAGTTGGCTACCTGGAATTTGGAGGTATTGCGAAAGTTATTTGATGAGGAACAAGTGAGCAAAAACGTGACACAGGAGTCTATTCAGCAAGGAGTGGGTGTAAAAGGCCGCTTGATGGGGAGAGGGTACAACAGGAAGTGCTGTTACAGAATTTTTACAACAAGCTGTGTAAACAAAGAATTGCGAGTAAAATAAAAATTACAGTCTGGAAATTGATAAACAATTACAGTGCCACGCTTGACAATTTACAGAGGAGAAAGTTGATGGTAGTGAATTGCTGCCCTTTCTGTCGCCTGCTGGAAGAGTTGGTGCGTCATATTTTCCGGAACTGTCGGTTCACCAAACGTGTCCTGCAGGGGGTGGGTTTCGATGTCTCATCCATTGACTCAGGACAAAGTTGGGAAACATGGTTAGTAACTTTATTTGTTAATAATGGTGAAGAACAATGTAAATGGTTAGCTATTATTTTCTGGGCAGTATGGCAGCATAGAAATAAGATTTATTATCAGGGTGAAAGGCAAAGTGTATTTGGCCTTGTTTCCACCAACTAGCAATGTTGAAACAGCAATAGCAACCAATATTATGCAGAATGATAATGCATGGAATCCACCAACGATGAATGTGGTTAAAGATAACTTTGCTGCTTCGTTTAATAGGCAAGACTATATAGCTCGGTGGCAGGGATAATTTTTAGAGATAGTGAGGGGCATATATTGGCAGCATGTACGTACCCAAATAATTTTGTGGCCAACCCAACTACGACAGAAGCGAGAGCCTGTTTGCAAGCTGTGGCAGTAGCTGAGGAATTGGGCTTTCGAAGATTAGTGGTGAAGGGGGATTCCTTGACTGTCGTAAAAAAGTTCAGTCGCTGGAGGGGGATAAATTGAGCATAGCTGTGTTAGTCAAGGAAATCAAAGAAAGGGCTAAAAGATTTGAGGAACTCACCTTTAGATCTGTGGGTAGATCAGGGAATCAAGTAGCGCATACCTTGGCGGTGGAAGAGAAATGGTGGTCATCGCGGAGGGTATGGATTGAAGAGGCGCCGCCGAGGGTTGAAAAAGAGGCCGAAAGAGACAGACGAAATCTGAGGCGGGAAAGTTGAATGGGTCAGAGAAGATGATCATAGAGCTCTCCGACGGTTCAGAGCTACAGAGGCCATCGTGAACCGCTGAATGCTACTGATCTGAGGGTGCTAAACGGTGGTTGTAGTGACACTGATGAGGAATCCAAAAGAGATGGGGCTGCTGTGTTTTCTTGTTGAGGGTTGATTGGTTTTTTTTCTTCAATTTTCTTGGTTCTGTTGGTTGAAGGTGGGGGCAGCACCATTATTTGGTGAGAGATGTAACACATGCATTTAATTTCTTCTAGAAAAATAGGAGAATTTAATTTATTATATTTGATTATTTTTAAATCAAATAAGCAAAGTAACATTGTCATTAGCAGGGTAAAATAATGAAAAGCTGATATTGTTAATAATAGCTTAAATTAATCAAATATGAAAATGTAAGTATAAATATAAAAAAGTACCACCAATAATATTGAATTCCGTTAGTGCAAGTAATTGCAAAACATTCCCCAATCCAATCTTTGTTTAGTCGCTTTTCACCCATATTTTGTTGCCATTCTCTTCATTTCATCATTTCTGTACGTATATTATGTTTCGTAATAAAAATTTTAAACATGTTAATATTCGCGTTATGAAATATATTAGATTAAATTTCGATTTTTAATTTGAAATTTTAATTATCAACACAACTATAGTAATTAATTTCGTTAGGTAAAATTTTTTTAGTAATCCCATAAGTTCTGAATTTAGCCATTATTTTCTATTTCGATTAAATTTTAGTCCCTATGCTTTTTGAAATTTCAATTCTTAATCCATTAAATTCATTAAAAATTAATGTGTCTTTTCCATGAGTATTATAAAAAAATAATAACTTGATGTTATTATACATACGATAATACGTTTGTCGTATAAAATTTGAAAAAATATAAAAATTAAAATTAACTAAATTAAATTAAATCTAACCATGTATAGCATGCATAAGGACTAACAACAAAATCTAACAAATACATTAGAGTATTATTGTGTTTTCATATTATATTTAATAATAGATGTATTTGGTAGATGTACACATTAATTTGAATTGTTTCTCAAACAATTTTTTCTCAGGTCACATATTTCTTCTTTTTAGCGAGTTTTAAATAACTTGATTCAAAATTTAATTTGTTTTAGGTACTTGAATGATAACTTTAATAATACAAAAGTGATAATATTCAAAGTTTTCAACGATAATATTCTTTTAAGTTAACCTATAAATCACTTTAACATTTGATATTTAAAGGGATAAATTAATATTTAATTATTGAACTTGATAATTGTTCTTAACTTATTTTTTGAAGCTTTTTTTTTTATATATATATCTATACTAGTTTCGAAACTGTTACTGAACTTGACAATTGTTCTTAACTTACTTTTTGAAGCTTCTTTTTTTTTTATCTACACTAGTTTTGAAACTTGACAATTTTTTTCAATTTGGCCTCTAACCTTGAATTTTGTTAAGGTATGTGGTACTCCAAGATTATGCCATGCCATCGCTTGAAAAATTTTAAGAAGATTTTAATTTAATAATGTTGTTACGATTTACCAACAAAGAGAAGATGATGGAGGATGGGAGTATTGATTCACCAAGGTAGTCGACCAAATAATGAGGAAGGAGATGTTCTTCTAAGGAGAAGGAAAGTTGGATTAAGAAGGAGAAGGTGACGATGGTGATGGACCAGAAGACGGATCCCTATTCCCTCATGTATTCAGGCTTATACAGAGGGTCGCCCCTTATTTGGTAGTGTCATGTGGCAGTTCGTATTGGGTCATGCATAGTTGTGCGAACTAACTAGGTGTCAATGTTGTTACATGTCAATTTTCACCATGGTACAAGTTGTATGATCTCGTTTATGTCGTAGATTGTCTTGCTCTAGCACATTTTTCCTTGAGATTATACGAGACTGTTAAGCTTAGGTGGTCCCATGAGAGGTACACCACAAGGGGTGAGTTGCGGAGCGTAAGTGGTGGACCATATGTAGGCTAGTTCAACAAGGGGTTTGTAAAGGGCCACACGTGGATTGGTCAATAATCTATCACGTATCCTTCCTTGGCAGGGCTATAACTGTTGCCCCCCTGCTCGATTGAGGGGTAGGTTAAAGTGACCTACCCCGAGACATTCCTAAAGGTTAGTGAAGATTGGGGAGAGGGCATCGCTACTAAGAATCCTATGTGGGGTTGGAGAGTTGAAGAGTTTGCTTCCCACCCATGGCAGGGACGTTCGAAGGGAGAAGGTTATATGTCAAACATTCTAGATGCGCACATTAATGATAAAATATTATGACTCATTGTTGGGAAACAGAGCCAATAATGAAACGAGTGTTACAAGCTTCCCTGAGATGCATGTTTAGTCGATAATGGTTGTTAAAGTATTGTGTTTGCAAATGACGAGGTTTGTCATTTTTAGGAGAAACTTTAAGGACCCTAAAGCCAAGTTCTAATATCCATATATGCCTTCTTCAAAAAAAAAATCAAAGTTCTTGCTTTGTTGCAATTGCAACGTTGATATTTTCATTCAACTATTATCTTTTTTTCTTGTTCATTGGTTCTTCATTGGTTAGAGCATTAACAGGGTTTTGCTGAGTATTATTTGAGGATAAGAGTTTGCTTCTTTTAGCTTTTTTTTGACTTCTATGTTTTTATTTGAACTATAATCATGGTCAGAGGAACTCAAGGGGGAGAGGCTAGTAGTAGGGGTAACAAAGAGGGTGACTATAAGAAGAAGAGGGCCCCTCATTTGACGAGGGAGGTGAGACATCGATAATGTTTTCTCCATCTTTAAGACTTTGTTGTGAAGTGGTTATTCAAGTCTGCAAGCTCTACACTTGCGAGCTCACCTAAAGATGCGAGCTCAACTCAAGTTGCGAGCATATCAAAGTATGAGCAATTACATTTTTGGTGAACCCCCCAATTGAAGTGTAAGCAGGGTTCACATATTCTACTACTGATGTTTTTGCTTAAGTCTACTTATTTAAGTTTACTTGTCAAAGCAAGCATAGTTAGTATTGATTTTACGTTTTTAGGTATTGATTTACATAATCAATTTGTGTGTAAATTTTAACTTTACATTTTCAAGGTGACTTAGTGGGATTTGTTGATTATTTGTAACCACTACACCTATATATATTGTAATTCATGTGCACTAAATGATGAAGAGAATTTGGTAACAGTTCATAAAATTTGATAACTATTTTTCCTTGTTTTTATTCTCTCAACTTCTCAAAACACCAACGATTGGTATTAAAGCCTAAGTCTTTGAGGGCCTTGTGTGTAAATGTTGATTGTATCTTGTTTGTATTACAATGTCATATGGAAGTTTTACACCACCTCTACCTCCTATCTTTGTTGGAGAGTACTATGATATTTGGATAATGAAGATGAAAACATATTTTTAGGCATATGATTTGTGGGAAGTTGTTGATTCAGACAGAGAATCACCACATTTGCTAGCTAATCCAACTATAGTTCAAATTAGACAGCATAGTGATGAGGATGTTAAGAAGTATAAAGCTTTGTCTTGCCTTCAAAATGGTGTATCTGATGTTATTTTCATGAGAATCATGGCTTGTGAAGCTCTCAAACAAGTTTGGGATAAGTTAAAAGAGGATTTTCAAGGTATTGAGAAGATAAGACAACAACAACTTGTGAATTTGAAGAGAAACTTTGAAAACTTGAAGATAAAGGAGACTGAAATAGTCAAGTAGTATGCAAACAAGATCACGTCCATTGTCAACAATATGAGATTGTTAGGTGATCAGTTTAGTAATCAAAGGGTTGTTGAAAAAGTCATAACATTGCCAGAGAAGTATGAGTCCAAGATCTCAACCTTAGAGGACTCGAGAGATTTGACAACAATATCTTTGTCAAAGCTCGTAATGCTTTATACACACAGAAGCAAAGAAGAGCGAGCAGAGAAAAGGGGCACGCAAGAGGTGCTTACCAAGCAAGAAAGAAGGAGAGTCCATTTTCTTCAAGCAACAAGGGCAAGAAGAAATGGAATCAAACAAAAGAAAGATCAAAAAGAGATGGTGATAAGAAAAATATCCACTATGCTCAAACTACAAGTTATTTAGAAAATTTTTGCTAGATCAGACCTATTGTGCAATGTAAAAATTGTAGCAATTTGGTTATTATTTTAAATTTTGTAAAAACAAAGTGCAACAACAACAACGGCAGTCTAATCAGGCTCAGGTTGCTAATGAAAATCAAGCTTAGAAAGAGCTCGCATTCACTACTTCATGCTTCGCAATCAATAACCAAGACAAGAAAAACTAGATGATTGACAGTGGTTGTACAAGTCATATAATTTCAGATGAAAGCATGTTTAAAAAGATTAACAGATCCTTCAGTTCGAGAATCAAAGTTTAAAATGGTCAAATCATTAAAGCCAAGGGAAAGGGAGATGTTCAGGTTAACACTCATGCTGGTACAAAAGTTATTACTTATGTTCTTTCTCTACTTGATATAGATTATAACTTGCTCAGTGTTGGTCAGTTTGTTAAGAAGAATAATTTTATTATTTTTGAAAAAAATAAATGTGTTGTATCTTATTTAACTAGTCATGAGCTTATATCAGTTAAAATGAGTGACAAGAGCTTTGTTCTGAACTTAAACTTAGTTACCTTTAAATCATACTCTAGTTCAACTAATGGTATTGACTTGTGACACAAGAGACTGGGGCATGTCAATTACATTTCGCTTAGTATGTTGTATAAGCATGGTTTGGTTGAGAACATATCTGAAGTTAATGAGTGAACTGCATTGTGCGAAGTATGTCGATTTGGGAAACAAGAAAGACTTCCATTTACTGTCAACAAAGCATGGCGAGTAACTAAGAAACTACATCTAGTTCACATTGATGCATATGGACTGATGAAAACTGACAACAACAGGTACTTCATTTTGTTTATTGATGATTACACTAGATATTGTTGGATGTATTTTTTGAAGACACCTTTTGATTGATGGTTCGAATTCAAGCCATCAATGTCACACTTGAAGATCTTTGGTTCCTTGTGCTATGTACTTATTCCTACTGTTAAAAGAAACAATCTAGAAAGAATAGCAAAATCAAGTATTTTTGTTAGCTACAATAGTTGTAAGAAAATAAATAGGATTTTTTACCTTTTCACCAATAAAGTGTTTGAAAGCAAAGATATTAAGTTTAGTGAGGAGGCGTTGTGAAACTAGGAAGCTACAGAAGCAGAAATGCTTGAACAAAGTCAGATTGAGTTGAATGTACGAACTGATGAAGTTCAAAACCAAGATTCTGATTATTTTGATGACCTACTAGTCAAATGTACCAGGCCTATATCTGAAGTATATAAGAGATGTAATGTTGTCATGTTAGAGCTTGCGAGCTATGAAGAGGCAACAAAAGAAAATGGCTGGATAAAATCTATGAAAACTGAGATAGCAATGATCAAGAAGAATGAAACTTGGGAATTGGTTGACATACCAATTCGCAAGAAGGTTATTGGTTTGAAATGGATCTACAGAACCAAGTTAAATGTTGATAGTTCAATAAAAAGACTCAAAACTAGGCTAATTGAAAAGGATTTAGTCAAAAATATGGTGTTAACTATGCTAAAACCTTTGCACCGGTAGCTAGACTAGACATTATCAGGTTGTTACTGACTATGGCAGCTTAAAAAGGGTGGAAGATACATTAACTCGATGTAAAATATGCATTCCTTAATGGTATTTTGAAGGAAGAAGTTTATGTTGAACAACCATAAGAATTTGTAGTTGATGATAAAGAGCATATGATATGCAAGTTGAAAAAAACCTTGTATGACTTAAAACAAGCTTCGCGAGCTTGGTACGAGAAAGTTGCCAAGCACCTAGCGAGCTTGGGATTTGAAAAGAGCACCTAGCGAGCTTGGGATTTGAAAGGAGCATCGTTAATAATGTCATTGTATGTTGACAACCTGTTAATAACTGACAGTAGTGGAAATCTACTAAGTTCAAGAAACATATGCGAGCTAAATTTGAAATATTTGATCTTGAAGGCATGACTTATTTTCTTGGTCTAGAAATATTTCAATCAGATCAAGGTATATTTATTAATAAAAAATTGCATGAAAAATTGTGAACAAATTTTGTATGAAAATCTGCAATCCAACTGGTACACCCATTACCCAATGTGAAAAACTCTTAAGCCATGGTGAATATGAAAGAGTTGATGAAAACAGTTATAGGAGTCTTATAGGATATTTGCTTTATTTGACAGCATCGAGGCTAGATATTATGTTTGTTGTTAGTTTGCTTTCGAGATTTATATATTATTGTAATGTGATCTATTTTAAAGCTACAAAGAGAGTTCTCAAGTATGTCAAAAGAACCCTGAATTATGGAGTTGAATATGTGAAGAAAAAGGAGCTAAAGTTGATTGGTTTCATAGACAGTGATTGGGATGATTCTGTTGAAGATATGAAGGGCACTTAAAGGTACTTCTTCACTTTGGAACCAAATGTATTCTGTTGAAGCTCAAGGAAGCAAGAAATTGTTGCACAATCAACCACTAAAGCTGAGTACATTACAACAACTGCAACAGCAAGCCAAGCACTTTGGCTAAGAAAGTTGATATCTTATTTAAATCTTAAGCAAGTGGAAGGAACATAAGTATATTGTGATAATCAATCTGGTATTGCAATTGCAAAGAACTCTATCTTCCATGGCAAGAAAAAACACTTTAAGCTAAAATATCACTTTATTAGAGAGGTCATGCAATCAAATGAAGTGAAGCTGGTACATTGCAATTCAGATGTTCAACTTGTTGATATTCTCACAAAACCTCTTGGAAGGTTGAGGTTCGAGAGGCTAAGACATGATACTGGAGTTCACAACATTATGGCCAAGGAGGAGTGTTGTAGAGTGGCCATTCATGCAATGACAAACTCAACCTGCATAGCCACAAGCTCATTTGAAGTTGCAAGCTCAAACAAGTCTACGAGCTCTACACTTGGGAGCTCACCTAAAGATACGAGCTCATCAAAGCTGTGAGCTCAACTTAAGTTGCAAGCATATCAAAGTGTGAGCAGTTACGTTTTTAGTGAATCCCCAAATAAAATGCAAGTAGGGTTCACATATTCTATTATTGATGTTTTTGCTTAAGTCACTTATTTGAGTTTACTTGTAAAACCAAGCAGATTTAGTATTGATTTGATATTTTTTAGGTACTGATTTACCTAGTTAGTTTGTGTGTAAGTTTTAACTTTACATTTTTAAGGTGACTTAGTGGGATTTGTTGATTATTTGTAACCACTACACCTATATATATATTAATTCATGTGAAATGAACGATGAAGAGAATTTGATAGCAGCTCATAAAGTCTTATAAGTATTTTTCCTTTTTTTATTCTCAACTTCTCAAAACACCAACAGACTTCATCCCAAAACCTTAAAGAGCATTGAACTTCTTACTATTCAACCAAACATAATCATATTTAGATAATATATAAATTGAGCCGATTTGGATATTTGCAAAATTATAAATATTTTATCCATTGGCTTATCGATTTCAAAATGGAATGGGAAAATGTCAGCACCAGAAAAGATGAGGAGAAATTGAGGTCTCTAAGGCTTAACATACTGTATCATTGGAACCCTAAAACAAACCAATAGCTTGTACGAAGTTACTTGCTATTAAAGAAACAGAGATTCTTCAGTAAAATGTAGGGTAAAATCCATGAGTTTGATGGTTGGAAAATATACAGACAAACCTTATCGTTTCACATCTCGACAAAATGCACTTCTGCAGCAGCATTTGAATGCCTTAATTGGGTGCTCATCATCATTGAAGTCTATCCCATAGTCCTGCATTTATGTCAATGTTTAATAGAATGGACATAAACATACTCAATTATGTTGCTCAAATTCGAGTGTAGGTACCAAATATTTGAATATATTATATATGGGTCCTTTCATTTTTTTCATGTATTAAGAGACTTTAAGAGAATCATAGCCAATACCCATGTCCATATATGCGTCAGACGGTCACGGTATATTAAAAAAAATGAAGGTTTTAGTAACAATTGCTTACACTTTAATGCATCTAAAAGGTCTTTGAAAGTTCATAGTCTCATACCCAAGTTTAAATATATCTCAAACACAAATACTTTGAGAAAAGTAATTGTCTGAGCTAACCTAGAGTTTTAACTTCAGCTAATAACATGGTAATAAACATTTGTAGACCAGCTTACCCATGTTAACTCTTCTGAAGCTCTCACATCTCTAGTAGTAAAAAGGGCAAGCTGTTCATAGAAACACAAAGTAAATATATAAATAACTTAGCACTTCAAATGCATTTCAGTAAATGCAGGCAAACACCAATCCTATGTTTCGATTCTAGCCTCAAGAAAACTCGAAAATTTGTTACCAGTCCGATTCATACATGATAATAATGGCGATCAGGAGTCTCCACTTCAACTGGAATGTCAATCAAGTTTGCATCAAAGCATCTGAAATGTTAATAATAAACATCATGATAACTGTTAGCAGAGATTTATCACACACTTGAAAGGAACCCCATAGCACATTCAGCACATGTTTGAAAGTTTGAAGTACTAGCATCTGTAATATTAAGCGATGGTGTTTCAGAATGAAAGCAGCAACAGTGTGTCATTTTCACTGGCTCTCAGTCTGGCTTGATGATTCAGAGTACTCGAAACCTCATGTTCATGTCCCATGTTTGCCCATGTTTGAGGAGCAGCGAGAGTGAATAGAGAACATTAAGTAATAATGTCCCAGCACCAACTATTTAATAAAGAAAACATTTTTTGAAGGTCCTTAGGCAATGTTTCTCACAACAGCAACCTGCAAGGCTATTGCTAAAGAGTATGCATATGAACAACAGTAAAACTCCTTCAAATGGTTGCAAATCAATTAATAATGTAACAAATCCGAGCGATGAATGCCATGTTCATACTTACAAGATTAGTTAACGTGTTTCGTTTCGCATTTTTTATCACGTTCTTTCTTCTTACAGTACGAGAGGAAATGAAATGAGGCCAAGATTGGCATATGATGCTTAAAAACATATATTTATTTGAGCTCAAGAAAATTACCTATGGTTAATAAACCTGGCAACGTTTCCACAGAAAGTTGCATCCAGGCAAAGTGCCTCCTCATCCTTTAAAACTCTCTCTGATCCCCAGTCTGCATCCAGTGTTACAGGATATGTGTGTTTCTCATTGCCACTACCTTTCAGATTCCGCTCGAATAACTCGGTATTGGTCAAGATCTCCCCAACATATTCACAAACAAAGGTTCCTTTTGGCAAGTCCTGGAGTGTCTTAACACCCCAACCTTTCCCTTCTCGAGTCCAGAACACCTAAAGTGCAAATCAGGGATTAACTTTTCAGTAGCAACACTAATGCACCATAAGTCAAGGCCAATTTAAGACATTAATGGTGTAAATGAAGGGCAAACGCTAAAAGCTTAATCAATTCATTTTGCAAATGAGTACGCTAAAAGCATTTGCATTAGTGAAGAAGTAAATTGTTGCTTATCAAACTACAACAGGAGCCGGCAGAGTTTTACCTGCAATTTGCATGTAATACCTCTCTGTACAACTCGATTCCCGCACTGCATGTTACATCCACATTTTCTCCAGCATTCTTTAATGAATTTCCTGACCAAGTGGCCCTTGCATTTTTCGGGCTTATACTCATTTTTCAACCTCTCTAATGGACAATCCTGACAGTAAACGGAGTCGTGCCCCTCAGGATCCTGTTTCATAGATATACAGGCTTTAAGAAATTTATCTCTTAGTTGACCATCTGTTGTGTAAGCAAACTCGCCACCAGTTTCATGCGCACAGGCACAAGGTATCGATACTGAAAGACAGTCTCCTGAACAACCCGAACAGCAATCCTCATCAGCAACCCGAGCCAATGAGATATGCACATAAGCATCTTGATATATTATGTTGTCTCGCATGTACGTAAACTTTGGCAGTTCCTGCTTGCCAATTTCACCTACCAAAGAAATTTTCACATTTTCCGTGCCCTTAGTTATGTCGTTTATAATATGCAAGGGCCTGTTTTTCTCCCAAGTAACAGGTTGCTGTTGAGGCTTTTTACATGAATTCGAACAACCAGAAGAACTCGAATCTTTCTTATTCAAAAAGGTAGCTCCCTGTTGAAGGTTTACACTACTAGGCTTTCCGTGCTCTTCAGGAGATAAAATTTGCCTTGCACTACCCTTTGTAGGTGAAGCTTGATCTTCGGAATCTTGCAAGCACAACCGTTTAGGCAATCTGCTAGACTCACCATAATCCCCAACAACATTTTTCCGATTATCTTCTCCCTGGCAAAAAAGATCAAGGGATTAGAAACCGAGCATTGTCATCCATCAGGTCACTCCTTGACTAACATACAGGAAATGTAATAATATGTCCCCAAAATGTATAAATAGATAAGATATGAAATAAATCACTGCACTAAGAAAAAAGAAACAACATGAAAAATACTTTATTTTCCTTGAGCTCAAAATATGCATCGATAAGTGCTCGATAGTCTTCTGACTCAATTAGATCCCAGTTGTTATTAAACAATTTCAGGAGGTGTTCCAGCACCGGTGTAACCTCTTGATCAGGAAGACCTAAAGCTCTTGTAGCTTGAAAGGCCTTGCGAGCTCTTTCCCTTACAGACATCATAAATGATTAAAAGAAATATCTTGAGTTTTCGACTCAGCAATCACCCGTTTCCTTCTCCTCCTTCACATATCTCCTATTGTGTTATAGCCTGCAGCAGTGGAAGTTGCAAGATTAACTAAACAAAATGGAAAGCTACTTGCTAAGACTAGAAGGTTATTGCAATTAGTGAAGTCCAATCAATGACACAAAGTGGAAAAGGCAATCCAGTACACATATAAAACTGATGAACATACATGTGCACGCGGGTACGCACACACACACACACACACACACACACACACATATAAAGTATATAAGTAAGAAAAAAATAAGGAAATATTAACATGGAAAATATTACATGAGAAAGGCACCTGAAATAACCAGATGGCACATCTCAATCAAACAGTGGAATTTAAAGAACAAAGAGATGAAATGTTTAAACATGTCTAAAATATGTTATTAAAATATCCAGTTTCGTTTGAGTTTCCTTATGAGAAAAAATATAATTCCTTCTTTCAATCCACTCATTGACGACTGCTTAGACTTGTTTGGTAAGAAAGATGATTTTTAAAAAAAATCTAAAATAGTTAAAGCTTTTATATAAGAACATGAACTGAAAGTTTTTATCTTTCCACTGTCTATTCTTGCTACCAAACAAATCCGGACAAAAGAAAAATTGTTCATGTCATTGATGATCGATTTCTTGTTGTACAAGATACCAAAATCCTCACCTCAATAAAATTTAAACAAGTTATATAGTCAATTTTGACATTACAAAATAACATTCCCCCAAAAAGAAAAACCTAAAAGGTCATCTTTGCCTATGTGTTCTTAACAACCAAGTATATTCATCTCGAATAAGTTCTTAACAACTAAGTAAATTCATCTCGAATAACAGAGAGTAGAAAAAAAAATAATATTTATGTTTATTTTAACTAAATCACATTGCTAATACAACTAGAACATAACATTGAACACCCAAAATGAGCAGATTTTCTTTTATCTGTTTGGTTACCAAGAAAATGCAAGTCCAAAAAGAAAAACGGTTGTAGGTTTAGAAGCACATGTTTGATGTTTCCCTTACCCCCATCATTACAAAAACATGCCCTTCGATAAAACATCATCACAGTTAAACTAACATTGAGACATTGTTAAAAAGAACAGTGAAACGTACGGACAAAGAGTAGAAAACGGAAGGAAAAGAGGAGGAGAGGGAGAAGAAGAAGAAGCGTCACCCTCTCAAAGCAGAGAAAATTTGGGGTTTTTTTTTCATTAAAGAGAATGAAAAGGTTGTTTGTTTTTTATGCGAAATATAAAACAAAATCAGCGAACAAAGGTACGAAGGCTGCTCGTGTTTTTTTCCGCAGTTTTTTTAATGTACGGACCCGACTCTTATCCCGTTTGAGTACTTCATTTGCTTTTATTGTATTTGGCTAAATTTTTTAGTTTGTTTGGCATAATCATTTTTTTTTTTTTTTTGCCTTTCAACTTAATAAAACAAATTATTTTAGTCTTCTATTTACATTTTACTTTTTTTAGTTTTTAAATTTATATTTTTTTGTTAAATCACCTCAAAATAAAGGAAAAAGTTAATATTTTTTTAACCTTATTGATCTGGCATATACTTGGATCGTCACATAGATGACACTTCATCATTTAATTAAATTTTAAAATATTTTTTATAATTTTTTAATAATTTTAATAATTTTTGGTTTTTTTAAATTAAAATTTAAAAAATTAATGCTGGAGTGCCATTCACATGGCAATTCACGTATATATCATATCAATAAAATTTAAAAAAACTGTTAATTTTTTTTATTTTAGACTGATTTGACAAAAAAATATAAATTTAAGAATTAAAGAGGAGAAAAAAATAAAATGAAAATTCTCTTCTAAAGTTTGTTGGAGGGCATCATTTTGGTAGTAAATAGAAATATCTAATATTGAATTATTTAAAATCGTATGTATTACATAACATTAAAAATTATGTTTATAATAGTATTCTGTAAGCGTTGTTAAGAGCATCGTAGAATGATATATGTTGAGAAAAAAAAGTAATTAAGCTATGAACCATTTTATTTACTTTTATTTAAGATTTTAAATCGGAAAAAATAACAAATTTTAAAATAAGTATAATATTAGTTTTGGAAGAATTTTTATAATTTAATTATTAATATAATAAATAACAAATTAAATGAATTTAATTATAAATTTGAAAAGGTTGGTGGACTAATAAGGTTATTTAAAAATGAGGATGTTTTTAGAATATGTTAAGGAACACGGAAGGGCCTGAGTTAAATTATACCCATATTAAATGCAATCAATCAAATTTTTAAACAATCAAGAGGGCATATCATGTAATTTTAGAATACATAAGTACTTGAAATAAATATGAAAACACTAAAAGGAATTTACTCTTTTTTTTTTTTTTTGGTTGGAATAGGTCAAGCCTGAAAGTTCAAGCCCAAGTGTAAAAATAATTATCAATTTAGGGCCTAGCTTGGACCAAAATAAAATTCAGATCCCAATATGAGAAAAGTTGTTAAGTCCAAGCTTTAATATAGGAATAATTGTCAATTTTAAGACCTAACTTAAAAAAAAAGTTCAAACTCCAATATGGGAAAAATTATAAAATTCAATCCACAAATAATTTAATCCTAGTATTATAGAAGATATTAAAATTTTAGCAATCAAGAGTTGATTACAAGGTGGTGTCTATGTAACATCATCAGTATGGGGTGAACGGAATTATTGTTAGGATATGTGCTGCTTGAATCCCCTTCAACATGGAAGATCACACTTCATTATAGGCCCATAATCACTTCAACTCCTATAATTACCACCTTTCTTGCTCCTCGCAATTGCAAATCCTTAACAGGGGAGGTTACCCAATCAAGACAGATATTTATTGTAGGTGCCAATTTATAATCATGCAAAATAAAGTTCATAATTATTAATTTTATGGAATGCGAATTAAGTTCTGATGTCAAACATAATTTTAATTGATTTGATATCAATCACTCCTTACATTAAGTTATAAAAGTCAATCCATAAATTACAACTAAATCAATGAGTACTTACAATGTGTCAATCATGACAAATAAATGGTATATTTAAGATCAAAGTAATCAATTCAATTATTTAAATTTATATTTTAAAAATAAAATGTATATGATACCACGCATATGCGTGTAGAAATTACAGATTTAGAATACAAATGTGTGTTTAAAAATAATGTACAATAAATAACAAAATATATGGTTTGAAGCTAATTAGTCATAATAACACATGAAATATGTAAGATATAAAAAAAATTAGATTAAATTGTGAGTAAAACAAATTTTAAACACATAAATACATCATATTAACAATACTAAAAGCACCATAATTGTTTAATTTTAACATATGTAATCAATTTAGGTAATAAAGTGTGCATAATAAAATTAAATTATTAAAATAAATTAAAATAAAACTTTGGTTGAGTGGTAAATTTAAAGTTGTTCCGATGTAATTGGTATGAGTTTAAATCCCACTATATGCATATTTTTATTGTTTTTTTAAATTAAAAAGATTAAATTACCCTCTAATAATATAGCTTATTTTCAATACTAAAGGTTATTTTTGTCATTTATCTAACCGAGTAGGTGTTCAGTTGACTTATGACACTAAATTAGTCAACAATTTTATTAATAATAGAGACTAACTTAGTCAATGATTTTATTAATAGTATAGATACACAAATTTGATAAGAGAAAACATTGTTAAAAGTTAATTTTTTAAAAGTTTACTCAAGAATTATTATTGGTGTAACGGCAAAGAATTTATTTATAACTCCATTAAGCACGAAATTAATATCTAGACATGTTAATTTTTAGTTCTTTTATTTAAAAACTATATAAAAGTATGGAAAGACAAAAAGGCCATCAAATTAATAATAATAGCCATTTAATAAAAGGGTATAGTAATAATTTCCTAACCAAATCAGCACCCGATTAACCCGTGACACCAACTTAATCAGGAGTTTTATTAATAATATAGAGATATAATCATAATTCGTTTAAAAAAGTATAAACAAACTTATCTCAAAATTTTAGTTCTCATACAATTAAATTTTTAATAAAAAAGCAGACAAATGATTTTATGAAAATAATAGAAAAAAAATATGAAAGAAGTACCACAATATATTAATTAAAAATAAAGAAATCTAAATGCTTATTTATGATATTGTTATATTTAGGTAGCGCTTGGTGTTTTCTCATGTTATAATTTCAATGAAATATGATTCTTTTAGAATGTAATTATCGGGAAAGCTACTTTACAATATTTGGTATACATTAGAAGGTATTGATTAAAATATCATAAAAGTAACATTATCAAGTTTGGTTCACTAAGTACTTTTCTAGGAATGTAATAATAATTTATAAATTCACCCTTATTAAATAAACAGTAATATTCATGTATTTAATTTTTATAATAAACTTTATTCTTAAAAAATATTTGGATTAAGTATTTAATAATAAAATCTAATTGATAATTTTTAAATTACTTTTTAATTTATAATTTAATCGAAAGTAAAATTATATAATAATGCATATATAAAGTCGTGGATATATAAAACTTATTTTGGAATAAATAAATAAAAACTTGAATTCATGTTTTGTTTTAGCTAAAGGCTAACTGATATGAATGTAAAATCATAGGTGATCTAACTCACAATTCCTATACAACTTAAATGGAACAATTCTACCCATATTCTACAAAAAGGAAAAAAAGTATTTCATATAAATACAATTGCTAAATCAAATTTGTAGCTAAGAAAAAAATAAAATCAGTGAATAAAACTTACTTGCCAAAAATCCGTTGAAGTAATAGAGAAAATCAAGTAATATGGAGGAAGGAGGCAATAGTTTTTTTTTTTATGTTTATTAATAGATTAAAACCCTAAATCAATTTAAGATAAGGTTAATTTTGTCTTAATATTTTTTTAACTTTCTAATTTACATGGAAAAGTAATTTTCTCATCTTTTATCATGGGAACCACATTGCTATGTTTATGAAAAATTAACTCCCAATAGAAAATTAGATTCTAAGGAAAGTAAATAAAACTTGACATTCCAAACATTGGAATTACTTTCCAGCTAATTAAATTCCAAGAAAAGTGACTACTTTTCATCATATCAAACAAAACCTTAATGAAAAGTAAGTCTCCGCTCTATAGCACGAGTTTTGTTCTTTTAATTTCTGTCTTTGTCTAAAGATTTTTTTTCTCAAAAGAATCTATACTGGGTGTTTTGAAAGTGGATTTTTACTATGGAAAAGGAAATGGTGAGGCTTAACATTGAGGATGGGAAAGAGGAAGGTTTGTTTTTGCCGATCGATCCGGGTTTATAGATATCGACGTATGAGTACTGTTTGGTAGGGTGTTTTATGACAACGAGCGTTGTTCATTTTTCAGTGATGAAGAATACAATGACAAATCTGTGGCATCCTCTAAGGGGTGTTCAGATATCGGATCTTAGGGGGAGGAGATATTTATTCAAATTCTTTCACGAGATGGATATAGATTGGGTTGTTAATGGAACTCCTTGGACATTTAATAACCACCTATTGATGATCCATTGATTGGAGAATGACGAAGATCCGATGTAGGTACCACTATTACTTCGACTTTTTGGGTACAAGTTCACGACTTACCCCCAGGATTTTTCTTGGAGACGGTGGCTAAGTATTTGGGGAACTTTATTGGAAGATTTCTAGATTACGACTTGAAACAGTTAAATAAAGGGTTAAAGAATCATCCCAGAACTCGAGGAGAGTTGGATGCTAGAAAAACTTTGAAGAGAAGGAAGAAAATTGTACTTCTGTAATAGTCTGATTTTTTTCAGTAGTGTCAGAAACAGTGGTTTTGAGGCCACCAAATCTGGCGACTAAGTTTGTAAATATTAATATTTAATATTTACGAGTCAAATATGGTTTTAAAAAGGTTTTTGAATTGATAATTTATGTTTTATAATGATTTATTAGGTTCGAGTGGTAAGACCATAGGTCAAAGGTTTTAGAAAGTGAGGTAACGGGACCTCGTTTCTATAAACTAAGCTGTAAATATTTGTATAAATATTTACAGAGTGTCATTAAGGTGTTATTAAAGTTTTATTGAAAAAGTTTAACGTTTCGATAGTTAATTAATTAAAATGACTAAATTGAAAAAGGTGCAAAACTTGCTAATTATAATAATTAAGTGATTAAATGATTTGATTAATAAATAAGGAAGGAATTAAGTAATAAATATACCTAAATTAAAGTGGTGGGACGGCATGTTAAAGTAAAATAATAAAATAAAATGATTGAATGGCAAAATCGTAATTTACTTGAAATCAAAATAAAACAAATTGAAATTTAAAAAGCTTCCTATGCATTTCTTCTTCAATTTTGGCCAAAACCGCAATAAGAGAGAGAGAGCTTTAAGTTGGTTCTTATTTTTTGTTCCATGTGAGTTCAATTCTTACCCGTTTCTTGTAAATTTTATGTTTTTGAGATCGTTGTAATTAGGTCCAGCTAACTCGTACCTTCGTTCTTGATTCTGTTAAAAATTTTGGAAGTTACCATTGATAAATATTAGATGTTTTTGATGAATAACATGGATTTGGGGCTTTGATTGTGTTGTATGATGATTTTGTAAAGTGATTTTGTTAAATATTGATTTTAGGATTAAATTGTGAAAATGTCAAAATTTTAGGGTTTGATAGTGAATTTTGGGTTTATTAGGGGCTGTATGAGGGCCTAGAATATTTGGATATATTATTAATTGAGAAAATTAGTTAATTTGATAGATTAACTAATTAAGGGATTAAATTGCAAAAATTATAAAAGTTTGGGGTAATTACGTAAATTTGAAAACTAAAGGGTATTAATTGTAAAATGAATTGGAAATGAAATATATGCTAATGAATGAGTAATTTTATATTTTAGATCAAGATCCCGTAGATACTAGTGAAAAAGAAAAAAAATAGTGGAATAGTCCCTGAACTTCAGCAATTGCTACAATTCAGTCCAGGTAAGTTTGTACAGTTAAAAATTTAACATTTGTATAAATTGATGATTGATATTATATATATTCTATTGTTGGAAATAATTTATTGTTTGAACTATAATATTGAATTGGATATTCGGTTTGAGTTAAACGTGGGATTTGAGTACATTTGTGATTTGGTGTATGACGGGGGTATGGAGTGGAGATGGTATTTGAAGGAGATATCGACATTTTACCTAAGTAAATCGGGGTTCAATACTTGTTGTGAATTATCGTGTTTTACTTTCTGTTTGGCATGATTGGGTGGATCAGCTCTTACGAGCTTCTGTTCAGCTTTCGAGCTTCAGTTGGCATATTTGGGAAGACTAGCTTTTATGAGCTTCTGTTGACGATGTACTATTATCCTAAGTCATTCTTCATTTGGAAAAATCTCAGAAAGGTGATTTATTTAATGAATTTGAAAGATATGTTAATTATTTTTGTATTGATTTGAATACGGATGTATTTATCGATTGAAGTTGTGAATGACAGGGAGTTATCATGGATAATTTTTATTATTTGACTTATTATAATTAGTTCGGCAAGATTTTTGTTTAACTCGTCGAACTTAATAAGCTTCATTAAGCTTATTTGTATTGTTTAATGTCATTGTAGATTTTCGGAATGTTGGACAATCGGATCGGCACTCAAGTCACACTATCTAGCTTATTTTGTTAGTTTTTGAAACGTTCAATACGATTTATATGACATGTATAGGCTTTTGTGTAGTCTTGGTCAAAGTTTGGCTTATGTAAATGTTATGAATAATATTTTGTTTATATAACCAACTTACATATTGGTATGAGAATAAGGTATAATTATGATGTTAGTATGAGTGGTATTGTATGTATGTATTTGAATTGTAGTGAAATTTGGTAACTTTGTTAGGTAAATTAATTAGGTAAGTTTGGATACTTGGTTGACAAGTTTTTAAGTTGTCATTTGAGGTGCCTAAGGGCATATTGCTTCTATGTGGTGATAATACATGTTTAAGACTTGATTTTAGCTTGTTTTGAATGACTTGTTATGGCTTATTGATGTAAAATATGTTGAATCTAGGTTGGTGACAAATTGGGTGAGAAATGTGGCTTGGAAAATGACATATTTTCGTCCACACGGGCAGAGACACGGGCGTGTGTCTCAGCCGTGGGTGACACACGACCAAGTGACACGACCGTATGTCCCCTGTATCTTCTTAAGAATGCAAGTCAGTATGCTCACACGGCCTAGCACACGGGCGTGTGACTAAGTCGTGTGACCCAAGTCAGAGAGTTATACAGGCACAGACACGGGCAAAGAGACGGTCGTGTGTCCCTATTTTGAATGCCCACACGGCTTGAGACACGGGCATGTCTCTTGACCATATGAGTCGCACGTTTTGGCCACACGGCTGTGTGACCCCTGTAGCTTTGAAATTTTTTTTACTTTTTTAGAAAAATTCTCTGATTTTTTGATATAGTCCCGACTTGTTTTTAATGCATATTTCAGGCCTTTAGGGCTCATATAAGGGACATTATATATGATTTTGATTGGTTTTATTATAAATATTGATATGTAATGAAACATTTGAAATTTCTGTCTGTTTGATTCGTAAACCCCGGTAATGCTTTGTAGTCCTATTCCAACGACGAATACAGGTTAGGGGTGTTACAGCTTCTGTTGTCAAAATTCACTTGAGTGAATTTTCGGTATGAAAGGCTCACTTTGTTATGTTTCTTATGTGGTTATTTGGGCCACAATGATAGGTTCTATCATGTTAGATTGAATTTGAAAAGAGATATTATGGAGTTTAGGTTGAGTATATCTCTTAAAGCACAAGTGAAAAGGGCCAATATAGAGACCAGTGTTTGGCTTCGTGAGGAAGGGGATGATGTTTCTAAGGAAACAAATCTGAGTATGTATGGCTTGGGGAGTAACTTAAGGGATGAATGGAGGAGTTATTTGCGGAGTCATATCAATCCTATTTTGAGCTTTAATTTGGAAGGATCTCAAATCAATGTTGATTTGAATCAAATTAATCTTCTAGTGAAATGGGTTGAATTAATATGGAACACGATTAATGGGTTGCCCTTAACACCCACTAAAAAGGATTTAGTTTGGTTCATCGTAGATCGATTGACTAAGTCTACTCATTTTCTTCCGATTAGAACTAACTATTCTCTGTAGAAGCTAGCAAAATTGTATGTTCTGATGTTGTTAGACTGTATGGGGTTCCAGTTTCAATTATCTCTGATAGAGACCCTCACTTCATTTCTCGATTTTGGAAGAAACTATATGAGGCCTTAGGTACTCGTTTGGACTTCAATACTGCGTTTCATCCTTAGACCAATAGGCAATCTGAGTGGGTGATTCAAATTTTGGAGAATATGCTACGGAGTTGTGTGATCGACTTCCGTGGTGGTTGGGAGGAGTTTCTACCACTAGCTGAGTTTGCCTATAATAATAGCTTCCAGTTTAGTATTCAGATGGCACCTTACGAGGGTCTGTATGGTTGTAGTTGACGCATTCCTTTGTGTTGGACTGAGTTGGGTGAGTGGCGAGTTATGGGTCCTGATTTGGTTTCTGAGATTGAAGACAAGGTTAGGCTGATTCGGGATCGACTTAAGGTAGCTTCTAATAGACAAAAGTGTTATGTTGATCTAAAGAGGAAAGATGTTGAGTTTGCTGTAGGAGATCGAGTAATCCTTAAGGTATCTCCGTGGAAAAAGGTCATTCGGTTTGGATGTAAGGGCAAGTTGAGCCCTAGGTTTATTGGACCTTATTAGGTTCTGAAACGTATTGAGCCGATCGCCTGTCAGTTAGAGTTACCTTCAGAGTTAGAGCGAATTCATGATGTGTTCCACATCTTTATGTTGAGGCAATATCGGTCTGACCCATTTCATGTAGTATCTGTTGAAGAGATTGAGGTAAGACCGAATTTGACTTTCAAAGAGGAGTTGGTTAAAATTCTAGATCGCGAGGTTAAAGTCTTGAAGAGGAAGACTATATCGTTGGTTAAGGTTTTATGGCCGAATCATGGGACAGAGGATGCCACTTGGGACCCGATGACTCAATTTGGTAGCAATACCCTTATATATTTGAATCAAGTAAATTTCGAGACCCAAATTTCTTTTAAGGGGGAGAGTTATAACAGCCCAAAAATTTAAGTTTTTGATCTGTTAGATTTTTTATAAGTAAATTAATTTGGTTTAGTGATAAGGATTTAGTTTATCCTTTGGTTTAGGGTTCGAACCCTTGTGCGTGCAAGCGGGTATAATTTTTTTTTGTTAATTTCCTTTTTGTCACTTATCTAATAGTGTTTGGGTCAGATTTGAATTTCAAAATTTTGTTTAGATGAGGTTTGAGTTTATGGGAAAGTGGGTCGTGTGATTTAATTGGTATTGTTATTTTTTATTTTATCTTCTTGTTAAAAAAAAAATTAGTCTTTCCCAAAATCTCTCCTAAATCTACTCTCATGGCTCTCACTCCCTCACCCCTTTTTTGATTTTTGTTTCACATGTGTTTTATTCTTTTCTTTTTCCAAAAATAATTTATTTGTTTCTTGCTTTCTTGGTTGAACTTTCATCTCTGTTGCTATCTTTTCTTCGTCAAATTGTCCTGTTAGTGGCTTGTTTCTTTTCTTCTTTTGATTTCTTTGATCTTGAGTGGGTGTGGAGTGAATTCCTTAAGTATTCCAATTTCCAATCAGGTAAGAGAATGGATTGTTTATTGTTATTATGGTGATTTTAGTTGTTGGGTTTTCTAGCGAGGGAAGTGATTTTTTATTGAGTCCTTGGCTTTAATGACATCGTTGTGTTTCTAAGAGAGGATCAAGGAGCATTCAGTGTTCCTCCAATGACTTAGACGTCGTTAAGTTGTTGTTTCATTTCAAGAGTAAGGGTTATCTCCTTTGTAAGGAATGTCTCGTTTCTGGAATTAGGTTAAATTGGTGAAGGTTGTAGCAAATTGCTTGTTCAAGTGTGGTAAAATTGTGTTTTTAATTCGTGTGAGTTATTGATTTTAGGTTCTGGTGCTTTCGATCTTAAGTCTACATTGTAACTTAAACAGGTGTGTTTATAACTCGAATCCATCATGAGAAAACTGAAAAATCTAAAAAAAACACGTGGGGGAAAAATGATTCTGCAGTTCATCACACAACCATGTAGTTGGCCGTGTGGCAAACCGTGTGCACCACACAGCCATGTGGCTGGTCGTGCGTTGGGCCGTGTGGGTGCACACGGGTGCTTGTGATTACACGGGCAATCGGGTAGGCCATGTGAGACACACTGTCGTGTGGCAGGTCGTATGCCAGACCGTATGGATGGTTTGGGTTATTTGGGTCGTGCGGGCCACACGGGTTGGGCCATTTGGGTCAAGTGGGCCACACAGGCGTGTAGGTCTAATTTCTGAAAAACTCCACATAGGGCTATTTTAATTTGTAATTCGTAAATAGATCCTTCGTGGGGGCCCAATGTGCTTAATGTTGTATATGCGAATATGTTCAGTAGGTGAGTTATATATGTGTGATATATGTTTGATAAATTCGAAAGCATGACTTTTTAAAAAAAATTCATGCATGACATTTGTATTATGTATATCTGTTAGTATGATTATATGCATTGGGTGGGGTATGATATGATGGAGGAAGTGTTGGCAGATAATTTAACTGTCTGTCAGGTAGCTCAGCCACATATATCTGATTATGACGGTTTACCTCATATTGTATCTAGCAGCTTGACTGCACTATTTCTGTAAAATGACATATCTCACTTACTAGTGTGTGGGGTTGGATGGGTACTTGATACCCTAACTGGTGTGTTGGATTGGACGAAGATGGTGTGTAGCGGATGGGGGTAAGACCTATATGTGCATTTGGTTTTGTTTCTATTCTGAAAATAATTATGTATCTGAACGATTAATGAATAATATTTGTAATATATAACTGAGCATGATCTGTTATATGATCCTTATGATATTTATGTATTTGATTTATTGATTGAGTTATTTCACACACTGAGCTCACAAGCTCACGTTTTCATATGTTTCATTTCAAGTAACTAACAACCTTAGGGTGAGTCAGTGTGGCTGGAGCTCGGTTTATAAAATGCATTTTCCTTAATATTGTTAAGTTATAATTTATTACCTTGTGAACATTTTATTTGGACTTTTTGGGACTATTTTTGGCTTTTGGATGTATTCTTTGCTTTGGGACAATTTAATTATTCCTTGAACAATTTCACTTCAAACTACTAAACATAAACAAAGCATAATATCTTAAGGAATCAAATAAAGTGTCATGCAGAATAAAATAAACCTAAGTCATAAATCCCATGCCACAGTTCAAATAAAACATTACAATCCTCGAATAATAAAATAAATAAAAAGATTAAGCCTTAAATAATTAAAAATAAAATGGACTATGTTGAGATTCTTCGGATGTCGTGCCCGTGTCCTAACCTTGTAGAATATTTGTAAGGACGAAAATTCAAGAGGGGGTGAGCTTTGACGCTCAATGTGAGTCCATTTACAATAAAATCAATGCAACAATTATTAAGGCACATGAATTAACATCGCATAAAATAATCATAGATAGTAATTTAGTTCAGAGTATCGATTTTTCAATAGCAACCATCATTATTATATCAGAGCTCATAATAACAGTTTTCAGAATAATCAAATTCTCAGGTTTGCCCGCAATGATCATATTCAAGCACATATATACATATATATTCACGCATGTGTATCATAACATAATTTTCCAGATCTATATACACATTATTTAAAAGATGTCATGCAGTTCTGGCTTTAAACAAAATAAATCTTACCACATCACTACACACCATAATGGAAGCTCCTCAGAACTTTCTTCTCCAACACACCAGGATGTGGATAAACCACTATTGGTTCGCAGATAATAGCTACCATTTGGTGGACACACAGTAAGTCCTCTAGGTTGGAATCCGCCTTTGGCTGTGGGTTTACAGCAAAAGTCCTGCAGACTAAACCTGCCTTTTGGCTGTAGATTTTACAGGATAAACCTGTCACTAGAATCGGCCTTTGGTTGTGGATACACAACGATACCCGCAGATCAAATCTGCCTTTGGCTGTGGATACATAACAGTTTACAAATAAGAACTGCCACATGATTGTGACTTACACTGCCATTTTTCTTACAGATAGACTATCTGATCTTCCTCCGTGCATATCGTCCCAACCCATGCAATGCATTATGACATATTGAATACAGACAAAATATGATAGTATTTAATGTACTAACACATGGCAAATCAGTAGCGAAGTCATGCTTTTGTCATGTATTCGGGTTAACATATTCATAGCACATGTCGTACATACATTCACAAGTACAGATTCAATAGCAACATAATTTATTCAAGTCTCATGAAAATATTCATAAATATAAAAAAAATACTGCAATAAATCGATTAATACTATATTCTAGCATATTTCTTATCATCAGGGACCTAATTGCCTAATTTAATTCACTAAAAAAGTTCGCAACCTATTCAAGGACTAATATGATTAATACATAAAATTTTGGGTTAAAACTATAAATTATAAGTTACAAGGGACACACGGCCGTATGACTGGACCGTGTGGATGGGGTACACAACCGTGTGGCTAGGCCGTGTGAAAGACTATGGTCGTGTGGTGTTTTGAAAAATCAACCTATAGGGGTGACACGGTTGTGTAGTAAGCCGTGTAGGCTATCCTAGGTCGTGCGAGATGCAAAAATCTAGAGTTTCAGGAGGGATATGGTCATGTATGGTGATCATGTGGTCCACACACGTGACCTACACACCCGTGTGGTCTAACCTAAGTTTGGTTTTGCCTTGATATTTTGATAGTGATGATCATGGGAGCATACTTGGGTTAGAAGATGATGATAATACTGATGTTTGCAGAAGAAGTAAGTTCCCCACATACAATCCAAACTCAGCAAGTCCATACTTCTGTATTGGGATGCTGTTTAAAGATGGTGAGCAATTTAAATCCACAATTCGTAAGTACTCAATGTGTCATAGAAAAGAACTTAAGATAATCAAGACTGAACCAAATAGGGTTAGAGTTAAATGCATTGCATCAAAAAAGTGTAAATGAGGAATATTTGCAAGTTATAGTAACATGGCTAGATGCATGCAGGTGTAAAGTTTTCATGATGAGCACAACAGTTGTGCTACTTTTAAAAACAAAATGGTCAATGTAAAAGTTGTTGCAGAACATTTTAAAGCTACTATTGGGGACGACCCAAAAATGAAGCTAAGGGAGATACAAAGAAGGGTAGCTTTAGAAATGCATGTCAATGTTAATATGACAAGGTGTAGAATGGCCTAGAAAATGGTGAAGGATAATTTAGCAGGGAACTTCGTACAAGAATTTGCTATGTTATGGGATTATGCTGATGAGTTGAAACTAAAGAATCCTGAAAGTATTATAAAGATGACAGTGAATATAGCCACACTTGAATCTCCAACACATTTCAAGAGGTTTTATGTCTGTTTTGAAGCACTAACAAGAGGTTGGAAAGAAGGGTGCAGACCTATACTAGGTTTGGATGGTTGCTTTTTAAAAGGTCTATTTAAGGGTGATTTGTTGGCTGATGTTGAGGGGGAATGCATTGATTCTTGGGCATAGTTTCTTAATCTATTGACAATAGACTTAGGAATGGAAGATGGTTTTGGGTATACCTCATCAGTGAACAAAAAAGGTAAACTATTTATTTTTCATTTATTTATTACTAATACTATTAATTATTACTGATGATTTACTTATGTTTTTTAAATTAATTTGCAGGGTCTCGAGATAGTCATTAATGACATTATGCCTAGGGTAGAATATAGAAATTGTGCTAGGCATGTCTTATCAAACTGGTTCGGTAGAAAGAAAGCAAAGACATTCGAATTTGCTTTTTGGAAAGTTATGAAGTCTACAACAGAGAGGGAGTGGGAACAAAACAAAGAAGACTTGTATAAGCTTGATGAAGGTGTTGCAAAGGAGTTGTTCTCTAAGAATTCAAAAGCTTGGACCAAGACCTTTAAGGGGTTACACTCGTTGTCAAATATTGTAGACAACAACCTCTGTGAAGCATTTAACTCCAGCATTGTGGAGTCTAGATTCAAGAGCATAATAACCAGAATAGTGGCTAAGAGGAAGCAGTGCAGTTCATGGAAATTAGAGTTAATATGATGACCAGAATAGTGGCTAAGAGGAAGCAGTGCAGTTCATGGAAATATAATTATGGTCCACTAATAAAGAAGAAATTTGATGACAGCAAGAAGGAAGATGCTGATTGGAAGATGATCTGGAATGGGGAAAATGGGTGTGAAGTTAAGAAAGTTAGAAAATAGTACGTAGTAAATGTAGAGCATAAAACTTGCAGTTGTTGAAGTTGGTAATTATCTGAGATCTCTTGCCCCCATGCCTGTTGTACTATATGGCATTTTGAACAAGGTCTTGATGACATAGGTACTACCATAAGGACACATATTTGAAAGCATATGAATATACTTTGCAACCCATATATGGGTCACATGAATGGACTAAATCTGGTATTAAACCCATGCTTCCACCAGTTGAGAAAATAATGTCTGGTAGGCCAAAGAAGGAAGGCAAAAATTGAACCGAAAACAGTGAAGTCTGAACAACTTAGTAGGGCTAGTCTAATTATGATATGCAAGAAATGTGGTGGTGAGGGTCACAACAAAAGATCATGCATTCAACCTAACATAACGGGAACATAGGTATATCGTAAACACTTTTTCATTGTCAATTCCATAATATTAAAATCTAATTTGGGTTGTGATTTTTTTGGTCTTAGTCTGGTATGAGTACAAGAACTAGAAGCCTAAAAAATAACAACATAACACCATGCATTCAGCCTAATACAACTGGATCATAGGTATATTGTATACACTATTTTAATTTCAATTCAAAAATATTTTAATCTAATTTGGGGTTCTAATTTTTTTTTTGTCTTAGTCTGGTATAAGAACACGAACTAGAAGCAAAAAAAGAACAACAAAACACCATGCATTCAGCCCAACACAACTGGATCACAGGTATATTGTAACACTTTTTTAATTTCAATTCCAAATAATTTAAATCTAATTTGGGGTTCTGATTTTTGTTCTCAGTCGGGTACAAGTATGGGAACTAGAAGCCAAAAAAGGATAGCATATCAGGACCCTTTAAGCACACAAGAATCCACTGCAACAAAGAAGATGAAGAAATGAATTGAGATGGTTAACATATTTTGTTTGTTTTTTGAAATGATTTGTTGAAATGGTTGGTTAACATCTTACTATTATAGGATCATTTTGTTAGCATAACATATTTCTTTTTGTTTTTTGAAATGATTTGTTGAAATGGTTGGTTAACATCTTACTGCTATAGGATTATTTTGTTAGTATAACATTTTTTATTTGTTTTTTGAAATGTTTTGTTGAAAGATGTATACAATTACTACTATAGTAGCTTTTTTTAACATGAAATTGGTGAAGCCCCACAAATGAAAAAAGTGAACATGAAATTGGCAAGTGTATTAGATTTTTGTTTTGTGGGGGAATATTTTTATCCTAATGTCAGTCTTGCTTGCTAGTTTTAGTTAAGTTGTTCAAATACGTGAAACTGAAATCAAAATAAAACATAATGAAATGACCAAATCCAATAAAAATTAAATTATAGAGAGCAGTTTTAATCTAATGGTTTTAATCCAATAAAAACGAAAATGGAACTGCCCCAAACCATCTTAGAAGACTTTGTTTCTGGAAGTTTTAATCTAATGGTTTTCTTAATATAACACTATCATCCATATTATGGATAGACTGTTCATCAGACAACTAATGATCCAACAATAATCCACAACATTAGAAAGGTTCCCTTAAGGCTACCAAAGCCTAAAAAATATTAAAAATGTTTGCAATCTCCGAACATTTAGTACATATAAATGGGTTAAACTATAACATTCCTAAATAATATGACAAATAAGATAAGCAATACACTGCAAATAAATATTTTCTTATAAAACTCTTTCTCTTTCTTGAGTGATTTACATTTTTGCTTCAAGCTCTTAATCTTTGTGTTTAATTCAATGTTATCCACAACTTCATGATTCACCTCTTTTGTTTGGTTGTCCTTGCCCAGATTTTGCACACTATCACTCTTAGACATTTCAACATTACTGCTTCTACTGCCACTCTCAAACATCTCACCACTTCTACACTTCATTATTTGCTTCCTAAGTATCGTATTCTCTTTTGCAAGTTTTCTTTCACTATCACGTAATTCAAGTATTACTTCATTCACCCTATTACACAGCTTATCATCATACCACTTAAAAAATCCGCATCCACCATCCTACATTTGACACAAAAAAATTAACTTTTTATTATATAAACTCTACAATTTCCCAATTTAGTCTAGCCGACACAATAATCAAAAAAATAAAATTTACCCATATACAATTTTGTATATATAGAAAAGCTCAATTAATCTTTTACACATATCATAATTCCATGAGAAATTCATCCGTCTTTCTACAAACAAAATTGTAAGATGACACAATTTCTACATCCCCAATTCAAATTTACCCAACACTTCCAAAGTACAAGAACAATCATTTTGTTAAAAATGGAAAACCTAACACAATTCATGGAGGCCAAAGTTTGAGCTTACATCCTTAACACCTATCCCAAGATGACCAAATGCAATTCCAATGTCATATTTGTCAACTCCGTAATCTGGTAACGCCATTCAAGAAAAATGAAATATCCACAACTGAGTTCATATATAATGACTACTCTAATATTCACGTACGGGAAATAAATGTTTCATCAATATCCAATAAAAAAAATAAAAAAATCCTCAATTTCTTATGAACCCTAAAGCAAATCGACTAAATATGCTTACTCGAATACATTTCACGCATGGAAAAGAAATGTTACATCAATATCTAATTAAAAAAATAAAAAAATCACACAATTTCTTATGAACCCTAAAACAAATCGGCTAAATATACAGTGACTACCCCAATCCTAATTCTAATGCTATGATGAATTGTAGAACCAATTTAGTCCAGCTGACACAATAATCAAAAAAAATATAAAAAATCTCCAATTTCTTATGAACCCTAAAACAAATCAACTAAATATATGCTTACCTAAAAATCTGAGCAACCATAATACATTTTGCCTAGGTTTAAACCACTCCACGATGTCTCTCTCAGAGCTAACTTGTTAAAACAAATCTTCTTTTCTCTTCATCATAAACGAACTCCCCTCGTGATGATGAAACCAGCTTTGAATAAAGCAACTTCTCCATTGATGGCTTCCAATCACTTTTTTCAAACAATATTTTTGACTATTTTACAAACCACTAAATTTCAAGCTTCAATTTCTAAAGAATTTCAATGGAGAGGGAGAGGATTTGATATTTATGGTTCTTCATTTAGGAGCTATTAATTTCTTTTAATTTTGCCCGTGTGTGTTAGTTAGGGGTTTTAAATGTTTTTTTATTTTAATTATTTATTAATTTTAAATTCATTTGCTGACATGGCATTATTTTATCTTATATGCCACATCAGCATCTACATACGTGTGGCGCCTAAGTGGAAAAAAAATTTCCACGTCAGCGTCGTTAGTCCATTAACGGCCACATCAACAAGACAGTTAAAAAATGACCAATTTGACCAAAAAACAAAGGTTATGTATGAAAGTGCTCCAAAAAAAAACTTAAGGGCCAAAGTAACCCAACACCCAAACGTTAGGGGCTAATTTTGTCATTATGCCTATACATATACATATACACTTATAAACATAATAAGCAAGACCATCAAGATACAAAATGAACTTTATAACCAAAAGACTTCCTAGGTACATGCCAAAACCAAAAATAAGAGCATCACCAACACTTGAGTTCGGGATTGTAGCTAGATGTTGAATCGAAGTATGAACCAAATAGTACCTAACCTACGCATGGAAAAAATGAAATCGTATGTTGAGTATAACTCAGTGGTATTACTATAATTTGAACAATAAGTATAATATGAAACATAAAAGAGCATAAATTTAGAATGAAAACAACATATAAATCATCAAACCAAGTATGCTAATTCACATAATCTTGTACTCAAAACTAATTCATTTCTCTTATATCAACTTAAGTCTATCACAATTTGCAAATTAATAATCATACAACTCATATAAGATATATTTCATCTCAAAGTCCAATTTCATGATTTCATGGAACGTAACATATTAGTGTTCCCAATTCAATCCACAATTCACATTGTATTTTCCATTCCCAATTTCATTTCTTATTCTATTTTCCATATCAAAATCATATAAACCATTTCGTTCTTTATACCCTATTAATATGACTTGGACTCAAACGGATACACAGATTCATCCAACACACCAGTTTGGCATCCAGCGCTTCATCGGATAAATTCGAAGTAAATAGTTGCGCCTAGCGCTATCAAATAGATTAACACCCAGTGTCTCATCAATTAAATTGAAGCAAATTGGCACCTAGTGCCTTATCGACTTGTAGTCAAAGAAATCCCTGAACTCTTCCTATCTTATGGCATGCCAACTATATTCGATTCTACCCGAAAAATTAATCGGGTTTTCATTTTATAATCCAATGCCAACCAATGTCTCAATTTCACAATTATTTCAATCAAGTAAACATTCATTCAACACATATAGTAGCCATAATTATCTCAATTCATACTCAATTTTCATAATTAACAAAATTACACAAATTTATCAAACATATTCATTTCAATCCTCATAATCGTTATTCGATTCAAATTATCCCAAGTGAACAAGAATTCTCACCTCATATTCTTACCATGAATGAAAAAAATCAATATGCGTCAATTTATAATTAGTACGGATTATAGAAACACAAACCGTAAACGTTGACAACTTTATCTTTTCCCCTCTTTTTCGAGGAATCTAGAACGACACTAGCTACGACATAAAACAAAAAACACATTTCATCAATACACAAATAATTTCACATTCAATTGCTAATTTATGTAACTTTTTCATTTTATTCAATTTAGTCCCTAAAACCGGGACTAGTATAACTTTCACATTCGTTAGTCCATTAACGGCCACATCAACAAGACAGTTAAAAAATGACCAATTTGACCAAAAAACAAAGGTTATGTATGAAAGTGCTCCAAAAAAAAACTTAAGGGCCAAAGTAACCCAACACCCAAACGTTAGGGGCTAATTTTGTCATTATGCCTATACATACACATATACATTTATAAACATAATAAGCAAGACCATCAAGATACAAAATGAACTTTATAACCAAAAGACTTCCTAGGTACATGCCAAAACCAAAAATAAGAGCATCACCAACACTTGAGTTCGGGATTGTAGCTAGATGTTGAATCGAAGTATGAACCAAATAGTACCTAACCTGCGCATGGAAAAAATGAAATCGTATGTTGAGTATAACTCAGTGGTATTTCTATAATTTGAACAATAAGTATAATATGAAACATAAAGGAGCATAAATTTAGAATGAAAACAACATATAAATCATCAAACCAAGTATGCTAATTCACATAATCATGTACTCAAAACTAATTCATTTCTCTTATATCAACTTAAGTCTATCACAATTTGCAAATTAATAATCATACAACTCATATAAGATATATTTCATCTCAAAGTCCAATTTCATGATTTCATGGAACGTAACATATTAGTGTTCCCAATTCAATCCACAATTCACATTGTATTTTCCATTCCCAATTTCATTTCTTATTCTATTTTCCATATCAAAATCATATAAACCATTTCGTTCTTTATACCCTATTAATATGACTTGGACTCAAACGGATACACAGATTCATCCAACACACCAGTTTGGCATCCAGCGCTTCATCAGATAAATCCGAAGTAAATAGTTGCGCCTAGCGCTATCAAATAGATTAACACCCAGTGTCTCATCAATTAAATTGAAGCAAATTGGCACCTAGTGCCTCATCGACTTGTAGTCAAAGAAATCCCTGAACTCTTCCCATCTTATGGCATGCCAACTATATTCGATTCTACCCGAAAAATTAATAGGGTTTTCATTTTATAATCCAATGCCAACCAATGTCTCAATTTCACAATTATTTCAATCAAGTAAACATTCATTCAACACATATAGTAGCCATAATTATCTCAATTCATACTCAATTTTCATAATTAACAAAATTACACAAATTTATCAAACATATTCATTTCAATCCTCATAATCGTTATTCGATTCAAATTATCCCAAGTGAACAAGAATTCTCACCTCATATTCTTACCATGAATGAAAAAAAATCAATATGCGTCAATTTATAATTAGTTCGGATTATAGAAACACAAACCGTAAACGTTGACAACTTTATCTTTTCCCCTCTTTTTCTAGGAATCTAGATCGACACTAGCTACGACATAAAACAAAAAAACACATTTCATCAATACACAAATAATTTCACATTCAATTGCTAATTTATGCAACTTTTTCATTTTATTCAATTTAGTCCCTAAAACCGGGACTAGTATAACTTTCACATTTAACCTCAAATTTTTATACCAATTTCACTCTAAGCCTAATTTAATTCCCTATTTCTCATTTCTACCCCAAAATTTCAAAAAATATCAATTTAGTCCCTAATGCACAAATTCATGAATTAACTTTACAATTTAGTCCTTTATCAATTCTAAACTTAAAATCTATTAAAACAACACCTCAAACTTCAAACATTCAACAATGGTAATATTCTAAATCTTTAACAGTATTAAAAATTATGACATGCGTCAACTAATTCGTGTTATAAGAATTCTGAAAACATAAAAATTACAAAAAAGGACTAAATTGAACTAATCAAATTGAGCTTGCAATATTAAATCCTTAGACCGTGCATTCTCCCCCTTGTTTCTTTTTGCTTCGAAATGAGAAGGAAATGATGAGAACTTTAATTTCTCTTTCAATCCACTACGTTGTTTATTAAACTTCGTTTATTTGTTTTATTATATTTTATTATACTTTTTATTTTATAATTTAATTTTACTATTATAAATAATATAACATACATACATTTTTCATTAACCGTGATGCGGAAACCCGGATCTAGACACAAGAGAAACACAAATTAGAAATAAAATGAGAACAAATAAAATAATAATAATAATAAATAAAAGGATAGATTAGCCCTATGGAACCCTTGGTTAACTTGTAACCAAAAACGCCAATGATTGAGCTGCTCCCTACGAAACCCCTAGAAGAAGAACCTCTAGAAACACCGATGAACGGGAAAGAAATTTGAATATTTGTAACTCTGAAATACCCTCGAAAGTAACAAACTCCAAACTAAATAGCAAGAGAAGAATCACTCTACTCACAAAAATTTGCCTCACACAAATTTGGAAGAAAACAAATAATCTCTTTTTTTCATTGTGTGTTCAATGTGTAGAAAGCAAGCCTATTTATAGGCAAATTACAAGAGTAATTGAATCCTAATAAAACTCTTTCAAGAGTAATTGAATCCTAATAAAATTCTTTAAAATTATCTAAGAAAATAAATAAATAATAACCTAACCAATAAAATTAACTAAATAATAATAATATACATAAAAGATTAATCCACCAATTTATAGGCTTTCACTATTCCAAGATTGGTCCAGTGAATTGCATTCTCGTATTTGTCAACGTCACGAACATGATGACTTAAATTTGTAGCAACAAAGTCTTGGACAAAAGCATTCATTTTTTATTTTAATTGTCGTGCCTTGCTTCGAGTGATTGGACCACAAGGAAAAATAACCCCTTGAGTGTCACCTCCTTGGCTCGTATCATTCTCCCCCTCTTCAAGAAGATTCGTCCTCGAATCTGAACCTACACCAAATTCAAAAGGAGAAAGATCAGAAACATTGAAAGTAGCACTAACACTATACTCACCAGGAAGATCAATGCGATAAGCATTGTCATTTATTTTCTCGAGTACTTGGAATGGTCCATCTCCTCGTGCATCAAGTTTATTCTTTCTCTTAGAAGGAAATCGTTCCTTCCTCATATGCACCCATACCCAATCTCCAGGTTCAAACTAGACTTGCTTTCGCCCTTTATTAGCTCGATGTGCATTGGACTCATTCTTTTTCTCAATGGCTTTACGGGCCTTCTCATGGATCTCTTTCACTAAATCAGCTTTCCTTTCACCATCTAAATTAGCAATCTCATTCAAAGGTAAAGGAAGCAAATCTAAAACAGTAAGTGGATTAAAGCCATATACAATCTCAAAAGGAGTAAAACTGTGGAAGAATGAACAGAACGATTATAAGCAAACTCAACATAGGGTATCCATTCTTCCCAAGATTTAACATTCTTACCTATTATGGCTCTAAGCAAAGATCCCAAAACTCGATTTACCACCTCGGTTTGACCATTAGTTTAAGGGTGGCATGTAGTAGAGTAAAGTAGTTTAGTACCTAACTTACCCCATAACACCTTCCAAAAGTGACTAAGAAATTTTGCATCTCTATCGGAAACGATAGTCCTTGGGATTCCATGTAATCTCACAACTTCACAGAAAAATAGATCGGCAACATGGGTTGCATCATCAGTCTTGTGGCATGAAATGAAATGAGCCATTCTAGAAAATCGATCCACAACCACAAAGATGCTATCTCGTCCACGCTTTGTTCTTGGTAAACCTATTACAAAATCCATTGAAATGTCAGTCCAAGGTGAACTAGGAACAGGAAGAGGAGTATATAGACCATGAGGCATCACAGTGGATTTAGCTTGTTTACAAGTAATACAAGTAGAGCAAATTTTCTCAACAAGTTTTCACATGTTAGGCCAATAAAAATGCTCATGTAAAACATCATAAGTCTTAGTGACTCCAAAATGACCCATAAGACCACCACTATGAGCCTCTCGAACCAACAATTCTCGCATTAAACACTTTGGTAAGCATAGTCTATTATTTCGAAAAAGATAGCCATCATGCTTATAAAATTTATGGAATGCACCATGTTCACATGCGTCATAAATGCTTGCAAAATCAGAATCAGTGGCATATAAATCTTTGAGATACTCAAAACCTAATAACTTAGTATGCAAAGTACTAAGTAAAGTGTACCTCCTTGATAGAGCATCAGCCACAATATTATCTTTACCTTTCTTATACCTTATAACATAAGGAAAAGATTCAATAAATTCAACCCACCTCGCATGTCGCTTGTTCAACTTACCTTGTCCCTTTAAGTGCTTAAGTGATTCATGGTCAGTGTGAATCACAAACTCTTTTGGTAAAAGGTAATGTTGCCAAACTTCTAATGCCCTTACCATGGCATACAACTCTTTATCATAGGTCGAATAGTTCAAATGTGCTCCACCAAGTTTCTCACTAAAGTAGGCTAGTGGTTTACTATCTTGCATGGGGACAGCACCTATACCTACACCAGAAGCATCACATTCAATCTCAAAGGTCTTTTCAAAATTAGGTAAAACAAGAATAGGAGCATTACACAATTTATCTTTAAGTTCATTAAATGCTAATTCTTGCTTATCTGTCCAATGAAAAGATACATCCTTTTTAATAAGTGCAGTCAAAGGCGAAGCAATTGTGAAAAAGTTACGAACAAACCTGCGGTAGAAACCGGCTAACCCAAGGAAAGACCTTACCTTAGAAACAGTTTTAGGGATAGGCCATTCTTTAATTGCCTTTACCTTCTCCTCATCCACATGGATTCCAGTAGAACTTATCACAAAACCCAAAAAAACAAGCTTATCCATACAAAAGGTGCATTTTTCAAGATTAGCAAAGAGTCGTTCATGCCTTAACACATCCAATACTAATTTAACATGCCCAACATGATCATTCAAAGTTTTGCTATAAATCAGTATGTCATCAAAATACACAACGACAAATTTTCCTAAAAAAGGTCTAAGTATGTGGTTCATTAATCTCATGAATGTGCTAGGAGCATTAGTTAAGCCAAATGGCATGACTAACCACTCATATAGGCCATACTTAGTCTTAAAAGCAGTTTTCCATTCATCACCTTGTTTCATTCTTATTTGATGGTAACCACTTTTCAAGTCAATTTTAGAGAAAATGCATGCACCATTAAGCTCATCCAACATATCATCTAATCGATGAATTGGATATCGATACTTTATCGTAATCTTGTTGACAGCATGACAATCAACACACATTCTCCAAGAACCATCTTTTTTTGGGACGAGAAGTACAGGGACCGCACAAGGGCTTAGACTCTCACGAATCAACCCTTTCTCTAAGAGATCTTCAACTTGCCTTTGCAACTCCTTAGTTTCTTCAGGATTGCTTCGATAGACTGGTCTATTCGGAATACTCAAACTAGGCACAAAGTCAATTTGATGTTCAATCCCTCGTAAAGGAGGTAATCCCTTAGGCATTTCAGAAGGAAATACATCCTCAAAATCCTGCAAAAGATCAACAAAACAACTAGGCAAATGTGTATTATGGTTAGTCAAAACAAAGTTTTCCCTAAACCTAATAATTACAATTGTTTGTTTTGTACAAAGAGCAAATTTGATATCTCGAAACCTAGCGAATAAACTCACTTTCTCATCTCGTGACTTGTGTGTGCAATCACTCACCAATGTTGGGCCTTTAAGTTGGCTTTTAACACTAAGGGCCTCTTTACTCTCAGCCTTTTTCAATGATTTTACCTCACTTCCCTTACCCATCTCACTAGCAAGTTTGAGTTGATCATTGTAGACTTCTTGAGGAGGAAGTGGAGCCAAAGTAAACTTCTTTCCAAGGAACACAAAGGTATATTGGTTAAGGAAACCATCATGATTTACTCGTCAATCAAACTGCCATGGCCGTCCAAGTAATATGTGCCCAACTTGCATTGGAACAACATCACACAAAACTTTATCAGAGTATCTACCAATGGAAAATGAAACTAAGCATTGTTTAGATACTTTTACCTCCCCACTATCATTCAGCCATTGCAAGCGGTATGGCCTTGGATGCTTCACATAAGGTAGGCCAAGTTTCTCAACAAGGGAAGAACTCACCACATTGGTGCAACTTCCACTATCGATGATCAATGAACTAGGTTGTCCACCAATCAAACATCTCGTGTGGAAAATGTTATCTCTTTGTTCGCGTCCTTCCTCTTTAAACTGGACATTTAAAGCCCTTCGAGCAATAAATGCTTTCTCACCATACTCCAAGCATTCTTCATACTCATCATGAGCATGCACATCATCAGCATCTTCCAAAGGAGGCATCTCATCTTCATTATCAGACTCAAAATCAACCTCGCCATCTTCTCGAATCACCAATGACTTTTTATTAGGGCATTCTCGAGCATAGTGACCCCTTCCTTGGCATTTGAAGCAGGTAATATCTTTTGGCTGCTTAATGGCACTAGAAGAAGTAGAAAAAGAAGATGGAGCTCGATTAGTAGAAGTAGAACCTTTAAATGAATTAGGCATACCTCTATCTTTGGAGTAAGTTTTAGGCTCATTTGGCTTGAACCGTGCATCTCTCCCATTCCACAATATATCATCTTGTTTTTGCCAATTTCCTCTCCAAGCAGGATTAGAAACTGAACTAGCACCCCTCGGTGTCCCTTGCTTTCGTAATTACTTTTCAATGGTAAGTGCGGTTTGAAGCATCTCTTCAACATCCATGTAGTGTTGTAACTCAACTCGATTTGCAATCTCAGGCTTTAGGCCGGCAAGGAGTCTAGCCATAGTCACCTCAGCCTCTTCAATAAGATTAGCTCTAATCTGAATAGTCTCCATCTCTTTGTAGTAGTCATCCACAGATCTATCTCCTTGAACAAGATGTTGGAGTTTTTGATGGAGTTCTCGATAATAGTATGGTGGAACAAACCATTTTCGCAAGATGCGCTTCATTTCAACCCAAGTAGTAACAGGTTGCTCTCTATAAAGAATCCTGCTTTTACATAATTGATTCCACCATGTTAGTGCATAATTAATGAACTCAGCAACAGCGTATGTTACCTTTTTCTCATCAGAGTAATTGTAACAAGCAAAGACTGCTTCCATCTTTTCCTCCCAATCAAGGTAAGCATCAGGATCATTCTTCCCTGAGAAAGAAGGAAATTTTGGTTTGGGGGTGTCATTGTTTCGTTCCAACCTTTCTCTAGGTACATACTCGGACTCAAAGTCATCATCAAAAACATGGTCCTCCCTTCTTTTAAAAGTTCGATCGCGTGAATTTGATCGGCTTATAAAGGCTTCGTTCAACTTCTTGTAATTATCAGCAATGTATCTCTCTTGAGTTGTAAGTTTTGCATCAAGATACTCCCTTTGCTCTTGTAACATTTGGGTCATGCGATGTTCGAATTGAGTTTGCAACTTTTTCATCTCTTTTTTGTAACAACTCGACCAAAGGATCGTTCTCTCTTTTTTGCTCATCCTCTTCATTTTTACTAGTTTGGGATCTAGTGATCGGTATGGTATCTGTAAAAGATCACACAAACAGGAACAAGAAAGAAAAAAATAATAACCTCACTCGTTAGCTCTCAAAAGAATAACTCTCTGAATGATTCAAAACTTGTAAATATGTTTGGAGAGGGTTACTAATCAAGATCAAATAACGGAGGTGCAAACTTCAAAGAAATAATGAAGACCCTAATTGCTCTAAGAGGCCAATAAACTTGACGAGGCAATTTGTAATAGAGGCTACACGGATGAAGGAATTGTGCGTGCCTTTAATATCTGCTAACACAAGAAGAAACAAAGTGTTAGAAAACATAAGAGAAACAAAAAAAAACGTAGACCTGCAACGGTCCCTAACTCTAGAGTCAAAGAAAAACTTTAATAAGAAGAAAACTTAAGAAAACTCTACCCAAATTAAAAAAAACAAAAATCGGAAACGTTTGGTGTCTTAAGATTTTCAAAAATTGAAGCTTTAATTATACTTGAGTCAAGAAAAGAAGAAGGAAAAGAAATTAAATTTTGGGGAAAATAAAAATAGAAATAATAACAATAATAAGAAAAGAAGAAACCTACGTATGAAAGGTAGGCAACTTTTTTTTTTGCGCTTTTTTGCAACTTTTTTTTTGCGCTTTTTGCTTCTTCTTTTTTTGCTCTTTTTGCTTTTTTTTTTAAAGAATAAGAGGAAAATAAACACAAACTTCAAAAAGAAAAGGAGAATCGACGAAACCGATGAAAAGTGTTTTTGGTATTTTGACTCGTTTCGAATTTGATTTTAGCTTCAAAAATAACACCGAATGGCCTGAAACTGATACCAACTGATGCGGAAACCCGGATCTAGACACAAGAGAAACACAAATTAGAAATAAAACGAGAATAAATAAAATAATAATAATAATAATAATAATAATAAATAAAAGGATAGATTTGCCCTATGGAACCTTGGTTAACTTGTAACCAAAAACGCCAATGATTGAGCTGCTCCCTACGAAACCCCTAGAAGAAGAACCTCTAGAAACACCGATGAACGGGAAAGAAATTTGAATATTTGTAACTCCGAAATACCCTCGAAAGTAACAAACTCCAAACTAAATAGCAAGAGAAGAATCACTCTACTCACAAAAATTTGCCTCACACAAATTTGGAAGAAAACAAATAATCTCTTTTTTTCATTGTGTGTTCAATGTGTAGAAAGCAAGCCTATTTATAGGCAAATTACAAGAGTAATTGAATCCTAATAAAACTCTTTCAAGAGTAATTGAATCCTAATAAAATTCTTTAAAATTATCTAAGAAAATAAATAAATAATAACCTAACCAATAAAATTAACTAAATAATAATAATAATATACATAAAAGATTAATCCACCAATTTATGGGCTTTCACTATTCCAAGATTGGTCCAGTGAATTGCATTCTCGTATTTGTCAACGTCACGAACATGATGACTTAAATTTGTAGCAACAAAGTCTTGGACAAAAGCATTCATTTTTTATTTTAATTGTCGTGCCTTGCTTCGAGTGATTGGACCACAAGGAAAAATAACCCCTTGAGTGTCACCTCCTTGGCTCGTATCAAACCGGCCATACATTCAATTCAAATTTTGGGAATATTTACTATTTTAAATCCGTTAATTAAGTTATAATTATAATTCTTTCGCAAATTGCACTCAAATTAAGCACTAGTTCAACGAAATGGGCAAATGAGTTTTGGCGTGATTTGAACCTAAGTGCAAGGGGGAAATGGATGCTTAACCAATTAGACTACTATTCATACTTGGCATATTTCTACCACATTTAATATGTGTGCTAGCTTGATTTTGTTCCTTAGTTGTTGAAAAAAATAGAAGAAAATGGAAAGAGTGGGGCTTGAACCTTGATTTTCTAGGCAATATACTAAGCTCTTAACCATCAAGATTAAGGCTTGTTTTTTGGTAACTTAATAAATTTCTAACCCTATAAATTTTAGGGTGTTACAAATGAAGTTGTGGCACTCAGCAGTGCCCACTACAGGCTACCACTGAGGCAATTTATTACTTATCTTATTTGGTTTAAAAATTTAATGTAGAAAATCTTTAGACCTGTTAATGTGTTGTTATTTTAAAGATACTATGGTCTATCTATGGAAATCAATCTTTAGATTTTGAAGATTGGATTAGATACGAGTGAATCAATTCAACCCTTGGAATGTGAAGATCTGATCTAGATTGCATTGTTGAATCTGGAGAACATATCTTCGATTGATTATGCTTTGAGTGCTAATGTTGTAATAGCCATTTTTAAGGAATTACTTTGTATTCACTTATATTCCATGTTAGTAGGCTGAAATTGATATATGCTTTGAGGCTTGTGTAGGTTTGTATGAGAGCTTATTGAGAGCACTTTAATTTGTTCATTGAGTAATTTTTTTTTGTGAGAGAGTGAAAAGAGTGTTCTAGTCTTTAGGTACAAAAGTGAGATCTCTATATTTGGGGAGTAATAGAGTGTGAATCACTTGTATTGTGGATTAAAGATAGTGGAATTACTCACTAAGTTAGGCTCTTCATATTTAGGGAAACCAAGTTGCATAAAGAAACCTTGATGTTCTTTGTGTTTTTGTTAGCATAGTTTTCTCGATGTCAAACCGTGGTGACAACAGCACTTTCATTAACTATTTTCATATTAAGCAAACAACAACTGTATAACTATATATATATGAATGGTGATAATAAATGTATTAAAATAAGTTTGTTAGTTTGCATATATTTCTCTAAATTAATTGTAATTTTCCATTTTAATTTTAGTTAATAGTTTAAACTTGAAAATAATCTCAATACTCAGCTCATTAGTTAAGGATATTCACCCCAACCTCAAAACGTGAAATCGATCCACAAGTGTAACTTGTGTGATAATGTAATTATGTGGTACTTCAAAAAATCTTTACTTTTACATTTTATATTTTGAGCCTTTACCTCAAGATAAAGAGAAGAAGTTGTTCAAACCTTATTAAATATCAATTAATGAATTAACTAATCTAACCCCAAATTTTACATTAGTTCTTGTTCCTTATCTGTTTCGAATTAACCAGACCAAACTTGGAATAAGATATTTTTAACCCCAACAAAATCTGGTTGGATTATTTATTATTTATATTTAATAATAAAACTTAATATAATATTTAAAAATAATAAAATTATAATTTTATGCAATAAAAAGGTAAATTTAACCCATGACACATTTTATATTTGGAGGTCCAAATGTATTAACATTGTAAGCACATAATCTTTGGAATAGGGGAGGCTATCATCTTATATTTGTAAACTGCTTCAGATATAATTTCTATAATGTAATTGTGGATCACTCAAGTTAAAACCTACTTTAATGAAGCAACGCTTTTGATTCATAATTAGTTGGGATAACAATTTTCAATTTATCCTCACTATTTCTTTTTTTTCTTTCAAAATTAAGGCAATTACTCCACTTATTCACACTTATTTTTTTATGTTATGGTCCATATTTAAAATTTGTAGTTACCCTTGTTTCTAAATTTTGAACGTATGTTCTCTTCTTAAGAATATAATATGTATTACTACAATTATTACTGTACCCAACACTAATTAGCGACCACATTTTATCGATTATTATTTTACTCTATTAATATATTTTATGTTTTCTTGTTTACTTTAAAAATGACGGTTCAACAATTGCTCATCAAATTATTTGGATGGAATCAGGGAAACTTCTAAGATTAGTATTGAGATGAAAACTTATGATGAGGTATTCGTTTAATGACAAGACTTTAAACATTTTTATAGCTTAAATTTGAGTATCATTTTGTACATTTTTACATTATTCGAATTGTATAATTATCATCCCAATTCTAATATGTATTATAAACTATATATGATTCTAAAGATTATATACGAAGGGATGTTTTATGGCCGGTTTTTTTGTTTTTTTGAAAAGTGCTTTGAGAAAATGTTTTTTAAAAGTTTAGTTTAATATGTAAGTGTTTAATATTACCGTCAAAAGTGCTTTTGAAAAATAATATATCCATTTTAAACAAGATGTTGCAAAGTAAAAAAAAAAATTGCATCTAAATGATGTTAAATTCATTACTATTGTGATATTTCAATGCAACTATATAAAAATAATATTATTATTAATATTTTGATATATGAAATATAAAATTTAAATATTTCTCATACAATTAATATGAAATGTTTGTAAAATTTAATTTGAATATGTAAAATACATTCTAATAAAAAATAGTTATTACAAATTCAAGTATATAATGTTATATATTTGAAATAAATTTCAGTAGTAAAATAATTGTACACCTAATATAAATATTACATAATATACATTGGATTATAAATGAATGTTAAAAAGTATCATTTGACCCCAAAAATGTTCTTTTTTTTTCAAACGCCTTTTAACTTTTGACGTGACACCTAATTTTTTATTTATTATGGTGCCAAAATGCTTTTGACTCTAAAAGCACACACTTGTAACACAATGAAAAACTCGCATTTAAACATTAAGTGGTGTGCTTAGTTGAGTGAAAAAGTGAAAGGATAAAAGGAGAGAGTGAAAAAGTGGAAAGAAAAAATATTTGAGTGTACTTGGAAGAAAGAAAATAGGAATACATAAAATCAATCCTCTTAAATTGAAATGACGAGACGAGAGAAGATGAGAAAGAAGTGTATGTTCAATACATTTTTCAAATATTTTATTTCCATCTCTCTCATATTTCAATTCTGCCAAACAATGAATAGAGAAAAAATTATTTTTCTTTCAATTTTTCAGGCACATTTATATTTTACTTTTCTATTTTTCTACCTTTTCAATCTTCACGCTACCAAATAAAAGCCTAAGGGATCATACATATCTCAATCATTTCCCCTTACAGAAAGTATATTATTTTTCACCTAAAAAAAAGCATTAAAAATATATTAATAAAATTATATAAATACATTTTTTTTTGGTTTGTAAATAATTCTAGATTTATAAATTTGTGTTTTATTTACGATATTTTCTTTATTTTAAAATTTTTTAAAACATCTACACTTATATAGTAAAGTGATTAAAACTTTTATTAGACATCCATTTGACACAAATTTAAACCATATCACCTCATCTCCTACCCCAATATCTATCTATAATTTATGTAAAAACATGAATTTAGAGAAATTTTTGAACAAATGAGAATAACCCTTATTGTTCACTATATTACTAAATTGACATTACAATAATAAATTATTAATATATTACTAATTATTATGTGATTATAACAAAATTAATTACTACTATTAATTGATTGAAAGTAATGAGGTAAACTAAAAATAAGAAAAATACCATACGTAAATTATATATAGATATTATATATTGTTAATTATTAACAACGGATGAAACCAGAAAATTTTTTAGGGGGCAAAATTAAATTATAATTTTTATGATAAAAAATATAATTTTATCATTTTGATAACCTAAATCTTTATCATTTTTAAAAGATTAAATCAAATTTTTATATTTTTAGGGGGTCAAAGTATAATTTTACATTTACTAATTTAAAATTTTAAAATTTTACAGGGCCTAAATGAATTTTTTTTTATTTTAAGGGTTGGGCCCCTTACCGCTAGTTTCGCCCCTGATTATCAAATAGTATAATGTTGATATTAATCATAGGGATACTATTTAGTACATAGTAGTGTACTTTTTAACTTCAAAAGTAAAGTTAAAAATTGTCTATGTGTCTCATTCTTTTTATACATTTATTTTTTAATATTTTACTATACCTTAAAGGGCACTTGGTAATACGCTTAATCGACATATTTTTACTATTTATTGTAATTAATTTTGGACATGAATTCTACCTAATTTGACATTTAATTGATCATTTTCTATGCAAGTACAACAATTGTCTAATGTGTCGAAAAATAAATAAATATGTAGATTGTATGAAGAATTTGACACGAAAACTTGAGTTGGCACCCAAGACAAAAATTTTAGAATTATTTTATTATTTCTATTAAAACTTATTGTATTTTTTTAAGCTTATTTCTTTTTATTTTAGGATTTATTAATTCAAATTATTATTTTATTTTTATTATTTAGAAATAGAGGGTTTATAATAAAGAAGCCGCAGGCTCGATAAAAAAAAATACAAAGTTTTAAGACTTTACAAGCAGGAATAAGGGTTGATAAGTGTTCTATAAAGTTATAATAATTTTTTTTTAAAAGACATGTTAATTTTTTTAATAGGATTTATTCTCATAATATAATAAAGTGAAATATGTCAAATTTTTTTTAAAAAATTATCTAATACTAAATAAATCTTTAATAGAAAATTGATCAGTTAATTAAATAAAAAATGGTAGTTAGCGTTCGATTTCGTTGGTCCTATCTAATTCAAGTGCATTTAATTGGATTGTCTTCTTAATAAAAATAAAAATTTTGAAAGAATGTTTCATTTGTCCATTATCATATTATCTATAAAATTTGAATCCAAATTCTCTTTATTTCTATCTCATTAGCCTTGTTTTTTATAATCAATATCAAATACTCGCCCATATAGATAGAGACGTAACGAAGGGGAGGCGTGGGACTCCTTAAGCTTTTAGAATTAGGTTATATTTATATATACATTAGATAGGAGATTCGAGGTGGCATACAGACCCACCAACTTCCAACTTTGTTTTTTTTCTTTTAATAAAAATTTTCCCTTATTATTTTTTTCTTTTATTGTTGTTTGATTTATAATTTAGCTTGATTTATCTTTAGGTCGAAAGACAATTCAGGAAAGAGTCTTAAGATCCGAAATCGTATTTAAAAATTTTTATTCTTGTATTTTTCGTTTTTCCGGTTTAGGAAATAGACATTATTATCTCATAAAATTGTATTGACACCAAGTCAAAAAGAGCTCGATGATTTAGTGTTGATAAGCGTACAGTTGAAAGAACCGATATGACCGTATGTCGTATTCAATCTATTGAAGAACACGTTGGCGTATCCAATTAAGTAGTTGGTTGGATCCATCAAGGGAAATAACAATAAGATCTAAACGACCCGTGTAGTTGATGTCGTTGGTTCAAGTTGGGCCCTTCTAGTTTGCAAAGCTATTGAAGAGCTAAATTGTGGACGTGTGTTTTGTGGTTATTGATTCAGTAAGGGTTAGTTGTTGGGCGCTCTTGCAATCAATTTACATATGGAAGGGTTGGTGGTTTGAGGTGTTCTCGATCACTATAACTGACTTATCAGTTGAAGGAGAAGACTTGTTATCTAGGATCAGTTCAAAACCGAAACCAAAAATCGAGTTTGAAGTTAGAATTTCATCTCATCGATTTATTCAATTTAATTTTTTTGTTTATTTTTATTGTTATTTTGATTTTAATTGTTTTTATTATTTTAATTTTTATCATATTTATATTCTTCCTTTTAATTTTTGCACAGACCATCACACATCATAAGCACAATAGTTGCTAGATGTGCAACCTAGTTGAATCAAACATCAATTTTAGATATCCCAATCTTTGTGGGATCAACCTTACTCCCTATATTATTATTTATTTACGGTTTAGATGTAGGAATACTAATTTTGGATTTTGGTGGGTTCGACACCCATCAACACTTGTCATAACCCAAATTCTACTTGTGGAGTTTAAAAACTCCACTAGAAGTGTATCAAATAATTTCCCTTAATTATAATTATATTATGACAAATACAATATTTTATTTTATTTTTACTTTATATTAATTATATATTTTATGCTAACCCAACTTTTTCAAAAATGAAATGAAAGTATAATATGAAGAAAGAAATTATCTTTGGGTAAATTATTATTTTAATTTATATTCTTAGGTAATTTTTCAATTGTTTTAATTTATAAATTAATTTTATGTTAATTAGTTATTAGCTATCCGTTGTTATTAATTTTTACTAATTTTCTTTACTTTTAAGATTTTATTTTATTATTTTTATCATTTTTCAAAATTAATAAATTTTTATTTATTTAGTAAAAATACATTTTAAATGGTATAAATATTATATAATATAAAAATTAAAAAATTAGAAGCCAGTTGTGTATATATATATAAACAACCTAAACAACAAATTTTCAGCCGCGATAAAGACTAACCCCACGGCCCAAACCCAAAATTTGGCTTGGGTTTTTTTTTCCACCTTTGACAAGAAGTCCCGTCCCTACCTATATATAAGCAGTGCCTAGTCCTTAATTTACATGCCAATAAAAAGAGAAAAACATATAGAGTATTAAAGCTCCTTCAGCTCCCATGGCAAACTCAATGGTCCTTGTTTCATTGATGGCTTTAGGCCTCTTGATGGCATTTTCAACGACTCCTCAAGTTGCAGCAGCCGCCAGGGCATTTTTTGTATTTGGCGATTCTCTGGTTGATAATGGCAACAACAATTACTTAGCAACAACTGCTCGAGCCGATTCACCACCTTACGGCATTGACACTCCTACCCGTCGCCCCACTGGCCGATTCTCAAATGGCAAAAACATTCCTGATTTTATCAGTTGCGCTTTCTTTCCTTCCTCAAATATGAGATTTGAATCTTGAAAATCCCACTAAATGCTCATGTTTGTATCATGCTAATGGAATATGTATATATCTCAGGTGACGCACTTGGGTCAGAGCCAACATTGCCATACTTGAGCCCTGAACTCAGGGGAGAAAAGCTGCTTGTTGGTGCCAACTTTGCTTCTGCCGGTGTTGGAATCCTCAATGACACTGGCATTCAATTTGTAAGTCATCAAAATTTTCTTTTACAAGGCTCAATCCTCGAACCCCAATATATATATATATATCCATAGTTTCCATGGCAATGTGACAGTGTAGGACCGCCCATTTAGCCTAATTCTTTATTGAAATGATGATAAATTGGCAGATAAACATTATAAGAATGTTCCGGCAATTACAATACTTCCAAGAGTACCAGACACGGTTGGCTGAACTTGTCGGAAACGATGAAGCACAGCGGATTGTAAGCGACGGTCTTGTTCTCATCACAGTCGGCGGCAATGATTTCGTCAATAACTATTTCTTGATTCCCTTCTCCGCAAGATCTCGCCAGTTCCTTCTACCAGATTACGTTACATATCTCATCTCCGAGTACAAAAAAATTCTAATGGTGAATTTTGTTTTCCCTTATCTCTGGTGAATTCGGATAGGATAGGAATCTTTTAGATAGCCAATATCCCACTACCTTTGTCTTTATCGGTAGTTAAAATAATATTATTGCAAATGCAGAGACTACATGATTTGGGAGCTCGTAGGGTTCTGGTAACGGGGACCGGACCACTGGGGTGTGTTCCGGCGGAGCGAGCGATGAGGAGCCCAAATGGTGAATGTGCCCCTGAGCTGCAGCAAGCCGCTTCCTTGTTTAACCCACAACTGGTTCAGATGATTAATGGACTCAATAGCGAGTATGGTGCAAATATCTTCATTGCTGCTAATACACAACTACAAACCAGTGATTTCATTACCAATCCTGGAGCCTACGGTTAGTACATTCAACCATATCTATATGTTCTCTTATATATAAAAATTAATATCACAAATTTAAATTATATATTAATTCGGTTGTTGAATTTATTAAAATAAAATAAACTAAAATTATTATAAATAAAAACAAAGGTCTACACCTGTTTAATTTTACTCACAATATCACCAATAAACCAAAAACTCAAATTCCACGGCCATTGTTTAACTTCTTACTTACCCTTTTTACTTTCAGCACACATCATATATTCATCCTAAAATTTACCAAATAAAAAAATATTTGACAAAAATTAAGAGTAAAATAGTGACATAAGCGCTATTTTTTTGGATAAACTATATAAATGATCACTTAACTATGCTCGCATTTTTATTTTGGTCACTCAACTTTAAAATTTTTCAATTTAAGCACTAATATTTGAATTTATTCTTGTTTTGGCCACGCACCACTAAATTGATAACGGAAAGTCTTTTTTAACTTGTATAATAACACATTTAGTCCTCAGTACGTACATATTCTATTAATTTGATCCTAATATTAAATAATTCAATAGTTTGAACCTTTCGCATTTACAAATTCTATCAATTTGATCCTCAAACTTACTAACTAAAGGTTTCAGCTTTTAAAAACAAAGACATTCCACATCTATTAATTGTTTTATTTATGATTGCAATTATCTAATTTAATACATAACCCTTTTTGTTTATATTTTTAAAAAGTTAGTGTGAGAAATTAATTAAGCATCGTTAAAAATAATAGAAAGTACAAATTTTAAAAATATAATATATAATAAAATTACATAAATAATTTAATATTTGTAAAATAAAATAAAATTTCACTCTAACCAACATAATTTTAGTTTTTAATTAATTTGGTAAATGTTTTGATATTAAATCATATTATTAGTGAGACATATTGTTTATTGTGGATTTTAAAAATAAAAAATTAAAAATAAATAGAACATATAATAATCTTTTTAATAAGTTTATAAAATTAAATAAATTAATTATCAATGTAAAAAAGGAAATTCAATTAATTCTTTGAATTTTTTTACGAAAAATTAAATGTTCATAACTTTTCTTATATAATTATTGACTGAACAATTGGATTTTTCAAAACCATATTTTTTAACCTTGGATTTAATTTCCATTTTCAATGGCCAACTTCGAAGACTATTTTTATGTACCTTGAAGGAAATATCATATTGTTAACAACAAGAGTAAATCTAAAGTGTTTTTTTTAAAGGTTTTCCCATTTTCTTTAACCAAAATTTTATCAATCAAGGGGTTATAAAATATTATATTTAGAAAAAAAAACTAATAAAAAAAAGAAAAGGAAATAAAGTTTCAATATAAATTTATTGGTATTAGGAGTTGGCTCGAAAAATAGATCATTAGTTAAGAGAAGCTTTTTTTTTCTTTTTTTTTTTTGATTTTACAAATTTATAGACATAAAATGCCTCTGTTTAAAAAGCTAAAAGCTTTGGTTAGGAAGCTTGAGAATTAGATTGATAGGATTTGTAAATGTTAAGGGTTAGATTTATTAAATTATTTAGAATTAGGATCAAATTGATAGAATAGATAAGTACTGAAGACAAAATGTAATATTATACCAGTTAAAAACAGGTTTTTCATTATCAATTCATGAGCGGGGGACCGAAATAAAAACATAGGCATAGTTGAATGACCATTTGCATAGTGTACTCTATTCTTTTTCAAATCTATACTCTATTTGAATTTAGAGTTTTACAAATATATATATATATCCTTATTTAAATAAACAACAAAAAAGAATTAGGTGTTAATTTATTTTAATAAGATAAGATAAATGATAAATGTATAGTTTAAAATTATTCATTTTAATCAAAGGAATGATAATATTTTAATTTTCATGATTTTTATTATAAAAATTCTCCTTATACTTACCACTTATTTTTATAATTAAATAAATTATTTTTCATTGAATAGTAATTGGTACTGGTCCTTGTCTAATGCCCAACCTTTCGACAGCTATATTTATAAGTGAAGTGATACTAACAGCAAAGAAAACTGATAAATTTTAAAGACAAAAAAAAGTTAAAAACTGATGTCAAATTTTAACAATAAAATTTTTAATTAAATAAATTTACATTTTGAATGGATTAATTTACTCTTTTTAATAAATTTGGATGGTACATTTTAGCTGCAAAGTTACTATTATATTGTCACATGAAAAAGGAGCACAAATATTTAAGAGTAATAAATGAGATATTGGGTAGAATTGATAAAGTGGGGCCAAGGACCAACACTAAAAGAAAGCGTGAGATTTTGTTGACCTCATTCAAATTTTATTTATGGCGTCAACCTACCCCTATGTACAATCACTTTTATTTATTATTATCCTCTGCTTTTTTTCCTATATTTTTATTTATATTTGAAATTTTATAATAATATTTTTAAAAAAATTTAAATTTGAATTCTCCCTTTAAAAATAGAATATATTTTATCAATATTTCTAACCATTTAATGTTTACATATATGAAGAGTTATATTAGTAATGAACCACAATTTTATCATTACAAGTATGACTTCGATATTATAAATAAGTGTAAAATATAAACATATCTTTTAAACAACATAAATAAAATACCCTTTCAAATATAAGTGTAAAATGTTAATATAAAATGTCTTGTAATATTTTTTTAAGATATAATTGTATTTTTTAAAGTATAACTTTTCTTAAATATGTGTTAAATAATATATATATATATATATATATGCATATTTGGACCCAAAACTTTCCAGCTACGACATTTATGTATTTTTAAATACCTTACTAGTAAGTAGTAAATCCGTTGTACCACTTCCTTTTTATGCCATGAATGAGGTTGGCGAGTAAGATCATGACTTCACTTCTCTATCTTTTATTTATTTTTGGTAAATCGGAATCAATTCTCAACAAATATATTTATTCATTATTGTAATTAAATTAAAATTATAGGTAATATCAACGTAAAATATTAAATGCTATGCTTTTATATTAATTATAATTAAAATAATATTAAAAAATATACTCTTTTTTTATAATGTTGAGAGATAAGTATTGAGCAGTTAATCTATTGTTATCGGTTGAACATTATAGTTTAACTTCCTTTTGTAACTAAAAAAACAAAAGATATACTTTTCTCTCGCAATCGAGAGAGTGATGATTTAAATTTTCTACTAGCCAATTCGAATATCTCTTTTTAACTTATAATGCTTGAACGAGATATTGTTTGTTTATAGGATTTACGACATCAAAGATAGCATGTTGTGGGCAAGGACCTTACAATGGCATTGGATTATGTACTGCATTTTCGAATTTATGCTCAAATCGAGATGAATATGTTTTCTGGGATCCATTTCATCCATCGGAAAGAGCTAATGGGATTATCGTAAACAACATCGTAAGCGGATCAACAAATTACGTGAGTCCGATGAATCTGAGCACCCTCTTAGCTTTGAACTCCGACACGAGGACTTAAGCTGGTTTATGTTTTGTAATAATTAGGGTAAGCAATAGAATTATTTCATCAGATGCATCAGTTTCTCTGCCATGGATTATCTTCTCTTAATGGACAACCATTGATGTTCCCATAACATTTATTTGCCTCAGCTACTATATAGCTATAGCTATGATAGGCTTAATGCTACCATCTACCTACCAATTTATTTATTCATCAATTTCAAATCCAATATTTTTCATTTTCTTCATTCATTAACCCAATTGAAGCATTTTTAAGAAGTGGTATCTAATGAATCTGAATTCAAATCTCATATCAAAATTGGTTAATTCATCCAAATGCGTGTGTGATTGAAGCCTGGTAAAAATTAAAAATTTTAACTCAAGCATATAAAAGATATATTATATAACGGAAGGTCTGAAGGCCTTTCTTTATTTACATGCGGATGTACCCACATCTCTTTATATTTAGGCCGGGACTTAACAAAACTTTAAGGGGTCGGCCTAAAACTTTGTTCAAGTTTAGCTCAGATAAAAATACTAAAACTTAGATCTGGTCTGGTCCACCCATATTAATTTTATTATATTATTTTTTAAAAATATAAAACATCAAAAACATTAAAATAACTACTTTTTAATAAATTGAAAATAAATTAAAAAATCTTTATGCATAAAATAGCACTAACATAGATGCAACTTAACAAACAAATGCCTTTAAAATAGTAGTAAAATTAACAACAAAATAAGAGTTGTATAATACGCAAACAATAACAATAAAATAATAGTAACATAATAGTGAAATGACAACAAAACGATGAGAAAATAACATAATTTTTTTCTTTTTGAAAACTCAGGTCGGGCCTGGGCAAAAGAAGCCTTACTCATTTTCTAAATGGGTCTTATTTTTTGTCCAAACCCATTTTTCGGACCTATATTTTGCCCATAGACACGTCTAGATGGATCGTTGTTTTTTTATGTTATACAAAATGGTTAAATTTCAGTTTTGGTTCCTCTATAATGTTTAAATTTGATATTTAATCCTTATGTTTTAATTTCTAATATAATTTGGTCTCTATATTTTATAGTATTCCTAATTAGTCCAAACAGTTAATATTTTTAACCTTTCGATTAAAATGTTACGTGTTTATATATAATTTGAAAGCAAAATTTTAAATCTGAAAAGTAAATGGACTAAATTATTGAAAATAAAAATAGAAAGTCTAAATTCTAAATATAAAAATTGTATAAAGCCTTAAAATATATTTTAATCTTCAAAACTTTACCCTCTAATTTAATATAAATAAATAATTATATTTTAATAACGGTGAGGGAGAGATAGAGTGGATCCATGACCCTACCCTTGAAAACTTTAACAAAATCACTCAAACCTGGTTTTAAAAATGAAAATTTGCTGTTTTAAAGTTGAATTAGATCCAAAATCTTCCAATTTGGATTACTTTATCATCCCCACTTTATATTAATGTGATTTTGTATGTTTATAATCTTATATATGAAAAAAATATTCCAATTTATGATATGATTTTATTAATAAGTAATATATGCACGTGATATTATCAAATTATAATATATTGAATTTATATATTTTTAAAAAACATAATTAAAATAATCAAATTTAAATTTAACTTCAAAAATATTAATCAATATAATAACAATTTAAAGCATCATATCAATAAAAATATATATATGTAATATTTATCCTTTTTATTCTCTTATTGCATTTACAGGTTAATTATTTAAAATATGAATATTTTAATATTTTAAAATAAAATTTTATTTAGTTGTAAGTTAATTTTTTTAAAAAATATTTTCAATACAAATATCTTTTCAATTAAGTATTATAAAGATTAAAAATAACTGTGGCTAATGGCACGTCTCTATCTGCTTTAAAGTAGCACATTTCTAAGGGTTTTTCTGTTTGGTCTCTTCAGGATTTCGCATTTTGTCATTTTTCTTGTCTTTTTTATGATCTCCACGGGGGTTGTGGATTGTGTGTACGAATCTGCCAATGGAGAATAGGATGGCGGGGCTACGTATCATTGATGATGAGGAGGAGGTGTTGCGGGTTGCAGGAGTCTCGGAATGCCAAAGTAGAATGTATGATTTTTGTCTTGTGGGTTGTTTCCTCACAGCTAGTGTGGTCAAATTTTAGGCAATGCGCAACACTTCTGGAAAAATATTTTCTTTAAATAATGTTTTGTATGTTCCTACTTTATGTAGAAACTTGATTAGTGGTGGACTTCTAAATAAGGAAGGCACTAAACTAGTGAATCTAACAAACTTGTACTTTCCCGTAATGGAACCTATGTGGGAAAAGGTTACTTAAATAGAGAATTGTTTGTGATCGAGACTGAGTCTAATGCTATTAATAAAACATCTACTTATGCTTACACTATTGAGTCTCTCGATATGTGGCATGCTAATTAGGACACGTGAACTTTCACTCCCTTAAAATGGTTAAAGAGATGAAAATACTTTCTAATCTAGATAACAATAGCTTTAATAAATGTGAAATTTGTGTTGAATCAAAGCATACTAGACCTTACTTCAAACCTGTTACTGATAGGAAGATAGTACTTTTAAAGTTAATTCATACAAATCTAGCAAATTTTAGAAACACTGAGAGTAAAGGAGGAAAATGTTACTATATTACCTTTGTAGATGATTACTCTAGATACACAAAGGTTTATCTCCTAAGGTCAAATGATGAAGCGGATAAAATATTCCTTCTTTATAAATCAGAAGTAGAAAACCAACTTGATAGAAGAATAAAACGGGTTAGATCCAATAGAGGCAATGAATATAGCACTAATTTCTTAAAATAAGTATGTGAGAAACATGACATAATACATGGGTCCACATCCCCTTATACTCCACAACAAAATGGCATAGTTGAAAGAAAGAATAGAATTTTAAATGAAATGATAAATGTCTTGCTTCTAAGTTCTAGCTTGCCTGACAATATGTGGGGGAAGACCCTACTTTCTGCAAACTACATTCTTAATAGGGTGCCTAATAAAAAATCAGTCTGCACCCTATATGAATTATGGAAAGTTTATGCCCCTAATCTACAATACTTGAAAGTGTGGGGTTGCTTAGCTAAAGTAAGTCTACCTTCTTTTAAAAAGAACACCATCGAGTCTAAAACTTTTGGTGCAATTTTTAATGGTTATGCTTTAAATAGTGCGGCATATAGATTTATATCCTTACATGCTGCTTTAAGTAATGCATGACATACAGTTAGATGAACATGCTTCTTCCTCTTCTAGCTGTTGGGAAATGTGTCCATATTGTAGTTGTAACACCCCCTACCCGTATCCGTCGCCGGAATAGGATACGAGGCATTACCAGATTTTACTGAATTAATTTTTCTGTTATTACTAGTTTAGATACTATTTACTATTCATCTATCAATCATGTCATAATGTCCCTTGGATGGGCCTTCGAAGCCCAAAATATACATCGGGACTAAATTGATATTAAATCGAAGCCATAAGAAATTTTTGCAAAATCTCAAAGTTATACTTATTATGGCCATGCCAATGGCTAAGTTACAAACATCCATTTCTATGTAATATTGGTATTTAGTCTATACATGCCATTCTTTCAAAAGAAGTACTCCAACCTTCGAGCTCCCTAGCACTACAAATCAGGGAAAAGAAAACGGGGTAAGCACATTGTGCTTAGTAAGTTCATGCAACAGGAATTATACTTACCATATTTTACACATATCATCTAATAACATAAGCACACATCCAATTCAAACATACATATACCTATCACATACAAACTCAACTTTTGCATTAGTTAAGTAAACATCATATAAATTCATTTTAAAGATAAATGATTGATGAGCTCATCAATTTCATGATTTCCATTCCCTTGTTATTTTTCCATATTTATCCCGTTGAATTTCTCGGAATTTTGATGGATTTTTCAGAAGTACACATAAGTGTACAAATCCGGGTCCGTCAATTCATATTCATGTGCGCACATTTCCATTTCAGAGAGCACACTCCCGCGAACCTCATCCTTACAGCGGGATTACCAGTCCAGGCTAAATCCCATGTAATATAAACTCATAGAGTATTGTTGGGATTACCAGTCCAGGCTAAATCCCCTGCAACGACAATTACTCTAATGAGCTTGGATCTGAATTACCAGTCCAGGCTAAATTCAGACCCTAATTCGGATTACCATACAATAAACATCCAAATCATATTCACATCAATAACAAACATTTCAAGCATTTAGGAATATAATTCAAGTTACACGAACTTACCTCGACACTTGTTCGTAACCAAAAATCTACTAATCCCAAACTTTTTCTTTTCCTCGATCTTGCTTCGTATTTGAATTTTCTGGATCTAAATAAATAAATTTAATCATTAATCTAATACATTTCATGTTCATATGTAACATTCTCCATAATTCCATTATTATTAATAGTGCATTCAAAGCTGTCTCACTGAGTTACAGTCATTAAATTATTTATATCTTAAGCTACGGAACTCCAAATTAAGATCCGCTAATTTTCAATGAAACTAGACTCACATATCTTCTTACCATAAAATTTTTAGAATTTTTGGTTTAGCCAACAAGTACAGTTTATTCTTTAAAGTTTCCCTGTTTCATTGTTTGACAGTTCCGACCCCTCTTCACTAAAAATTAATTATCTCATTGTACAGGATTTGGATGATGTTTCCATTTATTTCTTCTGAAAATAGACTCATTAAGTATTCTAACCATATAAGTTATAACTCATAATCATTTTTGTATAATTTTTAATGATTTTACAAAGTCAGAACAGGGGAACCCGAATTCATTCTGACCTTGTCTCACAAAATCTATTATATCTCATGATTTACAATTTCATTGATTAAACCGTTTCTTCTATGAGAAACTAGACTCAATAAGATTTAATTTCATATTTTATTCATCCTCTAATTCGATGTCTAAAATTTTTGGTGATTTTTCAAAGTTAGACTACTGCTGCTGTCCAAAACTGTTTTAGTGTATGATGTTAATTACCATTTTTCCCTAAACTTTCAATAAATGATAATTTCATCCCTGCTCAATTAACCTCTCAATTGAGCTGATTTTTCTCAATTAACACTTTATCCCATCACTTTAAACTACTTTATAAGCTTTGGAAATCAGAATTTTAGTACTAGACTTTAATTCCAAACTTTTTCACAATTAGGTCCTACAAAACAATTTCTATTGAAATTACCTAATAAAATCATCTCATAAACAATTTAAAGCTTCAATTTCATCCTATTTCATCATAAAATTCCAGCACATATTCATAGAAACTTTCAACTTCATCCATAAAATCAAAAACTAATGAATTTAGTAATAGGACCTAGTTGTAAAAGTCTTAGAAACACAAAAATTACAAGAAAAAGGCAAGAATTAACTCACTTGGTGCAAAAATTATGAAAAACCAGCTTGAAGAAACCCTTAGGACGTTTTTGGCTGATGGGAATGCAGAAAAATAAAGAGGAAACTAGATAATTCCACTTTAGTCCTATCTTTTAAAGCAAATTTTGCAATATTCCAATTTTACCCTTAATTCTTCAATTCTCCTGATTTTTCTCAGCGTATGCCGCCCAAAATATCTCCTTTTGGGGTTATTTTCAATTTATGTCCCTCTTCATTTAACAATTGAGCTATTTAACCGTTCTAGTAACTTTTACACCTTTTTCAATTTAGTCCTTTTCACTTAATTGACTACCCAAACATTAAAATTTTCTAACGAAATTTTAATACCATATAACTAACACTTCATAAATATTTATAAAAATATTTTTGACTTGGTTTTACGAGATTGAGGTCTCGATACCTTATTTTTACCCAATTTCTTCAATAATTTCTTTTTCTAACTAATCACTAAATCGGTAAAATTTTTCTATCGATATTTTCATACTATTTTCCTATCATACCAATATTCATGCAAAAATATTAAAATAAATTTCTCTTTAAATTAGATTTGTGGTTACGAAACCACTATTCCGATAACCTTGAATTTGGGCCATTACAACTCTCCCCCCTTAAGGATTTTCGTCCTCGAAAATCTTACCAGTAAAGAGGTTCGGGTATTGTTTCCTCATTGCCTCCTCCGGTTCCCATGTCGCTTCCTCTATCCCGTGCTTTTGCCATAATACTTTCACCAAATTTATCTTTTTATTTCTAAGCTCTTTTGTTTCTCGTGCCAATATCTTGACCGGTTCTTCACTGTAAGTCATATCCGGCTGAATCTCCACTTCTGTCGGAGAAATAACATGTGAAGGATCTGATCGATACCGTCGTAGCATAGACACATGAAAGACATTATGAAATCTATCGAGTTCCGGTGGTAATGTCAATCGATAAGCGACCGGTCCAATTCTTTCTACGATTTCATATGGCCCGATAAATCTTGGACTCAATTTGCCCTTTCGACCGAATCGGAGAACTTTCTTCCAAGGAGACACTTTAAAAATACCTTATCACCCACCTGAAATTCAATCTCTTTTCGTTTAAGATCAGCATATGACTTCTGACGATCGGAAGCTGCTTTTAGACTATCTCGAATCACCTTGACTTTTTCTTCTGTATAAGCTCTGAATTCTTCGGTACACATACTCTGTCTCTGAATAATAAACAATCATCAGTTCCAATCTGAAATTCTGAATCATTACCTGACTCACATTGTACCCGTTTAGCCTGTAGCTTTTCATCATTTTTCTGAGCTTCATATATTTGTTGTAAAAATGTCGGTTTAACTCTCAACTCAGCTACGACTGAACCATCATCAACCAAAGACAACCGGGCATTCATAGCTCGTAAAGCAAACAGAGATTTTCGACTCAGAGCATCAGCTACAACATTGGCCTTACCCGGATGGTAATCAATAACCAAATCATAGTCTTTTATCAGTTCAAGCCACCTGCGCTGTCTCAAATTCAAATCTTTCTGTGTCATCAAATATTTCAGGCTTTTATGATCAGTAGAAATGCGACACTTTTCACCATACAAATAATGCCGCCATATTTTCAATGCAAATACAATAGCAGCTAATTCAAGATCATGCACCGAGTAATTTCTTTCATGTGGCTTAAGTTGTCTCGAAGCATAGGCTATAACTCTACCTTCTTGCATCAAGACACAACCTAAACCATTTAATGATGCATCACTATAAATAATAAATTCTTTACCCGGTTCAGGCTGTACCAACACAGGTGCTTTCGTCGACAACTCTTTCAATCGATCAAAACTCTGTTGGCATTTATCAGTCCACTCGAATTTAACATCTTTCTGTAATAAACGAGTCATCGGTGAAGCTATCATAGAGAACCCCTGTACAAATCTCCGATAATAACCGGCTAAACCCAAGAAACTTCTAACTTCAGATACATTTTTCGGTGGACTCCAATTGACAATAGCTGAGATTTTACTCGGATCTAATCTGATGCCTTCTGCGGATATAATATGTCCGAGAAAACCCACTTCTCGCAGCCAAAATTCACATTTACTGAATTTAGCATATAGCTGCTTCTCTCGCAGAATTTGCAACACAATTCTCAAATGTTCTACATGCCCATTTTCGTTTTGGGAATAGACCCGGATATCATCAATAAAAACTACCACAAACCTGTCTAAGTACGGTCTGAATATCCGATTCATCAGGTCCATAAATACTGCAGGTGCATTAGTCAGCCCAAACGGCATAACAAGAAACTCATAATGCCCGTACCTGGTTCTGAAAGCTGTTTTCGGTACATCTGACTCCTTTACCCGTAACTGATAGTAGCCCGATCGGAGATCAATCTTTGAAAATACAGTGGCACCCTTCAACTGGTCAAACAGATCGTCAATCCGAGGCAATGGGTACTTATTCTTTATAGTGACTTTGTTAAGCTGTCGGTAATCAATACATAATCTTAAGGACCCGTCCTTCTTCTTCACAAATAGAACTGGAGCACCCCAAGGTAATGACTCGGTCGAACAAAACCCCTGTCAACAAGTTCTTGCAACTGTGTCTTTAACTCTTTTAATTCCGTAGGAGCCATACGATACGGAGCTATGTAGATCGGAGTAGTTCCCGGAATCAGATCTATAGAAAATTCCACTTCTCTTTCTGGCGGCAACCCCGGTAATTCCTCTAGAAACACATCAGAAAATTCACATACAACTGGCACTGCCTGGATCTTTGACTCAGACACTTTAGTGTCTAACACATATGCCAAATAAGTATCATACCCTTTTCTGATACACCTCTGAGCTGTCAGCACTGAAATCACATTAGATAATTCCTCTGTCTGATCAGATTTAACCCGAAGTAATTCTCCATTCTGACACTTCAACACAATATATTTCTGTCTACAATTTACTACTGCATCATGCTGAGTTAGCCAATCCATACCCAATATCACATCGAACTCATCAAAAGGAAGTAACATCAAGTCAACCGAGAAACAATAACCTCTTACCATCAGTGGACAATTTTTACAAACTTTATCCACCATCACAAACTGGCCCAGGGGGTTTGAGACTTTAACCACAAATTCAGTAGGTTCAATAGATAAATTTTTAACAAATACTAATTTTGTGCATATGTATGAATGTGTAGAACCAGGATCAATCAATGCAGTAATATCAGTATCAAGTAAAGAAAATGTACCAGTAATAACATCAGGTGCTGAAGCATCTTCTCTAGCACGGATGGCATATGTCCTAGCAGGTGCTCGTACCTCAGGCCTGCTTGCAGTATCTCTCGTAGCTCCTCGGCTACCACCGACATCACCAGATGGTCGAGGTGGTCTACCCCTCAAAACTGGATTACTCGGCTTTGATGTCTGTTCAGCTTCTTTTTCACTCCTTTCTGGACAATCTCTGAGGAAATGATCGAAAGAACCATATCGGTAACAAGCCCCGCTCTTTAATCAGCATTCACCAAAATGAGTTTTATTACAATACTGACATCTTGGCTTAGGGGTACCAACACTGCCAACACTGGTCACTGATGGAGTAGAAGGTCTTGGATTAGTACGCTGAAAACCTCGCTCTCTACCCGAATACCCAGTGGCTGAGGTAGAACGATCCTGGTATTTCTTCAATTTCTTTGAAGCAGAAAATTGAGATTTTTCCATCGATCTTTTACTGAAAACCTGAGCTTCTCTTTCAGCTTGTTTCTTTTCTTTGCTCAATTCTTCTGCTTTATAAGCTCGGTCTACCAATGTAACAAACTCTCGAATTTCAAGAATTCCGATCAGTAGCTTAATTTCTTCATTCAACCCTTCTTCGAATTGTTTGCACATTTCAGCCTCTGATTGTACCCATTCCCGAGCATATTTTCTCAATCAGACAAATTCTCTTTCATACTCAGATACTGATCTGTTACCCTGTTTTAACTCAAGAAATTCTTTTCTCTTCTGATCAAGGAACCTCTGACTAATATATTTCTTTCTGAACTCGGTCTGAAAGAATTCCCACGTAATTTCTTCTTTCAAAACAACTGAAACTTTAGTATTCCACCAGTGGTAAGCTGTATCTTTTAGCAATGATACTGCACATTTCAAACACTCTTCTGGTGTGCAAGATAGTTCCTCCAAAACCCGAATAGTATTCTCTAACCAAAACTCAGCTCGTTCGGGATCATCATTAACTGTAGCTCTGAATTCCTCTGCCCCATATTTTCTAATTTTATCAACCGGAGCTTTCCCTTTTCTGATAGATTCGGCACCTGTACCCTGCAGAATCTCGGGAACCGATGGAGGAGGAGGAGGGGGAGCTCTAGTTTGCTGCACTATAGGGTTAGTTCTTTCATACTGAGTAAACCATTCATTCATCATTTGATAGAAGGCCATTTTAGCTTCTTCATTTTGGTCCCTTGTCTCGGACCTTCTACTACTAGTAGCTTCAGCTTCTCTTTGTTCTGAAGCCGGAGCATGACTCCCGGCTTCCTCGGGTTGAACTCGGTCGGTAGACATTTACTATAAGAAAATCACATTTCAAATGGTCAGGAGATATCACACTATCAATAATAATTTAAATGGCATGTATAGCTAATCTCATATTTGCTACGTCGGTTCGAGAACCGGCTAAACCGTAGCTCTGATACCAACAAATGTAACACCCCCTATCCGTATCCTTCGCCGGAATAGGATACGAGGCATTACCAGATTTTACTGAATTAATTTTTCTGTTATTACTAGTTTAGATACTATTTACTATTCATCTATCAATCATGTCATAATGTCCCTTGGATGGGCCTTTCAAGCCCAAAATATACATCGGGACTAAATTGATATTAAATAGAAGCCATAAGAAATTTTTCGCAAAATCTCAAAGTTGTACTTATTATGGCCATGCCAATGGCTAAGTTACAAACATCCATTTCTATGTAATATTGGTATTTAGTCTATACATGCCATTCTTTCAAAAGAAGTCAGTTTCAAATACCAAAAGATATAGGTTGATAGTGTGATAAAGCTCCGACTAAACTCCAACCTTCGAGCTCCCGAGCACTACAAATCAGGGAAAAGAAAACGGGGTAAGCACATTGTGCTTAGTAAGTTCATGCAACAGGAATTATACTTACCATATTTTACACATATCATCTAATAACATAAGCACACATCCAATTCAAACATACATATACCTATCACATACAAACTCAACTTTTGCATTAGTTAAGTAAACATCATATAAATTCATTTTAAAGATAAATGATTGATGAGCTCATCAATTTCATGATTTCCATTCCCTTGTTATTTTTCCATATTTATCCCGTTGAATTTCTCGGAATTTCGATGGATTTTTCAGAAGTACACATAAGTGTACAAATCCGGGTCCGTCAATTCATATTCATGTGCGCACATTTCCATTTCAGAGAGCACACTCCCGCGAACCTCATCCTTACAACGGGATTACCAGTCCAGGCTAAATCCCCTGTAATATAAACTCATAGAGTATTGTCGGGATTACCAGTCCAGGCTAAATCCCCTGCAACGACAATTACTCTAATGAGCTTGGATCTGAATTACCAGTCCAGGCTAAATTCAGACCCTAATTCGGATTACCCGTCCGGGCTAAATCCATTTTCCACATATTCTTTGGGAGGGCTATATCAGGATAGGATCACCCGTCCGGGCTAGATCCTTTTTACCGTCAATTCCTTTTCAGAGATCCATCGAATCTCCCTTTCATTCAACCGGGATTTATTTCCTCTTTTCATCAAGAATATCAATACTTCATCAATTATCATACAATAAACATCCAAATCATATTCACATCAATAACAAACATTTCAAGCATTTAGGAATATAATTCAAGTTACACGAACTTACCTCGACACTTGTTCGTAACCAAAAATCTACTAATCCCAAACTTTTTCTTTTCCTCGATCTTGCTTCGTATTTGAATTTTCTGGATCTAAATAAATAAATTTAATCATTAATCTAATGCATTTCATGTTCATATGTAACATTCTTTATAATTCCATTATTATTAATAGTGCATTCAAAGCTGTCTCACTGAGTTACAGTCACTAAATTATTTATATCCTAAGCTACTGAACTCCAAATTAAGATCCGCTAATTTTTCCTGAAACTAGACTCACATATCTTCTTACCATAAAATTTTCAGAATTTTTGGTTCAGCCAACAAGTACAGTTTATTCTTTAAAGTTTCCCTGTTTTATTGTTTGACAGTTCCGACCCCTCTTCACTAAAAATTAATTATCTCATTGTACAGAATTAGGATGATGTTTCTGTTTGTTTCTTCTAAAAATAGACTCATTAAGTATTCTAACCATATAAATTATAACTCATAATCATTTTTTTATAATTTTTAATGATTTTATAAAGTCAGAACAGGGGAACCCGAATTCATTCTAACCTTGTCTCACAAAATCTATTATATCTCATGATTTACAATTCCATTGATTAAACCGTTTCTTCTATGAGAAACTAGACTCAATAAGCTTTAATTTCATATTTTATTCATCCTCTAATTCGATTTCTAAAATATTTCGTGATTTTTCAAAGTTAGACTACTGCTGCTGTCCAAAACTGTTTTAGTGTATGATGTTAATTACCATTTTTCCCTAAACTTTCAATAAATGATAATTTCATCCCTGCTCAATTAACCTCTCAATTGAGCTGATTTTTCTCAATTAACACTTTATCCCATCACTTTAAACTACTTTATAAGCTTTGGAAATCAGAATTTTAGTACTAGACTTTAATTCCAAACTTTTTCAGAATTAGGTCCTACAAAACAATTTCTATTGAAATTACCTAATAAAATCATCTCATAAACAATTTAAAGCTTCAATTTCATGCTATTTCATCATGAAATTCCAGCACATATTCATAGCAACTTTCAACTTCATCCATAAAATCAAAAACTAATGAATTTAGTAATAGGACCTAGTTGTAAAAGTCTTAGAAACACAAAAATTACAAGAAAAAGGAAAGAATTAACTCACTTGGTGCAAAAATTATGAAAAACCAGCTTGAAGAAACCCTTAGGATGTTTTTGGCTGATGGGAATGCAGAAAAATAAAGAGGAAACTAGATAATTCCACTTTAGTCCTATCTTTTAAAGCAAATTTTGCAATATTCCAATTTTACCCTTAATTCTTCAATTCTCCTGATTTTTCTCAGCGTATGCCGCCCAAAATATCTCCTTTTGGGGTTATTTTCAATTTATGTCCCTCTTCATTTAACAATTGAGCTATTTAACCCTTCTAATAACTTTTACACCTTTTTCAATTTAGTCCTTTTCACTTAATTGACTACCCAAACATTAAAATTTTCTAACGAAATTTTAATACCATATTACTAACACTTCATAAATATTTATAAAAATATTTTTGACTCGGTTTTACGAGATTGAGGTCTCGATACCTTATTTTTACCCAATTTCTTCAATAATTTCTTTTTCTAACTAATCACTAAATCGGTAAAATTTTTCTATCGATATTTTCATACTATTTTCCTATCATACCAATATTCATGCAAAAATATTAAAATAAATTTCTCTTTAAATCGGATTTGTGGTTACGAAACCACTATTCCGATAACCTTGAATTTGGGCCATTACAGTAGTAAACATGTAACTGTTTTCTATTTATTTGAACGATGAATAAATAAAGTTAATTTCACATTTCACTATTGTGTCTTTTGTATTTTTGTCTTTCACATTTTGCATGCATAGCGAAATTGTGACAAACAAATATTAGTTCATTGATTATCTAAGTTCAAACTGAAGATAAGTGGCATTGTAAGAACGTTTACATCACGAGAAAGACAACTTACTTTAGTAGATAATATAAATAAGTTCGTAATCTCATAAAAGAATCGAAGTGAGCATTTGATTCAAATATTGAGAAGGGTTATTATGTCGTATACAATTCCAATTGGGGAGATGGCTAGTCTTGGCTATCGGAGCAGTTGACTCCACGGGTAGAGACATAGATGTATTCATTGGTAGAATGATACATTGGACTGGACCCAAGATGAATTAATTCTGAATCTGTTTGTGAATTAATTCACTTGTGACGTTCATGATGTGATATTTTTCTAGAGAGAATTCTCTAAAGAGATTATTTCAGAAAATTTCTAGAGATATTTTTTTATTTACAACTTGACCCAAAAGTTTAGAGAAATTACGAAATTACCCCACTAGTAATTTTTGTGAAATTTTTTTTGATCCGACGTGAGCCCACACTCGGCAGATGTGAGCTTAAGGATTGCGAAGAAGACTACTTGATCGAAGCGCTCTTCCTAGATGAATCGAAAAAGTACAATTTTGATTAAGTGTTTATTACTCTAGATATCACAACCAAGATATTGTTTTGGAAAATTTTTTAAAACTCTAGTTTTTCCCTAAATCTATTTTTTGCTACGCTTTCCAAACCCATTGTTTTCCAACACTAGTAAACATTCTAAGGATGCTCAATATGATGATGAACCTATGAGGAAAATTGCAACTAGTTTTGGTATTGACTTCTTTACTTCTTTTATAACTGAAATTATTGACTTAGATTCAATAAGTGATTCTGTTGCTCATACTTTCATAATAAATGAGGATCCAAAAACATATGATAAAGCTGTAAAATCAATTGATGCTAGTTTTTGAAGAGATGCAATTAACGATGAGCTAGAATCTATTACGTCTAATCATACTTGAGAGTTAGTAGATTTGCCTAAAGGTTGTAAACCTATTAGTAATAAATGAGTTTTTAGAAAGAAATTTAGACCAAATGAATCAATCCAAAGGTATAAAGCAAGACTAGTTGTAAAAAGATTTACTCAAAAATTTGGAGTTGATTTTTTTTATACATAATCTTCAGTTACTAAGATCTCAACAATTCGTGTTTTGTTTGCTTTAGCTTCCATTCACAACTTACTTGTACATCAGAATTATGTGAAGACTACTTTCTTGAATGGTGATTTAGATGAGGAGATCCATATGGAGCAACCTTCAGGCTTTGTGGCACCTGGGAAGGAAGACAGAGTATGCAGACTCAAAAAGTCTTTGTACAGTCTCAAACAAGCTCCAAAACAATGGTATGAGAAATTTCACAAAACTATCTTTAGTTATGTCTTTGTTTTCAATGGTATACTAAAATTATTGGGAGTCTTATGTTTTTAATAAACCATACTCGGTGAGATATTACTTATGTTGTTAGTAGACTGAGTAGATATACTCATAACCCAAGTAGTGAACATGGGAATGCTCTTAAGCATCTGCTTAAGTACCTCAAAGGTACGATGACTTGGGGATTGCAATTTGTTGGATACCCTGCAATCCTGGAGGGATACTATAATGCGAATTGGGTATCTAATAATGATGAGGTTAACTCTACTAGTGGCTATGTGTTTACTTTGGGTGGAGCAACCATTTCTTCGAAATCTGCTAAACAGACGTGTGTTGCTCGCTCCACAATAGAATCGAAGTTTATAGCTCTTGATTTAGCCGAAAAAGAGGTCGAGTGGCTTAGGAATCTACTTGTAGAGGTTCCTTTATGGGGGAAACCTACACCTCTAGTGTTTTTATTATGTGATTCACAAGTTGTCATTTGTGTTGCTCAAAATTAGGCTTACAATGGCAAGAAAAGGCATATACGATGAATGTGTGAGGCACTTAATTAAGAATAGAGTACTCGACATGGAATACGTAAGATCTGAGAGAAACCTAGCTAATCCACTGACCAAAGGGTTATGTAGGAAAATGGTTCTTAATTCGTCGAAGGGGATGGGTCTTAAGCCCATTTGTTGAGAAATTCATGGTGGATACCCAACTTAGTCTTTTAAGTTCAATGTGGCCAAACGAAACCATGGATAGTCATAGTGTATATCTTTACCTATCCCTATGGTGCACAATGTACATGCATAAGGATGAGCTCCTTGCTCTTAATGAGTTTATAGCCTAGGGTTTGGGTGGTCCTATTAAGACGAACTTGATGGACCTACCGAATTTATAGAATGAGCCACTAAATGTTTTTAATAAATTCTTATCTCAAGCTTTGGGTGGTCCTAGCGAGATCGACTTGATGAATTCACTGAATTTTTAAACTGAGAGGTTGAGCTTATTAAATGCTCTTAATGATTTCATAGCCCTGGTCCAAGTGGTCTAACTGAGATAGACTTGATGGAATCACCTACATAAGTGTGAAGGATTAGCCACCTTTAATGAAAGACGTTGGGCTATTTTTCTAGAGCACTTACCAGCATCTCGAGTTATATTGGCTAAATTGTTTATCTATCGCGGAACACAATTGGACCTAAGATTAGTCCTGTGTTATGAGTTTACTCTTATTTTAAAAAGTTTCAGATTCATTCACTTGTTAAAAGAAGAATTGCTCATTTCACTACGTATTAGTGCCAATCTAATAGATACTAGTACTTAAACGGCCAATTTCTTTATTGCTCTTTTTCTCGTCTTTTTAAAAATCTTTATTTCTTTTGCATTAATGGGGGAATGTTGGTAATGCAAAAATTTGACTATTGCAATATGGTCGTTGGAATCTGACCATTACAATATTGTCAAAACCACTTTTTGAAAACAAAAATTTAGTGTCGACTTAAAAAAATGAAAATTGGAGTTGCCACCGATCTTTTATTGAGGTGGGATCGGATCACCTTTAAAAAATGATTTTGGTCTACGAATTAAAAAAAAAGGGTTCGGGAGTCAGTTACGTACAAGGAAGGATTAGCACCCTCGTAACGCCTAAAATTGGTACCGAATTAATTACTTAATGTCTTAAAGTCGAATTCAAAAATGATTCCCCTTTTATTAATGTTATTCATATGCATGTGTATATATATTTTTTTAAAATTTTGAATGAACTTAAACAAGCATAAAAGACTCACTTACCTCGTGGATAACAAAATGTCATACCTCGTAAGTTAGGATAGAACCTCTGAACCCTTGAGTGTAAGTTCGCCTTCAAAAATCCAGGTATTTTGAGATCAAAACATTTAGTCATTTTGGTTCGACAAGGAAATCGAAATCCCGTAAGTTAGGGCACGATTTCTCGAGGCTCCAGTGATGACGTACAAGTTTGTCTTTATTTACAAACCTCGTCTCGAGATATCAAAATGCCATATCCCATGAGTTAGGACACAACGCTTCGAATTCCTGAGATAAACTTTGATTTGAAATTTTTACATTTGAATTGAAAAAGGGATACTCAGTTACTTAAATTTAGCGAGGAAAATTGAAACCCAGTAAGTTAGGGCACAATCTTCTCGAGAATCTTGGATACCGAGTATTGTGTTTTTTTGAAAACCGTTGAATAAAACAATTTAATTACTTTAATTAAGCGTAATCTTTTAAACAAAAAAAAAACGATGGAATGATAATGTATAATGCGAAAGGATAATTCGTAAACTAAAGTGTACACTAATGAGCAACAAATAAATACAAATAAGCAATACAATACACATGAGAGCAATCATCTTTATACAAATACTAACTTTAAAAGCTAATGAATCAAAAGTCCATTTTGAAATAAATACCAAGCAAATTAACACAAATAAAATGTAACAAATTTTAAAACAACTAAAAAAACAAATGACATGAAAGAAGGGAAATTATATAAATTTAAAATAAATAATATATACATATATGAAAGTTTGAAATAAATCAAAAACATAGTTAAAAATAAATACTACATAAAATAATAGTATCCAAATAAATTTTAAAATAAATATTATATAAGAAGAAAATCAAAACACACAAAATAATATACATATATTAATTTAAATAAGTAATACATATGGAATGAAAAACTTCATAATAATATATATTAAATTTTTAAAAAAATAATAAGGCATGAAAAGCTTAGAAAAATAATACATATAAAATTAAAATAATAATATACAATAAATTTAAACAATGTTAACAATAAATTTAAAATAATATTGAGCTTGATCATAAAAATAATATTAATTTTAAAATTAAATACATTAAAAATAAGGGAATAATAAATGCTTAAATAAAATTTAAAGAAAATCAAGCGCATTAAATTAGTAGGGATTAAATTGAACTCAAAATAGAATTAAAAGGGAAAAAAAAAAAATAAAACAAAATGAAGGGCCAGAGCATAACGCGCGAATAACATGAGGGCCAGGAAATATTCCCTTCCCTCAAAACGCTGCATTTTGATGTGGACCAAAATGATACAAAAAGAAAATGTCAGGCAAAATTTAAAAAACCATAAAAGAATTTATTTGAATACGTTACAAACGTGGGGGACCATTTGCGCAAATTCCCCATGCGCTACAAAACGCACGGATCTTTTCCCAGGTCGGGTCACTACGCGGGTATACATGGCAGTACGGCGTCGTTTTGGAGTCATTGAAACAGGCCCCAAACGGCGTCGTTTATTTCATCATATACAAACCAATTTTAACCCTAAAATTAGCAGCCATTTATGATTTGAAAATCAATCCCTAAAAAAAAACTAGTCCCGCCCTCTCCGAGCGCCGTTCAGCAATCAGGCCGTTTAAAGGCCCTCCACCCTTCGCCCGCCTTCGATTGCGACAGAGCGAACAAAGGTTCGACTACCAGGTAACCGACTTTTAATTGTTTATTTTTTTCTTCATACATGATAAATAAATAAAAAAGATTCAAGAACAGAAAAGAAAATTATCGAGAGAGGAAAAAATGAAATCACCCCTGAATTTCTGTCTTTTAGCAATTTTTATTTCTTTTTTTGTATTCATTTCGTATCAAGTATCCCCCCATTTTTACATATTCGTGTTTGGCTTTATATAGCCGAAATAACAGAGAAAACAACCAAAAAAAAGGAAAATAAAAATCAGTCCTCTAATTCTGTTTCTTTTTTTGTAATATAATTGCTTTTTTTTTGCTGTTTATTCTATTTTCCTTGCTTTGCTTGCTGTTGCCGCTTGTTTGTTCTGTTGCAGGAGCATGGCAGATGGCGTGGAGGCGCACGTGGGAGTTGCTGTGCGTGGGAGCGGTGGAGGTTGAAAGGCATTTAGGGTTTTGGGTGGTTTGCTGATTGTTGCGCCGCGAAAATGGGTTTTGTAAATTGGGCTTATGGGGTTATTATTTATTTTTTTGGTTTTAATACAGGCCGGGCAAAAATTGGGTATTACAAATATGGTTGTTCGAATCTAACCGTTACAATATGATCGTTGGAATCTGACCGTTGCAATATGGCCATTGAATTTTTTGGACCATTTTGCCCATTTTAGAATACTATAAATAGGAAGCTATCTTCCTCGTATTTCACACAACAAAAATTAAAGTCTCTACCACTCTTCTCGTCTCCCTCATCCTTCTTTATTATTTTACTAGAAAATTACATTAGAGGAAGTTATGTTTAGGAGTTTGGGTTTTAAGCGGAATCCATTTCTGATTACACCGATCAAGGTGAAATAGCTTCTAAGGAAGTGGTTCTCCACAACACAATATTTATTTATTTAGTTAGTTTTCTCTTATTATTTGTACTTGTCAGTATTAACGTCTTTGTTTTGCAGTAGTAATTATCCAACATGTGTCTCGAGACCTAACTGCCAAAAATGCAACTTTCTCAACAAGCAATTTGATGCCAAAACATTTCTTAAATCATCACAAAATTGCACCAAACGAAAACACATCCATATGACATGTAAAAAAAGCACAATCAATAACTTAAAAATAATGGGAAACCATGTATCTTATATCACAATTAATAAGTAGATAGTTAAACCAACTAGATACACATCTTTCTTAATTACTTAAACGAAGTTACACTTCATCAATTTCTTACACAAGAACCATTTTAATTTACTTTAACTTAATGCACACCTATTAAACATGTTTAATTGCATTCAAACATCTAAAGATCATGTCACTAATTTCAATATGACTAATCCAATTAAACTAACCATTTAACTAAAGTTTACTTACTTATATTTATATTTGCATATGCTATAAGATAGATAAACTCAAAATCACCTAACCATTCAACAAAGGCTTGCATCATTAACATATTTACAAATTAAAATATTATAAAGACTCCAAAATACTTCCTAATGACTTAGATACATGCCATACGTAACTAAACATAATAAAAACATTACAACTAATGGATGAGATGAGTGTTGATAGCTTGGATGCTGGTGGGTCACTCCAAAAACCTAACGAGACATGCGTACGAAAACAAACAATTTCGCACATCGAGTATTGAATACTCAATAATACTAACATAATTTTAAGTTAAACATAAAAACTATTAAGATAATAAACAAACTACTAATACAATAAATTGAATCATTAATAAATTTAGAATATCATTTCAATATATCAATTTCAGTATCAAAATCATATTATATTCATTCTATTATATCCATTATTTATGCATTATTTTTAGAATAAGCTTTCATAATCAAAATCTCAAATGGCATTCGATTAATCAAAATCTCAAATGGCATTCGATTAATCAAAATCAAAGTGAAATTTCATTATCAAATCAAAATAACATTTCAATTTCAGAATCAAGATGGCATGTTGATTATTTACTTTTATCCCTATTAATTGGATGCAGAAAAAAGTACAGGTACACAGATTTATCCTCTAATACTCCACAATAAACACTGAAGTGATGACCTAGCATTAATGCACTAATCCCCTTTACACTCCATAGAATGTAATGCACCTAAATGCCAAAATGCTCCCACCAATACGTACATGAATCCTATGGCATCCAATTATATCCTAACTATGTCTATTATTGTTTAATAGGGTGATTTCATGATTTCATAGTGTCAATACATTCAATATTCTTAGTCTCAACTCATTATCACATGACATGAACATATTATTTTCTCAAAATCATTATCAATTATGTATTTAACAAACACATATCAAGTTACATGTTTCTTATCAGAATTTTATAAGAACTAATCATCATAATGTCATTGTGAACTTTGTATATACATACCTGACAAACTTACCCATTGTACCAAAATTCAACAAGGCATAGTCCAACTTAACAAAAGTGTCATTCATCACTACTATTCAATAGGTTTAGTTATTTAATTAATTTCGTGAAAAGAAGATAAATTATGAAAGTACAAACCATTATCGATAATCCTCGATGATTTTCGCCTTCCCTTTGACTAATCACACATTCAAATTAAATATGTTAAACATTTATTCAATTTAGTCTTTATAAACTCTATTATCTGAAATGTTCATATTTTACAATCTAAAGAGTTGAAGCTATTATTATACAACAATTTCATCCTAATTTCTAACCTTTTTTCTCTCTTAACTTAAGCATTCAACCATGTTTCAATCTAAAATTTTCCTCAATTCAATAATCTAATAAGTGGGCTTTTATTATCTACTTTCATTAATTAAAATTCGAACTAAAATTGAAAGAAATATCCTACCTATGTCCTTGTATAAGCCATGGCAATAGAGGAGAGAACTTAAGCATTTTTCATTGTTTTTCTTTCTAGTGACCGATTGGAGAAGAGAGTATAATGGACAACTTTGATTTTATCTCTTACTAACATGTTTCAATTATAATTAAATAAAACAATTCACACTAAATCAATGGTCATTAGAGTTTCATGCCAAAATTAATGGCAACCAGCGGCTTGGATCTATACATATATTTATTTTGGACTAATTGTTTTTAAGGACTTGGTAAGTTGCAAATCAAGGACAGACATAAAATTCCAATCAAATTTCTTTATACTCATCTTATAATTTAATCCCTCCACTAATTTATAAAATAATTTAATCTATTTAATTATTATTTGCTTTTGTTCATTAATCTTGTATTCAACTTGCTACTTCTCAATTTGAAATTTTGAATGACCCAATTTAAGAAATTCGATTTTAAACTAGATTTTTCGACATCAACGAAAATCGAATCATTACATATATTGTATAATAAATAAATTTATTTAACATTTAAATTATTTTATTATTATCTTTTTATCAATTAGAATATAATAGCATACCCACAACAAAGTGCGGGCATTTATCTAGTATTATTGAAGGTAATTCCCAATTACCCTATTAGGTTTGAAGAAAATCCCTCAAATCCCCTTAGATTTATTTGCGAAGCAAATTTTAGATTAAAAGATAATTTTAACCTTATTATTTATTTATTGTTATAAAATAGAGAGAGATTGGGAGAATAAAGAACAAAGAAAATATGAAAACAATAGAGAATGTACTTTATTAATCAAAGGGATGATTACAATGCTTCATCAGAGTCTCTATTTATAGGCATAAGAAGTATAAAAGAAGTAGATATCTAATTCTAATAACTATTAGAATTTAAAGCACATTAAAACTTTATCTTGATCATGATGGACATCCACTTAATAAGATATTCATAACACTCTCCCTTGGATGTCCATTGGTAGATAATGTGCCTCATTAAAACCTTATTAGGAAAAGCCCTATGGGATAAAAAACCTAATGAAGGAAAAAGAGTACACAATCTTCTATTACAATCTGCCTCGTTAAAAACCTTTACCAGGAAAACCCAATGGGACAAAACCTTGATTAAAGAAAAATAGTACAACTTGTTTTTTGACTCCCCCTAATGGCAACATTCCATTACATCTTTGAGTCGACGCATTCCAATCTTGTGTAATAGTATTTCAAATATTGAAGTTGGCAATGCCTTAGTAAAAAGATCTGTTAAATTCTCACTAGAACGAATTTTTTGAACATTTATATGACTTTTTTTCTCAAGATCATGGGTGAAGAATAATTTTGGTGAAATATGTTTCGTTCTGTCATTTTTGATATAACCACCCTTCAATTGATACATGTTGCATTATCTTTGTATAAGATAGTTGGCATCTTTTCCTGTAAAGGTAAATTACATATCTTCTAGATATGCTGGGTCAATAACCTTAGCCAAACACACTATCGACTTGCCTAATGCATTGCAATTATTTCAGCATGATTTGAAGAAGCATCAACTAATGTTTGCTTTGTTGAACACCATGATATGGCAGTACCCCCCACATGTAAATAAATATCTTGTTAGAGATTGACCTTTATGTGGATCTAATAAGTATCAAACATCAGCATGCCCAACTAATAGGGATTTTGAATCATTTAAATAAAATAACTCCATATCAATAGTCCATCTGAGATATCTAAATACATGTTTAAATCCATTCCAATGTCTACGTGTTGGAGAAGAACTAAATCTTAACAAGGTTACAGCGAAAGTTATATCAGGTCTTGTGTTGTTTGCAAGATACATCAATGCCCTTATGGCACTTAAATACGGTACTTTAAGACTAAGAAACTCTTCACCATCCTCGCAAGGACGAAATTGATCTTTATTCACATCTAATGATCGTACAATCACCGGAGTACTTAATGGGTGTGCTTTATCCATGTAAAATTTCTTTAATATCTTTTCCATATAAGTTGATTAATGAACATGAATTTCATCTTTTCAATGCTCGATTTGTAAGCAAGATAAAACTTTGTTTTTCCAAGATCTTTCATCTTAAATTCTTTCTTTAAACAATTTATTGTATTTTGAAGCTTTTCAGGAGTTCCAATAATATTTAGATCATCAACATAAACATCAATTATCAAAAAATCTGATCCAAACCTTTTTATAAATACACATGGCCAAATTGGATCGTTTTTGTAACATTTTTTTAACAAATATTCATTAAGACGATTGTACCACATACATCCAGATTGTTTTAATCCATATAATTTTTTCTTTAATCTGATCGAGCAATTTTCTCAAGAAACTCTATATGTTTTTAGGATTTTAAATCTTTCAGGGATTTTTATATAAATTTCACTATCAAGTGTACCATTTAAATAGGTTGTAACAACATCCATTAGATGCATATCAAGTTTTTCACGTACTTCCAGACTAATAAGATATCTAAACGTGATTGCATCCATCACAAGAGAATATGTCTCTTCATAATCAATGTCGGGCCTTTGCGAAAATGCTTGTGCTATAAGTCAAGCTTTATATCTTACGACTTCATCAATTTCATTTTGTTTTTACACAAATAACCATTTATATCCTACCGGCTTTACACCATTAGATGTTTGGACTATAGGTCCAAAAACTTCATGTTTAGAAAGTGAATTCAATTCTGCTTGAATTGCATCTTTCCATTTTGACCAATCTTTTCTATTTTTACATTCCTTAATAGATTTAGGCTCAGGATCCTCATTTTCTTTTATTATTTCAATAGCAATATTATAAGCAAAATTGTTGTCAACAACTACATTTTTTTTGTTCCATTTTTTTCTCGTATTGACATAACTTATCAATATCTCGTTATTTTTATCATTTTCATTTTCACTTTTAGGTACCTGAATCTCTTCTTGAGTTTTATAATTACTTATATCATGGGTCTCTTTAGGAACCCTTGCCTCCACTATATGACCATCTTGAATGTTTGCTCCTTTACTTTTACGAGAATTTTTATCTTTGGAACCGACCGGTCTTCCATGCTTCAGGCATGGATTACTTTCTTTTGCAGTAACAATTTGCCTTATTATGACATCAATTCGTATTGGAGCATTTTCAGTTGGTATGTGAGATTTTAATGAATTTGACAGTTGATTTGTAAAATGAATCATCTGTTGAACTTCTGGTTCACATGGCTTTGTATAAGGATTTTAGACATTAATAATTCATTTCATGTACTTTATTAATCCAGTTTTTTATCCTCTTCCCGTAATGTTGGAAAAACTGACAACTCATTTCATAATTAAATCTTGAATTAATAGCTCAAAAATATTATAAGGAGACTCATATAAAAATACATTCTCAATCTCTTATTATGACTCATCTTTGTGCTTTGTGGTGAAGCAGTTGGAACATATACTGCACGTCCAAAAATTGTAAGATGGGAAATATTTGGCTCTTGACCAAAAATCAATTGTAATGGGGAGTATTTATAATTTATTAGCTTGATACGTACATGTAAATCTCATGCTGAAATAGGAAGTTTTGTTCTCATAAGTAATGGTTTAGCTATTAGTTGGAGGCATTTGATAAACGATTCAGCTAAATCTTTTTGTGAATGAACATGAGCTACAGGATGTTCAACTTTTATCCCAATTGACATGCAATAATCATTGAAAGCTTGTGACATAAACTCACCAACATTAGCAAGATGAATTGTTTTAATTGCATAATCTGAAATTAATCATTTAAACAAGCAATCTCGCAAACGACAAGTTGCGAGTTGATAACGCATGTGATTATTTTTTTAGATGTATCTACCAAAATCATATAATATCAAAAACATCCACATGGTAGTTGAATGGGACCATATTTGTACAAGCCCATTTTTGCCCGGGGCCCAAAACCCACACATTAAACCCAAATCCCAAAAGCCCATACCAACAAAACAAAAACAACAACACAATTCAGCCCAATAACCTACCCAAACTAAACCCACCTAAACAGGCCCAATAGCCTAACCTCGACCCAAACCCAAAACTTTTAGGGTTTTAGAACCCTAACTCTCCCTGCTACACCGCCACCCCCTCACGTCAGTCCTCACCTGCTCCACCTGCAAACATGCAACAATAAGAAGCAAAAATAGATTAAAAAAATAGAAACAAAAAGTTGTGTAAAAGGCTATATAAAGCCATTCAACTATCTGTAATTGTGGGGGGGGAAACCGATCTTGAGGTTTTGTGAAAAAGGGGTCTTCTTCTCATTTTTTGTTAATTTTGTACGAATATTTTAGGAATAAAAAAAGAGAAAAATAGATTCAAAAAAATCAAAAAAGAGATCTAAGGTGATTTCGGTTTCTATTGCTCGATTCTCTGTTTTTTTTATATACAAAAACAACTTCGAAAATTCAAAAAAAAAGAAACAGATCTAAAAAATCAAACACTCAAAGTGATTTTCCATTCGTTTTTTTATATGCATTAGCCTTTTTATTTTATTTCTTTCTCTATCAGTGCAAGAACATAAAAAATAAAAAATAAAAAAATTTACCCTTTTTTAATTTTTTGACCACCGTGTACGGTGGCCGGTGCGACGCCGGCAACACAATGCGGCGGTCCCCTGGCCGGAACCTGGACTTAGTCCAGAGAGAAATTCCCCTCCCTTTTTTTTTTCTTTCTCAAATGCCAAATGATTTTTTTTACCCAGATAGTGGCTTTTATACCCTTATAAAACGACGCCGTTTTGGCCGGCGTCCTTAAGCCCCAAAACGACGTCGTTTTGACTCGGCCAGGACCGACCCGACCCGAACCACCTAGGATCCGCGTGTTTTTGGACAAAGGGGTTATTTCGCCCTCAGTCCTTCCGTTTTTGAGGCTGTTTACAATTGGGTCCTATCTCCTTTTATTATTTGTTTTAATTTTGCCCCAGATTTCTATTTTTCTTTCGATTTAGTCCTTTATGTGGAATCTTAGTTATTTATTATTAAATTGGTTATTTTAATATTATTATTACCATTATATTACCTCATTAACGCTATTATTGTTATTATTATTATTTATGTTTTGTTAATTTCAAATTTTTATTACATATATATGTATATACATACATACGATTTTTTTAAATATATATATACGTACATATTGTTTTTAATTTTTATGAATATATATGTATACCCATACTTATATTTTTATATTTTATAACTTATATACATATCTATATATCTATATACATTTTTAAAATTTTCACGAATATGTATATACATACTTACATATATATATTTTACATATTAAATGTGTATACTTATATATATATATATATATTTATTTTATTTTATCCACATGCATATATTTTTCTCATATGTACATACTTACATTGTTTTACTTTATAATACGCATATTTGTATCTCTTTTGTCTTTATGTAATATATATATACACATACGTACTTTTATTTTTATATATATGTACTTATGTTTTCATACTTTATAATTTATATACATATATATATATATATATACTTTTATATTTTTATAATTTTAATCATTTTGTTATTTACTTATTTATTTAAGATCTCATGATTATTTTAAGAGAATGTTTTATTTTTATTTGCTTATACATCTGTTATTTTGTGAAGTTGTTGGTTTGTTCTTTTATTTATTTTATTTTGATTGCTATTGCTCGTATTATTTTTTTATATACTTTTGTATTCATTATGGTTTTGCCATGCATATCAACAATGTAATTTGTTTTCACATTCTTTTATTACGACTTCGTGTTTTGTTTTACTCAATATGTCAAAAATTGTTTTAAATAAATGGCATTTCGTGTTTAGATTCGAGAAAGTTGTACCCTAACTTATTGGGTTTCGACTTTTACAATAAATCTAAATACACGAATATTCTCAAATTCAAGTTTTAAACGACCTCGGGAATTAAGAAAAGATCGTGTCCTAACTTACTGGGCATGACCCCTTTTTAAACCCGAGATGGCTAAATATCTTTTAAATAAGTGAATTTTCGACTTTTTTTCTCGTATCAAGGATTTGATACGTCGTGTCCTAACGCATTGGATATGACACGTCGTTTTCTCGAGATGAGGATTTTTCTAAAAAAATAGTAAGACAATATTTTGCATTTGGAAATTCGAGGAAACGTGCCCTAATGTGCCGAGTTTCGATTTCTCGTTTGACCAAATAGCCAAATATCCTCTTAAATCTCAATCCATGTCGTTCACGTTTTTAGGATCGTATTTTTTAAAATTCTTTGAAGTTTTCTGTTTTTCGACACTAAGACATTAAGTAATCAACTAGGTACCAATTTTAGGCGTATCGAGGGTGCTAATCCTTCCTCGTGCGTAACCGACTCCCGAACCTGTTTTTCTGAATTTCGTGGACCAAAACTGTTGTTTTAATAAAATCAAATCGTTTATTAAAAACAACCACTTTTCAAGGTGACCCGATCACACCTTATCAAAAAGGATTGGTGGCGACTCCCACATTCGATTTCATTTTTCAAAACCCAAGTTGACCCCGTTTTATCAAAAAAATGGTGTCAACAGCTTGGCGACTCCACTGGGGACTTAAAAAGAGAGTCAAGCTACGTGTTGATTAATTTTTGTCTTTTTGTCGAAAATTGAAAATTTTGTTTAAATGTACGATCCTTTCGTTGCAATTTGTCCGTCATTTTTGAGGTTTTTAATATGTTTACTTTTTGTTTTTTTTTTTGGTCCAAGCCTTTTGATATTTCTGCACATTGCATTGCATGACCGCGGGTCACACCCTCTTAAGTGGGAGTGAGAAACTATGCCTTCGTGAGGTTTTCACCTCCGCACGGGATAGTGTATGGCTTTCGGGATACATCCGTACCTATGTCTTCGTGAGATTTTCATCTCTTCATAACCATAGGGAAATGTATTCCCCTGAACTGAACTCAGTCCGTATGAGCCTATAATGGGTGAGGATTGAGGAATCTGCTGGTTCGGGTACCTTATCTTTAGAACCAACCCTCATATAGTGGACTTAGGAACTTAACCTAGGTAGAGCCATTCCAAATCCCTAGTGGTTACCCAACTAGGTACTTTTGTTTTCCTTGTTTGCTTATGTTTTGTACTAACCCATCTTGTTTTGTTTTGATTATGATTGCATTGCATTTGCATCTTAGGAAAGAGATATTGATTCAAATCCAATTACTAAATTAGAAAGCTTGTCATGGAATACGAATTCCTTGATAAAGTGGAAAATAATACGACTGCCTGAATATATTCTGAGAAACACAAGAAGGACGATGGAAGAGTTCGTGACCTTGCTTCGTGGCCTGAAGATTCAAGGCGATTGTCTAAGAGCCTTCGACATTCCAACTCCCTTAGAGAAGCTGACGAGCCTTATGAAGATGGGCAGATGATGGATCGCGATCAAGATCAAGAAAAGGAGCCAGCAGTGACATCTATTGGAAATTGGCGAGATTATCACAAACATGCGGATAAAGAAAAAGATCGATGTTGTCTCTTGGAATATAAGGGCAAGGCCGTACATGCATCTGCTTTATGTAAAGGAATTTGCTTTCTAGAAAAGTTTCCTAAATGTAATTGAATCAAAATCAATGTCTCTCTAGGCATTCATTTTATGCATCTACATTACATGCATTGAAAGAGTCTAATTGAGTCAATTTATTTCAGCTAATTTGGAAAACCAACCAACCAAACACCCTTACGGTATCCAAGCAAAGACTAGAGAAATGGAACAAAGGTTGGAGAAATTAGAGCGAATGCAAATACAGATGCAGGAGCAATTGACCGAATTTCAACAGGAAATGAGAGACCAGATGCTAGAATTGCAGAGAACTATGATAAGCCAGTTCAACCGATTGCTAGGTGGAGAGTTAGAAGAAGTGAAAAACTCGGTGATCCACTTTGGGTTGATAAAGAGGATCTTGCATACTCCCCAGATTATACTCTGATAAGTGTCCAATTCCAACCAAATAGGCATCCACAACGGGCACTCTCTACTATCAGATCCCAACATTATCAGATTGGTACATTAACACCGGTGAATTGTTTGACAGGCCTAGGATCCAATTTGAGGAACAATTTTCCTGTTGCTCTTGTTAAACCAGCAGAAATAAAACAATCAAGGGTGGAATACCCAGACACTACAAAGGCCCCAAGAAAGAAGGGGAATAAATGGGATAATGCAAACAGATATAACAAGGGCCACTCAAAACCAATCACTGTGGGCCGGCCAAAGACAGAAACCACCAGACATCGGAGTCCTTTAAAGTAAGAATCTGGAGTGAAACCAGGTACTGAAAAGCTCCAGTTCACACCAATTCCGTGTCATATAAGGAGCTATATCAAAGATTGTTCGATGCGTATGTTGTTGCTCCTCATTACTTAAAACCCATACAGCCTCTGTATCCCAAATGGTATGACACGAACGCGCAATGCGACTACCATGCGGGAATTACAGGGCATTCAATAGAGAATTGCATTGCCTTCAAGAAGCTAGTCGAAAAATTCATTAACATAGGTATTGTCAAGTGGGGGTGACTCATCTAGTGCAGAAAGCCATCTACCCAATCATGTTGACAATGGGATGAATGCGATGTATGAAGCAATGTTGGCAAGTGTTCACACCAAGGTCATACATGAAGACACAAATGAAAAAGGACCTTGTTAGACGTCCGCCTTTATAAATTTGGGAGCGTTCTAAGCAATTGAACTGTAGAAGAAATCCTTCTAGTTTTAGAGCTTATTTAGAGTAATGTTCAGAACATTTTCATTGTTTTTAGCCTAAAAGTGATATAAATTCTTTTGTGAAATAGGCTAATGTCTGAACGTCATTATTCTAATAAAATACATCTTTGCATTCATTTTTGAGCCAATATTCTTTCATTCTTTTGCAATAATTGTTTCTTCATTCTTTTGAATTATCTTCCACATCATTCATTCATAATCATATTGTATAAATAATTATTCATAAATTTATACATTCTTTTGTATATTCTTTGGTACTTGCTATGGGTCCCCAGATATCAATGACATGAGCGACACTGCTACAGACTCAGATTTTCCTCTTGAGCGAGGTATGTGTTTGGACGGATCTCATGACTTTGAAAATGACACAGATCGTAGCTTATCTCCGGACTGGTTGAGGATGGTTGAGCAGGAGGATAGACGGATCCTATTTCACAAGGAACCATTAGAAATTGTAAGCTTGGTAAAGATTAAAATTGACCTGACCTCAAAGATGAAGCAAGACCTTGTTCAAAGATGTCTTTGTAGGATCATACCAGGATATGCCAGGTTAAGCGCTAATAATGAAATCTACACAACAACACAATGACAAAATTTGCAGTGTAAATGACGCAATGAAAATTCTTTGCCGGGGCAATGCCTTTCTTGTTAACTCAGTATAGCTTTTTCCCGTTTGAAGTCGAGTTTCTATCTCTTCAAGTTTTGTTGGATTTTATCCTGATTGAAGAGGAGGATCCAAAGTTTTCTATCATAGTTTCGCCCCAAAAGGCTCTATGAAAGAAACCTGATACCAAAGAGGGTTTTTCGCATACAAGATGAAAGTGAGAAATCTTATCTATAAAAACATTGATTCTGATCGAAAGGGTTCAGATTCAAAAAAAAATCAAAATCAAAATCAAAAACAAAAACAAAAAAGGAAAAGAAAAAATCAAAGTCAAAAGCAAAAAGAAGAATCGATCAAAGTCAAAACAAAATATGAAAAGAGGAAAAGAAAAGAAAAGGAGAGGCCAAGGCGAAAACCCAAAAAGGGCGCTTTGTGACCAAAGGTGGTTTTGAGTTGAAAACCCGAAAAGGGCGACTCAAATTTTGAGCAAAATGGGGCAGGGACATCACCATTATCGAAGACTTCTAATGGGCATTGCTTCACTATTGAGATTATTAATTACTTCATCAAAGGGATAAAGGCTACTGCATGCGTCAATGTCATCATATGCCGATATAGAATCCCAGAGAGGATGGTATTGGAAAATGCATTGAACTGGAATGACAACACGATAGCTGAGGGCTGTAATCAGTTTAAAATCAGGCACCACGGTTTGTCACTGTATTGCAAGACAATGAAGTTTAAAAAAAAAGATAGAAAATGAAAATGAAAAATGAAAAATGAAAAAATGAAAAGTAAAATGGAGAGGCTAAGGGGAAAACCCGGAAAGGGCACCTTAGGCCAAAGGGGATTTGAGTTGAAAACCCGAAAAGGGCGGCTTAAATATTGATCAAAATGGGGCATGAGGTAATCAAAGCAACTCGAATCTTGACCAAATTAGGCATGTGGTGATCTTGCTATGCCTGAATCAACAGGAAAGGATAGGCGACATCTTGGGGCATCGACAGAGCACTGCAGATCTCCTAAACACATGTCCAACTCAAAATGGTCTGCAAAAAGTTTGTACAGAGGAGTTCAAGCTGCGATATATGGGGCACCCAATTCTCATATTATTTGTTGTTCTTGGAATACTTTTTTCCTTTCCAAGATATACATTCCCAATTAATTTCTTTGTCATCCTTCTTTACTATTTTCGATAATTTGTTCTTTCGAGCTATGCTCAGAACCTACTTTATTCTTATCCATTGTTATGACCTTTTTGCAAATATGTTGCATTGGAATAATGATTAATGGACTAATAAAACTTTCACAAGGGAATTTTTGCATATTACTCTGAAAAGTTTCTAAATAATAAAGGAGCCTGAAACAGGACTATTGTTTAGAACACACCAATTTTAAAGGTTTGAAATTTGAGAAGGAATAGTCTAAATTTAGACTTTCTCTTTGGATTTTGTTGTCAAATGCGTTGATTGACAAGACGCCATGTTGGTGACAAAGCTTAAATAAATAAGCAAGTGATGATCATCAGGCAATAGGAAGAGGTTACCTCAAAGAAGAAAGCCTCTATTTGCGCATAAGTCTTTGGTACGGCACCCTAGGGATGGTGTAAGGAACCAGAACGATGTAGATCCTGTATCCTTGAATTGGATAAGAGAGGATTGAGGAAAGCCATATTTCTACCCTTGGATTACGGTGGAAAAATGATGGTACAAATTTTGCGCCCCAATGGATTAAACTTTGAGGTTTACAATGGGGGGCAATCTGACTAAGTGATTCTTTGAAAAGTCGGTCAAGCGAGAAGGCGTTATAGAACGTCAGTCACAAAGCCTTAATAAATTTTGAGTAATGACAACCTAAGCAGGATCGTTCTCGGAAAAATAAAATTCTGCATTCATGCAAACACCATTCACACATGTCTAGTTAGGAGCATTTGATTCATTTTGATCATGCCATCCTAATCATTAGGCATAATTAGGTTTATTATACAGGTCATGTTCCCCAGAGCACAGATCAGTGAAAATCGAAAACAAAGCCTTGCCTCTATCGGTTGCAGTGGAGCTGGTTAAAGATAGCAGATCTTGCCTTTCTGCGTTAACAGCGAAGCAGATCGAAAACAAAGCCTTGCCTCCATCGGTTGCAGTGGAGCTGGTTAAAGAAACAGATCTTGCCTTTCTGCATTGACAGCGAAGCAGATCGAAAACAAAGCCTTGCCTCCATCGATTGTAGTGGAGCTGGTTAAAGATAGCAGATCTTGCCTTCCTGCGTTAACAGCGAAGCAGATCGAAAACAAAGCCTTGCCTCCATCGGTTGCAGTGGAGCTGGTTAAAGAATCAGATCTTGCATTCCTGCATTGACAGCGAAGCAGATCGAAAACAAAGCCTTGCCTCCATCGGTTGCAGTGGAGCTGGTTAAAGAAGCAGACCTTGCCTTCCTGCATTAACAGCGAAGCAGATCGAAAACAAAGCTTTGCCTCCATCGGTTGTAGTGGACCTGGTTAAAGATCGCAGATCTTTCCTTCCTGCGTTAATAGCGAAGCAGATCGAAAACAAAGCCTTGCCTCCATCGGTTGCAGTGGAGCTAGTTAAAGATAGCAGATCTTGCCCTCCTGCATTGACAGTGAAGCAGATCGAAGATTACAAGTCCTATATCCCTGGCCAACAGTGGAATAGGTTGGAAATTACAAGTCTTATCTCCCTAAGCAGTAGTGGAGCAGATTGAAGAAACCAATCCTATCTTCCTGAAGTTGCAGTGAAGCGGATTAAAATGATAGGTCTTATCTCTCTGAAGTTGCAGTAGAGCAGATCGCATCAAGTCTTATCTCCCTAAGCAGTAGTGGAGTAGACAAAAGAAATCAATCCTATCTCCCTGACGTTGCAGTGGAGCGAATTAAAATGATAGATCTTATCTCTCTGAAGTTGCAGTAGAGCAGGTTGCGTCAAACCTTATTCCCCTTAAAGTTGCAGTTGAAGCTACAAGTCTTATCTCCCTGATGTTACAGTGGACCAGACTAAAACCACAAACCTTGTCCCCTTGAAGTTGCTGCGAAGAAGATTGAAGCTACAAGTCAGATCTCTCTGAAGGGCAGTGGAGTGGATCGAGGAAATAAGACATAATGGCCTGGAAGGATGCTACTTGGAGAAGAGAAGCACCAAGAAGTCAAGACTCAACAAGACCGGGCAAATTTGGTCTTTCTTAGTCTTTGCTTCATTCTCGTTACACGACAATAAAGCAAAAAGGGGCAGCTGTATAGCCCAAATTTGCTCGAGGCCCAAATAACCCTTATAATGGCCCAAAACCCAAAACCAATACCAATCCAATACCCACCTAAACTAACCTAAACCTAGACCCAAAACTTAAGCCCAACTAAAATTAAACCTTAATGGCCCAAACGGCCCAAAATACTTAAATAGAAAAAGAAACCCTAGCCTTCTAATCTCTAGCGCCGTACCACCTGCCCTCTGCCACCGCCGCACCACCTGCTACCGCCACTAACTCAGCCACCTACTCCATCAACATCAATAACCTGCAAAATCAGAAAAGAAATAGCAGCAAGCAAGCAAATAAAAAACTTGTAAAATGGCTATAAAAGCCAAGCAAAAATCTATTGTAAGGGTTCGGCCCCTCTTTCACGATTTAAAGAAATAAAAAAGCAAAAAAGGCAGATTCAAAAACCTTTTTTGGGTATATTTATTTTCCTTTTCTATTTTTATTTTTTTCTTTTTTTCGAAACTATTTGTATTTGATTTTGTTTCTTTTATTTTTTAAAACTATATATATAACGTATAAAGGTAAAAAAAAAGCAAAAAAATACCTTTTTTCGAGGGCGCCGATGGCTAGAGCATTCGCCGGATGTTGACCGGAGTCTGGGCTAAAAAGGGGAGGGGGAGAGAATTTCAATTTTTTTTTTAAAACAAAAAGACCAAATGATTTTTTTTCTAAAGAACTTAGCTTTTATAGGCCCCCAAAACGACGTCGTTTTGGGGCAAGCCTCGAATGCCAAAAACGACGCCGTTTAGCTCCTGGCCCGAAGATCCGACCCGCTCCAGAAAGGGGATCCGCGTGTTTTCACCTGAGGGTCTATTTGCGAAATAGATCCCTCCGCCTCTACACCTTGTTTCAATTTGGTCTTTTGTTTTTCCTGATTTTGGCCACAAAATTTTGACTGTTGTTTCAATCTGGTCCGGAGACCATACGCACAGGTCTGCCAGAACGGCTCCGTTTCATCAGTGGGGAATATTGCCTTTCAAGCCCTCCTCCTGTTGCGCGTGTCGTGATTTGATCCGTTTCCTTGTCTTCTCATTTTTTATTTCGCCCCCTAAGATTTTGTTTATTTTTAATTAATAATCCTGTTTTGTTGTTTTAGCTATTTTTATTAATAAATTGCTTATTTTAATCTTGTTACTACTATTATATTATATCATTAGTTTTATATTATTATTGTTATATTTTTATTTTATATTTACTTATTTAAATGTAAATATATTTGTCCTATTATCATTATTATTATAACTATTTATATATATCTTTATCTTTATATTATATATATATATATATATATCTTATTATTATATATTTATATATCTCTTTATAAACGTTTTTTATAGCTTATATACATACGTTTTGTTTTATATATTCATATATATACCTATATAAGTTTTTATTATTTTATTCTTGTAAATATATATATACATGCATACCTTTCTTATAATACATATGTACATATTTTAACTTTTGTGAATATATACATATACACTTACTTTTTATATGTATTTTATTATTTTCATATTTTATAATTTTTATATACCTACATATATATATATATCTCTTTACATTTTCAATTATATTCACTATTTATTTATTTCATTTTCATTATTATTTTGAATGAATGATTTAATTTTATTCGTTTGTATACGTTGTTATGTTGTATGTTGTAATTTTGACCTTTTATCTATTTTATGTTATTGTTGTTGCTCGCATCATTTTTATACTTTCGTATTCATTATGGTTTTGCTATGCATAAAATGAAATTTGTTTTCACATTCTTTACTACGACTTCGTGTTTTATTTTACTCGATATAACAAAATTTGTTTTAAAAAATGGCATTTCGTGTTTAGATTCGAGAAGATCGTACCCTAACTTACTGGGTTTCGATTTCCACGATAAATCTAAATGCACGAATCTTTTCAAACTCCAGTTTTAAATGATCTCGAGATTTAAAAAAATTGCGTCCTAACTTACTGGTCGTGATCTCCTTTTTTTAAAATCCGAGATAGCTAAAACATCTTTTAAACAAACATTTTTACGCATCGAGAATTCGAGACATTGTATCCTAACTTACTGGATATGATGCCTTTTTCTCGATTAACGTGAGATATGCTTCTTTTCTCAAAAAAATTTTCTTTTAGCATTTTAATACAAGGATCGTATTTTTAAAATTCTTCAAGGTTTTCAATTTTCGACATTAAGACGTTAACTAATCAACTAGGTACCAATTTTGGGCGTTACGAGGGTGCTAATCCTTCCTCGTACGTAACCGACTCTCGAACCCGTTTTTCTGAATTTCGTGGACCAAACTCGTTGTTTTAATAAAATTAAATCGTTTATTAAAAACAACCACTTTTACGAGGTAACCCAATCACACCTCATCAAAAAAGATTGGTGGCGACTCCCGTTTTTTCGTTTCATTTTTCAAAACCCAAGTCGACCCCGTTTTCATCAAAAAACTGGTGTCAACAATATTCATTTCAGAAATGCAAGACATTAAATCTCAACTTTAGCTAGTGAGTTTCTGAGAATCAACATTCATTGAGAACAAGCAACAAATGAGAATTCTTTAAATTAAAGAATCTTCTAGTTCTTTATTGAATGTCCATATGAATTCTCAATTAATTTTCGCATCATATATGATCCAGGATGGTCTAACTGGTCATGCCAAGTAATACATGCATTTGTATTAGTAAACTTCTAGTTTACTTTAACATGTGTTTCAATTGTACTAAATTGTAACAAATTGACAATTTTATTATCATTCCTTTTAATTTGTATCCACATATAAGTACTATTGTGACAATTACTACTGGAAATGTCTAAATTAATGTGAAGTATATAATGCTACAAATCAATAAATATAATTTCTAAATAATTATATGTAGTATTCACTTCAGAGAATATGTCAAAATCTTCAAATGCCCAAAAATCTATTACTAGAGTGGATCTTATTTTTTAGGTGTACAACAGGCACATAACCAATGACTTTTCATACATAAGTTTTCTCTCTTGCAAGTTCTCATGAGTTATATTTTACCACGTAATTTTAATTGAGAGCTTATTCTGAATATTGTAGAGTTATACTCACAGTTTTTAAAAAAACTTGCAACTTTAGGTGCATCCAACCATAATAAACTTTAGATAGAATTATCATATTCTATTGGTCATAAGTAGATCTTTCACAGTCAAATATTTTGCTTTCAACCCTTTAATGGGGATGATGGCAAAAGAAGATCACAAAAATTATAAAATAAATATAAATTAATAACTCAATTCCTTATTTTTATTCATATAAAATATAATATTTTCCTCATTCACAATCTCAATATGAGATCCATTACAAATATCTTTTTAAAAGTAATGCATTAAATCACAAATTTTGTGCTTTTTAGATATTGATATATTAGCTCTTCTGGACCTTTCAACTAATTTTGTACTATCAAATATTAGAATAATATTTGTTTGTTTAAGTACCAAACAAGATAAATATTTTCTATCTATAATGATAAAATTCATTACTACATTTTCATATCCTTCCTCAAAGAATATTAACAGAAACAAAATATTTGCGCATACACCCACATATGTGGCCAATAATATTTCATATCACATTGATAACATAAATTATCTTTACCCTTTAAAGAGTTATCTTGAGAACTCTCATTGTTCTCTTATTTATTACTATGTTCTCACTTTTAGTGATCCATAATTATATCTTTTATTTTCTTTATATTTGCATTCACTTCAGGGAATGTAACAAATCTAGTAAGACAGACTTCTAAACGCCTTTATTGATTTTTTTTATTTCATAATCATCATCGTAATCATACGTGGATTTTAAATCAAAATCTATCCATTCATGTTGTCATGATTAGTCTCGTATTATAATAAACATGATATAATAAATAAAACACAGTCAAATATACTTGAAAATCTTTAACATCATCGTCATCACCTTGACTATTATCACGAGCACTATTATAAGTAGTAAAACAACTTTGTTTTCGTCATAACATTTATAATCTAATAGTAAAAATCATTTAATAAACTATCAAAATTTTAGTGTACGATGTTTGAAAATTATCTGATACACATTGTACCATATTTCAATACCATATACATATTATAAAATCTTATGTTGCTCTAATAAAATATTTATAAATTCAATTTAAAAGATATAATACAATCATTTAATATTAGCAAGTTAATAAGACTAAATAGATCCTATCAAATTTCCCTTTAATCAACAATGGTAGATTAATAACATTTTCCACCATAATTTTAATCAAATTTAAGAATAAATAACAAAAAAAAATTAAACATAAAAATATTACACATAATATAACTTAATTAAAAAAAGCATACCATATTAATAGCAAACATGTCTAATAAACAATTATGTCTTTTACATAAAAAAATTTAACCTAAAAAGACAAAAATCAAATACCATCAGAATGTGAGATTTATGCTAAATAAAAATTAGTAGTAGTCATACCTTAATTGAAAAAAAAAATATGGTCAAAATATAAAAGTTTCTTATCAAATCTATACTTTACCCATGCTTGTACAGTAAATCAAAGATCGGGAATAAGAACCATAATCCATTCTGAGATTGAATCTTTTAACACCCCAAAGATGAAGTTGTAAGGGTGAAAGTTTAAGGTGAAAAATAATTTGATCGGTGGAACGACTTTTTGAAAAAAAGAAGAAGAGAGAATCATCGTGCTGGTAACGTGTTATAAGGACAAAGTACCATTAAAGGCCCCTTTTTTTTGAAATTTATCGAAATGGGCCCGGTATTTTATTATTTACCGGAATGGGCCATTTTCCCCGAAAACGCGTTCCCGTCAGCGCAATGTCAGGGGACGTGTCAGCAAAACGCGTCCCTGGAGGCGCACTTTGCTTACGTGGACACAATGCGTGCTTACGAGGACGCGCTTTGTTGCTACGTAGGCAAAGCGCGCCCCCAAGGACGCGTTTTGTTGCCACGTAGCGCACCCCTTGGGACTCGTTTTTGCCGTTTCTCCCACGTTAGGTTTTGGGTTTTTAGGGTTAAGGTTTAAGGTTTTTAGGGTTTTAGAGAAAAAATTAAATAAATAAGGGATTAGGGTTTAGGGTTTCTTAATTAAATTAATTATAATTTTTTAAAAATTATATTAGGTTTCGTGTTTATGGGTTTTTAAGATAAAATCAAAGCAGGATGCTTTATTAGAAGAATTTCTGAAATCGCGCCCACATGGACGCGCTTTTGCTACAGTTGGTCCTAAAAAATAATTTCGAGTTGACGTTTCTGAGAAAATAGTATTAAAAAACGCTTCAAGTAGGATGCTTTATCAGAAGAATTTTTGAAATCGCGCCCACGTGGACTCGCTTTTGCTACAGTAGGTCCTGAAAAAATAATTTCGAGTTGACGATTCTGAGCGAATAGTATAAAAAACACTTCAAGCAGGATGCTTTATCAGAAGAATTTCTGAAATCGCGCCCACGTGGACGAGCTTTTGCTTCAGTAGGTCCTGAAAAAATAATTTCAAGTTGACGTTTCTGAGCGAATGGTATAAAAAACGCTTCAAGCAAGATGCTTTATCAGAAGAATTTTTGAAATCGCGCCCTCGTAGACGCACTTTAGCTACAGTAGCATGTTTGGGGTGAGGCAAAAAATGTTCTCAGATTGCATAAGTTACACAGCAAAAAAATTTAGAGAGGCTAAGAAGGTTAGAAATTAAATATGAGTGAATGTATTAGTGTTGTTATTTACTATAATGGTGAGGTTTGACACACCGAGAACGGTGTTGTTTCTTTTCAGAGAATACGGTGCGACTGGTTTTTAACCAAAACATAGATTTGACATAACTTTGTAAAAGAATTAGGCATAAAATTTTCGAAACGACGCCAATCAAAATTCTGTCTATTACGCATCGATTTTGTTCTTCTGTTGATCTGGTGACATATGACTCGTTCGACATAAAAGGTGCTCGTAGCTTGGAGGTAATGGTGCAGACTCATCTTGCTAATGGAGCACCTTATATTGAGTTATATGTATAATTTACATTGCCAAATGATGTACTTGTGACCGGTGTTCGAGATGTATATACGACCCCTGACCGACACTCGATTAGTAGGTTACAAAACACGGAACAACCCATGTTTGGTAGCGGTGTGGAATGCATATCCCCTGCAAGACACTCTGTCGGTGGATGGGACATGTACGTCGGTGGTTGGATGTTTGATGCTGGAAATACGTACTGGGGAACAGCATCAAGTTCTAGTGGTTCGCAATCTACATCCAATTGGGGACGTTATAAAATGCCCAGAAAAAGGGATGATTTACTCCCTACGACGTCCACCGCTGAGGGGACCTCGTACGCTGCAGATGATGGTAGGTTAGAAGATGACTCCGATGTGGATCCACCTCAAGAGCCCGGGCCCGATGGTGCAGAAGTTGGCTTATTTTCTGAACCGGAGCTTATTCCAACAGAACCTGAAGATGCTGAAAGCGGTTCAGATGAAGAAGAAAATTCACGATTCAGAGCATACTCACCTCCAGCCCACATGCATAATGTCGATCTGTCTGCAGATGATGCGTTAGAGTTTCCAGATCTACCACACCGGTTGTGTGATCGTACAAGTTTGGGGCTAGATTTGGGTGAATTTGAAGTTGGTAATCAGTTTTCCAACAAGGATAGTTTTATTGGTGCTTTGAAACAACATAGCATCAAAAATGGCGTTAACTACCACGTCGTTAAATCCAAATCTGATAAGTTTAAGGCGAAGTGTGCCGTACAAGATGGCACATGTTCATGGAAAATCTACGCCTCGTTGAGGAAAAAGACAGGGTTGTGGGAGATAAAAAAAGTACAAAGGTCCACATACATATGCTGCAGGTACAGTATTGACGGTTTCTGAATAATACCGTTATTATGTAATGTTGCATTATTTAATGTACTCTATTTATAGGTGTTTCACAAGATCATCCTAAGATGCATTCAGCTATGTTAGCTAGCTTGATACTGCCCACGGTGAAAGCAGATCCCAGGACTTCAATGCCGGTGTTAATTGACAATATTCGTAGCCAAAAGGGGTACACGCCCTCTTACCGCAAGGCTTGGATAGCTAAGCAGAAGGCGTTGGAGAAGATGCATAGTGGGTGGGACGCCTCATATAATGAAATATGGCAGTGGTGTCAAGTGCTAGAGAGATACGTCCCAGGTGCCATCACAAACCTTAAAACGGAACATGCGTACTACAACGGCCGATTGCTACGTGGATGCCAAGTGTTCAAATGCCTATTTTGGAGCTTTAAGCAATACCGAGACACATTTCCATACTGCAAGCCATTGGTGCAAATTGACGGTACCTTTATGTTTGGTAGGTATACTCATCAGCTATTGCTTGCAGTGGCATAGGATGGCGGTGAGAGAATTCTTCCAATTGCATTTGCAATAACACCGGGGGAGTCATCTGATGATTGGGATTTCTTTCTATCTAGGTTAAGGAGGCATGTGTGCCCCCAACCTGATATCTGTATTATTTCAGATCGGGGTACAGGTATACTAGCTGCATTTGATCGACAGAGAAGCTTATGGCAGTACACACACCATCGATATTGCCTAAGGCACGTTACTTCCAACTACTACAAGCAATATCCATCTAAGAGCAAACGTCGACAAGTGACCAACATGGGTATTTAGTCTCTATCTGTGTTATTTCGTTTGTCAATTTGAATTAGTTGTAAATGAAGAAATGGTATGTAATATTTGCTATGAACTTATATTGGCAGGGTATGAAATCAATAAAGACCGTTTTCACGAGATGTTGGTAATTTTATGTTCAATTAACGGAGAAGGGGTGGACTACCTTTGTAACATATGTTTCGAACAGTGGGCACAAACATACGACGGCGGCCTACGATATGGTCATATGACCTCAAACCTGGCTGAATGCATAAATTCTGTTCTAAAAGGAACGCGCCATCTACCGATAACATCGGTTGTGCGAGAGACATATTTTCATTTGGCGGCGCTATTTCCAAAGCGAGCAGCGAGTTATGCAGGCCAGATGCAGGGAGGGCATATATGGTGCAGTAAGGTAGTACAAGAAGTTAACAAGGCCAAGGCATGAGCGAACACCATGCACACAGTGTGTCACGATCGAGACAACTTATGGTTTCGCGTGACAGAGTTAGACAGACTGCACCAAGGTGTTGTTGGCGGGAAATATCGTATACACTTGCGAAACAGGACTTGCGACTGTGGGATGTTTGATGCACTTCGTTATCCATGCGCTCATGTTATTGCAGCTTGTCAGAATCTCCATCTGGATCCGATGAGCTATGTGGATGAAGTGTACAAATTAGAAAACATGTACAACATCTGGAGACATGTTTTTCCACCGATCCTAGATGAACGTAAGTGGCCGCCCGTATCTCTTGCTCTTTTTAAGCTGTGACCAGATAGAGAATTGCATCGCAAACCAAAAGGTCGACCTTGCTCAACTAGAATAAGTAACAATATGGATATCCAAGAAACAGCCAGTCAATAGAAGTTGTGCGGATGGTGTAAGAATCCAAGCCATACAAGTCGATCATGCCCAAATCGCAATAGTTGAATGTCATTGTAAACAAATTAATTTTTTTTTTATACCAATCAAAACATTTTGTAAAATCTAACATTTTGTTAGTAACATTATTAATTGTTAATTGTATTAATTGTTAGTAAAAGTATTAATTGTTAATTGTATTAATTGTTAGTAAAATTGTTAATTGTTAATTGTATTAATTGTATTAATTGTTAGTAAATTTATCAAATTATATCATATTAGGGTTAGGTTTAGGTTTAGGGTTAGGTTTTTGTTAAGGTTAGGGTTTTGGGGTTTTTAAATTAAGGGTTTAGGGTTTTTAAGTTAAGAGATTAGGGTTTAGGGTTTAGGGTTTTTAAGTTAAGGGTTAGGGTTAGGGTTTTTGTTAGGGTTTATTAATTAAATTATAAATTTATAAATTTTTAATAAATTAGTTTAGGGTTTTTAAGTAATAACTCAAATAAATTTCTATTTTATTACATTAAATAATATCAAAATATTCAAAATGTTTGTACAAATATATTAAAATACAAATCAATCTCCGTGCCCAAAAGATTCAGTGCCACATGGCGGCCGTCGACGGTTACACGCTGGATTCCTCCTTTGTCCAGCTTCCGGTGAAGGTTGTGATTACTCCAGCGGGGATTCTGGTTCCTCCAGTAGGGCATCTGGTTGTCGGTGTTGGGATGATGAGCCACCTTGATAGAATAGTGAAGGTGGAGGTGTTTGCATCACCAACGGCGATGGTGTTTGAAACCCATACGGTGATGGAGATTGGTAAAAAGAAGAGCTCCCCGACGGCCCCTCTTGCGATCCCTCGTGTGACGTTGACCTATACATCGACGGTCCACTTGGCATAACAGAAAATGGATATGAGCCGGGCCATTGGCTCCAACCTGCCATAGGACTCGAAAAAGGAAACATATAAGGGTTAGGATACATAAAAAGGCTAGGATACGCACCTGGCATCATTGGAAAAGGCTGTGCTGTGGGTATCGTTTCTTGAACTGCTGGGTTGGGTGACTGTGTCGGTGCTCTCACTAGGCCTGGTGATTGAATAGCCGCTGATGATGGGCCGAGTGAATGTCTGGGCCTCGTTGATAGATCTGCGTCGTCGTCCCTTCGTCTTGGATTTAAAGGCCCACGTCGTTCCCTTTGGACACATAATTGTCGCTGCCTCTCCTCTACATATAGTAAATACAGCTTGCCATGGATCCTAAACCATGGCATGTATTCCGGCACGCACGCTAACTCCGGAACGATGATCGGTTCCAGAATAGGTATATAATCAAGTCGACCTTCCCACACTTCGATGTAGTGGGACCAAAATCTCGGCCAATCCGTATGCAATTGCTGTAGGTCAATTTTGTGGTGATCATCAAACACCTCAGGTGCCACGGAAACCGGTTGTCTACATCCAAATTATCGTAACACTCTGTCTGACTGGTGCATCTCCACGATCGCATAGCTGATCAACGCGACTTTCGTGTGCCAAGCGTTTGGATTTTGGAGGAACTCATCCGGAATTACTGCCCGAATTGCCGGATCCTCGTATGGTGTCCATTGAAACTATATGAACATGATAGAAATATTAGTTATATACATAATACTAAATACTAAATACCAATCCACTAGCTCATGTTGGAAATATAAATTTTATTTAATACTTACATGTGCTTCCGACTGTTGGTCTAATAGAAGCCGTATATCTTCAAAAGAGGTAGGTAATCGAGCATAACTTGCCGGATGGTTCCACCTAATTAAAAAATATTTAGCATACTATTATTTTTAAAAATCTACATAATAATTGTAAAAAATCTAATATAAAATTTACCTCGTTATGAGTGAGAATGTATATGGGTAGTCCACTCGAGGACGTAGAAATAGAAAGCGAAACCGTGCTAATGACTGCAGTAGTGACAGGCAACCTCCGATTTTCGCTTTACTCAGTCGCGTCGCCCCGCACATCTCCCGATATAATATTGCCAAGACGGCAGACCCCCAACTCAATTCACCAACTGCTCTAAAATCAACGAGTTTCAGCAGCCATCTTAGATGTACGAGGTTCCGTGACAAGTCGGCATCAGATAACCTCCAATTATCTGAAGAATGTATGCCCGAGCATATCGAATTCTTTCTACTTTGGTTGAATCATCATCCGGATCCGGGACTGTGTCTCGTAACCAGCCCATCTCGATCCGACCTCCGTTAATTTTTTCCAGAATAGCACCTAACAGCTCATAGCACACCGCTCCCCAATCGCCAGATTGAACAGACCCGGTGACTAGGTACCCGTCCACTGGCAATCCCAATTGCAGAATTACATCTTCCAAAGTGATAGTGCACTCTCCACATGGAAGATGGAATGTGTGCATCTCAGGTCTCCACCTCTCGATCAACGCACTGATAAGTTTGGGGTCCAACCTGTATCCCCGGCCTACCGTCACCACGTGTCAAAAACCTGCTTCCCGCAAGTAATTCTCTACCAACGGTGATGGAGGACCATGCATATTCCGGATATAGCATTCCAATATCCGATCTACAGACTTTTATAACAAATAATAAATTAATAATTATCTAAAAATGCATAAATAAAAAAATATTAAATAATATTTAAAAAATAAATTTAACACTTACCATTTTCATTTGTTCGACGGATATGTGCTGGTTATCAAGACGAATCAATTCTCCGGCCATTGATAAATTCGTACAAATTTTTACGATTTAAAAAAATTAAAAAAATTAAAATTTTTTTAAAAATAATTAAAACTAGGGATTTAAGAGAAATTTAAGAGGAAATTGAGAGCAAATTAAAATTAAATATGGATTTGAGAGAAATTTAGAAGGAAATTGAGAGCAACTTGAGAGCAAATTGAGAGGAAATTGAGAAAATAATTGAGAGAGGATTGGTTTGTGAAAAAAAATGAAAGGGTGGGGGGTTTTATAGGTTTTTTTTATACTGTTGGGGGGCAACAGTCAAAAAAATGACCGTTGCACTGTTCACGCGCGGGGAAAACGCGTCCCTAGAGGCGCGCTACATGGCAACAAAACGCGTCCCTGGGGGCGCGCTTTGCCTACGTGGCAACAAAGCCCGTCCTTGTAAGCGCGCTTTATGTCCACGTAAGCAAAGCGCGCCCCCGGGGACGTGTTTTGCTGACACGTCCCCTGACATCGCGCTGACGGGGACGCGTTTTCGGGGAAAAGGGCCCATTCCGGTAAATAATAAAATATCGGGCCCATTTCGGTAAATTTAAAAAAAAAGGGCTTTTTTGGTATTTTGCCTGTGTTATAAAATAAAAAGAAATGGGGAGAATAACGAACAAAGAAAATATGAAAGCAATAGAGAATGTACTTTATTAATCAAAAGGTTTATTACAATACTTCATCAGTGTCTCTATTTATAGGCATAAGAAATATAAAAGAAGTACAGATCTAATTCTAATAACTATTAGAATTTAAAGCACGTCAAAACTTTATTTTGATTATGATGGATATCCACTTAATAAGATATTCATAACATTTATAACTTTCTATTCCATTTATTCACTTTTCTATTTTTAATTACAAGAGAGTGAAAATTTAATTTCATTTTGAAATGCTATAATATTAAATATATTTTAATTTTTTCATAAAAATATATTTGACTTCAATCAAATTCAAATATTTTAAATTTATATTTAATTTAGTTATATATTAACTTTGAGATAAAATTATTAAATGATTATGTAAAATTAATTAGTTATCATTATTTAAAAGGTTTTAATGAAAATGAGATCAATTAAAATATAAAAACAAAAAAAAAAATCTTAAAATTAATATAAAGGGTTTGTATTTGGTACATTGACAGTATAATTTTTTTTTATTTTACAAGTAGTTTTACAAAATTGACACGTGTCTTTTTTTAAATATATATATATTTATTTTTTAATATTTTACTATACTCTTATAGAACACTTGTCAACCCCTAATTCTCCATATAGAGTCTAAAAACTTCACTGAAAATGTACCAAATAATTTCTCTAATATAAATATATATAATTTAAATTTAAATAGTTAACATATATATTTGCATAGTCATTATTAAAAGGGAAAAGAAAAAGTAAAAGATAAGATAATTGTCATTGATGACAAGTTTTTTTAAAATAAACTTTAAACTAGAGTCATAACTTAATGTGCAAGGTTTAAGTTTTAAAAACTCTAAGATCTTTTTTGTGTAAGCCATATGTGAGTTACTGGCTAAGTTATATGTATATGCTGAAAAAAATTTGAGAAAGTGTGTTGAAATTTTTGAAAGTTATCGATCAAAGTTCTTTTTTGAGAGAGAAAGGAAAACGTGCCTTGTAGGGCACGTTTTCACTTTGCTAAAAAAAATTCTTTTTTTTTTCTTGCGGTTAGAAATTAAAAGTCAGTAGATTTATTTTTGTCTATGTTTGAGATAGACATTGTTATAGACTTAAGGTATGTTTGAATTTATGATGGTGCCATGGAGCTGGATGACCTAGAAGTTTGATCTACCATATGAGTATAGACTCATCACCTGAGAAGCCGGGTCACGTTGCAATTCAAGGTCCCAGTTGACGGTGATTATACCGTCTCGGGTTGAAATGTAACTAAGGCTTCAAGTTTACAAAGGTTATGTTGTTAAGGGATGGAGCATAAATGGGGCCCAGTTGGCAGTGGTTATATAAGCACGACAACGAGTTCTTCCTCATCAAAGGAGGATGCTTTATAAACCCAAACAAAAGTACGAGGAAGAAAATACAGTGGTGTCTCAGTATAATAAAGAAATATGTCTTATCCATCACCACCGAAGGCAATGACCCTGTTATTATAACCTGTGAAAGAATTAGGGTGTAACAGGTTATGCTAACTAGGTCACCGCCTTTGGTGGAGATAGACAACACGAATTAATTGATTATATTAGAAGACCCCTTATGTTTTCCTTCCTCACACTTTCATATGGGTTTTATAAAGCATGCTCTTCTGACGAGGAGGAACTTGTTGTCGTACCCGCATAGCCGCCGCCAACTAGGGCCCTAATTATACTCCATTCTTTGACAGCATAACCTTTGTAAACTTGAAGCCTTAGTTACACTTCAACCTGGGATGGTACAATCACCATCAACTTGGACCTCGAGTTGCAAAGCAATCCCAACTTCTCAGGTGATAACTTCGTACTCATATGGCAGATCAAATTTATAGGTCACCCAACTCCACGGCACCATCGTGAACCCAAACACAACTTAAAACTATAACTATATCTCCTTTAAAGACAAAGAGAAATAAATCTTTAAACCCAAAAATTTCAACATGCAAGGAAAAATAATTTAAAAGAGACTGAGATATGAGTGAGTAAGGGATGAGAACAACCATTTATATAGGGGATAGGGTGAGGTAAAAAGGGAAATTTTTTAATTTATCCTGGGAATCTTGGGTTGCAAGGATATGAAATTTATCCCGAGAATTTTGGGTTACAAGGGCTTAGAAGCAATGAAGTTGGGCTGGGTATTGAAATTGCCAGAGAGAAAATACTCCTTGCAGGAGGATTTTCATCTGACATGGTAGAGAAAATGCTTCCTGCAAGACTCATTTTTCACTAACATGTTAGACACGTGGCTGGAAAACACGTCTTGTATGAAGCGTTTTCACTATCGTGTCAAGTGAAAGCGCCACCTATAAGGGGCATCTTTTTTCTAAGTGTTTCAACCCTTGCTAAACTTGATTGCTTCTACCTCTAAGTCCCCTAAAACTAGGATTTTTAGGATAAATTTCATACATTGCAACCCGGGACTAAAAAATTCCGTTGCGGGGGAGCATTTTCTCCCCTACAAATTTAAACTTTAAGTGTATACCTCAAAAACCCGTGATGCCTGAGGCATATGTTGTTGTTGGAATCGTTTCATGTGCGTTGATATAAGAGCTCTATAAAATGAACTCAATACAACCCCTTAAGGATATTTGGCATTAGGATTTATCGGTGTTGTCGTGAAAAACTTGAATTTCATGTAGGTTTAGGGATTTGAGTGATGAGAATGATATTTTTTACTATTTTCTTAATTTTAAACATGTGGAACAAGTTATTTGGTTCAAGATATGCAGATAAGTTAGACTCGTTATCCATTATAATGGTCAAATTTGTGAGACCAAAATTGGGTTTGTTTTTGTATCATCCCAATCTGCAAATCTGGTATTCAACCGGAGTATAACGTTAAAAGAGCTTCGAACAAGGATTAAGTGTAAAGTGGGGACCCAAGAAGAATTTTGAGCCTAAAATGTAGATATTTTTTGCTATTTAACCCCGTTACATATGCCATTTTTGAGATCACGAGGGACAATGACCTAGAGACAGTGATTGAATCTCATTGCTCTAATGGGAATGTTGTACTAGAGTTATATGTCAACTTTGTCAAAGGGAACGAAGGTGGCCTGAGCTCGATTACATCATGTCCACCAAATTCCACACCAGATCAGGAAGCTAAAAGTCCAACCACACGGTTGTGCGGTGGATTCACGTCATAGTTGCAAAGCTCATACCAAGACACCCTTGAATCATCATCAATGGTGGGAATTCATCGGTTTCACCCCCCGGTTTTAACTTCGGGGGATAGTCGAGTGTATTTGGTCACTGGACCTATGACACACCCGTACGTCATTCTATTAATGCCTTTGATTTCAATTTGGCACGCCTATGTTCAAACCCGGTAACACTCACATATGTGTGCCATCAAGTTACTAGGATGGGCCAAACAAAAGTGATTTTGGGATTGACATTGGATTTAGAAGAATGGATACGAGTCAATATGGATATTCAGGAGCGGGGAAACACACTAAGATTATGTGGTTACTGTAGGAACCCAGGGTATACGAAGCCAACATGTCCACACCTCCCGAGAGTATCGAGAAGAGGAGTTAATTAAAACACTAACTTATTCATTTATTCATTATTTTTTCTATAAAGTGTAAGTTAATATTAATTATTGAAGTAAGATATATTACAATACGCAAGCTAAAATTTTATTCTTTTCTCGTACCTTGTCGTTAAATCTTTGCTTTTTGAAAATATTATAATTAGCAAATGGACGGAGAAAAACTTAAATGAAAAAGTAACAGAAATAATTGTAAATGTTAAAAGCACCATATGATATGGTACAAAGCAAACCAATTTAATAAATTTGTTACGTAGAATGTAAATAAGTGTACATTTGGGATATAAAACAAAGTATACAGTTGGGAAGAAAAATAAAGTATACAATTTAGGAAAATTACAAATAACACAATCATCGACATCCCGAATGTGTGCCACAACCGGGTGGGCATCAGGCACGCCTAGGGTTCCGTCACATTATTTAGGTTGGCGGCTCCTCATCAACTTTGTCTTCATCTTCACATATACGTTGGGGTTGATCGTCACATTCATCTCCTTCCTCTATGGTTGACTACAACCGTGTCCTAATTGCCAATCATACATCCCCCTATATGAGTCGGTGGTTGTGAGGATGACCCACCTCAATACAACAACGATGTTGGGGGTATTTGCGACACTACCGAAAAATAATTGTATGATGTTACAAAGGTCGATTGTAGATAAAAGGTGGGAATTGTCGGTGATTCCGGATGTGTCAATATTGCTGGCAGCATTAGCGTGTAATATGGTACGTTGGGTGGCAGTCATGCGAAATATACCTCTGGAAAAGTTGTTGATGCAGGGAATAATTATACGTGCTATGGTGCTTGTGTAAAATAAACTAGAGCTAAAGGTGTTAATGCATGGAATGATTGCTAAGTTAGCACCAAAATATATGAACCATATTGACTAGGAGGTTGAACAACAATCGGGTCCTCCTGTAAAGTTGGAGTAGATGCTAATCCCCTTGCGGCATCTTCTCCTAACCTAGGATTGATGGACCCTCATCTTGACCTCTTATGGCAACGTTGTCTACTCCTTTTTGAAGTCGACAGTAGATATGGCTTGTCGTTATGCCTAAACCAATCCATGTAATCCAGAGATGTCACCAACTCCAGTGTGAGAAATGGTTCATTCATTGGCAAGTAATCATTCCTACGCTGCCAAATCTCGATATTCTTCTTGTAGAATGTTGGCCAATCTTCCTCGAGTCTCCCTCGCAAGTCGATCTTATACAAGTCATTGAGCTCTTGAGGTGGCGGTAGAATACGTCACGTACACCTCAACTACCACATCACTCGGTCAGATTCGTGCATTTCGACCGTTGCGAAAATGGTCAATGACACTTTGACGTGGCAGATGTTGCGATTGGCTAAAAATTTGATCGGGACGCATTTTTGAATTCATAACTCCACATATGGCATCTATACACACTGTTGTACGAATTTATAAATTTTAGCACGTGCCTAAAATTTAATTTCAAATGTTGGAATAAAAAACCGATAACTTTGAAATTCATAAACTAACCTCCTCTTCAATTTTTTATTATCTAAAACTACCCGAATATCCTCGAGCTTGGTCGGTATACTGTTATGTCTTACAGGGTTGTTCCACCTATTCAAATAATATGTTATTTCAAAATTACAAAAATGAAAAATAAAAAATGATAATGATATTATCAAGTGAATTTTATCATATTACGAGTGGAAATTCGTAAGGAAGTTCCACTCGGGGGTGTAAAAATGGCAGCTGATATCATGCCCACGATTGAAGTAGGAGCATGCAATCACTGACTTTGGCTTTTTCTGCTTTCGTCTCTCGACACATTTCTCGATACAATGTTGTTAGCACCGTTGATCCCCAACTAAGTCGTTTTGCTTCTTTCAAGTCGACTACTAGTAGTAGCCACCTTAAATGTATCAGATTTGAAGATTTATCTGGCATAAGTAGACCCCGATCAACCTCAAGATAAATGCACATGTGAACTGTTGATGCGGTCGTTGAAAGCACAAAAAATATCCTATCCCTAATAAATAATAAAAAAGAATAGTAAAAGGGAAGTAGGGTCGAATCCTCAGGGACTGGATTTGTACAATATCTTGTTCCGTAGAATCCAAAGCAGAGTCTTGCCCAAGACAACCTGCATTCCTGAAAAATAAGAAAATAACAGAATTAAGGGTTTGAACCTAGAAACGAAAAATAAAATAAAAACAAAATTAAGAATATTGAATCGAAAAATTGAGAAATTAAAAATAGAGTTAAGAGAAAGGAAATTCTTATGGGAGATTCCAGCCTCCAGTTGTCTCGTTTCGCCGTGGGTTCAATCCTCGACTTTTAGATGATCCTTCCCAAACCGAATAAGCCAGTTATAGTGGAAGAGGACGCCTACGACCACCAGCTCCAAGGATTTAGACTTACAATTTAGTGGAACCTGACTCTAGCCAACAATCGCTTCTGTGGGATCGTTTTATGCTAGATCAACGCTTCTTAATGGCGAATCCCACGCCATTTTGTCTCTTGGGATCGCCAACCTCTGACGCAGTAAGCTAACGAATCGACTGTGCAACCTTCCCAAAACATACAAAGCGGCCGCCTTTGCATACGTTGAAAAACTTACTTCTTAAAGGACATGGACGGAAGCGTTAGCCCCGTAGTGCGGAGAAACGATGAATACTCAGCGAGGAGGCTAAGTACGAATTCTAAGCCTCATGAACCCTTTTAGGGATTTTTGACAACCTTCGGCTAGATGGGTTTAGTGGCTTATGGTTGTGGTAGAAAAGAAAATAAATAAAATAAAAATAAAGATTTTATTGAAAAGAAATATGAAAAGAACAAAAGCCTAGACTTTTGGGGAGAGTGTGTTTACAGAAAAAGATAGGATTCCCTTTTGAGTCACTTCACCCCCTATTTATAGTGCTAGGGGAGATATTCTAATCCTACTTAAATTCCTAAAAGATAAATACATTTAATTGAAGATAAATAAAGATAAAATAAAATCCTAAAAATAATTCTTAATAATTATCTCAATATTAATTATCCTAATATAATTAAAATAGAGTTTAATAGAATAAAATTTCTTCTTTTTTCATTTCAACCCTTGTGTCCTCCATGCTTGCACTTTTGGCACCAACTTTTCCTTATGTCTCACATCGGCCCATTTTATCTCTAAATTCACGCTTTTGGCCCTTAATTTTGCTTTTGCCTCAAATTTAGTCCCTATGAGATAAAAGATCATAAATAGCTCAAATTAGCAGGATCATACTCAGAATAAATACATAATTAATATATAAAAATACGTTATTCTAGAGTGTTATCAAATCCCCCTACTTAGCCCATGCTTGCCCTCAAGTATGGTTCCTATCTCCTGTGAAAGTTAGATTCTGCCATAAAAGAAATACAACTCCAAAGTTTTATAAAAATCAGTCAAAAATGCATATAAAAAATAAAGAGAACCCTAAGCTTTCTTTAAGTAAAACAGAAAAAGTTTTCCAATTAATACACACAAAAATTAAAATCGACTTGAATTATTTAATGAAAATTAGGTAAATTACCAAACCTACCAAGACACCCTATTTATTTCCTCCTTTAGTCCCCAAATTATTTTTTTCTCTTTCTTTTCTTTTTTTATTTTGATTTTTTATTTTTATTTTGCTTTAGGAATATACTGAACCTTTTGACATGAAGAGAGATGACAGCCAAGCACCCCACCCCGGTTACTCAGCCCAGCAGACTCCTAATTTATTATATTTTTTTTCTTAAGAACACATCGAACCTTTTGACGCGAAGAGAGATGACAGCCAAGCACCCCACCCCGGTTACTCAGCCCAGCAGACTCCTAATTTATTATAATTTTTTCTTAAGAACACATCGAACCTTTTGACGCGAAGAGAGGTAACAGCCAAGCACCTCACCCCGGTTACTCAGCCCAACATGTTCTTAAAAATTAATTCCGGTTAGCGGAGTTTTACCTAACACGTCACACAACCTTTTGACGTGAAATAGGATGACAACCCAAGCACCCTACCCCGGTTACTCAGTCAGTCACGTTTTTAAGCTGCAGTTATAACCATAGAAACATTAAACGACATTTTAATAATAACTTTTTTTATGAGGACTTTAGAGAAATAATAATAATCAAGTGTCAAAAATAAGTTTCAGCAATTAACTTAATAGTCATCAACATATTTTAGCATGCAAACATATTAAGTGTCCACTTTGTTTTTAAACTTGATCAATTTTACGAAAAGCAAGATAAAGTTAACTTTATAAATCACAATTATTTTTAGTCCAATAAGAATAAAACAGTGGAGATGACATCAATTATGGAAAATTCGTAATTTTCTCAGAAAACAAGAATCATGCTTGTAGGTCAAACAGTAGGCAATTCTTGGTAAAAATCTTGGGCATGAAAGAGGCAGGAGATTCCAAAAAAAATAAATATGGACAAAATAAAGCCTCAAGCAGCAACACCAGCCAAAAATAATCACAGCAGAAAATTACAGTAATAACGAAGAGTTCCTCCCCCTACTGAAAGCATATTGTCCTCAATGTGGACGAAAAGAAATAAATAGGTAGAAAAGTTTAGGAAAACTCCCCGTGTTGTTTCTGTCGATCACATATGATGGCTATGAGCTCGGTCAGTTACTAGCTAAAGGTTTCAAGTCGGGCCTCAATGTGCTCAAAGTGTTCCTCAACGGTTTTCTTCGCATTTCCCCTCTATTTTATCTAAGCAAAAGAAGAAAAATTTATTAATATCCAAATAAGTAATAAAAAATAAAATAAAGTAAAGTAAAGAAAGAAAAAAAATAATAAAAATAAAAATAAAAATTGGGTTGCCTCCCAACAAGCGATTGTTCAACGTCGTTAGCTTGACGCCGTTATTGGTTCTATGGTGGTTCCAAATGGATTTTCTCAACCGTGTGGGCTTGAAAATTCTTATAAAACGGCTTCAACCGTTGGCCATTGACTACGAACCGCTTTCCAGATTCTTCACTCTCTATTTCAACCGATCCATGTGTGAACACTTTAGTAACAATAAAAGGTCCTTGCCATCATGATCGAAGCTTACCTGGGAATAACTTTAACACGGAGTTATAAAGTAAAACTTTTTGTCCTACTGAAAAATGCTTCTGAGCTATTCTCTTATCGTGAAACAACTTTGTCTTGTCTTTATAAATATGAGCATTTTCGTAGGCATCATTGCGAATTTCTTCTAATTCTTGAATGTCTAATTTCCTTGCCTTTCCTGCTGGTTCTAACTCCAACTCTGGTGCCTGAATAATAGAAGGTAACAGTTTAGTATTTGAAGATAATAACTCATTAACAAATTCAAATTCATCAGAATTATCTCCATAAATTGACTCAAAATTCTCTTCCACTAAAGAGTCAATTATGTCGATACGATTTACGCTCAAGATTTCGCTTGGATGGCTAATGGCGTCGTAGACATTAAACTTTACGATCTCCCATCAAACTCCATCGTGAGAGTTCCACTTCGAACATCAATTTTAGTACTAGTTGTACTAAGGAACGGTCGACCTAGCAGGAGATCTGAAGATCCAGGAGTGCTATCCTCCTCCATTTTGATCACATAAAAATCTGTAGGGAAAATAAGCTCATTAACTTTTACCAGAACGTCCTCGAGGACTCCTTCAGGATGCACAACAGACCTGTCCGCCAATTGAATGATAACACCTGTTTTTGTCAAAAAACCCGCGTTAAATGATCCATAAATAGAATATGGCATTACATCACACATAGCCTTCTTAATTCCCAGATGACCTATTTTGCATGGTATTGCAAACATGCCCCTATCCTTACATTTTACCGGCATTTTCTGCTGTAACACTGCGGATACATTCTCACCAACATTCACCCTTTCATTACCTATTAATTTTCGCTTGTTGGTGCAAAGCTCTTTAAGAAATTTAGCATACCGCGGTATTTGCTTGATGGCATCCAACAGCGGAATGTTAATCTCGACATTCCTAAATGTTTCAAGGATTTCCTTGTCCTCTTTACCTCTTCGACACTGGTTGAATCGTTCTGGAAATGGAGGTTGAATTTTAGGCAATGGAGGCTTCGGTCGAACTTGTTCGTCTTTCTCGGGTTTTTCCTGGGCAATTTCTTAGGCAAGATTCCTGTCAGGAATCGATTCCAGTACCTTTCTGCTTCGCAACGTCACTGCATTTGCATTTTGTCTAGGGTTTGGTTTTGTTTGTAACGGTAACTTCCCTTAAGAGGTTAATTTCTCGATCGATGTGGTCAACTCTCTGATGGACGTCTCGGTTTTCTGTTGGAAATCCTTCATCTCTTTTTGGAAATTAAGATTTTGCTGTTGAAAATCAAGAACATTAGCTGCTAACTTATTGACCATGGTTTCTAGAAAATTACCTAAACCTTACGGCTGTTGCGAAAACTGATTTTGGTATGTCTGGCTATTTCGTGGATTGGCCCCATAACTTAAGTTAGGATAGTCCTTCCACCCTGGTTTGTAGGTATTAGCGTAGGGGTTGTACTGCCTTTGTGGCAGCATAGGGAAATTTCTAACAGTATCAAGATGGGCCGTGGTATCATCATACAAACTGGGACATGCATCAGTTGCATGATTGGGTGTAGCACATATTCCGCATAACCGACCTGTCTTCGCTTTTTCTGCAATAAGAGAGTTCATCATATTAGTAAGTCTATCAACTTTATCCTCTAAGGTTGAATTACTTAGCTGGTGAACCCTTCTAGGGGGTTCAGTATTAGCTCAAACAGCTGAGAATTCGCAGCCATCGTGGAGATCAAGTCTCTCGCTTGTTGGGGAGTCATGTTGACCAATGCTCCTCCACTAGCAGCGTCTACCATATTCATCTCCATGGGCTTCAAACCTTCGTAAAAATATTGGAGGAGAGATTGCTCCGTTATACCATGTTGTGGGCAGCTTGCACACAACTTCTTAAACTGCTCCCAATAATCGTAAAGGGACATAGCTCCTTTTTGCCTTATTCCAACGATCTCTCTTCTTAGCTCAGCTACTCGAGACACTGGAAAAAACCTATTCAGAAACAAACGAGATAGATCAGCCCAAGTTGTAATAGATCCAGAGGGTAAATAAAATAACCATTCCTTAGCGGAATCTGCTAGGGAGAAAGGGAAAGCACGCAATTTAATTTGATCCTCAGTTACCCCCTGAGGTTTCATGCTAAGACAAACCATATGAAATTCTTTCAGATGCTTGTGGGGATTTTCATTTTGCAACCCACGATAAGTTGGCAGTAACTGGATTAAACATGACTTCAACTCAAAATCAGTATCCATAGTGGGAAACGCGATGCACAATGGCAGTTGTTCTGTCGGAGCTTCGGCCAGTTGCCGAATCGTTTGAGCCATTGATTGGTGTGCTAAATTCGGGTTTTCGTTAACCCTAGCGTTAAGCACTTCTTCTGGTGATTCGACTTCTATTTTTTCGCTTTCAAGTGTTTGAGTAGGGTTTTCGTTAACCCTAGACTCAGCTTCGTCATCAACTTCAATTTCTGGCGGTGGATTATTTTGAGTTCCAACCACCGCTGACTACTTTTTCCGTAACTTTGTCTCCTTGCGATTGGCTCTAGCAGTCTTCTCAATTTCTGAATCGAACGCAAGAGTACCTGGAGCAGATCTGGTTATAAGAAATAAAAAACAAGATTAGTACGTTGCCAGTCCCAGGCAACGGTGCCAAAATTTGATGCGATCGTTGAAAGCACCAAAAATATCCTATCCCTAATAAATAATAAAAAAGAATAGTAAAAGGGAAGTAGGGTCAAATCCTCAGGGACTGGATTTGCACAATATCTTGTTCCGTGGAATCCGAAGCAGAGTCTTGCCCAAGACAACGTTCCTGAAAAGTAAGAAAATAACAGAATTAAGGGTTTGAATCTAGAAACGAAAAATAAAATAAAAATAGAATTAAGAATATTGAATCGAAAAATTGAGAAATTAAAAATAGAGTTGAGAGAAAGGAAATTCTTTTGGGAGATTCCAGCCTCCAGTTGTCTCGTTTCGCCGTGGGTTCAATCCTCGACTGTTAGATGATCCTTCCCAAACCGAATAGCTCCAAGGATTTAGACTTACAATTTAGTGGAACCTGACTCTAGCCAACAATCGCTTCTGTGGGATCGTCTTATGCTAGATCAACGCTTCTCAATGGCGAATCCCACGCCATTTTGTCTCTTGGGCTCGCCAACCTCTGACGCAGTAAGCTAACAAACTGACTGTGCAACCTTCCCAAAACATACAAAGCGGCCGCCTTTGCATACGTTGAAAAACTTACTTCTTAAAGGACATGGATGAAAGCGTCAGCCCCGTAGTGCGGAGAAACGATGAATACTCAGCGAGGAGGCTAAGTACGGATTCTAAGCCTCATGAGCCTTTTTAGGGATTTTTGATAACCTTCGGCTAGATGGGTTTAGTGGCTTATGGTTGTGGTAGAAAAGAAAATAAATAAAATAAAAATAAAAATTTTATTGAAAAGAAATATGAAAAGAACAAAAGCCTAGACTTTTGGGGAGAGTGTGTTTACAGAAAAAGATAGGATTCCCTTTTGAATCACTTCACCCCCTATTTATAGTGCTAGGGGAGATATTCTAATCCTACTTAAATTCCTAAAAGATAAATACATTTAATTGAAGATAAATAAAGATAAAATAAAATCCTAAAAATAATCCTTAAGAATTATCTCAATATTAATTATCCTAATATAATTAAAATAGAGTTTAATAGAATAAAATTTCTTCTTTTTTCATTTCAACCCTTGTGTCCTCCATGCTTGCACTTTTGGCACTAACTTTTCCTTGTGTCGCACATTGGCCCATTTTATCTCTAAGTTCACGCTTTTGGCCCTTAATTTTGCTCTTGCCTTAAATTTAGTCCCTATGAGATAAAAGATCATAAATAGCTCAAATTAGCAGGATCATACTCAGAATAAATACATAATTAATACATAAAAATACGTTATTCTAGAGTGTTATAAATTGTTCTTTTTCAACGTCACTCGCAGAAGCCTCGATATTTTGGTAGTTATCCTCCAACCATCCCGTCTCAATCCTACTACCCCTAAACTTTTTTTGCACATTCCCTAGTAGTTGCTCTCATGTTGCACTCCAATCGGCACTAATCACTGGCCTCGTAACGACTTCCCCATCAACTGGTAGACCGAGTTGTAAACTAACGTCCTCGAGTGTAATTGTACACTCACCGCAAGAAAGATGGAATGTGCGTGTCTCTGGTCTCCATCTTTTGACCAAAGCACTGATAAGTGGGGGATCAAATTTAGTCCCCCTGAGCATGCGAGCCACGTATAAAAATCCTGCATCTCGCAAGTGTCCATAAATGATATCTGATATACCTTCGTTTAAATTATTAATGTACATCTCCAAAATCTGATCTTCGAGCTGAGTATATAAACATAAAAATTAATAATCTAAACAGTATAATAATCTATTTAAAATTAAATAATTTAATAATATTTTCTTACCATTTGTAATTGAACAACGGAGATATGCTTGTCATCTAAATGAATAAGTTGATTTGCATTTAAAAATTATAACGAATAAAACAAAATCAAAGAGAATAAAATTCAAAAAAATAATTAAAGAATAATTTAGAATTTAGAATTTAGAATTGAGGATTGAGGATTGACGATCTAGAATTGAAAATTGGAAATTGGAAATTGAAAATTGAAAATTGATAATTGAGGATTGAGAATTGAAAATTGAGGATTAAAAATTAAGGATTGAGAATTGAAAATTGAAAATTGAGTATTGAGTTAAAAGAATGAAGTTTGAAGGGGTTTATATATGAAAAATTATGGTTGATGGACTCCTTTTAACCGTTGGAATAGTTACCATTGAAAGAAAAACCTTAAAAATAAGGGATCTGAATACTTGTACATAGAGGTGTTCATGGGTCGGGTTCAGGCCAAGCACAACCAAAATCTTAGGCCCATTTACTAGGCCCGGGCTGAAAAATGGGATTGAAATTTTGCTCAAGCTTGACCCGGATAAAAATGCTAAAACCTGGGTCTGGCCCGACCCGCCCGTATTAATTTTTTATATAAGTTTTAAATACATATAATACATCAAAAATACTGAAAATATTAAAATAAATATTTCCCAACAAATTGGAAATAAATTTTAAAAAATATGTATACTTAAATAACACTAAGATAGATGCAACTTAACGAGCAAATGCCTTTAAAATAATAACAAATTTAACAATAAAACAAGTGTTATACAATATCCAAACAATAACAACATAATAGTGAAATGGTAGCAAAATAGGGGAAAACAACAAGAAAATAGCAAAAAATAGCTTTTTTTGTCCTTTTGTGAATTCGGGTCCAGCCCGGCCCATTTTTTAAACGGACCTTATTTTTTTGCTCAAACCTATTTTTCGAGCGTATATTTTTACCCAAACCCTCACACTTTTTAGGTGGGTCGACCCATGAACAAATGTAGGTAGATTGAGTTTATTACAATCATCTAATCAATAAAGTTTTACCATTATTTTTTTTAATATTACTATTATTAAATTTTAAAAATATAATTTAAATCTTAAAATGAATGGTTGTTTTAAGAGATAAAACGAAGAATTTTGGTTTATGATATTTAAATATTGTGATATTCTATATTAATAGCTTGATTAATATGAGGAAAATGTATATAAGATAATTAAATGCTTAAATAAAACCAGATTTTTGGATACTAAAATAAAGCCTTAATCATTAATTGCTGTAGCGAGAATTCATGCATCTTCGTAGCCTCTTAAATAGCAACTTGAATAATAATAATAATAATAATAATAATAATAATAATAATAATAATAATAAATCTTTCTTAAAAGAACCACTTGTAGTTTTAATTTGTTAGGTGGAATTAGCTCAATAATGGCATTCACCTCATTATTTGGTGCATAGACTTGATTCATTGTCGGTTATTATATTTATCATCAATCTTTTTTTTATATATCATTGATGTTCATGCATATAACTAGAATGATACATGGTATAGGTTTATATTTAGCAATTAAATCCAACTGCACTTAATCACATGATTAATGCTTGATTAAGCAGAGGACCATGTAAGTTAATTAGATTTTAGAACTGTGGTTTTGTTTTTTAGGACAAAGAATCTCTAAAGTTTTCAAAATCGACTGATAAATTAACTAAAGTTGATTTGCTAGGCTAAACCAATCTGGGTTTGGTCCTATACATGTGGTGCTGATGATTAAAAGATTGAACGTATGCTTGTTGTTTGATGTCATGCCATTATAATTGTTGTATTAAATGGCTTTTACTAGCTTCCATTTCTTCCGGCTTGAATCCAACAAATCTCTTTCCATGGAAGCAAAGAGTGTAGTGTTAAGTGTTAGTGTTGACGAAGATGGCTCCGTCATTCACTTGCTAATGGCGGAACCCACAACTACCTTTCACTGCTGTTTGTCCGGTCAGATTCTACCCCCTTGTCCTTATGACTTGAGAGTGTAATTCAACCGAGCTAAGCTCCAACTTGACTTTAGCTCAATTCAAAATAAAGATTGAAGTCTTGCTCCATTTGGTTACGAATAAAGATAAGAAAGCAGAAAACCAATGGTACATTCATCCCCCAATTTACTATAGTAAGTCAAAATTGAAGACATATTCCATGAATTCAAGCCTTAAGATAGTCCTTTGAATGCAGCCATCACAAATTTTAGTATCAAACACCTCACCAACAAATAGAATTGCCGAGTTGGAGCCCATTAAGTTCAACACCTCAATCCACTTATCTGGTCAGAACCCAGTACACCGTACCCACTCTTCTTTTGGAACCAACGCTTCTAAAGGCAGGCTCAGTCACACTAGGTCCATCAAGCCCATCATTAACATCTCTTTCATCTTCCATTGGATTTTGCTCCGGCCCCATCAATCTGACTCGCATGCATTCCACAACTTTCTATATTGTTTTCACTCTTTATTTTCTCTAGACTACCCGTAGCCAACATATATTAAGTACAGGGAAATCTTAGAAAAGATTTAGCATACCCATCAAACACAGACCGGTATCAACATAGACATGAATTAGTGCATGGGATAGACATGGAAGTTTACATTTTTGTAGGTAATTATAATCACAAGGTTCAGACAATTTGAACACTAACAGTGAATACTGAACATATAACTTGTTTCAGAATTTTGTCATTGCAGACTCTATGGGCTTGGAGCATGTTGAGTTGTTGTGACAGGGATAGATGAATTGCCGGATGTTCTGCTGCAAATACACAACAAATGTAAGTTAATATAGTGATAAAATTACATTTAGACTCCTTTCAAAAATTTATAAATTAAAACGCCCAGCATGGTGCTCATGTCTCATATAGACAGCTCAAGTGTTTTGGTCCAGTCTAGGATGCTCACACGCTTATTGTCAATAACAGCTACCATCATATGCATAACTTCATATCATTCAAAAGCCTATTGTGTTGTGAGTTAGCTTTACAGACAATCATCATGAACAAAATTGCAACACTACTACACTAGGCAATAAATATCCTGACAAAGGTGGCAAAAGTTGGTACAAAATTATATTCATCTAACAAAACAGCTTCCCTTTTTTGCTTTTTAACCTTCTCTTTAATTCAATCCATCTCTATATAAGCAACCCCTTATTACTTTCTTATTCCCACACAATTCAACTCTTCCTTTGGTTTCTTTTCTTATCATAACCAATACCAATGGCATCTTCAGCTTCATTGATGGGCCTGGCTTTGTTAATGGCGAGCATCGCCGCCATTGCTGAGGCTCGAGCTTTCTTCATTTTTGGTGATTCACTTGTTGACAGTGGCAACAATAACTACCTCGAAACCACGGCTCGTGCTGATTCCCCACCTTACGGCATCGATTATCCAACAGGAAGACCCACCGGCCGTTTCTCTAATGGCCTTAACATCCCAGACCTGATTGGTATATAAGTTTCTAATATATGTTGGTGTAGACAAGATAAATGTAATTAATTTGAATGCATGGCATGCAATGCAGGTAAGCAAATTGGATTGTCGGAGTCACCATTGCCATATTTGAGCCCAGATTTTAATGGTAAAAAGCTGCTTCTTGGTGCTAACTTTGCTTCAGCTGGTGTGGGAATCCTTAATGACACTGGAGTTCAATTCGTAAGTTAAAAATTAAACTTAATTTTGATTGACAATGACTAAGCCGATTTTTTTGTAATTGAACTCAAATAATTTGGTGTAAAAATGTTGGGAAAACAGGTAAATATACTGAGAATGTATAGACAGTTGGAGTTGTTTGAAGAATACAAGCGAAGATTGTCAGGTTTAGTTGGAACAAGGCAAGCTAATCGAGTAGTAAGCCAAGCACTTGTCCTTATTACAGTGGGTGGTAATGATTTCGTCAACAACTATTACTTGGTTCCCTTCTCTGCAAGATCTAGACAATACAGTTTGCCTGATTATGTCCGCTTTCTCATTTCCGAATATCGAAAACTCTTGATGGTAAATTTTCTACCCTAAATTGGCATGCCAGTTTGGACAGAAGAATATTTACTAACCCTTTGTTGATTATTGCAGAAGCTATACAAAGCGGGAGCACGAAGGGTTCTAGTGACAGGCACGGGACCATTGGGTTGTGTTCCAGCAGAACTTGCAATGAGGGGCAACAATGGCGGATGCTCACAAGAACTGCAACGCGCTGCTTCCCTGTACAATCCACAACTTGTTCAGATGATTAATGGACTCAATGCTAAAATTGGCAGAGATGTCTTCATCAGTGCAAATACTCAAAAAATGCACAATGATTTCGTTAGTGACCCTCAAGCCTTTGGTACGTACTTCCCTATCTCAGACTTTATCCTCTCCATACACACCAAAAAATTAACACATATCTATCTTCAACATTCACATTCGAATTCGAATAACTTTTCTTTAATATTCATACTAAGAATATATTTGAATGACTATACTTAATTGTTTTCTAAATTATATATAGATATGTGAAGAATTTTACCCTAACTACATTATTTTTGAAGTATTCATATTTGACATATATCTGGATAGGTATAAAGATATAACTTCTTAAGACTCTTCAAATATATGAAAAAATTGTGCTAAAATCGTTATCTCAGTTTGGAACAGGATTTACAACATCAGAGATAGCCTGTTGCGGACAAGGACCTTACAATGGACTAGGTTTATGTACTCAATTGTCGAATCTATGTCCGAACAGAGATCTATATGCGTTTTGGGATCCATTTCATCCATCGGAGAAAGCTAACAAATTGATCGTAGAACAGATAATGACAGGGTCTAATGAATACATGAATCCTACGAATCTCAGCACTATCATAGCTTTTGATTCCAAGATCTGACATCGACTCTTAAAATGTTGTTGAATAATTTGTTTGAGTCATAAAATTAAATTGATGCTTCAAGTTGTTTTTGCTTTTGTGTGGAATATTGTGATGTTTGAGCTGGACATGGATGCCTTTTTAATGAATTAATGATGATTAGATTTGGTAAAATGTGTACCGTTATCATATTAGGTCCTATGCTATCAATATAATATATAGAAATCCAAAACAAGGAAATATGTACGCCTTCAATTTATTATTTATGGGATAAGAAGCTTGATTTCAATTTAAATTATTTATTTATGTTTTAATATTATTATTTTATTACAAATCCTTTTTTTATTTTTTTCACTCAACTAATAATAAAAGGCTGGATTAAATTTGATTTCGGAAGAATAATTTGTGAGCACATTAAAATATTAAAAATAAAACTCTTAAATTACTCATAAAAACTCTTGATTTTAATATTAATGCAAGTATATTCTGAATTTTAACCTCTTATCTTAATTTCATGTTAATACAATAAAAATTATATACACTTTTAACATCAACATAAATTTTATGTAACACCCCTAACCCGTGTCCGTCTCCGGACTAGGGTTACGAGGTATTACCAAACAATACACAGTTTAGATTGGACATTCTTTACAATTCAAACGCCTAGTAATGTATTCTCCTTTATAAATTAATAAACCAACCTCTTATTCATACAAGTCAAAATCATCTATTTGAATCATATATCTAACCACACAAATCATGCTTTATCGAATATATCTAACCACACAAATCATGCTTTATCGAACATTCTCTTATACGAATTATAATTCAATATCTAACCATTTCAATTACATTTGCTAATTCAAAACTTTCAATCCAAGCAATCAAATATCAAAACCGATTTGTACATGATTCATAATTATAAAAATTCAATTACCAAATCATAGAATTTCAAACATTATAACCTTATGTACATTTAAATCAAACTTAACTATTTTCGAATTCAAATGCCAAGTCATAAAATATCTAATTTGCAAGCTAAATAACATATCTAACATGTTATATTCAATCACACACATGAACCACATACCTAATTCACATGCAAATTATCATGCCTATATTTCATATACACAACCAATTAATATTTTCAATAATCAATCCTCCAATTTAACTTCCATATCAATTAGATCATATACATTCTTTGTCATTCAAAATCGAGCCTAAATAGTCAATTACCATAGCCAAACATATAACTACTTATATATATAACACATTTTATAACCATTCATTGAATCAACGATTTGACCTTTTTAAAACGAACTACAAGCAAACATTAAATAGGCATAGGTATTCATATCTCAAATGTCCAACAACTTAAATAAACAACCTTTTGGTTATCAAATTTAACTCAATAAATCATAACATTTCCATCACTCAATCTATAAGCTAAACATATTATCTCATATCTTAACATCAAAACAATATGTCATTTATAGCTATTCAAATGACCCTTTTACCAAACCATATTATTACCACTTTCATGCTACCAAAATGAGTTAATTAATAAGCCAAATATATATACCCTACTTACCACTCCTCATTACTAAATCGTATAACCAACATCACAACATATTTACCATAAATCATACCTCTCAATTAAGCTTATAACATGACCAAATATAGTTACTAACATTTGCAACATGAACAAGCCATTTTCGCATAGCTATATACTTATACAAATTTCAAAACCAAATATATCAAAACTAGCCTATACATGCCACATAACCAAATCTTAAAGTATTTATTTACCGAAACAAATACTGGATAGTGTGATGAGATCTCCCACGACTTCAAACCCGAGCAAGTCTCTGAAACTCTATAACATAGGAAAAACACATAGAGTGAGCTTTGAAAGTTTAGTAAGCTCAAATCTTAATAAACTTAATATAACATATAAATTTATTACAATGCCATAAGCATACAATGCTTTCTCAAACGTCAAAACACAAATTATCCCAAGTTTATATTACGATATCAAACATATCATCACCATTTAATAATATACTTACTTACTCACTAACTTTAACTTTTACAAGTTTATTCATTTCGATTCTCATGCAACCAATTAAGCACATTATGAGAAATAATATATTTAATCACATATCTTTTTCATATGATTCACATATCATCACTTATATCCAAATTCATCTTTCATTCATATAATATCTGACAATTCACATATGTCACTTTTTAAATCATATCTTATTCATTTGTTCATGCTCCATATGTACATATTCACAATCCATTTGCATACACATTACATAACATTCTTTGCACATATATACTTACCTTTCAATACCAAATATTGTATCCATTTCAACGTACCTGAATCAGAATGTCATTCATTTATTCACTTATTTTCTGGAACGCCCGTTAAACCGTTTGGAATTAATAACGATACTCGGATAGATAGAAATCTCGTACAATGCCAACGTCCCAGACGTGGTCTTACATGTAATCTTATATCAATTCCACTGTCCCAGACAGAGTCTTACACGAATCAAATACGACGCCAATGTCCCAGATATGGTCTTACACGTAAACACAAGTCGATGCCAACGTCCCTGACGTGGTCTTACATGTAAACACAAGTCGATGCCAACGTCCCAGACGTTGTCTTACACGTAAACACAAGTCGATGCCAACATCCCAGACGTGGTCTTACACGAAATCATATCTCAGAATCCTATGTCATGACATATGTATCCTATACCATTCTTAGGGTTCGTACGGAACTTTTCTGACGTCTTCATGTTATCTAAACTTTCTCGTATTCATATATTCTGCTTCTCAAACAATTCAATATCAAATTTCATAATTTAATAACACTTCCACTCCAATTATCTACTAATCATACATTAATCTTTTTCCATAATGTCACATTCCATAAACCTTCATTCAATTAAATTAACTTATACCTCCATAAACTTCCATTCATTTAATTAACAATGACATTAGGGATATATATATTAAGGCATCAAGTAGCAACTAGATTAATTAAAACAATTTATAAAGTTCTAGTTTGGGGACTACGAATTTACCTCGTTTGCAATAACGACAAATTAATTCAACTAATCCGATACTTTGATTTTTTCTCGATCTAGATCCGAATTCCGCTTTTTTTCCAATCTAATAAATATCAAAATTAACTTACTTATTCAACATTTTATTCAATTTCATCTAAGAACACATAATTTGGGTATTTTGAATTTTAGCCCCAAACATTTCACATTTTCACAATTTAGTCCCTAATTAAAAAATAACACAAAATACACAAAATCCCATCAAACCCATGTTAGGCTGAATTTACCTTAAATCCCTAGCAGCCCATTAATTTCATTTACTTCACATTTTGACCTCTCAATTTACAAGTTTCTCGATTTAGTCCTTAATACACATTTTTATCAAAAATCACTTAATTAAATATAATAGTCTATCAACAAAATTTATATTTCATCATCAAACCACAAAATCATTAAGCTATATCAATGGCAAATCTCAAATTCTTCATTAAATCCAAAAATTAAGGCATGGGTCTACTAGTATTTGAAGCAACGATCTCAAAAATGTAAAAATTATTGAAAACTGAGCAAAAATCAGTCACCAATTAATCTTCAAAGCTGGGCCGAATGTAGCGTCATCCATGGCTATTTTTTTCAAGCATTTTCGGTGGTGGATGAATTAATGAAGATGATATTTTGGCTTTATTATAATTATTATGACATTTATTAACCATTTACCAATTTAACCTTAAAAATAATTCAAATTTTCATTTATGCCAAACCATTAACATCCACTAACATAGAAATGGTATATTTACCACATAAGGACTTTAAATTTAAGGTTTTATAGCTATTTAGTACCTTTAGCTAATAGAACATAAATTTTACACTTTACGCGATTTAGTCATTTTTAACAATTAAGCCTTTAAACGGTAAAATTTCTTAATGAAATTTTCACACAATAATTCTATCATACTGTAAACCATAATAAAATATTAAAATAAATATTTTAACTTTAGATTGTGGTCTCGAAACCACTGTTCCAACTGTGGTCTAAATCGGGCTGTTACAACTCTCCCCCTTAGGGATTTTCGTCCCCGAAAATCTTACTATAAAGTAGATTAAGGATTTGCTTCCATACCATATATTTTAAATTCACACATAGCTTCGGATTCAAATCTCTTTAATCTCACAATTGAAATTCTGATTTGACTTTTGTTATACATTATCTCTAGCTGAAAATGCTTATAACTGTATTAAATTATTTTCATTTTCTACTCACTTCCTCTGACAATATTAATCCCGTAAATCATTTTCTCACAAAGCTCAATCCTGAAATAATGGATTTCGGTAACTGCTTATAACAACAACAATCTTTCTTAGTTGTTTTGAAACTCTAAAACAGAGTGACAAATAAATATTTTGAGAATTTGAATTGCGTTTCCCGATTTCAATGCAATCTCATACTCACAGATTACTGTAATCTCTCTTAGAATTATCATATGAGTTTCTGATCTCAATCCAAAACAATGATACCTGACACCATAGACAGACTTACCAACATAAAAATAGATAACTCAACTGTTTTATCAAAAGAGAAAATCTATACGTATAGAGAGATTTCCTTAGATAGTTAACTATATATCAGATAACTCTATCTTTTTCAATGATAAAGATAATCTTGATACAGAATTCATCAACCCTCTATTACTAAAATCAACAAAGTTAGAAATATCATATTTCACACTCATCATTGATATCATATCTCGGACTGTTCTGCATCTTATTAATCCCATAAGAACCAACAAACTACCATTAAGAGTTTCTTGTAGCAGTTGTTGTATAATCGTAGAGCTTTTCAATATACATACTCTATCTCGAAATAACAAATAATCATTGATACCACATCTGAGGTTCTAAATCAAAAATTATTTTATGCTGAACCACTTTTAAACTTATAATTCGCTGACATATTTCTGAATTTCACAATTTCAATAAATAAACATTTATTTAACCTCCAATTCAGCTAACAACTGTTCATTACCTGATAATATCAATCACGTATTCATAGCCCAATAAAAACATCCAAAACTATAATCATTTCCCTCGAATAAGAATCACTTATAGACTTAATAGTTTTTCAACTATTCGAGCTAACCTTGCTGTGTCAAGTTCGAATCTTTCTCCGACATTAAACATTTTAAATTCTTGTAATCATCAAATATGTTACATAACTCTTTTTGTGCAACTTTAACTGTATAGAATCACAAGATATCTCTGCATATTCCTATATTAGAACACATTTCGAACCATTCAATAACGAACAGCCGAAAATCATAATCTCTTTATTGAACTCAGACTGAACCAAAACTGATTTTTCGATCGAAATTATATTCGTGCAAAAGAAAGCTTCAACAATCGAACTAACTTTAATTTACCGTAACATTTCTCAGATAGAATCATTCCGATAAATACAATTCTGTATCAAGTCTTCGAGAACACAAATTCTTCTTCCAAACTATCCTTCAATTCATACATATACGTTCAAAGTTTATTTCTAGTTTTTAAATAGATTCAAACACATATAACCCAATTAACTTTTAAATCAAATAATTCAGATCATACTAACTACTGAATCGGTCTTTTCAAAGAAATCTTTCTCCTCATTAGAAGGAATAACCCAGACATGTCATTATACAGATTGATCTTGATCTTCTATCATTTTCACTTTTATCAATATCGAACCTTCAGGAGAACTAGAAAAGAGTTTATAATGAAGCTGTCTCATATATCAATCATCGAAACTCAAATTATACTGAAATCACCTTAACCACATGGAAATCATTAGGCCTTATTAAGAACGACGTATCAACCCTATAATAAATATTATCCTGACTGTTAATGAAGCATTTGAACACAGAAAAGAAAATCAAATATGATTTAAATAGCCATAATTGCAAAAACACAACTTCTATAACTCTGAGGACGGTACCACTGTACTCTTACATTTCAAGCCAGAAATTATAATCATAATAGACATGTCATCTCTGTCAAATAGAAATCTCTTGTAGATAATCACATGGAATCATAGGAAAACCATAATAGCGAAATTTCAACATTTGGAACTACACAGGATATCTGAAAATTACAACCCATATAGAATAATATCAATTCCGATAATATCCCAGAAAATGTCCAGAAAGAATAATGTCACTCATAAATATTGAAATCCACAGTAATAGAAACAATATAATCTTCACGTATATTCAACAGAACAATAACCAATAAAAACAAAATATTAGCCTCATATAGATTTTACCGTTGACTTTCACATCCATACAATGGAATAAATTATCAGAGAAAGACATAACAATATCGAACGTAACCCAAATAGATCAACAATGCTTTCGTCTATTAATAAGTTTAGCTAATGTTCTCATACGATAAGACTTTGTTTCTGAAATTAAACAGTCATATATATATATATATATATATATATATATATATATATATATATATATATATATATATATATATACTTCTGAGGATAAATGTGCGCATAGAATGCCCAGAAGAAATCATAGTAATTACCCGACTATAACCATTGCACTCAGCCATCAATACCATTTAAACATTATTCAACTATCCAATTCTAAATAGATCATTTAATCGGAGTTAACTTATTCTGTAATAGTGACTTTACATAATTTGAATAGTTTTCAAAACTTTCTAATATCTCTTTTAATACTATTTTCATTTGCTGATTCAATCTCTTTTCTGAACACGTTATCAATCTTTCGAAAACAGCACGTTATCAATCTTTCGAAAACAGACTTCTGTAACTCCACACTTGTGAGCTTATTCAACCTAAATCTTACAGATTTCATTATAACATTTCACTAATAAGAGCTGAGAGTAGCAAAGCCTCAAATTTAACTTACACATAAATGCACATAACACATACTATCACAAAATGTCATTTCATTACTAATTTCACATTCTCAAATTATTTAATAAACTTTTACTTTTAATCACTTTTATTCTTAACACATTGTTCATATACCAACTCAAATCACTTATTCACAATAAAAGCATTTCAGATAGCAATCATAACTCAAATATCATCTATCATGTGCCCATATAATTACAATATTTATCAATAACAACATGTCATACAATTTGATCCTTACCTTTATGAGTTTCAACTCATAATTAACACATTTTCACTCAAACATTTGAGTATTTACTTCTGTACTATCAGAATTAGCTCAGTTGGAAAACATATCTGTCTCATCAAAACAATTTTAGTCAGAGTAGGGAGATATCCCACTATCGCAGGTTATATATGGCATGTTTAGCTAGATTCACATTAGATATGTCAGTCATAGAACCGACTAAACTATAGCTCTAATACCAATAAAATGTAACACCCCTAACCCGTGTCCGTCTCCGGACTAGGGTTACGAGGTATTACCAAACAATACACAGTTTAGATTGGACATTCTTTACAATTCAAACGCCTAGTAATGTATTCTCCTTTATAAATTAATAAACCAACCTCTTATTCATACAAGTCAAAACCATCTATTTGAATCATATATCTAACCACACAAATCATGCTTTATCGAACATTCTCTTATACGAATTATAATTCAATATCTACCATTTCAATTACATTTGCTAATTCAAAACTTTCAATCCAAGCAATCTAATATCAAAACCGATTTGTACATGATTCATAATTATAAAAATTCAATTACCAAATCATAGTATTTTAAACATTATAACCTTATGTACATTGTACTAAATCAAACTTAACTATTTTCGAATTCAAATGCCAAGTCATAAAATATCTAATTTGCAAGCTAAATAACATATCTAACATGTTATATTCAATCACACACATGAACCACATACCTAATTCACATGCGAATTATCATGTCTATATTTCATATACACAACCAATTAATATTTTCAATAATCAATCCTCCAATTTAACTTCCATATCAATTAGATCATATACATTCTTTGTCATTCAAAACCGAGCCTAAATAGTCAATTACCATAGCCAAACATATAACTACTTATATAAATAACACATTTTATAACCATTCATTGAATCAACGATTTGACCTTTTTAAAACGAACTACAAGCAAACATTAAATAGGCATAGGTATTCATATCTCAAATGTCCAACAACTTAAATAAACAACCTTTTGGTTATCAAATTTAACTCAATAAATCATAACATTTCCGTCACTCAATCTATAAGCTAAACATATTATCTCATATCTTAACATCAGATCAATATGTCATTCATAGCTATTCAAATGACCCTTTTACCAAACCATATTATTACCACTTTCATGCTACCAAAATGAGTTAATTAATAAGCCAAATATATATACCCTACTTACCACTCCTTATTACTAAATCGTATAACCAACATCACAACATATTTACCATAAATCATACCTCTCAATTAAGCTTATAACATGACCAAATATAGTTACTAACATTTGCATCATGAACAAGCCATTTTCGCATGGCTATATACTTATACAAATTTCAAAATCAAATATATCAAAACTAGCCTATTCATGCCACATAACCAAATCTTAAGGTATTTACTTACCGAAACAAATACTGGATAGTGTGACGAGATCTCCCACAACTTCAAACCCGAGCAAGTCTCCGAAACTCTATAACATAGGAAAAACACACAGAGTAAGCTTTGAAAGCTTAGTAAGCTCAAATCTTAATAAACTTAATATAACATATAAATTTATTACAATGCCATAAGCATACAATGCTATCTCAAACGTCAAAACACAAATTATCTCAAGTTTATATCATGATATCATACCAAATCATCACCATTTAATAATATACTTACTTACTCACTAACTTTAACTTTTACAAGTTTATTCATTTCGATTCTCATATAACATTCAAGTCTCATTTTCATGTAACCAATTAAGCACATTATGAGAAATAATATAATTAATCACATATCTTTTTCATATGATTCACATATCATCACTTATATCCAAATTTATCTTTCATTCATATAATATCTGACAATTCACATATGTCACTTTTTAAATCATATCTTATTCATTTGTTCATGCTCCATATGTACATATTCACAATCCATTTGCATACACATTACATAACATTCTTTGCACATATATACTTACCTTTCAATACCAAATATTGTATCCATTTCAACGTACCTGAATCAGAATGTCATTCATTTATTCACTTATTTTTCGGAACGCCCGTTAAACCGTTTGGAATTAATAACGATATTCGGATAGATAGAAATCTCGTACAATGCCAACGTCCCAGACGTGGTCTTACATGTAATCTTATATCAATTCCACTATCCTAGACAGGGTCTTACACGAATCAAATACGATGCCAATGTCCCAAACATGGTCTTACACGTAAACACAAGTCGATGCCAACGTCCCAGACGTGGTCTTACACGTAACCACAAGTTGATGCCAACGTCCCAGATGTGGTCTTACACAAAATCATATCTCAGAATCCTATGTCGTGACATATGTATCCTATACCATTCTTAGGGTTCGTACGGAACTTTTCTGACGTCTTTATGTTATCTAAACTTTCTTGTATTCATATATTCTGCTTCTCAAACAATTCAATATCAAATTTCATAATTTAATAACACTTCCACTCCAATTATCTACTAATCATACATTAATTTTTTCCATAATGTCACATTCCATAAACCTTCATTCAATTAAATTAACTTATACCTCCATAAACTTCCATTCATTTAATTAACAATGACATTAGGGATATATATATATATATATATATATATATATATATATATATATATATTAAGGCATCAAGTAGCAACTAGATTAATTAAAACAATTTATAAAGTTCGAGTTTGGGGACTACGAACTTACCTCGTTCGCAGTAACGACAAATTAATTCAACTAATCCGATACTTTGATTTTTCCTCGATCTAGATCCGAATTCCGCTTTTTTTTCCAATCTAATAAATATCAAAATTAACTTACTTATTCAAAATTTTATTCAATTTCATCTAAGAACACATAATTTGGGTATTTTGAATTTTAGCCCCAAACATTTCACATTTTCACAATTTAGTCCCTAATTCAAAATAACACAAAATACACAAAATCCCATCAAACCCATGTTAGGCTGAATTTACCTTAAAGCCCTAGCAGCCCATTAATTTCATTTACTTCACATTTTGACCTCTCAATTTACAAATTTCTCAATTTAGTCCTTAATACACATTTTTATCAACAATCACTTAATTAAATATAATAGTCTATCAACAAAAATTTATATTTCATCATCAAACCACAAAAACATTAAGCTATATCAATGGAAAATCTCAAATTCTTCATTAAATCCAAAAATTAAGGCATGGGTCTACTAGTATTTGAAGCAACGATCTCAAAAACGTAAAAATTATTGAAAACCGAGCAAAAACCACTCACCAATTAATCTTCAAAGCTTGGCCGAATGTAGCGTCATCCATGGCTATTTTTTTCAAGCATTTTCGGTGGTGGATGAATTAATGAAGATGATATTTTGGCTTTATTATAATTAGGGTAAACTACAAAAATAATCACTTTTGTTTGCCTCAGGTTACATTTTAGTCACTTATGTTTGAAATGTTACGTTTTAGTCACTTATGTTATTATTTTGTTACGAAGTGATCACTCTTCCGTTAAGTTCCATTATCCCCCTAACGGTAATCCTACGTGGCAGTCCAACTAGATTTTAAGTGCCAACTTGGATTTCCTAATGGGATGAGAATAGATTTTTAATTAAATAAATTTAATTAATTAAAAATTTTAAACTCTAAATCTTAATTAAAAAACCTTCATCTCCTCCTTTTTTTTAGTTTTCTTTTTCAAGTGACTAAGAAAGCTATTATCATCAGAATTTTTTATTCACCTACAAAAACAAAAGAGGATTCAATGGAGGGTCCAGGTATGTCTTCTTCACCGAAAAATTTATGTTCTAAAACTTAAAATCAAGTGGTTGTCGACAAATTTATGTAATAAGATGAACTGCAATGACTGCAGCATGTGAAAACCAAGCCAAAACTTGAAGAAGCAAAGGGTTGCCATTACACCATCTGGAGACTTTCCGAAGGAAAGTCCAGAGGCAATGGAACAGATCACCATGAGCATCAAGGTGAGTCCATAAACTCATTTTCGGCCTAATTTATCACCAAGCCAACCAAAGAAAAGCTGTCTAACTAAAGTTCTGCAAAAGGCCACACCATTAACAACAGCTGCAATACGAGGAGGCAAAGTTCCAGGCTTTTCAGAAAGTGCATCGAAGTAGTAAATAAGACCAAGCAATTTTGTGATAAGAGAGATGCTAAAAAGGTCATAAGCGTCAGTGAAGAAACCCATTCCAGCAATCACAATTGCAGTGAAATGGTACCATTGTGTCTTTGCTGCATGCAACGCATTAAGAACTCCAAGCTGGTTTGCGATTTCTGTCTTTTTTAACTTGAAACCAGATCAAGTAGGAAATTAACAAAACATAGGAATTCTGGGTTTTCTCTGAATAAATAATCCCATGTCAAATAAAAATGGAAAAAGCCCCAAGTTGAACAAAAGTTGGTTCAGCCATTGAAACAAACTGTTTTGGCTTTTCATTCTAGGATGTTAACTGGAACATCATTTTTTCACATGCTGCAGTCATTGCAGTTCATCTTATTACATAAATTTGTCGACAACCACTTGATTTTAAGTCTTAGAACATAAATTTGTCGGTGAAGAAGACATACATGGACCCTCTATTGAATCCTCTTTTGTTTTTGTAGGTGAATCAAAAATTCTGATGATAAAAGCTTTCTTAGTCAACTGAAAAAGAAAACTAAAAAAAAAGGGAAGATGAACGATTTTTTAACTAAGATTTAGGGTTTAAAATTTTTAATTAATTAAATTTATTTAATTAAAAATCTATTCTCATCTCATTAGGAAATCCAAGTTGGCACTTAAAATCTAGTTGGACTGCCACGTAGGATTACCGTAAGGAGATAACGGAACTTAACGGAAGAGTGATCACTTCGTAACAAAATAATAACATAAGTGACTAAAACGTAACATTTCAAACATAAGTGACTAAAATGTAACCTGAGGGAAACAAAAGTGACTATTTTTGTAGTTTACCCTTATAATTATTATGACATTTATTAATCATTTACCAATTTAACCTTAAAAATAATTCAAAAATTCATTTATGCCAAACCATTAAGATCCACTAACATAGAAATGGTATATTTACCACATAAGGACTTTAAATTTAAGGTTCTATAGCTATTTAATACCTTTAGCTAATAGAACATAAATTTTACACTTTACGCGATTTAGTCCTTTTTACCGAATTAAGCCTTTAAACGGTAAAATTTCTTAATGAAATTTTCACACAATAATTCTATCATACTGTAAACCATAATAAAATATTAAAATAAATATTTTAACTTTAGATTGTGGTCCCAAAACTACTGTTCCAACTAGGGTCTAAACCGGACTGTTACATTTTAAAAGAGTAATCAAGTTTAATGTATATAAGCATTTTTAAGAATTTTCAAAATATTATTTTTATTTGTTCGAAGAAAAATACTATCATCAATAGGAACCCTGAAAGATAAGAATACAAAAACATAACACATGGCATTAACGAGAAATAAGATAATCAAATTGATGCCCAAAAACTATGTCTGCAAAATAAATAATCCCAAAACAGGAAAAAGAAAAATTAAGTAATCACAATACTAGAATAATTCATAAACAGACTAGAGATGTTTTACTTTAATCAAACCAGGTTAAATAAAAAACCACTACCAAGAGACCCTTCGCATTAATGATCCATAAAAGACCAAATCTCATGTGGTCTATCCCCTCATCATATTAGATTCTAGTTTTTTAAACATTATGTCATTATGCTCTGTCATGAATGTTGGGGATTAAAATTAAAATAAAAGAAAAATTCTAACAAATAAATTATGACTATGAATTAACTATGAATCGAACAAATTTGAGTTGAAAAAGTTAAGTATCGAAATTAAGGACATACGTAGATAAAAATCATAGTTTAGAACTTATTTAAATAAGTTATAATAATAGTTTAAGTAGTGCTTTAAGTATGTCAGCAAATATTTTATTTACCGATAACAATTTACTAAGAAAAACAAGTTTAGAGTCACGTGCCCCTCTCTGTATCTCTCCATCCAGCATTCAATACGAAAAAGAAAAACCCCTCCGGTTTTTTCTTAATTTTAATTTCCTTAAACCCTGTGAATGTCCCTCCCTCTTATCCACTTAATCCAAGAACAATGTCCCTTCTTTTCTCTCACGCTCTTCCCCCGTCTGTCCCCTCTCTCTCCGGCCACCGCAACGCCTTAGTTTTCGCCACGATCTCCACCCAGAAGCGGAAGTCATCATCCAGAAGGAAAAAGCGCCAACCGCAACAAAACAAAGACGAAGGAAATGCCTCTCTCTCTTCTTCAAACGGTTCTGCTGCTGTCTCCGCCCTCGAGAAATCGCTCCGTCTCACCTTCATGGAAGAGCTCATGCAAAAAGCCAGGTCCCGAGACACTGTAGGTGTATCCGAAGTCATTTACGACATGATCGCCGCCGGCCTCACTCCCGGTCCCAGGTCCTTCCATGGGCTTGTCGTTGCTCACGTTCTTAATGGTGATGTTGAAGGCGCGGTAAATGTTCTAAGTTTTCCATAAATTGTCTTCTTTTTTCGGTGGAAATAAATTAAAATGGCTCCCCCTCCCTTTGGATTAAAAACTTTCGCTCTCTTTCAGTGTGACTCTATAAAATTGTCTTCCATTGATTAAAAACTCAACTGTTTTTTATTCTTTTGTGGTGGAAATGAATGAATTTGGCTTACTTAGATTAAAAACTCGAATGGGTTTTAGTTTTCTTTTGTAGTATCTTGAGCAAAATTTTGGGAATTTGGAATGCAGCTGCAAGCATTGAGGAGGGAATTGGGAGTGGGTGTTCGTCCTCTCCATGAAACGCTTGTTTCAATGGTCCGTTTGTTCGGGTCTAAAGGCCTTGCAACCAAAGGCTTGGAAGTCCTTGCAGCAATGGAGAAGTTAAACTATGATATTCGTCAAGCTTGGATTATTCTTGTTGGTACAATGCTTAATAGAATTCGATGAGTTATAATTTTTATGTGTTTTATATATGTGGATGGTGATAAATTTTATTCTAAGTTGTTGAAATTTGTTTGGCAGAGGAGCTTGTAAGGAACAAATATCTGGAAGATGCCAACGCCGTGTTTTTGAAGGGTGCTAAAGGTGGGCTTAGAGCTACGAATGAGCTCTATGATTTAATGATTGAAGAAGATTGTAAAGCTGGTGATCATTCAAATGCATTAGAAATCGCCTACGAAATGGAAGCTGCAGGACGGATGGCAACAACTTTTCATTTCAATTGTCTCCTTAGTGTGCAAGTGAGTTTTCTGATTATGTGTACGGCATTTCAACTTTTTTTGTTGACCTTTCCAATGGAGTTTGATAGTTTGCAATTCAATGCTCTTATTAATTAGTAAAGAGTTATTTGCATTTGATTTAGTTTGTAGCTTGCATTAATCTTTCAAACTTTCTGGATTCTTCTGATCTTGTTAAGTGCATGTAATTTGTAATGTTTGTTTGTTGCCAACTATTTGGAAATGAGACAATGTTATTTTATGGTGATTTTGTCTATCTTATCCTTCAAATAATAATGGAATTGTGATGTCTCATTAAGAAAGGAAGAGATACTATAGGTGTCTTTGACAGCATTTTTAGTCTCTGTTTGTTGGAATCCTTTTCCCATTTTGTTAGATCTGCTGCTAATTTAATCTGCTTCCTTTGCCTAGGCCACATGTGGGATTCCTGAAATAGCTTTTGCAACATTTGAGAACATGGAATATGGAGAAGGTTTGCGTTTATTTCGCTTCATTTTGTTGCTTTGTCAATATTGACAACATAAAACGCTCCAATTTTCCAGGGTTTCTATAACATATATTGTTGTATTTGTCTTAACAGAATATATGAAACCTGACACAGAAACATATAATTGGGTGATCCAAGCATATACTAGAGCTGAATCTTATGACAGGTGATTTATATATCACATCACTGCCACACCACTTTTCTTTATTTGGGGTATTGTTGATGTAGATATACATTTCTGTTTGTTTTTTTGGAAGTCATGCTGTCTGGTATAAGCATGAAATGGTAATTTTCATATTGAAACTTGAATAGCATAGAATTGGTTCTTGAGTCAATAAGGACCTTACTAAGTTAAGTCCCTGAATGGAATTTAAAAAATTATGAAATTGCAGATAACTGTATATGATATAAGAGACCCTCTTACATTATTGTGTACTTCGGATTTGATACTAATTGCAGGGTGCAAGATGTGGCTGAGTTACTTGGGATGATGGTTGAAGACCACAAGCGTTTGCAGCCTAATGTGAAAACCTACGCGTAAGCAATTTTTTATTTTTCTGTTATACTTCTAAATGGTTGATACATTTTTTTGGTAAATACACTTTATTATATTATTTTATCTTCAAATCATTGCAAACAATATTCCAATTTAATTGGACTGCTTCACTTGTTTACTCTTTTCATATGGTAATCTGGTATATTTTGCTCGACTATAACCTTCTATTTTTCATTCCTCTGAATCTCTAGGTTTTTAGATGGAAACCTGACTTGAGTTGTCGCTGAATTTACTAAAATTTAGAGCTGTTATAAAGAGAGGATTCTGTGCTCCTTGAGGGTATGCATAGTTTCTCTCTTTTATTCTTGCAACCCTAAAACAAGTTGAGATTGAGTTCTATTAGAGGTGTTTGTCCACCCTTTCCTTGTCGTGGCAGAAGTCTGAGAAGCTTAGGAAAAAGGGTTCGTACTATAGTACTGCTTCGCATAACTTACAATTCACAAAACTCTGGATGCTCCAATGTAGGTGATGTTGATAACAAAAGTGCATAAAGCTTCGTGCAAATTGAAGACTTGAAGCACTTCTCATAACCGTCGCTTGTGATTGCCCAATCCATCCATTTTAAGTGATTTATCTACGTTTTTTTTTTTTTTTTTTTCTTCTACCCATGGACAAATTTGCCCCAAAAACATCTTGGAGTAATTCTAGGTATTGCATGGTCTTATTGTGTATATGATCTTGTTGCATTCTGTCAAACTTTATTGTGATGTGTAACTTAGGATGGATACCCTGCTGCCAGAAAAATTCCTCCACAGAAGTTAGCTTTAAATGTTCGGGGTTCACTCTTAATCACCCTTCATATGAATAGATGCGTTGATATTCTGATGTTTTATTGTGCTCAAACAATGTATTTTTTGTCTTACTTGAGAGTAATTACTTGGTAGCTTCTGAGATTCAAAGTTTTATTAACTTAGCTTGCTTGACTCGGAAATATATTCTACGCAAAACCAGCTATGATTTGTCTTCTCTATTAAATTTCACTCATGAAATGTGCACTTGAATGCTGTGTTCGTATGTTTTTTACATCTTCATCAATTCACAACTATCATAGTGTACTATATCCTTTTTCTTTTTCCTACTATTTGCTTTTTCGTTTGTAATGCCTGATGTCATCATATGCCAGGCTGTTAGTGGAGTGTTTTACCAAGTATTGTGTTGTAAGGGAAGCTATTCGTCATTTTCGTGCACTAAAGAACTATGAAGGGGGAACAATAGTGTTGCACAATGAAGGAAACTTTGATGATCCACTTTCTTTGTATCTTCGAGCATTATGCCGAGAAGGTATCTTGTAATCTGTTCTATCTGGCCATTTAAGTTAATTTTTCTTTGTTTTACATTTAATTTTATCACCATGTACTTATGATTGGATCAGGAAGAGTCGTTGAATTGCTAGAAGCTCTAGAAGCTATGTCCAAAGATAACCAACCTATTCCACCAAGAGCTATGATTCTGAGCAGAAAATATCGAACGCTAGTTAGCTCATGGATTGAACCTCTGCAAGAAGAAGCTGAACTTGGTTATGAGATTGATTACATCGCTAGGTGTGCCTTCTAATCAACAGTAAAATCTGGTTCTATAATTTCTTAACTTATAATTCTCCTATCATGCATTCTGTGTGTTACTGGAAGATTCAGCATACCATATTTTGCCCAAAATATGTTCCACAATTCTGTCGGTAATTTGATCATTAATGATGCTATTCTCCCAGGTACATTGAAGAGGGTGGGCTTACAGGTGAGCGCAAACGATGGGTGCCTCGAAGAGGAAAAACACCTCTGGATCCTGATGCTACAGGATTTATATATTCAAACCCTATGGAAACCTCCTTCAAACAAAGATGTCTAGAAGAGTGGAAGATACACCATCGGAAGCTTTTGAAAACCCTGCAGAATGAAGGACTTGCAGCTTTGGGTGATGCAACAGAATCTGATTACATGAGAGTAGTGGAGAGGTTGAGGAAAATAATAAAAGGTCCTGACCAGAATGTTTTAAAACCCAAGGCTGCTAGTAAGATGGTAGTATCTGAGCTAAAGGAAGAGCTTGAAGCTCAAGGTCTACCAACCGATGGAACAAGAAATGTTCTTTACCAGCGTGTCCAAAAAGCAAGGAGAATAAATCGCTCACGTGGTCGGCCTCTTTGGGTTCCTCCTGTGGAGGAGGAAGAAGAAGAGGTTATAAGTTATTAATATCTGTTTTCTTATTCATGTTATGGTACCATTTGCATATCAATGCATTTAAGTAAAACAAATTTTTTGTTTGATTGTGTATTTCTTTCAGGTTGATGAGGAGCTAGATGAGTTAATTTCTCGGATTAAGCTGGAAGAAGGAAATACAGAATTCTGGAAACGCCGGTTTCTTGGAGAAGGTTTGAATGTTAATCAGGTGAAGCTGATAGATGAAGATGAATCAGAAGCTGCAGATGATGAGCTGGATGAGAGTGATGTTGTAGAAGATGCTGCAAAGGATATCGAAGAGGAGGAAGGTGAGGAAGAGGAAGAAGTAGAACAAACCGAAAGCCAAGAAGTGGATAGGATTAAGGATAAGGAAGTTGAAGCTAAGAAGCCTCTCCAAATGATTGGGGTTCAATTGTTGAAAGACTGTGACCAAACAACTACTAGATCTAAAAAATCAAGACGAAGATCTTCTCGAGTATCTGTAGAGGTAACAAAGATAATGTTGTTTGATATATTACGGCTTATAGAAGTGGTTTACCGTCAAAATTTACTTTTTTAGAACTTGGGACATTGATACATCTTTTGCATGTGGATACAGGATGATGATGATGAAGATTGGTTTCCTGAGGATATTTTCGAAGCATTTCAAGAGATGAGAGATAGAAAGGTGTTCGATGTTGAAGACATGTACACTATAGCGGATGCTTGGGGTTGGACATGGGAGCGAGAACTTAAAAATAAACCTCCTCGACGATGGTCGCAGGAATGGGAAGTTGAGTTGGCAATTCAAGTAATGCAAAAGGCATGTTCTTATTTTCTGTTTACTTGTGTATTCAATAGTAATATCTTATATTTTCTTCTAGTTCATATACATTTCATTTTTCATCAACATTTCTATCTGTTTTTTTGTAATCCAAAATCCTTAATTTGGTGGGAATATTCTATCACATCATACGCTTCTGCTGTGATTAGTTTTCTTGCTTTCTAGATCAGGCAGCTCTTGAAATTGCATTGATATGCTTCATTTTTTACCCAAGCTAGACCATTTCTATGTTGGATTTGGGTGCGAGTGTTTGTTATGGATATGTGTCCGACATGAGCATGCTCAGCTTTTTCTAAGTTCATGTATTTGGAGGACCAATTAGAGTGACATATCCCAATACCGATTTCTGAATATGTGTCAGACACAAGTGTCGGACATGTGTACTCCATGGAAAATGAAGGGTTGGAGCTACATAGGATCATTTCCATTTCCCTCGAGTATTGGCATTTATTTTTCTTACAATAACTAATGAAATTTCCTAACTTTTTATTCAGGTCATAGAATTAGGTGGAACACCCACCATTGGGGATTGTGCAATGATATTGCGAGCAGCCATTAAGGCTCCTGTGCCATCAGCCTTCTTGAAGATCCTGCAGAAGACGCACAGTCTTGGTTATGTCTTTGGGAGGTATGTGATGTTCCCTTATCTGATTAATTAAGATGCTGATTTAAAGTGTTACATCATTTTTTTTAAAGTACTTGTGTCCGACACTAGTGTCTGATACATATCTAGAAAAGGGTAGAGGATATGATCCTCCAAGAGCCGTCAAATAGTTGAATAGGCTGAAACTTGAGTCTACTTGTCAAAATTGGGATGAGACATTTATCTGGACTGGGTGTCAGATATGGGTATGTATTTGACACAGGTCTGCTCTACATTTTATGTTTATTCATATATTTGTAGGGTCATTCTTTCATAGCCACGCTCGAAAGGTCATATGTAGTGAACACAAGTACTTTAGGGACTTCAGTCTGGGTAAACATAGATTGCTATTATTAATACTCTTGAAATACTCAGACATTATTAAATTTATACATATTAATGGAAAATCAATTCTATTATTTAGCTCAATTTTTTGGTTTACTGGATGCCACTACTAATTTAGCCATACTTGAAAGCTATTGTTCCGACTCCTTGTTTTTATTGAAGTATTCGTGTCTAAGGCCAGTGTCCTACATGTTGTCAGACATGGACAGGAGGATATAATCCTCTAAGAACCTTCCTATTTGTGGAAATGCTTAGAAACAATTAAATAATGCTCATGGCAGACACATACTGGTGTTTGACTCTTGCATCCGATTCTAAGTAACAGTTAAAACCGTTGACTCAGATCTCTGCCAGATTTTGGAATAGATTTTATGTGACTATAGCATGGTTTGTTTAATTCAAGACTAGCTCTCCATCTAATTCTGTTTCTTTTGTTACAGTCCCCTCTATGATGAAGTAATCTCATTATGTATTGACCTGGGAGAACTAGACGCTGCCATCGCCATTGTTGCAGACCTTGAGACTACAGGAATCGCAGTCCCTGATCAAACTCTTGACAGGGTTATTTCTGCCAGACAAACGATGGACACTGGGAATGATACATCATCATCTTCACCACCACCACCATCATCATAACAGCAGGTGTATAATCCTATCTTCATGTTGCATAGTAGTAATTTGTGTTAGGACTCAGGTTAGTGATGGATATGAATGTATATGGGGTACCGGTGTGTTCAATTTTTTGTTAATTTTTTCATATTATACAGTATCCTTCATCCATGCTAGCATCATTAATAATACTGAAAGATAAGGAAAGAAAGTAGCATAAGCCTTTCTTTTTTGGGTTCGTGGCCATTTAGCACTTCCTTAAGGCGGTTAGTATCGTACCAGTGGATAGATTATTTTTGATCTGGTACTGTTCTGGTATTGATGCGTTTCGGTACAGACGTGTTTTGATATATTGATATGGGTTTATTGATATTTTAAAATAATTAAATATACATATGTACTTCAATTAATGTACTTATATGCAAGTATAAAAATTTAAATTTTTTTAATTAAATTCGAAAACTAAATTAAATGATTATATATATTTTAAATGTAACTATAGGAAATAAAAAAAGTTAGAAATTAATTTAAAATATTAAACTATTATATCAACTTATTAGAGGTGGTATGCAGTGGAACAAGTTACTGGTTAGTAACGATTAAAACGGATTGAAAGGGTTAAAATATATCAAAATTTTGATACTTAAACCCTATGTGGTAGCAGTTAAAATTGTTGGCACTTGACTTAAAACTTGGTTTAAGCATAATTGAAATTTATTTTTGTCGTATTGATTTTTTTTTTAACGAAATAAATAATTATCAAGAAATGTGCTTTATTTTTATGGGTGAGAGTTGAACTCTTACTCTCGTGAGTAATTATTACACCATATTTCATGACTAAAGGAATTTGATCGATTAAAAATAATAAATTAATATTTTAAAAATAAATATTCACATACTACATGCTTTGACTTGAGTTTAAATCTTGTGACCCTAATTGAAGTCATAATTAATTGACTGTGACTCCAAGCAATATAATATTTGGTTGAAAATGTAAACAAAAATCGTGGTGTCAGCTAAGTCAAACAAGCTGTTATTAGTTATACTTAATCCAGATAAATTCTTTGTTGTTTATTTATTTATTGCTTGAATCACACACAAACTCAATTAGTGGGAACCCAAAATTCCGTAGTGGAAGCCAGTTTTCAGCCATGCTTTACCTCAAAGCTATATTTCATTTGTTTAACTGCAAGAGAGAGAAGTGTAAATTATGAATTCATATACCATCTTAAATACAACATATATAGAATTACACTTTATGAATCAACTAACTACTCTTCTAGAATTACATTTGAATATTGACTAAAGTGGAAAAATATAAAAGAAGGTGAAAATGATGTACATAAAAAAATTAATGGTAGAAATATAAATATCATATAAACTATTAAATTATTAAAATATAAAAGATTACATTAATCTCAATTTTGATACATACCGCAAAAAAATTTTATAATGGCATTGACGTAATTTGAAGATAAAGTCGTGTCCAATCTAGTGAAAATGAGCTTCCACATCTATTAAGCATCGTTGAAGTCTCGAGCCATCAACTCACTTTTCGACACCCTTTCCAGATTCCGACTCACTGGAGATCGAACGTTCCCATTTTCACAGCCATAATAAAATTTTAAAAGAAATCACTTCAAAAATGTTGTTATTTTAAAAGGCTGAAAAAGCTTAGATGTTTGAACGGATTTTTTGGGGGAAATTTTGAAACAATTTGTTTTGAAAATGGCAGCAGTTCCAGTTGAAGAAGCCATTGCAGCTTTATCCACATTCTCCCTAGAGGTAAATAATTTCTTCATAATTAACTTTTTCTTCTTCTTCTTTTTTCATATTTAGCTTTGCTTTCATTAATTTGGTTTCGAAGAAATTGATTTAATTTCTAAAACTTTGTTTCTAAAATGGCTTCTATTGTTTTTTCACGAAATTATAATGCATTTTATTTTTTAAATTGTATTTTTTTAGAAACGTAAATTATTCATATTTGAAGAAAATTTGAAGAAATCAAATTTAACTTTTTGCAAGCAAATTACTGGAGAAAATGCATCTAGTGCTTTTTTTTTTTCAATTTGAAAAAAAATACTTTCACCATGCATTATTGGTTAATTTTTTTGTTTTATTTTGTTAGGATGAGCAACCAGAAGTACAAGGACCAGCAGTTTGGTCTCAACTGAAAGAGGATCAACTATCAGTCCAATTGGTATTTCTCTCTGTGTGTGTGTGTGTGTTTTCTTATGATTTAAGGGTTTTTTCTTCATTGGATTTAGTTTAAAAATGGAATATATGTTCATTGCAGTACTTGAACTTGAGGTTTTAGAACTTTGATTTGCATGAAACTTTGACTTGCGGGTCTCTTTTTGGAGTAATAAAGAGATATGCTTGGAATAGATGCAATTTATTAGTAGCAAATTGGTTGTTTGTTGGGCTTATAGTATTGACGTTGCTTGATTTCTCTTTTATTGTTTTTCTCAGCTTAGTTGCATTTTCTTAAAAATTCTTCTTGCATTACTGATGATCCTTTTTTTTTTCAGAGTATAGTGATGTTTCTGCTTATCGTTTGTCTCTTACAGAGGACACAAAAGCTCTCAATCAGCTTGTATGTCAATTTATTTTATTTTTTCTCCTTTTTGCTTATATGCATAAATACTTATTTTTTTCCCAAGCTAGTTAGAGTCTAAAGTTAATTGCAAAATTTTGATGAACTTTTTAGTGTTTTGTTTTTGTCTCTGATCTTGTATTTGATGGCATGGCAGAACACACTTATCCAGGATGGGAAGGAGATGGCATCAGTGCTTTATACATATCGCAGCTGTGTCAAAGCACTTCCTCAGGTATTTTAGCATTAGTTGAGGCAAAAAAGAATTACTTCAATTATTTTAAGGTGAACGTCATGATACCAATTAACATCATAAAGAGAAACGTTCCTTTAATCTGCTTCTTTTAATGAGAAAAGCACAGTACTTTTGGAATTTAATTCTCTTATGCAATTCATCCCTTGTTGTGTATGATGTTGTAGCTTCCTGAATCTATGAAGCATAGTCAAGCTGACTTATATCTAGAAACATATCAAGTTCTGGACTTGGAGATGAGTCGGTTGCGTGAAATACAGCGATGGCAAGCATCAGCTGCGACTAAAGTAACGATACAGATATTTTTCCTCCTCCTCGATATTTCTTCTTTTTCCCTCAAGGTTGTGTTTTTCTCTTATAACTGTTAATTTGTAACACAGCTTGCTGCTGACATGCAACGCTTTTCTAGGCCTGAGCGACGAATTAATGGCCCTACAATAACTCACCTCTGGTGTGTTGTGATGGCTTCTCCTTTTTATTTTATTTATTTATTTTTCCTTTGAGAACCTTGTCTTGTTTGTTTTTCTGTGATCAACATAACGTACTACTAATATAATAATATACAACCTTCTTGTTATGATTTAAGTGTTGATATTAGAATAAACTGTTCTTATTAGATGCCTTAATTATGATTTGTTTTTTATTTTCTCAGGTCCATGTTAAAGTTACTTGATGTTTTGGTGCAACTTGATCATCTCAAAAATGCTAAGGCAAGCATACCTAATGATTTCTCTTGGTACAAGAGGTAAGAATGATTTTTAGTTATTGCATGTTGCCATATTTGGGTTGTGTTTCTCTCTTAGATTGTAAAATGAACTTCATACTGGTTTAGGCTTTCTTAACCTGAGTAGAATGTTTAGAAGTGTAGCAATCTAGTATTAGGTTAGATGTCACATGGGTTATCATCAATCAGATTTTAGGGAAGGGATTGAATATTTAAGTCTATTTCAGGGGCTTTTGGAGTGGTTTGATTTAAGCAGAATATTAAATTTGTTTTTGAAGGTGTCAAAATATGAGGAAATCAGAATAGAGAAGGTCTAGGGATGAGAAGTCAGGTTCCTTAAATTGTTTCACTCAGACATTTGTAGAAATGCAGCTTATAGGTACATTAAAATGAAGATTTTCAAATGGTATGTAATTACTTCACTTCAGATCGTAAGAGTGAAAACCAATAAGTGCTGAATCAAAACTTGGAGAACCGAAAGCTTATAAAATGTAAACAAGCGGAAAACATGTAACTAAGCATTGCGTAGGACCCTTGCCTATTTGCTGATAACTTTTATTTGAATCTCTGTCGGAAATACCATACACTGAATGGTTCTGCAACTTTTTTTTTTTCATGAAAACTCATTTAGTATATTGGATATGGTTCTTTTGCGATTTAAGAAATTTTTAAGTTCAAAGTTACCGGTTGATCATCAAAGTTCAAATTCACTATTTCGGGTCTTAAAATTTGTTTTATTGCTGGTATTCCAGAAATCTTTAGAATTGATTTTAATATTGGGCAATCTCCTTCACAGATATTTTAAAAATGTTTTCTGACATCTTCCCGCTTCAACAGGACATTCACACAAGTCAGCATTCAGTGGCCAGATACTGATTCTATGAGGGAGGAATTGGATGATTTACAGGTGGCTCTTTGTTTTCATCTATGATGATTGTTTAGAAACATTATTTTTGCTTACCATTTTCATTATGATAACTGTTTCCTTTATCGTGTTATTTTTACAGATTTTTTTAAGCACAAGGTGGGCTATTTTATTGAACTTGCACGTGGAGATGTTCCGTGTGAACAAGTATCCTATTTGATGCAAGTTTTTGGTGAATTTAGTCTCTATTATTGTATCCCTGCATGTGGCCTTAAAAGAACAATGTTTGACATCCAGGTTGAACCTTCTTCAACAAACGTTTATTTTGTAGCCAAGTTTTTGAGGAAAATAGTATGCCTTTTTCTATTAAGGCCCAGTGTAGAATCCATGTGACGTTCTTTTTAATTTTTCTTTTGCACAATTATTTTTAATGATTATTGAGGTCCTTGACTGAATTTAGTGTAGAGGATATCCTTCAGGTTCTTATAGTCTTTGCTGTTGAGTCATTGGAACTGGATTTTGCTCTTCTGTTTCCTGAGCGACGCATGCTTCTGCGAGTGTTGCCTGTTCTTGTTGTCATGGCAACATCATCAGAGAAAGATAGTGAATCACTGTATAAGAGGGTGAAAATAAATAGACTGATCAATATATTTAAGGTATTGTCTCTGCTGATGGCCTAAAATGCCATATGGGAAGCAGAATCATTTAGTACATCTTTTTGTCCTTGTATATTTATTAACAAGTTGGCACAGTTGAATTAATAGCTTCCATTTCTTGTGCAGAATGATCCAGTAATTCCTGCATTCCCAGATCTTCATCTTTCGCCAACTGCAATTTTGAAAGAATTGTCAAATTACTTCCAAAAGTTTTCCAGCCAAACTCGTCTTCTCACTCTTCCATCACCTCATGAACTCCCACCCCGAGAAGCACAAGAATATCCTTGCACTTTTATAAAATATTATTAGGTCGTGGTTTGCAAAACACTCATTGCAATTAGTCTTTGTTCTGATCCATAACAAATGAAAGACACTACAGGAGCTGTGCCTGCTCTGGTACATTGTTGAATTTTTAGATTGGAATCCAACCTAAAAGAACTGGTGATAGGTAAAGAGACCATTTTCATATTTATGAGTCTGGGTCACCCCAACTTAATAGATGTGGGATTATATTTATCTCCACTCCAATGGCTGAGGTACTAGACTAAGCCTATAAGTTAAAGTCATAAATGTTGAATTTTGGTCATTAAACTATACTGTTGATTGTATCACATTAATATTCCACCTCTGTCTTCTGTTTAAAAACTTATGAAATGTCTTGTCGCATATCTATCAGCTTGTTCATTGGAAAAATTTCAGTTCTTGCCTTAGTAAAACCTTGACATAATTACTTATCAGAGGCATTATCTGATTGTCAATCACATTGGAGCCATCCGTGCTGAGCATGATGATTTTGCTATCCGTTTTGCCTCAGCTATGAATCAGGTGCTTCTCCAATCTGAGTCCCTCAGTTCCCTTTCATCATATGCTGAACCTTTTTATCTGGTTCTAAACCATTATTGTTCCTTTCTTCAAATTCTTTTGTACAGCTTTTGCTGCTGAAATCTACTGATGGTGCAGATGTTGAGTGGTGCAAAGAAGTTAAAGGAAACATGTATGATATGGTTGTTGAAGGTTTCCAGCTATTGAGTAGATGGACTGCACGTGTTTGGGAACAATGTGCATGGAAATTTTCTCGCCCATGCAAAGATGTCGGTCCTTCAGATTCACAAGAGTTATCATCATCTTATTCTGATTATGAGAAGGTATTTTATTTTTGGAGAAAAAATTCTTGGCTTAAAATGCATCATTGCTCCCTAACTTTTGCATTAAGTTTTCTAGCCTCTACTTTGTTCTGTTTAAGATGTGAAACTCTTTTAAGTTTCTGCTTTATTAGCAACATTTATCTTTTTTCTGGCTTTGAGTTTTAATATGCTGAAGCTCAGTGCTGCTGTGCTCACTTGAGATGGTTTCTTAGAAGTTTACTTGAAGGAAAATCCTTATGAGCTAGAACTAGCTTAATATGTTCTTTGTTTGAGATACCTGCCAACTTTTGCTGTCCATATTTTGCTTGATAGAGTTTTTATGGAAATGGAATTATCTTGTAGGTTGTACGATATAATTATAGTGCAGAGGAAAGGAAAGCACTTGTTGAACTTGTTAGCTACATAAAGAGTGTTGGATCAATGATGCAGCGATCTGATACATTGATTGCTGATGCTTTGTGGGAAACAATACACGCAGAAGTCCAAGATTTTGTTCAAAATACATTAGCTACCATGTTGCGAACTACATTTAAAAAGAAAAAGGATCTGTCAAGGTGTGCTTTTAAATTAGTATCTTGAGTTTAAAATTTTTTGTTTGAATCTCAACACCGCTAATGTTATTTTTTAATTTTGTTGCTGTGTCATTCCAAGGCTTATGTCATCTCTCTATTGTACTATATTTGTAGGTTTCATAATTAGATAAAAAGTAATTATTGTTTACTCTTGGCTAACATATGCTTGCAATGCTGGTAGTATTAAATGTAAACCTATCTTAATATATTTGCATCTTCAAAATTGAGGAAGCTTATTAAATATAAACCTATGTTACTACATTTGCATCTTCAAAATTGAGGAAGCTTAACATGTTAACCCCCTCTCCCTTGGGATCAGTGATCTTCTCAAGGAAAGCGTATCAATATTTTGTTCTATCAGAACATTCACACGGAAATCATGAAGTGTTCACTCGATAAATATGCTTATAAACTAGTGTAAATTTTCCAAATAATATTTGGCAACTGCTTATGTTATCTATTCAATTGCTTTTCTCCAGGATTCTCTCCGATATGCGGACCCTTTCAGCAGACTGGATGGCAAACACAAACAAGCCTGACTCCGAGTTTCAGTCTTTACAACATGGAGGTGATGAAAGTAGAGGGAACTTCTTTTATCCAAGGCCAGTGGCACCTACAGCAGCCCAGGTTTCTTCCCTACAAGTTCTTTTATGCATGCTGTGATTATTTGGTTTTGCGAGCCCTCTCCTTTGCACTATATTGTAGCATTTATACTTGGTGTATATATATTTGTCCCACATCGTTGGAATTAAACATCTTAATACCCTTTGTATATGAATTAAGTGTCTTATGCCCATAATGTTTCAAAGTGCCAACAAATTTCATCCTGGACACGTTAGTGTAATGTAAAGAATCATAAGTATGGCGAATTCATTTTCTTTAGAAGCATGCATTTTTTTTGTGGACCAATTTTCTTCCTCTTGGAAAAAATTCCAATCAAAGAGTAGCAGTAATGCTACAGAAACTGACTGGCTCGGTATGAATACATAGCTCAATCCAAAGCTTTTTGTTCTTGGTTCAAGTTTATCGTGTATTGATATTTCTTGTATGGAAGCAGCTTTTGGAATAAAATTAAATGTTTTGTAATTTTTACAATATAACATAGCAAATGCATATGCTGTCATAAGTTAAAAACCACTCCTTGACATAATTTCCCCCCATTTCAGGTTCATTGCTTGCAGTTTCTCATATATGAGGTAGTCTCTGGTGGTAATCTAAGGAAGCCTGGGGGCCTCTTTGGTAACAGTGGGTCTGAGATTCCTGTTAATGACTTAAAGCAGTTGGAAACATTCTTTTACAAGCTAAGCTTCTTCTTGCACATATTGGATTATTCAGGTATCTTCTTACTTATCTGCATTCAGCTCCTTTTTGTCTCAATGTCTCTATTTCTAATAGCAGAGATCACTTTCAAGTATTTGTAGCTGGCTTTTACCACTATATTGGCAATTGCTTCAGTTTTGAGTGACAAATTGGAGTAAAAATGATTCTAATTGGTTAGGGGGTAGATTTGTTTTCTGCTGCTATGCATACTTGCTTCTTCATTTTAGACTTCTCTTGATGTGATACCTGCATACCTATATACATAGGTAGGCAGACATGTTTGCATATATATCTTTCATTTGTACATTTTACAGTTTCTGGAGACTGGCTTTTTTGAGGGAAGATTAGTAAGTTTGTACCCATCCATTGGAATTATCTGTGAAGGTAGTTTTTTTCTATGGGTTCAATTGATGCTAGAGGTTTTCAGGACTGTAATTTGCTGTTTAGCCTAGTTGAGCATCAGTATGACCTCATTCTAAACCGGCCCTCAGCTATGTTGCTCTTTCCTTGTTGCATGTTTTTGGTCATTCCTCTTTGCTATTTATCTGTTCCCCATATCCATAAATACGGATGGTGTCATCAAACCTTTTGTTTCTTCAAAAACTGAAAAACAAATAAGGCATTCAACTTCCAATTATAGTACCTTTTACATAGATTCCCTGCCAAGGTTTTAAACAATGCCTCTTTCATAATAACTTTGCAGACATTGTTAACACACCATGCTTATTTGGCCTTTCTGTTTCTGCCATAATCGCATGCAAAAAAGAAAAGCTATGTTTGCCTTTCCTTGTCATTGTGGAAAAAGATAAATCTTTGGCGTTAGCCAAGAGAAGTAAATTGAGCACCTGGATTGACATATTGTCTTACACGTGTTAATAATGTTTTGCAGAATGAAGGAAATGGATTTGTGTAGTAACCCCAATTAAGTTATATGACCTTGTTTGATTTAATTCATGTGAACGAGTCCTTTTCGTAGGACCACATTATGTCAAGTTGAATTGCTTGTCTGGACACATTTAACACCCATGTATATAGAGTTGATGCTGCTATTTCTTATAGGTTCTTCTAAACTCTAGTGTTACTCTCATTGTGTTCCATAACTCTAACCAAGATGGAAAATGGTTGTATATAAATTCGTTTATTCTAATCTTATTGTAATGTTTTTTTTTTTCTGCAGCAACTATTGCAACACTGACAGATCTTGGTTTCTTGTGGTTTAGAGAATTTTACCTGGAGTCTTCTCGTGTCATTCAAGTAAGAAAGATAATAATAAAATGCTTATTACATGGTCTGTCCTATTTCTTTTTGAATTCGTTTTAGCACATGAAGCTCTTGTTACAGCAGAGAGGACCAGCCTAACTTGTCAAAATGCTATTCTGCTGATTATTTTTGGCATCTTAAGAGCCCCCCGAGTGGAAGGATGAATAAATAAATAATTAATATAAGACTTTCACCAGTTAAACATGATTTTGATTTCTGCTGTGGAGAAGCCGAAAGCATCTTGGAAATATGCGTTGATCACTAAGTACATTGTTTGATTTTCAAGTTTTCTATTCTACAGCTGCTGCAAGCACAAAGCATTTTGCTGTGCCTTCTTTTTGTTGTCTGGAATATTCCTAGATTTGTTAATGGGAATTTCAAATTTTGTAAGAATTGTGATCTACAATTTACCACTGCCATCTCTACTATGTTAAGCACACACTTTTCATGTGCACCCTGTTTTTGCCTATTAATATTTCTCAAGTATATTTTCTAGGCTTGAGAGAGCTTCAGATTATTTATGTATATAGTTTAGCCTCAATGAATTTCCCCTTATGGTTCTTATTTCAATGTTCCCTTTGATTTTCATTGATAACTTGTTTCTTATCCATTTATAGTTTCCAATAGAGTGCTCCCTTCCTTGGATGCTGGTGGATCATGTGCTTGAGTCCCAAAGTGGTGGTCTTCTTGAAAGTGTGTTGATGCCATTTGACATATATAATGATTCAGCACAGCATGCACTGGTTGTGCTGAAGCAGCGCTTTCTTTATGATGAAATTGAGGCTGAGGTAAAATGACTTCTTGCCTATTCCCTGTGAACATGGATGTCTACATCCTTCTTCTTATATCAACTTTATCCATCTGAAATAAATAAAAGACCAATTCAACCGTCCTTTGGGATCTTTTGCTGTTTCCATAGGTGGACCATTGTTTCGATATATTTGTTACAAAATTATGTGAAGCTATTTTCACATATTACAAGAGCTGGGCTGCTAGGTATGTTTTTTTGCCTGAGATACATATGTATGTGCTAATGAACTTTGAAACTAAAGCCAACTTGACCTTTTCTCACATTCTGTAGTGAGCTGCTTGATCCTTCATTCCTCTTTGCCTTGGACAATGGAGAAAAGTATTCTATCCAGCCTATGCGGTTTACTTCACTTCTAAAGATGACTAGAGTGAAGGTAACTATGTAATTACCTTTTTTAGCTTAGTAGACACCTTACCATAAAAAAATTCATATCTTGTCTAAGTACAGTGGCTTTTATGGCTTTATCTTGATGTCTCCCGAACAACTCAGTGGCTTCTAGAAATGATGTGTGTTCATTCAAATGCAAACTTATTTCTCAGGTCTTTAATTATTTTCCTGATTTCCTCTCTATATTCTTCTTAATTAGTTTATGGCTTATATTGTAGATTGTAAACTTACACTTTTGTGGATGAAGTACTATTTTAAATCTTTTAATTGGATGTCTATGTGGTTAAACCACTATATTTGACGTCTTTGACTAGCATCTTATGCATTTTTCTTTTGGATTCGATTACTAGTTTTTTTTTTATCAACATAATATTGTCATTTTATGTCATGTAGTTTTGGTTTATGATAGCATTCCCTGACTAGTTCCATTAGTACCATCTAGAGTGATTGGGTTTCTATGCTTTGAACTCCTATCAATTCGGGGAGCATCCTTCCATACCTGTTTTCTTGCACTCTCGGCATTTCTTTCTGGAACTCATCTTTTATGATCAATGTTGTAAGATATTCATTCTACAATATCTTAAGCATATTGCATCAGAATTTTCTGGTTCCTTGTGTTATTATTTTGGGTTATAGTTCATGTCACATGTCTTTTTCTTTATTAAAAAATACTTATGCAATTTGTCTTTTAGTCTAATACTCTCAATTGTTGCCAACTTTTGCAATGTACAGTTACTTGGGAGGACTATTGATTTAAGAAGTCTGATTGCTGAACGGATGAACAAAGTCTTCAGAGAAAATCTTGAGTTTCTTTTTGATCGTTTTGAGTCTCAGGATCTATGCGCCATAGTGGTAAGTAGTTACCTTTTTTTCTTTTTGGTTTTTTATGTGTTTCATAATCCAGTGATAAATATGATCTCTTATTGCAGGAATTAGAAAAGCTGATAGACATATTAAAGCATTCCCATGAATTGCTTTCAAAGGATCTTTCAATAGACTCCTTCAGTCTCATGTTGAATGAGATGCAGGAGAACATTTCTCTTGTGTCATTTTCTAGTCGACTAGCTTCTCAGGTTCAACAGAAATTTCCAGCTTTTGGTGTAACTTTAGCTCATAGTTTTTGGATTACTGGTCACTGAATGCTTGGTTTCCACTTCTGTCTGTTAGATTTGGTCTGAGATGCAAAGTGATTTCCTGCCAAACTTTATCCTTTGCAATACTACTCAGCGATTCATTCGATCTTCAAAAGTTCCTCTTGTTCCTGTTCAAAAGCCATCAGTTCCACATGCCAAGCCAAACTTCTACTGTGGTACTCAAGTAAGAAGCTATTATTGATTGCTGTTTTGCTTGGTTCTACATTTGTGAGCTTTTTAATGTTCATTGCAAAAGAAACTGAACTTTGGTGAACTATTTTCCTCTTTGCTGGGGCTGGCATATCAGCAAATAGAGTGCTAAAACATTTTGGCTTATATTTACAGTCTTCCCTTTTATGGTAATTGCAGGATTTAAATTCTGCACATCAAAGCTTTGCGCGTTTGCATAGTGGCTTTTTTGGGATTCCACACATGATTTCTCTTGTTAAACTTCTAGGATCAAGGTCCTTGCCATGGCTTATCCGAGCACTACTAGATCATATATCAAACAAGGTATGTATGCATTATTTGCTGAAGTTCTACTTCTTTTGCAGTGATCAGAGCTTAAATTTTTTAACTTATTAACGTTCAGCATTATACTTGAATTGCTTTATGCCTTCTTTTATCTGAATCTTTATACTTCATATTTGAAGCATTATTGACTGTCAAGATGTCTGTAATGATAATTTATTCCAATCCTTGCATGTTATAATCTCGAGCCTTCAAATATATCATATACAGGTTGCACGCTTAGTGGAAGTTAAGTCTAAGATTTGATTCACTGCATGTTTCAGATTGCCACACTTGAGCCTATGATCACAGGCTTGCAAGAAACACTGCCGAAATCTATTGGACTTCTTCCTTTTGATGGGGGTGTGACAGGTAGAAGCTGGTGTTATTTATCTTTTCCTTCTAGCATACTTCTTCGTGAATATATTGATTGTATGCAAATGGTATTGAAAGAATACTCCTTTTTATATCATTGTTCCTCATGTAATAGCATAGGGTACTTCTTTTATGCAGTATCAAAATGCTAAGCCTCAATTGATATAATAATTATAACTTTTCATCTGATTGCAGTGAAGTTATGGATGCCAGAGAGTGGTGTTTTGGTTTAAATGCTAAATTGTTTATTTTCATTCAATTACAAAAATACAGATGCGTGGTATATTTAAGAACATTTTTATGAAGTTGAAGCAACTTATTAATGTGTTGATTTTCTGAAATGGTTATTGATGCCACGTAGAGAAACTTTTGAAGAAGTGTCGCAAGATATGCATTTTTAATGAGCAATCATGGGAGTTTTTATCACTTAGAGCAAGTAAACAAAGCGATTTTGGTGACCTTTATTGTGTTTCACGAAATGATTTGGTGGACTTTTCTTTATTCCTGTCCCTGAACTTCAGTGCTAAGCCAGAATACCACTGATGGGAAATATGTGTGTAAATTTTCTTTAAGGGAACAGAATAGAACTCAATTCATTTTAAAAATAAATTTAACTCATTTCATGTCAAAAATAAATTTTCTTTAAGAAAATGTTGTTTAATTTCATTCTAGGTTCAGACGATCACTGTGCACTGCTAGTTATTCTTGGACTACATAGTCTGTAAACAGAAATTTCTAGGTTCAAATCTAGTCATGTCTTGTGTATGGTATTGAATTTTTATATGCATCATTATTATCTCTGTATTCTTTCTGCTAATTATTCTTGGCTAGATAGGTTGTAAAAAGAAATTTCAAGATTCAAATCTGGCCATGATTTGTGTATGGTATTGAATTTTTATATGCCTCTTTATTATCTCTGTATTCTTTTTAGTGGTTGGAATGATGGGTGTAAGTGGTATCTCGGGTTGTCAATTCACTTATATACAGATTTCTCTCTGTGTAGGATGTATGAGGCTTGTTAAAGAGCAACTCAGCTGGGGAACAAAATCAGAGCTCAAGGCAGAAGTCCTTCGCGGAATAAAAGAGATTGGAAGTGTATTATATTGGATGGGGCTCCTTGATATTGTTTTGGTTAGTTCCAGAATTCTTCATTATTGAGTGTTACCCCAACTACTTGCAGGGGATAAATATGACCTAGAAATCCTTGAAGATATAGCTAACTCTTTCGCATGAAAGTATAACTATTAAAAGTAATGGATCAAGCCTAGAATAAATTTGTAATAGCCTGATAGGTGCCAAAGCCTAATCTAAATAGAAGGCCACAGTATACTAATGAGTTTTAACTTATCGTGCAACTTAGTTGTGAATATACTTGTGGTTTCATGATAATTCAGTCTTTGTTCCTGTTGGGTATTTCAAGTATAAGACAGTTATATGATTGGGCCATGCCCTTTCTAGAATGGATAGAAGATTAGTAAATCAGTTCAAGGATGTTTTAGTATCACTATACTAGTGTGTGTGCATATATAAGATGGTGTTTGAGTATACTTATGGGGGTGGTGAAGTCTTCTTCCTTACCTTATCTTCTGGTCCTATCAGAAACCTGATGGACACATCGATATATTGCATCTTATTACGCTCAATCTTATATGGTGTTGTGTGCGCAATTATAATCAATAACTCATTGCATCAGTTTCTGATTTGATCGGAACTCATGTTGTTTTTGGCATCTAACCGTTGCAAGCTTCCTTTATAGAGAGAGCTGGATACCACACATTTCATGCAAACAGCACCTTGGTTGGGCTTGCTTCCTGGTGCAGATGGGCAAATGCTTTCACAAAATGCTGGAGAGAGTCCTGTTGTCAACCTCTTCAAATCTGCTACAGCTGCAATTGTGTCAAACCCTAGGTGCCCAAATCCAACCTCTTTTTACACAATGTCAAAGCAGGCAGAAGCTGCAGGTAGTGCCTATAGTTTAGTATTCCTACGATTTTAGTTTATGGCCAAATTTCCGATGATTCATTAAGGCCACTTAACATTTGCTAAACAAAAGAAATTTATCAATTAATTGAATCTAGGAACAATTTTGTGCCCATGTCTTTTTGAAATAGGAAAACATGCAAAATTCTAACACAGTTAGTGAAAATCAAGAAAACTATTTTTGTAACTCTTAAGAGATATTATTCTGTCTGTTAAGTGTTGGGTTTTCTTATGGTCTCATATTAAAGTTGAGCCTCTCCTAAAGCCAATTGATTTTAGGTGTGATGCTTAACATGGTATCAAAGCATAGGTTTTGTTATGTTGTTCTATTGCCTAACCCCATCTGAGGTTGAAGATCCCTGGTGAGGTTGTCCATGTGTAGGTCCCGTGAGCTACACGTAGGGGAAAGTGTAAAGTGGTGTTATCTCACATCTGTTAAGTACTGGGTTCCTATGATGTTATAATTAAAGTTGGGCCCCTCCACCTAAAGCAAATTGGTCTGAGTTGGATGCCTAACAATAACCAATCCAGAGTCCAGACCTCTTAACTATTCAATGAAACATGTTGAATGCATTCGAGGTGGAATAGGTGGTCAAACAGTTATATATAGCAAGATGCAGTAAGTGTGTTAATAATATTTCATTCTTGAATAAGTTCTAGCGTTTATCTCTATGTTGCCTGTAGATTTTTATGCCATATCCAGGTTTGTGAAACTCTTCTTTTAGCTTCTTGTTCTAAAGGTTCTTGTATCTTCCTTGTGCTGCAGATCTTCTGTACAAGGCTAACTTAAATACTGGAAGTGTGTTAGAATATGCCCTTGCATTTACAAGTGCAGCCTTAGATAAATATTGCAGTAAATGGAGTGCTGCCCCGAAGACTGGGTTCATTGACATCACAACCTCAAAGGATTTCTATCGTATATATAGTGGCCTCCAAATTGTAAGGAACAACTTTCTGTAACCCTTAACATGAATATATCCATATCTTTCATGATTGATCTCAACATGTGAATTCATAATCTCGCAAGGTCTGAAACTTTTAAGAGGGATCTATAATAAATGTGTGTATGTCTGTTTGATAATTATTTGTTTCCCATTTGAGTTACATTATTGCTAAAATATAAAATAGACTGCCATGATCCCATAATTTAGAAAAAACAATATCTGATGTTAACCTTATCATGAACTAGTCACAATTTTATCTTGAAGATTCTACTGAATTTTTCTGGAAAATGTAGAGATCATTCAACCCAAGCACTTTTTAGGTATTGCTTAATTTCGAAACATCATTATATAGCTGTAATTTGATCTTCCAAGTAAAAAGATATTGCTTTTATAGTATTTTGCCTTTAGGACTCGCTGTTAATTTTATTCTGAATTCTAAATTTTTGGGCATATTTTTTTATCCGATAAATATAGATGTTAGATTGGTTAGTTCATATATTTGCAGGATCTTATCACTAAACCAACATCGGAATATGTATAACCATATGCAAGTACTTTAAGGAAAATGAAGAGCTGGAGTAGCAAAATTACACCTTGTTCACCCCTAAAAATGTATTGACTTTACTGCCTTCTACTAACACCTTTTTTCTTTTTGAACCACAGGGATATCTAGAACAGTCTGTTCAATTACAGCCTAACAATCATGATATGCTGGGGGATTCAGTTGCTTGGGGAGGCTGTACCATAATATACTTGCTCGGCCAGCAGCTGCATTTCGAGCTGTTTGATTTTTCATACCAAATCCTAAATGTTGCAGAAGTTGAAGCTGCATCAATCATGCAAACACATAAAAGTCCTCATTCTGGCCAGGTACAGGATCCAAAATTCCTTATTCTGCATGATTGCTTTTAACCGAAGGTTTGTCTGTTAATGTATATCGAAAACCAAATTCACAATTTTCTCTGTACTTACTACTCATTTTGAGTTGAGATCTGGGCTCTATGACCAGGCTAAATAGCTATTTCAGAAATGAGTCTACGGATTATCACTACAGTTGTGGTTTTGAGTGACGTGATACAATGAGGCTTGTGTAGCCAAAATGACCTGAATTTATTTTCACACATGCTTATTGATTGTTCATGTATAACTTGTTGCTGCCTTTTTGGTTGGTCAATCTTTAATGGCATTTCTATTTGAAAAGGGATGGGATAGCATGTTAGAAGCAATGAAGAAAGCGAGGAGGTTGAACAATCATGTATTTTCGATGCTGAAAGCACGATGCCCTCTGGAGGACAAAATGGCTTGTGCTATAAAGCAAAGTGGTGCTCCTTTGCCTCGGATTAAGTTTGAGAATACTGTTTCTGCATTCGAAACACTGCCGCAGAAAGGTACCTGATTGAGTTCATATGTGTGGTTGAAAGAAGAAAATTTATATGGATATACAATACATGGCAGGCAGATAGACAATGAAAGATGAAGGAGCTTCTAGTATCTCTCATTTTTCTGCTTTTGCCATTGTCTGTTTTGTTGTTTGAGGTTAGGGTTAGGGTTAGGGTTAGGGACCTAATTTTTGTTAACATGGCTCTCATAGCTCGTCAATTACACTACTGAGATTTGCAATGTAAGTGCAAATAGTGAATGCATCAGTGATCACAAGAGGAATTGCTATGTGACATCCAACAAGTTTGATGGATGGGCTCAGCAATCTGTTGGGTCTGATGAGTATAATATAATCAATTTTTATCAAATTAAATGAAAACTTGCCCCACTCGGATAAAAGTTTTTGTCAGACACACAAATTCAAAATTCAATACTCTGACTCAAACATCAATCTATGTGTTCGAGACATAATTGAACTTAAGTTCGAGTATTTGATTAAGTTTGTTTATTATTTTTTGTACTTAAGTTCAGATTAATTTCGTAAGTCATTTAAATTAAGTATTATAATGTTTAAATTTGAACCTCGAGCTTGAGTTCGACTTGATAATTATTTAATCGCACTAGCGTCTTGTTTGCATCTATATAAATTGTGGATTTAGTGTTTATACTTTCATTTGATCATTTTTAGTTTTTGTATTTCAAAAATTTAGTCTTGATTTAAATGGTAGTCATTAAATTTTTGCTACAGTTAACTTTTTTTTATAACAATCCTATTTGTTTACCAAAATTTTAAAGGTTATGGACTGTTGTTGTACATCTATAACAACATTCCAAATTTAGATTATATTAGACTTGACTTGGGCTAGGCTTGGACAAGGATTTTTGTACTTCGGGTTAACTTAATTCTGCCCGAATTTAATTTAAATAATAAAAAATACTTTTAAATAAAAATTTAATTATAAAATATATAAAATAGCAACTAAATATATTTTTAATATTTTATTAATTTTTGAATAGTAAAATGGGTTTTTGGGTGGGTCGGGTTGGCTTGAAAATGAGCTTGGGCTTGAAAAATATTTTGAAATTGGGCTCGGCCCAATTTAGTTCGGTCCATGGATGCCTCTAGATCATATTAATTTGAATTTTTAAATATTCAAATTAAAAAATTATTATATGTTTAAAATATTATTAATTAGTGAGGTTTGGATGATATATTTAATAAAGTTAATAAATGTAATTCTATTTATTAAAAATTATTTTCATTTAATAAAATATGATTAGTATATTTTTTAATATAAAATTTAAACAAAAATAATATCTTAACTAAAATTTATTATTTTTATTTCATTTATGCTACGTTTGGTAAGACTATTATTTATTCACCATGTTTTAGTATATGAGTTAACAATAAGTTAATTTCAATGAGTAACTTTTAACTACTCACAAGACTTGTTTTGGGGAAGGGAAGGAATATCTTTTTCTTCTTATTTTGAAGAAGTCTTATTTTTTACAAGAGTTTTTACTCATCTTTTATGTGTTAGATTCAAATTTGTACTAACTATTATTTATTATTTGTCTAATTATTGTAATACATATGTAGTAAATAAATTTGTTCTTCATGTTATTACATTAGTAACCAAACAAGGCATAATAGTTTGAAAAACTAGAAATCTTATCACATGTGTACGTGTGTGGAAACCACAGATTTAGAATATATGTGTGTTTAAGAATAACATACTATAAATAATGAAACATATGGTTTGAAACTAATTAATCATTAATAACACATCAAATATGTACGATATTAAAATAAAAAAATAGATTTTAAATTGAGAGTAAAACGAAATTTAAACACATAAGTACAACAGATTAACAATTCTAAATGCATTACAATTATCTATCATGTTGTCATCAATTGTAAGTTAATATCAAGTTGGCTTGTGACATCAACTCAAGTAACAGCATTATTAATACTAAAAATCTTATCACACGCGTATGCGTGTGGAAACCACAAATATAATATACAAATATGTTTTAAAAAATAACATACAATAAATATTGAAACGTATGACTTGAAACTAATTAATAATAACATATAAAATATGTATATTGTTTATCATTGTGTTGCCATCAATCTAGAGTCGGTGTCGAGTTAACTTGTGACACCAACTCAATCAAATACAATATTAATTATTAATATATACAATTGATGGAGATAATAAATAGTGCATATTAAAATAAAATATATTAAAATGAAACTTTGATTGAATAATAAATTTAAGGTTTTACCAATTCAATTGATATAGGTTCAACTCCCATTGTATTCATATTTTTATTTTTATTGATTTAGTTAGAAAAAGACTAAAATACCCTCAAATAATATAACTTAATTTAATTACGAAATGACATTTTTGTGATTTTCCCAACTAAATTAATACCTGTTGACTCGTGACACCAACTCAAATAATAATATTGCTTCTTCTTTCTTTATTCTTTCCTACTCCAAAAACAAAGCACTGGATTTCCATTACACTTACGATTTTTACCAACTTGGAATGAAGACAATATTTATTTTGGTATTTAATGATGACTCCTGGTGAATGAAATTACAAATGTGGTTGCACCAAATCTGTTGAATACAATAGGATTTGCCACTCAAGATTTGTATTGTGCTATCAGTCTTCATAGCCAAAACAGTCCTTCCCAAAATGCAGGAGCATGAAGATGATGATGATTTTCTCCGTAACTTAGCTAAAGAGCCTACAGTTGTGTGGTTAATTTATATAAAGACCATTATAGTTCTGAACAAGGAAAAATAGGTTATGTGGTGTGTTATATGGACACTACAGTTTGGACTCATAAAAGCAGCCTATGCTTTAACAAGGACGATCCTAGTGCGTCAAGGACCATTCAGAATACCTCATTTCACTTTGTGAAAAAAGGCTTTTGGAGAAAGGATAAACAAGATTATGTCGACAACAGAACTATTTGTTAGTCGGCAGATAACATGTTCTGCTTCCGACATGGATAGGAAATGAGATATACGTAGTTGGAGGCATTAAGCAAGTCAAAGGGATTGTTGTAGTATCTGGTTAAGGGTGGTCTTTTTTTCAATGTTTCCCATGTGGTTAATATTATCTCGCAAGAGAAATAATAAGTCGGGTTGGGTATGTTGAAACATATGCTAACAACTGAAAAATATTTATCTCTTTGTCCACTGTTGAAAACACACTAATCCTTATCTCGTCCATCTTAATTTCTTTTTCCATTATTGAAAACACACACTAGAGGAGTAGTACCCCGAGTTGGGTATATTCAAACACATTATAACAACTGCGGCTGCTACCTCGCCAAAAACAGAAGAAAAAGTAAACCGGGTAGAGTTTTTATCCGCGACTGAGATCTCGACTCGTGAACAAACAAGTGCACACCTCTTAAACAACTTTGTTTTTTTCGTTATTGGAAACAATCCTTTCTCCTATATTCGCTACTGATTTGGTTTTGAAAAGCCTTTTTGGCACCATTTCACTCGTGCCTCGTCTATCAAAATAAAAAAATTTGTTTGCTTTGATTTTAAATTTATATTACTTTAAGTATTATTTAAAAAAAAACATATTAAACTAATAAAAGAATAGCTTAAAACGCTCTAAAATATTTGTTGATAGAGAACCGGTTCCTCTAGAAGAAATTTTTGAAGTGTCATCCTTTGGGCAGTTGATCCGAATTGTCAACAATCGAAAGTATTTTTCCCATATTAGGGTTTTATCCCCTAGCCTACACAAAGAGCTGTGTATAGTTCAAAGAAGGGATGCCTCGGTTGGTGGAGACTAATACCTGTAAGTAGGGACATCAGTGGGGCGAGTTCGAGGGGTCCCGCCCCACTTCGCACACAATTGGGCGAGGATGGGTATAGGTTCCACGGGTGGTAGGGTGGGGATGGAGACAAAAATTAGACCCACCATGGGTGGTGGGGCAGGCGTGGGTATGACCTTGTACCCGCCCCATCCCCGCCTACCCCGCATAATATAATAAGCATATATAAAAAATAAACATTTATAAAAATTTAATTTTGATAACAGTACTCAACTCACATTCACTGCTATTTTTTTTTAGAAAAAAAGGAGAGCACTCCACAGTTTCTCACCCAATTTAGAAAAAAAGGAGAGTACTCAGCACAATTCCTCATATGCAGGTTCAGGTGAAGTTAAAGAGATACAATGCTCACAACTGATAGAATAATTAGAAGATGATTGTGATATAGAAACAACGAGAGTGACATGTATTGTTTGATACTTGGAATTTTTGCACTTAGGTTGCATTTGAAGACATTTATGATGTATTCGAGACATTGTTTATATTTGGATATTATGTAAGGAATTTATTTTCTGAATTTTTTAAACTCTTGTTGAAGTTATATTTTATTTGCCAATTAAAGGCTCGCGACTTCTTCTTCTTCTTCTTCTTTTTAAATGGTGACCATTGGAATAATGTCACGTGTGTGGTGGGAGTCCAGAGGACAGGTATTTCATACTTTTTTCATAAAAAAAAATTGGGTTTATATTTATTTAATTGATACTTACAAATATATTGCATGAAGTGGGTTGCGGGACAGGTATAGCAGGGATTAGGTGGGTTTGGGGACCCATATGGGTGGTGGGGCGGGGATGGTTTTGGGTTTTGTACCCGTAACGGATTGCGGGGTAGGGATGGGGATGATAATTCTTGGCGGTGATGAGTGCGGGGGGTGCTCCCCCCGCTGCCCCGCTTAATTAACATCCCTACCTATAAGACTCAAGATAAATATTAATATTGGGCATGTGAATAATTACAGAGGTACATGAAGTAAATATGAGATAATTTTTTTAACTTTTATGATTTTATATATTTTTTAATTATTTTTAATGATTTTAAATTTCATTATAGTTTGATTATCTCTTTTTATAGTTTCTTTTTAATTTTTTTTCCTATTACTGAATTATAGTGTTAATAATTTATTCTCATGTTTTAGTATATGAATTAAAAATAAACTAATTTCAATTGATAATTTTAAGTTACTCACATGACTTTTTTTTTTTAATAATTACATAGCTTATTTCGAGAATATTATTTATTCATCATGTTTTAGTATGAGTTAGCAATAAACTAATTTCAATTGTTTATTTAGTTATTATGAAGAGGTCTTATTTATTTACAAGAGTTTTTACTTGTCTTTCTAATTTTAAGTTTAAATTTATACTAATTATTCTTTATTTTATGTCTAACTATTGTAATATGTATGTAATAAATGCCGATTTTCAATGGTGCCAGAAAAGGCAGTTTTGGAACTTCATTTCCGTCAACCGAGTCTGTAAATATTAAATTAGAATATTTACGGAGTTAGTACAGAAGTATATTAAAGTTTGGTCCTTCAATGTTGCCTATTATTTGCTTAATTAAGGTATAGGGACTAAATTGTAAAACTTTATTCCTATAGGTTTTTAATTTGCCAAATATTTAGGGATTTAAATTGTAATTAACCAAAGGTCCAAAATGGCAATTAAACCATCTTGGGATATGTGTTAGTGGCTGATGATGTCAGCTAATTAAAATATGACTAACTTAATTAAACTTAGTAAATTAAGTTTAAACTTAAGTATAAAAAGAAAAATTAAGTGGAATGAAAGAGAATGCTCATCTTCTCCACTCATCCATGACTGAAAATTCAAAGAAGAAAAACCTTCTAGGGGTTTCAACATTCAGTCCCTCAATTGGTATGCATTTTAAAGTTTTTTTTCTTGTAATTTTTATGTTTTAAAGGTCATGAGAGCTTGGTTTAGCTAGCCCATGTACCAATTTGTAAAAATATTAAAGTTTTTGAAAGTTGTCATTGGTTAATTCTTGAAGAAATTGGTGTCAAATTGACAGATTTTGTGTAACACCCTCACTTGACCCGATCTCCGAATCCAGGTATGGGGTGCCACAAATGAATCGAATTGTGTAACACAAATTTTTTGCCTAACAATTTTAAAGATGGGTTGTATTTCTTAACAATAAATGTTTCTACAGCAGAAACCTTAAATTAAATAAAAAATTACTATCTCAAAATTTTCAGGCTTTAAAGAGAACTACTCAAGTACAATGTAATTGACCCAGAGGCGGAGCCTCTAAAGGTACCCCCTCCTATGTGTATGACACTTTACTTATGGTGATCATTGATCCAACACAGTCTGGCTTGGTCCCTCATCGAGTTCCTTATTCCACGATTCGTGTAAACTACATGCTAACTCTTTGATAAGTTCAATGAACTTAATGAGTTTCTTCACTACCAAATTACATATCCCGCCCCTTCTTTATTGGGGTAAAATCTTAAAAGAAAATAAAAATACTTTAATCCTCTATTTTTACTCAGACTTTAATGCCTTTTCTGTACTAGCAGACTTTCATACGCTTTTCACTTTTCTTTCATGGCGGTTCAACCGCTAATACCATAAGTTCCTAGTTGAGCTTATGTCCTGACGACAGGATTTTAGTGGTTTCTAGAGGTTTTTTCATCTTGGCATATTTTCACTTTACCTACATATTTTGGGGAATAAATCATCATTTCACATTACCCCATGGCTAAGTTTCAAACTTCATCCTGCCCACCACTCGAATTGCAAAGTTGTTTGGATTACTCCTTTGTAATCTGCCCTATTCGTTATACCTTTCTTTTAAAGTGAAACACATTCGTCTGCAAATAACCATTATGGCCGATGACTTTCATCAAACGGTTATCTCAACGACTATTCGAGTTTATAGTCTCTCTTATGTGAGGGTTTTCTTTCGAAACTAACTCAATAGCGATTATACTTGCGATAGACCCTCCTCTAAGAGGAATAATCTTGTTAGACATATTTGTTACTCGATTTATCCTTTCTAGTACCTCTTTATGTCAAAAGGGTTCTAGCCCCCCTTTTACCGATCTGTCTATACGGGGTATCGACAATCTATCTTCCTCACATAACCTTGGCTTCAACGAGCCTTATATTGGGAGCGAGTCTCTTAAAAACCTTTCGAGGTTTTCCTCTAACAAATAGAGCCTATTGTGTACTTCTTTGGCGGATCCTTAATCGCAATCTTCGGAATAGTCCTTTTCCCTTGCCTATTTACAAGGCATTACTGGCACATCGTTTCCCATATTTGATTCATGCTAGGTTACCACCCTTATGCCCTACTAGCTTCCATGGTTACTGTTTTGGGAAACTGTTCCCCTTTCTAATACTTTTACCTTGTTCGGTGGATTCCTCAAAACTTGCTCCACATTTGCATTATTCTTCTAGTCTTTTTTCCATATCGTGATTTTCTATAATTATTGTCCTAGAGGTCTACCCTGCGTTTAATGTTCCAGTGGACTACCCTATGTTTAATGTCTCGGTGGACTCTATTGGTTGCCATAGCTGAGTTATGGTCTTACACTCATTCACCCCATGTTTACTATCCTGGCGGACTCTCTCGTGTTTACTGTCCCCGTAGGCTACCTCGTGTTTACTGCCCCGGTAGATTATACTAGTTGTCATAGTCGAGCTATGGTCTTACACGTTAGACCTCTTTTGAGGTGTCGTCCTGTAGGACCTTATTGCCGTTGTGGTGTTGCCCTATAGAGCCTGTTAATCGCTGTCATGATGTTTCTCTTTATGGAACGTAATATCGGTTGGTATTGACCATCTCATATCCACCTTGATACTCAAACACCAAAGTGTCCCCCCTTCACACAAGCCCCAAAGCTTTACACATCACGGTTTGCACTTAGTAATATCGTATGGTGGTATCTTAACGAAATTTCAATTTTCCCCATTTCTCCACCCATTCCTCTATTTCATCATTCCTAACCTTGATGCTTGAACACTATAGTGTCCCCTTCGCAAGTCCCGAGTCTTTTTCAAATTCTCATACCATTATGCCCGCTCCAGTAGATGACATGGATGTCTTGGCCATTCTAGATGAGGCTTTAGCTAATGAGGGCACCACTACTGCTCCACCTAGGAAAACAAAAACTAAAAAAATCTCAAAAAAGACCTAGGGTGGAGGGATGTGACAACCTATTTTTCAGTGGTATTGAAAATAGTGGTTTCAAGACCACAATTCCAACGAGTGATTATGTAAATATTATTATTTAATATTTACAAGTCAAGTATTATGATAAAGTGAATTTTATACTATAATTTTTATTGAATTGGATAATTAGTTAAGTGCAAATAGATTGTCCCTAAAGTCAAGCGGTTTTGGAAAATGAGGTATTGGGACCTCGTTTCCATAAACTGAGTTCGTAAATATTTTTATTAAATATTTACAAAGTTGTTATATAGGTGTATTAAATTTTGGTCCAAAAATTTTAACGTTTGAATAGTTAATTAAGGAAAATGACTAAATCGTAAAAGATGTAAAACTTAATGACTATTGAATTTTAATGATTAAATGGCTTGATTAATATAAGTGGAAGGACTTATTAGTCAATAATACCTTAATGTACATATAATGGACGGTTAGTAAAGAATTTTGGTTAATTTTATATATTAATTATATGTTATTAGATTTATAATAATAACAAGTAAAAAGAATGATAACAAAAACATTTGGATATTTCTTCTTCAACTTAAGAAATCCAAAACACCATGGATGAAAATTCAAAAGCTTCTATCATCTTCTTTATTTTGCATGCTAAGCAATTTTCACCTGTTTCTCGTAATTTTTATGTTTTTGAGATCGTTGCAACTAGGTCTACCTAACCCGTATCTCCGTTTTCAAAACTGTTAAATTTTGTCAAAATTACCATTGATGATTTTTAGATGTTCTTGATATTAAATGGAATATTTTGAAGCTTGGATATGTTTTAGGACTATTTTTTAAGTGAATTTTGTTAGTTTTGCATTTAAGGACTAATATGTAAATATATTAAATTTAGCATGTAAATATTGTACTTTTCAAGTGATTGAAAGCTGATTATGGATGGAATTAGAATTGGTTATGTGTATTGAGGCTTAAATGTGAAGTTCTTTTAATAGTTTCAGTTTTAGGGACTAAATTGAATAAAATGCAAAAGTTTAGGGGTAAATTTGTGAAATTTAATTAAAAGGGCTTAAATGCATAAATTTGATTTTTTTGTGGTTTAAATTGATTTAATTGAATTAAAATATACTTTAGATCAAGAATCTCATCGACCAGAAACGTATAAGAAAAAGGAAAAATTGTCAATTAGTATCTCATAGTTAAATTACTTTGAAAGGTAAGTTCATACTACTTTTCGTGGTTACAATTTGTTATTAAATGTTGTTAATTATTTATATATATAAACTACTGAAATGGAAATCAGGCTATATGGTAATAAATTGAATTCTGAAATAATTTCGATGGACTGAGTAAAAATTTCATACACGAGATTTCTGAATGATTTTCGTTCTAGACTGAGCTCCAGTATTTGTTGCGAACTCGAATATACATGTGGCACAGATTTAGCCTAGATTGGTAATCTATTTTCATTTTAAAGGTTTAGCCTGGACTGGTAACCTTACATGTATTTATAGCCCTAGTCAAACTATTTTTCTGTATTGTCAATGGTTTATCCCGAACGGGTAACCTAACACATATATATTTTTATATACGATTAGCTCAGATGAGCATCATATGTTACTCATTCTCGTGTAATGAGTTCTTTTACAAAGTTCCATCGAAAAAGCAAAAGATATACAATGTGAAATTGTTTCGTTAATGTGGATGAAATACGAACTCTAAATATTTGTATATTCGTTGTTTATTGACCCGAAATTGTTGAACTATGTCATGATTTGAATAAATATGACAAGGATATATGATGCAATTTTAAAGGATAAAAGTGATGCAAAGTTATAAATTGGAAAATTGATTTATGATGAATTTTGAGTTAAACTTGGTATTTTACCATTTGAAATTATATATGTGGTTTGGACTAAATCTCATATGGTTGATGTTTCGAATATTATGATAGGTGAATTTGTTTAATATTGATTCATGTAATTATTAAATGGTTAAGGTAATCTATTTGTTTATATTGTATGAGCTTACTAAGTATTTTATATACTTATTCAGGTTACTACTTTTCTGTAGATTTTGGACGTTAGGAACGTGTTAATCGGATCAGCAAGAAGCTCATACCTACCGTTTCTTGATTCGGTAGACTTTTGAAATTGGAAAGTTGGTTGCTTGTGGCATGTATATAGGAAGTTTACTTTGTAAGCATTGATTATGTTTTGGTAACTTGGTTGTAGATGTACTTATATGCAAATTTGATGTATGTAATGCCTAATTCATATTTAGTATTTGGTAATGTGTTGCTTTAAGTCAAGTTGAATGGCACTTTAGGTGTTTATGTGATAACAAGTTTTGGTATGAATATTGCTAATTTTTTATGCTAGAATGAATGCGTTGAATGATTTGGATGGTTGTTATTTTATGATTGTAATGTGGTGCCATTGAGGGCATATTGGTTAAGATTAGATTGAATGTTTAATTAGCATGTTTTGACATGTTTTAATGAGTTTTGAGTTGGTATAAATAGATGTAAATGGTATAGCTTGAATTATAAGAAAAGGTGTATGTCCTTGCTTAAGTTTAATGATGTTTTAGGTACACACGGCCTGTGACACTATCTACCACTCGACTGTGTGTCCCATACGGTTGGTAACACTGTTGTGTGCTTTGTTTAAAATTTGAAATTTTTGGTCCACATGACATCAGTTAGTTACATGGTCTGGAGACACGGCCGTGTGTCTCTTTTCACATGGTCTAAGCTCAATCACACGACCATGTCCGTGCACCACACGATCCCTGTCTTGTCAGACGGCTTGGCCACACAGTCGTGTGACCCCTATTTTCATTATTTGGCTATATTTTGTAAAAGTTTTGTTTTAATCCAGAATCATTCCTAGTTTGTTTTAAATGTTCCATAACTTCGATTTAGGTCCGAATATGATTGAATAACATGGAAATGATTGTAAATTTTTATGAATTGATCTCTTTTTTGCTCTAATTGAATGGTTGGTAATCCCTGTTTTGCATTTTACCTATTATTTTGTAAATATTTCAGATTGGTCCTAATTTAGTTTTAAACTTGTTCAAAGGTTTTTGTAAGCCCAACTAAGTCTCGGTTTTGATTGTAATGCATGTTTAACATGAAACTAACTTGTATTTTTTTATTATTGAATATTATTGAGTAATTTTGTATACGAATGTTTCTATTTACTATTGTGACATCTTGTAACTCGGGTCTAGTGATTGGACCGGGTATGGTGTAACACCCACAACCCATTTCTGTCACCGAAATAGGGTTACAGAGTATTACTGTATAAAACAGAACATTTTATAGCCAATAGAACTTAATTTTCAAATTAATTTAATAAATACATAAGAAATTCAAAATAGAATAAATCATGCATTTACGGGTCTTAAATTGAGCCTATGTTGCCTTAAAAATAACTTTTGAGCAATTAGGGACCAAATTGGAACAAATCAGAACATTTCAAGAAAAGCTAAAAATTTTCACCTACAGGGTTCACACTCCCGTGTGTCCAACCTTGTGCTCACCCATGTACCTCACTGACTTGGCTCACACGCCCTTGTCTCAACCTGTGTGCTAGCCCGTGTGAATCCTGTACCTAACACGCTCAGGGCACACGCTCGTGCGTGACACACAGCCGTGTGACAACCCTCGTCCCAGGCTGCGTATGTGTAAAAGTGACCAAATCCAAGCCTATTCTTCATGCAATTGTATAGGTATCAATACCTACTCGTTTCACATATTCACAAGTCTATAAACACACTTTAAATTAACCAAAACATACCATTTCCATTCATCTAAAACCAACCAAAGTATCATGTACCAAACACATTATAATGTGTATACAGCTCATTATCAAGCAACTATCTATAAGCCATAATATATACCAATTAACACATTCCAAACACATCATTCCAACTTAATATGACACTTACCATATGTAACAGCCGTTTTTAGTGAAATCAAAATAGTAGTTTAAGGACCACAAATTCGACGAGTAAATATTTATTTTAATGTCTATGGTATGTTAGTAGGGTTGCGTAAAAATTTCGTTAAGAGATTTTGACGTTTACATGCTTAATTAAGTGAAAAAGACTAAATTGTAAAAGGTGCAAAAGTAGAGTTTTACTAGCTAAAGGTATCTATTGGCTATGAAATTTAATTGAGTGGACCTAGATGGTAATTATACCAATTATGTAGTTAGTGGACATTCATGGATTGGTTTTATTGAAATTATTAAAGTTTTTAAAGGTTATTTTGGTAAATAGGTAACTAAGGTTAAAATCTAATAAAACCAATTTTATTTTCACTCATCTTCTTCTTCCACCGAAATTTTAAGGTTAGAAAGCCATTCTAGGGTTCTTCCATTCGGAAACTTTGAGTTCGAGCATGTAAGCGTAATTTCATTCCGTCTTTAATGATTTCTATGTTTTTGGGATCGTTGTAGCTTAATCTAGCTAGCCCAAGGACTAATATGTAAAACTATTAAAGCTTTAAGGATTTTCCATGAACATGTTTGTATAGTTTTTGAAGTTTAATGAAAGATTATGAGTCCTTGTTGATAAATAAACAAGTTTTGTAAAAGGATTTTTGATAAAAATGTTATTTAGGGACTTATTTGTTAAAATAGTAAAAGCACATGGTGAAATTGTGAAATAATAATTTGTATGATTTTTTATGGATTTATAATAAATTCGACTAGTATGGGTTAGGGATGAATTATCATAAACGTCAATTTACGCGCTTAAGGACTAAATTGTAAAAAAATTAAAATATTAAAGGGCAAAAGTGAAATTTTGTAAAACTATGAATTTGGGACTAAATTGAATAATAGAGGAATTAAATGAATTGAATTTATCTATTTATATCAAGATAAACCTCGTACGGAGTTAGATCGGGGAAAAGTGAAAGCTTCGGATTGATCGATTACGTTTTTACGCCTTGTTTATCGAGGTAAGTTCGTATGATTTAATATTGTTTTAATGTTATATTGATCTATATGTTAATATGTTGATTGCTATGTAACTGAATCATGTAAATCCAACAATGTCACGATGATTATCGAGCCCCGTTTGAACCTTAAGAATTTGTAGGATACAAATGACATGTCATTAGGGTTTCATGTTTCGGGTGCTGGTCTTGAATGTCCTACCGATGGCTGAGGTCCTGCATTCGTTGTGGATACTCCACAGCTCGTGTGAGTAGCATCGTGTAGCTTACATTCTGAACCACAACTCGTGTGAGCAACGATGTAAAGGAAATGAAATGTTATGGTTATATGTTTAGCACACTTCGTGTGAGCTATCTCACGTATCCGATGACATTCTAAGCGGTTCAATGGGCATGAAAAGGAAAGGAATGGTAAGGGTTTCAAAATGATCCATGATATGTATTTATGAAAAGGATTGAAATGGTGAGTTTCATTGGAAATATACTATATTAAGGAAATTGATGAATTCAAATGAATTATGTTTATGTATAATGACTTACCTTATGTTAGATTCAAGTGAATTGTATTTGAATATGCTAACATGTGTTGTGGATGGTGCTTAGGCTTGTGCCAAGCTTGTGGATGGATTTTATAATGCTTATTCTTATTGTTTATTAATGAAATGGTAAGTTATGTTTTATGTTTTACAAACGTACTAAGCATTATGTTCTTACATAGTTTTCTTTCATATGATCTATATATAATCGGAAGCTCTTTCAGTTTGGAAGTTCGTCGAAGACCTATCACACTATCTAGCGATTATATCGGTAGATTTTGATGTTTTGGGCCAAGTTTATAATGGCATGTATAGCTGGACTTGTGTTTAATGTTGTAGTTATTATGTTTGGCATGTATATGTTATTATGGGTGATATACTTATGGTATTTTGATGCCTTGATGGTTGATGTTAATATGGCTAGGTTGATGCATGTTTTGAATAACCAATTTGGTATGTGATGGTGTAGTTTCAATGTGGTCAATTGTGGTAAGTTTTGGTATGGAAATAAGTTAGATGTGTATGGTTGATGTATAGCCAAATATACATATGTTTAGGTTTGTTTGATGGTTTGAAATTGAGGTGCCTTATTGGCATATTGGTTGTATGGATTAATGGTATAGTGAATTGGTCATTTTTATGCATGTTTTGGGTAGATTTTGATGCCTTGGTCATATGTACAAATATGTTTAGGTACATGTTTTGAATGGGTGAAAGAAATGGCTTGATTTTGGCCAATTTCTTGCCCACACAGCCTAAGACACGGGCGTGTGTCTCAACCGTGTGTGACACACGGCCATGTGACACGACCGTGCATCCCCTGTAGGTTTCAAAGGTTGCAAGTCAGACAATTACACAGCCTAGCACACGGCTTGGCACACAGGCGTGTGAGGCCATTTCAAAAGTTACACGGCCTAGCACACAGGCGTGTAGCTTGGCCGTGTGACCCAAGTCAGAGAGTTACATGGGTTGGGACACAGCCATATGTCATTTTGAATGTTACACGACCTGAGACATGGGCGTGTGTCTCAATCGTGTGCGTCACACGGCCTGGCCACACGGCCGTGTGACCCTGTAGTTTTGAATTTTCTAACTTTTTCCTTAATGTTTCAAATATTTTTGATTTAGTCCCGAATCATGTCTAAAGTGATTCTAAGGCCTCGAGGGCTCGATTAAGGGATGATATGCATGTGTATGAATGAATTATGCTATGTTTATATTATTATTTGGAAATGTATGTTTTTATGTTACATTTTTACGGTAATGCTCTGTAACCCTATTCCAGTGACAGATACGGGTTAGAGGTGTTACACCATCTTGACCACCTATTCAAGTTTACTTATGGTTAATAATCATACCACAAAGACTACCATTCATTCATCAAGTAAAACATCACACACAACCATGAATTATAGCATAATAACCATTTACCCTACTACATGCCATATAAGTCAAATGTTTACAAAATCTACCAAAAGATTCCTTGAGATAGTGTGATTCTCCGAGTTGATCTGATCTCCCAATCACAAAATGTAATCTACAAAACAAAGGACAAGGCACGAGTAAGCTTACTTGAAGCTTAGTAAGTTCTCTAAATTAAACGATAAATCTTACCAAATTAACATAACAGATCAAATTATAAGATTAAATAACAAAGTTCTCGTCAAACACAACTAACAATAGGTGAGTATTACACAGTGTATTAATTCACATCACATTCTCAATCGTCATATTAATAAGATCTAATCTTAGGTAATCAGAGGGTATCACTCATTCGAGTTAATTTTAGAGTTTTGACCGGCTCACGATGCTACTCACACAAGCTGCAGAGAATCCACAATAGATGCAAGATCTCAAGCCATCGTTACGGTCTGTATCAACGGTACATAGTACCTGCTAAATAATCACTGGCTCACGATGCTGCTCACACAAGTTGTAGAGAATCTACAACATATGCAGGATCTTAGCCATCGCTACGGTCTGTATCTCTAGGTCAAGGTCTGATGGACAACACCGGCACAAAGCCTGCTAGACACAAAGCCCAATAAATACACCGGCACAAAGCCTGATAGATAACACCGGCTTGAGGCCTACTATTCAAAAACATCATGTGTTCATATTCATTTATCATTTATTCTCAAATCATTTAATAATTAAGTTTAATGTTTGATCTAATTATAATAAACATGTAATATATATGGAATCATTGTAACATAAAAGAAATATTACGAACTTACCTGACTAAACTGCAACACGATAAGGTACAAGGATTATTTTGTAACTTCTTTATGCCTTGATTTTCAACCCATACTTGATCTAGAATAATAATTTCATTTAATCAACTAATTCCAATAGTAAAATTAACTCATTTTATGAAATTAAATCCTTTTTGGCATTTTTACAAAATTACCCCAAATATTTTACTTTTATGCAATTTAGTCCCTAAGCCCCAATCTTGTAGTTTAACCAAATTTAACTAAAATAAAACTCAGCCAAATAGTATAACACTTCACTAAAACCCGTATTTTCTATTATTTAACATCAAGTCATTGTCCTTTGACTATTTTTCATATTTTAGTCCTTAAACATTAAAATCAACAAAAACTACTTTATAAAATAGTTCTATTTAGCAACCAAACTTAATATTCTTTCATAAAACTTCAAGAATAACTCAAATTCATCAATTGCATAGTCCAAAACATTTGAAAATTTTAAAAATAAGTCCCCGGGTTAGCTAGATTAAGCTAATACGAGCTCAAAAACATAAAAATTACTAAAAGCGGACGAGATTTACTTACTAAATTAGCAAGCCTAATTGATCAAAGCTTTCTCCCTTCTCCCATGGCCTATTCGATTTTCAAAGATAGAAAATGTAAAAGATGATACCATTTTCTTACTTAATTTTACTTTAAACCATTAATTACCCAATTACCAATTTGCCCTTTAATGATTTCATTCAATTCTTACCAAAAATAAGCCCAAAACTGTCCACTATAGCCATTAATGGCTTAATTACCATTCTACTCTTTTAATTTTCCCTTTTTAACTAATAAAACCATCATTTTCAACCTATACGAATTAGTCCTTTTTAATTAATTAGGATCTAAATGCAATTTACCACAATCTAGATAATTCCACATCATTCATATTAATAGGCCATTTAAAGAAGGTTCAACAAAACAATTGGTCCTTCAATTATATTAAATTCCAATTAAATAAACTAAATTACAATTTAACCTTAAATTAATTAGGACTTAATAAATAAAGATCCCAAAAGTTAGTGGAATGATTTCCATCCACCACTACTTGGACTTTTGGTAATGGTCTAATTGCCAAATTAATCCCTTTGGTATTTTAAAATCTATAATAGGTAACTTTTACCTCTTTTACAATTTAATCATTTTACTTTAATTTAACAGTAAATCATCAAAATTACCCGACCAAAATTTAATTCACATATGATACGACTCTATAAATATTTAATAAAAATATTTATGACTTTAATTTACAGAAACGAGGTCCTGATACTTCGTTTTCAATAACCACTTGACTTTTGAACCTAACCACTTATACTAACTTTTAATTCAATTGGTTAAAATTCCTTAAATCAAAATTCAACATAAAAATTATTATTTGACTCGTATAATTTAAATACTAATTATATGAACTCACTCGTCGAATTTGTGGTCCCGAAACCACTATTTCTGACACCATTGAAAAATGGGTTGTTACATATGGGTTGTTACAAGGGAAGCACCAAGACACTGAGGATAGTGGTTGCCCACAACTAGCACGGCGTAGGCTCAGAAAAGGGCATATTCCAACAAGAACCAACAGTTCTCCAGTACCTGCCTTTCCTGTTGCTCCTACCCTGCCAGTGGAGTCCACCCAATCTATAGACCCCCAAGTTCATGTCACTGATCCTCTCTTGGCTAAGATTCCAATAGAGGTAAATCGCTTATACCATCTAGTGGCTCCTTCCGGTTCCCTTCCTCAAGATGCTTCCTCTAGTGAAGCAGATGAGCCTTTCCCTTGGCAGAATCTATTGAGGTCAGAGCCAACTCCTTGTTGGGAAATGGTCCCATAATGTAGTAAACATGTAATTGTTTTCTATGTATTTAAACAATGAATAAATAAATTTCAAATTTCATGTTATGTCTTTTGTATTTCTGCCTTTTATATTTTGCATGCATAGCGAAACTGTGACAAACAATTCAAACTAATGATAAGTGGCATTGTAAGAACGTTTACATTGCGAGAAAGACAACTTACTTTAGTAGATAATCTAAAAGAGTCCGTAATCCAGTAAAAGAATCAAAGTGGGCATTTGATTCAGATACTGAGAATGATTATTATGTCGTCTACAATTCCAATTGAGGAGATGACTAGTATTGGCTATCGGAGCAGTTGACTCCACATGTTGAGACATAGATGTACTCATTAGCAGAATGATACATTTGACTAGAGCCAAGATAAATTGATTCTGAATTTGTTTGTGAATTAATTCACTTGGGACATTAATGGTGTGATTTACCTAAATCCCGAGTTAGTCACTTACCATGCGTATGTTACTCATGTGCTTTGATATAAGTGGAGGATTATGCTCTAAAGATGATCGAGCCGATAGCAGGTGTGTTAGGTACAGGACGTGTGTATAACATGACATTACTAGCAATAGTGGAATTCACAGCTAAATTAAAGAGTTAACGTTATCCTCTCATTGGCATTGTATGGATTGATAAATATGGAATGTGACCACTCTGAAACGAGCAATTCATCACAGTCATTTGTTGGCAGTGATTATATTAATCATTAAGAAGGCACAATGGTGACAATGAGATAAAATATAATTGTATTGAGTGAACGAATTTAATTCAAAGGAATCGAGGATATCATATTAGGGTAAAACATACATGATGAGGCCATTGGACAAAGCAGTTGGATGAATTGTTTTCTTAAAGAGTATACAATAAGGAGTTTTCAATCACGATACTTATTGTAGACTGACTACATGATTAAGTAATTGCGAATTATTGGAATGATGCTTCTGGACATAATTGCAATCACTAGAGCCTAATTGTATATGTCTAGTTGGACCCTCCACTAGCTCAACAAAAGCTTGATCAGACTATATTTAAATTAGAAGTAAATTATACGGCTTTGAAAATAATTTAATTGAGTTGCTTTATTCGACTTGTAATTAAATTGGACAATCGTAAGAACTGTTCAACTAGAGAATTTGATTAAAGAATTTTCTTAAAAATTTAATTTGGAAAATCTAACTGATTTTTGGGAAAATTAATTTTGATAAAGTAAAATTAAATTAATCAAATTAATTAAAATTAATATGATATTTTTGAATATTAATTTTCAACTCAAACAATTGGCCTAATGGGTAATTGAACTTGAAAATTGGACCTAATATCGTAAATTGGGCCCGGGAGCCCAAAATCAAGGTCAAGACCTAAAAACTGGTCAAACCAAGCCTGGTATGTGAAACCAGCTCGACGGTCCAACCGATGGCTAGACCGAACCGATCGAGCTGTCACTAGCCTAGACCAAACTAGCAGAAATCGAACCAACTCGAGGTGCTGGTGGCTGCTACGGTGACATTCTAGTGGCCGACATATGGTAGGTGGTGATGGTTCTTCAGTGGTTGAGCAATTGAAGAATTAAACTCCTACTAGGGCTCTACCAAAGAATTTGATTTCAGATTAAATATTCCAAATAGATTTAATATTAAATTTTATTTAATATTTATATGATTAGTTTTTTATTAATTTATTATTAAAGTGATAATCTTAATATTTAATATAATTTAATATTTATACTGTAGATAAATATTCTATTAATTTAATAAGGTTTAACATTCAATTTAATCAAATTTTTATCTTGATAAATATTTTATTAATTTAATATTAAAGTGATTAAATTTAATCTAGTTGAACTCTCTAAACTCTCCCTATATAAAGAGAGTCTTGGGTCATTATTTATACATACTTGAATTCAAGAGAAAGTTGTAGAGAAAATTTTCTGAAGACATTATTTTAGAAAATTTCTAAAGATATTTTTCTTATTTACAACTTGACCCAAAAGTTTAGAAAAATTATGAATTTACCCTATTGGTAATTTTTATGAATTTTGTTTATTCGAAGCGAGCCCACACTCGGCAAATGTGAGCTTGAGGATAGTGAAGAAGACTATTCGACTGAAGTGTTCATCCTAGATGAATCGAAAATGTACAATTTTGATTAAGTGTTTATTACTTTAGATATCACAATCAATTTATTGTTTTGGATTTTTTTTTAAAACTCTAGTTTTTCCCTAAATTTATTTTCCGTTGCATTTTCCAAACTCGATTTTCCTTCAATTGATATCAGAGTCTGGTTGTGCTCTATCTATAAGTATAAACAAATAATCAAAGTAAATTTCTCTTCTTTTTGAATGATTTGATTCATAGAAAGTGACTTTCTTTAAATCTTATGCATGTTTTGAGTTATATATGGGAATGGATGCGATATTATATATTTGTTATATAATTTTTTTTTCAAGATTGTGATTCTTAGGAAATAGACCGTGGACTATCATCTCCATTTAGGATTTTTTTTTTATTTCATAGAATTCTTGTAAGCTGGAAGCAGACATAGGAATTAAATGTAATTTTTCTAAAATGAGTCCATGACGAGGAGAGGATGTTGCAATGGTGGTTGAAGACCCAAGGAATGCCTTGTGCCGAAAAACTATAAAATTTTATTTTTTTATTTATTTCTAGAAATGGAACAATGGAAACCTTGGCTGACAATTTTGTTTTAATTACTTATCTCCTTATATATATATTTTATAATTGTTTATAATATTTATATTATGTAATGTTATAATTGTGATATATATATGAGATGATCCATAGTTGGTGTAATACTGAGAAAATACATATGTTGTATTGTTCTATTTACTACTTTAGGTTATTTGATTACTGTGAGAAGTGTGGTAATGAGAATGTAGATGTCTAGGATTAGCTCTGGCTAGGAAAGGCTTGGGTTTAAAGCGGTCAAATTTGACTCACCTCCCTTTCCTAGGACCCTACCTGGTGCACGGTTCACATTCACTTCTTCGATTTTTCCCTCAAAAGAAAAATTATGGAGAATCAAAATTGTTTGTTTTATGGTTGATTGATTTTTGTGAATAAATGAATGTGAATATTATAAAATTGTCATAGCATACCATGCATATATTGGAAGCATGTCATATAAATTAGGTAAGAATGTCACTAGGACTATTGTCTGATCATTCTTGAAATATGAGATAAAAAAAACCATGCATGTTATTTTAAAATATTGAGTGGGAGAAGGCCCTTGAACAAGACCTACGACCTCCATTAATGGTCCTTAATTGATATCATGATAAAGTTTCAAGCTGGTTCCTACCATGACCACACCCTAAGGTAAACTTTATCATGTAGGTTCACTAGATGGGATTTCCTTTTAAGGGCAACTAGTCATGCATGACTCTCAGTAACATTGTCCCAAGATGACTCACAAATGAAAGCATGTTCATGATGGGTGTTGAGTCAATGGTAACACATTCAAAATCTTCTCTTATTAAATAGTTTCTCAAGAAACGATATTTAAGCTAGAAATGGTGGCCAAACGTTAAACGGTCGTTGGTTTGTGTGAAGTCTTGAGAACTAAGATTCATGAACTAATTGGATATAATCCATATTCATGCTAGTTAATCATGGGACCCTAATGTGACATAGTTGATGGGTGTGAGAATGATCGTAGCAACGGAAAAATATTTTTTTCAAGATTTTTATACAAGACGCATACATCATACTGCATTCTTGATATGTTGTTGAAATAAAATATTGACTTAATACAAATATAGTAATTAGTGAATCTTTATTTTTTAAATTCAAATATGTCTCATACTCCTCTTATTAGCATTCTTACTGAGAATTAATTGAATGGGGATAACTTTCGAGAATAGAAACGGAACTTGTTAATAGTTCTCAACTGTAAGAAACACAAATTTGTTCTTGATGAAATGTGCCCTCCTGAAGCTCAGCCCAAAACAAGAAATCATTGGAGAGATTTTGACTTGATTGCTTGATGTTATATGTTAGCGAGCATGAGTAGTGTGTTGCAAAAGCAACATGAGAATTTCCATATGCTTAAGCTTGGAGGATTTGCTCGGAGGTCAAGTCACATTAGCTCGACAATCCGCTATTACAAATTTAATGAACTCTCAGTAGAAACTTGACACTCCGATCAAAGAACATATGCTTAAGCTTATGGGATTCTTTGTAGAGTGGAAGACAATTGGGTTGAACTAGACATGAACATTCAATTTGAAATAGGGTTCAAATCATTAACAAAACAGTTTGTTGGTTTTAGAGGTCGCTTACAACTTAGGGAACAAGACACTTACCTTGACTCAACTCATGAATGAATTACAATCCTATAAGCTGATGTTGAATGGTGGTAAGCTGATACAGGAGAAACATGAAGCAAACTTAATTGTGGGCTCCTCATCCTATAAAGGGGAGTAGAAAGCTAAGGTAAAGAAAAAACAGACTAAGTCTCCAGTTTCACCTCGTGTGGATAGAAAGAAGGCTAAGAAGTCAAAAGATCCTAAAAAGATCAAATGTTTTTTCTGTAACAGGAAAGGACATTTCAGATCAAACTACAATGAGTATTTGGATTACCTAGCCGAAAAAGGGCAAAGGCATGAAACTCTTTGTGGTTAAAGCTTGCTTAGTGGAAAAATCAATTGACAACTGGGTTATTGATTCTAGAGCCACTAACCATGTGTGTGTTTCTTTACAGGGATTCAGCGAAACGAGAAGTTTGCATGATAAGAGCCTTTCGTTGAGGGACCAGAGATAGGAGCTATGTTTCAGTCGAAGCAGTGGGAGAAGTTATTTTACATTTTGATAATTTTAGGAAGATTGTTTTAAAGAACGTATTTTATGTACCTCATTTTAAAAGGAATTTAATTTTTGTAGCATGTTTATTTTATAACGGTTATACTGTGACATTCTAAAAGGGATTGTTATTCATAGAAATTATTCTTTAATTTGTAATAGATGGATGGAAAATAATCTCTACTTTATCAAACCAAATAACTATTCCATACTTCAAATTGAAATAGTGAATAAATAAGTTTAAAACTTTTCACTTTAATGAGGGGTACCTATGGCACTTAAGACTTGGTCATATTAACCAAGAAAGAATCACTAGACTCGTGAAAGATAGTCTTTAAGTATGCTTAAGGAAGTTAATCTTCCACAATGTGATTTTTTCTTGGAAGGTAAAATGGCTAAGAGGTCTTTTAATGCAAAAGGTACAAGGGCCAACCAACCTTTAGAATTTGTGCACACTGATGTATGTGGTCCTATGAGCATCAGTGCCCAAGCAAGTTACAATTATTACGTGACTTTCATCTATGACTATTCTCGATATGGATGTGTGTATCTAATGCACCGTAAAAGATAAACCTTTGATAAATTTTGAGAGTTTCGTGCAGAAGTTGAAAAATAATTAAGTTTATCTATAAAGAATTTTCAGTCTGGCCGAGATGGGGAATACTTGTCCAAAGAGTCTGTAGGATACTTCATAGATAATGGGATTTTATCCTAATTAACTATGTCGGACACTCCACAGTAGGATGACGTAGTTGAGAGAAGGAATAGAACCTTACTTGACATGGTTTGTTTAATGTTAAGCTATTCACAACTCCCTACTTCACTTTAAGAAATGCTATCCAAACGGTTTGCTATATTCTGAATGATGTGCCAACTAAGTCTGCTTGTAAAACACCTTATGAACTATGGCATGGAAAGAAACCCATTCTAAATCACTTTAGAATATGGGGTTATCCAACATACGTTCTGGATAAGGATGTAAAAAAGTTAGATGCACGGACATAATTGCGCATGTTTGTAGGATATCTGAAAAGAAAAAAACGTGGATTATTCTACAATCCGAAAGATAATATGATCAAAGTTTCTACTCATGCTACTTTCCTCGAGGAAAGCTACATGAATAACTTTAAGCCTCGAAGTAAAGTGGTACTCGATGAACTTTTTGGAGTTGTAGAACAATCACCAAGTTCAATTCTCGAGAAAGTTATAAAAAGACCTACAAACAATAAACAACATAGGGGAATTCGTCGTAGTGGGAGAGTTTCTAAGACACCGGACTTCTTCATCTATGATGGTAGTATTTATAATACGAAAGCTAATCATGAGGATGATGATCCACTCACTTATGAGGAGGCTATGCAGGATGTTGATTCCAACCTCTGAAAACAGGCCATGAATGCCGAGATGGATTCTATAAAATCCAATATGGTGTGTGAACTTGTAGACTTACCGGTTGGGATTAAACTCATAAGGTGTAAATGGATCTACAAGAAGAAGAGAAATGTTAAAAGGAAAGTGGAAACACATAAAACTAGACTTGTACAGAAAGGCTACACACAGAAAGAAGGTATCGATTACGATGAGACCTTTTCTCCGATACTCATGCTCAAGTCTATCTGCATCCTCTTATCCGTTATCGCTGCTCTTGATTACGAGACCTAAAAATGGATGTCAAGATAATATTCTTGAATGACTATCTTGATGTGACCATTTATATGGTTCAACCTACTGGCTATATTGTCAAAGGAAATAAAAAGAAAGTTTGCAAACTGCTAAGATCCATTTTTGGACTTAAGCAGACGTCTCGCTCATGGAATAAAAGATTTGATCAAAAAATCAAGACTTTGGGTTTGAGCATAACGCTATGAACCTTATGTTTATAAGTGTATAAAGGACAAAAAGGTGGTCTTCCTCATTTTGTATGTCGATGATATTCTACTTATCGAAAATGGTGTAGGAGAATTGTTATCGATTAAACTGTGGTTACCTCAACAGTTTAACATGAAAGACTTTGGTGAAGTTAGTTATATTCTTAGAATTTGAATCCTTAGGGATTGAAAGAACAAAATGATAGCTCTATCACAAGCTTCATACATTGATAAGGTACTGGAACGTTTTACAATGATTGATGCGAAGCCAGGCGCTCAGCCGACCGCATTAGGTTTTCATATTTCTTTATATGATTATTTTAAGACAGTAGAAGAAAGAAAGAATATGAGTAAGGTTCCACATGCTTCGACAATTGGAAGTCTTATGTATTCAATGCTTTGCACACGTTCAGATATCTATTTCGCAATAGAAATGGTTAGTTGATATCAAACGAATGCTAGACTTAGCACTAGTAAGCTATAAAGAATATATTAAGGTATCTTAAAATAACCATGGATTATATGCTTCTGTATTATGAGGAGAACCTTACTCCTATAGGATACACATACTCAAACTTCCAAACCTGTAAAGATTCGAGGAAATCGACATCGAGAATCTATTCATCCTAGGCCGTATAGTCATAGTATGAATAAGTGTAAGACAAACTTGCACTGCTGACTCTACTCTAGAGGTCGAGTATCTGCCTGCTTCTAAGGCATTGAAATTAGCAATATGACTTCGAAAGTTCTTAACTGATCTTAAAGTCATTCTTGGTATAGAAAAAGCTATAACACTGTATTGTGATAACAGTGCTACAATAGCTAATACCAAGGAAATGATAAGTCACAAGAGGATGAAACACATTGATAAGAAGTATCACTTGATATGAGAGGCAGTAGCCGAAGGAATTATAGATGTGGTGAAAGTAGCTTCTGAAGATAACCTTGCGAATCTGTTTACTAAGACTCTTATAATTAGGAGTTTTAACAAATACGTCGAGGATATGGGAATGCGAAACATGACACATTTACTTCACTAAGGCAAGTGGGAGATTGTTGGGAAATGTTCTCATATTGTAATAAACATGTAATTGTTTTTTTATGTATTTGAACGATGAATAAATACATTTCAGATTTCATGTTATGTCTTTTATATTTGTCTTTCATATTTTGCATGCATAGCGAAATTGTGACAAGCAAATATTAGCTCATTGGTTGTCTAAGATTAAATTGATGATAAGTGACGTTGTAAGAACGTTTACATTGTGAAAAAGATAACTTACTTCAGTAGATAATCTAAATGAGTCCATAATCCCATAATAGAATCAAAGTCGTCATTTGATTCAAATATTGAGAATGATTCTAATGTCGTCTACAATTCCAATTGAAGAGATGACTAGTCTTGGTTATCGGAGCAGTTGACTCCACAGGTAAAGACATAGATGCATTCATTGACTGAATCGTCCTAGGTAGCGATCTCAACAAGAACACTGTTGGATTCTGCTTTATTTTGTAGGAACGTTGTGTTATTGACGCCACTTGGTTCTCAACTGCTAGTAAATCTTTCGGTGCTTTGTAATCTTTAAACAAAAAAAAGAAAATTAGTGTTTTGGAGTTTTTTTGTGGGGACTTGTTTGTAATCAAAATTTAGCTGAGACCAACCAGATACAGAACAATAATCAAAATTAATCTTTCGGTGTCTATATAATATGGAATGAGCTATTTACTCGATGAATTCAGATGCAGAACAATGTGTATTAAGCTTTTATTTTTGTTGAAGATAATGGGACGGCCTTTTCAAAACAATATGGAATAAGCCTTTTAAAAATAAAAACAACGAAATTGAAGTTGAAGATACTGGGGGTTGTAACTTTTTTTTGTTGCAAGATTCTGTTGGGAAACATGCTCCGATGTTACAGGATTTAAAGCTATCAGATTTAGGGAACAAGTATTCTGGAAGCTTCACAATGGAGACGGTGATTATGATGAACGATGGAGATGAGCAATGGAGAAGAAGAAATGGTGGTGATGATAATGATGATGATGATGATTTTAAAATAATTTTAAAATCATTTGTTGACGTGATATATAAGACAAAATAGTGGCACGTCATCATTTAATTACATTTGAACTGCCACGTTAGCTGTTAGTGTTGACCGTTAGTCAACTAACGGCCACGTCAACATATCTGTTAAAAACAGACCAATTTGACCAAAAAAAAAAGTTAGGTGTCCAAAAAAAACATAAAGGGAAAAAGTGACCAAACAACCAAACATTAGGGGCTAATTTTGGCATTATGCCAATTTAATTTAATAATTATCTTAATAGTATTTTATTAATTTAATATTAAAGTTATTATTTTAATATTTAATTTAATTTAATGTTTATCTTGTAGATAAATATTCTATTAATTTAATTTAAAGTGATTAAGTTTAATCATAGTTAAACTTTTTGAACTCTGCTTATATAAAAAGAGCATTGAGTCATATTTACACACACTGAGAGAAAATTTTTTGAAGAAATTATTTCAGAAAATTTCTAGAGATATTTTTTATTTACAACTTGACCCTAAAAGTTTACAGAAATTGCAAAAGTACCCTACTAGTAATTTTTGTGAAAAATTTTCTAATTCGAAGCGAGCCCAAACTTGGCAGACATGAGCTTAAATATAGCGAAGAAGACTACTCGGTTGAAGCGTTCATCCTAAACGAATAAAAAAAAGTACAATTTTGATTAAGTGTTTATTACTTTAAATATCACAACCAAATTCTTGTTTTGGAAAAAAAAATTAGAACTCTGGTTTTTCCCTAAATTTATTTTCCGCTGCATTTTCCAAACCCAATTTTCCAACAAGGTTATGAGTTGACAATAAACACACATGTAACCATCTTGTAGATGCATCTATTAATACCACAAAATATCTAAATGGTCGACATGTTGGATGAATGGGTCCGCATATATCACCTTGAATACATTCTAAAAATGTAAGGGATTCTATCCCAATCTTAAATGGTGATGCTTTCGTAATAATTTTCCTTAAGAACAAGTAGCACATGAGAATTCCTTAAATTGAAGAATCTTCTCGTTTTTCAATAGTTGACCATGTGAACTCTCAATTATTTTTCGTATTGTAGATGACCTGGGATGGCCTAACTAATTATGCCAAATAGTAAATGTATTTGAATCTGTAAACTTTCAATTTACTAGAACATGTGTTTCAATACTATAACATGTGTTTCAATTGTACTAATAGTTGTATATTACAAGCTTGAAGATAAGACAGGTAATTTCTCAAAACACATTTATTTCTAGATATAAATGTTATAATTTTCAAATACTCAATATTTTTTTCATTTTTAGTCAAATAATCAAATAAATATAAAATATTATTATATATTATAATTATTTTTCATTTCTAGCCTTAAAGAAATCTTCTACATTAAGATAGGTCATATCAACAAAGTTTTTCAAACCATCATCATTGTGAGAAAAATTAGTCTCTACATTATCATTTTGATAAGCTAAATTTGTTTCAATATTCTTTCTTCTGGTTTGGGTGAAGGTTCAGTAAAGCTTTACAAGATGTTTAGGCATACAATAGGTACGCGACCAATGTCCACTCATACCACATCAGTGGCGCAAATTTTCAATGCCTTTCGAAGGATTGCTTGGACCATCATCTTTCTCTTTCTTTAATCTTTTATTCTTCTTTTGGTGGTCATAATAATTGTTAGCACCTTGATAACGATAATTATAGTGTTCTCGACCACGTCTATAGCCACAGCCACAATCGCAACCGTAACCATGACCACAATTTCTTTCATTTTTATAATTATTGTTTATTGTTGCATTCACTTGTGGGAATGAGTAGATTGATTTATCCACATACTTTCATGATTTTTCATTAATAACTTGTTATTTTGCTTAGCCACCAAAAGATATGTGATTAATTCAGAGTATTTCTTAAAATTCTTTTCACAGTATTGCTGCTACAAGAGCACATTAGATGCGTGAAAAGTTGAGAAAATTTTCTCCAATAAGTTCTCATCAGTTGTTTTCTCTCCACATAATTTTATTTGATAACTTATCTTGAACATTGCAGAATTATACTCACTATTTTATAATCTTGCAACCTCAAGTGCATCCAATCATAACAAGCTTTTGGTAAAATTACTATTTTTTATAGTCATATCTTTCTTTTAAACTATTCCGCAATTCAAATGGATCTTTTATAGTATAATATTTGTGAATTATGACCAATACCAACTATATAAGCAGTGATTTCAAACCCAGAAGTTAATCGTACTGGCAACTTTACTTAAGATAGAGTTTGGTTTTATCTTAAATATAGCAGAATTTATACTCAGTTACTCTTTTATAGTCTTGCAACCTCAAGTGCATCTAATTATAACAAGCTTTTGATAAAATTACTATTTTCTAATAGTCATATCTTTCTTTTAAATTATTCCACAATTCAAATAGATCTGTTAGAGTCAAATATTATGTTTTCAATCCTTCATGATGATGATGGTAGAGGAAAATCATAGCTTGAACTTTATTTTGTTAGATGCCTCAGTACCTTGGATAATTGTATTCTCAAGACCTTTAGCATTTAACACCCATGACAAATAATTCTTGCATGATATGTCAAGAGCCACAAATTCGAGTTTTGAAAGATTTAACATTATCCAAGCTAGTATAAAATAATGATAATTAGAATGTAAAACATCAATAAACAGTAGAATATTAATAAAATGATTGGTTGATAATATTAGTTGCATGCACATTTAAAGAATTATGCCTTACTTAGTATAATTCACAATAAAAGATATATATAAAAATTTCATGAATAATCGTAGGTAAGAGTAATTAAAAGAGACATGTACATTATTCTTATAAAACTTTGGCATTTAAAAACATAATCCTAATAGTCATAATTATCCAGATAATCAAATATAACATAACAGTTTAAGGATAAAAAAAGAAAAAAAAAAAGTATAAGAGATTGGAGTGAGAAGTGATGTCAAGAAATTTGGTTCTATCGTTTAATACTTAAAACCTAATGGTGGCTTAGAAGTCTTAATAGTTAAAAAGACACATTTTAAATTTGTAGGTAATTATACATAGGATAAAGCTTTACTTTCTATATAATACCAATCAAAGAAGATAACGTATTATATAAAACTAAAGAGAACAATAGTAACAAGTAAAACATAAATAAAAAAATACAAGAAAATTTTCTCGTATTCAAATTTCACTTACAAATAGCTGTATTTATAAGCTCCTTTACATTCAATGAAGTTTAAGTAAATAAGCCTTCTTAATTGTTTCATTGAAACATTTAAAGTACTCTCATGCTTATGAATAAACTAAAGTTTTATCTCAAAACTTCAATGAGAGTTTAATGGGATTATAGACACCCATATTTGATGAGAGTTTAATGGGATTAAGTTAAATTTGACTTTTTTTTTAATTTTCTTATAGAATCAAATGCTTAAATCATTATTTCAATTTCTATCAATAACATTGTAAACTCAAATTATTGTTAGTGTCTTAAATAACCAATCCTTACTATTTTCGTAGTGTCGTCTATAGTTGCGATAAAAACTACTCTTCTTTTCTTATAAAAAAAAAACTTTGGTACTACCTTATGATACCATAATATTGTATTTTTCAAATATAATTGACATATAATTTAATTCTTTTTCTGCAAGTTCTCCATTCAAGACTAGAATGAAAAGAAGTAGTTAATCAAATAGGAATAAATCTCAAAATTACATATGAACTTAAAGATTTTGTAATTAGATATATGAATTTTGATTTGATACAATTATACCCGTAAAACTTTGATTTTAATTTAAAGAAATAAATGTATCACTTTCTTTTCGTATGTAATACTATACATTTAATTGAAATTGATATATAATTTTAAAATTTATCCCAAAAAATACTAACCTTCCTCTTTTGAAAATATAAAACACTGAATCGAGCTATAGGAAACAATAAAGAAATTAGCAAAAAATTGTCTGACCAAGTGGATGGAATCCAAGCTACTATTGCTAAATTGAAGAAAGACACGATGGATGCTATATTCCAGTATTATCCGTTAGGGTTCATCATTTCATCGAATCGAATGAAAAATTTTTAATTTAATCGAATTGACGAATCTTATTTTATCATTTTAATTCGATTTAAAATTTTCTTGAATCGAGTCGAGTAAGATGAAATTTGAATTGAAACGAATCGAATGGAATATATTTGTTCGAGTTAAATTAAAAAATTGACTTTAGGTCCTTATAGCCACTGTCACCTACCGTAATAAAATTTGTTATTAACTTTCACCCTCTCATAATTTATTTATTAATCTTTTATGTATGGGTTGGTTTTTTTTACTTGCTTAGTTGCTTCAATTATCTTTTGATTCTTATTATCATGTATTTTGAAATTAAAAAAATATTAACTATAAAAAATGTGATTTTTTAATAAAAGTTATTTTAAGGATAAAATGTGAAATTGATACCAACAATATTTTATGACATCATCAATCATTGAATTTTAAATAATTAATTCAATAATTAAATAATAGAAATAAATTCAATAATTAAATAGTAGACATAAATATTTTCCTTTAAACCTCTTCAACCGGTTAACACCTATTTTGAATAAAAACACTCCTATTTTCCTCCGACTTTAGCTATTTCCTCTTTATCACTAGAATCAATCAAAAGAAAAAGGGCAAATGGAATGAGAGAAGAAATTATGGAGTCTTCATATTTAATTTCTTCTTTCGTCTTCAGCTCTTCCCTGCCTCAGTCATATTTTACTTTCAATAGCAAAATGACAAAAATAAACACAGCCCCTGAAGCAGGGAAAATAGTTTTTTTTGTTGACAAAAGAAAAAAAAAATCACCGAATGGGAGAGAGAAGGAATTTTTGTCAAAGTCTTGGTTATGAGAAGGCCAAGCAATGGCAGTGGAGTCGAGGTGTTTCTAGGCAAAAGCTTGTTCATATGAAACATGGGAGATATAATTTGGTTTCCTTAACCAATGTGTCGTGGTAAACATCGTAATGGGTCCAACTCAAATTAACCTTTTTGCATTTGATCTAAGAAAATTAATATAAAAACCATGCTTCTCGGAGTGTAACGTTTATTTTACTTATGAATTGTTGATGGCCAAACGTTTTCCTTGTGTAGGAGTACACCCATTTCTAACTCGGTAGGTGAAGAAGTGGAGATACCAATATTGATTAATTTAGATCTCCATACCAATTTTCAAAGAAGCAACACTATAGATTTCAACAAGTTGATGGCATATGATTTCCTACATAACAAGCATTCATATAACTTACACTTGTTCTTTGTCTCATAAATTTAGTAGTACCATATGAACAACCAAAGCCCTTTTTTTCTAGTCCCAGGAAAACTTCCATTTTGGCCTTGCTGGCTATTGGACAACATTTTCTTCCCAAGCTTTGGTTAATGCATGTATTAAAACTTGACAAACTGACATTGTTTTGTTATTCCCTTCAATTGATGGTTCAGTAAGCAATGGAGTGGAGTCAACCCAAATATGAACAAATTAGTTTTCTTGTCTTCGTGTGACACCATTTCTCTGCCTCAAAATCATTTTTTAATGTTTCCACCTACTTGAGTAAAGCAGGCAGCATATTTGAGGGACTGGTAAGTTCGTTTCACTTAATACGTTTTTTTAAGTAGCAATAGAAATGGTTGTTTCCTCATATCAGGACATAAATAAAGATGGAGTGAAGCATGCTTGGAAAATGTAACAAATCAAAATTTCAACATTACCAACCTGGTCGTGCATGTAAAACATCGCCTCTCAGATGCTTTCCAACCAACAACAGCTTTAAATGAATAAATAGAAAATACTCAACACGATGGGTTCCAACTTCCTACCTATAATATGCCATTAAAAAATAAAACATTCTCTCTCTAACTACCCATAATCCCCTCCCTTTACATATTGATTTTAAACATAATCCAAATCAATACCTGTTTTTGTAGTTTTCTAAATTAAACAAATTGACATCATGAAATGGAAGCACAACTACTCAAATTTACATTATCTCACAACACACCTTTCAAAAACAGGACCAACAATACAAAAACCTTACACAACTATATTTACATTTTCTTTCCTTAACAATTGATGTTGTTCCATTTTCTTTAGTTTAAGTAATAAAAGTGAGAAAATAAGAGTTGAAGTGCCTTACCATCCACCATTGTTTTGTTTGATTTGCAGCAGAGGAGAGGACAACAATTAGAGTTTGAAAAGATTTTTGTAAAAAAACAATAAAAATTTTCATCAACGTAAGAAATTAATTAGATATGGAAGGAATCTAGAAAGTGATTAAGTTTACCTCTAAGGACTCCACCTTCTTTTCCATATCACAAAGATGTTGAAGCTTCCTGACTCTTAATTTCTGAGCAGACAAACGACTTGAAATCACCTACACAACATCTTTGCGATATGGAAAAGAAAAAGGAAGTATTTAGGTAGGTTAAAGAAAAGAAGAGAGAAAGAACTGGCCCTTTAAGCTTTCTGGGGTCTATGTTTTGTTCATGCTGGCAAACCCCATGTACGTGAACAACATTACCATTGGCAGCGACAGAGTTTTAGGTTGCAGAGAAACCATGGGAGGAGAGGATGTTCTGGTTGGAGAAGGTGAAAGGGTAGAGAGAAAGGGAGGAGAAACGACTCTATAAGAAAAGATTCGAAAGAGTTACAAACCCTAAATTAAAAGTGGGCTTTTAGGTGCAAAATATGTATGAAAATGATTTGTCTTCTATACTGTTTGTTGGTACTTGTCATCTCATCACCGGCACTACCCTCCAACATCTCCCGATTGTTTAATTTATAAAAAATAAATTTTTTTATACTGACACTATGTTCACCAACATCGATAAGTATTTTTTTAAATACACATAAAAAATATGGGTACTTTGGGATTAAACAATTTTTTAATAGGTGTCGATGTTCTCGTTACAGGCACCAATTCAAATTAAAAAATGACTTTTTTGCTTTTTTGGTGACAGTGTTCACGTTCTTGGCATCGGTTCAAATTTTTTTAAAAAATGATTTTTTTTTAACTTTTTTAGTGTCGACACTAATGTAGTTTTTGAAAAAAAATTTATTGCATGCTCTGGTTGTCGGGCTCAATGAGAAGAAGAGAAGAAAAGAGGAAGGTAAAGAATTGAAGACAAAGTCTTTTAATTAAATTGCAGTGCAACAATTAAATTGCATGGATAATTACAATAAAATTTAATTAAAGGAAAAGTTTTTAATTAATGCAAAATTGTGCTGCATCAATTAAATTGCATAGATAATTACAATAAAATAATAATAATAATAATTGTGGTCCACAAATTAAATTGTATGGATAATTACAATAAAAATTAATTAATGAAAAATCTTTTAGTTAATACAAAATCTTTTAATTATTGCAAAATTAGGGTGTAAAATCTTGTACCTTTATTTAATTAATGCAAAATTGCATTAACGTTTTACTTTTTTTTATAACTCTTCAATTCCTTGTATTGAAGCAAAATTTGGTACATTTATTTAATTAATGCAAAATCTTTTAATTACATTAAATAATTCCATTAATTAAGCTATTGAAAATGTAATTGAAAGTTTTAAAAAGTTTGCATTAATTAAATTGCATGAAACCATTAATTTCATTGTTTTTTTAATGTTTAAATGGTTTATTGCATGGAAATTATATACAACTTTTTACCATTTAAATGATTTTTTAATATTAAAAACTATATACAACTTTTTATTGCATGAAATAATGGGCTTTTTTTAACATTTAAATGGTTTAATTACATGAAAACTTTTTAAACTTTTCATGATTTTTTTAACGTAGTTAATGAAATTTAATTACAATAAAAATTTCATTCCAAACTATTTAATTCCTTAAACTTTTTTTTAGAGAATAAAAATATCTTTTATATTAAGTAAAGTACATTGAAACCATAAAATTGAAAGTTAAATTTATAGATTCTTTTTCTTTTTCTTTTCGGGAATAATTATTTTACTATCTCTTTTTGTTTCTGATTTGTCATTTCGTTTGACCATGTTGGCTTCTTATTTATTTTCTAATTAATTAATCTTATTACTGTTATCATTAGTTGTTATATTTCCCAAGTCTATATTGTTCTTGCTGATGCATTTGCCTTGCCTTATTCTTTCCTCTCTTCTTTTCACCGGTCTCGGCAACTAAAGCACATTGGAATTTTCTTTTCTAAAATCACATTGCTGCTGATAAAGAGAACGTCGACACCAAAAAAACAAAAATCAATTTTTTTAAAAAAATTGAACCAATGCCGACAACGAAAACGCTAACACCTATTAAAATATTTTTTTCTTTTTTTTAATCTCGAAATACCCTTATTTTTTAAATGTATTTAAAAAAAATACATACCGATGCTGACGAACATAGTGTCGGCACCAAAACAATCATTTTTTATAGACTGGACAATCATTAGGGAATAATGGAGGGTGGCGCGGGTGGTGAGATGGTCGACACTAACATGCACGGTAGGAAAAAAGTCATTTTTGTACAAGATTTTACACTTGGGTCATTTTCATAAATAAATCAATTTATTTGTGTCATTTATGAAAAAAACTATTAAAAGTGATACACATAAACCAAAAAATATGAAAGGGTACGTTTTAATATGATTGTACTTAGTCCTTGGCTAATGATTAATTATAATTTCTTTTACATGTGCTTTTTTTATATAATAATAGGGATGGGACAGGAATAACACAGTCCGAACTCAAAGAAAATGGGTGTTTGACAAAAATTTTCATCACCGTTCTATATAAGTCAAATATTTTCTTACAGTTGTATTTAATTTTTAATTTTACATGCTGTTAATTTTATTCATTTAGTTTATATTGTTGCATGAGTAATTATATGGTTAACTATTTGTTTATTTATTTGTTTAATTTTAATTTAAATGTTGATGTATCGGAGTAAGTTATGTTTATATGTATCGATCCACTATAACTAATTCTACATTCATTAATTCAATTGAATGAATTATTTATATATAATTAATCATATTATCATTTATCCTATTAAATTTTTTTATGTGCATGCGTGATCAAATTAATTTTACGTTTAATTATTCAATCATTAATTTAATTAAATTGGCATATGACCAAATCACATTACATGTATACCCCTATTATGAACACAATAAATTGAATAAAACAATTAATCCTGGGATTAATGTCATTGAATTATGCAATCGAATCATTTGCATGTCAATTAATCCAATTGAATAATGACTGTACAATTGATTATATAACTAAATTGATTATGTTCATAACAAAAAAAAAGGTTACATAAGTCATATCATTACATTAGTACGTAGACCGATTCAACTGGATCAATGATTGTATGGTTAATTATATAGTTTATTAGATTGCATTTGTAATAAGAGAAATATGTGTACAAGCAATGACATCACATTCGTATGTATGTTGATTCAATTGGTACAATGATTCTACGAGTGTGTTGATAAATTATTCATCCCTCTAATTACTAATCAAGTGAATTGTGACATTAACTATACAACCATTCATCCAATTAAATAAATTATATAATTAATCGTGCAATCATTGATCCAATCAATTCATCCATTTAAATACAACATTGAGTATACATATTTGGAATTCAATATTATATAGTAAAGTATATCAAAACTTTGGGTAACTGATGTTTAATTCTAAATTTTAATTAATTTAATAATATTGATCAATTATTCATTCCTCTAACTACCAACATAATTGAATAATTATGACTTGATCAATTGTGTACAAGTAATTTGACGAGTATTGATCAATTGTACATTTCTTTAATTACGAACTGATGAGGCATCATCATATGATTTCTTTGAGCTATATCTTACTTACATTTGCTTAGTTTCTTAAATATTTTTATATATTTTAGATTACTTTTAGTTGATTTGAGAGTTTATGTTTGCATTGTAAATATTGTGTGTTTTTAGTGCTTTTCATGCATTTAGTTCCAATAAAATATTCCATGTGAAATTTACAAGTAAAACATGTTTGGGAAGAAGATGTCAATATATGGAACTTTAAGATTAAATGAACTAAGCCTAAAATTGATCCAAGATAATGAGTGACAGTCTAATGCTTAAAAATTCAAAATTTGCAATTTGGACACATTCAGAACTTCCAGCCAGAACACTTCTTAGTGTTTTGATCATTTCTTAAGCTCCAAGACTCCATTTTAGGTGTACTTTACATCGTTGGAAAGGGATTTTGAAGATCTATTCTAATATCAGAACACCAATGTAACACCCCTTACCCGACTTGATCGTTGGGTCCGAGTTACGAAATGCTACATTCATTGTCGGTGCAACTATAATCAAATACACAATAATATAATCATCCATACATACAATTCAATGTCAATCACATTAATTTTAGGTGAAATAATCAATTTCGGATCTTAATCGAGCTTATGAAAGCTCTTTTATCAACCTGAGCACGAAATGGGACCAAATTGCAAAATTTTAAAAATTTAGGATCGACATCGTGATGTCATCTCTCTCACATCGTGGCTTCACCAAACAGTTTGTCACGTCGTGACCTCAGGGCATTCGACATCACGACGTGACTCACTGTCAGCCAACATTGCGACGAGGTAGGTTGGTTGTTGGGACATGGACTCTATTTTTGGTAAAAATGAATAATTTGGTACCGATTTCAAAGTTTCCAATCAAACCAACCAATATGTTCACCTAAAAACATTTCAAACTCATAACATTTCATACCAAAACAAGTCATTTAACCATTTCTATTCAAAACCAATTCAATATTAGTTCAACCTATTATAAAACTATCTATTTCCATACATTCCATCAAATTCCACTGATACGAGTTGAAACGGAGGAAGCGGAAGAAGAATCGTATTCAAGTTGTTTGACTCATAAAGGAAAGATTTGGATATGATCTGAACAGCAGAAATAAATAAATTTAGTAATAAAAAATAGAAAATAGTAAAAGAATAAATTTGAGAATAAAAAATAAAAATCATAAATAAATAAGAAATAGAAATAAAAAAAAAAGAACAAAGTGGAAGATGGATGAGTAAACTGATGGATATCATGGATAGAAGGATAAATGTCCAATTGAACCCTTTGATATATAAATCCCAATAAACTCAATTAATGACTCTAATCAACCCTCTAAGAAATAATCCTTAACAAATTGAAGGATGAGGAATGAATTCCCATGACTTATTTAAGAAAATCAAGAAGAAAACTTCTTTTAAAAATCACAAGAAAGAAATCTTTCACAAAGAAACAAACTCCTAGAGTTAAAAACTTTATTAATGAAAACCAAATTGTCTCCTTAATGAACAATGAAGAAGCCTTTATATAGGCTAGCTAAATAAAACTTTTAAGTATACTAGAGCTCTAATTAACCTAAACAAGAAGTAGTTATAAATTAAACTTTCTTATTGACATAAAACTCCTAAGTAACTTAAAATACTTAATAATTATAAAAAATTCAAAATAATAAAATAATAAGAGCTAATAAATACAATATTGAGCTCATATATAATAAAAATTAAGCCTAAAACTTGAACCTAATATGATTTAAACTCGAATTAAAAGCCTAAAACTCATAATTCTTGTCATAATCTCATCCAAAAATTCTGCTCACATAGTATTCACTAAAACGGTCATAACTTGAGCTCCCAAACTCAAAATTGAGTGATTCAAAGTGCGTTTCGAAGATAAGATATAGGTCTTCGAACGCCATGAGACATCTTAGCCAAGAAATGCCTAGATCCCATCCAAAAAGTCGTCGCAAGTCTGATAATTTCCCAAACTTAAAAATTGATAGCTTTGGTGAATGAAATTTAATAAATTTCACCCCTCCATGCATGTATCATCCATTCAAACAATCCATCTAAACTATTCAAATACCAATTAGTACTTATGTCAAACCATATTGGAACTTACCAATTGAATTCAATTACAAGAACATATATGACTTATAAACATTAACCATCAAAAATAAGTTCCATGTTACAAATACATTTCAAAGTACCTAATCCAAATGCCTATGTAATTCATTCATTCATTCATTCATTAACCAAGCTACCAACTCAAGTTTCTTCCTTAATTTATGCCATTCCATATATCATACATATAGTATAGGTTATCATATCTTTTAGCATGAAATGCATATAAGTTCATCTCCATATATGAATCAAGATACCAAGTCATCACAAGTTACCAAACTCATCAAGACATCTTATACATTAAGGTATATATACCAAAATACTTGTATACATGCCACAACCCTAGATTCCAAATGATCGAATAACTATTGATTCAGTGATAGGATAGTGTGAGCTTCAAGGTGATTCAGCTTGATGTGTTCCACAAGGTGACAATCTACAAGGAAAAAGGTAAAACAAACGAGTTAAAAATATAAAATGCTTAGTAAGTTCATAAGTATTAAACAAAACTTTCCTTATCTTTCAATTATATACAATAAGCTACCCTAATTTAGCATAGTTTGGCTAGACATGGCAAATCACAACTTCAACAAGGTAAGTTTTAACATATAATCAAACCATGTAATATCACAAGTATTTAACATGCCATTTCATGTCAGAATAGGTAACAAACTCAAATCTCATTCAACCCAAGAGTAATGTAATCACATATATATCGATAGCTTTATACTCAAATCATTCAATAATCTTTCATTTGAACATCGAGTTCATTTCATTTTATCTCATTTCAATTTCTCGTCTCATATAAACCGTTTCGCCTGGTGAGCCCTAATAAATGGACTCGGATACACAAGTATCTACACCACATCAGTTGTTCATTCGAGATGAATCTATTTTTGTGTCAGATTACCCGTCTAGACTAAACCTTTAAAATGACACATTCGATTACTTGTCCAAGCTAAATATATATACATGTCAAGTTACCCGTCCGGGCTAAACCTTTAAAATGACATCAGGTTACTCGTCCGAGCTAAATCTATGTCACATGTATGAGCATCCGCAACAAATGTTGGACCCCGATAACATCTGTAATCAACCCCGTACAAGTGCACACAAAACCCTATTATCATGCCTATCGTATTTTAACCTTTACTAAGTTCACACAGCCATGTATTATACATCTAATCATCACTTTTCAATTTAGTCCAATTCTCACCTTTTTACCAATTCACAACTAATTTAATTTACAATCAAAGACATATATATATAATTCAAATACATACAATATAAGTTATAAATGCCATAAGAACTTACCTGGCCAAAATACCAAACAAGTTGAATATTTAAGAACTAATTTATAATTTTTGTTTTTCCTCAATTAACTTTGATTTGATCTAATTCTTGATCTATACAATTATTCCATACAATTTATCAATGCCACACATTTAAATAGTATGAAATGACATGAATGAACCTATATAATTTCATTTTTTTGATACCCTTAATATTTTACATTTTATTCTATTTAGTACCTGAAATCAAAATAATCATATCTTTCAATTTTGAGCCTTGGTTTGAAAACTGATTTTAATTATATCCCTTAGGAACTATCAACTATCTATTTTTACTGAAATTTTACATCAAATTCACAATTTATTCACTTTAGTCCTTTTGTACAAAATTAACAATTAAACATTATAATTTAGTCATTTTTCATCACCTAAGCTGAAAATCTATCAATTTAACGTCAATTTCTTCAAGAAATCAACAATGAAAACTTTTAAAAATTGTAACAGTTTTACAAATTTATACATGTGCTAGCTAAATCAAGCTCCCATGACCTTAAAAACATAAAAATTATAAGAACATGACTTAATTACAATACCTAATTAGTAGTTGATAGTTGAAACCTTGAAGCTTCATGTTTCTCTTATGATGGATAGTTTAAAGGTAGGAAAAGAAGAGAATTCTTTCATTCTTTCCACTGAAAATGGTTTTCTACCATGATTAAACTAAGATTAATTAACAAAACTTAATTAACTCACTAATCAAGTTTTTAATGTTTAAGCCACCAACATCCACTAACATCTATTCCAAAATGCTTTAATTGACATTTTGGACCTTTGGTTATTTGCAATTTAAGTCCTTAAATTTTTGGTTAATTAAAAACCTATAGTGATTAGAATTTTACAATTTAGTCCTTGTACATAAATTAAATAATTAAAAGACAAACTTGATGGGCCAAATTTTAATATGCTAATTTAGCAAATCTGTAAATATTTAAATTTAATATTTGAGGACCTAGTTTACGAAAATAGGGCTCCGAAACTGATTTTTTTGGCACCACTTAAAATCGAGCTGTTACAACTAATGCCAAAATGCATCAGAAAAAATCCAAAAGTAAAGAGAAAGTTACAAGTTTCACATTGATGGATAGTTTTGATGCATTTTTGTGTTTGAGTCATAACTCCTAACATGCTTGGAATTTGGAGCAGAAATTTCTACAATGAATGTACAATATGTAGATCTTCAATAAACTTTCTTGGACTTTTCTCATTAGGAGTTGTTAACTTGGAAAAAAGAAGTCATCAATTAACATATGAAAAATGACTTCAAAAGATGATAAATAATTGGGCCTAGCAATTTATTACTAGCAATTCATTTGTATTGTCATTTTCCTCTTCACAAACCTCTATAAATAGTCTTTGGTTTCAAAATAGAAGGCATCTTGGAGTTGAGATCAAGATCATTTTCTTGTTAGTGTTTGTTTATTTCTTTATCCTTGTAAAATCTCAGGTTTCTTATATCTAATATGTCTTTTTCATATATGTTTGAGTTGTTTAATTTTGTTGTACTATTTTAAGTCTCCAATGCTGAGGTGAAAGGGTGAAACTCTTGGAAAATATTAAGGTGAATTCCATATGCGCCATATGCACCTTTGCTTATGGATTTATATCATTAATTATTGGACGTAAATTGCTAGATTATCCGATTGGAACTTCCATTTTGTGTGGATTCTAATTGAGTGATAACATTGAGTACTACAATTCAATCTAAATATGAAACCAAGAGTGGATCCCCTAACTTTAGCATATTTTCTTCCAAGATTTGTTTTTTTTTTATTTCTTCCGTTGATTTTTATTTCTAGTGTTTCTTACACCTACTTTCATTTTCGACACTTATTCCAAAGTTAAGTGTTAAACATTTTTTCTAGCATAATACTTGTAATCTTGTAAGTTCTAATTAACTTTTTGGTGGATCAACCTTGGGCTCTCGAGATTTTGTTACTTGAATATAACATGCACTTAGGTTGTAGACCTAGAAAGTGTCTGTCAAGTTTTTGTCACCGCTGCCGGGGAGGTAAGATTTAGATTACAAGTTATAAGTATTTTTTTCCTTTATATATATATATGGTTGGTTCTACTATCTATAGTGTTTTTCATTATTTCATCTCATTTTTTCTTTAAAAGGATGGTTGTACCACCTAATTTGTTTATGCATATTTGACATGTGATTTTAATTATCATCATTTAGTTAGAAAGAATTGTGAAACTTTTGTTGGTAATTTGATTAAAATACCTCCACATTCACCTACCATGGATGAAATTGAAAGAGCTCCTGATGAAAATGAGATTCGACAAGTGCATACCTATTGGGAAATGTGTCCATATTGTAGTAAACATGTAACTGCTTTCTATGTATTTGAACAATGAATAAATTAATAAAGTTCATTGATTGTCCAAGTTCAAGCTAATAATAAGTGGCACAGTAAGAATGTTTAAATTGCAAGAAAGACAACTTACTTCTGTAGATAATCTAAACGAGTCTATAATCCCGTAAAAGAATCAAAGTGAGAATTTGATTCAAATATTTAGAAAGATTATTATACCGTCTACAATTTGAATAAGGGAGATGGCTAGTCTTGGCTATCGGAGTGACTGACTCCATGGGTAGAGACATAGATGTTGTAACAATACGATTTTCAGTGGTGTAAATAGTGGTTTCGAAACCATAATTCTGAAGAAATAATTCTTAAATATTATTTAATTAATATTTACGAGGACTACAACGTCGTATTAAGTTTTGGTTAGGAAATTTTAACGTTTAGATAGTTTAATAAGTAAAAAGGACTGAATTGTAAAAACTACAAAGGTTGAGTAGTTAAATTAAAAGGGCTAATTGGAAAATTGAACCCATGGGAAATTATTTAGTGGAATTTGATGAGGTTATGCTTAATTAATTGGTTTAATTAGGCTTAATTAATGATTTATTAAAGCTTAATTAAGAAAGTTGAAATATTTACAAAAATGCCATAGAATATATAATAAATTAATCCTAAATTAAAGAAGAAAATTTCATTTTCTTCTCATCTTCTTCACGGCAAGAATAGGAAAAGCTAGGGTTTCATGTTTTTAAAATGAAAGCTTGATTTGGTAAGTGAATTTTGGCCCTTTTTAGTGATTTTATGTTTTTGAGTTTGTCATAGCTTAATCTAGCTAAATTGGGGATCAATTTGTGAAGCTGTTAAATGTTATGAAAGTTGTCATTGATGAATGGGGTTATTTCTTAAAGCTTATGATGAAATATGAAGCTTTGTTGATAGATTGATTACTTTGAAAAGTGATTTTTTTTATGATTTTTAATGTTAGGAACTAAATTGATTAAATGATAAATTGCTTGTAATTGAAGTGAAATTATTGCAAATAAGGGCTTATATGAAGTTACAGAACATTCGACTATCATGAGTGTTGAGGAAAAATGGGTAATTTGCATGATTAGGGCCTAAGGACTGAATTGAATAAAAATGAAAAGTTGAGGGACAATTAGGTAAATTTCCAAAAAGGATCTAATTGCATGAAAGGATCAAATTGTGTTATTATTCTAATTAGTGAAATTAAATTATTAGGTTTAGATCAAGAACATGCCGATAATCGTGGAAAAGGAAAATTACGGAGTAGTCCTTGTACTTTAGAATTTTCTACAAATAAATATGGTAAGTTCGTACATTTATTTATGCTTCTAATAGTATTTATATTCTCTGTTAATATACTCTTATTGAATATTATATTATATACTGAAAGTATGCTCTATCGAGCCATACCTACAGGTTCCACTTAAAGTAGCTCAAACGAGTAAATTTTACTGTTATACTGAGTGAAGCTCAAATGAGAAAATTCTACTGTTATGCTGAATGGAGCTCAAGCGAGTAAAATCTACAAATATACTGAAATAAAGCTAAATTGAACAAAGTTCACTGAGCATACTGAACTACCGAATTGGTTGTAATGACTGTTATAAGTTGCGCATAATGGGAATCTCTATGTTAATATTGGTTGATGTTATGTTCAATCGAAAAGTTTTTTGAATTATAAAATGAACTTACTAAGCTTCATTCAAGCTTACCTCTATTTGGTTCATTTTGTAGATTACGTTTTGAAGACTAAGAAGATCGGGTCGACGTCAAAGATCACATTATCTAGAAACCTTGGTAGATTTTGATCTCAGTTTTCGTATATGGCGTGTATTAGGACCCTGTGTATAACTTATGTAAATTACTTAGTTTGAGTAAGATGTTATGCTATTATGTGTTTTAAATGACTTGTGAGAATCTACATGTTACTAAATGGGACTAATAGTTAAATGCATGAAATGCTAGGTTATGTGATAACTCAAGTTTGTATTGCAATGGTTGTTATGGTATGCATATTTATAATGTACTTGCGTTCCAAATTAGAAGCGAAATGAGATGAAATGTATTGAGATGTGAATGATAACACTTTGGTTAACATATTGGTTGAGATATTGACATGTTTGAGTGTGATTGAAGTTGGTTTTGGTCTATGCAATTGTGTGATTAAATGTGTTTAGGTACTTAAGCACATGGGTGAAAATTGAGCTGGGAATTGGACATTTTGGGGCACACACGGCCTGGGACATGGGCATGTACCCAGAGCATGTGCAAAAGTAGTATAGATGCAGTTTTCACACGAGTAGACACACGGCCCACTACACGGTCATGTGAGAGTACTTTGATTGTTACACGGGCTAACACACAGCCTAACACACGACTTGCAACACGACCGTGTGATCCAAATCAAAGAGTTACATGATCCATGCACATGGACGTGTGGGATAGTCCCATGGCCATGTTAGCACCACACCGGCTGGGGTCTGTCACACGGCCTGGACACACAAACGTATGACCCTTGACTTGAAAATTTTTAATTTCTCTCTAAATGTTCTAATTTTTTCCAAATTGGTCCCTAAATGTCCATAATGCATTTTTAGAGCTTCGAAAGCTCAATTTAAGGCCTGAACTGAATGGTCTCTTTGATATTAAATATTACTTGTGATTATAAAATTGAATTGATTATTGAATATAAATTGTTATCAATTGTTCCAACTTGACTGGTAAAATCTTGTATCCTATTCCGGCAACAGAAACGGGATAATGGTGTTACAGATGTAGTCATTAGAAGAATGATACATTGAACTGGACCCAAGTTGAATTAATTCTAAATCTGTTTGTGAACTAATTCACTTGTGAAATTCATGGTGTGACTTACCTAAATCCTGAGTTTGTCATTGACCATGCGCATATAACTCATGTACTTTAATATATCTGCAAGCTTATGCTCTAAAGATGATCGAGCCGATAGCCGGTTTGTTTGGTACATGACTTATGTATGACATGACTTTACTAACAACAATGGAATTTATAGATTGATTAAAGAGTTAAAGATATCATCTCATTGACATTGTGTGGATTAATAAATATGGAATGCGACTATCGGTTGATTGTTCTCAAACGAGCAATTTATCTAAGTCATTAGCTGACAGTGATTATATTAATCATGAAGAAGACACAATGGTGACAATGAGATAAAATGGGATTGTATTGAGTGAACGAGTTTAACTTAAAGGAATCAAAGATATCATTGAGGGTAACACACACATGATGATGTCATTGGACAAAGTAGTTGGATGAATTGCTTTTGTAAAGAGTATACAATAAGGAGTTTTCAATCATGGTACTTCGTGTGGACTGACTTCATCATTAAATAAATTTCCAATTATCGGAATGATGCTTTTGGATATAATTGCAATTACTCGAGTCTAATTGTATATGTCCGATCAGTCCCTCCGTTAGCTCAACAAAAGCTTGATCGAATTGCATTTGACTCAGAAGAAAATACTACGACTTTGGAAATAATTTAATTGAGTCGATTTATTTGATGTGGAATTAAATTAGGCGGTTGTGAGAATTGTTCAACTAGAGAATCTGACTAAAGAATTTTCTTAAAAAATTAATTTGGAAAATGTCAATGATTTTTGAGAAAATTAATTTTGATTAAGTAAAATAAATTAAAATAAATATGATTTTTTGGAAATTAAATTCAAGTGAAACAATGGGTCAACTGTAACAGCCTAACTTTTAATGGTGACGGAACAGTGATTTCGAGACCACATATTTCCATCATGTCGACTAGTAAATATTATTTTAAGAATATTTACGGAATCATTAGAGTCGTATAAAATTTGGCAAAAAATTTTTATCGTTTAGATAGCTAATTAAAGAAAAAGGACTGAATTGAAAAAGTGGCAAAATATAGTAATTATAGCATTTAAGTGATTTAATAGCTTGATTATTAAATTAGAAAGGACCAATGTAGTAAATATTCCCTAGAATTAACATTGGACTTCATTATGGATGAAAATTATTAAATATTACATGATTTAATGGCAAAATGGAAAATTTTATAAAATCAAAACAAAAATTAAAGGATTTAAAAGACATTTCTTCTTCATTTCTTGTCTTCATAGTCGAAAACAACATGAAAACTTAGGTTTGGAGGTTCGGCTAGTTCACCCTCTTGTATGAGTAAGTTTTTAAATTATGTGTCCTTTAATTTTTTATGTTTTTAAAATCGTTGCAACTAGGTCCAACTAGCTTGTACCGTCGTTTTTGAATCTGCTAAAAATTTTAGAAGTTTCCATTGATGAATCTTGAATTTTGTTTATGATAATTATGTATTTGAAGCTTTGATTGTGTTATCTAGTGATTTTGTGAAGTGATTTTTGGTAGATTTTGATTTAGGGATTAAATTGTGAAAATGTCAAAATTTTAAGGTTTTATAGTGAATTTGATGTTTAGTAGGGACATTTTAAGGGCCTAGTATATTTGGCTGAATTGTTTACCTGAGAAAAATGACTAATTTGATTATTTTTAGGTTAAGGGACTAAATTAAAAAGTTGTAAAGTTAGGGGTAATTGTGTAATTTTAAAAATAAAAGGGTATAAATTGTAAAGTATATTGTAAGGTGAAATGTAAGCTAATAATTGTAGAATTTTATATTTTAGATCAAGACTTGGTTGATACTCGTGGAAAAGGAAAAATTATAGAATAGTCCCTGAACTTCTACAATAACTACAATTCAGTCCAAGTAAGTTCGTACGGTTTAAAATTTAACATCTATATGAATTTTTGAATAATATAAATGGTAGAATAGATAGATTTAATTATTGATGATGAAAGGTTATTTGAGAAATGTTATTGAATTTGATTTTTGGATTGGATTGAACGTAGGGTAGAGTGGAATCGAGTATGGTGTGTTATGGGGGATTGGAATGGAGATTGTTTTGGAGGCTATTTCTGAGTGGACCGAGGTTCAGCATTTGTTGTGAACTCTTGTGTTGTACTCTCTATTTTGGTGTGTTTCAGTTGGATTAGCTCTTCGGAGCCATTGGTGTGTTTCAAATGGATTAGCTCTTATGAGCATTTGGTTTGTTTCGGATGGATTAGCTCTTATGAGCATCTGGTGTGTTTTGGTTGGATTGTCGATGCATTCTTATCTGTAAGTCATTCATCGAATTAAAAATCTCGGTAAGGTAACTTGTTTAGTGATTTTGATGGATTTGTCATATATTTGAGTATTGAATTGAACTTTTATGATTTATCAATTGAGATTGTGGATGATAGGAAACATTCATGGTTGTATTATTATTTGGTTTGTTATATTTACTTCGGTAAGATTTATTTTTTTAATTCATCGAACTTACTAAGCATTTTTAAGCTTACTTATGTTAATTATTGTTCTTGTAGATACTCGAAAGGTTAAACGATCGGATCGACACTCAAGTCACACTATCCATTCGACAGTTTTTGAAACGTTTATTTCGGATTATATGGCATGTAATAGGTTTGTATGTTATTACTAATTTTTTGGACATGTAAATTGCCAAGTATGATCTTATGTGCAAATTGATAACATATATGATACATGTGAATGAGGTAAGATGTCTTAATGCAAATATATGGTATGTGTTAATGGAATGTTGTGTTTTAGGTGCTTATTATAGGTACATTGGTTAGGTGTTTAATTTGTGAATTGATAAGTTGTGTTTGATGATTCATTTTTTTATGTATAATTGTATATACTTGTGGTATCAATGATGATACATTGTTTAGGCACTTAGGATGTTGATTTGGCATGTTTTTGGCTTGTTTAACGTCACTTTGAATAGGTCTTTTGGCTGGTAAATAGATTACTTAGAGTCCAAGTAAGTTTGAAATGATAAACTTCTTGTTCAAGGTTCATTTCTGGTCTACACGACTTGAGACACGGGAGCGTGACTCAGCCGTGTGAGACACAAGGCCTGGCGACACGGTTGTGTGTCATCTGATGAATTCTTTGGGGTGCAAGTCAGTGAGTTACATGGCCTGGCACACGGGCATTGGGGGGTAATTTCAAGTGTTACATGGCCTGACACACGGGTGTGTGATATGGCCGTGTGACCCTACTTAAAGAGTTACACGGGTGAGGACACGGGCTAAAACACTGAGACACGGGCGTGTGTCTCAGCCTTGTGAGGCACACGACCATGTGACCCCTGTTTCCAAATTTTTTTTAACTTTTCTTAAACTTTCCAAATTGTTTCATATTGGTCCCGAATAGTTTCTAAGTTATTTTGAAGGCCTCGAGGGCTTGATTTAAGGACAGAATGTATGTATATGATTGATTTATGATTTGTTTAAGTTATTGAATAAAATTAAGTTTAAATGTTTCTAATTATTCGGTAATGCTATGTAACCCTAATCCGGCAACGGATACGGGTTAAGGGTGTTACACCAATGGCTAATTAAACTTGAAAATTGGATCAAAACCCAAGACCAAAACCCAAAAACTAATTAACTAGACCCTGTGTATGAAACTGGGTTGACGGTCCAACTAGTGGTTGGACCTTGTAAAAAGTAATTCATAACGACCTAATTATAGAAATCAAAATTGAACTTGTAAGAATCCAAATTTTAGTGGTGTCGGAAAATGCGCTTTCAGAACCTCATTTCTGTAAGCCCAGTCTATAAGGACAAAAGTAAAGATTGAGGAAGTTGGTATGAAAATATATTGATGTTCAATTAAGTAATTTAACTAAGAAAATAATTATTTAAAGTTAAAGGACTAAATTGTAAAAATCAATCGCTCTTGAGTTTTAATTAAAAATTCTTGAGAACCTAGATAGCAATTATCTAAAGGACCAAAATGGTTATTTAACTATAACACTCCAATACCCAACCCGTCCGCCAGGTCCAAACTACAGTGTATCACATTCGTTGCTAGAACAACTACGATCAATTTAGAATTAAAATATGCAATTAATGCTAAAATAAAACAATTATATATATTCAATATGAAATATAATGATTATCAGGCTTTATACAAGCTTACTAAAGCTCTAAATTTAAAACAAAATTAATAAAGGACTAGAATGAAAAGTTTCAAAATTTCAGGATTGACGTTATGACGTGAGGGAGTTCCTCATCACGACGTGACTCACTGTCTTGGTCTTGTCGTGGCAACAGGGTTTTGCGTCGCGTCGTGACCTGGAGCACAACTTCGTCTCGACGACCTACATTGGACTTCACAACATGGCCTTCTCATCGTGACAACGTTTGAATGACGTCACGATGTTACTCTCTATTTCTGCAATATTCATTCTCAAATTTGCAAACTTTACCACCTTATCCAAAAACCTACTCAATGTCATTCAACATGCATAATAAACTCAAAACATCACACTCGCAACATCAAAATCATCCATCATTATCAAGTCATACCAAAACAAGTTTAAATACATATCAATTAACCATATTTCCTTTCTATAATACTTATTTATTCAATAAGCCACAATAGCACCAAGTATACCAATTCAAATCATCCATTCGACGAATTACTTCAAACCAATTAATTAGCTCATTCAATCTTGCCAATTCAATGAACCGTACATGCCTTTAACATATCCAATACACATACAAATAACCATATGCATACTACTTGCTCATTCAACATTCAACCAATCAATTAACCAACCAATAAGTGCTTACCAACATCTTCATATCAAAGCATGCCCTTTTTTTAACTAGTCATCTATCTAATTAACCTTCAAATAACTATCATTATACCATCATTCATAAGTTATCCCATTTCTAATTATATGCCAACACAACATATCCTACTCATGTACTATGTTATATGATTCAAGCATGAAGTATATATATACACATATATTTCATACCAAGTATATTAATCATCAAGATCAAACATGAGCTTAGTAAATTATAAAAGACTATCTTAGGTACATGCCATTAAACTAATAAGGGACTTTACCAACTTTGTTGAGTTCGGGATTTCGGTTGGATGTTGATATTAATGGGATGATAATGATGATTGCCTCCAAACGTGCGAACGTTTAGAGTAAAACTCATGCAAATAAAAATATGAATATTTAAGCGCGGTATCTGTAAGTGAACATGTCAAATTGTATATAGAAGTGTTACAACGGAACACCGGTAAGTATTTCAAGGATCATACCCAAGGGATTGTGTCACGTCTCAAAGTGTAGGTAAATTTTTCTAGGTTTAAATTGGTAAATATTGAAAATATTTTATTTTTATGTTTAGTTATATTGTTGGGCCTCTATTTGTAACCTTCTGATAAGGGCATCTGAAAGCCCAATTCCACATTCCCCATATTTTTCTCATGTGCCACTCATGCTAGGGTTAAAACCGTAGGGTGCTGTCAACGCTAGATATAAATGCATACCTAAGTTAGGCTGACCACCATTTTCCTTTATTTTTTCCTTAATCTTTCTTACGTCGCCCTCTCTACCCTTTCTCCTCTTCACTCTTTCTCTTATCTTCTTTCTCTTCCTTTTTCTTGATCGTCGAGCCATTGTAGCAATTGTATTCATTAACCATCCTTGATTTCTAGTTGTACCTTAAATTTCTTAAACTGTCAAATCCCTTTCCTTTACTGAATCATCCTCATTTCATTCAAATTTTGTTGGTGTTTAGATCCGTCAATGAAAACATTATTATCTTGTATCGTAATGTGGTAAGTGTGATCTATTTCAATGGTTAAATCTCGATTTTCGATTGTACAATTGAATTATGTTGTTTTTTACATTTTGCTTAACCGATCTCTTTTGGATTTATGCCGAAAGCCTTAATATCGATTGCTAACTTGCATATTTTGTGTGAATTTATCATTTGAATGACTGAATTTAGGGGTATCAGATCATACCTAAACATGTGAAGTGCTAAACGAACTTGTGGTGAAAGGTATGTGTCCTAACCATAAAAATCAATAGCAAATCATGTATGATTTTTGGGTCACACGGTCTACCACATGGGTGTGCGTTCCACACGAGTGCTCAACACAGTTGTGTGCTACTATATTTTTAGGGTATTTTAATGTCACACAGCTATAGCTAGTTACACGGCCAGACACACGGCCATGTGACTATCATTGGGGATTTTGTTACTAACCACATGGCCTCAGAGAGTTACACGACCTGGCCACACGGCCGTGTAACTACTGTTTTAGAGTTCTACCTTGATTTTTGTGAAATGTTTCAGTTTACTCCCTGTAAAATGCCCAAGTTGTTTTAGAGTTTTCGTAAGCTCCATTGAGACCCTGTTAACATATTTGTCTTGAAACCAATGATCTGTTTTATTATGCGTATAATGTGGATAATCTGTGAATCCGTGTTGGACTCTATTGTTTGATTAAATTACTACTGTCACTGTCTCATTGATAATCCATTATTATTACTACTGCTTCTATTATCATTACTGTCATCCATAATCTATAATATTGTGCATTAGAGTTTGGGTTGTTAAATGAGGAAGTGCTACTGGTGGTTTATCCGCATATCTACTAGCAATTCATCTGCAAATCTACTAGCAATTCATCCGCATATCTACTGGTGGTATTTCCACACGAGCTTTTCCTCCTACTGTTATGGTGTGTAGGGTTGGATGAGTTCTAAGGAACTCTTACTATGGAGTGTAGTGGATGGATGGGTAAGAAAATTTTACTGTTACTTTTGCATACTGCTTACTTACTAATATCACTATGAAATTGATAATCTGATATGTACTGTAAATTACAAAACTGTGTGTTGATAATTATTGTTTTATTTACTTACTTCTTGGGTTTAAGATCACACTGAGTTTTGTAACTCACCCTTTAGTTATTCCCATCTTTTTAGCTAACTCTTGAGGTTAGGGCTCGGACTCGGCATTCAGAACACTGTCACCGAATTTTTACTCAAAAGTATTTTTAAAATCCATTTTATAAACTTTGTTGATTATTACATTGTTTAAAAATGAACTGTGGCATGAACTTTAATATTTCATTTGGATGTGTGAATTGGGGATTTGACATTATACACTTTTGATGACAAACTCAAATTTGAATAAGGTTTATAAGATTTTATTTTTAAATTGATTTAGAAATGAGCAAATATGATTTTCCTAACAACTTTGGAACTAAAATCAAAATAAACAAGATAATTAAACAAACTAGCGTTTCTTAAAATGTATTAAAAATTATAAATGTGACTTTTGGAAATCAAACATAATTTCTTTTCTACAAAGTGATCTTCATTAGTTTTATAAAGTGATGAATATTAAAAATATATATATATCTTCCTCTAAATAAGTTTGAGATTTTACAACTTAAAACCATTATATTGAATCTGAATATTTTTTTTGGGCCATTCGGTGGCAATGTAACTCTCACAATTCATCTATAATGTCTAGGCCGAGTTGGGGACGTTACAGATTGTAGATTGGAGAATCTTATTATTAAATTATTATAGAAAATAATTACTAATCTAATTGAGTCACGAATTAGTAGTGTGAATCCTAATTAAAGTATTATTTAAATTAATTAACCTAAAATAACCTAACGTAATTTTCTATTCCTAGTGTCAGCGATGCGAGCCTCTAGCCTATGATTGATTAAGAAATCTTAATTAACAGGCAGAAAATTAACTTCAGAACTCGGGTTGTTTTTAGGAAATTAGTTATTAATTAATAAGTATTACCTCCTGACCTCTACTAATTAACTAATCGATAGGTACTAACTTATCTCGTGACCTCGTTTAACCTACATTACTTCCTAGGGTCGTTAATCCTAGGGTTTAGGCACACATAATTTAAGCCAGCTAATTCTATGATCAACCCCTATTCTTCTGTTAATTAATCTACTTAATTAATCAGTTTTATAACTGAATCATGCAATATAGAAATAAAGCACAAGAAATTATCCTAATATTCATATAAACATTAATTAGCTAGGTAAATGAAATATAAATAAACCTAGATTCAAATATTGGTGCTAATTGCGGACATACGTAGCCAGTACTAGTACACTTCAATGTACTACAAAGCATGGGTTGCAAAACAGAAGGTTATGGAGAAGTTGCATCATGGGTGAGACGGTTTGTATAACTATATATTATAATGGTGTCAAGTATCGTGTGGGATGGTTTGTATAAGTATCTATGGCAATGGAGCATGCTAGGCCCGACCAAGAAATGTCAAGTGCATCCTATCGTGTGAACCTAACGTAAGGGATTTGCAATTGTGGGAAATTCCTAGTACTTCGGTTCCCATGCACACATGCAGTTGCCGTATGTAGGAACGTACAGGTTGAGTACGCACCTTACATCAACGACATCTACCAACTAGAACGTATTCATAGTGTGTGGAGTCTTGAATTCCTACCCATCCCAAATGAGATTATATGGCCGCCAGTGTCTAGTGCGTTGTTTGAGTTGGTGCCAAACAAGAATCTGCGTCGCATCACGAAAGGTCGTCTGAATTCCACCTGGATAAAGAACAATATGGATATTTGGGAGAGAGACGGTCAATAGAAATTATCCGGGTATTGTAGAAACCCAGGGCATACAAAGACAACATGTTCTCTGTACAGGGATACGTTGGGGCTTCAGCATCGATAACATTACTTTCTACCAAATTTTATATTCAATAGCAAGCTTCGTGTATTCCCTTTGGTTCAATTTGTTATTTAATGTTAACTTACGCATAACTCATGATAGATACTAATAAAGACAAATGTATTGTTTGAATTAATAACCTTAATTTATTTATAACATATTTATATTTACGTTGCAATATTTATAACAAAAATACACTCAATCGTGTCATTAGGGGGAATGTGTGCCACAAGGCAGTGGACGACGGTCGCGTAGAGGATTTCTGTGTACAACTGGGCGTACAACCAGAGGTTCAATCGGAGGTGCATCCGGAGATGAGGGCTTGTAGACTTCCTTCTCATCATCATCGTTGCCTAAATATGTACGTAGCATTGTCATCTGGGCAATCGTTTCTTTGGGTAAGACAGCGCCATCATCTTTCTTCATGGTCGATTGCTGCATCGTCTTTGCCTGCCATCATGTATCTACCACTCTTGTGTCCGGTGGTTACGATGATGAGCCATATGCGAGCAGTGTTTGGGTCAATATAGGTGTGTAACCATAAGGTGCCCTAAATTCAGGGTACGTAAGCATCGACCTAGGCATCGACATTGGCATTGATTGTTGCATGGGCATTTGCATCGGTATCATCATTGGTGGCAGTGCATACGCCGGCATGTGTCCTGACATGGGGGTCGACATCGACATCGACATCGACATCGACATGGGGTTGTAGTATAGGGGGATGTTGATGCCTCAAAAAATGTACCTGCGGAAACAGAAGAACTAACCACGTGTGGTGATGGTCCGTAATGCGGTGGTACTTGTGAAAAAAATATGGGGTTAGTGAATTGAATAGGAATAAGTGGAGCGAACTAACTCGGATATTGTGAAGCCACAAACGACGCATCTTCTACTAGAGCCAATGAAAAACCCGTCGTGCGACCGCATTCCCTCTTACGCTGCTATGGCAGTTGACGTTGCCTCTTCGACCAAATTTGCTTATGCCTCGCCTCCAATAGCAGTTACGACTTGCTGACGACTTTGAACCATGCCAAGTAATCATCAGCTGCTGCTGTGTCCATCGAGAAAAATGGTTCGCGGGTGGGTATGGATTTCATCCTACAATCCCAAGCCTAGATGTGTTCCTTATACTTCTCCGCCCAGTCCTAGTTGTTCTTCCTCGAATGTCCACCTTGTGTAGTACCTTCATGTCTCATAGTGGTGGTGGAATTTGTTGCCTATACCCGAACTACCGCAAAATCCAATCCGATTCATGCATTTCTACCATTGCATACACTATCAACGACATATTTGTGTCTCACATCTCCTAATTGGCCAACACTTTCGACGGGATGCAAGATATGATCTCGGGGTCGGTATACGACATCTATTCAAACTGAAAAGTAGAATTGTAAATATCATTATTTACAGATTTTTTTAACAAATCATTGCATAATTAATATAGGTTCAAAAAGGATAGGTAATTGACCTCATTTTTCGACCGTTGATCTAATAGTAGCCTGGTGTCTTTCAACTCGTCGGACAGTCTCACATAACTCGGCCCATGGTTCCACTTGTACAAGCAATATATTAGCCGAAACATATACTAAATAAAAACATTTGCTGCACAAACTACGTATTTATTGATAAATGATGTTTACCTCATCATCAACGGGAACATGTATGGGTCGATCACTCTAGAACGTAGAAACGGTATTCGCCATCAAGCTCACGACTGCAACAACCGCAAGTAACCATCGATTGACATCTTATCCAGTTACATTGATTGACAAAGCTTCTGGTATAACATGGACAACACGATAGATCTTCAACTTAGTTTTGTGCATTCACTGAAATCTGTTAGATGTAGAAGCCACCTTACGTGCACCAAATTTCTAGATTTATCGGGCACTAAAATGCCCCCGATTAATCTAATGATGAATGCTTGGGCATATTGTTGTATGACCTCCTCGGTTGCATCGTCGGGAAGCTTATCAAAATTTGTCTCCAACCAGTTGATCGAAATCCGCCACCTTCGAACCTGTTAGGGACCTTCCCCAACATTATCATGCAGAGAGGTCTACTTTTCCCTGAACCACCACTGATCCCGTGATGACTGTCCCATCCATCGGTAAATCGAGCTGTAACGCTACGTCATCGAGTGTGATTGTACACTCGCCGCATGGAAGGTGAAAAGTGTGTGTTTCGGGCATCCATCTTTCCACCAATGCACTGATTAGTGTGGGATCGAGTTTGCAGCCACCTTGCATATGAGATGCATGCAAGAATCCAGCCTCTTGCAAGTACCCACGAATTTCAGGGATCGGAGGCTCCCCCGTATTATGTGTGAATGCCTTCAGCTCACGATCATCCGCTTATTTATAACATAAAAAATATTTAGATTTATCAAAAAAATAAATTTTATCATAATAAAAAATAAAAAAATTTTAAATTTTGTTTTACCATTGTTAATTGGGCAGCGAAAATATGATTATCGTCGAAACAAATTAGAGAGACGTCCATTCTCGAAAAATTGATTCGAACGAATAAAATATGATATAATTAAAAAATATATTTTTAAACGAAAATATAAATAAATATTGAATAAAAAGCTTGAGAGAGTTGAGAGAGTTTGAGAGAAGTATGTGAATGTCAAAATGAAATTTGGGGGGGTATTTATAGGTTAAAAAATAATATTATCGTTAGGATTTTATCTTTTTGTACCGTTTGGCGTGGCAACGGTCAAAAAACCGTTGTGTTTTATCGTTGAGGGCGTACTTTTGTCATGGGTTACGCATGGGAGCTCGCAACCATGGCACATTTGTGCGATCCATCAAGTGAGAAGAAGGTCATTTGGCCCGATTAGGGGTGAGCAAAACTCGATTTGACTCAAAAAAATTGAAAAAAATTTGAATTTCGAGTTAAACGAATCGAGTTATTCGAGTTATTCGAGTTAATTGAGTTATTCGAGTTAATCGAGTTATTCGAATCAACTCGATTTTTTTTTCAAATTTCGAGTTCAAATCGAGTTGAGTTTTTGAATTCGAATAACTCGAATAATTCGAATATCAAACTATAATATTTTACATTTTTACCCCAAACTCCCAAACCTTTTTACTTTTCCCTAAAAACTTTTACTCTTTCCCACTTTCCCCTCAAAACTTTTACTCCCCTCTCATCTCAACCCCCCAATCTATCCAAAATCCATTTCTCACCAAAATTTTACTCTCCCATTTACTTTTTCTCAAAATTTTACTCCCAAAAACCCTCAAAACCTTTTATTTTCCACCAAAATTTTACTCCCTCCCACTTTTCCCCTAAAACTTTTATTCCCTTCCCATCCCACCTCCCATCTACCCCAAACTCTCCCCCCTCTAGTGTTTTTTTAATATTTTCCCTCCAAAATTTTACTCCCCCCTATTTACTTTCCCTCAAACTTTTATTCTTCAAAACTTTTTGTTTTCCCCTAAACTTTTACATCTCACCCTTTACTCTCAAATAAAAAATCAAAATTATCCAAAAAAAATTACTAAACATAAATAGTAATAATTTTATTTATATCTACTATTATATTATTAAATTTCACATTTTATATTATTTATATTATTGAATTGTTTAGTCATATTGAATATTTATATTAAAATTGAATTATTAATTATGCCATAAAATATTCGTGTTAAAATTTTATATTGGTATCAATTTCACATTTTATTTTTAAAATAAGTTTTATTAAAAATCATATTTTTACATTTAATATATTTTTTAATTCCAAAATACATAGTGACAAGAATCTGAAGATAATTGAAACAACTAAGCAAGCAAAGAAGCTAACCAGTATATAAAAAATTAATAAATAAATTATGAGGTGATGAAAGTTAATAAAAAATTGATTAAGGTGGACAAATTTTATTAAGATGGGTGACAGTGGTTACAAGGACCCAAAATTATTTTTTAAAATTTAACTCGAACAAATATATTCGATTCGATTCGATTCAATTCGAATTCCATCTCACTCGACTCGATTCGAGAAATTTTCAAATCAAATTAGGATGATAAAATATGATTCGTCAACTCGATTAACTCCAAATTTTTTTATTCGATTCGATTCGATCGAACGCTCACCCCTAGGCCCGATAGGACTGGTTCGTTGCTTGAAGAGATTGAAGGTCCATCTACAAGCTTGACATATATGGAAACATAACCTTTGAGGATATGCAATCTTAGAATATATGATTTTGTAATATTAGAGATTTGATTTGTAGATACCTTTTAATCTTAGCCGTTGATGTACTTAATTAAAAAAATTAGATATTCTGCTAATTTAGCCATCAATACTAAATATAATTGATAAAAATATTTTTTTTAGAAAAAATAAAATAAAGAATCTCGGAACTTTGAAGTTAAAATTTGTTTTATTTAAAAATATAATTTATTGTTATTTAGTTATAAATACAATTACTAAAGAATTTCTTTTATGAAATAAGGATTTTACTTTTAATTAATTATAAAATAATATAGTAACAAATGATAAATTATAACCACGTCACATAGAAATTATTATTATTAAATACATATAATTTGGACAACATGAATTAAATCAACATTTTAATAACAAATTTTGAGTTAATGGATAGGATTAAAATTTTAACTTAAAAAAATACGAAAATTAAATCGACAACTTTGCAAAATCGTGCAATGGGAAAAAGGAAGTAGAGGTATAATCTTCAATCTTTGCAGTGCTCCACTGTCGCTGCAAATTCAGGAACTCCATGAATCCTTCTCCATTTCAACCTTTTCTCCCTTCCCAAAACCCTAACCCTAATTTCCCACTCCCTCCCCTCTCGCAAAACCCTAACCGTGTTTGCCCTCCATCCGTCTCCGCCGCTCTATGCTCCCTCACCTCCCTCGTCTCTCTCTCCCACCGAACCCTCGACTCCCATTCTACCCTCACCACATCCCTAAACTCTGGCCTTGTCACTTGCCCTTCTAACCCTAACCATCTCCTTCCCCCAGGGTCTCTTTTCTCCCATTTCCTGCACTGCCCTTCCCCACAAACTGTCGACCTTCACCCCCCAAATTACCGTAATACCCTCAAATCCGCTTTAGATTTACATCCCCAAGACTCCATTTTTCAGGGTAAGCAATGCTCGGACCTTTGCCTCTCTTTAGATGATTACTTTTCTGATTTTGGGTCTCATTTCTTTTACAAAAATTGTCCTGGTGCTGTCAGTTTGTTTGATATTGATAACAACACTAAAGCCACGTTTACTTTACCCGCTTTTTTATCGGTTGAATGCGTTAGTTCTGAGGGTTATAATGAAAGAGAGAGTGAGGTTAGTGAAAGGAAGGGTTTAAGGGTTTTAGCTTCGGGTTTATGGGATATTGGGAGGGAAGTTGAGGGGTGGGGTGATTACCCTGCTTCGTATTCGTTTAATATTGCTTGCGGGATATTGGGTTCGAGAACGATGAAAGGAGGGGATTTGAGGAAATGGTTGGTTGCTAATTCACCACGATATGGTATTGTGATTGACGAGTATATGGGGGATCATATCGTTTTGCTCGTTAGGTTGTGTTTGAAAGCTGTTGCGAGGGAAGCTACCGGTTTAGTGGAAGCAAGGATGGAATACAAAGAAGATAAGGTGAAAGAATCGGATGTGTGTTTGGCGAGGAGAATGTTTGAATGTCCTGTTTTGCCTCAAGTTTTAATGTGGTTAGGTTCTCAGCTTTCTGTTTTGTATGGTGAATTAAATGGGAAATTCTTTGCAATTAATATGATCAAGCAATGTGTGTTAGAAGGAGCATCAAGGTTGTTGTTGTTTCCCATGGAAGAAAAGGTGATCGATTCACTTAATTTGGGACAAGAGTCACAAAGTTTGGTTACTAATGGTGTTGAGGAAATTAAACTTGAGGAGCCAACTGAGCAAAGTAATGGACCAGTTAAAACAGTTGACGGAAGCATTGGTGTTGGGACGATACTTGTATCCCAGGTAGCAGCAGCAGTTGCTGCATTGCATGAACGGTGTTTCCTTGAAGGAAAAATAAAGCATTTACGGGCTTCCCGACCTCCTTCAAGATATGAGCGGTTAGTTACCATTTTCAGTTCTTTGTCTTAAGACAATCTGCGTGCTTTTGTTTTCTCAAAGGTTCTTATAACCCCGTTATGCTATCTTCTTCATTCTTTTCATTTTTCTGTATCATTTGCAATCCGATATTATTTTTATCTATTATTATTTTGATTGTAATGATGTCTCTTAGTTTTATGTTTACAAATAAACTTAATTATATTTTAGTTAATTAAAAAGCATCACTGTCTCAGACTTGCTCATTAGTTAGGATAATTGATGGTGACATGCTAATAGAGGCCTCCTTGATGTGTAGGATGGCCGAGCATGCTTATGTTTCAGAGAGAGCTGATGCAGAGAGGAAAAAACGTCCTAACTATAGACCCATAATTGATCATGATGGGCTTCCTCGGCAGGCATCATCTAATGAGGTACAACATCATATTTCGCAAAATGTTTTGAGCTGCACTTTGCTTTAGAATTTAAAGCTATGCCCTATCAAACTGGCTAGCATCTTTCACTTGATTCTACTGGCACAGCTTAGGGTACTAGGGCTTATAATAACTATAATTTGGAATTTTTAACAAAAGAGGGAAGTTTAATACAGAAGAAAAAAGAACATAAGAGAAGAAGAAAAGAAAAGATAACCTAAGCTTCACACTTATGGTTCCTTCTTTGAATAAGCTTCACACTTATGGTTCCTTCTTTGAATTACACAACCAGGAAGAAACAAAAGTGTTGTTAAGGCGCGCGCCTAGGTGCTGAGGTACAGCCAAAAATCACCAATACGCTTTTAACATTCTCAGGCAAAGTGATTTTACTAGGCGCTCACCTTAATGTGCTTTTACTGTGCTTTGGGCTCTAAGCTAGGCCACAGAAAAGCTAGCTTGAATGAAGTGGTGAGCCGATTTTTGTTTTTATTTTTATTTTTCTATTTAGAGTGAAGTGGTGGAGAGGCAACTTTAACTTTTTCTTTTTTAATTCAAAGACCCACTCAGTAGAAAACCCAAAAACTCATTGAAGCCCACTATAAACTTTTAAGTTTCTTTTTCTTTTTTATTTTCTAAAGAAAAACTGAAATATTATTAATTCCTAAGCTGACTTTTAACTTTTTTTATTTTTATTTTTATATTTAAAAACTCAAAATATTATTTCTCTTTATTTTATTAATTGCAAACCCACTATTCCTCAACTTTATTAGTTAAAACCAGATACAGACACTACCAAGCAAAAGGTAAACATATTTTCTTTATTTTCCATCTATTCTATTGTTTCATATTCTTTTAATTCTTTTTCTCCTTCTCGATTTTATTTTTCTATTGCAATTTCTTTTCAATAATTTTGGAGCAAAGATTGATATATTTCCTTTTCTTAACCATTATTGTAATGCTGAAGACCTGAAAGCAATGTAAAATTTTTGTTTTTTTAACTAACAGACCAACCCTAATGTAATGTAATGTAATATATATTTATATGTATAAGCATGTGCCTTATTTTACTCAGGCGAGTGCTTTTTTTGCGCCTTGCGCCTTGGGCTATATAGAGGACTTTGCGCCTTGAGCGCCTCTAGCGACCTTGACGACACTGACAAAACCTAAGCATCACACATAGGGTCCCCTAGGAGTTGCACCTAAGGATGATTGCATTGCATGATCTAATAGCAATAATGCTAAAATGTTCTCATAATCCTTATATTTTTCCCCTAAATGTAATAGTATATTGATATTATATAGGCTAGTAGACTACTACCAAGCCTAATCCTAAAAGATCTAGAATTCTGATCCTAAGTAGGACTTTGGAAGAAATACTTCAAAGACTTCTAGTAAAATAGTAAACTCAACTCAAAAACAAAACCTAATAGGATTGGAAAAGACACTAAGATACTAAACACTAATGTAGTTGAAAAATGCCTAAAATATAGCTCTGGATCAATAAAATATTGCAACTAGCCCCTAAAAAATAGAGTTTCAAAATAAAATCTCAAGTAAGCTTACCCCTCAATTAGCTTATCAGTGTACTGCATCAACTACTTTATTTCCTCACGATTCCTTTTTTGTTTATATAAGGAAACAAATAGAACTAAAACAAGAGAGGAGATATTGGCTGAAGAAAGAGACTACAAAAGACGAAGAATGTCATATCGTGGGAAGAAATTGAAGCGGACAAAATTGGAGGTTTGAAGTTCTTTTGAACTGCGATTGCCTTTTGGGATTTTGCTCCCCATTTTTTATCTTATATTTGCTAACTGATGTTTCAACCATGAATGAGCCTTTCTTTTTATTTCTTTAGAGTGTGTGTTTGTGCGTGCATGTGTGTGTGTGTGTGTGTGTGTGTGTGTGTGTGTGTGTGTGTGTTTATAAGAAAAGAGCTTTCAACACAGCTGATTGAGATGCCTTCATGCCTGCTCAAAAGAGCGAAGGAATTTCCATTTCTTAATATCTTATTCCTTGTGCCTGTGTTGAAATTCCAAAATATTCCCTCAAATTATATGCCTTAGTAGAAGGATGGCTTTTAGGAGTCATTATTAACAAGGGATTTAAATTAGGTAAATGTAGGATCAGTTAAAATTTAAGGTTCTTGTTCTTAAGTAGTGCTTTAAGTTATTTCCATATATTTTTATAGGTTATGAGGGATATAATAGAGGAATACACTGAGGAAATCAAGAAAGCTGGTGGCATTGGTTGCTTTGTCAAAGGAGCAGAAGAAGAAAGGTTGTTGTCATCTGAATCACCAGTTCCTTATGATCATGCTGTGAATGCTGGTGAGCATAGAAAAGGTACCAGTGATATTTCTGAAGCAGTGAGTGGTATCCCAAACCATTATGGGAGAAGATCACACAATGACCAGCATAGTAGATCTTCAAGGTTCGAAAATTACTCACGGAACAATTTTGTGCAATCGAGAAGGCATCGTGATCTTGAAGATCAAAGGAGAAGAATTGGTGAAGAGAAACACAGAGAAGACCATTCCAGAACCTCGAGACACAGAAGTCATGGGGGGTCAGACGGACGAAGAAGCCATAGAAGGGAGCGTGATGATGTAGAACCCACAAGAGCCACACACTATGAGAGAGGAAGTCGATCTAGTATTTCTAAATATAGGGATTACAAATCATCTTATTCTGTTTCTAATTCTTCTGATGACTCTCATGAAAAAAAGAATGACCTGAAGTTGGACAGTAGAGACCAGAATCGAAGGAGCTCCTATGAGAATCAAACTTCAGGCTCCAGGGCACAAAATGGATTTGATGATAGATATAATCCTTTAGAATCTGAAGACATGTATGATGATGTACTCGGTGGCAAGTATGTCAGACCAGATTGATATCATGGATGTGGCTGCGGGTTTTCTGCAAATGAACTATATCCTTATTGATGTGGAAAATCTTGAGTAGGTTCCTTTCCTTGGGTGAGTTTATCAGCTATTATCCTTTAGATCAGATCTAGTGATTTTATTTATATATAGTTTTTTTTGACATGGTTACTTCAATAACTTTGCACTTTGCAGTAATAAGTCATGAGGCTTCAGCATATCTCAATATGTATCCTCCTTAGTATCCTTTATTGTATATTATTTTCCCAGTTTAGTGCTGGCACTTTTCGTTTTTGTCTTTTTAATCTGTGCTTCTTGATTTTTCCAATTCTTAACTGATGTAACAAAGGAGCCTTAATTTTGGCCTCAGCATTTTCAGTATCCTTTTTCTCTGAGACATTAAAATCTTCAATATCATGAGTTATGTCATCTTAGAACTTTCTTGAGGGCCATTAAGAGCATATTTAATGGCTTTATTCATATCCTCATTTTCTTGTGATCATTATAGGTTGCTATGTATTTATAATTTATCTATAGTCTTAGCATTACTTTTTCTTAAGATCTTACGAAGAATTTTACAATACTGTTAACTATACTCATAGCTGGTTTAAGGTGAAGACATGATATGATTTAAATCATTGTTCTAGCTCTTGTCTGTCTTTAGCATTGGGTTAATGAAACTCAAAATATTCTGTGTTGGTGTCAATTTCGCTTTTTCTGCTGTATTTTCAGGATGTTGCAGGTACCATATTCTACATAGCTGATTGCCCGATTCAAGTTGCTAGCAGTGTTGCTATGCTGTGAACTTATTTTATGGCTTTCTACTATTGAGATCATTCTTTTCTTTCTGTTGTGTCATGGTTGAAACTTAGAAAGCATAAATATTTAAAAAGCTAGCAGAAGGATAAGGTTGCAATGCAAGTCTTTTGGCTAATGCTGAAAAACATAAAAGTATCATAGTTGCATACTAATTGAAGATTTTGCAGGTTTGTTATGGTATATGATGGCCGCAAACTATCATTTTGCTAAATTCTCAGGCAAAGACTCCCATGTTATATTCATCTTGTCATTCTCATGTAATAGTTGTCATATGTGTTTTTGATGTTTTCATATGTATATTGTTGCTGTCATTCATTCATGTATAGGGTGTTTGTAAAGGATGCCTTCTTACAGTTTGATGTTCTTTCCTTGTAGATGGCAAGGGATGACATTGGCCCTTACGGATGGAGAGTATGGAATTTGACAATGAAAATTAAATCTACTTTTCTTTTTTAATCTTTTGCCCTGTTTGCACCTGAATTTTAACAAACAACAAAGTTTTTTGTTTTCGTTTTTGGTGTAAAATCTTGTGTACAGTTTATTTTTATGTTAATTTTATGTACCTATTACCTTGTTTGTTTGAAGAAGTTTCAGGCAGACCACTATTCTCAAATTACAATGGGTTGGTGGTAATCTGTTGTCGTAAAATGCTTTGACCAACAAGTTGCCAATCCTCTTTTAACTTTCTTTCTCCCAATTTATTCTTTGGGGACTAATTTCTAGAAGGGATTTACTTTGACGGCTATGTTTTTTTTTTTTTTTATCCATTTTGATACCTGAAATTGAAAAATATTAAAGTTTGATGATTAGGTAGTTTGATGTTGTGTCACATCATTTGAAAATTAAAAAATGATATAAAATTTTAGGTAATAAATAATTGGTGGAATTGGTTGGATTAGTTTTAAATTTAATTGGTTTGATTGGTTGAATAGTTAAACAAATAATAATTAAATTAATAAAGTTTTGAAGATATTAAATAAATAATTAAAAATTCATAGATTTTTTAAAAAATTATTAACCAAGATCAATTTGTTCAACTATTAAATTTATTCAATATAGCAATCCTTTTGTTCAATTGATTCCATCTAACTAATCTAATTACGTTATCAAATTTAATTGAAAAATTAATTTAATTGTTGAAGTAAAAATATTAAAGTGGGTTTAGGTGTCAAGTTTAGAAAAAAAGAAAAAGTATGTTATCCCTTTCTATAATGTGGCTATGTATGACATATTTTATAACAAGTACCCTATTTATATATAAACCTTTTTACTCCCCCCAATACTTTGACTTCCTCTCACTTTTCCCTCAAAACTTTTACTCCCCTCCCCTCCCATCTCACCTAGTAGGGGTGTGCAAAATTCGGATAAAATTAAAAAAATTCGGTTAACCAACCGAATTCAGTTAATCGGTCGGTTAACAAAATTTTTTCGGTTGGGGGTCGGTTAATTATTTTTTGATTTTTTGATTAACGGTTAATTCGGTTCGAAACCGGTCGGTTAACCGAATTTTTTCGGTTTAACCGAAAAAATTAATAAATAAAATTATAATATATAAATAGGCCCACTATTCACCTAAACCCAATCCAAACCCAAGTATCCAACCCAACCCAATTACCCAACCCAATCATAAAAATTACAAATAATTTAATAAATAAAAACAAAATTCTAAAACTAAAACTAAAACTAAAACTAAAGTCTAAAAGTCTAAACAAATAATTTAATAAATAAAAAATAAAATTCAAAGACTTATGTAATGTTTTTAATTATGTAGTGATTCAATTCGGTTAATTCGGGTAATTCAGTTAATTCGGGTAATTCGATTAATTTTTAACCAAAAATAAAAAAATATAATTTTCGGTTAATTCGGTTAACCAACCGAAATAACCGAAAAATTTCGGTTCGGTTAACGGTTAAAAATTTTGAAAGATCAGTTAATTCGGTTAATGTTATTTCCGGTCGGTTAACCGACTGAATACCCCTACCACCTAGAGGTGATCAGGGGTTGAGCTACCCGGCCTGGCCCGATGGCCCACCCAAAAAATGGGAGGGTTCGGGTAAAAATATAGGCCTAAAATATGGGTTTGGGCAAAAAAACAAGGCCGGTTTAGAAAACAAGCCGGGCCACGGGTAAGACTTTTTTGGCCCGGCCTAGTCCGGCCTGAATTATATATTAAATATATATTTTTATTTTTAATCAAATATACTTTTTATTAAATATATATTTTTGCCTTTTAATCCCACCCCATCTAGTCCAAACCCATCCTCCCTCCCCCCCATTTTTTTTTGAATATTTGCCCCCCATTTACTTTCCCCCCAAAATTTAACTCCTTCAACCCTCAAAACTTTTTATTTTTCCTCTAAACTCTTATTTTTCACTTTTTACCCCCAAATAAAAAATCATCCAAAAAATCTCTAAACCTAAATAGTAATAATTTTATTTATATATACTATTTATATTATTGAATTGTTTAATCATATTAAATCTTTATAAATTTATGTTAAAATTGAATTATTGATGATGCCATAAAATATTCGTGTTAAAATTTTATGTTGGTATCAATTTCACATTTTCTCTTTAGGATAACTTTTATTAAAAAAATCAAAATTTTTATATTTAATATTTTTTTAATTTCAAAATACATAGTGACAAAAATCAGATGATAATTGAAGCAACTAAGCAAATAAAAAATCTAACCCGTATATAAAATATTAATAAATAAATTATGAGGAGATGAAAGTTAATAACAAATTTGATTACGGGGGACAAATTTGATTATGGTGGGTGACAGTGGTTACAAGGATCTAAAGTTATTTTTTAAAATTTAACATGAACAAATATATTCGATTCGATTTGAATTCCATCTCACTCGACTCAATTCGAGAAAAATTTAAATTTAGTTATGATGAAAAAATATGATTCGTTAACTCGATTATCTTGAAATTTTTCATTCGATTCGATTCAATTTGATCGAATGCTCACCCCTAATCAAACCCAAGCAGGAATAGATCTAATCGCCAAAGCCCAAAATCTATTTCAACAAAAAACTTATAGCTTTTGGATTGATGGTCGAAGAATATTGACATATGATGCTGGATATCACCAAGATGATATAAAAAAAATCCGTTCAATTATTAAAAAAGATAGCTGAAATGGAGATTGATGATTTTCCTTCTCATACATTTGAAGACATCAAAAATATATGTGAAAGTTGGAACCCACCAAGATTGTCAATGAATTCATTAAATTTAGATAAAATTGAAGAAATGAATCTGGACAATATCCAAAAAGGATAACATAAGCAGAGGAAGCTACATGGAAAAAGCTAGCCAAGAAAAAGACAAAAAAGGAAGCATCGTGGAAGCAATCACAACTGGACAAAAATGTCATCAATTAAAGATGAGACATCATCCTTATCAGGAAACTATACGAGATTCAAATTCAAAACAGACTTTTAAATTTCTCTTATAAAAGGAGGCGGAAGAAGCATAAAAGGGGCATTCAAGTTTGATTCAAGTTCTCCTTTTTAAGTTATTTCTCAAAAGTTTTAAATTCTTTCTCTTTTTTGTAAATCTTTCCTTTACTATCGGTCTCATTTTGTAACCTTAGCTCTCATCCGTCCTCCCTCTAAATGGTATCAGCCCAAAGCTCAGCATGTAAAATGTTAGCACTCCAAATCTTATACAAAAACCAGCCAGCCAACCACCATGTTCAACCTGAATCGAGCCACTCGCTGTAGCATTTCGTGTCAATATTCAAACGCTGCCATCAATGTCAAGAATGTATGCAGTTGAAGGTGGTTTTCTCAGCTAACCCTTCGCACAATAGTAATGAAGCATGTAACAGATTTCTTCCAAACATCATAAACGTCCAAGGCAAGCCTTCTAGCATAGCCCACCACTTGCACAACAGATTGACTTTGTCCTTGAAAAATTTCTATGTTTCTTCCCTTCCATAGTCCCCATAAAAAAGATCCCCCAAAGAAGCAGCAAACTTATTAGCTGTTCAGACCTACTGTTGTTTTTTACCCACTGCTTGAAATCCATATTGAAGAAACTCGGTTCTTGTGAGAGAGACTGAACCGCATTCTAGACTTCTCTGGCAACTAAACAATCTCTAAGAATATGATCTATAGATTCGATTGGATCACCACACCATTCTTTCTATATCATACTTGATTAGTATCAACTTTGTTAAGGATGATAAGCTATATAAGGAACCTCACTCGTTCCGGACATTTAAGCTTCCAAACCCACATCAAATTCTCTCTAGAATCACCCTCCTCCTGTCTATTACATAGCATATTATAAGCAGAGGAGATCGAGAATTGACCATCCTTTGCCAAACCCCAACAACATTTATCTCTTTCAGTTCTTAAAGAAGAAATAGGATCCGCTTTTATTTCCCCTACTATATTAGTAGGCAGCATGTTTTGAACCTCATGGAGCCTCCACGTCTTTGAATGAGATAAGTAATGCCCAACCTTCCAATCAACTTGACTAGAATCAATAGTAGATAAGGAGTGAATTAACTTTTTCTCTCCAACCCACCAATCAAGCCATCACCAATTCGCCATTTAACCCCTTTTTTGATGCATTCTTGGGTAGTTAGTACGCACGTGCAGTCTCCGTACTGTCAATAAACTGAGTAGAACGCAGGTATTTTTTTGTAGAACACTTCACACCAAAGTGCATCGGCCTTTGTATGCAATTTCCAACCATGTTTAGCAAGTAAAGCTGAATTGTTCTCCCTAGATTTCCTCAACCCTAGACCACAGAAACGTTTCGGTCAACAAATTGTCTCCCAATTTACCAAGTGATTATGCGACTACCTTGAAGAGCCACCCCAAAGAAAATTTCTTTGAATTCTATCAAGATGGTTACAGGTGGCCATCGATAATAAGGCAGTTTGCAAAGTGTATAAAGGTATGGCACTAGTTGTCGACTGAATCAGCTTACGTAGACCCGCATTTGTAAGAACCTTCCCCTTTCAATCATCCAACTTTCTCATTACTCCGTCTATGAAGTGCAGCATAAGTCTCGGATGTTACCCGTTTGTGAATTATGGGAACCCCAATGTAAATTCCCAAGCCATTTGTCACACGATTGGCAAATTAATAATGATTGCATTAATTAAACCATTATTTGGAATTCAAGAGTCTTTAGTACATTTCTTTTATTTATTTATTATTAATTTTTTTAACAGAAGCAAACAAACAATATTATTTGAAACAAGAAGAATGATTTTCTTTTTGGCAAATAACAGATGATTACGTCGCAACAGATCATTGGTGTTGTGACCTAAAGTCTGTACCTTACCTGGTAAGAGGATCATCTCCCCTTTGGTTGGCAGCATTGGCTGAATACTGATGTAGTTCAACTATTGAAGTATAAATATATTACACTATGACATTTTTTCAAAAGATTAACTAACAAAGAGAGAAGAACAATAAGAAAATCCAGTCCAACTTTCCCTCTATTTCTTTTCTCTTCTCTCTTCCCAAACAGAATCCCACTTTTTTTTTTCTTTATCGGGTATTAAAAATTCGGTTCCATTTTCCTTCCTGTGAAAGCAAGAACCAGTTACTTTTCAATTGTGAAAACAGAGTAAAAAACAGAGCAAACCCAGAAAATCCATTGAATCACCTCGGTTTTCAATCTCTTTTTTTTTTCCCATTTTCTTGCCCGGAAATAACCCAGAATATATTGTTCCTTGAAATGGCTGAAAAAGAGGAGTCTTCAGCAGCAGGAGGAGGACGAGAGGAAGAGTTAAAGAAAGAACTGCAAAGCGTTGTAAAGAAAATTGTTGATGAAGATAACTATGGAACTGAGATAACACTTAAAGCCATAAGCATCTTGTCTGATTTGAGTGATACAGTTTTGACTAAGAAATTCAGGTGTCCTATTTCGGGTGAAATCATGGGCGACCCTGTGGTCTTGAGTTCCGGCCTGGTTAGACTTTTGTATATTTGCTTTTCTTAACGTTTTCTTTCTTGTTCTTTTTATCATTTTATCGAATGGTATGTTAATAGTCTTGTTTGTTTATGGAAGATTCAAAAGTTATTTATGTTAAAAAAAACCATTGCTTTATCGAGGAATTGCTTTTGGAATATAAATAAATTGTATCATGCATGTGGATTATAGGTGCTTGTGTTACTTGAATCCTTGTTTTCTTTTTATATATATTTGATCATGCCCATGAAGTATTATCCTTTAAATATGTGAAAAAGGTTAAAGAATAACCGAATATATTCATGTTGACAGGTATTCTTACCCCATATTTATTAACTTGGTTTGGTTTGTTTCGGTTGGAAATGAATCTGGTTTGTGGAAAATATTCATGCTTTTAATGAGATTAGGAAAAAGTTCGATTATTTGGGATTCAAGTGTGAGTGTCGAATATTAGCTCGTGTTTAATATGAGGATGTTTGGTTTTCTCTAAGTTCTATTTCGTGTGTATTTGAATGGTTGTATCCTTAGACCAATGTCTAAATATATCTTTGAACATACTTCAGTAGATCTTGTTAACAGTTCATGACTTCCATGAACTTAGAGCTTCAACATTTGATCTTTTTAGCATAAATTTCCAGTTCTTAGGAAACAATAATTTGAGCTTAATATATTTGCAAGATCTTTATGATTCTTATCTTTACCTTCTTTTGGATGTGTATTGATGGTATGTTATGGATTTTCAGACTTATGATAGACCATCAATCCAGAAGTGGTTGAATGAAGGAAACTTAACATGTCCTCAGTCCAAGGAAGTGCTCTCCCACACTATCCTCACCCCTAACTGCTTGGTTCGAAAATTGATTTCAAGCTGGTGCAAAGGACATGGCGTTGCTGTACCGAGACCCCATCAGGATACCAATGGAGAAATGATTACTGAGTTCGACCGCCTGTACTTTAACTCTTTGGTCACCGAGATGTTTTCTTCCCTTACTGATCGCAAGGAAGCTGCAAAAGAGCTTCGGAGACTAACTACTGCCGCACCATCGTATAGGGCCATCTTTTTCGAGTTTACTGATCCCATCTCTAGATTGATCGGTCCACTATTGGAAGGCAGTGTAGATTCGGATCCCGAACTCCAGGAGGATTTGATCACAACATTTATGAACCTGTTGGTTGATTGTGACAATATGAAGCTGGTGGCTGATCATCCTGATGCCATTCCTCTTCTTATCAAATCCGTGGAGTTTGGAACCATTGAAACAAGAAAAAACGCTGCAGTTGCTCTCTCCATGTTATCGTCCGACAATGATAGGAGGCTAATGATCGGAAATGCCGGGGCTCCCATGCCGTTACTCCAACTCCTACGGGAAGGGCATCCCATAGCAATGAAGGAGGCAGCCTCAGCAATATTGAACCAATGTGTGGAGTATAATAACAAAGAAAAATTTATTGAATTAGGGGCAGTGAAGGTGTTACTAGAGAAGATCAGGGAAGGCAAACTTGTGGATGAGCTTATCAACCTTGTAGCGCAACTATCTACACATCCCAAAGCGGTCAATGAACTGAGTGAACTAGATACAGCACACTGCTTGCTTGGGATCATGAGAGAGACTGAGTCGGAGCGTACTAAGGAGCACTGCGTGGCTATCCTGTACAATGTATGCTTGAACGATGTGGGTTTGTTGAAGGTGATCTGGACGGAAGGAATCGAACACCAGACTTTAGCTAAGCTTGTAGATACAGGGACTGCAAGGGCTAAAAGGAAGGCAACTGCCCTCGCTACTAAGATAGGTAAGATTTTCCCAACTGTACTAAAAAGACCTTGAGGAGGGAAATCTTTCTTCTTCTTTTTTGACATTTTTTACGCAACAAATGGCAAGTTTTGGTCCAAAATCAGGCTTTATAGATAAAAGGTAACAACATTGAAAATTTTAGCATCAATGGAAGTTGTACATTTTAGGCATTTTATAAATTCTTTTGAATTCCGTCTAATAATATTTATATAACAATATATTTCTACATATATTCTTAAACATATACCTAAAAGATATACAGATATTCTTATTCTTAAAAGATAATAATCTATAATAATATCCGACAATTACTCTAAATTCAGAAACACAACCTCAGAAGTAGACACTTGAAAGTGAGGTTAGAGTGTCAGTGTCAGCGCAACCTTTTTAGAGTGTCGGCACCCTTATTATTGAAAGTGGATTACTTTTACTGCATTCTTTATGAAGTTCAATGGCGGCTATGCATAAAGATATTGACAAACAATAATCATGCACTGACTTGTAATTCCACCATCTAACCCAAGTAAATAAACATTTAGGGGCAAAGATTACCAACTTTATAGCTATATATAATCATGTTTCTATTGTTAACTAAAGAGAGGTGAAAAAAGAAGAAGATAATTGGGGATAGGTTGGAAAATTGAATCAAATCACCAGGTCCTTCCCTTCTTAGAAATTGATTGTCGGTGACCAGCATTCACTAAAATAATGTTGTTCGTCTCTGGCTTCATACAACATATTCCGACCTACAACTACAAGCGACAGATCTTTTTGATAGGGAAACCATACCTAATTCATTTAAAAAAGAGTGGAGGTGGGCATCATCCCCAACTGCGAGAGCTAACTAGTGGTCCTGGAAAAAGGCGTGGGAGCTGTTCATTGAATTTGCGAGGCATTAAGTGTTGGAGTTTATTAAATGGTTTACATTTTTAATATACAAAGGAGGCTAAAATTCATTCCATACTTGTTAAATGTTCTCTGACCAACCCAGCTTTATTTGAATTGCTTAGAGTCCAATTGATTCCCATCCTCGACTTGTAACTTGATCACATGAAATTACTAAATATTTAAAAGCTTATTAGTCACATAGCATTTGACTTGAACCACTTAAGAATTAATTTTTTTAAGCAAAAGATGTCATGTATACCCCTCCTTAATATTGCTTTTTGTTGTGATAATGAAAGGCCAAGGCCAAGATTAGTTTCCAACCCTTTCAGTGGAAAAAGACGAAAAATACAACGTAGTGGTGAGAGCACACATGTACGAAAATGTCTTGAAATACACTCAACGAAAAGAAATCATCATGCCTCTCAATCATACTAATCTAATTCAACTCACATTTTTCGATTTGAGAGAGAAAAGCTTCTAGTCAACTTTTGAATCACAAATTTTACGGTAGTACAAGTATTCGATCAAATCAAGTCGAATAAAGTTAAAAAAATTTGAATTAGTTGAGTTAACAAATCCTATTTTAACAACTGAACTCAATTTGAAATTTTTTTGAATTGAATTAAATCAAGTGAAAAAAAATTTTGAATTAAATCAAGTGAAGTTAACGAATCCTATTATTTATATTCAATGTTACAATTACATGGATCAATTATTTAACTAGTAGACAAAGTACAAGATTATTGAACTACATAAACAATATAATAATTTTGCTTTTTAAACTTACTAGTTTTAACTTTTAACTTTAGAAAAGGTAAACATTTATCAAAACAACGTCGTTTTGCTTTTTCTTATTTAGATTTTCGGATAACTCAAATCGTGTAATTCGATTCAAGTTAAACTGATTCGAGTTGATTCAAATAACTCGATTAACTTAAACAACTCGAACTATTTAATTCAAAATTTAAATTTTTTATTGAATTTTTCGAATCGAATTTTGCTCACCCCTATTTTATAGTACTAATTAAAGTAATAAAATATGTATATATATCAATCAAACTCATATATTAACTAAAATCAAGAAAATTTTGACCTACTCAAGCTCAACCAAACAATCATACAACTTAAGTCAAGTTGCTTTTAAGCCAAACTCTAATAGTAACCAATGTTTGAAACATAGGATATTACTCTTATCTCTTTGATTAATTCTCTAGACCCACCTTCATTTCCTGACAAAAACCAAAATTTCAACTCAATAACCCAATACAGTTAAAAGGAAAGCCCTAAAAGCCTTTAATGCCGAATTGCCTAGTCTCAGTTATTATTGATTTACACCACAGCATGCGCTCACTTCAACAGACCGTTTTCTAGAAACATCCACTCTTGGGAAAATGTCATTTTCAAAGGTAATCAACATTCTACATTGATGTCAGATATGAGATTTTATCCAACTTGGGTATGCCTGGTTTACTTTTTCGTATATTTAAAATCATTAGAGATCATATTCTTATACTCATCTTAAAATATGTTCAACACGAATGCTTCAGAATACGAAGCTTTAACTATCATGCGAGTTTTTTACCTGTATAATATATATTTTTTAAAATTAATGAAATAGCATGTTCCAAAAATTATATACTAAAATAATACATTGAAAGGGGTGGAGGGTGATGCATAGGCGGCATTACCCTAGTATTTTGACAGCATTCTATTAAATAATAATAATAATAATAATAATATTTTAGTAGTGGTGCCTAAGTGATAAGTGACACCACTTAGGGATATAGGGGTATGATGCCTATCTGATAGGCGGCACCAATAGTATTTTCCCTCCTCCCCCATTCGGCTCAATTAATAAAAATAAATAATTTAAATATGATAATTATTTAATACATTAATGGTAATTTTTTTTTAATTCTACCATTTATTATTAAATTATATTTAAAAAAATAAAAAAATAATAAAACATGTGAAAAAATATCATTAAAAATTTTCACATAATTACTCATTTGGATACATAATTCTCTGCGTACAAACTAACAAAGAAAAAGTAGTGCCGCCTATCACTTTGGCACCACTACTAAAATATTATTATTATTTTTTTAACAAATGCTGTCAGAATATTAGGGTGGTGCCGCCCATCCACCACCCTCCACCCCTTTGAATGTACCATTTTGGTACATAATTTTTGGAACATGCCATTTCAGTATTTTTTTTTTATATATTATATAAGTAAAAAACCCCATCATGCAAAGTATTGCCAAATAAAAGAGGTGAATCTACAATGTAGTAAAAGCAGCTTGGACCACAATGCATAAGAACTTGAATACTCAAATGCAGTTAGCTCAGATATGTAAAATTCAAATTACCCTTCACATCAATGGCTTGTGGCTACACAATCAACAATAGACATGGCAACCTGAGATGACCAATAAAAAGGCAAGATATTACAGTTGTGTTGCTTGTCTTACTCTCTTTTTATGCATGCAAGACTATGTTATGTGAACTGGGGTGCAAGTGACACACATGAGAATGTATCCCATACAGGTATATTTCATTTTTTTTCCAAGATATCAATGTATTTAGAGGGTTCTTGGAAGATCATACCACTCTACTCATGTTCAAGGATTTGTCGTACACGGATTTCAAACATGAATACAAAAAATGGAGAGTCGAGTAACATAAACGTAAGATGAAACCAATAAATCTTCTCTTCATAAACATAGTAATCATTAACCAAGGATGAACAGCATCAATTCAAATGAGTGAACAAACCTTCTTAAATGATCCAATGATAACTTAGGTCTACAACATATTAAGAATGAGACATAAATTAACTCATGGGAGTACCATTTTCATACAAAGGTACCAAGCATTGCCAGCATCCAATACCCTCATTGAGTACTTAATTCAAGATCATGCCAGGTATTGTCATCCACTTGTTGAGTCTCATGATCTGAAAATTTAGCAAATTCGGAAAGAAAAAGACAGACTAGATAAATTAAATCTGTTCGATGACACTACAAGAATTCACAAAAGAAACTTGCTATATTTTTCTACAAGTTCAACTTATATTGACAAAAAGATTCCTTGTATGTTCTCCGCCATAAAAAGGAAAGAAACATGAGCATTTACACAATAAAAAGATATATGCATTTTCCTAATGCTATTGATCAAAAAGGAAATGGAAAATCCAATATTCATAAACATACTTGAGTCTTCGGTATCATCAGTTCGAGCAACCATTACAGGTGGCAGTGGAAGATCTGCATTAATCAGTAACAAGATAAACAAATCATCCATGAAGGAGAAAAAAGAAATGGGATGACAATCAAATAGGAATATCTTTCCGTGCCCCTAAACACAACCAGCAGATAACAGGTCTTTGTTTTTCATGGGAAATATAAGAGAGAAAAGGGAAGTTGCTCAATGATACATCCAATTGAGATTCACCTTTATGATAATGAACCATTATGGTGCTATTTTCTCAACTCTTCATCTTTCTTGAAATACTTGTATCCAACATATATCTAGACATGGGTCTGGGAATCTATCCACCAAATACATGGAATTCTAGAAAAATAGTGAACATATAGAGTTGGGCAGATACCCATGTCCGACATTCACATCAAGTCCGAATGACATGGTTGTGGCGCAACAAGCAGCAACCTTTGAGCACAAGGGGAAGCATGGAACTTCCATAATCAATGTTAAACTACCATCTTATGTATAATCTCCTCAAATGAAACATCTACGTGAGAATTAGCAACCTAATCTTAACATAATAAATAACAAAAGTACACATGATCTATATGGAAATTTAACTGCTTCTGTAACCAATATTAAACTCGATATTACGCAAAAATCTACTCGAACAAAAAAGTATTATGTTTAAAACCAGTTTCCTTAACATAACGAATACCAAACCAACATATGAACCATATTATCTATAACCGACGTAAAACAATTACACATAAATTTTCAAGAGGGTTTCGAAATAATCAATACCGTCATCAGGCAGAGTATCTCTCATCCATTCCTCATCAACAATATCTATAAGTATACCAAGGCTCAGTTCTGCCATCTTTTGCGCTTCACTTCAGTAATTACCCTTCAAAAATGCAAAAATATAAATACCCAAAAGGTTAAAGACCAGTATTTTAAAGTTTTAAAACCATAAATATTCTTCCAAAAGAATATCCAGAGTTCTTTTGTTTTGAATTACCGAAACCCAAATTGGAAAAAAAAAAAAAACCTTACTCAACGGATTTTCTTCCTTTTACCAAAAGCGGGAAAGTTTTGGAGGTGTTTAAGATTGTTCTTTTAGCGTTGAATTTGGTTAAAAGACATTTTATCGAGCATGTTAAAGGCATAAAAAACGGTGGGCACTTACAACTTACTAGCGAAGAAGCTGGTATAATATAATTGAGGGTGAGAGAAAAGAAAGATACCTAATCCAGAGGTGATGGGGATGATGAAATTTTTGTACTTTTTGGCCTTCTCAATTGATTCTTGCAGTCTGAAGGTTGAACTGTTTTCCCTGTTCTTCACCCCTTCTTCCCTAAATTGATACTCACATTTAGCGTTTTCTGTAGCTAGATAATTAAGGCTTTATTTACATTTTAGCTCCCAAGTTATACCCGTTTTTCATATAGAGGTACCTAAACTTTGTTTTTGTCTCAAATAGGTGCTTAAATTTATAGTCCAAATAAGTAATATTGTAAAATTGACAGAAATAAAATAAAAAATAACCTTACAAATCCAAAACCGATAGTTTGAAAAGAAAACAAAAAACCCAAAACTGTTCAATATTTATTGAAAATGTGAAAACCCTAGAAAATTAGAATCCCTTTTATAATTTGAAAATCAAATCCTTTCGAATCCAAGATCGATGGTTGTGTTTTTTTGAATCCCCCTTAACCAAACTCTTTAAAAATCAAAAATCATTTTTTGAAACCAATTGGAAACGCTTTTTATTTTTGTTTCAAAAATCGACTAAAGCCTTTTTGTTTCTTGAATGGTAGTTGGGCTATACTATCAAAAATCCAAACCCTAGAATTGGAAACAGTGTCTTTTCATCGCAATCAACGCATAGTTAACCAGGTCTTTCCTTTCTTATATCAAGGCAACATGGTTACCTTGCAACTTACCTTGTATAAGTAACTAAGTCATAGACCATCACCTCCTTTTTTATTGTACTTTCCCCTCCCCCTCCCCCTCCCCCAAAAGAAATGAAAGGAAAGTTTAATTGACAAGCAAAATCATCAAAGAAAGGTCGGATTGGATCACTGAGATGTATCGTTGCTCATTGGGTGTAGCAAAAAGTTTGGGGGTAGGGAGAGAGGAGGAAAAAGAATAAAGAAAAAAAATTTAATTTAGTTTTTTCCACATGTCACAAAAAATGTTGGGTTTTGTGTTCTTAGTATAGTTATTTCATCATTTATATTTGTAATTTTTTGAACAATTTGATTAATAAAATTCAATAGTTCAATTATTATCTTTTCTATAATTATTCTTTCTGGTTTTCTAGTTTTTGCACAAAAAGTAAAATGAACAAAGTAAATATTGACTCATTGATTACTTAAGATTTAACTAATACTAATCATAAAGTCAGATTATTATGCGGGAAGACAACTTGTAATAGTAGGTGATCTAAATAGTTCGTAGTATGAGGAATCAAAATTGAACAATTGGTTCAAGGGACTATTATGTTGTCTATCTAGTCCAGCCTGGGAGATACCTTGTCTTGGGAATCGGAGTGGATGACTCCCAGAAAGATAAATACATATGTATGGTTGTCCGGATTGACACTACATTGGGCATGAGCCAAGTTGAATTAATCTTAAATTCATTTATGGATAAATTCACTTTTGACATTCATAGTGTGGCTTACCTCAATCCTGAGCAAGTGAATGATTGTGTATATGTAACTCATACTTTGATATATTGAAAGCTTGAGCTTAGTCAATATCAGAGCCGAAAGTTGGTAGGTTGTGTAATGACTTGATTTTAGCCAATGTCAAAAAATGCGGTTTCGAAACCAAATTCTATAAATTTAGTTAGTGAATTTATTAATTAAGGAGTTGATATATTTAGAACAAGAATATATTATTGAATTATCGAGTAATTAAATCGAGAAAATCATTAATTATAGCACAGGGACTAAATTATGAAAGTGTATTTACTATTGAGTTTTAATTTAGAAAATGCAGGTGGGATTACTTAGCAATTAAACTAAGGACCTAATGGTTTATTTTACCATTATTACCACTTGGTTAATGGATGAGAAGATCTTATCCATACATTGCGACTTAGATAATAAATATAAAATCATGGTAATTCATTTTAAGTTAATTAAGGTTAATTAATTTTTTTAATGACTAATACGTATATACATACGTACATACGTACGTATGTAACTTGTTGGAGAGAGAAGAAGAAAAACATTCTCATATTTCTCCATAGTTGAACCAAGCAAGAAGGAAGAAGAAATTCTTCTTCATTTTCAGACATTGAATTCTTAAGGTAGATAAGACATTTTCTTGAAATATTTTATAGATTTATGATCATTTGAGTTTGACTAAGCTATCTCATGTATTAGATTTTCTTATTATTGAGTTTTTTTTTTTCAAGTTTCCATTAATGGGATTTATTGAGAATGAAGCTTGTTAGTGATGAGATTATGGATAAAATGTTTAGATTATATAAGGACTATGTTAGTGGAAAGTGTTGGATTAAGTTAGAATTTGAATTTAGCCATATAGTTAATTTTATGACATTAGAGACCAAATTGAATAAATTGAAAGCTATTGGAAAATTGTGCTATGGATTGAAAGTACAAGGTCCCTAGTGAATGAATTCAAAGTTGGAATTTGATTTTATAATGAATATCAAAAGATATTATTTTAGACATTAGGGCTTAGACGGACTAAAATGAATAAATTACATTTCATGAATTATTGATGTGTTCCTATGGGTTTTGTGTGAAACTAATAAGTTTTTCATAATCGGAATTATCATATGTAGCTAAAGACAACGTCGGGACGTTGAGGGATAAAAGGAGGGCGAAGGCTATAGTCAAGTAACTCATTTTAGTTTGTGCTTTCATGATCTTGATTTCAATACATTACCTATTAAATATTAATTCAATTAAGGTAATAAAAAATTACCTTGTCTCATGAATGGTAAGTATGTAATGTTATATTGTATTAGTGAAAAGTGATGGATTGTATGTGATTAAATGCTAAGTGTGATTGAATCTAAATGATATGAGAGCTAGTTAAATGAAAACATGTTATATGGATATGTGATACACTAGTTGTGCGATACTGAAAGCATGATAATATAATGCAAGTGTTATAAAATTGTTATATGATTGCTAGTTGACATGTAACTTGTACACTTTGAATTGGTGAATGCCCTATTAAACGGTCTCAGATAGAGTAAGTATAGTTGACATGGCATAGGATGTGTGTACATTTTTTGTGGGAGCTTATTGACACATTGGTGCTGTTGTTATTGGCACTTTCGTGCGATTGTGATTGGCACTTTGGTGCGATTGATACTAGCAATACAATGCAATTGTTATTATGAAGTGTTAGGGGGATCAGTGTATATTAGCATGATTAGCACTTTGGTGCTATACATGGATTGTCCGAGGTCTAAATTCGTGTATTCTTCTTGAGTCTACATCTAATTAATAGAGCTTATAAATTGTATAATATGTGATTGGTTATGAAATTGATATTGGACATTGAGTTATTCATGTTGTATTGGGTAATTGCATACAAATATTGCGATATTGAATGATAACAATTGAGAAATTATGTAAAATTGTCATATGAGTCCTTAGGGCAGAAGATGATATGAAAATGAATTGAATTATTTAGTTGGTTAAATTGAGACATTGATAGTGATATGGGAATTCTATATGTTCGTAAAATTTATTAAGATAACATTAATAATATGGTCTGATCTCATGTATAGAGACTAACAACCAAATTATAAGCCTGAATGCATAATTTGAAAGATGAATCATATCAAGTTTGAATGGAACAAACCATAAGACAATTAAAAATGATATGGGAATGTTTATAAATACTTTGTATAGCTAATTGATATACTTGACCTATATATGCATTACTTTCAAATTATGTTAACACCACTGAATATACAATACTCAGTGTACAGATTTATTTGTTTTCGTGCCCAGGCTTGACTTTAGGTCTTGAAATGGTCGTGAGTTTAGTAGAATATAAGAAGTCATCTCTATTATCTCAATAATCTTTGTAATATGATTAACTTAATAAGTTATATATGACATGTACCTAAGTTAATAGGAAGTATTTTGAAGTCTGCAAGATATTTTGATATGTAAATGTTATAATGATGCATGCATTAGTGTCACGGGCCAAAGTGCAAAGCCCATGACCATGGCACAAGATGCGCCCCATAGAGGTCTATCGATTAGATGGAAAACATTTAGCCTACGAGAACTGGCTTGATTCAAAGAACTGTTGGAGAAGCCTGTCAGATTGAAGCCTAGTTGGCCCGATAATGAAGATATGGCAACTTAGGCTATTTTTAGTAAGTAGGGGAATCATATCTTGTATATTTGATTTGATATGATGTAATCTTGTAAATCCCTAAAATCAAGGGATAGGCTAATCTCGTCCGTCGATGTAATTTGATCTTAACTGTCTGTTTTGGGAGAGCTCAACTATAAATAGAAAGCCTCCCCCTCATTTGTAGATCATCCATTGTATGTTGAATTCTTAAGAGTAATAGAATTCTTTGAGCATTTACTCAAACACTTTGTGTGTATTCTTTCTTTGGCTTTCTATTGTTCATCTGTAACTTCTTTTGGCACAATCGCTTCTGCTATATAAATTGGTGCCTTAGAGGAATTCTAAAGGAATCCTTACTTTTGGGAGTAAAGACTGACTTAGCCGAGTTTGGAGCGAACAGATTGCCTAAGGCGTATAGATTACGAGACGAAAGATCTAGCCCTGTGACAAGTCGTATCCGAGCTATTGGTTCGAAGGCAAAATTGGGATGTTGAAAGAAGTTGTTGATCAGAATGAGCCAATGCAAACCCATAGGAGGGCCAGAAAAGTAAGTCGCTCAAGGGACATACTGACAGCTTTGGAAAATCGAGTGGTTAATCTCGAGGAATCCGTAGGGAACATGAAGGAGATGCTTGAGTTGGTCGAGGGACGCACAGATAGGTTTGACTCAATGGATGAGCAACTTAGAGATTTTGTGTAGGATTCTCTCGGTGCCAATGCGGAAAAAATGAATGAATTAGTCAATTCCACTACGAAAAAGTTGGCAGAGAGGGATAAAAATCTCGAGGATATGGTGTTAGCCATGAAGAAGGAAATTGAAGAGCTCAAGGGGGAGCTCACGATTTACAAAGCTGCTTTGAGTAATGGGATGTTGTCTTCAAGGTCCGCAAGGGATGTGGACAACTTCTTGTGGAAAATGGAGTAATACTTTTGAGCGATGGACATCGAGAATGATGCCATTAAGGTAAACACTGCTTTAATCTATTTTACTGATGTGGCTTTCGTGTGGTGGCGTCGTAGGTCCATGGATGAGAAACGTGGTGGGAACGTAATTGGGACTTGGGAGGAGTTCCAAAGAGAGTTGAAGAAGTAGTTTTACCCACAGTATGCCGAGAAAGAGGCTCAGGCTAAGTTACGTCGTCTCACGCAACAAGGCATTATTCGGGAGTATGTTCGGGCATTTAGCAAGTTGAAGCTTCAAATCTTTGACTTGAGCAAGAAAGAAGCATTCTATTGGTTCGAGGATGGGTTAAAGCTGTGGGCAAAGCATGAGTTGCATAGGCAAGGAATCATCGAACTTACTGTAGCCATGGCTGAAGCAGAGTCCTTTGTTGAGCTTGGTCCAACAAGAGACAAGTTCAAGTCGTCTAAGCCCAATGGAAAGGGCAATGGTGAGAGAAACCATGAGGAAGATGAAGAGGGACATAGCAATGATAGAAACAGTACCGATAGCACAAGTGGCAATGGGAAACCACGAGATGCGAAGCGAGAATCCAAGAACCCAAGGGACAAGGGGAAGATGATAAAATGCTTCATTTGTCAAGGACCACACATGGCGCGAAAATGTCCAAAGAAATCGATGATTTCAGCTATCAAAAAGAAAGATGAGCCGAATGAAGAGGCGAAGCTTATTGAGGGAAAGACATCGAGGGTCAATTCGATGGTGTCATTCCTAAGAAAAAGAATGGTGAAGAAGGGTTGATATTTGTGGACATCAACATTGCGGGTTAGAAGCGAAGTGCTCTTATTGATACAGGAGCATCAGACTTGTTCATATCGGAAAAGGCTGCGAAGAAGCTTGGTCTATTGATTAAGAAATCGAATAAGAAGATCAAGATAGTAAATTTTGAGAAGGCCCTAATTGTGGGAGTAGTTCTTAATATTGAGCTACAAATTGGCGAATGGAAGGGAAATGAAGACTTTGAGGTAATCCAATTAGATGATTACAATTATGTACTTGGCTTAAACTTCCTTAACAGGATTCAGACAATTCTGTTTCCATGGGCCGATCAAATTCATATTGTCACTGGTCCATTATCAAAGATTGTTGTGCCAGTGAATCAGGATATGAAGGTTGGGACCAAGGTGTTGTCGTCAGTCCAACTAGTCAAAGATGTTTTGCATGGGAGAAACATTAACTCGATAGAACGAAATGCTATGAAAGCCCCTTCGGAAAAGTTAGTAGAGCATGAGACTAATATGAGACCTGTGGAGTCAACTGTGAAGTCGTCACCTTTGGGGAAGGTGGATTGTGTACCAGACTTTGAAGGGAAAGAAGCAATGTAAAAGCAGTCGAAACGAGTAAATGTTGCGAGTAAGGTACATTGCAAACACTCTGATAGTGTTTTGAATTCTGACTTGTTGGCTTGGCAAGGTTGTAGGGGCCCTTTCAAAGTTCTTAAGCAAGGAGGCCGAGGGAATGTGGGCGATACAAAGCCAAGATGTAAGAATCCAGGGGATTCCAATGGGAACAAGTCAAAATTGAGGCAAGCTAGAGTAGACACTCCTTGCCAACGAGATGTACCAACGAATGCAACGGTTTAAGTTAAGAGGCGACAGAAGCCGAGGTAAGGTTCTGAAAGAAGGGACAACCTGATTACAAGACAAGTCGAGAAGAAGCCAAGGCAACGAGAAAATTCCAAGGCGAATCAAGTCAGTGTCATTCAGAAGTTGCAACGAGGACATTGCGAGAATGGGTGAGGGAGAATGTCACGGGCCAAAGTGCAAAGCCCGTGACCATGGTACAAGATGCGTCCCATGGAGATCTATCGATTAGATGGGGAACATTTCGCCCACGTGAACTGGCCTAATTCAAAGAACTGTTGGAGGAACCTGTCAGATTGAAGCTTGGTTGGCCCGATAATGAAGATATGGCAACTTAGGTTATTTTTAGTAAGTAGTGGAATCATATCTTGTATATTTGATTTGATATGATGTAATCTTGTAAATCCCTAAAATCAAAAGATAAACTAATCTCATTCGTCGATGTAATTTGATCTTGACCGTCGGTTTTTGGGGAGCTCAACTATAAATAGAGAGCCTACCCCTCATTTGCAGATCATCCATTGTATGTTGAATTCTTAAGAGTAATAGAATTCTTTGAGCATCTACTCAAACACTTTGTGTGCATTCTTTCTTTGGATTTCTATTGTTCGTCTGTAGCTTCTTTTGGCATAATCGCTTCTGCTATACAAATTGGTGCCTTAGAAGAATTCTAAAGGAATCCTCACTTTTGGGAGTAAAGGCTGACTTAAGCGAGTTTGGAGCGAACAGATCACCTAAGGCCGCATGGATTGTGAGACGAAAGATTTAGCCCCATGACATTAGTAGTTTGATGGTTATGATGCTTGGCTTAAGTTATTAAAGGTAGGTGTTTAGTTTGCTTAACCATCTATTTGCTTACTTTAAAATGTGATGCATGGAATTGTATGAATTTTATATGCTTGATTATATTTTCATAGGTCAAATTGGTATGTATTGCTATGGTATTACATTTGTATGAATTAGGTGGATTATAGGCAACATTTCTATGCTTGATATATTGCATAGTTTTGGCATTTTACCATTTGGTCTCGAGACACTAAGATCAAATTGACCTTTCCAAGTATTTTTTAAGCAATGGTCTCGAGATCATAAATACTTTGTCTCAGGACTTCTAAACATTAAACCAAAAATAATTTTACCCTGTTTTAGGTTTCGAGACAAGAACCCCATTGTCTCAAGACATCCAAACGTCGAGCTGAGGGTCTAAAATAGGGGAACTATGCATTGAGTCTTGAGATATGAAGTTTTATGTTTCAAGACATATTTAAATTTGGCCTACCGAGTTTGGATTCAAATCTTAACTTCGTATTCAACCTCGTTTAACTTTGAAACATTTTATATGAGATCATTTAACATTAATTCTTCACTTTTATGCATATAATTGTGATTGTAAGGAAATCACTATGATAAAATGTTAGTTTGTATGATGTAATGATTTGAAATAGTCTGAGTTGCTCCGACAACGTAATGTGACGTCACACATTTGGATTTGACGATTGGGTCAAGTGTGGGGTGTCACATGTTGAGCATATGAATCATGTATGGCTTGACTTCACTGACAATTGTGCAATTTATAGATCTATTAAAGAGTAAATGATATCCTCTCGTTGGCATCGCTTGGATTACGAAAAATGAATGTGGTCATGAGTCGTTTGTTAAGGACGAATGATTGTTATTACTATTTGTTAGTAATATATTTTTTTTCATTGTGAAAGATGCAATGATAATCATGAGATAAAGTATAACCATATTGGGTGAACAAATATAACCCAAAGAGATTAAGGATATCCTAAGAGGGTAACATACTAATGACATTGGACAAAGCATTGCTTTCAAAATGATATAAAGGGGAGTTCAATCATGGTACTTTAGTAGATTTGTTCCATGACTTAATAATGTTATAATTAATATATTAAGAGTTAGAATTTAATTACAAATTATTTAAGGCCTAATTATATATGTCCAATTATTCCCTTTATACAACCTTATATGAATTGCAATTAGAACTAATATGTTAATGAATGTAAACAATGAAAAAGAAACCAATTGCATTTATTACCATCCATAGTAAATGCATTTTCTCAAATGGAACAAGAAATGACTTAGAAATTAATTTAATTTTTTGAATTATTATTTAATTGATCATAATTAAATAATTGAGTTCGAAGTAAAAATTAAATTAATTAGTCATCATAGTTTTATTGAGCAAGATGATTAAATATATTTACTCATAGATTCTAATATGGTAAAATTATTATGAATTCGACGGAATTAGAATTGAGTTGAAAAAATAATTTAATTGGATTAACTAATTTTTAATTAAATAAAGATATTTTTTTGAAATAGAAAATTAATTATTAGGTTGAATAATTATACGAGCTTGCTTTAAATGAATTTAAAATTAGGTAATACATATAATTGTACCCAATACATAAAAAGCCTTATTAACCCATTCTTTTAAAAGGTGGGTTGCATTGTGCTGCCCAACACTTAAGAGTCCTTGCTTTAAGTTAAAATATTATTATTTGATCTCTTCTTATTCTAGTAGAATTATTGCAGTTTTTCTTATATATATATAGGGACTCTGGGTAAAGTCAAAGACACACATGTTGTGTATAGTTACTTTATTGAAATTTAGTAAGATTTATTTACTTAAAATAAATTCTATTTTTGTGAAAACTCGAGTATTTGATCTTGATTTTAATTTACCTGAAAAAGAAAATTAATTTTCGCAACTGGAAAATTAAAGTTTTCATTTTGTGATCAATTTAAGATTAGAGTCCACTTTTTTAACAATCGAAGGTTGGAGGATCATTGAAAAGATTGTTTAGGTGAAAGCTAGGAATTGACAAATCCTGCTAAACTAAAACACATGTATTAAATTTGATAAAATTTATTACCATAGATAACATAAGGGTTCAATTTTATGAAATTTTTTTAAAAATTCTGTGTCGCCTAAAACTATTTTTTGTAACCAATGTTTCCAACAATAAATTGATTAAGAGAGTTTTTATAAAGAGCTAATAGTTAGATCAAAAAATGTAATAGAATCATAATTTAGATACTACTTTTAACTAAAGAAAAAGAGAGAGTAGATACTTAAATGTGAAAAGTGTTACAGTTTAGGGTCAAATTATCATTTAAGCCATTCAAATTAGAAAGCCGTCTAAAAGTATTTCAAACAATCAAATTTATCTTTAATTTTTTTTAATTTAGTTTTCAACCTAAACAATCCAAGTGGCGATATTAGAGTAAGCACGGTAAAAGAAAAAAAAAAAAAAAAAAAAAAGAAAAGAAGAAAAACTAATGACACAAAGAAAATGAAGATTTTAAGGGTAGATTATTAAAATGGTCATTTTGTTTACCTCAAGTTACATTTTAGTCATTTATATTTGAAATTTTACTTTTTAGTCACTATGTTAACATGTTGTAATATTTTAGTCACTGAGCCGTTAATTGCCGTTAACGATGTAATGATAAGTTGACGTGGCACGTTAAATCATCATTTCAAACAAAAATTTTATGTTAAATCATACAATAGGTGCCCATATTTTTTCGTTTTGAGCAATTTAATTTTTTTCTTTTATGTTCTTTTAACTTTCCTTTTTTTTTCTTTTACTTCTGCTTCTCCCTCTGTTTTCTTTCATTCTCCATCTCTTTTAACGTAGTTTTTCTATGTTCTCTATTTGTTAAAACTTTTTTATGTTTATGAAAAAAGAAAAGGCAAAAGTTGAAACCAAAATAAAACTTGCTTCGCATATTCTCACCCCACAATTACAAACTCTCATCATCCGTCATCACTTTAACGAACCAATTTGGATCTCTCAATAACCTGGTCCACAAGCTCGCCTCACTCGAAGACCTCACCAGTCGTGACTTATAGCAGTCCACCCTCAACAAAGTTTTCTGAGCCCGTTCCCTTAACCTCCTAACCAACCCCCATGACCACCTTATCTATCTTACCTACAACATTCTTGCCCTCTCAGAACTACATTGTTTCACAGATTCTTCAAACGAGTTTTACACTCTCAATGACTAAAACGTCTACCATACGAAACTAACCCTCAACTTTACCCAAACTAGTTTGGTTCCATGCTCCCTTTCTCTCCTCGGTTCATCTATGCTTGGCTTCCAATCAAGGTTGCTTGGGAATATCCAAGAAGGTTTGGATCAATTTTATCGTTTACTTAATTTTATTTGTTAGAAAATAAAAGAAAATGAAAGGAATAATCTACACGATTCTATAAAAGTTTGGAAACGGAAAAAAAAAATTGTTTTGAATATAAAGAATTCAATTTATGTTTAGATTTGATTAATGATATGGTTTTTTTATATTGAGTAGTTAGATCCATTTTTAGTTTCAAAATTAGGTTATATTCAAATCGAGATTTGATTAAGAATGATTGATATTTGATTTTGCGTGAAATTCAATTTAGGAATCATGTGAAAGAAACAAGGACTTGGTTTATTTGGTGGGCAAAGATAATGTTTCTGCATTGAAGAATATGAGAAGAGAGAAAAATTAAGGGGAAGAAGAAAATGAAAATAAATAAATAAAAAGAGAAAATTAAATTGTTCAAACAAATAAAAGTATAGGGACTAATTTTAACAAATGAAAAACATAGAAAAATTGCGTTAAAAGAAATGGAGAATGGAGGAAAATAGAGGGAGAAGGAGAATAGAATGGAAAAAAAAAAGAAAGTTCAAATAACATACAAGAAAAAATTAAATTGCTCAAAATGAAAAAAAAAGGGACTAGTTGTATAATTTAACCTAACATTTTTGTTTGAAATGGTGGTCTAATGTGTTACATCGTTAACGACAATTAACGCTCAGTGACTAAAACGTAACATTTCAAACATAAGTGACTAAAATATAACCTGAGACAAATAAAAGTAAATATTTTAATAGTTTACCCATATTTTAATGAAAACAAAAAGAATTAGAACATACTAAATTATAAGAAAAGCATAAAAACTAAGAAGATTAAAGATAACCGATAACCGTTAACATTCAAATATCAAAATTTAGTTAATACAATAAATCGGTTAATTTTGTTTAATTGAATTAAATTCAGTAATTTAAATAAAGCACTAAGATTATAACTACATTTTCTCTTTCTACTATAAACATAAAATTTCTGGGAAGACAAATGTTCTATTTCAAGCTAAATCAGGTTCAGAAGTAGTTGATGTTGCACAAGCTGGAAGCAAGCATGAAAAGAATCCTGACATTTTTTTCTACATTTTAAGCAACAACAATAAGCATGTTAGAATCACTTTTCAAAATCAACAAATAATTTCTCAACTTCATCTATAGCTTCATTTTGTTATTTTAAAATTACATTTTTTAAATATTTACATATCGTTCCATTCAATTTAGACCTTAACTTAATCATTAAAATAAAAATCCAAATATTTTATTTATTTTTACAAATTTAATATGCTCCACTCAATTGGAGTTACAGAACATTAAATCAATTGAAAAATTATTAAAAATATTTTATTATTGTTCTAAATAGTAATGCAATTTTTGAAATCACCCAACCTAAATAACTAAAAAACATTTCGGACGAAGTCGAAAAGCTTGTAAGGCATATAAAAAACTCTCCATTCTCTCTCTAGAGTAGGACTTCTCTAAAAGGTTTTGTTCCCGATCATTTCTTTCCTTTGCCCTAAATGCATAAGACCCACCTACCAAAATTTTCCTAATGCCACTCTAGCTAAGCATTCTTTGCTTTCCCATGTTGAAGCTCAACCAGTTTTGATTTCTATTTTGCATCATGTATGATGTCCCCTTTCTCCATTAAGCATATATGGAATATCATTTGGGGTTTATTGTATGAGAGGATGAAAGTGATACTCATGCTTAGAAGGTGTTTATTGAAATATCTAAGAAAACATGAGATGATTTGAGATGTTACTGTAAGTACTTAATAGTTCCCTCACCTTTAATTAATTTTTGATTGTTCCTTTGTTGTTCGAGCACTCTATTTGTTTTTTTATCTGATTTGTAAGTATGATTTTGGCTATTGTTTTGTATGAGTATGTTGGCATGGAATGCCCAAGGGTCAGGCAAATTGACAGCTACAATGTCTCTTAAAAAGCTCCTCAACAAAAAACTAACCAAGTATTGTGTTCCTTAAGGAAATAAAATAGAATGAAGATAAAATGGACAGGACCAAATACAAAATGGAATTCTATGGGGCTTCTATGTGAGCCCTGAAGGTTTGTTAAGAGGACTTGCACTGTAGTGGACTAATGATATTTGAATGGAGGTTCTAATATTTGATAATAAAAAATATTCACACTAGCATCAATTGGCAATCAAAGCTACCATGGTGGTGAACTTTCTTTTATGGCTTCCCCCCAAAAGAGAATAGGAAACGAGTCTTAGATACTGTTGCATGCCTCAGTTTGGGTGAGAATGTCACTTGGTGCAACATGGGGGATTTTAATGTTGTTAAATTCCAACAAAAGAAAAAGAAAGATGGGAGGCTAGTTGTTCTCAATTCTTGCAAAGACTTTCAGGGATGCACTGAAGGTTGCGATCTTATGGAACTCATTGTGAGTAGGGTTGGTCTGACATGGTCTAACAATAGAGTGCATTTAGGAAAAAAACTTGATATATTTTTCTTTAATATCCCATGAACTGATCTGTTTCCTAATGTCTTTGGCAAAGCTGAACTAATGATCAAATCTGATCATAAACCAATTGTCGTCTTTTTGAAGCACAAAAAAAAAAAAAAAAAAAAAAAAAAAATGAAAGGTTTCAAATTTGAATACAAATGGACATTAGATCCTAAAATAGACTATATTATAAAGCATACATAGACGCATACTTACGGCCTTCCCAATGATCAGTTTTACACTAGAATGGATGTAACTAAACAAAAGCTGATTGAATGGAGCAAAAAAAGTTTAGATACCCAAGAAAGGAGAAAGATTAACTAAGAACATAGATAAACTATAGTCTAAGCCTCTAACTTCTACATAAAAAATGAAGATCCTTGATCTTAAAAAAACTTGATGTTTTATGGCTAAGGGAAGAGCACTACTTGTTCAAGCAATAAGTGAATGGTTTAACTTTGGTGAAAGAAACAAAAGATTCTTTCATGCTTCTACTGCCAACCATAGGAGGAATAATGCTATTTTCAAAATTTAAAAGCCTACAGGGGGACGAGAAATAGAGTAGAAGAATGGGAAGAAGAGTAGACGAATGTGAAAAACATTTTACAAAATTCAAGTCTATGCCAAATAGTGTAATTGATGAAATATTGAAGAATGTCAAAAGGAAAGACTTTGATGAAATGAATGAATCATTACAAAAGGACGTGTTACCTAAAGAAATTCAAGAAGCACTATTCCATCTTAGACGATATTTGGCCCCATGCTCTAATGGCTTCATGATAATCTTTTATTAAAAAATATTGGGACATAATCAAAGATGAAGTGATTGCTCTCATCAAGAGTTTCTTTGTCCACAAAACTATGTCGACAGGAATAAATGCTACAAATATGATTTTCATCCAAATAGTTTCTAACCTAGAGCATGTGAATGATTTCAGATTATTGATAATAATCTTTTGATTACTATATAGAGATTTTAAGGATTGACTAGCACATAATTAGGTTGTATAATCTTTGACTTTCCTTCTTTGTATGTACGTATACTAGTATAAATAAGTTATGTATTAGGGTGTGTGTATAGATTAGAGGTGGTTATGGGTCGGGTTCGGTTCGGGCTGGGCCCAGACAAAATTTTAGGCTCATTTTCTAGGCTCGGGCCCAGCTCAACCCAAAATATGGGCTTAAAAATTTGTCCAAGCCCGGCCCGAAAGAAAATTGCTAAGCCCGAGCCCGGCCTGACCTGGCCCATATTAAATTTTACAACACCAAAATAACATATTTTAAAAAGAAAATAGCATATTAAATTTTTAAAAGTATATTTGATTAAAATAAAATATATATATTTAATATATAATTTGGGCCAGGCTGGGCCAAAAAAGTTTTACCCGAGGCCCGGCCTATTTTCTAAACAAGCCTCTTTTTTTGTCCAAACCCATATTTCGAGCCTATATTTTTACCCGAACCCTCTCATTTTTTGGGAGGGCTGTCGGGCCTAGCCGGGTAGCCCAACCCATGATCACCTCTAATATAGATGAAACATATTAAAATTTTTATTCTCTTTTCTCCTCTCTATTTCCCTTACTTTTCTCCTTTTTCTTCTAAATTTTCATAATTGTAATAGCCACTACAAAAAATTTACTAAATTCTTATTTACCCATCTCTCTCTATCAATTTTACATGGTACCAAAGACAACAACTTTGATCGCCCCTACCATTGAATTGCCCAATCCCTGTTGACCCTTCAATTAAAACCCCATTACCAAAATCAACGCGGTAGCCCTCATGCGTCACTATAAGTTTTCTACTCCTCTCCTATACACTAACACGTGAGAGCACGTGTGGCACCCTTCGACCACCATTCCGTTATCCCCAATGGTGTTCTCCCCATACTATTTCAACCATAACTTCTATTTTTAATTAATTTTCCTTCTCTTTTATTTTTGGATCTTTCAAGTTCTACTAATCCCTTTTTCTCTGCATTCTTTAATTCTCCTATTATTACTATTGTCAAACTCTTATGTAGTACTAATTATGTCTCTTGGGTCGCTTCTATTGACTTGTGGTTTATAGATTAAGGTTATCAAGATCATTTCGAAAAATATGTTAATGTTGTTGATGAAAAGAGTAAGGATACATGGGCTAAACTTGATGCCCAATTATGTAGCTTGCTCGAGCCAAACTTACTTCGTTTTAGTCTTGTAAAATAAGTTACAAAGTTTGGACCAATGCTAATAATTTATATATTAAGGATATTCGATAGATCTACAAAGTTGTTTTTAATTTTGTCCATTTGCAGCAAAATCAACAAGATATGACAAGTTCTTTGGGTAAAGTTGAATCTTTGAAAGATGAGTTAAATACCTTTTACTAAAAACTTTGTGGATCAGGAGAAGTAGATGGATAAATTCTTTATGGTGCTTTCTTGAATTGGATTGTAAACAGATTTAGCTCTGGTGAGAGATCAGATTCTGATCAACCCAACCATTCTACTTTTAATAAGGTGATTACTTGATTACTTTATATCTACTCAAATCGGGTTTAATTAGAGGAAGAATCATTCGTATTAGCAGTTTAAAAACCTGGTCTACGAGGTGATGTTCAAAAAGGAAGAGGAAAAGGACCCAGGCCTCATTGCACTTACTATGAAAAAAAAAGTGGTCACATATATGAAACTAGTTGGGCTTTACATGAGAGACCCTTTCACAACAATTAACCCACTACACTTGTAGCCTAAGTTCAAGAATATGGACTTCTTCTTCTTCCAACTGCTAATACATAAGGAGTTAAATTTTTTATGTTGTCTGGATTAGATTATGAATATAGTATTTACAGTATCAAGTTTCAAAATGACAATCTTCTACCATAGCTTCTATTGCTTAATTGAGTAAATCTTTTGTTGGTATAACTTAGTCTTCTTTGAATGGTAACAATTTTTTTCTACCCTTACCTCTTCTTTGCTTCTTCCATTACGATTACCTTAGTTAATGGATCTTAAACATTGATTAAAGGTGTTGGAAAAGGATATCCTATCTCCCTTTTACCTTTAATGTTAGTTTTATATGCTTTAGATTGTCCTTATATTCATTAGTGAAAACTCTAAGCAACTTAATTGTCAAGTCATTTTGGATTCTCACTCTGTTTTGTGCAATATTGGAGTTTGGGGAAGATGATTAGTGAATGATATGAGTCAAATGGATTATACTACCTTTCTTGCCCTACTACTACCTTTGATTTTGCTTATTCTATTGACCTCTTTCATAGTTTTAGTGGTTATCCAAGTTTTTCTAGACTTTAAAAGATGGTTCCTAGTTTTTCAAAAAAGTCTTTTTTAGAATGTGAATCATGTTAGCTTGGGAAACACACTCATGCTTCTTTTCCAAAGAAAATAAATTCTAGAATTTCTTCTTTGTTTAACATTATTCATTCAGACATTTGGGGTCTTAGTCTAGTTAGTTCAACTTTGAGATTTCATTACATTGTTACTTTTGTTGGTGATTATTCTTGTTGCACATGGTTGTTTATTATGAAAAATAGACATGAGTTATTTGATATTTTCAAGAAATTTATGCTAAAATATGTAATCAATTTAGTGTTTCTATCGAAGTTTTACGTAGTGATAATGTACGTGAATATAATGTTTTTATTCTTTTACATGAATTCATCAGTCAAGGAATCATCCATCTAACTTATTATTACATGGAAAAACCCCTCCAAAGAGGATAAAAATCATGGGAAAAGATAATTTTACTATAATGGAAAAAGAACGAAGACTACAAAAGATGGAGATAAAAAACTAAACCCCGAAACCCAAAAATAAAGAACCCTCAAAACGCAAACACGAAATTCTCCAAAAGTGTTATGAGTTCTAATCTTTAGTGGCTTTATTTTTTAAGGTTGTAAAAGAGCCTATTTGTAGGTCAAATAATAATAAAATAATCTAGACTAATTATAGTTAAACTGAAACAAATAAACAAAGTTTAACTGGGAGATTATCTTTCAAATTTGATTGAAATATGTGGCATACTCAACAAATCTCCACCTTGACTCTTATTTCCACAACGCCATCTTTGCTAAAGCCTGCCACAGGCTTATCTTGAACTATGTAGGGAATTAACTGAGTTGAATATATGCTTAGAACCTAGAAGACTTCTAGCTTTTGCCTTGTGCATTGCCAAATCAAAACTAACTCGGGTCTGATTTTCACTAATACAGTGTTCTAACTTTTCAAAACCTATACCCAAAAGAGAAACTTTCTTCAATGAAATGGTCATACATTTTTCCCTCATATGACCAAGTTGCCTCCGTTCCAAATGATTTGGCTTTGACTCCGTAACAGACGAGGGGCATCCGATTTCATTGGTCACTAAAGAACCTTCCAAAATATAAAGACTGAAGATCCTTTTACCTTTCATCAAAATGAGAGACCTATGAGATACCTTAATGCTGCTCGACTCGATGTTGATTTTGCAACCTTTTGAATCTAAAGTACTTATGGAGATGAGATTCTTTTGTAAATTAGGTACATACATGGCATCTAATAGTGTCCTGATCATCCCATCATGTATCCTGATTTTAACAGTACCAATACCGATTACCTTTCTGAATGAACCGTTTCCCATGTGCACAACTCCACCTTCAAGTGAACTATATGTGGAGAACCATTCTCTGTTTGGAAACATGTGGAAAGAACATTCTGAATCTAAGATCCACTCAGACGTAAGCTCAGAGCTTTTGCTATTGACACTAACAAGAAATCATCACCCCATTCGCCGGCCAAATTAGCACCAACTACATCTTCCTCGTTGCTCTCAGCAGCCCTTTCATTTCGTAGTTTATAACAATCTGCTTTGACATGACCTAACTCCTTACAATAGCGACACTGTCTCGCTTATTTGATACTACCAAAACAGAAGCTTGCCTATCTACCTTGCTATTCGAACCAAACTTATTGTCGAATTTTTCTTTACTCAACAAATAACCCTTCACATCCTCGATTGAGAGTTTGTCTCTGCCATAAATCAAGGTTTCCTTGAAAGACTTGTATGAAGGGGGTAAAGAGCATAATAATAGCATAGTCTGATTTTCATCATCAATATTAACCTCAACATTCTTTAAATTATTCAAAAGGGTAATAAATTGACTAATGTTATCTCTAAGAAGTTCACATTCGTTAATACGAAACGTAAATAGACGTTGTTTCAACACTAAACGGTTAGCCAAAGGCTTAGTCACATAAAGAGTTTATAACATTTTCCACAAAGCGAATGAGGTTTCCTCCATCAATACCTCCTGCAATACTTTACTCGCGAGGCACAATTGGATTACAGATAGGACATTTTCATCAAGCTTTTCCCATATTGTCTGATCTAGATTCTCAGGCTTTTTCCTAATAACAACATTTTCAGGCCATTTTGAACTAGAATTGACATCATTTGAACTTGCCACAGATTGAAATTTATGACACCATTGGACTTCTCAATATAAAACTTGTTGTTGCTATATCTAAATGGGCTAATCTGCGAAAATTAAATTAGCTCTGATACCATTTGTTAGGGTTCAACTCGATTAGGCAACGAACAAGTAAAAAATAACGGAAGAAATTAAAAAATTGAACACACCAATTTAACGTGAAAAACCCCCTTCAAAGAGGATAAAAAACCATGAGTAAAGATAATTTTACTATAAGGGAAAAAAATGAAGAGTAAAAAATATGGAGATAAAAAGCTAAACCTCGAAACCCGAAAAGAAAGAACCTTTAAAATGTAAACACAAAAATTCTCCAAAAGTGTTATGAGTTCTAATCTTTAATGAGTGTATTTTCTAAGGTTGTAAAATAGCCTATTTATGGACTAAATTCGTAGGTCAAATAATAATAAAATAATCTAGACTAATCAGAGTTTAGCTGAAACAAATAAACAAAGTTTAACTTGGAGATTATCTTTCAAATTTGACTAAAATACGTGGCATACTCAACAATTCTATTGCTTTTCCATATCAACCTTCTTATCTTCTTTCTACATGCATCTTTGGTTTACTTACTTATTTCATAATCACGCTTTGGGAAAAGATAAGCTCCTTCCAAAAGTCATTAAATGCATCTTTTCAGGGGTATTCATGACATAAAAAAGGATTCAAATGTTATGATCCTACTAATAATAAATACTTTGTTCTAGTAATGTCACATTCTTTGAAGCATCTCCTGATTTCTCCCCTCACATTCTTATCAAAAGGAAGTTGAAAAAACTCTAATTATTTATCCCCTTCAAAAGCCCTTTAAGTTTACTTTAGATGATCTATTATACATCATTCTAAAAGCTCCCCTGTAAGTACAAAACAATAATATGTTTCAATTGACTTATCTCCTCAACTACCATTATTTCCATCTCTGATCTTGCCCCAAATAGATGAACCAATTACCCTCCGGAAGGCATATATTTTTTTTGCAACCCTCAACCTATTTATGATTTTTTGAACTATCACCCTTTATCATCCTTATATTATGCCTTCACCTCGTCTTTGTCTAATGCGTCCATTCCTAGGATTGTTAGTGAAGCTAAGACAAATGTTGGATGACAACAAGCTATAGTAGATGAGATGAATACCCTTCATGCTAATCATACACAAAATTTTGTTCTTCTACCACCAGGCAAAACTATTTTTTGGTTTTCTATGGTGTGTACAATTAAAACTAGTTCTAATGGCAATATAGAATGACTGAAGGCTAGTTTGGTTGCATATGGGTATATATAAATTCCTAGTCTCGATTATGGTGACTTTTTCTCCTGTTTCTAAAATTGTTTCAGTTCGACTATTGATTTTTCTTGCTACAATGCATCATTGAGATATACATTACTTGGATATTAAGAATGTATTTCTCTATGGTGATTTAACTAAAGAAGTTTATATGGAGCAACTACTCAATTTTGCTGCTTAAGGGAGTCTGGTTTGGTATATTAGCTATGTAAATATCTTTATGGCTTGAAACAATATCCCAGGGCTTGGTTCAGGTGGATAAGTGTTGTTATTCAAGAGTTTGTAATGAAGTGAAGTGAATAAGATAATTCAGTCTTTTATCATCACAATAATCACGGAAAATGCATCTATCTTGTATATGTTGAGAAAATTATTTAAGTGTAAAATTAATTTAGCAAATAATATTTAATTTTAGAAATAGAAAAACCATGTACTATGTTGGAATTAATTATAAAGTGTTGAGTTAAAAATCCAAGAAGCACATATAATTAGATCTAGTATAAGAGAGGCTTAATTCCCCTTATATGGAATACAATGGGATGACAAACCCTAGTATTTTTACCTAGGGTTACCACCCTTTTTCCTAAATAATTGGGAGCTAGGCTTTTTTTCTATTAAATTAATATTATTATGCTTCTACCAGTTCAACCAAGATTCTCCCAGCTCTCACTATAAATATATGGCACTGGTAAGCTTCAAATCACACCTTGGAAAATAGAGAAACACAAGTCTCTCAAGTTTTTCAATATTTTTATTTTGCTAGAAAGTAGTGAAAATTTATTTTCTAGAATAAATTCTATTTTCTAAGAATTGCAAATCTATCGATTTCTATTTGAAAAAAAAATTTTACTTTCCCACTGAAAGTAAAGAAAATAATTTTTGATTCTGTGTTTGATTCGAATTTGTTCGAGCCCACACTCAAAGTAATTCATGGTATGAGAATAGAGGAGAAGGTTGTTCGGTAGAAAGCCGAGAATGAAAATGATCCATCTAGCCCAAAACACAAGTATGATTTCAAGATTGCTATAAATATCACTAGTTGGCTCGATTTTCAAAATTTTATTTTTCCATTGTTCAAGAAAACCGTTTTCAAACCAAATTTTTTTCCACACATGAAGGTATTTCATGTCTCAAGCAATACCTTTTAGATCATTTCTAAATGAAAGACTTGGAGAAGTTGAAATACTTTCTTAGTATTAAGGTTGCTCAATAAAAAAATAGGTATCACTATCTCTCAAAGAAAGTATGCTTTGAATATTTTGTAGGAAAAAAGGATGTTAGACTATTAACCTGTGAAAACACCTATGGACCTAATGTTGAACTTGTTCCAGACTAGGGAGAGTCTTTAAAAGATTCTAGTTAATATCAAAGACTGGTCAAAAAGCTTAATTACCTTTCCATCACTCAACCGGACATCTCTTTTGCAACAAGTATAGTTAGTCGATTCCTTTAGAATCCTTTTGGTAATCACTAGAATGCAACAATACATTTTTTTTCGATACATCAAAAATGCCACTAAATAAGGCCTATTATATGAAGATCATGGGAATACACGAATTGTTGGATATTTAGCACCGATTGGGTTGGGTTTCCTTTAGATAGACGACCCATTTTAGGATATTGTGTTCTCTTTAGGGGTAATATAATATTATTGAAAAGTAAGAAACGGGATGTTGTGATAAGATCAAGTACAAAAGTAGAATATCGAGCAATGGTTCTAGCTACTTTTGAGCTAATATGGTTAAAACAATTGCTTTAAGAGTTGAAATAAGAAACTATTAGCCTAATGAAGTTACTATGTGATAGCCAAACTACACTACATATTGCTTCAAATTCAATGTTTCATGAAAAAACTAAACATATAGAGATCAATTGTCATTTTGTGAGATAAAAGATCGAGTCATGATGTATTCCTACCAGTTTTGTTAATTCAAACAATTAGTTAGCAAATGTTCTCACTAACGCTTTCAGGAAGCCTTAGATTGAGTACATATATAACAAGATAGGAGCCTACGACTTGTATGCTCCAGCTTGAGGGGGAGTGTTGATAGTAATATTAAGTTTAATCTATAGAGATTTTAGGGACTGACTAGTACATAATTAGAGTGTATAATCTTTGACTTTCATTCTTTGTATGTATGTCTACTAGTATAATTAGGTTATGTATTAGGGTGTGTATATAGATTGAAATATATTCAAACTATTATTCTCCCTTCTCCTCTTTATTTTCTTTTACTTTTCTCTCTTTTTTCTAATTTCTCACGACTGCCACAAAACTATAGAAACCTTACTAATAACCATTGTTTTCTTCCTCTTTTCCCTCTTTTCCTCTTTCTCGATTTTACACATACTAATATGGTGTTGAAATTTCATCTATGAATTCAATTGCTTCAAGACTAAAACCAATCTTACTTGAGACAATATCTCTAACCTAATATGCCTTTGTCCCTAGAAGACTCATCCAAGACAACATCATCATGGCACATGATGCGTTTCACACTATCAAAAGGATGAAATGGGAATAGGAAAGGCAACATGGTAATTAAATTTAATCTTGTGAAAATATATATCAAAGTTTTATGGGAGTTCTTAAGGAAAGTATCGCCACAAATGGGCTTTTGTGATTTTCTAACACAAAGAGTGATGACTTGTATCTCAATAGCTACTCTTGTGATTCATATGAATGGGGAGTTTATTAACACTGTAACACTTGAAAAAAGGGCTTCTCCAGAGAGACCCTGTATCACTAGGTATTTTCAACTTGATTATGAATGTTTTCTCGAATAATATTGATAAAGTTAAAGCATCAAGGTTGATTGAAGGTTATCAGGTTATAATGAGATACCCTTCACTCTCTCACTCTTGTTTGCAGATGATTGTCTACTTTTTACAAAAGTGACTTGAATAATGTGGGAGCTATTTCCTAGGTAATTGATTTATTCCAAGTTGTTATTGGACAAACTATTAATAGTTAGAAATCATCCATTTTATTCTCTCCCAATTTATATGTCACGATGAAATAATTTGTTGTCGATCTTGGTATGTCTGTCATGTTAGAAAATTCCAAATATCTTTGTTTACCTTCCATCTGGGGTTGAAGAAAAAATCAAGCACTTGTTTTTTTTTTTAAAGAAATGGTGAATAAAGTAAAAAATTGAAAGGGAAAGTTTCTTACACAAGCATGTTGAGAGGTTTTTTTTATTATCAAATCTATCATTCTTTCCAAGCTCATCTATATCATGCATTGTTTCAAAATTCCTTCCACCTTTTGCAAAAAAAAAAAAAAAAGAAGAAGAGAATATTATCCTCAATTGATTCTGGTGATTAAGTTTAGATCCTACAAAAAGCTCAATGACTTGGATGTTATTAGATAAGATATCCATCCAAAATAAAAAAAAAGGGAGGTATGGGATTTAGAGATTTTTAGGTCTTTAATGTAACTTTCTTAGCCAAGTACACTTGGAGGCACATTTAAGAGGTAAAGGCAAAAATGGAAAAGATATGTAAAGGATTTATTTTCCAAATTTGACCCCTAGTTAGGCAAGAAGAGGAAAGTCATGTTCATGGGCCTAGAACAACTTATCATGTGGCATGATTTCCTTAATAAATGGTTGAGATGGAATGTAATAAATGATTAAAGCATTCTATTTGAAAGGAAAATGGGTACCCTTGATACCTTCGTTCAAAGTCTCATCTACTTAATGACTATATCTAGGCCCGACCCTTGTTAGATACCTATTTAGGGATAATAATTGAACCTAGAATAGGAATCTGCTTCAATTTTGTTTACCAATGATAAAGTTGAAGCCATTTCCGTATTCTCTATAGGTGGTCAAGAACAACATGATAAATTGGTATCACATTTCTCCTCTAATGGTAGGTATAATGTCAAACAAGGGTATCACATCCTTGTAAGTGAACTCAATCATCATCAATCAATCAAACTAAGTTTTTAGCATCAATAGAGTGGTATGACCTAGAGCTTTGTTTGGGAACTCAAAACACCCCCAAAAGATTAAGTGTTTTTTTTGGCGAGTAATTCATAATACATTCACATCCAATGAAAATCTCGCAAAAAGACATCACTCCCTCATCAAATGTTGCTTTAGATGTAGACCTTAAGCAAAGTCGATAAAACACATTTTATTTTTTTGCCCATTCACATATGTTGCTTGGAGAGCTTCAACTATTAGTTATACCTCAACTTGTACAAGATTCAATTCAATGGCAACATAATGGTAAAAAAATTAACATTGAAATTCCTAATTTTGGCTCTTTCCCAAGTACAAGCCTTCTTGCTCGGGTATGATAGAGCATTTAGAACCCTAGAACTAATTGGACTCTTTTGTGGAGTAAAGGAAGAACCCAGTAAAATTTAGATAAATACAATTGAATATTTGATTTTATTAAGGTATCACTGACAACTAGAGTGTTCTTTAAGAGGCTCACTAAGGGGTGCACATTGGTCTCCTCCCAATGTGGTTAAGACAAACTATGATGCATCTTCTTATTATAAGCTCAAAAATGGAAAGTATTGCAATAGTGGCACGGAATAGTAATGGCGATACAATTAATGGAATCAAAGCAGAAACTTGATCCCCAAATACGCTTGTGGTTGAAACCCTTGCGATCAGGTTAGGTTATAGTTTAATAAATCGGGCAACATGAATTCGATTGTTCAAAAGCTATTAAGATAATGAAATGAAGGTTGAGTTTCTCATGAGAATACCTCCTTTATTGGGTCAATTTGTTTTAATCATTCTTATGGAATAAGAAAAGAAACTATTAGGGTTGTTAGTAGTTAGGGTTTTTAGCTGTAGTTAACTGATAAGATAGTTAATAGTTATTAAATGTTTTCAGTTATCATTCACTACATTAAATATGAAGGTTAGCATAGTTGTATTAGCATGAAAGGTTATTCAATAAAGAAGGTTTTCCTAGATCATTCTATCTTCTAATATGGTACGAGAGCTAGGATTTCTTGGTGAAGGAAGTTAGTTTTGAGAAGGTTTTCATGGCTCCAGAGGTGGTTCCAGGGTCTGAAAGTCCACGTCGTTCTTTAAACATAAGTGGGTAGACACATCTTTCGCATTCTGATTTAGGATCAACTTCTTGTGTTTTCTTCAAGAAGATGCAACACTTTCCCAAGCATGACACTGTTAAACTAGGTGAGAATAATTTTCTACTGTGGAAGCATCAGATTCTTTTGATACTTGAAGAATATAATCTGCAAGGATATTACCTAGGTACAATTAATACTCTTTCTCAATTCTTGGTTAATGAAGAACGTCAATTAGTTGAGAATTTTGAGTTCTTGGACCATCGGCAGTAGGATAATGTTTTGGCTTCCTGGCTTTATCCATTGTCATTGATGATGTTTTGGTTTATCTTACTAGTGTTCATACTAGTTTTGAGGTGTGGTCGACTATTCAAAGGAGGTTTATTGCGAAGTCTAGCATCAAAATATCTAGCTTATGTCATGCCTTGTATTCTCAGAAAAAGGGTCAACTTACTATAAAAGAATATCTTTTTAAGATAAAGAATATGTGCGACAGTTTGATTGCTGTAGGTAGCATGGTGTCTGATCAAGAATAGGTCAGCATAATCTTGGCATGTCTCTCGATTGAGTACGAATCTATTAGGGATGTTGCATCAGTGACTCAGGTGTCTCTTGACATGTTAACTAAGATGCTTCTTGACTGTGAAACAAGACAGTTGGAGATAGTTACCGATGTGCCCATACAGGCTAACTTGATAAATAGACAGAAAGATTATGGTGATAATTGTTCAAAGCAAAATTCTTCGAGTGGTTATTCAAGAAACTATAATCAAGGGTTTAAACATAAAGTAGGAAGTAGAGGTACTTATCATGACAGGGGGCGTGGAGGCAGATTTACTCGCTCTTGGCCTTAATGCCAATTGTGCGGTAAGGTTGGCCATGTGGTACAAACTTGTTACTATAGGTTTGATAAAAAAATTTTCTAGATTACCTAATGATCGGGGTCAGTTAATGTCAGTAAACTATCATGTTTCGATAATAAAAAAATGGTTCTAAAATTCAAAACTGTTCTGGTCCATTGCTTCAATGTTTTAATATGCAGTCTTGTTATGGTGCTCCTATATCCCACACTAAACAACCCTCTTCAAAAACATGTGCTGAGAACAACAGTTAAGGTTACTTTAACACTCCTCCTGATCAAGCTTGGTATCCAGACTCAAGAGCAACAAATCATGTGACAAATGATATGTCCATACTCACAAATGCTGTGCCTCATACATGTATAAGTAAGGTGTCGATAGGATATGGTCAGTCTGATCCTATTACCAATATATGTCCCAACTATTTGTAAGAATTTGATGTCAGTTGGCCAATTTGCTAAGGACAATAGGGTTTATTTTGAGTTTCACCTTTTCAATTACTTTGTGAAGGATATTTAGACGGGGATCATGTTACTAGTGGGCCACATGCATAATAGGCTTTACAAGTTTGACACTTCAACTACTGGTGAACATTCAGGTGTTCTTAGAGCTACTTTGGTTCGAATATTTCCACATGTGTGTCTAATGTTGAAGTCCAAATGTTGAAATATGGCATAAGAGTCTTGGCCATCCCTGCCCTAGAGTTCTTACTCAAATGTTATGTAGTTGTAATATTCATTTCAATAAAGCAAAGTTATCACAAGTATGTAATGCGTGTCAGCTAGGCAAAGCTCACAAGTTGCCTTTTTCTTCATCTAGTACAATATATTCTTTTCCTTTTGAATTGGTAGTCTCGGATTTGTGGGGACCAACACAAATGAAATCAGATGGGTTGTTCTATTATCTATCCTTTGTTGATATGTACAGTAGGTATACGTGGTTATACTTTCTCAAGAGTATGTCAGAAGCTTTGAGCTATTTTATTCAATTCAAAAAGCATGTTGAAGTGCAATTTGGTTGCTATATAAAAAGTTTTCAAAGTGATTGGGGAGGTGAGTATCGCTCATTTGCAACAGTTCTATCTCTAAGTGGCATTCAACATCGGGTTACTTGTCCTCACACTTTAAAATAGAATAAGGTAGCTGAGAGGAAGCATTAACATGTAGTAGAATTGGGCTTACACTTATGGCTCAAGCTTCAGTTCCTTTGAATTACTAGTCTCATGCCTTTATGCATGCTGCACACTTGATAAATCTGTTGCCAGCTGGATCATTATAAGGATAAACTCCCTATGAGAAGCTATATGAAGCTAAACCAACTTATTGTCAATTTCGAGTCTTTAGATGTGCATGTTTTCCTCACCTAAGGCCGTACAATCAACATAAATTGTAGTTTCGGTCAACAAGGTGTATTTTTCTAGGATTTAGCTCTAATCTTAAAGGTTTCAAGTTTCTTGGTGATGATGGTAAGGTATTTGTGTCTCATCATGTTGTATTCGATGAGACCATTTTTCCTTTGGCTCTCTCAACACAGTCAGGTTCTAGTTCTACTTTTCTATCATTTGATGGTCTTATACAGTCTCATATGCCACTAATAGTTCCTGCTACTTCTAGTAGTTCTTTGTCATTTCCTCATAATGATTCTTTGCCTCCTAAAAGGTTATCTTCCTTATTCAAATCTTCTAGTCAAGATGATGATTCAAGTGCTGGTCCAGTTCCAGGTAAAGGCTCCAATTTCCCTACGAATAGGGAGGTTTCATATGAAGGTTCTAGTCCAACTCAAAACAGTAATTGTCAAAGTGAAGGTCTAGTCAAAACTGAGATTGTGATGATCAGTGTGATATTGTTCTCGAAAAACTAGTTTCTTCAAATATACATCCCATGTAGACAGGATCGAAGAATGGGATATTCAAGTCGAAAGTGTTTTCAACATGGCTTGTTGATGAAGAACCGTTGACTATTGAAGAAGTTTTTCAAAGAAAAGCATGGACAAAAGCAGCTCAATAAGAATTTGACGCGTTGATTCAAAATCGGACCTAAGATTTAATTCCAATAGCTCTAGATAGATGTGTAGTAATGTGTAAGTGGATTTTCAAAGTGAAAAAGAATGCTGATGGGTCTATTGCTTGATATAAAGGGCAACTGGTAGTTTAGGGTTATTCTCAACAGACATGTATCGATTTCCAGGAGACTTTTAGCCCCATTGTTAAGCCTACAACAATCAGGGTAGTCATCGCGTTGGCTGTTACATTTGGGTGGCCTCTCAGACAAGTTGATATAAATAATACGTTTTTAAATGGTGACTTAATTGACGACATTTATATGCTGCAACCACCAGGGTTTGAGAAACATTGTGATGGTCAACAACTAGTTTGCAAGTTGAGGAAAGCTTTATATGGTCTTAAACAAGCCCTTAGAGCTTGGTTTCGCAAGCTAAAGGAATATTTAGTGGCTGCCAAGTTTGTGGTATCCAAGTCCGATGCATCTTTGTGTGTTCAACAGTTTGGCACTAGTCTTATCTATGTGCTGGTCTATGCAGATGATATCATCATCACTAGAAACAACAGACGACTTGTGGATGAGTTTGTTTATTTGTTGAACTCCCAATTTGCACTCAAAGATTTGGGGAAGTTAAGCTACTTTCTAGGAATCAAGGTAACCTACACTCCAAAGGGTCTCTTTCTTAATCAAAGAAAGTATATCCTCGATTTACTTCAAAGAAGTATGATGAATAAATCTAAAGGATCACCTACCCCAATGGTCACAACATGCAGTTTGTCAGCCCATGTTGGAAGCCCCACGGAAGACGAGTCTCTCTATAGGAGCATTATGGGTGCATTACAATATATTATAATCACACAGTTGTATATAGCTTTTGCTATGAACAAAGTTTGTCAATTCATGCATAAGCCACTTGATCTTGATTTTAAGGTTGTTAAAAGGATTTTAAGGTATTTACAAAACACCATAGACCATGGGTTGTTGTTTACTCTAGCTCCCAAGTTGTGTTTATAAGCATATTCAGATGCGAACTGGGGAACTGATGTTAATTATAGAAGATCAACTACCAGATTTTGTGTATTTCTTGGTGGGAATTCGATTTCGTGGAGCTCAAGGAAGCAACAAGTGGTTTCTAGGTCAACAGCAGAAGCCGAATACAGAAGCTTGGCTCATGCCACTACAAAGTTGATTTGGTTGTGAGCTTTGCTAAATGAACTACGTGTGGATGTTACCAACAAGTTAGTACTCTGGTGTGATAGTTCTTGTGCTATTTCTATTACAGCAAACCCATTTTTACACTCAAAGTTCAAACACGTCGAATTGGACTTGTTCTTTGGGACACTACAAATAGGTCATGTTCCAAGCCAAGACCAAGTTGCTGACATCCTTACAAAACCTTTGTCTGCTAGATTTTTTAATAAGTTTAGAAATCAGCTTCGAGCCTTCAATAATAGTGATCAAGTGCATGATAGTAGCAGAAGACAAGATATCCCAAGTAAGAAGAATGTTATGGAATAAGAAAAGAAACTGTCAGGGTTGTTAGTAGTTAGGGTTATTAGTTGTAGGTAACTGATAAAATAGTTAACAATTATTAACTGTTTTTAGTTATCATTCACTGCATTAAATGGGAAGGTTAGCATAATAGTATCAGTATGAGAGTTTATTCAATAAAGAAGGTTTTTCCTAGATTTTTCTATCTTCTAATAATCATGTTGTTAGATCTACAAAATGAAATGGGTCACTAGATAGCTGGTTGTCCCACCTTATTAGCCATTCAACTCAAAACAATCTAGTGATCGACTTTCTTTGAATGAATTCCACACTTTATGATAAGAAAAAGAAAATCCCAAGTGCCCTCATGGACAAGTCCACACATTGGAATTAGTGAGGTGTTGACAAAGTAATCCTTGTACCCCACCATGCCTCATCATCACCCGAGACATAATAATAATAACAATAATAAACCACCGATTCAAGAGCTTGGTGACAGATTGGAAAATATTCTTATTATCTGAATATGTGATGCCAAATGAAATTGATAGGGTATTTAATACTTCTACTTAACTTGAATTTCAACAATTACTGACTGCTTCCCTATATATAATATCTTTTAAATATTATTGATGATTGCGGAAAATAATATGTAATAAAAATTGATTTTATATAAATAAAAGTAAAATGTTGAAGATAAAGATTTTTTAAATTCAAATTTCATTATATACTTAATTTTTAAAATTTTATATAAAAAATAAAATATAATATTTTTATTTTATAAGAGAAATATATTTTTTTCGTATTTCATAATTAAATTTAAATCTAGTTGATAGATAAAATCAACTCAACTAAATATTAAAATAATAAAAGAAATAGATTTATAAAGAAAAGGAATTTATTATGTAAGATAATTCATATTACCTAAGAACCTTGGTAATAAAATTTGACATATATTTTATGCACGAAAAATATTTATTGCCAAATTTTACTAATATATCTCTTTGAGAAAGAAAACACTGATCCGAATCTTATGTTGGAGTAAAAAATATTTGTTCCAAAATCTTGACTATAATATTATTTTTGAAGGGTCAGTTTTATTTAGCTTTTAAACTTTATAAAAAAAAATAGTTTTACTTTTTTATTTAATTTATCTTATTAAAATTTTTAAATTTGTACTATTTATCAAATTACTTAAAATGAGAGGAAAAGTTAATCTTTGTTGACGTGGCTTCCATGTCAGCAATTAATTAATTTTTAAAATTTAAAAGTTCAAAAAATTTATAAAAAAGTATTTAAATTATTAAAAAAAGTATAAAAATATTTTTAAATTTAAAAAAAATAATTTATTGCTAACATTGTATACATGTGGACTACCATATGAATGTTACATCGCAAAATTAAGAGAGGTTAACTTTTCCTTCCATTTTGAAAGTGATTTAATAAATAATACAAATTTAAAATAATTAAATGAAAGAATAAAATAACTTATTTTAATTAAAATAAAATAAATTATTATGAGAATTTTAATCTTAATATATTGGCAGAAAAAAGGAATATTATTTGCCTTAGAGATTTTATTTTTTATATTTGTCATTGATAATATAGGTATGTATAAGAAATGAACCCTTAGAATTCATTTAACATTTGCTTACTCAACCTAAAAAGAACCCTTAGAATAGTAAAAAGAAGAAAAGGTGAAATCCTGTCTTTGTAGTTTTGGAAAGTTAATTTTAGTCTCTATTCTTTTTAAATTTGGTCACTTTTAGTCTTTATGTTTTTTAAAATTTGAAATTTTATTGGTGACACAAACAGTAGTAATTAAATTTATTTGGTTAAATTTAATTATTAGTCTTGTACTATGTATACAGTTCTATATTTAATCTATTTTCTCCAATTGGATCATTTTAAGTTTCTATACATTTCAAATTTTTAAATTTCAGTTTTGATTCAAATGACACTTGTTATTTACTAACTGAATTTTTAGTTTAATGAGTAATAATAAACTGATATGAGAATACATATATAATAATATGTTAGGTGCATCATATTTAAGAAATAACGTGACAAAATTTAAGTTTAAAAAACCCTTAATTTTATCATAAACTTTATAATTTTAATTTATTCAAATAAACACTTAGGTTTAATTTTGTCCAAACAAAATATAATTTTTTATTATTTATACTTAAAATTAATACACCTTTTCATAATTTAGTACAGGAAAAGTTAAAATTATTAAAATTTAACCCCTCTGATTTTAAATTGTGGGGATTATCTGCTTGTGTTACTTCTACTAATAAATAAAATTGAAACATTACAAAAAATGAGATGGAAAAGGCACTTACAGGCTTGGAAGAATGGAGGATTTCAGGGGTAATTTTGTAGAGATCTTCATCAACAGGCAATCTTTTAGGAGGAACGACATCGTTTCCATGCTGCTTACTGCAATCATTAATATTGTTAGGCACATGGTGGTGGGGATGTCGATTATGATATTGATAGTGGAGTTTCCTTGGCGGTTCAGTCACGCCACCAACTCTCCCCGCCTTCTTTTCCTCCGTAACGAGCGGTCCTCCTCCGCCGCTGCCGTCTCTCTTTTCTCTCACTCTACTTACCTGCTAATTAAATATTATACCAAACCCCATTCATTCTCTTATCTCAAATTCAGCAAGATTCTTAGAAGAAGAAGAAGAGCTAGCTAACCTTTCTAACAGGAACATGATTACGAGGGTGTTTGGTTTTCAAATCATCAGTAAGATAAGGTTTGGGTTTTGCTGTTGAAGAGCTGAAACGAATCAAACCAGCTTCTCGAGCAGATTCAAAGTACTGAGTTATGGGCAGTTCATTTGCATGATCCCAGTCTCCAAATGCTGGAATCTGCCCACTTCTCTTGCAATTATAATCCTAGTTAAACAGACAAAACAAGAAAAATCCCACCTTAGATTTAGCTTTAAAGAAGAGATTCAAACAAGAAGAGAAACACAACTTACATCCATGGTGGTCGGCTCACTCGGCTGTTATTTTGAATCTAAAATAAAAATAAGAGCAAATTGAAAAGGTGTTAGGTAACTTTAAAGGGTTGTGTTTAAAGAAAGTGAGATGAAAAAGCTGAAAAGAAGATATGGGGATTCTCAAGGAAGTTAAAAGAAGATACAGATTCAGAAATTACACTGAAGAAGAGAATGAATTTACAGAAAGAAGGATAAGAGTTCAGTTCTTGTCTCTCATGGAAGCACAGTTCTATATATATTAAATAATAAATTAGAAGGATTAAAAGAGGGTTGAAAAGGCATGACAAATAGGGGCAAAAGTCAATGTTTAGGGCCTTGGTTTGTCAACTTTGTCTCATTATAATATATGATATGCAACTTAAACTTTTTCTCAAATCCTAATCCATGATTTCTTTTTCTTTTTTTTTTTTCTTTTTTTCAAAAAAAATTGAGGTAGAAGTGCTATTTTCACTAAATTTGTCTTGAAATATTTACTAAAATAATCATTTTAAATTTTATAATTATAATTATATTTAATTAATAATTTTAATTTTTATATGATTTATTATATAAATTAATGTAAATTTTGCGCAAAATAAAAAAATATTTAGTAAAATTAGATTTGGAGTCAATCTAGATATCATATGATATATATACATATATAAAATATAAAAAAAAGTACATACCTTGTTTTTTTGTCAAGTGGCGTTTTCTCTATTTTTTCTTTTTTAATTATTCATTAAAATTTAATTTTTATAATAAAATCATATTATAGATATATCATAAAATTTTTAAATAAAAAATCTTATCAAAATAAAAATAATATCTATTTATTAAGATTAACAAACATAAATGTAATATTATAGACAATTCTTATAGGTTATATCATCGATTAAGATAAGTAAATTATTTTTTTATAATAATTTTGATGATTTAATCTAATGGTGGTTTATTAAAAAATTAAAAAAATTTTAATTGATGATATATTATAAAAATATATAAAATAATATATTATAGTATATTATTTATGAGAATATATTAATTCATGCACGAGTTTAATATTTTTGAATTAATATTATAATAAAGATAAATTAAAATGTTATGTAATATATTATTGTTCTATGGTGATTTAATATGTGATAAATAATTTCGTCAATTAATCACCACAGAGTTATATATTATTTCTTATTAGATAAAATATATTTATTTATGATAAATACATAGATTTTATGAATTATATTCCTTGATAAAAATATATTAAAATAATCAATATTGCAATAAATACATTTATGATCAATAATGTAAAAATGTATTAATTAAAATAAATAATTAAAAATATATATTAAAAAAATTTAATTATCTATAATAATTTATACGCATAAAGGTTATTATATTTTTTTTGATTTAATATATTTATAATTTCTTATTATAATATATTATTTATGATAATATTTTAATTCAAAAGCATCTTCAACAATTGTCTAATTATTATATTATTACCGTTAAAAACGTTTAAATCATAAAAGTAATTAAAATACGAAAAATACAATTCTAGTTTTTTATAACTATCGTTAATTGAATTTGTGAAGATAATTATCATTAAAAACATTCATTTTATAGAAATAAAATTAAAATATGAAAAATATAAAATTTAACTTTATTAGATAAATAAATTTATGACCTATATTTACAATAATTTTAATTTATTTAGATTTCTTTATAAATTAAATTTAGACAAATAAAAATGATATTATAAGAAAATTTGAATGGATGAGAAATATTATTTAGAGTATCAAGGGGCAAAGTTTTATAAATATGTACTCTATATTACTAAAAAATGGTAAACAAAATTATCATCTATATTTCTAAATATAATATTTTTATATAATTTCTATAGTTTTTCATTTACATTTCAAAAGAAATTTAAATGTGATCCTGAACATATGAGAAATAATAATAATTTTAATAAATTTATGATAATAATAAATATTAAAAATAAAAAATTTAAATACTAAATTCTAATTTTAAGAGATAATAGTAATTTAAATAGATTTATAATTTTTAAAACTTAGAGGATAATGTTAAGAAAATCAATTTTTTATTATAAAAATAAAAACAATCATGAAAATCTAAGCCAATCTCTCTCTCTATAACCTAAATTTTTGCATTTTGTTTTAACATTAAACCTAAAAAATGTTAATTTTTGTTCTGAAAGGTATGTAATTTTTTTTTTACTTAAAGAAAGATCAATTTTCTTATTTTTTAAAATGTTTTATTAGTTTTTTTCCTTTCAGAAATTTACTTTTTTTTTTTACAAAAATTATGCATCTTTCTTCAATTTTTTCAATTGCATTGATTAAATCTCCCAAATAATTTATTGCTTCACAATAATTTATTTAGGGTTTTTTTTATTCAAGTAATATAAAATAAGAAAATAAATACTTAGATAGGATAAGTGCCCTAATATTTATGAATCTAGGCAAATTGAATAGTAGGATAAGTGCCCTAATATTTACGAATCTAGACAAATTGAATAGTGTAAAACCAGTACCGCCTAACTAATCTGTGACACCTCTCTCCCTTGCCACCGATGACATCACATTTTAAAAAAATATTTTTTTTGGGTGCCGCCGTATTTTAGACCCAAAAACAGACTTTTTTTTTGTCCATGTATAATGAAAAAATAGTTTTTATTGGTGCCGCCAATGTGTCAGGCGGCACCCGATGATATTATTATAATTTTTTTAAAGCTGGTATATTAAATTTCGAGTATTGGAACCCAAACTCATGACCGATGGGTCACTTCGGTGGCAGGCTGTCAAGCTGGTGCACCTTGACACGGGTCCGAGTTCCAATACCTGAAATTTAATATACCAGCTTTTTTTCCAACTTTAATTAAAATATGATTATTATTATATTATTTTTATTATTATAAAAGGGGGTTGGTTTGATCCCCAAGCCCCCACAAATATCAATCGAAAGGAAAAAAAAAAAAATAAAGAGCTGCTAAAGGTCCCCTCACCCCGAAAATCAAAAGGAAGGTATGTGTTTTATTTTATTTTTTAGTATAATTAGTTATATTAGTAGTAGTTTAATATTAAGGCATGTTATTTTATTAAAAAAGGTTAATACTAATTATTCCCCCATCAGATCATTCACCACACGAAAGAAAAAAAATCAGATCCAAGTGAAGATACCCCACCCAAAATCAAGAAGAAAAGGTTAGCTAATTAGTATTAAGGTTATTTTTTAGTAGTATAATTAGTTTTTATGTAGTAGTGGTTTATTTGCGTTAAAAGTTTCTTTTATTTAGTATTAAGGTATGCTAATTATGAAAATTATTATAATTGTGTATGTTTACTGTGTATTGTTCATTTATTAAGATATTTGGTTGTATTTTTGCAGTTTCAGAAAAAAAAATAGAGAATCAATTTTTTGCAACCATTCATTTTGATTGTGTTATTTTAGAAACAACCAACTTTTTGAAACTTGCCAGGAAATAGGAATGGGATTCAATATGAATGTGTCCGTCGTTGATATGAAATAGAAGGTTAGTGAAAAAATTTCTCGGTGTTGTGGAAGGAGGATGACGAAACTATTCTACAAATTTCCAATTTCGTCAAATCCTATCAAATTTATTCAACTGGAACTTTTAGACGATGACGACGTCGAGACAATGGTCGCATTGTATTGCCCGCCAGGGAGGGTGAACACTAAACCCATTCAGTTATTTGCTGAGTTAGTAGATGCGAAGCCAGTCGAAAATGTAACTCAGCTAAATCAATAATATGGAGTTAAAGACCTACGTATAGAGGTTCCTAGAATGTCTGTCGATAGAAAATCGTCTATGTGTGATTTTGGCTTCGATCTCAACGTTGGATGTTTAGATCAGTACGGTGGTAGGTTACATATACATCCAGTCATTATTGAAATCGATGCGCTTGGGAAAGATGGATCCAATAATAATGGTTGTTCTGATCATGAATGTGAAGATTTTAGTGACCCCAATTTAGACAATGTCCCAGATGATATCAACGACGAAGGATTGAATGATGGAAATGATCACGCCCTTTCGGTCGAAAACCTGAGTCGTGGCATCATCATACGCAATGATCCTGGGACCATATGTCGATCGTTGATCCCAATGTGGCGCATGCTTCCGAGTTTCCCGAGTACCTAGGCATAATACATGTTCCTTGATGTTAGTAAATCCTGAATCGGGAGAGTTGTTCATGGGTCAAAGATTCACGAGAAAAAAATGAGTGTGTCGATGCTATGAAAGTGGCTGACTCTAAACCGACGATCTATGTTGGTGAGTGTTGGAAGTTGACAGAAGGGTACAAGTGGCGGGTACAAGCTACATTTATTTAGAAGTCTCAGCAATGGGAGATACGGAAATATTTTGGGCCTCATACATGCACTTTTGCACTTATGATGTAAGACCACCGCAAGCTTGATTCAAAAACCATCTGCAACTGCATATTGGCAATGGTTAAGAGATGCGCACCATTCTTGTGTCCGTGCTAATTGTCAAAATGTAAGAATGGTTCTAGTACCAAGTTTCATACCAAAAGGTATGGTTGGCTAAACAAATGGCCATGGATCAATTGTATAGAGATTGGGATGCATCGTACAATGAACTCCAAGGGTGGTTAGCCACAATGCAAAAGTACATTCCAGAGACTATCGTTGAGTTGCAGACATTGCCTTATTACGACAGGGACAACCAACTACATCCGGAGAAAATAACTTTTCACCGAATGTTTTAGACATTTGGTCCATGCATTTAGGCCTTTCCTCACTGTAAGTCACTTGTCTAGCTAGATGAGACCTGGCTATACGGGAAATATATGTAGACCCTCCCCATTGCGATTGCACTAGATGAGAATCGAAACTTGTTATTGATAGCGTTTGCCATTGTTAAGGGAGAGAACATAGAGTTGTGGGTATTTTTCCTAGAGAACTTGCGGAGGTATGTTGTCACATAAGACAACGTTTGCATCATTTTTAATAGATTAAAGGGGCTAACCGCAATTAGGCGTTCGGGTGTTCTGTGGAGAACGTCTATTGCATCAGGAACATTGCGACGAACTTCCACAAGGAATTCAAAAATATGGATTAACCCAAACAAGTTGTGAAGATCGGTAATTATCTGTCTCATTTTTTTGTATGTTTAGAGTTTGTGAAATGACACGTAACATGTTGTAACGGTCTAGGGTACGAGTTGGAACCACATCGATTTAGACGGAGACTGGTTGACCTCCAAGCCAATATGTAAGTTCAAACAAATACTACATTACAATAATGGTTTGGGAGTATGGAGCCTTGGCAATGGTCTCAAAGTTTTAATGACGGTTCGTGATATGGTCATATGACCACCAACTGGTAGAGGCTGTTCACGCGGTGCTGAAGCATACATGACATCTCTTAATTGCACCTGTATTCTCAGCTACTTTCTATCGGATGACCACACTGATGCTGAGAATGAGGCTCAGATACGTAAATCAAATGAAAGCGGGGTTCGTGCATGTTGAGACAGTTACAAAGGCAATGGCAGTCAACAACTGAAGAGCAAGGACCATGAACGTTCAATTATATTCTTGAAATTTTAAAACTTTGCTGGTGATAGAGATCATCGGTTGTCGATCGGGTATCCCGCCTAGGTCATACGGAGTTGATCTCCTAAATAGGCAATGCGACTGTGAGAAATTTCAGACACTTCATTACCTGCGTGTGCACGCCGTTGCAACATATGTTGATGCCTCCATCAATGTTGAACAATATAGCGATGAGGTATACACACTGGAACCCACGTTACATATTTGGGGAAATGAGTTCCCAACAATGCGGGATGTGTCAACGTGAGAAGTTCCTTCACTGACTTTTGAGTTGGTCCCAAACTGTAGTCTCCTTAAGAAGCCTAGAGGTTGTCTACATGACACTTGGATAAGAAATGACATGGAAATAAGGGAGAGGGTCGACACTAAATATTTTGGCGTGTGCAAATCAACAAGTCATAATCAAAGCAAATGCCCATATTGAAACTACCACCTGGGAGAGTCGTCTCGGTAGACTAGAATGTGAATTATGTATCCCATTTTGTATTGAATTTCCATTATTATTTTAACTTCAATTATTTACATATATTTGCATTATGTATCTCATTTTGTATTGAATTTCCATTCTTGTATTAACTTCAATTATTTATATATATTTGCGTGAACTTGATTGTCACGTATATTTGCATGAACTTGTAACATATTTGAATGGACTTGATAAGCACGTATATTTGCATAAACTTGTATCAAACATTTCATTAACATGAGACAAATTTTAGCTTGAAATAAAATTACTAGCTTGAAATAAACTAAACATTGTAATAATCTGAATTATTTGAATTAAAACCATCAAAATTTATGGTTTAATAGAGTTTTCTGTAGGGTGTATCGTTGTGATGGCCTTCTTTTGCGTTGTGGGTGCTCCCGATGGTTAATGTCCATATCACTTAAACTAACATTCTCATCACCCATAGGCGATCTCCGAGGTGTACTGAGCAAACTCGAAAAATCGTGTGTCACAAACGTTTGCTTGGGAGGGGTGTAGTACTGGGGTGGCAATGGGTTAAATATGTCAAATATCATTGGTGAGCTCGGTTTTTGATAGGAATTGCAACTGCCCATCTCCGGGTGTATTGAGCAACATGAGTACTCTGGGGCAAAACTGTAACCCTCCATATCTGGATGATAGGAACTATCGGTCAAGTGTACGTATAACAATAAAGGTTTCAGCTCGGGTTCAGGCTCGAGGACGGCTTTGTAGGGGACCTCATCGTTCCATTTGTGGAGGGACTACCATCAATTGGCCACCATATAAGTAGGACAACCCATTTCGCATGTACAACTGTTGGTAGTCCCTCGAGGGAGTGAAATTAGGAAAACATGATTCCAAATGAGGTATTCTCTCCAACCGGGAGTTCCACAACACAATATATGGTTGATGCTCTAATGCCCAATTCTTTGCATGTTTCCCCTTTTTGTCAATTTCGTGGACATCTTTGCCCAATTGTATAAGAACATTCGGAATATATTGACGGCACCCAAATTGATGAAACACTCGATCCTTGGCGTACCACTCCACCATTTGACAATTTATCACAGGTGCATTAACACACCACACGAGTGCATGGGCTCTAATTAATGAATGAATGACGAAAGAGACGTCTGTCACGATATACGACATCCACACGAACTGCATAATTAAACACATGATTAAAATACTAATTACAATGTAATTTAACAAATAAACTAATTACATGACATTAATATAACTTAATTTTTTGGAAAAAAATTACCCCATCCCCGACATATGCCTCGATCATCTGTTGTTATACAATGAGTGTTTCTGACTTCCTAATATTTGGACAAGTATACCATTTAAAAATATAAACCAGACTCGTTAGAACATATTGATCCAAGTTTAAAATTTTTTTACCTATTCACAAGTGGGAACACATGTACTTGGTGACCTTCTAATGCCAGAAATGACATCCTGTATAGCGCTCAAGATTGTAGCAGTATAAGACAGCCACCTATATCTTGTGTTTTGTGCTTTGTCTACCGACAAAGCTCACGATATAGCGTCGCTAGTACTGCCAAACCCCGACTGTAGGCATAGGCACCTTGCAAATCAGTTAGTAAGGGTAGGTATATCAAGTGGACTCTATTATTATTGGAATCCGGCATAAGTATCCTCTATAAGCTGTAGTATATAGGCCTGGGGAGTTTGTATCTTCTCCCTCTCGATCACACAATTCGATAAAGTTTCAAAATTTGTCTTTAGCCACGAAAATTTTAAACCCGCAAATTTATCGGTACCATCACCGGGAGAGCATCCAAGCAAGTCATAGCAGAGCACTGTAGGATCTGTTATGAGGCTTGAACCTATAACAGTCCATTTTTTAGTTGTGCCGAAAACAATGGTTTCGGAACCACAATTCGGACGTACCAGTTTGTAAATATAATATTAATATTTACGAGATTATTAGTGCTATATTAATTTTTGGTTAAAAAATTTAATGTTTAGGTAGTTAATTAATTAAAAAGGACCAAATTTTAAAAACTAAAAAAAATTAATTTCTATTAGTTATAGAGTTAAGTGGCAATGGAAATATAAATGGAGAGATTCAAGTGGAAATTATACCATATGGTTGATTAATAGGATGATTAGTACATGTTATAATTGAAATATTAAGTTAATATTAAGGTTAAAAAGGTAATTTGGTTAATAATGAAATAAAACAAAAGATGATAAAATATCATCATCTTCTTTAGTACTCCCACTGAAAATTCAAGCCAAGAAACTCCATTAAAGGAGCTTTAAATTCGACAAAACAAAAGCTAGTGCATGTAAGTGTTTTCTTGACTTATTTGTCATGAATTTTATATTTTTTTGATTGTTGTCTTGAGGTCTAGCTAAATTTACCATTGATGATTTTGAATGTTTTTTTATGTTAATTGGTTTTGTTGGAAGCTTGGTTGTTAAATATAATTATATTGTAAAATAATTTTTAGTAGTTTTGAGTTTAAGGATTAAATAGATTAAATGTGAAATTGGAAGGAGTTTATTGAAAAATTTATGAATTTAGGAGCTATTTATGTAGGGTAATTATTCGAAAAAATTTGGGTATATGAAGTAATTAAGAAAATTTCTTGTTTTGATTTTAGGGACTAAATCGAATAATGTGTAAAAGTTTGGGGTAGATGTGAAAAGTTGTAAATAGGGATAAATTTATATTAAATTGAATATTATATGAAATTGAAATTAATAATTGAAATAAACTATTTTATATATCAAGAGCAAGTTGATAACCGAGGAAAAGAGAAAGTTGCTAAGTAGTCCCTAAACTTTTACAAATTCTGCAGTTTAGCCCTAGTGAGTTCGTTCAGTTTAGTTTAGTATATTTTGAAATGTATTGAATTAGAAATTAGTTGCTTAATGTTCAATTAATTGTTCGATGTTAATTAGAGTGAATTGAAGTAGTAAATTACTTGGAACATTGTTTAGTGATATTATCTTATGAGTCGGATGAACGTAGGATAGGGTACAATTGTCATGCCAATAGATTATAGTGTGCGTTGTACATAATTTACTTGTGACGAGGCAATGGTTCCTAATTTGTGTTTATACACTGAGTATACTGAGGTTCAACATTTGTTGCAAACTATCATGTTATATTACAATGATTTTGGCGTGTTACCTGGGGTGGATGTAAAGAGCTTGCCATTTGGTGCCTAGGCGTGTTTTCGGAGGGATGTTAGCTTACGGGCTAGGCACTTGGTGCCAAGGCATCTTTTCGATTGGATTGACTCGTTTGAGCTTTTGGCGTGTTTTGGATGGATAACTGTGTACTCATATCTGTATATCGTTTATCGAGCAATACCTCTAGTGTTAAAAGACTTGTTTTTAAATTGTTTGAAAGTTGATCATGAACTTTGTGATAGCATTGTGGCTTAATATTGAATGATCTCGTATGATTGTATTAAAAATGTAACTTGTATATGATTGTATGTATATACTCACCTCTTAATGATTATGGTTGACAGGAAACACTGCTTAGTACTCTTGTTATTATAAATGCTATGTTTAATTCGGTAAGCTTTATCGTTTTAACCATTGAACTTACTAAGCTCGATCAAGCTTACTCGTGTATCTTCTCTTATTTGTTTTGTATATTACGTTTTTGTGGAATCAGGTGATCAAATCAACTCAAAGAATCATACTATCCAGATATCTTTTTGGTGGTTTTTGATATGTTTATATTTGGGTTATATGGCACGAAATAGATGTGTTTTGTATTTATGTCGAATACATATTTCTGTGTTACATATTTGGTTGATGTAAAGTTGTTTAAACTTGGTTTTAGATCACTTATGTATGTGGCTTTTGTGTTTGGAATGAAGTGTGCATTTAACATTAGTGTTTGGTTAGTTGATATAAATCATCTTGAAATGTTTGAATTGTGGTAGGATTGAATATGAATAGATAGAATAAAATGGTAAGTTAGTATGTGTTTTTAGGTATGAACTCATAAGGTAGAATGTAACTTATTTGATATGATTTGTGGATAAGTTTGTTAATTGAATTGTGGTGTCAATGAAGGCACATTGGTTAGGCACTTAGGTTGGTTGATTTTGGCATGTTTCGAGCTTGTTTAAGTTTGTTTTTAATAGGTTTGATTGATGGTAAATGAGTTGCTTGATGTTCAAGTAAGCACGTTTTCGTAAGCTTGCATTTGAAGGAAAAATTAGGGGCACACAATCTGGGACATGGGTTGTCACAGGGCCGTGTGCTGCACATGGTCTCTTTACACGACCATGTATTTCAAGTCAATGTGTTACACGGTCTGGGACACCACGACCGTGTGACCCAAAATCAATTTGAACACGGTCTAGCACACGACCTGCGACATGGCTGTGTGAGGGTATTTATATTGTTACAGTGCCTGGCACACGACCTGCGGCACGATCGTGTGGCCCTATTTTGAATACCCACACAGGTGGACAAACGGGCTGGGACACATCCATGTGTTCTATACTTTGAATGCTCACATGGTTTGGACTATGTCACACAGCCGTGTGATCGCTGTTTTAAAAAATTGTCAATTTTTCCAAACTTTCTGATTTGTTTCCCAAACTATTTTTAAGGCCTCATAGGCTCGGTTTAAAGCCTATAAATGTATTTCTACCTTAATTAAAATGAGTTATTGAATGTTATTATATAATTTGCATAATTGTTTCTATTTGCAGTTAAAAGTTCTGAATTGTAGGTAATACTCCGTAACCCTGATCTGGCGATGGAGATATGTTAGGGGTGTTAAAGAACCAGTTACTGCATCATTTTCCACGGGGAGCCCTAATTGCATTGCGACATCCTCCAGTGTGATGGTGCATTTACCACACTAGAAATGAAAGGTGTGCGTCTATGGGTGCCACCGATATTAAGTCACCCCTCAACTCAAACACACGTATTGATGTCGTTGATCCAAATCCCGCAGCATCTAGGTAGGGCATAATCCGTTCATCCGGTTGGTAGCTCGGACCATGGCCATGTGGCCTCAACATGCGGTACGCATCCTAATCATATTAAATTTTAAAATTGGTTAAGATCTCACAATTAAATAAAAATATTAGGTGTAACTATTATGAAAATTACGTGCACCGACAAATGGGTCGTCCTTGTTGTGTGATCGTCTGCAGTAATTAAAGAACCCATATTGATATATGCATAAAAAATAAAAAATAACGACAATTATATTTTTCGAAGCCCATTTTCGTAATCAACAAAAATCTAATTACTCAGACAAACATATAATGTTCACTTTTATATCTTAAAATATACAAATTATTATTAAAAAAAACATACAATAGTCAAACCAATCTTAATATAACTTTCAACACAAATCTATCTTAATAAAAAATTTTAACAATTCTAATCATTCCACTAAAATAAACATGCACTACCAAAGCTATCTTAATAAACATACACTACAAAATAAAATAAACATACATGCAAAATAATATAAACATACTTACACTACAAAATTGGCATACACAGTTCTAATTCTTTTTAAAAAATATAATATTACAAATATATTAACTAACACAATTCTAATTATTTTTTAATATCTAAGTGTTTGTAATATAAAAATATCAAATATGAAAAAAAAAAAAATACTAACCTTTTAACACAAATAACATGCCTTAATACTAACATTAATAAACTACTACTAAAATATAACTAATTATTACTAAAAAAAAGTTACAACATACCTTCTTTTATCTTTTCATTTTCGATGGGGTTGGGGGACCTTCAGCAACAATCTATTTTTTTCCCTTTGAATTGAGAAATCTGTGACCAAACCAACTCTCTTCTATAATAATCATGAAACCAATAAAATAATAAAAATTTTTTTAAAGCTAAAAATAAAAAAAATATTCGGGTATTGGAATTGGGACCCATGATCGATGGGTGACATCGGTGGCAGGCCATCAGGCCAATGTCTCCAGGTAAAGTCACCAGTCAGTCATGGGTCTGGGTTCCAATACCCAAAATTTAGTATACCAACCTTTTTTCCCAACTTTAAAAAAAAAAATTATAATAACATAATCGAGTGCCGCTTGACACATCAATGGCACCAATAAAATTATTTTTCTCTCATTATACATTTACAAAAAAATGGTGTATTTTTGGGTTTGAAATACTGGTGCTACCGATTGCTCAAGTGACACCTAAAAAAATATTATTTTTTAAATGTAATGTCATTGGTGGTAGGGGAGAGAGATGTTGCCAATTGGTCAAGCAGCACCGGTTTTACACTATTCAGATTGCCTAGATTGATAAATATTAGGCCCTTATCCTATTTCAATATATATATTATTTTTTATATTATTTGGGTAAAAGACCCTTTTTTTTAATTTTTTAATAAATATTTGTAACCAATACTATTTACGTAGAATTTTTGAATAAGTATTTGTAACCAATACCATCTGATGTTTGGTTTAGAGTCACATGTAAATAGAGTAGTGTTCAACAACTTTTATATTTGCATAATATATATATTTGCTACATTTCTAACTATTGCATCCTTATTTACTTTTTTTTTTATTTATCATTAGCAGGTCACAGTCAACAACAAACCAGACAATGCATAACTCTACTTGGTCTTTATCCAATTTTAAGGTATTTCTTACTTATTGTATATTTCTATTTTTATAGTCTTATTTTTTTTGTAATTTCTCCAATTCGGTCTAGACTTTAGGCTCGAATTCGGAAGATTACATTGGCCACGGAGATGACCTAGCAAGCTATCAGAGTTTATAAAACAGTAATTTTAAAAAATTTATTTATATTAAAAGAAAACTTAGCATATTTTCAGAAAAAAAACTCATGATGTAACAAAAATCAATTAAGTAAAACATTTTCCTTATAACGATGACTATTTTTGAAAACTTAGTTAACTTCCACTTTTTTTATTCCTCAAAATTTATTTATAACTAGCAGTGAATAAGTGATATTCAACTTAGTTTTAATTAAGTAACATCAGAATTATTTTATGCATAACAAATTCTAAATCCATGATTCAATATCCTAAATTAAAATTAAATATCATGCATGCTAATAAATCCTAAACTTAAGTCCAATGTCATAGTTCAAATAAAACAATACAGTACCAAATAGTAGAAAATATAATATAAAGACTAAAATACTTTTTAATAAGATAAATTATCTGAGCCGAGCCCTTCATATACTGAGTTCGTGTCCTAGCCTGATGGGTTATCTGCAAATATGGAAAATAGGGGGTGAGCATAAGAAACTCAGTGTGCGTTCAATCACAAGAAAATCAGTGTGCGTTCAATCAAAGAAAATCAGTGTGAAACAGTAAGCATAACATGCTAGATATAGTTCTTAGCATAAACACATTCGTATAGCAAGTTACAATTTTCACAGTATCGGTTTATCAGAATAGCACATCACTATAATATTTTAGAATTGGCAGTTTTGTATGCACATGCTTATGAATGGAAATGCAATTTCAGTTTGTCAAAAAAGGTCCTACCCCACCGCTACACGTCACACTATGAGTTCCCCAGAACTCATCCAACCTTATAACTCTGGGTTGTGGATACACAACATAATTGCAGATAAAAGCTACCACTGGGTTTGTAAAAAATTATGGATAAATCGTCAGTATTTTTAGATAGAAACATTTGTAGATAGACTATCACTTGGTTCGTGATCGAACCATATATTTGCAGATAAATTTCCACTTATTGTGGATGCATAATATATTTGCAAATAAGAACTATCACTTGGTTCATGAATGAACCATACTGTTTGCAGATTATTAAACTGCCTGTACTTCCTCTGTACAGTCGTCCTACCCCATGTAATGATAAACTAAAGAGTCTAACTGACTTCTTGAAAACAAATCAGGAAATATCATGGCTAGAATAGTAACTAATGGATGTCCTAACCGCCTATGCCACTAAATTATCTTTCGGTTGACATCTTTATTGTCTCCAAATAAGGCTTAAGACATATTGGACGATCGATCCAGATGATATAAGCCATCACACAATCTACTACTGCTAATCGTCTTCCCTGTCTGAAGGTCCTGAGAGACACAGTGATCAGGAAAGAATTCAAGTTTACAATTGAAGGTGTTAGTGATAGTACTAACAAATAAAGGGTTAACCGAGAATTTAGGGACATAAAGGATAGAGGATAAAAAGATACTGGGAGTACAAATAATAGAACTTGTTCTAGAGACGGAGGTAAAGGAGCCATTGGCTATTCGCACACTATCTTTAGATGGACAAGTAGTATAGTTAAATAAGCTTTTGTTTGACCGTATCATATGTCTATTCGCACTAGAATCAATAAAACAAAAATTAAAAATAGATGGAGCATTTAAAATAGTACCCGATGTCACATGATTAGACTTAGCAATCGAGGTAAGAGCCCATTTAAGAAGGGAACAGAGTCTTTCCAAGAACTTGAACCTGAATCTGATCATATCAGTATTCAACCCAGCCAAGAAATAAAAAATACACTCCTTTTCGACCATCTTCTGAAATTTTTTGGCATCATTGGTACAATTCGCTTGAAAATCTTAATAATAATCAAGTTCCTACCACAACCCACTTAATTTAGCAAAATATTGAGAAATCGTTAACTCCCTCTATTTTATACCATGGGCCTTATTATGAATCTAAAAATTTTGCACATCATTCCCAAAATGAGAGTAGGTGAGAGCAGTAGCATTCCAAACCTTTTTCGTAGTATCAAGCATGAAAGAAGTTTTGGAAATATGGGGTTGCGTAGAGTTGATAAGTCATGTCATAACAAGACAATTCGCTAAATCCCACTAACTAAAAGTTGAATCTGTGAGTTCAGGTTTTGATGGTTTATTGGTGATGTATCCCTGCAAGCCACGAGCCTTGATAAAAACAAATAAGCAAGACCTTGATTAAGTAAGGTAATCATGTCCACCAAGCTTCACAGGACTAATTTCCAATGAGGGATTATCGGTTGCAATCACGAGCTTTTCATCCTTAGACATAATGCTAAAATTGAACATATCGTGATAGAGGTAACTCGACTGTTTGGCAAATACAAGGCTATACAGGGACTAAACTGAACATATCGTAATTTTTTGGGCAAAACTGTAAATAGAGGTTATACGACTGTGTGGAAAATGTAAAACTTAACTTACAGGGGAGACACGGTCATGTGGCAAGCCGTGTGAAAGGTTCTAGGCTATGTGATTCATGAACTAGCTAGGGTTTTCGAGGCACACAGTCGTGTAAGGGTCGTGTGGTCCACATGTCTGTGTGAGAGACCATGTAGCCCTAATATTACAAACGATCACTACTGATTCGCTTGGGAAAAGACACACACCTTTAACTGAGAGTTCAATCAGTGTTCTCCACGTCCAATTTTGATCCATTCCACCTAAATTTGGTCCTTCAAATGACATTTACACGCGAGTTAACGGTTGGTTTCAAGATTCGACAAGATTAACAAAAGATTTGGCAAGAACAGTAAAAGATTGATTAATCAAACTTAAGATTAAATTCGGATAGAAATATTACGAAAATATGGGTTGTAAACATCGGGAACAAGATGTACTTATCGACTCTTGGCAAGAATAGGGATGCTATTGATGACAAATCTAAACTCAGATAGAAAAAGTTGAATGGGGGATGATTTGATTCGGGAAAGCAGAATAATAAAAAAACATTTAAGATGGAAATATGGTGTAAAGAAAATGGAAAGAAAGTAAAAAGAGAATAAATAGAAAGATGGAGAACAAATCCTATTAGGATTTGAAAAGGGACAATATGAAAAGCTAATTAGGAAAAAAAGAGAAACAAATGGGAGAAATCTAATTCTATTGGAATTTTGAGGAAGGGAAAGATATGAATTCTAGTTGAGAAATAATTGGGTAAATTCCTAGGGTTTAAATGTCACATCCCAAAAATCGGGCTAGTAGAATCAGGATTGTAAATTAGGGGGTTAATGAACGAAAATTCGTAACCAAAAATCATAATTAAGTTAGATCATTAAAATAATTAGGAATTAATTAGATAAAATATTAAAATAAATAGAATTAATAATTTTAGGTTAAGAAATTAAAATTGAGTGTTCCAGAACGAATTTGGTTAAAACGAATTTTAAAAAAAAAATCGGGTTTGAAAATAATTGAGAAAATTGTGTTTTAATTAAATTAAGGACTGAATTGAAAAACAAGGGAAATTTGACAGTTTTTAAAATGCAATTTCCCTTTAATTTTTTAAAAAGAGTGTTCATCTTTCTTGCTTCTTTAAGAACCCGACGTCCCTTCCCTCCCATTATGCTTCACATTTAAAATTTCCCCAAATTCAAATATGATATTTTCTCAAAATTAACTCGTCCTTAGTGATTTTCTAGCTATCCAAACACCTCAATACCTTCCAATTTTTTTAAAAAAAAATCATTAAATCCTCATCAAATTTGTCATTATCCTTTTTAACATTTAACTTCGGATTAGCTCCACAACTTGTTGTTTTCTTCAAATTGCGATAATTTCTTGACTTATTATGATTTGATTGAGATTTCTATTTTTCTAATTCGGAATTTAATCGAGTGTGTTGAGTGTTTTTAAGATTTAAAGCTTTTTAATAAAATATTGATTCAACAATGGTAAAATCTAAAATAATGAATAAACCTACAGTTTTTTATTTATTTCTAATCAATTTTTAACTAAATAGGTAGGATTTGAACTTAATTGATAGATCAGTATCCAATTTTAATGAATTTTGAGTTTTCCCCTTTTGTTTGTTTTCAAAGTTTGTTAGAGAAAACCCTAAACCCTAAATTGAACCAAATGTAAGGCTACACAGGGACTAAACTGAACATATCATAATTTTTGGGTAAAACTGTAAATAGAGGTTACATGACTGTGTGAAAAATGAAAAAAATTAACTTACAGGGGAGACACGGTCGCGTGGCAAGCCGTGCGAAAGGTTCTTGGCTGTGTGATTCACGAACTATTTAAGGTTTCTGAGGCACACAGTCGAGTGGGGGGCCGTGTGGTCCACATGTTTGTGTGGGAGACCATGTGGCCCTAATCTTATACACGATCACTACTGATTCGCTTGGTAAAAGACACATACCTTTCACTGGGAGTTCGATCTATGTTCCTCACATCCGATTTTGATCCATTCCACCTAAATTTGGTTCTTCAAATGACATTTACACGCGAGTTAACGGTTGGTTTCAAGATTCGACAAGATTAACAAAAGATTTGGCAAGAACCATAAAAGATTGATTAACCAATCTTAAGATTAACGTCGGTTAGAAATATTACGAAAATATGGGATGTAAACATTGGGAACAAGATGTACTTACCGAATCTTGGCAAGAATAAGGATGCAATTGATGGCAAATCTAAACTCAGATAGAAAAAGAATGAATGAGGGATGATTTGATTCGAGAAAGCAAAATAATATAAAACATTTAAGATGGAAATATGGTGTAAAGGAAATGGAAAGAAAGTAAAAAGTGAATAGATAGAAAGATGAAGAACAAATTCTATTAGGATTTCAAAAGGGACAATATGAAAAGCTAATTAGGAAAATAATAGAAATAAATGGTAGAAATCTAATTCTATTGGAATTTTGAGGAAGAGAAAGATATGAATTCTAATTAGGAAAGAATTGGGTAAATTCCTAGGTTTTAAATGTCACATCCCAAAAATCGAGCTAGTAGAATCAGGATTGTAAATTAGGGGGTTAATGAACTGAAAATCGTAATTAAGTTAGACCATTAAAATAATTAGGAATTAATTAGATAAAATATTAAAATAAATAGATTTAATAATTTTAGGTTAAGAAATTAAAATTGAGTGTTCGAGAACGAATTTGGTTAAAACAGATTTTAAAAAAAATCAGGTTTAAAAATAATTGAGAAAATTGTGTTTTAATTAAATTAAGGACTAAATTGAAAAATAAGGGAAAATTGACAGTTTTTAAAATGCAATTTTCCTTTAATTTTTTTAAAAAAGTGTTCATCTTTCTTGCTTCTTTAAGCTTCCCTCCTATTAAGCTTCATATTCATAATTTTCCAAAATTCAAATATGATATTTTCTCTCAAAATTAACTCGTCCTTAGTGATTTTCTAGTTATCCAAACACCTCAATAACTTCCAATTTTAAAGAAAAATCATTAAATCCTCATCAAATTCGTCATTATCCTTTTTATATTCAGCTTCGGATTAGCTCCACAACTTGTTGTTTTCTTCAAATTGAGGTAATTTCTTGATTTATTATGATTTAATTAAGGTTTCTATTTTTCTTCAGAATTTAATCGAGTGTGTTGAGAGTTTTTAAGATTTAAAGCTTTTTAATTAAATATTGATTCAACAATGGCGAAATCTGAAATAATGAATAAACTTACAGTTTTTTATTTATTTCTAATCAAATTTTAACTAAATAGGTGGGATTTGAACTCAATTGATAGATTAGTATCCAATTTTAATGAATTTTAAGTTCCCCCTTTTGTCTGTTTTCAAAGTTTGTTAAAAAAAACCCTAAACTGAACATAATTCAAGGCATATACAGGGGCTAACCTGAACATATCGTAATTTTTTTTGTAAAACTGTAAATAGAGGTTACATGACTATGTGGAAAATGGAAAAATTAACTTACAGGGGAGACATGGTCGTGTGGCAAGCCGTGCGAAAGGTTTTTAGCTGGGTGATTCACGAACTAGCTAGGGTTTCTGAGGCACATGGTCGTGTGGGGGGCCCTGTGGTCCACATGTCTGTGTGGGAGACCATGTGGCCCTAATCTTACACACGATCACTACTGATTCGCTTGGAAAAAGACACACACCTTTCACGGAGAGTTCGATCGATGTTCCTTACATCCAATTTTGATCCATTCCACCTAAATACAGTTCTTCAAATGACATTTACACGCGATTTTTGGTTTCAAGATTCGACAAGATTAACAAAAGATCTGGCAAGAACCGTAAAAGATTGAGTAATCAAACTTAAGATTAATGTCAGATAGAAATATTATGGAAATTTGGGATGTAAACATTAAGAACAAGATGTACTTACCGAATCTTGACAAGAATTGAGATGCTATTGATGGCAAATCTAAACTCAGATAGAAAAAGATTGAATGGGGGATTATTTTATTTGAGAAAGCAAAATAATGAAAAAAACATTTAAGATGGAAATATGGTGTAAAGAAAATGGAAAGAAAGTAAAAAGAGAATAAATAGAAAGATAAACTTTAGATTTTGGTTCAATGAAAGTTGAGAAAATATTCAAATGTTATTTCTTTTTTGTATGAGTAATGATAATTGTCAATTTTGGTTCAATGACTTGTGAATTGATAATGTCTGAAGTGCATTGATAGTTGAGGGAATTGTACTTTATCATAAGGACAAAAAATATTTTATGGTTTTCTCAAATTCAGTCATTCCTAATGATAGTGATAATCCATTGTCTTATTATATAATGAAACCAAGTTAATTGTGTGGGTAACTTGTAGAGATGATAAGATCGCGTGGATTGACCAAAAAAGATGGGTCATATTTTATAATAATTATATGAATAATAAATTTTCGATTAAATAAATAATCATATTTTATAATAATTTTATGAATAATTAATTCATTTTAGATTAATTAATTTGAAGTGTGTTGATGCTCAAGTTATATTATTTTCTTAGCTTTTTGTTTGTTGTTGTGCTACTTTTAGTTTGCTTCCTTTGGTGGCTCTAAAAGTTAGAAGGCAAGGGAAAAATAGGGATAATACGTTTTCAATTTTTTAAAAGGAAAATGCTCCAAATTACGTATTAGAAATGGCTTGGGTTTCTTATCTCGATCTCGTCTAGAAAAGGCTACCGTAGCTTTAGATCGACTATGATCATCTCTGGATTTCGTTGAGGTCGACTGAAATGATTTACTGAATGTTCTTTTTTGGGAATCTCTATCTTCAAAGTCAGCTTTTCTCTTCTCTTTCCCGAGCTCTTCAGCTATGCAACCTCGTTCAACAAGTATCACAAACTCTTTTATCTCAAGTATGCCAACTAACAGTTTAATGTCTTCATTCAACCCATCTTCAAATCTCTTACACATAATAGCTTCGGTAGTCACACACTCTCAGGCATATCTGCTAAGTTGCATAAATTCTCGTTCATACTCAGCGAAAGTCATACGACCCTGTTTAAGTTCAAGAAATTCTTTACATTTCTGATCAATGAATCTCTAGCTAATATATTCATTGCAGAACTCCATCTGAAAGAATTCCCAGGTGACACGCTCTTTCGGTACAACCGACACTAAAGTATTCCACCAATGATAGGTAGAATCACGTAACAAAGATATGACACATTTCAAACATTCCTCGGATGTACATGACAGTTCTTCAAATACACGGATAGTGTTATCAAGCCAAGATTTAGCCCGCTCAGCATCATCATTAATTGTGGCCCTAAACTCTTCAACCCTATATTTTCTAATTTTATCAACAGGGGGCTTACTTAATCTCATCGGATCAATCATCGGAGGTATCACAAGTATTGAAGACGGATTATTCTGAGGTAAGGGTTGTTGCACAGTCGGATTAGTTCGAATATATTGAATAAACCAATCATTCATCATTTGATAGAAGGCTTGTTTAGCCTCCCCCTCTTGGCTACTCGAGGTAGATTAGGAATCAACTGGTACTGCCCCTTGTACGGGAGCAGGCGCTATACTTTCAACGTCATTAGCTACAGCTCGATCGGGATCCATTACTATACGAAAACATATTTTTAGATGTTAGAAGTCATCACAGTATCGAAATATAAAATATGACATGTATAGCTAGACTCACACGCGCTACGTTAGTCCTAGAACCGACTCAACCGTAACTCTGATACCAATTAAATGTAACACCCCTAACCCGTATCCGTCGCTAAATTAGGGTTACGAGGCATTACTGGACAAAACACAACTCAATATAGACGTTTAGTATAATTCAAGAATTTAACATTTATATGCAATTCGTTTGAATACAGGTTTAAATCTACTATTTCCAAATCAAAATATAAGCATTATATATATAAATTGAAATATATTAAGCTTAGTCAAATTTTATGTAAGTATAATTATAAATTCTACTTTAACCTTGTAAAACAAAAAAAAAAAAACATTTCGATCCTGTTAAACCATAAGAAAATAAGCCATTTTCGTATGGCTATTAATTATATATACAGTACATCAAAGTACGACTTCCAAAACATTATCTAGCCTATACATGCTATAAGTTAAAATTTAAACATTTCAATATCGAGACAATAGATAGAGTGATGATCTTTGCTGACGATCCCCGAGCCTGTAGCTTTGTTTTTATCTATAAAATAATTCCTTAAGTAAATTTATTGAGATCACAAATACCAAATATAATTACTATTCAAACATTGCTATCTTAAGTCATTTTAGTGATATCTAAAAGAATGTATATTTAATTAATACATATAAACGAATATATGTATATTCATTATATGCATATAACCAAGTTATAAACATACTCACTAACTGCATATACTGATTGCTAGTGTACTTATCGCTTGCATTTCATCGAATGCATTCATATATATAATTATTCAAATACATATGCCAAAAGCATATATTTATACTTATCAATTACATGTGCCGAATGTACATATATACTTATAATCCACATATGCCGAACGCATACACATATATATATCCTACAATTTTATAACAACCAATATACGTACTTACTCATTAAAGACAAAGATCCGAACATTTATATGCTCATCAAATACATAGAAACAAATGTTCATATATTTATCCATTACATATAACCAAAATCATATATATAACCAATGCATATAATCACTTAATTTAAACAGATTCACCGGCACTTAGCCTGTTAGGCTTAAAGCCTGATTCAGATCAGTAGCACTTAGCCTGTTAGGCTTATAGCCTGGTTCAGATCACCGACACTTAGCCTGCTAGGCTTATAACCTGGTTCAAATCACCGGCACTTAGCCTGCTAGGGTTATAACCTGGTTTAGATCACCGGCACTTAGCCTGCTAGGTTTTAAAACCTGATTCAGTACACCGGCTTTTAGCCTGCTAGACTTATAGTCTGAAATGTTTCACCGACATCAAGCCTACTAGACATAAAGTCTGAATTATCTCACTGGCGATAAGCCTTCTAGACACTGAGCCTAAAATCTCATTTCACATAAGTTGTAACTCATATTCAAACTATATATGTATATAAAATCCATACATAAAAATTCAACCTAAAATTTATAAATTATATTCTTGAACCACATGGATATATATAAAGTTCAATCACCAAATCCAACATTAATATCTCAATGATTCAACCAAACAAATTTATATATAACTTCATACTTTAGATACTAATACTAATATCATACTATTTAACTTATAACATACTATGTACATTTAACATTCGAATGTCACATATACCTATATAATTTCACACCCCATTTCAATAAAAAAACTTATACATGTACATATATACATACTCAAATCTACCATATATACATATATAATTTTATACTTACATTCGAAACAAGTACTTATACTTGTATACACATACATTTTCGAATTTAACATATACATATATAATTTCATACTTATACTCAATATAAGCAATTATACATATATATACATGCTTATTCGATCCAAACATATACAAATATATTATACATATATATATATATATGTAACATCCATACTTTTAATAAAATCCAAGAATTTATACTCATATATACATACCTATTCGAACCTCTTGTAAACATATATAACATTCAACATTAACTAAATTCAAAACTTATTCATGTATATACACATATATCAAAACTTTATATATATAAATATAACATACATACTTTTAACTAAATTCAAGAATTTATTCATGTATATACATATATATCCGAACTTTATATATATAAATACAACATACATACTTTTAACTAAATTCAAGAATTTATTCATGTATATACATATATATCCGAACTTTATATATATAAATATAACATACATACTTTTAACTAAATTCAAGAACTTATACATGTATATACATATATTATCCACTATTAGTTCTATATTATTGAACTTTAAACAAACTTTAGCTAACATACATGTAATTTGCATCATTAATATCAACTTACCAAAGTAAATTCTTGTATTCGGCTATCAATAATAAAATTTAAAGTTTCATTCAATTTTAATATATTAAATTTCAGCTTATCATATGTAAAATAAATATAATAAGCATATATTTAATTTAGATAACATTTAATTGCTAATTGACTTACCTCGGATATCGACGGACTCGTTCGACTATTCGACTACTTTCGTTTTTCCCCAGTCCAATTCCGTTTTCTTCGTTTCTTGATCTAAACATATTCAAATTTAGCCTTTTTATTCATCAAATGATTCAATTAAATCCAAAAATACATAAATAGGAAAATTACCATTTTGCCCGTAACATTTTACACTTTTTGCAATTTAGTCTTTTTTGTACAAAACACAAAATACACAAAATTTAATCACATCATACTAGGGCCGAATGTTCCTAGTGTTCATACAAGTCCACACATTTCATTTATTTCACATTTTAGTCCCTAAAAAATTATTTTCACAATTTAGCCCTAATTACTCAATTTCACCAAAAATTCAAAGACAAAACATGTTAATCTTTCACATATCTTTCATTTTTCATCATCAACTATCACAAAGTTCAAGCATTCATCAATGGCACATTTCAAAATCATCAACAATTCACAAAATTAAGACATGGGTTTTGAAGTATTCAAAGCAACGATCTCAAAAACGTAGAAATTATCAAAAAACCGAACAAAAACTAACCTTGAATTAAGCTTCAAAAGATGGCCGAACCTAGCTTAGGTTTCTTTCTTTTTCTTTTCTCTAGTTTCAGTCAAAATAAGATGAAAATGTGGCTTTTAATTTGTTTGTCTTTTAATATATTAACTTTATAATATAATATATTATTATAACCTTTATACATAATATAAAAACTATAAATTATAAGCATAATGCCGTCCACTATCTTGATTAATGACCTAATTTCCTATTAAGGACTTCACATTATAAAGACATTAGCAAGTTATCACTTTACACATTAATTAGTCAATTTCACATTTTACGTGATTAAGTCATTTTATTAAATTAAGCACACAAACAATAAAATTAATTCACGAAACTTTCACACATGTAAATTAACACATAATAAACACAGAAAATAATATTAAAATATTTTTCAGAATCGGATTCGTGGTCCCAAAACCACTATGTCTGATTAGGGTCGAAATCGGGCTGTGACAGTTTATTCATTTTTTTTCTTTTTGCAAACAGACAGGGCTTATAGGGAAAACTCTAATTGAGTTCCAATCGACCAAAGGAGACGTTCTTCCTACTCACAAGGTGAGGATTCTTAAGTGGTAGTGCTGGAAAGTTTTGGGGATTTTTTGTGCTTTTTCCTTGATATTGATCTACTATAGAATCATTTTAAATTGTAGTGAAGAAAGCATATTTCGCATTTAATTATTCTTTTGCTTTTGGTGAATTATTTTTTAGTCTTTTCTATAATTGCAACAATTGCTAATTTTTTTTTAAATGAACATTTCTATTAGTTCTAGTTGAAAACAAGTTTTTTTATTTGTATATGATACTTTGTATTTTCTTTCAATGTGATGCAATGCTGGATTTCAACAGTTATCGAACTTACTTTGGGATTGGAACGATATTGCTTGAAGACATGATTTGGGGTCAAAATGTTCTAATTTATTTTCTTGGAGCAATGAATAACTGATTGATGTAATAGGAAATGGTATTGGTTCACTTGCATTGGGTAATAATTGATTAATCTTCCAGCAAAAAGTAAAAATATTAATTAATTTCTTGTTCTAGTATGAGAAACCTGCATAAATTATCTGTTAACTACTGTTACTGCAAAATGAGTAGTAATATGTCCCATCCAATGGCAATGAAGGGAATTTTTTCTTTTTTCTTTTGTTTTGAAATGCATGTTCCCTTCTTTTTATCATCTTATGTTTTCCTCTGCTTGCAATGCAGTTTGGAACCCATGATGTAGTTGTCCTAAAACCAAACAAGGCTGATTTAGGTTCTCCTGCTCTTGGACAAGGTGTAGTTTACCGGTTGAAGGTAATTTTGACTTTATTACAGGAGCATTGGTGTTGGGTTATTTCTTTATTGGTTTTGTTGCTTCATATCATGCATGGTCTTTTTCTAAAATTCTTGTGCCACGGATTCATGCGCAATATTGAACAGGATTCCTCAATCAGAATTGCTTTTGGTGATGTACCTAAAGATGGTTTAAATAATCCTTTGCATCTTGAAAAAGTGGCAAATAAGGTCTGCTATTCTGAATTTGTTTTGCTTCTAGTTTTTTCATAGTTGCTTCTTCAGTTACACTGTGTCATGATAGTTTTCTTTTATTTTAAGTATTCATGTGGACTTAAACTTTCCCCAATGCATTTCAAATAAAATTTCAGTTACTTATTTTATGTTTGTTGAAAAATTTGTTCTGATTGACCTGGGAATCATATGAGAAGTCAAATATAATATTGTAGTGTTCATTTTTCTTATTAACATCTAATCATCTATACAAAGTTAAAACTAGATTGAAAACCGTGGAATTAATATTAACTACTTGGTTCATAAATTTGGAGTTGGTACTATCAATGTTTTGAGGTATGTTCTTTAGTGGCGTTCGTAGGGAAAGCGCCGCTAAAGGTTATGTTCTTTAGCGACGTTCGTGGAAAAAGCACCGCGCCGCTAAAGGTCATGTTCTTTAGCGGAGTTTATGGGGAAAGCGCCGCTAAAGGTCTTGTTCTTTAGCGGCATTTGTGGGAAAAGCGCCGCTAAAAGTTATGTTCTCAATCGACATTTGTGGGGAAAGCGCTGCTAAAGGTCATGTTCTATAGCGGCGTTTACGGGAAAGCGTCGCTAAAGGTTATTTTTTAGCAGCGTTTGCAAGAAAAATGCCGCTAAAGGTCTGTTCTTTAGTGGCTTTTTTCACATAAGCGTCGTAAAATTTAGCGGCGTTTTTTGTTGCGCTTATCAAAACGCCGCAAATTATTTTAGCTGTGCTTATATGGGCCCAAAAAATACCGCTAAAAACCTATTTTGTTGTAGTGTCAGCTAACGGCAGGACCAATCAGACATATACAGTTAGTCTCTAGTAGTTGCAATTACGCCCAAAAGCACTGTTCTGATAATTCGCAATTTACTTAATCATGAAGTCAGTCCATAAGAATTACCATGATTGAAAACTCATTATATACTCTTTATGAAAGTAATTCATCCAACTGCTTTGTCCAATTTCGTCTTCATGTGTGTTACCTTCATATTATATCCTTGATTCCTTTGAGTTAAATCCGTTCACTCAATACAATCATATTTTATCTTATTGTTACCATTGTGTAACAACCCGTTTTCAGTAAAATCAGAATAGTGTTGCGGGACCACAAATTTGAGGTCATAAAATTTATTTTAATATTATTTTATGGTCTACAGCATGATAGTATTATTGTATAAAAAAATTTGTTAAGAAATTTTACCGTTTGTATGCTCAATTTGTGAAAAAGGACTAAATCGCATAAAGTGCGAAAGTTTTGTTATAATAGCTAAAAGTATTAAATAGCTATAGAACTTTAAGTGGAGGTCCTTATATTAGACCATTAATTGAGTTACTGGATGTGCATGGCTTGGTAATTATGAAATTTTTAAAGTTAGGTAAGGGTAATTAGGTAATTAGCCAATTAAAGATAAAAATAAAATAAAACAAAAAAACTCATCTTCTTCACATTACACCAACTGAAATTTTTAGCAAAGAAACACCATTTTAGGAGCTTCAACTTTCGGCCAAATACATCCTTGCATATAGGTGCGTTTTTGTCCCGTTTTTAATAATTTTATGTTTTCGAGACCGTTGTAGCTTAATCTAGCTAAATGGGGGATTAATTTGTAATATGGTTGAAATTATAGGGTTTTTCCTTGAGATTATTTTAGTTACTTTTGAAGTTTAATGGAAGAAAATGAGTCATTGTTGTTAAATAAACAACTTTTGTTAAGGGATTTTTAATGAAATTACCAATTAGGGGTTACATTGTGAAATGTGAAAATTGTGTGTTAAATGTGTGAAATTGTGGAATTTATGGGCTGTTATGAGCATGTAGTAAATTCAGCTAGGCTTAGGTGTGGATGAAATTGCATGAATTTCATTTTTACGAGCCTAGGGACTAAATTGTAAAAAAGTCAAATGTTTAGGGGCAAAATGATAATATTTCCATAATATGAAATTAGATTGAATTGAATAGAATAGAATAAAGATTAAATTAGTTAAATTTGATTAAATAGATCAAGAAAAGACACGTTCGGAATTAGATCGTGGGAAAAATAAAGTAGTGGTTTGATCATCGATTCTCTCCGTATTAATCGAGGTAAGTTCGTATGTTTAATAAGCATTAAATTATACGTGTTTTAAATGCTTAATTAAAATAATTGTGATGATACGGCACAACAAAAATTCTCGATGAGGTATCGACAACGTATGAATCTCGATTGAACCTTAGGAATAGATAGGATACAAATGACATGTCATTAGGGGTTACCATGTTTTAGGTGCTGGTCTCGTACGTCCTACCGGTGGCTGAGTTTCCAGCATGTGTTGTGGTTACTTTACAGCTTGTGTGAGCAGTACCGTGTAGCTACATCTTGACTAACGGCTTGTGTGAGCAAACCCAGTGATGGCTCGAGAGTGAGCATTGATATGAGATATGAGATAGTGGTGGTTTTGACCATGTATTGGCACTTAGTGTGCGAGATACCCGAGTATCTGATAGTATTCCAAATGGTTCAACGGGTACAGTGATGATACAAAGTTATACGAGATTGATACAAACTAGTAGATGTATTCATGTGAAATACGGGAAGTAATTCATTTTGATATATTCATACATGACTAACATGATTGTGTATTATGTGTTAGGCTTTGGGCCAAACGGAGTTAATTTATGTCTTAATTTTTGCTTATATAAATTGTGGATGAATGGTAAGTTGTATTTCTAGTTATACGAACTTACTAAGCTTAATTGCTTACTCTATTTATTTTTTCGTGTTTTATAGTGCTTCGGAAGCTCGCTCGATTTGGAAGTTGTCAGAGATTGCGTCACACTATCAAATACTCATTTTGGTACTTTGAACTTTATATTTTGGGTAAATGGCATGTATAGGTGTTTTGGCTAATGGAGCCTATATGTCTTGTTGTGTTTTAGCCATTTAATTTGGCTTGAAAATGGTATATGTTTGGTTATACAGATATGTATAAATGACCTTATGGTATGTGGTGTTAGTTGCTATGTGAATGCCTTATTTGTGAATTGGTATTTTGGGTACCAAATGGTTGAAATTGAGATGTGGTATGCAAGTTGAATTTAGGCACAATGTCTCATATATGTGTTGACCATATAGGTATATTGTGGAAGCATATTTTGGCAAGTAATAAATGGTCTTTTAAGGTACCTAAGAGTATCATGATTGTGTGTGATATTATAACATGTTATAAACTTGATATTGGTTGGTTTTGAATGTCTATTTATGCCATGGTTGTATGTACATTGTTGAACTTAGGTTGGTACCAAATTGGGTGAGAAATATGGCTTGAAAAATAGTCTATTTTTGTCCACACGGGCAGAGACACGAGCGTGTGTCTCAGTCGTGTGTGACACACGGCCAGGTGACACGATCGTGTGTACCCTGATACTTCTATAGAAATCAAGTCAATAGCTTCACACGGCCTAGCACACAAGCGTGTGGCTTGGCCGTGTGGTACAAGTTAGTATACCCTCCAGTTTACACGGCCTGGCACACAGGCGTGTGAGGCCATTTTGAAGGGTATACTGCTTGACACACGGGCGTGTAGTCTGGTCGTGTGGTCTGGTCGTGTGACCCAAGTCAGTGAGTTACATGGGTTTGGACATGGGTTGGGACACGGCCGTGTGTCCCCATTTCAAATGCCCACACGGCCTAGCCTCACGGGTGTATGTCCCCTACACTTTGAAAATTTTCCATGTTTTCCTAAAAAAATTTTGAGTACTCGGTTTAGTCTCGAACCACTTTTAATGTTTATTTTGGGCCTCAAGGGCTTGTATTAGGGACCATATGGTTGTCTATGAATGGTTCTTAAATTGAATGATAAATGAATTCGAATTGTTTGATTGTTTGATCTATAAGTCTGGTAATGCTCTGTAACCCTATTTTGGCGTCGGATACGGGTTAAGGGTGTTACACATTGTGTCTTCTTAATGATTAATATGATTACTATCAACTAATGACTGTGATAAAATTGCTCGTTGGAGAACAAACAACCCGTGGCCACATTCCATATTTATCAATCCACACAATGCCAATGAGAGAATATCGTTAACTCTTTAATCGAGCTATGAATTCCATTGTTGCTAGTAAAGTCATGTCATACACAAGTCATGTACCCAACATACTGACTATCGACTTAATCATCTTTAGAGCATAAACCTCTATTTATATCAAAGCACATGAGTTACATACACATGGTCAGTGAATAACTTAGGATTTAGGTAAATCACACCATGAACGTCACAAGTGAATCAATTCACAAATGGATTCATAATTAATTCAACTTGGGTCCAGTCCAATGTATCATTCTTCCAATGAGTACATCTATGTCTGTACCCGTGGAGTCAACTGCTCCAATAACGAAGACTAGTCATCTCCCTAATTGAAATTGTAGACGACATAATAATCCTTTAAAGTATTTGAATCAAATGTCTACTCTGATTCTTTTACGATATTATGGACCTTTTTAGATTATCTACTAAAGTAAGTTGTCTTTCTTGCAATGTAAACGTTCTTATAGTGTCACTTATTATCAGTTTGAACTTAGACAATCAATGAGCTAGTATTTGATTGTCACAATTTTTCTATGTATGCAAAACATGAAAGACAAAAACACAAAAGATATAATAGCGAAATGTGAAATTAACTTTATATATTTATTTATTGTTCAAATACATAGAAAATAATTATATATTTACTATAATATGGGCACATTTCCCAACACTATGAATATCTACCTATTTTGGAAAAGAAAGATTGGGTTATTGAATTTTATTTTATCCCACTTGTTATTAAATTGAATTGACTGTGATTATCTCTGTAATCTTCTTTTGTCATTATCCCCATGCAAGATTGAATGTAAGATATTCGATTATGAAATATCCATTTGAATTGTGGAATATTTTAAAAGAAATATATGAGTAGCAAAATATGGTAATTTTATCTAAATCTCATTATGATTGGATGCACCTAAAGTCGCAATATTTTAAAACTATCAGTGAGTATAATTCTGTAGTATTAAGTTCTCAATTAAAATTGTGGGGAGAATATTATTGATGAGGACTTGTTAGAGAAAACTTTTTTAACTTTTCACACTTCAAATGTGCTATTAAATGAAAAACAATAAAGCTTGTCGTATTAGATTAGCTCCACTCCCTGAAGAGAATGTAGCAATATATAAAGATGTAATCTTTGACGTGGATGTAGTAAATGATTATATAATAATTGTGAAATGGATGATCATATTAATTCTTCTCACCACCATAAGTGGAAAAATAAAGAAATAAGAGAAGAACAAGAATTCCCAAGAGAAACCTTTAAGGAGTGAAGATAACTTATGTTATCGGTGTGGTATAAAAGACCATTGGTTGTGTACCTGTTGTATGCCTAAATATTAAGTATGATTTGTATTCTTTTTTAGATTGTAACACTAATTACTTAATTATTGAATTTCTTATTAGTAATAATTTTTCTCACCACTAGAAGTGGAGATATAAAGATAAATAATAGAACAATAATAGTTCTCAATATAACTCTTCAAAGAAGAGAGATAATTTATGAAAAATCATTGATTATGTTCATGTTGTACACATGAAAGTTTTATTATTTAATTAATATTTCTTAAAAGAAAGGAAACATATGTCCCGTAAACAATATAATAGTGCATACTACCCTAAGGGATAAGAAGCAATTATCCTTTTTGGTAACGAACGTACAAATCTTTGGTGGTATAAAATTAATTTAAGGTTCTAGAAGAGCTAATATTTGATGATAAAAAATTAAATTAAAATATATAAAATATTTTAAAATTATTTATAATATTAATCATAAAGTTTATACTAAATCATTAAATAATATTAATATAATACATATAAGAAAACCGGTGCATCCTAAGAAAACTAGTATGTACATGTAGGGGTGAGCGTTCAATCGAATCGAATGTAAAAATTTCAAGTTAATTGAGTTGACGAAATCTATTTTATCATCCTAACTCAATTTAAAATTTTCTCAAATCGAGTCGAGTGAGATGGAATTCAAATAAATTTAAATCGAATATATTTGTTCGAGTTAAATTAAAAAAAATAATTTTGGGTCCTTGTAGCCACTGTCACCCACCGTAATCAAATTTGTTATTAACTTTCTTCCCCTCATAATTTATCTATTAATCTTTTATATACGGGTTAGTTTCTTTCCTTGCTTAGTTGCTTCAATTATCTTCTAATTCTCGTCGCCATGTATTTTGAAATTAAAAATATATTAATTTTTAAAAAATGTGATTTTTAAAAATATATATATTTTTTAAAGATAAAATGTGAAATTAATACTAATAGAAAATTTTAACACGAATATTTTATGGCATCATCAATAATTTAACTTTAATAGAAATTGATAAAGATCCAACATGATTAAATAATTCAATAATATAATTAGTATAAAATGTGAAATATAATTCAATAATATAAATAATATACATAAATTTGAAAAAAAAAAGTTTTTGGAGTTTGAGAAAGTAAAAGAAAAAAATTGGGGGTTTAGAGGGAAGTAAAATTTTTGAAGGAGAAGTAAAAGGGAAAGTGTTTTGGGAATTTGGGAGAAGTAAAGCTTTTGGAGGAAAGCAAAGGGCATGGGGGAAGGGAAGTAAAAGAGTTTGATATTTGGTTTACTTGAATTATTCGAGTTATTCGAATTCGAAAATTCAAGTTAATTCGATTAACTAGATTAATTTGATTCAAATAATTCGAAATTAAAACTTTTTTTTTCGAATTTTTCGAATCGAATCGAATTTTGTTCACCTCACATATGCGTACATATATTATATACAAAAGTGGAATGAAAATGGAGGAAAATCCCCTATATACGAAACCATATTCGGAAAATGGAAGCCTTGAATGCAAGCTGTGTCCACACTTCACTTGGATTCCAGAGTGGTTTAATTGTTAGATAAAAACAGAGTGGGTGAGTTTGCAGTGAACTGAAAAGCCAAAATTTTAGGTTATCAAGGATTTAGTTGTACTATTTGGACAAAAGTGTTTGGATATTTAATATCCAAAAATAGATGATACAAACATGAAAGGATATACAAAATTGCATCATGATATTGTCTTTTGAATTTATCCAAATTTCTAATATAAATACTGGAGAGAGTTTGAATTAACTGGATACAAGTTGATGAGCTACCAAGTTAGCGGGATGCATGCGAAGCTAATAGACTTCAACATTAACAAAAATGAAGCTAGAGAGATTGCAAGCTAGCGGCGTTCGAATTTCTTATTCAGATTGGAGCCCTTCCAAAATCCAAATGAAAACTAAAACGTATTAAAATCGTATGTATACCAATGCCTTTATCAAGAGTTAAAACAGCAATTAAAGAAAAAATAGTAATGTACCAATGCACTGGTTGGGCCAAAATTGATTGTATTGGCTTTTCTTCATATCACATGGACTAACGAACAGTGCAATTCAATACATGCATCTCATCCAGTTTTCCAATTCGAGCACTACTTGAACATGGTTAGTATCCTGCAAACGTAGAGTTAAGCCCATGATGGTGCCTAGCAAAGAAGGTACATTAAATACGAATCAAGGTGAAGATTTATGTATTTTTCACATTTTTTAGACACTTAGTAGGCACTTACTGCTGCTCGTGTTGCAACACCAAAGATAGATGCAGCCTCTTGAAAAACATAGGCGACGTCGTGACAAGGAAGCATGGGTTGTCATAACGACGCGACGTATTCCCTAAATAACGCAGCCACATTTTTTAGAGCCAAGCAGGACTCTTTCTTTCAGTCAAATTCTGATTAGTCCAGAGATATTTTAGTCATATTAGTCCTCTAATCTTAGTCTATAAAAAGAGCTATTATAACCCTAATAGATGTGGAGAAAAAGAGTAAAAAGAGAACTTTGTATTTGAGAGAAGGTTTTTATTTTTTGGGATTAGGGATTTGTACATCCAGATCAATTTCTTCTCCATCTTGTACTCTCATTTTTTACTAATTAGTGAAAAGTTAAAGCCTACCTTACCTGTGGTTTTTTATCCTCCTAATTATATCGATCAGAGAAGTTTTTCCACGCAAATTTATATGTTTGATCTACTTTTCTTTTTGTTTTTTATTCGGATTGATTCACGACAATTATAATTCCATTAAATTCTCTTTATAAGTCTCATTTTTTGAATTTTCTCAAAATTTCAATGCAACGTATCTCAAAGTATTTTTCTATTATACTAAAAATTTGAGGGTGTTACATTCATAATATTAAATCTGGTGGTAATCAAATAACATTTTCAATTACTTTGGACAAACACTACAACTTTATTTAACTAATGAAATACTCTAACAGGGTAACATGCACAATAATTAAACCACTACTTCCAGTTTCATACTACATAGCAATATTGGTTATACCCCTAAAAGATTATAGAGCAATTTATACCTTTGTGTCATTTTTTGTTTTATACAATCCCGATTTTATATTTTTATTACCCGTTGGGGTCTTTTATTTTCCCAACTATTACTCCAAAAACAAACATTAATGTATTTTCTCGATTACATAAGCGTGATATGAAAATCATCTTCCCTTGCCGTGGTTTTGTTTCCAGAATAAATATTTTCTAAGCTAAACCAGGTACTTGTAACGCTCCAAAAATTTTCACTACAATAACTTGTATTGTTCCAAAATGAGTATAGTGAATGATTGAGAAAATTGGGAAATGAGTTTATTAAAGAGAGAGATCATAAGGAATTAATTTAATATTGGATATGGAAATCTAACGTAGAGAATTGTGAATGTGAAAATGTGGTAAAAAGGAATGAATCATAAATTTTAAAAAAAAGTATGATGATTAAAGTGCAGTTTCACCAAGTAGAGAAATGTGAGTTAATGATGATTATTTGGCATCACAGTGACTTGGAAAATGTATTGGTGTGATGAGGATCACATTTGGACTAAGTTGGATAAGATTGAAAGAATCAAGACCAACTTGCAAGTTTTCCATTTTCATCTGTGTAATTTTGATCACAAAAAGAAAAATAATAGAGTGTAAGAATAATTCAGAAGGTTGGATGCGATTAAGCATGGTGATTTAAAGTGGGCCAAAAGTTTTAAGTTGGATTTTGACTTAGCTATTTTTTAAATAAAATAAGGGAGGAAAGATGACAAAAAATTGTCTTCCACCCATTTTAGCAAACCCTCCCTTCTCTAAGGGGAAGAATATGCTCTTTTCCATTTTTCTCATTTTCTTCAAATCCAACCCAAATTTCAATCTCCAAACTTCGATTTCTCTAAAAAGTCAAGTAGCAAACCGATTTCTAAACTCATTCTCATCACCATCTCTTTCATTCAAACCTACGGTTTCATGGGTTCAGTGAGAGAAAGTTGAAGCTAGAAAGAGAAAGCTTCAAAGTAGGTTAGTAATGATATTTTCAAAATCTCTTAAGTGATAACTTAAGGTTATTTGTATGAGAAAGCTTTTTGAGCTTATATATTGATATTTATGTTCATATTTTAGTGTTAAGAAAAGGGAAAGTGGTGGGGAGTATGTAAGCAGTAGAATAGTTAGGATGCAATTAGCATACCATAGGGATTAGTATGTGTGCTTTTGAATGACAATATGGTGTGTTATGGCATAGCACGTTGGTATACGTTGGTCCCTTATATGTTTAGTGTGTTAGGTTGGATGCATAATTAGTGCAAAACGTGTGGTGTGGTTAGTTGGAATCTTGAATATCCAAGTCATAAATTGTAATAACAAGATATGTTAATGGATATATTCTGTCATAAATTAGATATAAAGTGGTATGTTCTAAATGTGAAATTATTGAATAAAGGATTGATCCAGAAATGATTAAACATTTGGTTGGTGAGATAGTGAAATTGAGACTAACTTTAACTATTTATGTGTATACCGAGAAAAGAGAAGTTGTATGATAAATTTGTAAGTCTTGTGTAATAAGAGACACCAAGCAGTTAAATTGAAGGAATAAATGTTCGACACCATTAAAAAACGTTAAAACTACTTTCCCCAACTTACATTAAAAAGCATACACCGAGCTCTCTCAAGTAGAGTTCTGTTAATCCTTTCTGCAACACCATTCTATTGTGGGGTACCGACAATTGTGCTATGTCAATCAATTCCTTCCTACTTGCAATAGTCTTTAACCTAAGGTGCGTAGAAGTAGAGGCCATTACCCGTCCTTAACTACTTCAAAAACTTCATATTCCATTTCTCTAGTAAAGTTTTCCACTATTTAAAAATCCCAAAAACTTCATTATTGTGCTTCATGAAATAGACCCAAACCTTCCTAGAGTGGTCATCAATAAAGGTTAGGAGATATCTGCTATCTCCTTTAGAGGTGACTTGAGCTAGACCCTATAAATCGGAGTGAATGTAGTCAAGTGTGGCCTTTGTCTTGTACTCTGCAGAACTAAAGTTGACTCATGTTTGCTTCCTATAAATGCAAAATTATAACTTTCCAACTCTTATTCCCGAAAGAAAACCTCTCTCATTTAAAACGGTCATACCTTTCTCACTTATATGACCAAGTCGAATATGCCACAAATAAGTTGACTCCAAATCCGTAATAGATGAAATTCGTTACGACGTCCCTCGTCTTGACTATCTTAGCTCCACCTCCGTAATTGCTGCTACACTAGTCACTGTTGAACCCTATAGAATATATAGACTGTCAATTTTCTGCCATTTCATCAAAACGAGAGCTTCACAAAATTCCTTAATGTCGCTTGACTCGATGACGATCCTACAACTATGCAAGTCTAAAATACCCAAGGAGATGAGGCTTTTCTTTAAACCAGGCACATGATTGACATTTGACAGTGTTCTGATAATCCCGTTGTGCATCCTGATCAGAATGATACCAATACTTATTATCTTACAGGGTGAATTATTCTCAATAAGCACAACTCCACCTTTAACTGGACTATATGTGGAGAACCAGTCTTTGTTGGAACATATGGTAAGAACACCTTGAATCCATGACCCACTCGGACATAAGTTTAGACCTTTCAATTGTAAACACTAGCAACAAATCGTCACTCTTGTCCTCAACCACATTAGCATCGATTACTTTAGCTTTTTGCTTCCCTTTCTCGTTTCTCTCAATAGCCTTTTAGTTTTTATTTTGTAACTTATAACATTCTATCTTAATATGACAAAACTTCTTAGACCTAGACCTAGACCTAGACCTAGACCTACTCTGACCTGAATCCTTAGACTGTTTTCTAGATCTTGCAACAAAAATCAAGCCTTTCCTATCTGACTTGCTATTTGAACCTAGCTCATTATCGAGTTTGTCTTTCTTTAACAAGTTTCCCTTCACATCCTCGAACGAGAGTTTATCTCTACCATAAACCAGGGTCTCTTTAAAAGTCTTATATAAAGGGAGTAAAGAGCACAATAATAGAATACCCTGATCTTCATCATCTATATTAGCTTCGGCATTCTTCATATCATTTACGAGAGTGATGAATTCACTTATGTGAGCCCTAATGAACGTACCTTCGGCCATATGGAATGTGTATAGGTGCTATTTCAGCACCAATCGATTAGTTAGAGATTTTGTCATGTAAAGGGATTCAAGCTTTCTCCATAAGGTTGATGTCGTTTTCTCTATAAGCACCTCCTGCAACACATTATTCATGAGGCATAACTGAATTGCAGACAAAGCCTTCTCATCAAGCTCATCCCATTCTGACTGATCCGAATCTACGAGCTTTTTCCTTGTAACGACTTTCTTTAGGCCGTTTTGAACTAGTATTGTAGTCATCCAAACTTGTCATAAATTGAAAATTTTGATCCCATCGAACTTCCCGATATCAAATTTCATTATCGTCATTTCTGAACAGGTTGATTACAAAATCCTAACCAAGCTCTGATGTCAGTTTGTTAAGGGATCGACCCGTATAAACAACGAGAAAGAAGGAAAAGAGTAAATTAGACACGCAAATTTACTTGGAAAAACTCCTCCAATCAAGAGAATAAAAAACCACAGGCAAATGAGACTTCACTAATGAGCAAACAAATGAAGAGTACAAGATGGAGGAATTCAAAACAATCCTTAACCCAAAATACAAAACTCTCTCTGGCTAAAAACAAAATTCTCTTAAAGCTTTCTAAAACTCTCACTTTTCTCTCTAATGTTTTATTATTATCACATGTTTTAAGGTTTTTATGGCTCTTTAAATAGGCTGAAATTAGATTTCTAAAAAAACTTCAATATCTCTGAAATAATCAGAGTTTAATTGGGAAAGGTAACATTACTAAAAGTCTAATATGCAACTGTTTTTAGTTAGGAAACTGTCGCAATGTAATGGGCCGCATCATCTCTATTTTGTCTCTGTTTCGAATGTCTTCGCGTCGTTGCGACATCACTAGTTTTCTAGTTGCAACGCCGCGAGGAAAGTACGAAACACACTTCACAAAATTTATTTGCATAAAATATTAAAATAATATTTAATATAATTAAATCTTTAATTGATTTGTAATTAATTGAATTTCTCAACGAAGTTAGGTATAAAATTTATTGATATATAATATTAATGCTATTTAATTTTAAAAATATTTAATATTAAAATAATACAACAATTCATCACAGTTGGAATTTTAATATTTAATATATTATGATTTAAACAAATTTTTTAGTAATTTCTTATAAGTTATTTATTTTATATATTGTTAAATAATTTTTTTAATATTAAAATTGTTAATATTCAATTTTTTATAATTTTTTATTTATCTTTATTTTGCTTTAATAAATGTAATTAACTCTTATTATATCTAAAAATATAAATTTAATTTGATAAATGTTATTAATTTGTGTCTTTTTTTTAAAACTATAGTTTAAGTTTAATAATTTAATATTAATTAATCTTAATATTATAAGATTTAAAGTTAATTCAATTAAGTAAAATCTTAAAATAAAGAGATAATTTATTTAAAGTACTTTATATTGAACATAAAAATAATTATAAAGACAAATTTTAAACAAGAGACATGGAATAACTTTAAAAAATTATAACACAAAGAGTAAAAGAGTAATTTATCTAAACTGCAAATAAATAATTCAAATATAAAGTGCCATGTGTAAAAAAACTATAATGTGAACGTGACCAATTTTTGTTTTTTTTTTTTGTATATATATAATTATTTAAATAATATATAATATAATCAATGTATCATTTAATGTAATACATATTAATTTTGAAGGGATTAATTGAATTTGATATCATTTTATTTAGTTACATCAATTTAATAATAAAATTTTTTAAAAAATAAAAAAACTCGTTGTAATATGTCAATTTAGCCCGAGCTCACAAAAAAAATAATAAACCCAAAATAATAAAGTCCAAGTCCAGTCCAAAATTATATCATTTGGCCCGATCGGAATGACCCATTACTTGAAAAAGGATATGCAATCTTAAATAAGATATGCAATCTTAGAAGATAAGATTTTGTAATCTTAGAGATTTAAATTGTAGATACTCTTTAAATCTTAGCCGTTGATGTAATTGATCTATACCGTTGGATTTGGGGAGGCTCAACTATAAATAGAGGCCTCTCCCTTCATTGTAAAACACTGGAGTTTAGAGCAATAATAATTCTTAAGAGCATTCACTCAAATTTCTCCTTCTCTTGCGTTCTTATTTTCTGTGGCTTGTTCTTGTTTTGTTTTTCGTTCATCTTCGCTTCTTTTTAAGTTGTTTTCATTTGAGTTGGATTTTGGTGGAGGAATTTCGTTGAATCTTCATATTGTGAGAGTAAGGCTGACTTAAGCGTTTTTTAACCCTTTTTATTTATCCATTTAATTGTTTAATCATTAATTATTCTGTTACTTTTATTCGTTTATTTATCCATCAACTTTCTTATTTACATATTGTTCATTCATTTAACCATTCTTATCATTCTTTTTTTTTTCCATTAATTATATACTTTATTTGTTTTTAATATTATCACACATGTTGTTTATTTTTTAAAAAGTCGTATTATAAATCATCCATTTTAAATTGTTTGATTATTTGCTTTAAATTTTTTTTTTTCCATATATTATCAATTGCAATTTATTTTTTATACTATCTATTTTTTTCCATATTTTGGCCCTCAGTTTGGTTTCATTCTCATTTTTTTTCCTTTTAATTCTGTTTTAAATTCAATTTAATCCTCACTAGTTTGATTTAATTTGCTTGTGTTTTATTTATTTAAGTATTGATTATTATGTTTTTTTAAAATTTTGAATCTGATATTATTTGAATGTTTATACTTATTATTATTAAATTAATCATTAATATTATGTAAGTGTATTGTATATTATTATTTTAGATTTATCATGTTTTATTATTTGTAATTTATCAATATTATTATTTTAAATTCATTGTTAACATTATTTTAAATTTATCATGTATATCTATTTCAAATTTATCATTAATATTTTTAAATTTATTATATACTATTATTTTGGATTTATTACGTATGGTTATTCTAGAATTATCATCAAAATTTTTAAATTTTATATGTATTATTATTTCAAATTTATTATATATTATTTATTGTAAATTATCCAATTCATTTCAAATTGTAGATATTATTTGTATCATGTTTATATTTGTTTATTAATTATTTGTTACTCATTAGTGTATGATTCATTTACATATTATCCTTTTGCGTCGTATGTTATCATTTAATCACATTACATTTTATTCAAAAGTTTAGACTCGATATTTAAGATTTTCGAGAAGATTATGTCTTAACTTATTGGGCTTCAATTTTCTCGTTAAATTCAAAATAGCCGAGTATCCCTTTTTCATTAAAATCATACAAATTTCAAATAAAAGCTTATTCTCGAGAATTCAAAATGTTATATCCTAACTCACTGGATACGAAGTTTTGTTATCTCAAGATGAGATTTTTAATAAAAACAACTTTGTGTGTTGTCATCGGAACTTCAAAGAATCGTACCCTAACTTACGGGGTTTCGATTTCTTCATTAAAGTAAGATGGCCAAATTTTATTTAGCTTTTAAAATAATAATTTTCAATAAGGATTTTAAAAGGGGAATTGTTTGATCTCTTCAAATTTTCAATATTTGACATTAAGACATTAATTAATCAACTAGGTACCAGGATGCTTCTTCCTCGTACATAACTGACTCCCGAACCCATTTTTCTGAATTTCGTGGACCAAAATCGTTATTTTTAATAAAATCAAATCATTTATTAAAAACAACTACTTTTCCAGGTGACCTAATCACACCTCATAAAAATAGATTGGTGGCGACTCCATTTTCGTTTTTAAATAAAAGTCGACCCCGTTTAAATAAAAATGGTTTCGACAGTTTGGCGACTCTGCTGGGGACTGGTTAGAGAGTCGAGCCGTAAATTGATTAATTTGTTTTTTGGTCGAGAAATCAAAATTTGTTTTAAAATGACGATTCCCCCTTATGCATTATTTTCATGGTTTTGATCATAATATGTTTGTTTGGTTGGTCCAAATATGTTAATGTGTATTTGCATTTTGCATTACATAAGTTGGTCAATTTTACCCCTCTAAGTGGGAGCGAGAAACTAGTCCTTCGTGAGGTTTTCACCTCCGTGCAGGATAATGGACCGCTTTTGGGATACATCCGTACCTATGTCTTCGTGAGATTTTCATCTCCGTGCAGCCATAGGAAAATGTATTCCCCTGAACTGAACTCGGTCCATATGAGCCTATAATGGGTGAGGATCGAGGAATCTGCTGGTTCGGGTACCTTTGCTCTCGAAGCCAAACCTCATATAGTGAACCTTAGGAACTCACCCTACTGAACCCTAGTAAACGCCCGAATAGGTGTTTTATTATTTCTTGATTGTATTGGATTCTACGTTTATACCTGATACTAACTTGTTGTGTTTTGTTTTGGCTGCATGACATTTTGACTGCATGGCATTTCATCATAGAAAAGAAGTGTTGATTCACGTTTGGTTGCTAAATAGAGAGCTTGTCATGGAAAACGAATTTCTTGATAAAGTGGAAGTCAATACAGTTGTTCGAATATAGTCCAAGAAAACGTGATGCGAGAAGTGTAACAAGAGGAGTATACGACCTTGCTACGTTGCCTGAAGATTCAAGAGTTGTCAAGCATCCCAACCTTTTTAAAGAAGCTCAAGAGCATGAGTGAGTAAGGAGTTGCGACCTGGATCAAGCAAAAGGAGCTAGTAGATGTCTATTGGAAAATTCGCGAGATGCATCTTAATATCCGGATGATCGAGGGCAAAGCCGTATATGTATCCGCTTTATGTAAAGAGATCTGTTTTCTAGTAAAGTTGTTCTACTAAAGAATTGAACCAGAATCAACGTCTCTTTTGCATTCATTTCATGCATTTGCACTATATTACTTCATATGCATTAAAATCTATTAAAAGAGTTTAATTGATTAAAGTTGTTTCAGTTAATCTGGAAAGCCAACACCCTTACGGTACCCAAACAAAGACTAAGGGAATGGACCAAAGGTTGGAGAGATTAGAGCGGATGCAAATACAGATGCTAGAGCAATTGACCAAATTTCAACAGGATATGAAAGACCAGATGATAGAGTTTCAAAGAAATATGATAAACCAGTTAACCCATTTATTGGCTAGAGAGTTAGAAAAAGGGAAAGACTCAGTGGGCCACTTTGGGGTTGATAATAAGGATTTTGCCTATTCCCTAGGTTTTACCCCCATAAGTTTCCAGGTTCAACCAGATGCACGTCCACAAGGGGAACTCTTTACTATCGGATCCCAACAATATCAGACTGGTACATCGACACCAGTGAGTTGCTTGATAGGCCTAGGTTCTCATCTAAGAGGCAATTTAACCAATCCTGTTACCCTTGACGAACTAGCAAAAACAAAACATGCGAGAATAGAGCACCCAGATACTGTAAAAGCCCTAAGGAAGAAGGGGAATAAGGTGGATAATGCAGGTAGATATAACAAGGGCCACTCAAAACCAATCGCTGTGTATCTGCCAAAGACAAAAACCACCAGCTATCAGAGCCCTTTAAAGTGAGAATCTTACATGAAGGCAAATACAGAAATGCCTCAATTCATGCCTATACCGATGTCATATAGCGAGTTATATCAAAGCCTATTTAATGCACATGTGGTGTCCCCCTTCTACCTGAAACCAATGTTGCCTCCATTTCCTAAATGGTATAACGTAAATGCTCAGTGTGAATACCATGCAGGAATTGCAGGGCACTTGATAGAAAATTGCACCGTATTTAAAAAGATAGTTGAAAGACTCATTAGCATTGTCAAGTTCGATGAGGCCTCTAGTGCAGAAAATTTGCTACCCAATCACATTGATAATGGGGTGAATGCGATGTATGAAGAAGTGTTGGGAAGCGTTTATATCAACACCGTATATGAAGACACGGCTAAAAGAGGGACCTTGTTAGAAATCTACCCTTACGAACCTGAGAGCGAGCTAAATAATTAGACTGCAGAAGAAATTCCTGTAGTCTTTAGAGCTTATTCAGAGTAATGTTCAGAACATTCTTGTTGTTTTTAGCCTAAAAATGATAGGAATTCCTTTGTGAAATAGGCTCATGTCTGAACGTTATTATTCTAATAAAATACATTTTTGTATTCACTTTAAGCAAGTATTCTTTTATTCTTTCATTTGCTTGAGATTGTCTTCTAAATCATTTTTTCATTACATTTATAATTATATTGTACAAATAATCATTCAGAAATTTTTATATTTTTTGCATATTCTTTGGTACCCACCGTAGGTCCCTAGATATCAATGACATGAGTGACGCTGCTACAAACTCAGAATTTTCTTTTGAACGAGACATGTGTTTAGAGGGATCGCATGACTTTGAAGATGACCCAGACTGTGGTTTATCTCCGGACTTGTTAAAGATGGTAGAACAGGAAGAGAGACAAATCCTACCTCACAGGGAGTCAATAAAAATTGTGAGCTTGGAAGAGGGAAAAGAAGTGAATATTGGAACTGACATTACCACAGAGACGAGGCGGGACCTCATTGAGTTACTAAAAGAGTTCAAAGATGTATTCGCATGGTCATATTAGGATATACCGAGATTAAGCACTGATATTGTAGTGCATCACCTTCCTATAAGAGAGGATTGCAAGCCAGTACAGCAGAAACTACGAAGGATGAGGCCTGATATTGTGCTAAAAATAAAGGGAGAAGTCAAAAAGTAGTTTGATGCTGGGTTCTTACAAGTGATCAGGTACTCCGAATGGGTAGCCAATATTGTCCCAGTCCCTAAAAAAGATGGGAAAGTAAGAATGTGTATGGATTATAGGGACCTGAACAAGGCCAGCCCAAAAGATAATTTCTCATTGCCTCATGTTGACACTCTGGTGGATAATACAGCAGGCTACTCTCTGTATTCCTTTATGGACGGCTTCTCTGGATACAATCAGATAAAGATGTATTCTGAAGATATAGAAAAGACCACATTTATCACCTTGTGGGGTATGTTTTGCTATAAGGTAATGCCGTTTGGTTTAAAGAATGCTGGGGCAACATATCAAAGAGCCATGGTAGCCTTGTTCCATGACATGATGCACAAAGAAATCGAGGTTTACGTTGACGATATGATTGCGAAATCCAAGACGGAAGTGGAACATGTGCAGGTCCTGAGAAAGTTATTCTTAAGGCTGAGAAAGTTCCAGCTCAAGCTTAACCTAACGAAATGCACTTTCAGAGCTAGGTCAGAAAAATTGTTGGGTTTTATAGTCAGTGAAAAAAGAATCAAGATCGACTTAGATAAGTTCAAGGCGATACGACATTTACCTCCGCCACGTACTCAGAAAAAAGTTCGAAGTTTCTTAGGGAGGTTGAACTACATTGCTCAGTTCATTTCACGACTAACTGAGAAATGTAACCCCATATTTCGTCTTTTAAAGAAACATAATGCAGGTGAGTGGGACGAAGAATGCCAAGAAGCTTTTGACAGGGTAAAATAATACTTGTCCAATACTCTAGTACTGTCGCCACCTAGCCCCGATAGGCTATTGATACTGTATTTAACAGTGTTTGACAATTCCATGGGATGTGTGCTAGGCCAACATGATAAGGCAGAAAAGAAAGAAAAGGCGATATACTATCTTAGTAAAAAATTCACTGATTGTGAAATGAGATACTCGCCTGTTGAGAAATTATGTTGTGCTTTAATCTGGACGACTCGGAGACTGAGGCAGTACATGTTGTACCATACGACTTGGCTGAGTTCAAAATTAGACCCTTTAAAGTATTTGATGGAGGCGACTGCTTTGAATGGGAGGATGGCCAGATGGCAGATTTTGCTTTCTGAATTTGACATAGTCTATGTGAGTTACAAGGCCGTGAAAGGGAGTGCAATAGCTGACTTTCTAGCTAGTAGAGCCTTGGAAGATTACGAGCCATTGAATTTTGATTTCTCGAACGAAGACTTAATGTATGTGGCGGTCACAGAAGAAGATTCCCAAGTGGGTCACACTTGGAAGCTAAACTCTGATGGAGCCTCAAACGCTGTGGGCAATGGAATTGGGGCAGTCTTAGTATCCCCAAATGGAGATCATTATCCTTTTACTTGCAAATTGGATTTTGACCGCACAAACAACATGGCAGAATATGAAGCGTGCATCATGGGCATTCGTGCGGCTATAGAGCGTGAAATCAAAGTGCTAGAGGTATATGGAGATTCTGCATTGGTGATATACCAACTCAAAGGTGAATGGGAAACGAGAGATCCCAAATTAATCAGTTATCGAAAGCTGGTTCTCGAATTGATTGAAGAGTTTGATGACATTACTTTCTGCTATTTTTCACAGGATGAAAACCAAATGGCTGACGCGTTAGCTACTTTAGCCTTCATGATTAAAGTGAACAGACAGGAGGACATGAGGCCTATCTGAATGAGCATCTATGAAACCCCAGCTCATTGTTGCAATATCGAAGAAGGAGAAAAGGATGACAGCCCTTGGTATCAAGATATATTACGATATATAAAGAATCGTGAGTATCCTTACCAGGCAGCGGAGAATGATAAGAGGACTCTGAGAAGACTAGCCATTGATTATGTCTTAGTTGGGGAGATCTTATATAAAAAAGGAAAGGATCAAGTACTATTAAGATGTGTGGACGCTGTGGAGGCTAAAAAAATATTGGAGGAGGTCCATGAGGGTATTTACAGAATGCATGCCAGTGGTTTCACAATGGCTAGATAGATTATGAGATTCGGGTACTACTGGTCCACTACAGAAGGGGATTGCATTAATTATGCCAAGAAGTGCCATAAATGCCAAATTTATGCTGATAAAATGCATGCGCCTCCTTCGCTTCTTCATGTTATGACTTCTCCATAGTCTTTTTCCATGTGGGGTATGAATGTCATTGGCCCAATATCGCCGAAGGCTTCCAATGGGCATTGTTTCATCTTTTTGGTTATTGATTACATTACCAAGTGGGTGGAAGCCGCTTCATATGCTAAACACAAAGTCAGCAGTTAGCAAGTTCTTGAAAAAAGAGATCATATGTCGATATGGAATGCCCGAAAGAATCATATCTAACAATGCGTTGAATTTGAACAACAGCTCAATAGCGGAGGTCTGCAATTAATTTAAGATCAAGCACCATAATTCGTCACCGTATCGCCCAAAAATGAATGGTGCAGTGGAAGCTGCCAATAAAAATATCAAGAAAATTGTGTGGAAAATGGCTGAGACTTATAGGAACTGGCATGAAAAATTACCATTTGCCCTTATTGCTTATCGAACATCAATCAGGACTTCCACCGGGGCAACGCCTTTCTCCTTGGTTTATGGTATGGAGGCAGTGTTACCTATTGAAGTCGAAATCCCTTCTCTCCGGGTGTTGGCTAAACTAAAGTTGGATGAAGCAGAATGGGTCCAGTCTTGGTATAGTCAGTTGAACTTAATAGAGGGAAAAAGGCTAAAAGCTATTCAACACGGTTAGATGTATCAAAGGCAAATGATGCGGGCCTACAACAAAAAGGTTCGTCCAAGAGAATTCCACGAGGGGGACCTAGTATTGAAAAAGATCCTTCCTATACAAAAGGATTTTAGAGGGAAGTGGATGCCAAATTGGGAAGGTCCATATGTTGTAAAGAAGGCCTTTTCCGGAGGAGCTCTAATCTTGAGCGAGATGGATGGCAAAAACTTGCCAAACGCTATAAACTCAGATGCAGTCAAGAGGTACTTTACCTAAAAGGAGAAGGGATCAAGGTGAAAACCCGCAAAGGGCGCTTTGAGTCCTTAAAAAAAAGGAGAGGCCAAGGTAAAAACCCGCAAAGGGCGCCTTAAGACCAAAGGGGATTTGAGTTGAAAACCCGAAAAGGGCGGCTCAAATTTTGATTAAGATGGGACATGAGGTGATCAGAGTAGCTCAAAATTTTGATTGGGGCATGTGGTGATCTTGCTATGCCTGAATTAACAGGAAAGGGGTATGCGACGTTTAGGGCATCGACAGAGTACTGTAGATCTCCTAAACACGTCTTCAGAAAGTCTGTACAGAGAAGCTCAAGCGGCGATATCTGGGGCACCTAACCTTAATTCTATTTATATTGAACTTGTTGTCCCTGGAATACTTTATTCTTTGCTATTCTTGGAATACTTTATTCTTTTCAAGATACTTGTTCTCGATCAGTTTTTTTTATTTTTTTCCCTTCTCGATAATTCATTCATTTTGAGCTATGCTCCAGATCAATTTTATTCTTATCCAGTGTTATAATCTTTTGCAAGCATGTTGCATTAGAATAATGATTAATGGATTAATAAAAATTTCACAAAGGAAGTTTTGCATATTACTCTGGAAGTTTCTAAATAATACAGTAATCTGAAACAGGACTATTGTTTAGAATACACTAAGCTTAAATATTGAAATATCTAAGAAGGAAAAGTCTAAATTGAGACTATCCCTTCAGATATCCCTTCAGATTTTGTTGTCAAAAGTATTGATTGAACAAAATGATAAGATGTCATGTTGGTGATAAAGCTTCAATCACCAAGCAATAAAAACGGGTTTTCTTGGAGAAGAAAATCATTCATTTGTGTATAGGCATGGTGTAAAGGGCCAAAGAGTTTCACATTCCATATCCTTGAATCGCGATAGGAGACGATTGAGGAAAAACTAGATTTTTCTACCCTTGGGTTTCAGTGGGAAAAAGATGGTACAAATTTTGTGTCCTAGTGGATTGAGTTTTGAAGCTTATAGTGGGGCAATCTGATTAAGTTTTGTTTTGGATGCTGGCTGGGCAAGAAGGTGTCATAGCACATCAGTGATAAGACCTTAATAAACTTCGAGCAATGACAACATAAGCGATAAAGAAGGATCATTCTCAAAAAAGATGACATTTTGCATTCATGCAAACATCACTCATACATGTCTAGTTAGGAGCATTTGATTCATTTTGATCACGGCATCCTAATCATTAGGCATAATTAGGTTCATAAAATGGATTATACAGGTCATGTTCCCTAGAGAACAGATCAACGAATATAGCAGATCTTGCCTCCCTAAGCAGTAGCGGAGCATATCGAAGATGGTAAATCTTATCTTCCCAAGGTAGTAGGGAAGCAGAGTTAAGCCATCAGCCTTATCTCCCTAAGCAGCAGTGGAGTAGGTTGAAAATAGCATATCTTGTCTTCCTGTATTGGAAGTGAAGTAGATCGAAGATAGCAGATTTTGCCTTCCTGTGCTGACAGCGAAGCAGATCGAAGACACCAATATCATTTCCTTAGCGTTGCAGTGGAATAGATTAAAGCTGAGGGCAGCGAATTTTATTTCCCTGGCGTCATAGTAGATAGCAGCGAATCTTATCTCTTTGGCATTATAGTGGAACAGATTAAAACTAAAGGTAGTGAATCTTGTTTCCCTAGCGTTGTAGCAGAGCAGATTAAAGCTGATGGCAGTGAATCTTATCTCCCTGGTGTTAAGACTTGGAATAGCTGAGGTGGAGCGAATTAAAGCTGTAGGCAGCAAATCCTATCTCTTTGGCATTATAGTGGAACAAATTAAAGCTAAAGGTAGCGAATCTTGTTTCCCTAGCGTTGCAGTGAAATGGGTTAAAGCTGAAGTGGAGTGGATTAAAGCTGAATACAGCAAATCCTATCTCCTTGGCGTTGCAGTGGAACAGATTAAAGCTGAAGGCAGCGAATCTTATTTCCTTGGCATTGTAACGGAGCAGATTAAAGTTGAAGGCAACGAATCTCATCTCCCTGGCATTTAAAATTGACTAAAGCCAAGTCCCATCTCCCTAAAGTTGCAGTGGGGTGAGCCTTGGGTCAGGAAGAGGCTACTTGAAGAAGAAGCGCACCAATGTCCAACACGACCGGGCAAAATTGGCCTTCTTTAGTCTTTGCTTCATTTTCATTACACGACAATGAGCAAAGAGGGGCAGCTGTAATAGGCCAATTTAGCCCGGGCTTACAAAAAAAAAAAACCCAAAATAATAAAGTCCAAGTCCAGTCCAAAATTGTATCATTTGGCCCGATCGGAATGACCCATTACTTGAAAAAGGATATGCAATCTTAGATATGATATGCAATCTTAGATAAGATATGCAATCTTAGAAGATAAGATTTTGTAATCTTAGAGATTTAAATTGTAGATACCCTTTAAATCTTAGCCGTTGATGTAATTGATCTATACTGTTGGATTTGGGGAGGCTCAACTATAAATAAAGGCCTCTCCCTTCATTGTAAAACACTGGAGTTTAGAGTAATAATAATTCTTAAGAGCATTCACTCAAATTTCTCCTTCTCTTGCGTTCTTATTTTCTGTGGCTTGTTCTTGTTTTGTTTTTCGTTCATCTTCGTTTCTTTTTAAGTTGCTTTCATTTGAGTTGGATTTTGGTGGAGGAATTTCGTGGAATCTTCATATTGTGGGAGTAAGGCTGACTTAAGCGTTTTTTTAACCTTTTTATTTATCCATTTAATTGTTTAATCATTAATTATTATGTTACTTTTATTCGTTTATTTATCCATCAACTTTCTTATTTACATATTGTTCATTCATTTAACCATTCTTATCATTCTTTTATTTTTTTTTTCCATTAATTACATACTTTATTTGTTTTTAATATTATGTCACACATGTTGTTTATTTTTTAAAAACTCGTATTATAAATCATCCATTTTAAATTATTTGATTATTTGCTTTAAATTTTTTTTCCATATATTATCAATTGCAATTTATTTTTTATACTATCTATTTTTTCCCATATTTTGGCCCTCAGTTTTGTTTCATTCTCATTTTTTTCCTTTTAATTCTGTTTTAAATTCAATTTAATCCTCACTAGTTTGATTTAATTGCTTGTGTTTTATTTATTTAAGTATTGATTATTATGTTTTTTTTTTAAATTTTGAATCTGATATTATTTGAATGTTTATACTTATTATTATTAAATTAATCATTAATATTATCTAAGTGTATTGTATATTATTATTTTAGATTTATCATGTTTTATTATTTGTAATTTATCAATATTATTATTTTAAATTCATTGTTAACATTATTTTAAATTTATCATGTATATCTATTACAAATTTATCATTAATATTTTTAAATTTATTATATACTATTATTTTGGATTTATCACGTATGATTATTCTAGAATTATTATCAAAATTTTTAAATTTTATATGTATTATTATTTCAAATTTATTATATATTATTTATTGTAAATTATCCAATTCATTTCAAATTGTAGATATTATTTGTATCATGTTTATATTTGTTTATTAATTATTTGTTATTCATTAGTGTATGATTCATTTACAAATTATCCTTTTGCGTCATATGTTATCATTTAATCACATTACATTTTATTCAAAAGTTTAGACTCGATATTTAAGATTTTCGAGAAGATTATGTCTTAACTTACTGGGCTTCAATTTTCTCGTTAAATTCAAAATAGCCGAGTATCCCTTTTTCAATAAAATCATACAAATTTCAAATAAAAGCTTATTCTCGAGAATTCAAAATGTTATATCCTAACTCACTGGATACGACTTTTTGTTATCTCAAGATGAGATTTAAAAAAAAAAAAACAACTTTGTGTGTTGTCATCGGAACTTCAAAGAATCGTACCCTAACTTACGGGGTTTCGATTTCTTCATTAAAGTAAGATGGGTAAATTTTATTTAGCTTTCAAAATAATAAATTTCAATAAGGATTTTAAAAGGGGAATTGTTTGATCTCTTCAAATTTTCAATATTTGAAACTAAGACATTAATTAATCAACTAGGTAGCAATTTTGGGCGTTACGAGGGTGCTAATCCTTTGTCGTACGTAACCGACTCCTGAATCCATTTTTCTGAATTTCGTGGACCAAAATCGTTATTTTTAATAAAATCAAATCGTTTATTAAAAACAACTACTTTTTCAGGTGACCCAATCACACCTCATAAAAATAGATTAGTTGTAACTCCATTTTCGTTTTTAAATAAAAGTCGACCCCGTTTAAATAAAAATAGTTTCGACACTTGTTATTATACATTTATGAAACGAAAATAAATTATTTAATTTACTCTTGAAAAAACTACCCACTCTTAGAAAACAACCCACTAATATAAGTACCCACTCTTAAAAATACCAACTCACAAATATATATTATCTATAATCTATATTATTTATAAAATGGTTGAGTTACACCAACTTAATTATAAAATTACTAAAATATTTTATTTTAAAGGGTAATTAATATTGTTATAAGAGTATTTTCATCTTTTCATACTTTTATATAATTTTCAAATAAAATAATTGAAAAACATTTTTTAGAAATTAAACACAAGACCAACAAATTCTTATAAAAAAAACCCTTGTCGCTCCACCAATAATCATTTGTTAAAATATTTTTTATAAATATATATTTTTTACATAGAATATTTTCGTTCACCCACATCATCGGTATGATAAAATCTAGTAATAAATTATTGTCGTTGCAATTTATCTTTCAATCAAAATTATTAATTAATTTAATTTTAATGTAATTTTTCAAAATATAATTGTTATAATTAGAAATTCTATTACATACATATGCGTTGGAAACCACATATTTAGAATATAGAGATGTATGATTAAAACTAATTAATGTTAATGGCACCTGAAATATGTATAATATTAAAATAAAAAAATAGATTAAATTGTGGGTAAAATAAAATTTAAACACATAAGTACATCATATTAATGATACTAAATGAATATAATTATTTATCATGGTATTGTCATTAATTCTAAGTTAGTGTCGAGTTAATTTATAACACCAACTCAATCAACAATATTATTAGTATACACAATTGATAAATGTAATAAAGTGCGCATAATACAATTAAAATGTAAATATTATATTAAAATGAATATTTGGTTTGGTTGTATATTAACATTTTGCTAACTCAAATGGTAATGGTTCAAACCCTTACACATGATTAACTCGTAATTAAATTAATGCCTAATTAATTTATAACACCAACTTAATTATAAAGTTAAATAATAATATAGATGAATTTGATTATTGAGGAAAAAAAATTATTGGTCACCCATAGAGTGGGTGATAAGAATTCTAGTTAGATATTGATGGAAAAAGCTTGTAATGGACGAGAGACGAAACCCAAAATGAATGCATGGTTCGGGTTTATGGTTTGGTTAAATAAGCCAAACATAACCAAATGATCTCACAAGACATTGCACAAAACCACGTGCTGTCTTTATCTTTGATCTTATATCACAGGGGAAAGAAAAAAACAAAGAAAAATAAATGTAAGAAAACATTGTATTTAATTAGAGTTCAAAGCTATGATTATGATGATTCATCATATACATAGAAACAATAGGACAATCCTAGAAAGGGGAAGGGACCATTTCCCAAATGCTGTAAAGCCTGTAATAATGGGGCATTGGTGTTGGGGGGGGGGGGGGATTGAAATAGAAAAATTTTGAAGACAATATATCAAATGAATAAATAGGGAACCTTAGGGTTTTGAATTTGAAAAAATTATTTGTATGATCAAAAAGTGAAGGACTTCAAAAAGAGAGAAAAAGAGTTGAAATGGGAGGGGTTGCTTGGACTGAAGAAGAAGATTATTTGCTAAAGAAATGTATAGAGCGGTATGGAGAAGGGAAGTGGCATCGAATACCTGTTTTGGCTGGTAAATTTATTTTATCTTTTTTTTTTCTAAGTTTACATATTTTGTTTAAGCTTTTAGTGGAAATTAAAGGATTAGTTTTGAATAGGATTGAAGATCATCTAAAGCATGAATTTTATTTAGACAGAAGGTAAAGAAATACCTTAGCTTTCTATCTTACCTTGAATAAAAGTAGTATAATAACCGGTACGGATCAGTTGAATTGAATTAAAAAATTGATTTAAATTAGTTTTTGGATTAGGAAACGAAGGGGTTTAAAAAACATTAGTACGTGTATATATTGTTTTGATAGATTGAGTATGAATAGTTAAATTGGTGTTTGTTTAGGGCTAAAGAGGTGCCGCAAGAGCTGCAGACTAAGATGGTTAAACTATCTACGCCCAAACATCAAAAGAGGGAGTTTTGCAGCAGAGGAAGTCAATCTCATCATTAACCTCCACAGCCTCCTCGGTAACAGGCATGCTTTTCACTCCATAAAGCTAATGTGTTATTAGTAGTATAAAAGCACATGTGGTTGATAATGTTGATGATCAGGTGGTCCCTAATTGCTGGAAGACTCCCTGGAAGAACCGCAAATGATGTTAAAAACTATTGGAACTGCCATCTCAGTAAAAAGCTCAACTCTGTTCCACAATCTGAAGATGACCAAACTGCAGCAGCAACAACAGCAGCCTCAATGAAACCCAGACGCCCAGCTCATGTATCTCCTAATACCCAACAAGAAACCAGCGTGTGGGCACCATTTCGCGACGTTCAAGTCAATCAGCAAGGCCAGGAAGTTGCAGCGGAGGAGCCTGGGACACTTGTGGGTGATTTGGAGTTTGATGAAGGCGGCAGCAGCAAATGGTGGGATGATTTCATCTTCGACATGGATTTATGGACTGCTTCTTTGTGAATGTCACTTTCTCCTATAATAGTATTGGAGTTGTGTTAGAATTGGAGGTCGGGATTTAAATTGTAGTTATGATGTATGATGTAATAGATGTTATTGTGATGAATTACATTAGATATTCCTAGCATGCAAGCATTCCCATATCCAAAACTCATCTATCTAAATCAATAAGCAATAACTATCATTACTTTTCATATTGAATTTCAAGAATCTCAACAATCAAAGGACTCTGCAAAAACATACAATTCAAGAACTACTAAAGCTAGTAGCAATTGGAATAATAATCACAAGAACAATCAACAACAAAAGAATGATCCCAATACACATCCATTTCCTGCTACTCCTTTGGTACCTTTTCGCATTATTGAGCTCTTTAGAACCATCTTTCACATAATGGCTGGCATTCATCACATGGTGTTCAATATCATCCATTTGTTCCCCTTGTGCCTCCACCATGACCGCCATGTCCAAAAACACTTGGTGCAACTCCAGCAAGCTCTTTTCGATCTCTTTAGCAGCATCATGCCTATCTTGAATCTCAACTACCGTCTCCAACGCCTTCCCTCGCCCATGTTCTTGAACCGCCCTTGTTAAGAACCCCTCACCGCCACTGCCATCAGAAATGATTTTCTCGATTGTTTCCTCATCTGGGTTTTCTCCAGTCACAGTAAAATACCTTCTCCCCACAGTTTCCTTATACTCAGCCATCATTTTTTGCCTCAAACCTTGAAAATCCATCATCAGCTCCTTCAATTTGTTACGCAAGCCATTGGTGACTGCAATCCTGGTCCTGTAATTTAAGGTGCCTTCTTTGTACCCCGAGAGGGGCTTATTAGCTGCATTGGTACGGTCCATTTCTTCAAGCTGAGCCTTGATGGTCCTTGCTTTCTTTTGCACTGTGACAATGTCGTTGTTGATTTTGTCCCGCAAAGCTTTCAAGGACTCTGGTTTGTGAAGTGACTTGCTTTCTTCATTGGATTCTTGGAGCTTGCCCAAGAGTTCTCGGATTTCTGCCATTCCTTGCTTCACTTTCTCAGCTTCTTCAAGGAACAGGCCAAGGTTTTGGTCCATGGTGTTTGTAGTGGAAGACATTTCGAGATCATAGTCTGGACCAGCTTCAAGATCTTTCATTGCCTCTTTCTTGAGGTCAACATAGTTCATAAACGATTTGGTCATCAGATCATTCATCTTTGCTATCTGGAACTTTCCTTCACACCTTAAGAATCAATCAATGGAGAAAAAAAGTGAATTCCCAACAATAAGATAAAAAAACATGGAATGGGTTATCATATTCATCAAAATGAACCCAAAACAAGGGAGAATTAGATTTCCTTTGCAGTTCAATTTTAAATCGTATTCACTGCAAATTCATTCTAATTCAAAAGTAATTTTCCCAACATTTTGAGCTGGGTTTTCTTAAAAATCAACCAAAAAAGGGGGCTTAGCTTCTCTTTTATCAAAATTTAATACAAAAAATGAAGTGATATGAAATGGGTGTTTGCAAACCATACCTTGAAAATTTGCAGCTGCTTGCTGCCTTGCTCTCGTATTAGCAGACAAAAGCAGAGAAAAATGGAAAGAAATTGATCGACAGAACTTTGAGACAAAAAAGTTGGGAAGAAATTGAAGATGAAAATGGAAAGAAAGCTGAGATTTTCGCAGTTTGAATTTGATTGCAAGCTTAATACTACTTAAAAGGAAAGCAAAATCTCCCCAGAAACTGAAGGGGAAAAATGTAGCCGTTTTTCCAACGGCTATATCTTGGCCCGTTATTTAATTTGTTTGCTTCTTTTTATTTCAGTTTGAAAGTGGGGCAAATTTCTAATATTTCAGTTTTGTGGAGACCGTATATGCAAATATTGGGCTCATTTCATCAGATCGAAGGAAATAATCAATTATTGTACTTCACAGCATAAATGATTAGATATTTATATCTACTATTACTTAAGTGTTTGATTGTGTTAGTGTTATCAATTAATCAAGTCTAACTCAGTTATGAAACTAGTTTCTTATGCCATGTTATGTATGGGTTTAGTTCTATGGTAAACTATACAAATGATCACATAACTATGCCTGCATTCTTGTTTTAGTCATCCAACTTTAAAATTTATCAATTTAGGCACTAAGTTTGAATTCATTCCTATTTTGGTCACCTACCATTAAATTGATAACAAAAATCATTTTTTTAACTAGTATAATAACACATTTAGTCCTTAATACTTACATATTCGATCAAATTGACAATAATTCTAAATAATTCAATAAATTTAATCTGTCGCATTTTCAAATTCTATCAATTTAATCTTCAAGCTTCCTAACCAAAGCTTTCAACTTCTAAATAGAGATATGCCACATCTATAAATTTGTGAAACCTCTCTCAACTATCGAGTCATTTTCATAGAAATAAAATAAATGATACCAATAAGCTTATCATGAAACTTTTTCCTTTATTTGCATTACTTTTCTTCTAAATATAATATTTTATAACCCTTTGATTGATAAAATTTTGGCTAAACAGAATGTAAAAACCTTTTAAAAAACACTTTAGAATTACTCTTGCTAACAATATGATACTTCCTTTTAAGGTACATAGAAATAGTCCTCAAAGTTGGTTCTGAAATTGGAAATTAAATATAGAGTTAAAAAATATGACTTTGAAAAATCCAATTATTCAATCAATAATTATATAAGAAAAGTTTATGAATATTTATTTTTTCATGAGAAAAAAAAAATGTGAAAGAATTAATTGAATTTCCTTTGGTTATTAATGGATAATGATTTTTTTTAATTTTATAAATTGATTTTGAGATTATTATGTGTCCTATCTATTTTTATTTATTTGTTTTTAAAATTTTAAATCCACAATAAGCAATGTGTATCACTAGTAATCTAATTTAGGGTCAAATCATTTACCAAATTAATTAAAACTAAAATTATGCTAGTCAAAGAGAAAAATTATTTTTTACAAATATTAAATTATTTATATAATTTTATTATATATTATAGTTTTAAAATTTTTTATTTTTTATTATTATTTTTAGTGGTGTTTAGTTAATTTCTAACACTAACTTCCTAAAAGTATAAACAAAAAGGGAGATATACCAAATTGGATAATTTCAACTATAAATAAAACAATTAATAGATGTGGAATGCCTCTATTTTAAAAGTTGAAAGCTTTGGTTAAGAAGTTTGATGATCAAATTGATAGAATTTGTAAATGAGAAGGGTTAAATTTATTAAATTGTTTAGAATTAGGATCAAATTGATGGAATAAGTATTGAGTATTAAATGTATTATTACACCAGTTAGAAAAAGGCTTTCGATTACTAATTTAATGGTGGGTGATCAAAGAAGAATGAATTTAAACTTTAGTACTTAAATTAAAAAAAAATTAAAATTTAGTGACCAAAATAGGAATACAAGCATAGTTAGGTGACTATTTAAGTAGCTTACTCTATATTATATTTATTTCTTGAAAACTTTCACAAAATTGTATTGTTTTACAAATACTATACTTGAGAAAGTGAAAACAAAATAATATAAATTTTAAAATTTTAAAATCTTTATACCTAGTATTATCATTAATATAAGTTAAGAATAAAAAATTAATCTTTAAAATAAATTTGAATTATTTACTTTTTGTATGATTGAGAAAGTAAAAATAAAATAATATAAATATTTAATTTTAAAAATATTTATACCTTATATTATCACCAATATAAGTTAAGAAAAAAAATAATATTTAAAATAATCTTGAATTAATAACTTTTTGTGACAATATATTCAATGTCAAATAATAATGATATATTTTTTAAAAATTTTAAAGAGAAAAAATTTCCATTATTTTTTTCTGAAAGTAAAATCAACATATGCATTTATTGGGGAAAGAAAAGAAACACATTTCCTAAAGAAATAATGTAACATCCTAGAAATCGGGTTAGAAGAAATTGAATTTTGAAATCAAGAGTGGTTATCTCTCGATTTTGAGTTTAGATTTTAGAAATTTTGATAAGTAAATTGACTCGGTTTAGTGGTTAAGTGTTCTAGTTATGAATGTGAGGTTCTGGGTTTAAATTTTATATCTTGAAATTTTGCTATTTTTAATTAAAACCCTATCTTTGGACATGCGAGTTATAAGTTAATTTCAATCAATTAATAATAGTAATGAGCCTAGTGGTTCAATGATTAAGCTTCTATGTTCTCTTTGGTTTGGTGTTCGAATCCTTATGAAAGTAATAGGGAAATGTTTTATTTTGAATTGTTTTGTGTGGTAGTTTATTTTTGTTGGTTAATTAAACTTCCTAGGAACCTCCTATATTTATTCCATATTCAATCAATTAATGACAACAATGAGCCTAATGGTTCAATGATTAAGCTTTTACGTACTCTTTGGTTTGGTATTTGAATCCCTATGAAAGCAATAAAGAAACGTTTTATTTTGAATTGCTTTGTGTGGTAGTCTATTTTTGTTGGTTAATTAAACTTCCCAGGAACCTCCTGTGTTTATTCCATATTCATTTTCCATTTATTTTCTGCCATTTCCCCCCCATTTCTTTATTTTTTTCTTCGCTTTGATTCTTCTCTTCGAGTTACCTTTCCTTTTGTTATATTACGCCAAATTGATTTTGTATGGAGGTCTGACTTCTCTTGCATGGTTTGATTCGGTTGCCGCTAAATTTCGATTTAAGGTTTTGTGTCGAAAGTTCTTTGATGTAACTTCGACATAACTTCAGTTTTGGACGCTAATATTAGAGATTTGTTTATGAATGAGCAGTCTGATTTGTCGCTATAATGTCATTTTTGGGATGAGAATTCATCCTTGTTACTTCTGCATCGAATCCATAATAGGTGGGTAACAAAAAATAAAATTTCTGCAATTTACGAATGTTAGAAAATGATGTGAGTCCCAAGGCCCAAAATAAGGCTCATTAACATGATGAGCTTAAATTTCCTTAAGGCCCAGTAATAAGGTCAAAGGGCAAGCAAATCCGAGCAAGATCGAACAGGACCATCCAAGACTTCGTTACCAAGGCCCTTGATTTGTACACGACCGAAAAAGAAAATCAAGATTCAATTTCTTATTTTCAAGAAAATCAAGAAACTGAATCTTGGTTCAATTTTGTTGTTCTGGACAATTTCAAGAATCAAGAAAATCAAGATTCCAAATCTTGAAAATTTTGGTCCAAGAAACCGAATCTTGCAGCCAAGACGCATTGGATTTCATGTACGAGCTTGAACAAGCCAATTTTAAGAGCAAACAGATCACAAGACCAAGTTCTTGAAAAAAATGGCCCATTAAGATGTCTACAAGCCCATCCTGAAGTTTGGAAAGTAATTTAATTGAATATCAGACCAAATTATCAAAGTGGCCCAAATTGTAATATATTTAAACTATAGGTCCAATTTTATTTTAATAGGTGGATCATCATGTACAAAATTAGCCCAAAGAGCCAATTTAATTCCTTTGGCTGAATTCCCATTAAAAGTCCACACTTAGAATTTTTTTTATTTGATGAGTTATCATGTTATTTATTCTATTAGGGTTAGGAAAACTTATTTTGGAGGCCTATAAGTAGCATGGACGTTCACCTTTATACACATACAATTGATTTATGTTTTTTTTTTAAGTTAATAATAATTCTCTTTGAGTTTTTCTTCAAGAATTACTCTTGAGTTTCTTTTAAAAGGTGTTTTAACTATCTTTCAAGTTGTGGGAATCATCTTCAAGCTTTTTTTTGCCAAAATCTCTTTCTTGGAGGGGGAATTAGAGCCATTGAAAGGAGTTGTGGATTCTTAATGTTTCCAAGGCTTCTTAGGACGTCATCTTCTCTTTTCTATCCTTAATTTATTGTTTCTTGCTTATTTAAGTTAGTTCTTGCTGTTTTGGCTTGCTGATTTTATTGATTTTCATTCTAGTTTAAAGTTGCTTCAAGAAAGACATTCTCCTACCTTGTTCCATCAAGAAACACATCAACATTAGGAGCTTTAATCTTTTCTTGTTGTTTCAAGCATTCTTGCACAAAACAATTTACTGTTGTCTTTAAAATCACTTCTAACAAATCTGTTTGTGTTTTATTTTTCCATATCTGGTTGGGGCATTTTCTTGAGGTCCAATGACAGTTTCTTTCCATCCAAGGAACCCTAACTCATTCTCTTTTGGACTCTTTACCAGCCGGTTTATCTTTCTTTCGTTTTAATTTTGTTTGACTCTCCATTGTGACAACTAATCTGTTTTCATTGTTTCTTGTTTCAATTTACGTTCGTCTAGAGATCTAGGGTAAATCGTAGCTTTGACAAAATTTATGATCTGCTTCCGCGTTCATCCGCCTCATTCTTTATATATTATTTTATTTCTCTTTGAGTTAATAAATTCTCTCTAAGTTTTTCATTTCAAGAATTCCTCTTGAGTTTCTTTTAGAAGAGTTCTAACAATCCTTTTAGATTGTGGGGATCATCTTTAAATTTTTTCTTGCCAATGTTTCTATCTTGGAGGGGAAATTAGAGTCGCTTGAAGGGGCTTATGAATTCTTCGTGTTCCCAAGGCTTCTTAGGACTTCTACACGCCACGTTCTATCTTTCCATTTATCTTCTTTATTCGCTTCCTTATTATTCTAATCTTTGACTTATTATTTTATTTTAGTTATTTATTTTAATTGTTTTATCTGACTTGGATTCAATTTTGTTTCAGGTTGTGTCAAAATCCATGTTTCTTTCCGAAAGTCTAGAGCCCTAAGTTAAATTCGCGACTTTAAAAAACTTTACGATCCACTTCCGCATTCATCTGTCTCATTCTTTATCAGAAAACATAACCTTCAATGTGACACAGCTGTGTGGTAGGCCGTGTACGCCACACGGCCGTGTGTCAGGCCATATGGTAGAGCGTGTGAGGCATTGTTTAAGGTCACATAGGCTAGGGACACAAGTATGTGTCCATGCCGTGTAACTCACTGTTTGGGACCACACGGGCATGTGCTAGGCCGTGTGGGCCACATGGGTCAAACACCTAGGCCGTATGGATCCACACGAGTGTGTGAGTCAAAATTCTGAAATTTCCCTAGGGCCATGAATGTCGTCTGGACCGAAGGTAGGCCTTTCTTAGGGTCTGTATGATCTGTATTAAGCTACAAAACTCAGGAATTGTTGATCTGTTGGTGAATAACCCGTCATTTGTACGTATGTTTGTTTTGATTTAAGATAAGTAAAGATGATTGCTAATGTATAATGTACCCTGTTTGGATGCATTGAATATGTGAATTATCTAGGTACGATCCATATTCTGTGAAGTCTGATGGTACAGTCCTGTGTTACTCTGTTGATTAAGAATATGTGATAACTGAATATGTTGAATTGATTGGTATTGATTTTGATATATAACCATGCATATGACTTAATGGCAATTTGATGCTATCTATTAAGGTTTGATAAATCTGTTTTACAAAGTATGGGCTTCTATGCCTACTGATTTTGTTATGGTTCGATAGCATGACCTATATGCTTATTACTCTGACTTTGTATATATGCATGCCATGATATATTGCATGGGATTCGGGATGATGTGAAAGGAGGAAGTTTCTGACAGTTTAATGATCTGCATTATCTAGTGATTTATCCACAATTTTGTTCTAACAGCTTGACTGCAATATTGTGGCTCGACCACATGTATCTGATCTGGTAATTTTAACTGCAGAATTTATGTGGCACTACCAACAGTCTGTTGGTGTGATTTGGTTGGACGAGTTCTGGGGAAACTCTATTTTGGTGTGTCGCGGAGTTGGGTAAGATGTTTTCCGATAAATCTGCACTCTGAATGGTTTGACAAATATTGTAATGACATAGACATATATTTTCTATTTTGTTCTGCTCTGTTTTATTCTGTTATGCTCTGTTTTGTTTTGTTTTGTTTTGTTATGCTACCATTGTTAAATCTCTGTGATACTCTAGGTAAACATCTGACTTAGGATTGGACGGCGTACAAGAGCTTGGATTATGTTTGCACTGATGTATCCGTGATTTGATCTTTTAGGTTTGTAATTTGTTTCTGAACTTGCCTTGATTTTTGATAATCTTGTCAATATCTGACAATTTCTAAAACGAAACTACAAAATCACTTAAATCAACTACAATTGATTTTTGATTTTTGGATTCTATTATAAATAACTTGACACTGTCAACTTTAACAACTATCCAACCCTTAATGGAAACCATGGGTGGTGCCTCAGAAAATAGCCAACCCTTATCAGTAGAAAAACCCTAAAAAGACTGTGAACAGACAACTCAATAGTCATTCAAAAACAAACAACAGAAGAAAAAACAAACCCTAATTCCTAAAAGGCTCTCCCCTTTTGACATCTTCTACTATTCAGACATCGTCGATTTTCTGGTGAAAATACTACTTTCCTCTTGCACATTTCCATGTTTCTTTCCCTGTATTTAGATCCTCGTGTCTCAGTTCATCAATATTAACCCGAATGGTCGTAATTTCTCTGGACTCAGTCTTGGACTATCACCAATCCCTTTTTCCTTCAACAATCCTTTCTTTGTCCATCGATACTATGAGTTCGATGTCCAATGGGACCTCATCAATCTAGTAGACCGAGGATTCATAGTTTTATCCCTAGATGGCCAATTCATGCGTTGCTACATTTTTCGAGTAGGGGATGTGCTGGTAACGTATCTTCCTGAACCCTTGTGTTCTATGTTTGATTTCATTTATAATATTTTAGATGATTGATCTATCTGTCTCTTGACTTCCTAGTTTTTTTATTACGGTCAACGAGTCACCCTCTACTTCAACGTCTCTGAATCCCATTTCCTCTACAAAAACTACCACTTGTAGGCACGCGTAGGCCTCTATCATGGTTGGGTCTTTGATGTTTCTCATCGGGTAAACGCATGCACCCATAACAAATTTTGTTTCATTTCTTATAATTATTCCTACTACTTTCTTGCTAATCTAATAAATGATAAGAAGCATCAAAATTTACTTTGACTTGACTGTCGTTAGGGGGTTTCCAGTGTTGTAACTTTGTGCTAAGGCTACATTTGAAAAAATCCTGTATGTGATGGAGATCCTTGATATAGGCTTTAATGAAACCCACAACCTCACACACTTTTTCCGATGTTTATTCATGATATAGTTTGTTTATGTTGTACCATAATGCCCACAGTGTGATTGTTAACGTTGAACAGTGATTTATGCTTTTGGTAATAAAAATGTTAGCTAACCACTCTGTCCATTCTTGATTCGTATGTATAGGTGATTCATCCAAACCCACTCCTTGAAACACCTGTCTTGAGAAGCTACAGTATCGAAGCAAGTAAGCAACTGTCTCCTCCTCTTCCCCACTGACTGGACAGAGTGTATTAGATCGAAGCTTTCTAAGTTTTAGATTACTGAGAGTAGGGAGATAGTTCTTTGTAATTCACCATAGATTAATCTTACTTTTGTTGGGGATTTTTAGATTCCCCATTTTTGTATAAAAGGTTTTTGTGGCTTCTATCTATAATTTATTTTCATCCCCCAACTGTTGTTGCACATCTTTAATGCTCCTTATGTGGCCACTTTTGGCCGTATAGATCCCAGACCTATCGCCCTCCATACGAACACATCCTACTGTGAGTTGTTTGTCAGTGGTATTAATAGTATTTTGGTCGTTTGTTCTTCATTAAAGAGATTTTTAAGGTATTTTCCTTCCAACCGCTAAGGTATTAGTCAATTAACTCTGAAACCTTTGTAAATCTCTAGTTAAAGTTCTAATTTTTAATCTTCCATTCACTAGGATATAGCAACCAAGCATCGTTCCAAATGTTGATCATTTGGCCATTTTTGACCTGCTAGCCTATGCCTCTTTCCAATAAGTCTCGGGTGCCCCAAATTCTTCACCATGAAAATAAAGGGTAAGCCCCTAAACCTACTTCCATAAATTCACATCGTGGGTAATATTTACTCTTCATGACTTTTTCTAATAAGCTGGTAGGATTGATAATTAGTTTCCACCCTTGCTTAGCTAGCAAGGCTTTATTAAAATGTGAAAAATATCTAAAAATAATTCCACTGTGTGCTTTTGGAATGCATAATGAGCTCCAAGTACACCAATGTATACCTCTACAAGTTCTAAGGTTACGCCACCTAAACTTACACATAATATTCTCCAATTCTCGACAAATTGACACATGTAAATTAAAACATTGTATGGAATAAGTTGGTGATGCTTGTAATATGGATTTAATGAGCACACCTTTACCCTCAATAGATAAGTTGCGAACACTCCAGCTTTTTATCTTTGTAAAAAAATTTCTTTGATCTCCACAAAAGCGTTCTTCTTACAATGTCCAACCATTGTTGGTAACCCCAAATACTTTTCTAGATTATTAGCAACTCTAACCCCAATGCTCCTCCCAACTGTAACTTGGTTTCTTCATTAATATTATTACTGAAGTAGATTGACGATTTATCGAAGTTTACCAATTGATCTGAAATCTTTTCATACTCATTCACCACTGCCTTTGCTACCAATATTCCTTCTCTGGAAGCTCTCCTAAAAAGAATACTGTCATTAGCAAAAAATAAATGCGCTATAAATAGACCCCCTCTCCCCACCTTTGCTTCTTCAATCTTCTCTTCATTTTTTGTCTTGTTTAGTAATTTTTAAAAGCCATCCGCACAAATGATAAAAACATAGGGGCTTAATGGATCACCTTGTTTTAGTCCTCTCGATGGTTTAAACTCTGACCCTTTTACCCCATTGAGAACTACCGAGTATGACACACTTTTCACACGCCATATAACTAAAGACACCCACCCTACCTTAAAATGAAACCTTTCATCATTTTCTCTATGAAATCCCATTCTACCCTATCATAGGCTTTACTCATGTCGAGATTTAGGGCAAAAGATTCTTTACCACATCTCTTTTTCTTGAAAGAGTGCAATAACTCACATGCTATCAATATGTTGTCAGTGTGATTTGAATGTCTGGCACAAAAGCCCCTTGAGTTTCCTCTATACAATATTTTAAAACCTTTCTAAATCTATTTACTATTGCCTTTGATAGAACCTTATAAAGCACGTTACATAGGCTAATAGGTCTAAACTGTCCTATGTTTTTTGCTGACACAACTTTGGGGATAAGTACTATATTGGTTTTGTTTACTTCATCTAGCTCTTTATGTTCATTTAACACCCCAAGCAAAATTTTGTGACATCCTTTCCTACTATGTTCCAGAATTTCTGATAAAAAAAGCGGGGAAACCATCCTCACCTGAAGCTTTTAAGGGTGCCATAGACTTTAGAGCTTCCACCAATTCTTCCTCCTTGAAATCGGCTAATAATTCCTCATTTAAAGCATTAGGTATGCATGGTTGTATCTCTTCTAACAAGTGTTCACAATTGCTAATTGGCTTTGAAGAAAAGAGCTCTGTGAAGTATCTTGTTGCTAACTCCACTCTCCTTCCACCCAATTGCCATTCTCGTTTTCTAAGCCTTTCACCAAGTTTCTTTTTTTTTTTACGTTGATTTGCGGCTTTATGAAAGAAAGAAGTATTACGATCCCCCATTCTTAGCCAGTTAGTTTGCGCTCTTTATTCCCAACAGATTTCTTCTTTGTTTGCTTCTATATTGAGTGCCAACTTAATTTCCATAATTTCTGCCAATTGCTGTTCTTGGGGGTCTTCTTCATTAAGATGCTTCAACTTTAGAATCAAATTTTCTCTTTTTTTATGTCGTCTGTTTCTAGTCGTTTTAGCCCACCCATTAAGTGATTTTCCCAAAATCCCATTATTTAAAAATGTTATATAAAAGTGTAATGTTAATATAAGATAAATATACTTTGATAGTAAAAAAATTAAATTAGCATTAATGTATAAACATTTTTGTTAATCCAAGCTTTATTTGATAAAAGATTTTGCTATAACAAATTGAAGTGTTTTTGAATATAAGTTAAAATTGACAAAAATGATTTTTAAATTTGAAGTCTAAGAGATAAAATTTTGAATACTTACATTAAACTCTTAGAAAATTTTGAAACAATTTTAAAATCAAGTTAAAATAATTTTAACCAAGTTAAAATGATTTCAACCAAGTTAAAATCATTTTAACTCATCAAAATGATTTTCAAACAAGTTAGAATTGCTCCGGGCCAAAAAGTATCGATACCATTTGGTCAAGTATCAATAATTTTGAAACTATCGTTACCCTTAGAAAAATCGAGACCAAACTTGTATTCTATTTCCAAAAATTTTAAAAAAATTTATCGATACCATTTTTGAGGTATCGATATTTTCTAAAAATAATTAATACATTCCTTAAAAACGATACCAAAATAGCATTTTGTTTCTTACAAACCCTACAAAGTATCGGTCCAATATCGATACCATTTTCCAAAATTATCGATAAAATATTTTTGGTATCGATTAATAAATCCCAACGGTCACTAAACTAGCATTTGTTACAAAAAATATCGATGCCCTTTTATTTGGTATCGATACTCTGAACTGTAGGTGAAATAAATGCTCTGATTTTATATCCCCAACGACCATATTCATTACACCAACAACCTCGACGGTTAGAAATCTATTAGGGGGTATAAATACCATCCTCCAAAGACCTACAATGATAAGAAAGCACTTTCAAGCAAAAATTATCAATCAAACAACCTTAGAGCTTAATACTTTCATATTCTTCTTATATACACTTGTGATCTTTAGTTTTATTATTTTGCTCAAGTGTATTTTATTGTAATTGAGCTTCATTTTGCAAACAATTTAATCTTGTAAGGATTGTTTCTTTATTTTTTTATTTGTATCTCATTGAGAGAGTTTGTAACTTAAGATTTGGGGTAGAAATATTAAGGAGTTGTAAGGTTAAACCTTGTCCTCAAAGGTTGAACAAACTAGTGAAATTGAGAAAATCCATAGTGGTGGAAAGCTAAGGTAGTAGAGTAGGAAATTAGGGTTAAACACTCTAAATCTGTGTCAATAGTTTTATTTTTCTCTCTTTACTTCCACCATTCCTTCAAAGGCCAATTCACTCCCTCTTGACATTTTTTGTTTGTTCTATCAAGCTAACAATTCGTATCAAAGCTAGCCTCTAGAAGATGGTCTAACAACCAAGTAAAGATCCTCGAGGTAGCTCAACTTCATCTTATGGTTAGTGAGTCTCAATATATCTCCAAACCTCCTTATCTCAATGGTACAAATTATTCTTATTGGAAGACTAGAATAACTTTGTTTATAGAAGCCAATGATTATGCCATGTGGGATATCATGGATGGTCCAACCAAACCTCTAAAGCAAGAGGGAGAAAATCTAGTTCCAAAAAGTGAAAAGGAATTGAATGAGGAAGATAAGAAGAGCATACAACTCAACGCCAAGGTTATGCACATTCCCTTTTGTGCACTTGGTCCGAATAAATATAGTAGAGTTTCTTCATGTTCCAATGCCAAGGAAATTTGGGACAAGTTAGAAGTCACTCATGAGCGTACAAGTCAAGTTAAAAAGTCTAAGGTAGGAATTCTCACACTCAACTATGAAACATTCAAGATGAAACCCAAGGAAGACATCAAGGCTATGTTAGATCGATTTACAATTTTCATCAATGGACTCAAAACATATGGGAAAATTTTCCCAATAAAGAAGTTGTGAGAAAAATGCTTCGAAGCTTGCCAAAGGCATGAAAGCTAAAGTGACTATCATAGAAGAAGCAAAAAACTTGGAAACACTCTCTTTAGATGAGCTTATTAGTTCATTACTTACTCATGAGATGAGAATCAATGAAGGGGTTGAAGAAGAAAAGATGGAGAGGAAGAAGGTTGGTATTGCCCTCAAGTCCACAATAGAAGAAGGTAATACAAATGAATATATATATGAAGATGAAAAGATGAGTATGTTTTCTAGAAAATTCAAAAGGTTTATAAAGTCCAATAAAGGAAAACAATTCTAAAAATAGGAAGGACTCAAAATTGAATCAACTAAGAAGAAATACCCCATTATTTATTATGAGTGCAAGAAACCTAAACACATCAAGTTTGATTGTCCTCAATGGAAGAAGAAGAGGTTTAGCAAACAAAAATACAAAGCCAATGTTGCTACTTGGAGTGATGAGGACACATCCGATGATGAAACTCAAGAAGTATCCAACTTGTGTCTCATGGTCATTGATGATTCTAAGGTAACTTCTAACTAATCTATTTCAAATTATTATTCTTTTGATGAGTTGCAAGATGCCTATAATGAATTGGGTTTGGAATTTGAAGTCATGAATTCAAAATATAAGAAAAATATTTCAAACTTGAAAAATGAAAATGACTTGCTTTCTAAAACCAATCATGAACTTGAAGAGAAAGTAAACAAAATGTAAGAAACTATTAATGAGCTTGAGAAGAAGAATTTAGATTTACATAGCTTACTTTCTAAAGTTCATGATGATCATGAAAAGCTTAAGAGTGAAAAGACTCAATCTAACAATGTAACATCCTAAAAGTCTTGATTCTTTAATTTTATTCATAAGTAAGTATGTGCTGTAGTGGTTAAGTGATTTGTGGTGTGAGTGTGAGCTCGTGAGTTCGAGTCTTAGTATGAGTAGCTTGGATTATTTTATTTTGTTAATAGTCTTGTTGGACTGTGTTGTAGAGGAAGTTGGGTTTGTTTAAAACTATAGGAAGTGATGGGATAAAGATGGGAGTTAGTGGGTAGTGATTGGTTAGGATTTGTTTTTACTATTTTATTTCTTTTGTTTGAAAAAAAAGAGAGTTAATATAACAAAATCTCTCCCCTTTTGCACATTTACTTTTGTTTTTTTTCCCCACGTTATTTTTCTTTTTCCCACAATATTGTTTCTTCTTATTTTTTTTACGTAGATGGGTAACAAAAATTTTTCTTTTAGATTTTTTATCTTTAGTGCATTACTTTTGTTGTCCTTGTTATTCAAGCACAATAGATTGTGTAAGTTTTGTCTCATTATCTTGTGTTGGCTTGGATTATTTTATTCTGTTAATAGTCTTGTTGGACTGTGCTGTAGAGGAAGTTGGGTTTGTTTAAAACTATAGGAAGTGATGGGATAAATATGGGAGTTAGTGGGTAGTGGTTGGTTAGGATTTGTTTTTACTATTTTTTTTGTTATTCTATTATTTCTTTTGTTTGAAAAAAATAAAGAGTTAATATACCAAAATCCCTTCCTTTTTGCACATTTACTTTTGTTTTTTTCCCCACATTATTTTTCTTTTTCCCACAATAATGTTTCTTATTCTTTTTTTTTATGTGAGATGGGTAGCAAAAATTGTTCTTTTAGATTTTTGATCTTTAGTGCATTACTTTCGTTGTCCTTGTTATTCAAGTGTGATAGTGGTGTTCGATTGTGTAAGTTTTGTCTCCTTATCTTGTGTTGGAATTTTGCTTCTTGGTTTTCGATTGTGTTGAGGTGTGGTCGGTTTTGTATCGATGATAACCGATTGATTGGTTTTAGGTAAAGCTTGCGAAGTAAACAATTCATCGGTGAATTAAGATTCGTGTAGGTGCTGCCTGCGCGCAAGCGTAAGTATTTGAAACGGTTATAAGTGCAATCTTTTGGGTGAATTTGCTTATGGTTGCGTTGTAGTGTAGTGGTTACTCGATAAAAATTGAGGAATTAAGATTGATTTGAATGTTTTATTGTCGATTTTTAGGTTCTGGATATCTCATGGGAGCGTCCGCATCAAAATCGAGCTAGGTGTGTAACAAGAAACTCAAAAAATGGCGATCGGTAAAAGCCAAAAATAGGGCTTGTTGATGCCACACGGCCAGGCCGTGTGTCAGGCCGTTTGGGCCCACAGGGGTATGTGGGCTCAAATTTCTAAAATTTTCCCTAGGGTCGTACACATCATTTCGGTCGACTGTGGGCCTTCCGTAGAGTCGGTATGTGTTATTATAAGCTCTACAGCATGGAATATACTAATTTGTGAATATGAACTAGACGTAAACAATACATAAACACATGTAATAAAATGTGATATTTTTGAACTGTTATGTATAAGCATGTTTAGTATATGTTATACAAGTATGCATGTGACTTACATGTAGGTATCTGTTATTCTGATTTATCAGATATTATGTCTATATCTAGTTATGGGGTGGGGTTTGTATTATGAGGAGGAAGTGTTCTGTGTGAGGCGATATCTCGCCACTATACTGGCAGCACTACTGTGAATATTCTAAAAAGTTTCGTATAGACACTATGCGGTGTGTAGGGTTGGGTGAGCGTTTTATACCCCATGTGGTGTGTTCGGATGGTCGGAGTTGGTGTGTAAAGGATGGGGGTAGGATTATGCATATCTATATTTGTATGATTCTGTATCAATATGATTCTGCAAATGATTTTACATCTGTATCTATTCTGCCATGAGATTGAATCTGACTTTTGTTTATATATACGTTACAGACTGAGTTATCAAAACTCACTCTCTGTTTGTCTATTCTATTCAGGTAACCCTCAAACTTAGGCGGGTTGGTGTGACGGAAGCTCAGATGTGACTACTTTTTCGTAAAACTTCATTTTCATGAAAATTTGCTTAATTTTCTAGTTTTTTAAATTTTGTAATTTTGGGACTCTTTAGACTTTTTTTGTCTGTTTTTTGTTTCAGATTTTGGTTTTGGCTTTCTAGCATTGTGACTGATAAAACGATATTTTAGAAAACAACAACTTTTCTAAAATAATGTTTTGAAAGTAACAATTTGAATTACCAAAACTATAACATTTTATGAAACTCAGCTCCAAAATACTCGTTTGAATTGGTAGGCATAAACAAACAACAATTTTAAATTAAATAAGTACATCAACATGTTTCCCAAACAAATTGAGTTACTAAGTAACAACAGTTTACGACGATTTGCAAATAATAAGGAAGTTGTTTTATAAAATTTTCTTTGTAACGCTACTAGATTCAGCTATAAAGTCTAAGCCGAGTTTCGGGCTTTACATTTAATGGTATCAGAGTCAGGTTACAAAACTCGAGCTGTGAAATTTTGGGTTAAAAAATTTGTTTGTAACAATTATTTTTTTGAGTAAAGTTTTTTTAACCTGAAAGTAAGTTTGTGGCACATCGAGTCTCCGACGCCGGTCCTGTAAATACTTTTAACTTAGAAATACTTTAGTTAGAAAACTCTGAAATGACTAAAACTACATTAAGTTAGTTAGAGACTAAAATTTCTGAAATTTTTGAAACTACTTCTGATAATTATTTGAAGCACAAATTACTACTAATAAATACTGAAACTGATTCATAAAACTTGGTAATGTAGATAAAACTTTCAATGCGATAGGTGCTCGTGGAACGCATAGTCGTGGTACTCATGGACGTAGTGGGTGTCGTAGAGGTTCTCGAGCTGAGTCATCCTCGATTGGCAGTACGCCTAATTTGGATAAGAATGAGACATCGGCTACACCTATAGCTGAGACTGGGTATCAAAGCCGCTTGGCTAGGACAATGTATTGTTTCAAGCCATGCTTAGAGTATTTGAAAGGGTCGCTGGGCCCCGTTCTGGTTCTGGGAGTCATGGTCGGTAATTAAACGACTCCGGTCTAAAGGTGCTGAGCTATTTAGGGGCGTCACTAGAGTCGCCCCGAATGTGGCCGAATACTGGTTGGAGGCCACTGAGAGGATAATGAATGATATTGACTGCACCCCTAAGCAGAAATTGAAAGGTGCAGTATCTCTGCTTCGCGATGAGGCGTACCAATGGTGGTTATGAGTTGAGGAGGGTACTCAGCTGGATTAGGTTAACTGAGAATATTTTAAGACTGCCTTCCAAAGGAAATATGTGTAGGCACGAGTTCATGAACCTCAATTAGGGGATAGAATTGTGGCCGAGTATGAGGTCGAATTTCTGAGATTGAACCTGTTATGCTCACAGGATGGTAGCGACTGAGTATGAGAAATGTGTCCATTTTGAGGATGATTTAAGAGATAATTTGAGGGTTCTGATAGCTCCGTAGAGGGAGCGAGAGTTTGCTGTCTTGGTGGATAAGGCGAAGATTACTGAAGAGGTTAAGTGTGTTGAATGCCAGAATAGAGACTGTGAGAGAGGTAAGAATAAGAGGGATTCGTAGCCCTTTAGTTTTGTTTAGAGGCTTAAGAAATGGGCCAGATCTGATGGGTCTTCTAGATTTGGAGTTCCAGCTAGTCTTACGATGGCTCAGCCCTGTGTTGATTGTGGTAGACGTCATATGAGTGAGTGTTGGAGGAGGTTGGGAGCATGTCTGTGATGTGGGTCAATGGAGCACCATGTTAGAGATTGCCTACAATGTTCTAATCAGATGCAAGCTCTAGTTCCAAGTTTTGTTTAGCCTCATAGGGTATTTCAGTAGCCGTCTAGGGGTCGTGGTCCAGCCAGAGGTGGTAATGGTATGGGTAAAGGACAGATAGTACCGGGTAGAAGTGCTAATCAGACTGAGTCAAGGCAACCAACGTTGGTTTATGCTGCTAGACGTTGTGAGGACAGAGATGCCGCTTATGTGATTATGGCTACATTCTTTATTTTTGATACCCTTTATTTTGCATTGATAGACATAGGGTCAACACATTCCTATGTAGCTAGTTCTGTTTCGGTAAACTTGGGAATTCTTGTTGAGAGTACTTCTGGTGAAATTTCTATACTGAGTCCATTGGTCAATCTGTTCAGGTGAATAGACTATATAGGAATATACCGTTGGAAGTACAAGGTTGTGTTTTGACTAATTTGATGGAACTATCGTTCAGAGAATTTGATGTAATTTTGGGAATAAACTAGCTTGTGAAGCATCGATTCTGTTTGGTTTATGCTACTAAAAGGGTAGTTCTGAGATCTAAAAATGAAAGTTAGGTTTTGGGCTGACAATGCTTGATACGATCACGGGTCGAAGTCTAAGTAGAGGTCTCAGTCAATGGTCGTTACAAGATCATGGATAGAAGTATAACGGGGGAGCTAGTTAACGATCGTTATGCAGGCACGAGATTAAACTTTTTGGATACCCGCAAATGATTCCTTATATATAACATACATAAGATTGAGGTCATAATCATAAGGAAAAACTAAGGGTTTTTCAGTGTAATCAACGTAATTTTTTTCTCCATTTCCATACAACCGGCATCTTTAACCTTTCTTCTTATCCAAAAGCTGACACCAAGGTAGACACAAGAGGGCTTTTAGGCGGAGAGCAAATGTTTCGGCAAAAGTAGAGCTCAAACTCGAGTCGACGCGACGGTTGTAGTTATTAATTGGTTGTTTAATAACGACAACCCTTGTCACCCCGAAAAGAGCGTCACCTTTACTCCACCGAAATAGTCACTGCCCACCTGAGAGTCCTCTTGCATCCATGGCAACGCCGACCTTCAGATAAGAAGAAAAGTTAAAGATACTGATTGCATGGAAATGGAGAAAAAAATTACGTCGATTATAACAGAAAGCCCTACAGTATTTCCCTATGATTATGCCCTCAAACTTTTGCATGGTATTTGTTGACACCATTTTTTGGAGAAAACGGGGTCGACTTGAATTTTAAAAACGAAAACGAAAATGGGAGTCGCCACCAATCTTTTTTGGTGAGGTGTGATCAGTTCACCTCGTAAAACGGTCATTTTTAATAAACGGTTTAGATTTATTAAAACAATGCTTTTGGTCTACGAAATTCAAAGAAACAGGTTCGGGAGTCAGTTACGTACGAGGAAGGATTAGCACCCTCGTAACGCCCAAAAATTGGTACCTAGTTGATTAATTAATGTCTTAGTGTCGAAAATTAAAAACTCGAAAAGAATTTAAAAATATGATCCTCTTTATATTGCGTTACTTTAAAATTACTCGAATAAATCAAAATGGAAAATGCCTCCTTATCTCTAAGTAACAAGATGTCACGTCCAGTGAGTTAGGACACAACACATCGTATTTTCGAGAGCAAGCTTGCCTTTATTTTTTGTTTAAACCTCATTTATTTTAATTTTAAAAGGATATTCAGTTATTTAGGTTTAACGCGAGAAAAATCGAAGCTCAGTAAGTTAGGGCACGATTTCTCGAATTTTCTAAATACAGAATATTGCCTTTATTTTTTCAAAATTTTTATTTTTGTATGTTTGGGTAAAAATAAATGTAATGTTTGAAATAGTGTGTGAAAAAGGGGTTACGTTGATGGAATGATGATATAGAGCATAAAATAACAGTTTATGAATAAAATGTTGCATCAATGAATGACAATAATATGGAAATACGAACAAGATGGCAATAATCACACAACATATCTAATTTAAATACCACATTACTAATCAAAGGAAAATAAAACAAAATATAATATATAACGATCTAAAGTAAATAATGATTTAACATGAATGATTAATAAGAACAATACATAATAAAAGTTTTGGATAAACAATATACAAGAAAACTTAGAACAAATATAAAACATTTTAAAGTAAATAATATTATATAGAAAAAGTAAGTACAAACCGTTTCAAAGAATATATACATGCGTATGAAAATTTAAAAGATATATATATAAATATATATATATAATAATTTACAATAAATAATAATGAATAAATAAAAATTTAAAACAAATAATAATAAAAGATTTTCTGTTTTTTTAAATAATAATAATAAACAAATAAATTAAATGGACCCAGGACTAGACTGAAATTAAAAACAAAATTAAGTGACAGATTTTAAATAAAAAGGACAATCAGGACCTGAACTAAATGCGAGCAGAGAGATAGGGACTAACTGGGCAATAATCCCCTTCCCAAAATGCGGCGTTTTGACACGGACTAAAATGAAACATGAATTAAATAATCGGGCCAAAATGAGTGAAACAAAAGGGACCAAATTGCACTGAACTATAAAAGAGGAGGGGCTGAATGCGCAAATAGCCCATCTAGGCAAAACACGCAGATCCTGACCGCATTCGGGTCGGGTTTCGAATCGGCTCCCGGGTTTTATGCCAAACGGAGCCGTTTTGGCCATGGATGCTAAGGTCCAAAACGATGCCGTTTTTAAACCTTATAAATACTCAAAAAATCAACAACAAAAAAAAAAATATTTCATCCCTTATTTTTTCAAAAAAGGGACTGAGAGTCTTCAAAAGTTCAAATGCTCTCTCTTTTGCAGCTCTTCTCTCCGGCCTAGGGTGTCGGCCATGACCACCACCGCAGGGCCGCCGTGGCCGGTGGTCGGCGTTGTGCAAAGGGTAATTTTTCAGCCCGTTTCAGACGCCGTCTGAAGGCCGAGCGTTCTTGGCCCTAATGCCGAGAGGAAGGATCCTTAAACCCACCCTATAAGGCTGATTTCGACGACGGTGGGACCTCCGATGATGCGGCCAAGGGGCGTTTTAGGTACGATTTCTTTCCTTTTCTAATTATTTCTATATTTTTTATTAAAAATGAAGTTAAAAAAGATAAATAAAAAAATAAATAGGAGAAAAAAACGAATAGACGACAGTCAAGGTTTAACCTTTTAGAACTTCTCTTTTTCTTTTTTGATTGCTAATGTGCGTAAAAAACGGAGAAGAAGTTACAAGGGTCAGATTTCTTTTGCTTTAATAGCCGATCTACATAACTTTTTATTTCTATTTTTTATCTTTTTGCTATTTGTTTCTTCTGTTGCTTTTTGTTTACTGCCATTTTGTTTTCGTCTTGGTTGTGTGTTGTTTGTTGTTTTGCAGGTGTCAGATGCATGATGGCCAGCAATAGGTGAATAGAGGCGGCGGCAGTAGCAAGGCAGAGGGTGCGGCACCACTTGGGGGCTAGGGTTTCCCACTAGCTTAAGATAGTGGGCCATATGGGCCATAGGGTTTTAATAATTTTGGGCCATAGAAAATTTGGGCTGTAATGGACTGTGGTCTTTTGGTTTTGGGCTCGGGCTAAAATTGGGCCTTACAGCTGCCCCTCTTTGCTCATTATCATGTACGAGAACAGAGCAAAGACTAAGAAAGGCCAATTTTGCCCGGTCTCGTTGAGTCTTGACTTCTTGGCGTAAGTAGCCTCATTCTAGTCCACTTGTCTTGTCACTTTGATCCACTTCACGGCATATTTAGAGAGATTTAACTTCAATCTACTCTACTGCAACTCCATGGGGATGAAATTTGTGATTTTTAGTCTACTCCACTGCAACTTCAGGGAGATAAGATTTATGGTTTTGTCTACTCTACTACTACTTAGGGAGATAAGATCTGTGGTTCTATCTGTTCCACTACTGCTTAGGGAGATAAGACTTGAGGCGATCTGCTCCACTACTGCTTAGGGAGATAAGATCTGTGGTTCTGTCTGCTCCACTATTGCTTAGGGAGATAAGACTTGATGCGATCTGCTCCACTACTGCTTAGGGAGATATGATCTGTGGTTTTAATCCGCTTCACTGCAACTTTAGGGAGATAGGATTGGTTTTTTCTGTCTGCTCCACTACTGCTTAAGGAGATAAGACTGGATGCAATCTGCTCTACTGCAACCTCAGAGAGATAAGATCTGTGATTTTCAATCTATTCCACTGCTGCCCAGCGAGATAGAACTACCAGCTTCAATGTACTCCACTGTAACCTCAGGGAGGTAAAATCCGCCATCTTCAACCTGCTCCACTACTGCTTAGGGAGATAAGATCTGTAATCTTCAATCTATTCCACTGCTGGCCAGGGAGATAGAACTACTGGCTTCAATGTAGTCCACCGTAATCTCAGGGAGGTAAAATTCGCCATCTTCGACCTACTCCACTACTGCTTAGAGAGATAAGATCTGTAATCTTCAATCTATTCCACTGCTGCCCAGGGAGATAGAACTACTGGCTTCAATGGACTCCACCGTAATCTCAAGGAGGTAAAATTCGCCATCTTCGACTTGCTCCACTACTGCTTAGGGAGATAAGATCTATAATCTTCAATCTATTCCACTACTGCCCAGGGAGATAGAACTACCGGCTTCAATGTACTCCACTGTAATCTCAAGGAGGTAAAATCCGTCATCTTCGACCTGCTCCACTACTGCTTAGGGAGATAAGATCTGTAATCTTCAATCTATTCCACTGCTGCCTAGGGAGATAGAACTACTGGCTTCAATGTACTCCACCTTAATCTTAGGGAGGTAAAATCTGCCATCTTCGACCTGCTCCACTACTGCTTAGGGAGATAAGATCTGTAATCTTCAATCTATTCCACTGCTGCCCAGGGAAGTAAGATTCGCCGTTCGCCTTCAATCTTTTTAATTACAATGTCGGGAAAGCAAGATTCACCGTCGTAGCTTCAATCTGCCGCACTTTAATGTCAAGGAAGTAAGATTCACCGTTGTGGCTTTAATCTTTTCCACCGTAATGCCAAAGAGATAAGACTGGTGTCCTCGATCTGCTTCACTGCCAGTACAGGAAGACAAGATCTACCATCTTCAGTCTGCTCCACTACAAACTCAAGGAGGCAAAACTGGATATGATGACTTCAATCCATCCCACTGCAACTTCAAGGGTATGGGTAACTTCATTGATCTATTCTCTAGAGAACATGACCTGCAAAATCTATTTCATGGACCTATTTATGCGTAGTTTTTAGGATGTCATGATTAGAATGAGTCAAATGCTCCTAACTAGATATGTATGAATGATATTTGCATGAATGTCGAATGTTATGAGAATGATCCCTTTTAATGTTTAGATTGTCATCACGCCAAAGCTTATTAAGGTTTTATCACTGACATGCTACAACGCCTTCTTGCTCAGCTAGCATATCCAAATAAACACTTAATCTGATTGTCCCGTCGAAGTTCAATCCACTGGGACATAAAATTTGTACCATCAATCTCCCACTGTAACCCAATGGTAGAAAGATATGGCTTTTCTCAATCTTCTCCCATCGCAATTCAAGGATACAGAATGTAAAGCTCTTTGGTCCTTTACCCCATTCTAATGGTGTCACACCAAATGCTCATGCACAAAATGAGGAATTTCCTCTCCGAGGAAACCTCTTTCTATTGCCTGGTGGTTATTGCTTACTTGTTTATTGAAGCCTTATTACCGATACGACATCTTGTTATTTTGCTCAATCAATGTTTTTGACAACAAAATTCAAAGAGAAAGTTTTAATTTAGACTCTTCCTTCTCACTTTTCCATCCTTTAAATTTGGTGCGTTCTAAACAATAGTCCTGTTTCAGGTTTCTATATTATTTAGAAACTTTTTAGAGTAATATGCAAAACTTTCCTTGTGAAAGTTTTATTAGTCCATTAATCATTATTCCAATGCAACATGCTTGCAAAAAGATCATAACAATGGATAAAAATAAAATTGATTTGGAAGCATAGCTCGAAATGAATAAATTATCAAGGATAGTAAGAATAAAAGGGGAATTAATTGGGAACACGTATCTTGAAAAAGAATGAAATATTCCGAGAATCAATCAAAAAAATCAATACAAATAGTATGAAGGTTAGGTGCCCCAGATATCGCAGCTTGAACTTTTCTGTACAAACTTTCTAAAGACCTTTCTGAGTTTGACATGTGTTTAGGAGATCTACAAGACTTTGTCGATGCCCCAAGATGTTGCCTACCCTTTCCTGTTGATTCAGGTATAGCAAGATCATCACATGCCCCGATCTAATTAAAAATTGAGCTGCTCTGATCACTTCATGCCCCAATTTGATCCAAAATTTGAGTCGCCCTTTTTAGGTTTTCAACTCAAGTCCTTTTGGTCTCAAGGCGCCCTTTGCGGGTTTTCGCCTTGGCCTCTCCTTTTTCTTTTTCTTTCTTCTTTTTTTAAATATTCTTTGATTGCATCTAAACTCATAGGATTAGGCATGTCCTTGTTATCCTTTCTGATCAAGATTGATGTTTTTCCAGATAAGGCCATCCACACAAGTTCCTTTTCATCTTGGCATAAAGTTCTTTTTGTATGGGAATGATCTTCCTCAATACCAGGTCCCTCTTTATGGAATTCTCTAGGGTGAACTTTTTGTGAGCTCACATCATTTACTTTTAGTACATTTGACCATGATGGATAACTTTGAACATTCCTCTTCAATTAAGACTGGATCCAAAAACTCAAAGAGAAGGAAATCTCGACCTCAATAGGTGAAACCGCGATAAGCCCAAAAAGAGGGCGTTGCCCCGGTAGAGTTTTTTTTTGCCATCATCTTTTTTTGGCGATATGGTGTTAATCTTGAACAGACTACAAACTTCTGATATCATGCTCTTGTTCAAATTTAGTGCATTGTCAGATATGATGCTTTTCAGCTTTTCATGCTGACGTGATTTTTCCAAAAATTTACTGTCGACTTTGTGACATTGGCATATGAAGCAGCTTCTTCCCGTAAAGATAAACTGATTACCGCCAGACTCTTTTGGCGAGATCGACCCAACAACCTTCATACCCCACATAGGGAAAAGTCGTGGATTTCATTAATTCTTTGTAGGGTAGGATCTATTTTCCATATTGTTCTACCATCCTCAATAAGTCCGAAAATAGGCTACAATCCATGTCATCTTCGAAGTCATGAGATCCCTCTAGACACATGTCTCGCTCAAAAGGAGATTCTAAGTCTGTAGCAGCGTCACTCATGTCATTGATATCTGGGACCCTATTATAGGTACAAGAGAATATACAAAGAATAATTATCTGCACAGTATAATTATGAATGAATGAATGATTTGGAAGAAAGAATGAAAGATTAAAAATAAATGAATGATTTGGAAGAAAGAATGAAAGATTAAAAATAATTATTCATAAAGAATGAAAGAATGTTGGCTCAAAAATGATCGCAAAGATGCATTTCATTAAAATAACGACGTTCAGACATGAGCCTATTTCACAAAAGAGTTCTTATTGCTTCAGGCTAAAAGCAACAAGTTTGTTCTGAATATTACTCTGAGTAGGCTCTAAATACTACAGAGACTTCTTTTACAGTCTGATTTATTTAGAACACTTCCAAATTTATAAGGGCAGACATCTAACAAGATCCCTTCTTCAGTTGTGTCTTCATGCATGTCATTGATGTGAACACTTCCCAACATCTCTTCATACATCGTATTCACCTTATTGTCAATCATGATTGGGTAGCAGATTTTCTACAGTAGATGAGTCACCCAACTTGACAATACCCATGTTGATGAGTTTTTCAACTAGTTTTTTGAAGGTGATGCAATTCTCTATTGAGTGCCCCTTAATTCCTGCATAGTAGTCACATTGTGCGTTCGCATCATACCACTTTGGATACAGAGGCTGTGGGGGTTTTAAGTAGGAAGGGGAAACAACATGCGCATCGAATAAATTTTGATACAGCTCTTTATATGACATCGGAATTGGTGTGAACTAGAGCTTCTCAGTACCTGGTTTCACTCCAGGTTCTTGTCTCAATGAGCCTTGTTGGTTAGAGACCATTTTTCTTGGCCGATTCACCGTAATTGGTTTTGAATAACCCTTGCTATATGTACTCATGTTGTTCACCTCATTGTCTTTGTGCTTTGGGGTTGATCTCTTGATGCCTTCTCCCGCATCTATCTTCCCACTTCTTATTGCGTTTTCAATCATTTCACCAGACATCACTACATCTGAGAAGCTCATGGTAGCACTTCCTAACATGTGGTTAATGAACGGTGCTTTTAGAGTGTTGATGAAAAGCATCGTAGTTTCTTTCTCCAAAAGAAGTGGCTGAACCTGTGTCGCGATCTCTCTCCATCTTTGGGCATATTGTCTGAAGCTCTCACTTGGCTTCTTTTCCATGTTCTGTAATGTGATTCGATCAGGTGCTATATCCATCACATGGCTGTACTGCTACATAAAAGCCTGCGCCAAATCCTTTCATGAGTGGATGTTAGCCCGGCTCAATTGGTTGTACCATCTTGCTGTTGACCCGATCAAACTGTCTTGGAAGTAATGAATCAACAGTTGATCATTATTGATGTATCCCGTCATCCTTCGGCAGAACATAGTGATATGAGCTTCAGGACAACTTGTCCCGTTATACTTTTCAAACTCCGGCATTTTAAATTTGGAAGGGAGTACTAGATCAGGTACCAAACTCAAGTCCTTGGCGTCGATTCTGCAATGATAGTCGGTGTTCTCCATGGCCCTGAATTTTTCCTTTAGCCATCTACATCGATCCTCAAGTTGTTTTAGCAGGTCCATTCTTGCCTTTTCTATTTCCGCCATATCATCAAGATCAGGGACCACTGGATTGGTGGGGTTGTCCCTGGGATTAGAACCTGAGCCCGTTTGAAAGTGCATTGGTATCAAGGCGTCAGCCTGATATTGAGGTCTAATATTGATGGGTATTCTTTGCGGGCACACATCTGGTTGTGCCTGGGTACTAATCGGGGTGAAACCCGAAGGATAAATAGGGTCTTCATGATCGACTCCAGAATCACCTACGAGGCTTTTTCCTTTATCTTTCCCCCCAGTCAATAACTGCTTCAATTGGTTCATCATAGTGTTCTGGAATTCTAGCATGTCTTGCTGGATTTTTCCCAGTCGTTCTTGCATCTGATCTTGCATCTCCTTTTGCAATTGTTCCAGTCTTTCTAATCTCTGATCCATTGCTTTTGTTTTGCGACGGGTACCGTAGTGATATCTAGTTGGCAGATTTTTGTTGGTTTCCAGGGTAACTGTCATGATTTTAATTAATTAGGGTCATTTTGTAAAAATCTAATGGATATGATGTAATGTAATGCAAATGCATGAAATGAATGCAAAAAGAGACGTTGATTCTTAGTTCGATTCTATTAGAACAACTTTACTAGAAAATAAATCTCTTTACATAAAGTGGATATATATACGGTTTTGCCCTCATAGGCAGAGTCATTCGATCCTCTTCTTTATTCGAGCATTAAGATAAGTCTCACGAACTCTTCAAAAGGGACGTCTCTTCTATCTCCTTTTTACTTGATCCGGGTCGTGACTCGTTGCTCACTCAACCTCGTGATGCTTGTTGGCTTCTCTTTTAAGAAAGTTCAGCGGCTCTCGAATAATCCTTGTCACCTTGAATTCTCGGGCAACGGAGCAATGGTTATGTAGTCCTCCATTAAACTATCATCCTTCTCTTATCACGTTTTCTTGGACCATATTCGGACAACCGTATTGTTATCCACTTTATCAAGAAACCCATTTCCTTATGACAAGCTCTCTATTTAACAACCGAACGTGAATCAACACCTCTTTTTATGATGAAAATGCAATGCAATCATAACAGAAAAGAAAACAGGTTAGTACAAAGCAAATGCAAACAAGAATAAATAGAACACCTATTATGGTGAATACTAGGGAATCGAAGTGGTTTTACCTAAGGTGGGCTCCTAAGGTTCACTACATGAGGTTTGGTTCTAAAGTAAAGGTACCCGAACCAACAGATTCCTCAATCTTCACCCATTATAGGCTCATACGAACCGAGTTCAGTTTAGGGGGATACATTTCCCTATGGCTGCACGGAGATGAAAATCTCACGAAGACATTGATGTATCCCGAAAGCGATCCGCTATCCTGCACGGAGGTGAAAACCTCACGAAGGAGTAGCTCCTCACTTCCACTTAAAGGGGTGTGACCAGTGGTCATGCAATGCAATGTGCAGAGATATAAAAATAAAATACAGAACATGATGAAAATATAACTCAAAACAAAAGAGATGCAATGAGAGGATCGTAAATTTAAATCGAATTTCCAACCTTTGACAAAAAGACAAGAAATAATCAACACGTGGCTTGACTCTCTTATTTTGGGTCCCCAGTGGAGTCGCCAAGTTACTGACGCCATTTTTTTGGAGAAAATGGGGTCGACTTGAATTTTAAAAACGAAAACGAAAATGGGAGTCACCACCAATCTTTTTTGGTGAGGTGTGATCGGTTCACCTTGTAAAACGGTCATTTTTAATAAACGGTTTAGATTTATTAAAACAATGCTTTTGGTCTACAAAATTCAAAGAAACAGGTTCGGGAGTCAGTTATGTACGAGGAAGGATTAGCACCCTCGTAACGCCCAAAAATTGGTACCTAGTTGATTAATTAATGTCTTAGTGTCGAAGACTAAAAACTCGAAAAGAATTTAAAAATACGATCCTCTTTATATTGCGTTACTTTAAAATTACTCGAATAAATCAAAATGGAAAATGCCTCCTTATCTCGAAGTAACAATATGTCACGTCCAGTAAGTTAGGACACAACACATCGTATTTTCGAGAGTAAGCTTACCTTTATTTTTTGTTTAAACCTCATTTATTTTAATTTTAAAAGGATATTCGGTTATTTAGGTTTAACGCGAGAAAAATCGAAGCTCAGTAAGTTAGGGCACAATTTCTCGAATTTTCTAAATATGGAATATTGCCTTTATTTTTTCAAAATTTTTATTTTTGTATGTTTGGGTAAAAATAAATGTAATGTTTGAAATAGTGTGTGAAAAAGGGGTTACGTTGATGGAATGATGATATAGAGCATAAAATAACAGTTTATGAATAAAATGTTGCATCAATGAATGACAATAATATGGAAATACGAACAAGCTAGTTATAGTTCACATGATAGCAATAATCACACAATATATCTAATTTAAATACCACATTACTAATCAAAGGAAAATAAAACAAAATATAATATATAACGATCTAAAGTAAATAATGATTTAACATGAATGATTAATAAGAACAATACATAATAAAAGTTTTGAATAAAAAATATACAAGAAAACTTAGAATAAATATAAAACATTTTAAAGTAAATAATATTATATAGAAAAAATAAGTACAAACCGTTTCAAAGAATATATACATGCGTATGAAAATTTAAAAGATATATATATAAATAATAATTTACAATAAATAATAATAAATAAATAAAAATTTAAAACAAATAATAATAAAAGAGTTTCTGTTTTTTTAAATAATAATAATAAACAAATAAATTAAATGGACCCAGGACTAGACTGAAATTAAAAACAAAATTAAGTGACAGATTTTAAATAAAAAGGACAATCGGGACCTGAACTAAATGCGCGTAGAGAGATAGGGACTAACTGGGCAATAATCCCCTTCCCTAAAATGCGGCGTTTTGACACGGACTAAAATGAAACCCGAATTAAATAATCGGGCCACAAAATGAGAGAAACAAAAGGGGACCAAATTGCACTGAACTATAAAAGAGGAGGGGCTGAATGCGCAAATAGCCCCTCCAGGCAAAACACGCGGATCCTGACCGCATTCGGGTCAGGTCTCGGATCGGCTCTTGGGTTTTATGCCAAACGGCGCCGTTTTGGCCATGGATGCTAAGGTCCAAAACGACGCCGTTTTTAAACCTTATAAATACTCAAAAAATCAACAAAAAAAATTATTTCATCCCTTATTTTTTCAAAAAAGGGACTGAGAGTCTTCAAAAGTTCAAATGCTCTCTCTTTCGCAGCTCTTCTCTCCGGCCTAGGGTGTCGGCCATGACCACCGCCGCAGGGCCGCCGTGGCCGGTGGTCGGCGTTATGCAAAGGGCGATTTTTCAACCCATTTCAAACCCCGTCTAGAGGCCGAGCGTTCTTGGCCCTAATACCGAGAGGAAGAATCCTTAAACCCACCCTATAAGGCCGATTTCGACGACGGAGGGACCTCCAATGACGCGGCCAAGGGGCGTTTTAGGTACGATTTCTTTCCTTTTCTAATTATTTCTATATTTTTATTAAAAATGAAGTTAAAAAAGATAAATAAAAAAATAAATAGGAGAAAAAAACGAATAGACGACAGTCAAGGTTTAACCTTTTAGAACTTCTCTTTTTCTTTTTTGATTGCTAATGTGCGTAAAAAACGGAGAAGAAGTTACAAGGGTCAGATTTCTTTTGCTTTAATAGCCGATCTACATAACTTTTTATTTCTATTTTTTTGTCTTTTTGCTATTTGTTTCTTCTGTTGCTTTTTGTTTGCTGCCATTTTGTTTTCGTCTTGGTTACGTGTTGTTTGCTGTTTTGTAGGTGTCAAATGCATGATGGCCGACAATAGGCAAATGGAGGCAGTGGCAGTAGCAAGGCAGAGGGTGCGGCACCACTTGGAGGCTAGGGTTTCCCACTAGCTTAAGATAGTGGGCCATATGGGCCATTAGGGTTTTAATAATTTTGGGCCATAGAAAATTTGGGCTGTAATGGACTGTGGTCTTTTGGTTTGGGGCTCGGGCTAAAATTGGGCCTTACAGTATTTATAAGGCAACATCTTCGAGTATCCACAAAGTTTAAGCTTGTTCCTGTATAATGGTCGTCAACTAGCTCCCCTGTTATACTTCTATCTATGACCTCATAACGATCGTCGACTGAGACCTCTACGTAAACTTCCACCCATAACCGCATAAAGTTCAATCACCCCTGAACCTAACTTCCACGGGATAAGTTTTTGAGGTAATTGTCCCATCTCGGTAGGATATATGAAATGTGTGTATCTCGGAGCGATATCGAATTACTGAAGACTCAAGAATACCTCAAATAGGAAATTTTATTATCAATGAAATTTTTTAACACTAAAGCGAGGAAAAAATCGAGAGAGAGAAATACTGTAAAGTGGAGGGATGATGGTGGGAGAGATGATGGGTTCAAGGATGATAGAGTATGGAGGCAGAGCCTTCGTTTTATAGGCGCGGGGGCAGGGTGAGATTGGGAAGAAAAAAACCTCGTGGTTGAAAAAATGTCATAGAAGAGGCGTTTCCATCGAATATTTGAAAGAGGAGCCTCAAATCTTACCCAGGATTCTCGATATCAAGGCACTTTTATCAGGCTTTGTGTGGTGGTGGAAAGAAAGGTCGCCTATCTAGATAAGCTTTCTGTCCATTACCACTCAAACATTGCCAAAGTGCCATGCCCCCAAGAATCACGGGTACATTTTCAAGCACGTTTTGAAGCACATTGAATTCCCTTTAAAGCACACGTCTACTGAATTTGATTATGCTGAAACGTGTTTTTGAGCACAGAAGAACATTTCATTATTATTATTCGATGAAATCGTGTCTTCTAAAATGTGTTTTGAAGCACACCTTCCCTCTCTCCTCGTTCTTTTATTTCTATTAAACTACCAAAGTATTCAATACTTAAACATGCATCAAATTAGTTCTTTTTTGAAATGTTGCAATGCGAGTGTCATTTGCATTCTTTGGATAACCATCTAAAATTTTTTTTGTTCTAAATATCTAATTCGTTTTAAATTAAAATGAGTCAACGAGTGAAATTCGTAATTTATTACGATGGTAAAATTTACAATACGAACTTCGAGGTCGTATTTATAGGAGCCAGTCCGTGGAATTGGTTTTTAACCATATCATTCAATTGTGTAAGCTACAAACTCGAATCAGGAGGAAAGTTGGGGGTTCAAAGTCGAGGAAGAATTTTTAGCTTACAATGTAGATATATGGCATCGGTAGACCCCTTTAAGTATGAACTATTTAATGTGAAAGGTGAGGTCGAGCTGGAAGTGGTCATATCATTACATTGCTCAACTGGAAATGCTATAATGGAGTTATATGTCGAGTTTGCCAAGGTTGATGGAGCTGGTCCATCTTCGACCACTATTGCGACTAATGTGGGAACCGAAGTAGAAACAGAAAGTCCTACTACACGGTTGTGCAATGGGTTCACTAGTTTGTAACAAATCTCCTATTATGACGTCCACTAAGCATCAATGTGAAGACATTTTTTGATTTTAGGCATTGATTTCAACTTCGACAACCATTATCAGTTGGGGTATGAGCATAACTTGAACATCGACACCCGGGCATGACATTTAATCAGTGTGTTCAATTTCAACTTTGGGGTGGAAGCACTTATACCGGGGGCCCATCAACCTACACCGGCTGACAATCCATTGTAGATATTGATGACTGTAACATGGCGTATAAAAGAACTGATGACTTATTCTCTATGATCGGGTCCGACGATGGGACATCGAACCCTTTGGTTGAAGATGACAATGAAGATGCAATTGAGGAAGAAGATGCAGGCGCGTATAAAAGGGCAACAGATGTTGTTAACAGATCAGAATCAAACCCCGATCCAATTCAGCAGTTTGAGCTGGATAGTTCAAAAATAGCACTTTTTTTTTAACCACAACAGGTTCCAACTGAGCCAAAACCTTGCAGTAATTTAGCGTAAAGCGAATTTTGGGTTTCCATAATTTCATTACGAGGGAGCTTTCGGAAATGAGAACTTGTTGTCCACTTTTTTTCACATATATTCTCCTTTCATCTACAAGTTTACGAACCATCAGCAAAAATTATATTATTTACAAATAGCTAAATTATGTAAATACTAATTTGATTATTAATTTTTTATCAAATTAATTTAATTTTAAAAATTATAAAATAATCATTCGATTTATTAATTTATTTAATTTTAATTTAAATTATTAAAATATTAACGGTCGACTGACGTGGCAGTTAAGCTGATGACATGTATTTTTTAACCATTAATTTTTTCCTTATAATTTTAATGTAATTTTTTAATTAAATAATATATATATATATATTAAATCTAAATCTAAAAACTATGACGTTTGGTCTGGTTAAGTAAAACAATTTTTGAAGTTTAACAGAGGTAGACCGACTGCAAAACTGTCTGTCAATTCAAAGCGAAGGGTTCGCAAGTTAGGGGGTTGGGAAATTTTTGATGAATTTTTAACAATAATTGAGTAAAAGTACCTCAAACCTTGTTGGATCAAATCATAGGTTATCACTACCACTTTTCAGTTTAAAACATTTACAAAGAGAAGAGCTTCAATGGAGGAGTTCTTTCAATTTCATTCAAGCTCAACTAGTCCAGACTTCTTGCCCGAATCATTGTTTCGTTCGCCTTCGGCGGAGACATTGTCAAGTCGCTGAGATGAGCTTCTTCTCAACTTCAATGACTTCGAAGAAATGGTTTGGGAGGATATGGCGGAGGCCTTGGATCAGTCCAAGAACTCCATTAATGGCGTAAAGGAAGAAGATGTTATATCGGATATTGCCAAACTGGAAGAGTTTCCCAAGGAAGAGAAAGCTTAAAGAGGTGTAAGGAAGCGACTATGGGGAAAATACAGCGCTGAGATTAGAGATTCAACGAGAAATTGGGTTTGGGTTTCGGTTTGGCTTGGAACATTCGACAGTGCCGAAGCGGCCGCTTTAGCTAAAGACCAAGCGGCGTTTTCAACGAGAGGATCATGGGCGATGCTCAATTTCCCGGTGGAAGGAGTCAGGGAATCGCTTCGGAGCATTAAAATCCGATGCGACGAAGGGTGCTCACCGGTGTTGGCGCTGAAGTGGAGACGCTGCTTAAGGAAAAGATCGAGGAAAAATAAGAATTTTTTAATCTAATCAAATTTGTTTTACTTAATCAGACCAAAACGGCGTAGTTTTTAGATTTGGGTTTAAAAATAATCTTTTAGTGAAATGGAAAATTATGTGAAAAAGATGAATGGTTAACAAATAAGTTAACTGCAACGTCTTAACCATTTTGAAATTAAAAAAATAAATTAATAAATCAAATGCTTTTTTTTATGATTTTTTAAAGTTAAATAATAGAATTAGTTTAGTCTTACACATTTCAATGTGGGATGCTTCTAGAATGACCGGGATAATTTTGTATATTGGAAATTATATTAGTTTCATGTTTTCGGCGTCAGAAATTATATCAAGAAATCATTTTAATGATAATGAGAATTCTTTTCTACTCGCTATAATTTTTCAATTTTTTAAGGCTTGATTTAATATTTAGTATCTAACACATTTTTTCTTAATTTGGTATTTAACTTTTTCTTTAATTTGGTACTTAAACTTGACACTATTTTCTAATTTGATATCTAAATTTGACAATTTTTCTTAAGTTAGTACTTAAACTTTTTGGGGGTCTAATTTGGTACTTGAATTTGACACTTTTTCCTAATTTGGTGCCTAATTTTTTTTGTTCAATTTGGTAATTGTCAAATATTTTACAATTTACTCTAATATACTAACAATGTTATTTTTTTATGAAGTAGCAAAAATAATCAATGTTCATAAAAAAAATCATCAATGCATGACGAACATGTGACAGATGATATGATATTTTTTTGTAATTTATATGTTCAATTACTTTTAGTTTTATTTATTTATTTAATTGTTTTATTAATAATAATGAATTTATTTTAATTTGGGGTTTTAAAAAGTCTTTTTTTCTTATTTAATATTAATTCGTTAAGTATATCTCAATACTTTTTTTTAAATGGATTTCCTCTAACACTGACAATATTTTTGTAGCATAAAAAAAATTTTAACACAGTTAGTATTTTGTATAATTTGTATAACATTTAATAAATTTAGGTACTAAATTAAACCTAAATAAAGTTTAGGTAACAAATTAAGAAAAAATTGTCAAGTTTAGGCACCAAAAAGACTAGTCCATTCATTTTTTCCACCAATTCAATTTAATACCACATCTTTTGAATATTACAATTTTCCCTTTTACTTTTCTCCATTTTACAATTTAGTCTATACCCGTGTAGAGACTTAATTTTGTCCGGGATATATAATTTTGATTGGGTTTTGAACTCATTAAGGGGCTAAGAGATTTTTCTAAGAATCCTTTTGATTTTAAGGTTAAATTAATACTAATTTAATTTTGAAAATGAAATAAGGACAAACTGAAATCCCTTCACAAATTTTAAAGTTTTTAAATTAAAATTTAGAAATTGAATTAAGGGTCTTTGTTTGTCAGTAAAATGTTTTCTGGAAAATGATTTTTGGAAAATGATTTACTTTTCCGGAAAATGATTTACTGAAACTATTTTCTAGTGTTTTAATGAATCTATGTAAAATATTTTCTGTTGTTTGGCAGATTTCCTGAAAATATTTTCCGGAAATTTTTTTTACATATATTAATAAATTTAAATACATATTAATAAATTTTTATATTTTAACTTGTTTTTACATATATTGCAATGATTTATTTATAAATAAATAAATAAAATTATATATATAATATTACTCAATTATTAAGCTACAATATTAACCGTCATAAATTGAAAACAACCAAAGTCAAATAAATTATTTGTAATCATGTTAAAAAAATAAAAAAACAAGGATTGAATAATTATAAATTAGCTTCCAAACCACAATTAATACTAGAAATTAATAATATTATCCAAATACATAATTAGTAGTACACCACATAACAACAACATTGTCCAAGTGCATAACTAATATTACACCATATAAAAGTATCAATATCTTCAACCTTGAGAAAATTTTTGAAGCCAAATTTTTTTATGCTTCTTAATTTTAACTAAAAAACCTTTGGCCTCGGATTCATGACTCACTAGATAATCAAACACAGAACACAAGAAGTCATCATCAAATCCTTCTTCCTCCATCGACATCGCTTGTTCGTAAAGCTATGGTGTCTTATCCGCAGTAAATTGTTCCAAAGCATTAGCAATTTTGCCAAGTTGTTCACCCACAAATTTAATTTGTTCATCAACGACGCTTTCTTGAACATTTTTTGTTTTACGTTTGGATGTGCCAGATTAAGATACATTTGTTCTTACCTCTTCAGCCTCTTCATTGTCATAGTCTGCATGCACTGAATCTTGGTTACCATCATCCAAATCTATGTTAGCAAATGTTCTGGCAAAACTCCCTGTTGCCATATCTTTGCCAACAACCAAAGCCATTTCATCATAATGATCAATGCTTTTATTAAAAAATGGTTCATACTTCTTGTGTGCCTGTTGGATATTATACACAATTAGAATAACAAGTAAAAAACAATTGAAATATAGTTGACATATATATACATATATTACCATCACTGCTGCATCATATGTCGCTCTATCACATGTGATCATTTTCATGTTATCATCCCATCCAAAACCACTTTCACCTCGAATTTTGCATATAATCTGCCATTGGTTTTTTACAGTCCTCAAATAATTTTCCACATGCTTCGCATCGCATTAGACTTGGATTCTTTCAGAAATAGCTTCGACAACTCGATTAATAGAAACTGCTTTGAAAGTATTAGAAGGCTTATTTCCTTTCTGGGCCTTCTCTGCTAGAATTTCAAGAAAAACATGTTCCATCGGTTTTGTCCACCTGAATTGCTTGGAGGTCCCTTCTTTGTTGCCCTTACCCATTCTACATTAATAATTGTCATTGTCAATCATTTCAATATCTAACAAGCTTAAAACATAATCAATATCTAACAAATTCAAGACATAATAATTTCAAAATCCAACAAACTAAAATTTCAATATCATTATCCAACCAACACTAACAAAAAAAAAACAATTTTAATACTAAAACATACATAACATAGAAACAATAACCCTAAGCCCTAAACCTACCTAATATTTCTAGCCATATAATCAGTCCACATAGTTTGTGCAATTTCGTATCTCTTAGCAGACCATTCTCTTGCTTCTTCTCTTTCTTCTCGCTCCGTAAGAGTTGGTATTATCAAATCAGACTCAGGCTCTTCGTATAATCCTTGATTAAGTAAATCACTAGGATCAACTCCCATTATATGGTTATGAATGATACAACAAGCCAAAACTATATCTACTTGAGTTTGAAAATTCCAAAATGGTTCAGCATCTAATACACGAAACTGTTTCTTCAAAATCCCAAAAACACGTTCAATAGTGATTCGTAATAATGAATGACGAAAATTAAAGAGTTCCTTTGCATTTTCAAGCCCTTGAGCACTAAACTCTTTTAAATGGTATCGGACACCACGATATAGGGTAATATATCCATTTCAGATGCCATATCCAGCATCAGCAAGATAATATTTACCTACAATTTTACAAAACATAATTAATACTAATAAATTATGAGCTTACTAGACTATTTGGTATTTAATGATAATTATTAACTTCTGAAATTCTTAATCCTCCTGGGCGTGAAAGTGTAGCACTTAAAATACAAGAATCATGTGCACTACCTTCCCAACTAGCTAGAACATAGGAAAATTTCAAATCAAATGTAATGGCAACCAATACATTTTGTGTCGTCCCCCTTTTACGGCTACGAAATCTTCCTTGAATGCTAAGTGGAACAGATGCACGAATATGAGTTCCATCTAATGCTCCAATACAATCTTTAAAATAAGGATAAAACCTTGGATTGTTTCTGATTTCACTAGGAGTTAACTCATCGGGTAATCTAATAACTAGTTTATACAATTTCAAAATAGCTCTTAATACTAACCTAAAGTAACGGTGAACTGTCTCAGTTGATCTATAATATCTAGATCCAATCACTCGAAACCTTACATTATGACCAATTATATGTAAAAATATAACTACTTGCTCCCTAATATTCATAGATTTAGATGACTGTAACAAATTATTCCTACTAAGAATATCACACAAATTAAAAAAGGTGATCGGTCTCATCCTTATCACATCAATACAATGTTGGTCACCACTATATAAAATACTATTAATATAATTTTCTCTTTCATAATCTCGATTCACACGAGGGTGAGAAGCAATTTCCTTCCTAATTTTAATTTTTTAATCCAAAGAGGCCCAAAAGCTAAAACTGAAGCCACGACTCCGACAATTGCATTTTGATCTTGATAACGATCCATCTACACAAAATAATGCCACACAAATATTTGATCACTACAAAAAACAATGCAAGATTTTCATAAGATCACATATATGACTAAAAGTTACCATGACTAAAGTGCATTCATACATATAAAGCTAATTATAATTGCATTAATAATTTTTTGAGAAATTAAGCTACTTTCTTTGTACCAATACTTCAATAAATATTAATATATACAATATTTTAGATTTATTTAAAATTTTACATGCATGACAAGTACAAGTATATTGATGAATTCAATGGTTAGTTCATTAAAATATTAATCATATCGGTATTAGTTTTTAAATATATTATTTTAATTATTTTCTGGTATCACGTAATCAAAATAGGTTTTAATTAAAGATTGCATATTCTTGGGCATATATACTTAGCTGTCAAAATGGAACCCAATGGAACTGATTATAAAGTATATTTTTTTTATTAAAAAGTTAGATACATAAAAACAAAGGTGGCGACAGATGCTGTCAAGTATTTTTGCCTCCCTCACAAATAGAAAAAAATAATTATTCTTTAATTTATAAAAATTTGAAAGCTATAAAAGTAGTATAATAATAAAATTATATTATAATGTTTGCAAAATTTTATAACTCAATTTTGGTCCCTCCATAAAAAAGGTATTTCTTTCTTCAGATTTCATAGTCTGAACTCAATGTGATCTCAAATGGAGGATACTTATGGATTATAGTAGTCGGTAAGAAAGCATTCCCATTTGAATTATTACCTAATCGTTGCTCTTGTGTTCCTAGCATTTTTTACCATGGCACAAGGATACGAATAATTGCCTTCAACTTCACTTTCCTTACATCAATTATCATGTCTATTATATTTGGAACATATGTCCCAACTCCCAACAGTATATACATACATATACATGGCTCATATTATTACTGTAATAAAAAACTGAAAAACACATGCATAATATATATAATTAAAGCACTTGTTTTTCTTAGATTTGTCAAGACTATTTCCAAAAGTAAATCCATGCACTCTCTCAAGGCCTAAACATAGAGATTGGGAATAGTACAATTAATATGCATAATATATATAATTAAAGCACTTCACGTCAAACTCATGCAATGAGGAAACAAGGTAGTGATAGCTGCCCAAGAACATCAAATAAAAAAATGTGGAAGCAAATAGAGGGAACTTGGTTGAATAACCTAGGAATGAAGCAAAAGTTTTAGCCAAATGAAAATGCAGAGGTCTACACTGTACATAATAGCAAACTAGCCTCACTCTGCTCTAGAAATATAAAGCATCGCTTGTAAGATAGAGCCATTACAGGGCGAAAGGCTCAAACTTTTAGTAAATAAAGGTGGATGTGGACTAAAAACAACAGAATCAGCAAGCAAACGAAATTTAAGATTAGAAAGAATATGAAAATGACTTCCCTTTGAAGATTTTTCACTGCCTCGAATTTTTTTGGTACATAAAGTTTTTATCCACTTTTTTTTGGTACATAAGATTAGGTTGTCGACCATATAGTTCAAATTGATCACTTCATTCCACAATAGTTTTGTTGTTAGACATGCTTCAACTTACTTGGGCTTGGGAATTTCAAGGTAAGATCTAAGGTTTTTTTACTATATAAAACCTCTTAAGGGTGCATAGCATATAGCATGTTTTCTCTTTGGACATTGGATTAGCATCACATGTACTAGCTATCCCGTACCAATGGCCAGATATGCATGGGCTAATACTAGACTTTAACTAGTTCCATGCTCTCAATGCATTCTTGCTGATATTTTAATTTTTGTTTGAAGAGTTAGTCTTACTCTCTTCTGGAACACCTAAACGAGGTTGTGAAGAGAACCATCTGAGGGTGAAATGTTCAAACTTAGAAAACAATGAAGGAAAAAGAACTATAAATAATAGAATCAACAATCAAACAGAGAGTTTCACATGGAAAAACTAAATGAGTAATAAAGTACTCACTTTCACTAATTTTGGTAATCAAACCTTCAACTAACAACCCCACCGAGTGTGCCACTATCGAGTTCCAAATCAAGTTCTGGGACTTTTACACTTGCAGTATCTGACTGATAAACTTACAAAACCACTTGTTAGATAACTTACCATAAGCATGGAAAAAAGAACAGGCAGAACATGCCATTTCAACCCTATGAAATGTTCATTACATGTTTGAGGCAAAGGTGACGCCAAAAAAATGGAACTTTACTAGTTCAAACATAGTATCATGCTCAAAGAAAAATCCATTTTTCAATAAAAACAAAACAAAGGGAAAAAAGTCAACTATTTCCCATGAAAATTCCTTCCTTCTGCAATCGAAGAACCAAATCTAGGAACTTCCAAAATCAATAATTTCTAGCTAATAAAAGGTAAAGATAAAGCAAAGCATCTAATTTGAAATAAAACAAAAATATAAAGCATAAGCAGTGAGATCAAGTGAGGCTATAGAAAGAAAATAAAATTAAGTATAATTATCATAAAATTTATATACTTTGTATCCAAAAGAATAGAACTTTATTCATTCAAACATAGTGTCATGCTTTAAAAAATCCCTATTTTGAATCAAAACAAAAGAAAAAGAAATTCAAATGATTTTCCCTGAAATTTCGGTTTCCTCCCCAACCAAACAATCAAACCAGGAACTTTCAAAATCGATAAGTACTATCTAATAAGAGGTGATATAAAAACAAAGGGAGTAAAAATTAGTACCGAGTTGAGATAAACTTCACCAGGGATTTAGAAGGAACCGACAATGAGAAAAGAAGAAAAACTTTCTGGGTCTTCTTTTCTCGACTGTGGCTGTTAATTTTTTAGGGTTTCTTCAAAATACACGGTCAACCGATAGAGAAGACGAGGCGGAGATTATGAGGTGATGCCAATGAACAGAGATTAGGAGGAGAGGTGGTGGCTGATGGACAGAGATGAGCAGTGTGCGATGAGAGTGAAGAGAGGAGCTGTGGAAAATGTCTTACACCTTAGAAATCGGTAAGACGTTTTTCGGAAAGGCTGAAATGATTTACCCGTGTTTTGGAAAATGTTTTCCTATGGGAATTCATTTTCCAACAAACAAACACTGTAAAATCTGGAAAATGTTTTTCGGAAAATATTTTCCCTATCAAACAGACCCTAAGTTAGAATTTTATTTATTTTGGTTTCAATTTATTTGAGACAAATCTTAAATTAATTCTAATTTATTTTTTTTAAATTGCTTAAGGGGTGGATATTTGGAGATTCACATATAGGGTTTTGTTTTCGTAAAAGAAAAAAATAGGGGTTTTTTACCCCAATAATATAGAAAAAATACTGAAATAGGATGTCAGAAAAAAATTTACCAAAATAGGTTACTTTTTCATTGGAGCCTATTAGATAGGCGCCAATGAATAAAATAATAAATTTTTTGAATAAAATATAATTTTATACTTTTTCGGGTTAGTATATAACCCGTATAATACATAGTATTGGCGCCTATCTGGAAGGCGCCAATGGTGGTGCCTATTTGGGAGGCGCCAATGGTGGTGCCTATTTGGGAGGCGCCAATGGTGGTGCCTATCTGGGAGGCGCCAATGGTGGTGCCTATCTGGGAGGCGCCAATGGTGTGATTTTTCTCTATAAATACCCCCAACACAGACATAAATTTGACTACAGAAACAGAAGAAAGAAGAAAAGAAGGAAGGAAACAGAAGAAAAGAAGGAAGGAAAAGAAGAAAAAATTAAGTATTTTGGTTTTTCTTTTTAAATAGAATGTAGAGTCTTGTTAGTAATTTTATTATTTGAAAGTTATTTTGTCATGTTATTAATTTTGTTAGCTTCTGAATGAAAAATTTTGCATTAAAATTTTTATGTATGTTGTTTACATTTTGAAACTGTTTTAAGAAATTTAAAATTCTTTTTTACAGATCTAGTATTGAAAATGGAGAATCAGTTTTTTGTATGCGTTTATTTCGATGGAGAAATTTTAACAACAACTGTGGGATGTATATTTGAATGTCGCAAACAAGTAGCAATGAGATTTGATAGAAATATCTCGTTTGATGATATGAAGGAAAAAATTAGTGAAAAAATTTATGGACGTTGTGGGAGAAGGATATCAAAAGTTTTCTACAAGTTTCCAGTATCAACAGATCCAATAAAATTTACCGAAATGGAACTTGTAGACGATGAAGACGTGGAGACAATGGTCGCTCTTTATTGTGGGACTTCGAGTAACAAAAATGCACCGATTCAGTTATTTGCTGAGTTAGCCAGTGTGGAGGCAATTGAAGATCCCACTCCATTAGGTGAAGTAGATGGAGTTGAAGCGCCGTGTATGGTGGTTCCGGTATCGTATGTTGATAGTCAATCACCTATACATGGGATAAATATTGATCTTAATGCTGCAGCCGAGACTGATGTGGTTGGTGATGATGTATACTATAGTAGTGATCCTATTGATTACGAAGTGGATAGTGAGAGTGATCCCGACGCAGACGAGGTCCTGGATGATATTGACGACGAAGGCGTGAATGAGGATGGAAACGTTAATACGTCTTCAGTCGAAAACCAGATTCGTCATATTGTGATACACAATAATCCTGGGGCACACATGTCTCGGATAGACCCCGATGCGGCACGGGCAGCTGAGTTTTCGGAGTACCCTGAAATACCACATGCTTACCGAATGGGCGTATATTCTGATCTAGATGAGTTACGCGTGGGCCAGAGATTTGAAAGTAAGGAAGAATGCATGTTTGCGATTAAGCGGTATAGCATGAATATATCAGTAGATTACAAAGCCATCGAGTCTAAACCAACATTATATATTGGTGAGTGTTGGAGGTCGACAGAAGGCTGCAATTGGCGGGTACGAGCTGCATTTATGCAGAAGTCGCAGATGTGGGAAATACGAAAATTTGTTGGGCCCCACACATGCACTTCAACACGTATCACAGAAGATCATCGAAAACTTGACTCCAAAACTATCTGTACATGCATCATGCCAATGGTGAAAGACATGCCGACCATTAAAGTTTTGGTACTGATTGCTAAAATACAAGCACGATTCCAGTATCGAGTATCATATCGGAAGGCGTGGATAGCTAAACAGATGGCAATGGAGCAATTGTATGGAGATTTCGATGCATCATACAATGAATTACAGGGATGGATAGCCGCCATGAGGGAACACGTGCCGGGGACTGTAATTGAGTTGCAGACATGATCTTATGACGGGCCAAATGACCAACTACAATCGAGAAAAAGAATTTTCCATCGGATGTTCTGGACTTTTGATCAATGTGTGCGCGCATTTGCCCACTGCAAACTATTTGTGCAAGTAGATGGAACCTGGCTATATGGAAAATACACACAGATTTTACTTCTTACGGTTGCTCAAGACGGCAACAGGAATGTACTCCCGATAGCATTTGCCATCGTCGATAAGGAGAACATGGAATCGTGGGAGTTCTTTCTTACCAACCTATGGAGGTATGTGATTAACAATGATAATATTTGTATCATTTCCGATAGAGGGAAAGGATTAATTGCAGCCATTAGGCGTTCTGGTATACCATGGCGATCTATTTACTGCATCCGGCACATCGCGGCTAACTTCCAGCGAGATTATAAGAATGCAGACTGGAAGAGACAAGTTGTGAGAATGGGTAAAGAATTACCTTATCTTTTAAATATAAGTTTTAATGTTTTAGAGCAATACTGTAACTTAAATTTTTTTTAATACATATGCAGCGTACGAGCTAGAGCCACACATTTTTCGCCAAAGAATGGCCCGGCTTGAGAGTTACATGGAGGGTCAAACCAACACATCTTTCGGGCAATGGCTGGGTACCATGGAGCCGTGGCAATGGGCTCAAAGTTTTGACGAGGGCTTTCGTTATGGTCAAATGACTACAAACTTAGTGGAGGGGATCAACGCTGTGTTATTAAAAACACGACATCTTCCAATTTCATCTGTCTTCTCGGTAACATTCTACAGGTTGGCTACCTTGATGCCAAGAATGGGTCAGCAATAAGTGAACCAGATAGAGGCGGGACATGTCTTTTGTCGAAGGCATTAGGGATACAATGGTTGTAAACCGTCGAATGGCAAGGTCGATGACAGTAGAAGTATATTCACGACATAATGAAATGTTTCAAGTTACAGAGACCATCGGTTGTCGACCCAGTATACCACTTAGGTCCTACGGAGTTGATCTCCAAAATAGACGGTGCGATTGCAGGAGGTTTCAAACACTTCATTTTCCATGTACACACGTCGTGGCAGCTTGTGCTAAAGTTGGTCTCAATGTAGAACAATTTATCGATGAAGTGTACACAATCAAACGCACGTTACGTGTATGGGAAAACGAGTTCCCCGTGCTTCTTAACCTATCTACTTGGGAGGTACCTCCGACGACCTTCGAGCTAGTCCCAGACATAAGGTTGCGTAGAAACCTGAAAGGTAGTCCACAATCATCCAGAATCCGTAACGAAATGGACATTAGGGAGAAATCTGACGGGAATTTGTGTGGTGTATGCAGATTACCCGGTCATAATCGGAGTAAATGCCCTCTCCGAAACTACCATGTTGGACAATTGTCTTAATCGAGTAGAAATTGATATGTACTTTATTATATAAATATGGTTTGAATCACAAAATTGTCTACAATTTGTTGCAGTTGTGGAGACATTTTTAAACCATTGTAATTTTATTTAGATAAGAACTATCATTACATAAATATGCGGTTGTTTATTACAAAAACCCCTAAAATTGATGGTTTGATGGTGTGGTTCTAGGGGTATATTTTTGTGGAGCTCGACGCTGACGTTGTGGGCGATTACGGTTATCAACATTCTCCTCAACAGTATGTTGGGGTGTGTGAAGATAGACGAATAATCATATGTCTCAAATGCCATCGATGAACTTGATCCGGGAGGAGAGGAGTACGACGGCAGATATTGGCCGGAAGGAGTAGAGTATTGAGGTGGATACGAGGCCACGAAATAGTCATCGCCCCCTAATTCTAGATGATAATAGCTATCCCTAGAATGTAGTTCTGCCTCTCGCTCTGGCTCTGGCTCTGGCTCTGGCTCTGGCTCTGGCTTTGGCTTTGGCTCTGGCTCTGGCTCTGGTGCATGATGCAGATCTCGAAGGGGTTGTGTAATTCGTGTCGTATGCGGAGGGACTACAATCGACCGCCCACCAAACAGAAATGGTTTCCTTGTCCCACAGTACCACTGTATATACTCTAACGAGGGCTGCAAATCCGGAGCACGATCCATCTGAGGTACCCTCCCGAACCGGTTGTTCCATATCGTGATATATTCTTCGTGCACTTCTTCCTAATTATCTCCATACCTCCCCTTCTTGCTCATCCCATGGATCTCCCCTAATTGTACTGGCAGTGTCGGGATATACTGTATGCAACCGAACTGCCGGAGTACTCGATTGCCATGATACCACTCCACTACGTTAAAATTGATAATGGGTGCGCTAATGCACCATAGGTTTGAGTGGACGCGGGCCGATGATGGCATAACTGCCATAATTTTCGAAGCAGAATACGACATCCAAATGAACTGCACAATTAATAACGTTGTTATATTAACGCGGGTCAAGTGAGATAAAATAATAAAATTAAGTTTATATTCGAAAAACTTACCCCCTCTCCAGCATGATTCTCAATCATTAGACGATATATCGGAACCGATGGTGACCTCCCGATACCCGGATTAGTACTCCATCCACGAAAACAAATTGTTAGAATAATATATAATAAAAAAAGTCAACTAATTATTATAATGAGTAAAAATTCATCACCTATTAACGAGTGGAAATACATATGATTGATGACTAATGGATGCCAAGAATGGCATCCGGTAAAGTGCCCACGACTGCAGCAGTATGAGGCATCCGCCTATGTCAACCGCAGAAGGATTTGTTGTCCGACAAAGTTCGCGATACAGCATGGCTAAAACTGCGGACCCCCAACTGTATGAACGAGTGTTATGCAAATTGGATAATAAGGGTAAGTACATCAAGTGGACCTTACTGCCGTTTGCATCCGGCATGAGTACACCCCCTATAAGGTGCATAATGTAAGCTCGAACAGCCTGCATCACCTCCCGTTCATTAGCAGTACTTGGCAAATGCTCAAAATTGGCATGTAGCCATGAAAATCTCAAATTAGTAAATTTCCCCTGACGTGGCGAGCGTCCAAGTAATTCATTGCAAAGGGTAGCCGGCCTAGAGATTGAACTTACGCCCGTGACCGCATTCCCGTCTATGGGAAGCCCGAGCTATACTGCAACATCCTCTAGAGTGACGGTACACTCTCCGCACGGCAGATGAAATATGTGGGTCTCCGAACGCCATCGCTCGACTAAAGCGGAAATCAAGTCGTATCGCAGATCAAAAGCCCGAATCAATGCCACTGATCCGAACCCGGCTAACTCTAAGTATGGTATTAGGCGTTCATCTGGCTGAAACCCTACACTATTAACACGGCCCCTCAATGCGCGGTACGGACCCTGACATTATTAAATTAGCAAAATAGTTAATACAATATATTTTAATTCAACAAATAACATGAATATCAAAAATAAATTTTATTACCATCTCATTAATAGTACTTGATATGTGATTATTATTATTAATTAGAGAACCCATTTCCTGCAAATCTGCAATAAAAAAAATGAATTCAGTTAATTTGTTTCAAAAAATCAATAATTACTGTTAAATAAATACAAAATCAAATAAAATTTAATTATATAAAAGTTACATTACATAAAAATTAAATGAGTTAACAACAACTATATGATTAAAAAAGTCAGTTATAATTAAACTTTTAATAAAATGATTTTTAATTTTTTTATAATTAAACTTTTAATGAAATTATTTTTAATTTTTTTATAAACTTTATATGTTAAACTCACCAAATACTAAACTAAACACAACAACTTATAGCTTAATCCTAAATTACTAATAAATTAAATTTTAAATAATTACAAACACAAAATATTGTGAATTTTTCCCAAATTACTAACAAATTAATTATAAAATAATTACAATATTCATACAAAAAATTACAATATTACAATATATCCCCCCATTACAATATTCATACAAAATTACAATATTACAATATTCATACAAAAAAATTGCAATATTCATACAAAATTATAATATTACAATATTCATACAAAAAAATATAATATTCATACAAAATTACAAAATTACAATATTCATACAAAAAAATTGCAATATTCATACAAAACTATAATATTACAATATTCATACAAAAAATTTATAATATTCATACAAAATTACAATATTCATACAAAAAATTACTAATCCAAAACTATAAATACAAATTTAATTATAAAATAATTACAATAGTCATACAACATTACAATATTCATAAAAAAATTATAATATTCATACAAAAAATTTAAAATATTCATACAAAATTCTAATCTAAACTAGAAACACTAAATATAGATAATTTATAATTAATAATTAATAACAAAAAATTCACAATATTTTCTAAAATATATCCTAAAAAATTCACAAACTATAAACTTTTTAAATTATAAACAAAATTATTTATTAAAAAAATACATTACCTTTTTTTTTTCTTTCTTCTTCTTCTTCTCCTTTCTCTTTCTTTTTTTTTTCTCTACCGTGTGGAGTTTGGGACCATTTGCTATTACTTATAGCCAAAATAAAAGGTTTATGAAGGGACAATTCAATGGCAGCAGCAGCAGCAGCATGCAGGGGGGCAGAGGCACCATTGGCGCCTCTTCATCAGGCTCCTTCATTGGCGCCTACTTGACAGGCGCCACCCGACCCGACCCGACCCGACCCGACCGTATTTTGACCCGTATTTTTTTAAAAAATATTAAAAAAATATAAAATTATATTTTAATAAAAATAAAAATTTTATTATTATTTTATTCATTGGCGCCTATCTAATAGGCTCCAATGAAAAAGTAACCTATTTTGGTAAATTTTTTTTCTGACATCCTATTTCGGTATTTTTTTTCTATACTATTTGGGTAAAAAAACCCAAAAAATAGAAAAAAAAAAAAAACTTTGTTTTTGTTGTAAACACATTAATAATGAACTTTATTAATGTAATGAGATAAAACTTTCTGATTCATTTATGATTATGAGATGTTTCAATGAAGTAATTAAGAAGGCTTAATTTACATTTATTGATTGAATCAAAGGAGCTTATAAATAAAACACCTTGTAAATGAAAATACAAATAATGAAAATTCTCTTGTATTTCTCTTCTAACCTTTTACTTATTACTATTGTTTTCTTAATTTTTCTATAACACGTTATCAGCACGAGCCTCTACAAGTTCATAGTGAAGTTCACGTCATTATGACTATATATAACTTGCCTATAAAGCTCTCGTTGAACTATATACGGTATACAATATATGTATTTTCATCATTGTTTTAATTTGTTCATCATATTTTTATAAAAAGAGAAATATTCAAAGCATACAAATCAATTTTTTTTTCTAAACTATTTTGGTTTATTCACGATTTATTTTAAAGGTTACTAAAAGAAATTTTATTATTTCAATTTGTTTTAACTTATTATTTTGACTATTTCTTTTTATGTCAATATTTGACATACATATTATTATTCTACAAATTTGGTATAAATAATTGTATTGTTTTACTATTGAGAATGTTTATTATCATGATCTTGCTTAAAGTGATAGTTCTTTTTATCGATGATCAAAATTACCCTCTATGATTTTCAAGATCTTAAACGGCAAGATGCAAAGTTTTTACAAGAAGTTTAATTGTTTTGATTAACTTATTTTATTTTTATTATCTTAGACAGATGGTGAAAGATTTAATTTTGGTATGGATTTTGATTTAGTGCTTTTGACATTGAGGTGTCTTAGTATCAAATAAGTTATTTTGAAATAAAAGTTTTCTATAGATGAATTTTTGAATTTTCTTACTTTTTGATAAAATCATCAAGACTCAACGTTGAACAAGAAAATTGCTATTAAAACTTTCGTAGAAGAAAAGAAATTGAGATAAATTTCACTTATCACATTACATGCTTATATGTACCTGTATTTTTGTTCATAAATAAATTTGTTTTTCTTAATATATGCTATTTGATAATTACTTGGAAATTATATCTGAATGGTGATAGATTAATTTTAATGTTATAAATTGATAGATTTTTAATCATGATTCATAATATTATCGGTCATTTTTATTAATTAAGGCCTAAGGTTCATCATAATATGTGACCTTGCATCGATTCTTAGTTATCATTAAACTTGTTGTTTTATATGTTTATTTCATGGTTTCAATTTATATATATAAAAGTTTTCTAAATTCTAGGCATCATATGTTTTTGGACTTTGATATTGATTAAAATTCTCTTAATCAAGAATGATTAAAGTTATTACATATATTAATAAAATTAATATTCTTTCACACCAAACAATCAAATACTGTTTCACATCAAACATGTTTATTTAAAGTTATTTTAGTGACAAATTTTGATGAATGTCTAAATTGATTTTTGGGTCGATTCTAATATAGAATTTCAAGTATAGTTGTTATCATTTTTAATTCTTGAATTATTTTGGTTGGAAACATTTTTATAAACTTAAAAATGAGAATTACTATACTAATTTGGTCATTAGCATTTTTATGGACTTTGTTTGTATTAACTGATTGTTATTTGATAAGAAGCATAAAAAAAAGGTTGTGTGGTTTGATTTTGTAAATGCCTTGTATTTTTCCTAGTATACAACCCTAATAAACTTGTTACTTTTGTAGAGATGTTAAAGGTACTTCATACGCTTTATATGATTCAATTTGTTAATTATTTAGAGAAATGATATGAACAATTATAAATGGAAATGTTTTAGTGAATATGAAATGTATTATTTTGAAGTAAATTTCATTCATGTCTACAATGGTTTATAAAATTTTTGCTAGCACTAGCATTATATTATGTTTGATATTTTAGATGTCGATTTTATCCGGACATTTGATTTACAATAAACTCCATGCATGAATTGACTATTTCTTTCTAGTTAATTAAAGATGCAAAACTCTTGTGAAAAGGGTTTTTTAAATATTTTGAATTAATCTCATGTCTTCTTATGGCTAAACAAAATAATGAGTTATTCGTTCAATTGGTTCTGCTCCATTCCCCGAAGTGAATGCAGTAATTCATAACAATTATAAAAACCTATTGTAATTACAAATAGATAAAAAAAGAAGAAGAAGATGATGATGATGATTTGAAATGTTGCTACATGTTCATTATTAGAACATAATGATCAATGATTTATACTAATCAACCATTCCTTGAAGCGGATGATATCTATATAATCATATTGGCAAAGAATATGATATACATTTACATTATTGCCTGAAAATTTATTTTTGCACATTCTTTGAAGTGAATGTCTACAATAAATATAACAAATTTTATAATCACTTTTGATCATTAAAGTCAATTTGGACATTTAAAGTTTTTGTCACATTCCTTGAAGTAAATATTGCGAATAATTGTTTGCAAATTATATTTCTTTTATTGAGTTAATGACATTATGGACTTCTCATTGATGTAGACATTTCCAGAAGTAAATGTCATAATATTGCTTATATGTGGATACAAAGTAAAAGGAATGTCAATAAAATTATCAATTGTCAAAATTTATATTAACATTATTAGTACAATTGAAAAGCATGTTAAAGTAAACCAGAAGTTTACTGCTACAAATACATTTACTACTTGGCGTGACTAGTTAGACCATTCTAGATCATATATGATGTGAAAATCAATTGAGGATTCATATGGACATTCATTAAAGAAGCAAAAGTTTCTTTAATTTAAAGAATTTTCATGTGTTGATTGTTCTCAATGATAATTGATTATTACAAACTCACTAGCTAAACTTAAGATTTAATTTCTAAAATGAATATGGGTTCATTCACCCACCATGTGGATGGTTTTGATATTATATGATTTTGGTAGATGCATCTACAAAATAATCACATGTGTTATCAACTTGCAACCTGTCGTTTATGAGATTGCTTGTTTAAATGATTAATTTCAGATTATGCAATTAAAACAATTCATCTTACTAATGCTGGTGAGTTTACGTCCCAAACTTTCAATAATTATTGTATACAACTGGGATAAAAGTTGAACATCTTATACCTCATGTTCACACATAAAATGATTTACCTGAATTCTTTATCAAACGCCTCCAACTAATAGCTAAATCATTGTTTATAAGAACAAAACTTCCTATTTCAACATGAGATTGCTTTAATTTTCATGTTGTAAGCATCAAGTAAATAAATTACAAATATTCCCCATTACAATTGGCTTTTAGTCAGGAGCTAAATATTTCCCATCTTAGAATTTTTGGATATGTGATATATATTTCAATTACTCCACCACAACGCACAAAGATGGGTCCTCAAAGGAGGTTGGGAATATATGTTGTTTATGAATCTTCTTCTTTAATTAAGTATGTTGAACCATTAACTAGAGATTTATTTAGTGCACGATTTTTTGATTGTCACTTTGATGAAACAATATTCACAACATTAGGGGGAGAGAATAAAAAGTTGGATGAATAAAGTACTTGAAATGAATTATCATTGTGTAAGATTCTCGTACAAAGTAATGTGAACAAGAAGTTCAGCAGATAATTCATTTTAAAAAATCAACTGTCAGATTCATTTATTGACCTAAAGAGAATTACAAAATCTCAAATACCAACTGAAAATGCTCTAATAGGAATTGATGTCCCAATAGGAAAAACTGTTAGTACAAAAGAAAGTAATCCACACTTGAAGCGTGGAAGACCAATCGGTTCCAAAGATAGAAATCCTTGTAAAAGGAAATGAGTAAACATTCAAGATGATTATATAGTGGAGGCGGGGGTTCCTATAGAGACTAATGACATAACTAATTATAAAACAAAAGAAGAGATTCAGGTACTTGAAAGTGAAAATGAAAATGATGAAAATAAAGAGATCTCGATAAGTTATGTCAATATGAGAAAAAGATGGAATCGAAAAAATATAGTTGTCGACAACAATTTTGCCTATAATATTGCTATTGAAATAGAAAAAGGAAATGAGGATCCTGAGCCTAAATCTATTGAGGAATGTAGAAATAGAAAAGATTGGGAAAAATGGAAAGACACAATTTAAGAAAAATTGAATTTACTTTCTACACATAAGGTTTTTGGACCTGTAGTCCAAACACCTAAAGATGTAAAGCTGATAGGATATAAATGGGTATTTGTGTGAAAATGAAATGAGAAAAAATGAAGTTGTAAGCTATAAAGCACGACTTATAGCACAATGATTTTCGCAAAGGCCCAACATTGATTACAAAGAGACATATTGATCTCCTATGGTGGATGCAATTATGTTTAGATGCCTTATTAGTCTGACAGTACGTGAAAAACTTGACATGCGCTTAATGAATGGTGTTACAGTCTATTTGTATGGTACAATTGATAGTGAAATTTATATGAAAATCCCTGAAGGATTTAAGATCCAAGAAGGATATAAAATTTCTCGAGAAAATTTCTTAATCAGATTAAAAAAAAGTTTATATTGATTAAAACAATCTAGACATATGTGGTATAATCATATTAGTGAATATTTGTTAAAAGAAGGTTATAAAAATGATCCATTCTGTCCATATGTTTTTATAAAAAGGTCGAGATCAAACTTTGTTATAATTGCTATTTATGTTGATGATCTAAATATTATTGGAACTCCTGAAGAGCTTCAAAATACAATAAAAGATGGAATTCATGTCCATCAGTCAACTTATATGAAAAAGATCTTAAAGAAATTTTACATGGATAAATCACATTTATTGAGTACCCCGAGGGTTGTACGATCATTAGATGTGAATAATGATCAATTTCGTATTTGTGAAAATGATGAAGAGTTTCTTGGTCTTGAAGTATCATATCTAAATTTCACAGGGGCATTGATGTATCTTGCAAATAACATAAGACCTAATATAGCTTTCTCTGTAAACTTGTTAGCAATATTTAGTTTTTCTCCAACATATAGACATTGGAATGAAATTAAACTTGTATATGGATATCTCAGAAGGACCATTGATATAAGATTATTTTATTCAAATAATTCAAAATCCCTATTAGTCAGCTATTCTGATGTCAGTTATTTATCGAATCCACATAAAGGTTGATCTCAAACAAGATATTTATTTACATGTGGAGGTACTGTCATATCATGACGTTCAACAAAGCAGACATTAGTTGTCACCTCTTCAAATCATGCATAAATAATTGCAATACATGAGGCAAACCGAAAATGTGTTTGGCTAAGGTTCTTGACCCAACATAACCAAAAGATATGTAATTTGCCTTTACATGAAAATATGTCAACTATCTTGTACAAAGATAATACAACATGTATAGCTCAATTGAAGGGTGGTTACATCAAAGGCATTGCCAACCACAACGTTTGAAAGACTAGTATACAAGATTGAATGCGTCGACTCAAAGATGTAATGTGATATTGCCATTAGGGGGAGTCTAAAACACACTATACTCTTTTCCTTTAACCAAGGTTTTGTCCCACTGAGTTTTCCTAGTAAAGGTTTTTAACAAGGCAGCTTGTTGTAGGAGATTGTGCACTCTTTTTCCTTCATTAGGTTTTTATCCCACAGGGTTTTTTCTAATAAAGGTTTTAATGAGGCACATTTTTTAAAAGACATCCAAGGGGGAGTGTTGTAAACACATTAATAACGGATGTCTATAACCCCTTTAAACCCTTATTAAGGTGATGAGATAAAACTTTCTGGTTCATTTATGACCGTGAGATATTTCAATGAAGTAATTAAGAAGACTTAATTTACATTTATTGATTGAATCAAAAGAGCTTATAAATAAAACACCTTGTAAGGGAAATTCTTCTGTATTTTTCATCTAACCTTTTACTTATTATTATTGTTTTCTTAATTTTTCTATAACTATTTTGAAATAAAATCATTTCTAAACATTTTTTTTAAGAAAATTCCATTTCTAAAACAAAATTATTTTGGAAGCCCAATACTAAGGCCCATTTTTTGTTTGGTTTTTATTGAAATTCAAGTTCAGTCTGATGCCCAAATCATTTTCAAGCCCAATTCAAATTATTTTCAAGCCTTTAATGAAGTCTAAGGCTCACAATCCATTTTTGTTATGAAATTGCAGACTAAGGTTTTCGAACCTTAGTTATTCTACTGCCAATGTGAACACGAGAAGAAACAAGCATTTTCAGTAAGAAAGATAGTTACAAATCGCAAATAGAATTCCAACATTTTTAAATAAGAGAACACGTTATTATCATTATTCCTAATGTTTTATTGTATTTTTTCTTTCCTATATTAATTAAACTTTTAAAGAAAACCTCTTTTTCCTCTTTTCTGCAATAGAGGGAGAGGGTAAGGGAGGAGGAGAGGGGACGGGATGATGAGGGGAGGTTCAGTGGCGATGGGGGAGAGGGACGGGGTGGAGAATTTTAAAATTAGGATCAAATTGAGCAGTGGTGAAGCCAGAGGCCCCTAAAATGAAAAAAATCATTTAAGCTCGTTATAATTTATAAAATTTTAAATTAGTAACGATAAAATTGTACTTTGGCCCCCTAAAAAATGATAAAAAATTTATTTAATCCTTTAAAACCATATAAAGATAGGCTATTAAAATGGTGAAATTACATTTTTACTAGCGTAAAAATATACAATTTAATTTCGCCTCCTCAAAAAAAATAATTTTCTAGCTTCACCCCTAAATTTGAGAATATTTGCAAATTTTGAAGGTTAGTTTTTTAAAATTGTAACTAAATCGGTATAATATGTAAAAGCTAAGGCTAAATTTGTTATTGTACTAATTTTTTAACTGCCACATTAGCTTGCCGTTTGTGACTTTAATGGGAGTGACCAAATGAGTGAATTATGTAAGTGCTTAAATTACAAAATTTTTTATTTTGGGTGCCTAAACTGAAACTTCTTTTATTTTTAAGTGACTATATATGTAATTTACCTTAAAAAATCCATGCATGGAGCATATAAGATGGGCTAAGAATTGATGGGGATGAGATTTTGTAACCCATTGAATCAAGGCCCACATCACTTCCAATGCCACCTGTAGTGGTCCGAATCAAGTTTGATTGGTCCTGGGTTGGTCAACAATTAACTTCTCCTTTCTTTGTTCTTTCTTACTCCAAAAACAAAACACTGGACTTCCACTACACTTACGATTTTTACCTACTTTAAAAAGTGGAATGAAGACTGTTAGAGTTGTGTGACCTAAATTCTAAGAGATTGCTTGCAAGTCAAGTTAAACAAAATATATCTTCTTTCTAGAAGATTTAGTATTTATGAGTATAATATATTTAGCATTTATTAACATAATATATTTGACTTTGATTAGAATTAGGTTTTTTCAACTTATAAATAGATGTAGTCGAAACTCCTCTTGTAATCATTCAAATTCGACATAGTGAATTTTCTTCTCCTCTGCCCGTGGTTTTTTCCCAAAAGGGTTTCCACGTAAAAATTTATATGTTCTTTATTTTTATTTCTCTTTTGCTTTGCAATATATTGTCATTACCGTCGTTCTATTTTTACAAATTGGTATTCGAGCTTCTGGGTTGTTCATCTCGATCACGGTAATGGCGTCTTTGAAGTATGAAATTTTGCTGTTAGATCGCAACACCAGATTTACGTTATGGCAGATTAAGATGCAAGCAATTCTTGCACAGATGGATCTGGAGAATGCCTTGTTAGGGATAGATAAGATGCCTTCAACATTAACGGATGAAGAGAAGAAGCGTAAGGATTGAAAGGCGTTAACACAATTACATTTGCATTTGTCTAACGAAATTTTGTAGGATGTGATGAAGGAGAAGACCGCCACTACATTATGGAAAGGGCTAGAACAAATATGTATGTCGAAAACTCTAACCAGCAAGTTGCATATGAAGTAGCGTCTTTATGCTCATCGTTTGGAGGAAGGTGCGTTTGTGCACGAACACTTAATAGTGTTTAAAGAAATTCTCTCAAACTTGGAGGCCATGGAGGTTCAGTATGATAAAGAAGATCTAGGGTTGACTCTACTTTTTCGTTGCCCTCGTCTTATTCAACCTTTAGTGACACGATTTTATATAGCCGCGAGTCTCTCACAATTGATGAGGTTTATGATTCTTTGACCTCGTATGATAAAATGAAATATCTTGTGGTTAAACCAGACTTTAAGGGAGAGGGTCTCATTGTTCGTGGGAGACAATATCGGAATGTTGATGATGATCGTGGAAGGACACAGGAACAGAATCCTAATGGTAAATCTAAAGATAGATCGAAGTCTTTAAACAGAGGTAAAACTTGTAACTTCTACAAGAAGAAAGGACACATTAAATTTGAGTGCTATAAGCTACAGAACAAGATCAAAAGGGAGGCTGCGAATCAAAAGGGGAAACAACCAGAAAATTTTGGTGAAGCTGATGTTGTAGAAGACTACAACGATGATGAACTTCTAATCGCTTCTGTCAACAATTCTAAAGTGAACGAGGAGTGGATCCTTGATTCGAGCTGCACCTTTCACATGAGTTTCAATCGAGATTGGTTTACAACTTACGAAACAGTGGCTGAAGGTGTTGTTTTGATGAGAAATAATGCTTCGTGTAAAATTACAAGTGTTGGAACAATTAAAGTTAAGATGTTTGACGGAGTTGTCAAAACACTTAGTGACGTGCGACATGTTCTAGAATTGAAGAGAAATTTAATTTATGTTGATTACTCTTGATTCAAAAGGGTACAAATACACAGCTGAAAGTGGGGTTTTGAATATTTCCAAAGGTTCCTTCGTTGTGATGAAAGGGTAGAGAAAGACTGCCAAGTTATATGTTTTGTAGGGTTCTACTGTTACTAATGATGCAGCTATCGCTTCCTCTTCCTTGTCATTTGATGATATTACTAAACTTTGGCATATGTGCCTAAGGCATATAAGTGAGAATGGCATGATAGAATTGAGCAAAAGAAGACTTCTTGATGGGCAAGGAATTCGCAAACTAAAGTTCTGTGAGCACTATGTTTTTGGGAAGCAAAAGAGAGTTTGATTCACTAGAGGAATCCATAACACGAAAGGAACGTTGGAGTATATTCATTCTGATCTGTGAGGGCCATCCAGAGTGCCTTCTAGAGGTGGAGCTAATTATATGCTAACTTTTATTGGTGATTTTTCCAAAAAAGTTTAGGCGTTCTTCCTAAAGCAGAAAAGCGATGTGTTTTCTGCATTTAAGTCTTGGAAAACTATGATTGAAAAATAGACAGGAAAACAAATAAAGTACCTCCGCACAAACAATGGCTTAGATTTTTGTTCTGATGAGTTTAATAAACTATGCAAGTTAGAAGGGATCATGAGACACTTGACAGTTCGTCATACTCCACAGTAAAACGGCATTACAGAACTAATGAACAGAACGATCAGAGTGAAGGTTTGATTTATGTTGTCAAATGCCAACTTACCAAAGTCGTTGTTGGTCGAAGCAGCCTCTACTACATTTTTTTTATCAATCGATCTCCATCTGTTGCCATTGAGAAAGAGACTCCACAAGAGGTATGGTCTGGTAATCCTGCTGACTATTCTGATTTAAAGATCTTTGGGTGTCCTGCGTATGCTCGTGTTGATAATGGAAAATTGGAACCGAGATCTATTAAATGTGTTTTTCTTGGTTATAAAGCTGGTGTAAAAGGGTATAAGTTATGGTGTCCTAAAACTAGAAAAGTTATGATTAGCAAAGATGTTATTTTTTATGAAACTACTATGCTACCTAACATATCTCTTACAAACTCTTCCAATAAAGAAAATCAAAAGTAGGTGGAGCATCAAATTAATCCAGAATCTATAAAAGAGTCGACTCCTCAAGCCAGTATAAAAATTCACAATAGAGTTGCTTTTTTACGACAATACTCTATCGCCAAAAGTAAAACTAGAAGAGAAATTAAACCTTCAAAGAAGTATGCCGAGGCTGATCTAATTACTTATGCTTTAAATGTGGTTGAAGATATAGATGCAAACCAAGATCCATCTAATTATTTTGAGGCAATTAGCTATAAAGACTCAGAAAAGTGGATGTTTGCTATGCAAGAGGAGATGAAATCACTCTACAAAAATAGAATATGGGATCTTGTCAAACTTCCTAAAGGTAAAAAGGTTGTTTGTTGTAAATGGGTGTTTAAAAAGAAAGAAGGGACTCCAGGAGTTGAAGAACCCAGATATAAAGTAAGGCTTGTTGCAAAGGGTTACAGTCAAATTCCAGGAGTGGATTTCACAGATGTGTTCTCCCTAGTTGTGAAGCATAGTTTGATTCGAGCTTTACTTGGTATTGTGGCCATGCATAATTTGGAGCTTGAGCAGTTAGATGTAAAAACTGCATTTTTGCATGGAGAACTTGAGGAGGATATTTATATGCAACAACCAGAGGGTTTTACAGTCTCAAAAAAAGAGGACTATGTTTACTTGTTGAAAAAGTCCCTTTACGGTTTAAAACAATCACCAAGACAGTGGTACAAGAGGTTTGATTCCTTTATGACTTCTCATGATTTCAAAAAAAATAGTTTTGACAGTTGTTTTTACTTTAAGAAAAACAATGATGGTTCTTTTGTGTACCTACTCCTTTATGTTAATGACATATTGATAGCAGCAAAAGATAAAAGAGAGATAAAAAAGGTCAAAGCCCAACTAAGAGAAGAATTTGAGATGAAAGATTTGGGACCAGCAAGGAAGATACTTGGTATGGAGATTCTCAGAGATAGAAAAGCAAGTAAATTGTACCTAAGTTAGAAGAGGTACATTGAGAAAGTTCTTTGTAGGTTCAATATGCAAAGTGCTAAGCCTATTAGTACTCCTTTAGCAACCCATTTCAAACTTTCATCAGCTTTGTCTCTACAATGAATGATAAGATTGAGTACATGTCACATGTTCCATACTCTGGTGCAGTGGGATCTCTCATGTATGCTATGGTTTGTTCACGTCCAGATTTATCATATGCAGTCAGTGCAGTTAGCAAATACATGGCGAATCCCGATAAAGAACATTGGAAAGAAGTTCAGTGGATTTTAAGATACTTACGAGGCACTACTGATGTTTTCTTACAATTTGGAAGAACTATAGATGGAGTCATTGGGTATGTTGATGCTAATTTTGCTGGAGACCTTGATAGAAGAGGATCTCTCACAGGTTATGTCTTTACATTCGGAGGTTGTGTAATTAGTTGGAAAGCCACTTTGTAAACTACAGTCGCTTTGTCTACCACTTAAGCTGAGTACATGGCGGTTACTGAGGCTTGTAAAGAAGCTATTTGGTTGAAGGGACTATTTAGTGAACTCAATGACGACCTTCAAATCATTACAGTATTTTGTGACAGTTAGAGTGCCATCTTCCTTACAAAAGATCAAATGTTTCATGAGAGAACAAAACACATTGATGTACGATATCATTTTGTTCGTGATATTACTACTCGTGGTGATATTGTTGTGAGAAAAATTCGTACTCATGAAAATCCTGCAGATATGATGACTAAGTCACTTCCTATAACCAAGTTTGAGCATTGCTTAGACTTGGTTGGTGTTCATTGTTGAAGTTAAACCCTTAAGATGTTTTATGGAAGAGGTGAAAAACTTGTTCATTGAGAATTCGTGTCAAGGTGGAGATTGTTAGAATTGTGTGACCCAAATTTTAAGAGATTTCTTGCAAGTCAAGTTAAACAAAATAAATCTTCTTTCTAGAAGATTTAGTATTTATGGGTATAATATATTTAGCATTTATTAACATAATATGTTTGAATTTGATTAGAATTAGGTTTTAACAACCTATAAATAGATGTAGTTGAAACTCCTCTTGTAATCATTCGAATTTGACATAGTGAATTTTCTTCTCCTCTGCCTGTGGTTTTCTCCCGAAAGGGTTTCCACGTAAAAATCTGTGTTCTTTATTTTTATTTCTCTTCTCTTTGTGACATATTGTCATTACTGACGTTCTATTTTTACAAAGACAATATTTACATTGGTATTTAAGGATGACTATTCTTTGTGTATGTGAATGTACAAATGTGGTTGCAGCAAAATCTATTCAATAGGGATTGCCACTCAAGATTTGTGTTATCCTATCAGTCTTCATGGCCAAAACAAATCTTCCCAAAATGTCGGAGGATTAAGATTATGAAGATTTATTCTAAAGGTGTCTCTGAGTTAGCTAAATAGCCTACAACTGTGTGGTTAATTTATATAAAGAAATGAATTCTTTCTTCATATTACCATTATAGTTTTAAACAAGAAAAAATGAGTTATGTGATGTGTTTTATGTGCAATTTGAATTAGTGTATGTTTTAACAAGTATGATTCTAATGTGTCAAACACCATTCAAAATACCTTATTTCATTTTGTGAAAAGGCTTTTGGAGAAGGTAGAAACAAGATTATGTCACTAACAGGTCCTTTTGTTAGTCGATAGATAACATGTTTTTGTTTCCCACATGGGAAGAAAATGAGATATGTGTGTTGTTTTTAAATATGTAATTGGAAGTCATGCGAGGTGAGAAGGTTTTTGTAGCCTTAATGATTTATAAATCCTATCTTTGTTGGGGGTGAACTCCAGTTGGGGTTTTTTATTTATGTTTTCGGTCAAAAAAAGAATGATGATGCCTTTCAAGTGCTATCCTGTAAGAGTAGTAGTTCAACTAACAACTACAAGGTACTCGGCCACCTCTATATTTTTTCTCTATTATTATTGAAATCCTTCTAAAGGAGTAATAGGCCGGGTTGGATATATTCAAACACATGCTAACAATTAAAAAGTCTTTAACTTTTGTGTACCTCAATTTCTTTTTTTTTATCGAAAACACACTATAGAAGTAGTAGGTCAGGTTGGGTATATTCAAACCCGTTCTAACAACTAAAATATTCTTAGCTTTTTTCCACCTCCAATTCTTTTCCATTATAGAAAACACACTATAGAAATAGTAGGTCAGGTTAGATATATTCAAACACATTTTAACAACTATGAATGCTCTCGTAAAAGGAATAGTATTTTAGGTTGAATATGTTCAAATACATGCCAATAACTAACAAGTCCTCACCCTCTAACCATTTTCTTTATTGCTGGATCCTTTATCCTATATTTAACCATTTTCTTTATTGTTTGATCCTATCTCTTATATTTGCTACTACATTGGTTTTGAAAAGCTTTTTTTGGCGTCATTTCATTTGTGCCTCATTTGTGAAAAAAAATTGTTCGATTTGATAATAAATTTATATTATTTTTTAAAAAATGTTTCGACTAAATTAAAGTAATATGTCTTTTTTTTATTAGGGTTTTGAGCCATTTTTTTAAAAAAAATTTAGGGAAATAGGTCAATTTTGTTAAGGTTTTAGAGGTTTTTGGGCGCGCTTTCCCTTTTTCTCTCCTAGGGTTAGGGTTTTTAATTTTGTTAGGTTTAGGGTTTAGGGCTATTTTTAATGGATTTAAGGCTAAGGTTTTGAAGTGATGTCGCGAAAGTTCATAAGGTGGTTTGAGGGATCGAGGATGTGATAACATGCCTTAGAACACATACATTTCATATGTCATGGTGGGATAACACTATTACGTCAGAAACCCATCTTGAGGAAGTCAAGCTTTGTGGTGGCAGTGCTTGATACGATTATGGGTCGAAGTCTAGGTGGAGGTCCCAGTCAGTGGTCGTGATACAGTCACGGGTTTGAGTATAACTAGGGGCCAAATGACGGTAACGAGTTAAAGCTTTTTGGATACCCGCAAATGATGTCTTATATATACCATACATAAGATTGAGGCCATAATCATAGGAAAAAATGGAGGGATTTCTGGTGTAATCAATATAAATTTTTTCTCTATTTCCAAGAAGGGGGTATCTTTAACATTTCATACTCATTCGAAGGCCGACACCGAGGTGGACACAAGAGGACTCTCAAAAGTAGAGCAGATGTTTCTATAGAAGTAAAGGTCAAACTTGGGTTGACGTGAAGCGGTTATATGTATTAATGGGTTTTTAATAATGAAAATCGTCATTGGCCTGAAAGGAGCATCACCTTTACTCCACCGAAACAACTGCTCCTTACCTGAAAGTCCTATTTCGTCCATGACGGTGTCGGCCTTCGAATAACAAGGAAGGTTAATTGTATCGGTTGCCTATAAATGGAGAAAAAAATTAAGCCGATTATAGCGTGAAGTCCCATAGTTTCTCCGTATTATTATGCCTTCAAAATTTTCTATGGTATTTATAAGGCAACATTTTCGTGCATCCAAAAAGTTTAAGCTCATGGCCGCATAACAACCATCAATTGGCTCCCTCGTTATACCCTAATCCATGAGCACATAACAGCCATTGATTAAGACCTCTACGTAAACTTCTAGCCTTAACTGTACAAAGAAAAATCACCTAGATCCCGACTTTCTTAGGATAGGCTTCAGAAGTAATGGTCCCATCTCGGCATGATATATGAAATGTTTACAGCTCAGAATGATATCGCATCACCGACGACTCAAGAATAACTCGAACATAAACCAAATACTTTTAGCGACCAAAATTTTTAACATTGAGAAAGGTTATATACTGGAGGGATGGAGAGGTTGGGGGTGAAGTTGTTTGAGAGATGATGAAGCATAGAGTGGGAGACCCCTTTTATAGATGCGGGGGAAGGGTTGGATTGCAAAGTATAAAATTCTCATGGTCATAAGCGCGCAACAGGAGTAGTGTTTTCGACGAATATATTCAAAACGTGGTTAATATCGACTGAAAAATACGAGGGTCAGATACTTTTAATTTTCAGAGAAGAAAATTGTTAAAAAAAGGCATGCCCAACTAACGCACTTTCGAATAATACTTCGCGTGAACTACCATGTTGTTCGATGAAAGCGTCTATTCATAAACAGATTTTTAAGTTTGCATTCCCAATCTCCTTGTTCTATTTTCCTATTTAAGGAATGTAATTTTCATATCTTAGGCATGCAACAAATTTATATCAAAATCGAACAACTGAGTTGCGAGAGTCGTGTGTATTTATTTGGATAACCGTGTACATTTTTTCTTCTACTCCTTCAATTTGTATTCGATATTGAAATGAGTCGACAAATGAAATCTATAATTTACTACAACGGTCAAATTTGTAATATAGAAGTCGGGGTGGTAATTGTAGTAGTTCATGGAATTGACATTCAATCATTCATTCAATTGCGGGAGCTACGAACTAGAATCAAGAGGAAGGTTAGGGGTTCAAACTGTGGAAGAATCCTGAGGTTGCAATATAGATATCTTGCTTCTATTGACCCCTACAGGTATATCATCGCACTACTCAAAAGGAAATTCTATAATGGAGTTATATATCGAGTTTGCCAAGACTGATGAGTTTGGGCCATCTTTGGTCACTATTGCGACTAATGTTGGAATCGAAGCTTAAGCAGAAACTCCTACAACATAGTTGTACGGTGGGTTCACTAGCTTGTTACAAAGCTCATACTACGATGTCGTCGAATCAACTATGGGTAGACATTCATCGATTTCTAGCACAAATTTAAATTTCGGTGGTTAGTACCATGCAAGGTTTCACCATAACCTAAATTTCGAGGGTCGGGCTCAACATTCAATCAGTGCATTTGATTTCAAATTCGGGGGGTCGATGTCCTGGGGTGGAAGCACTTTTACCGAGGGGCATTAATGTACATTGGCCACCAAACCGATGTAGATTTTGGCAGGCACATGGGTTACGGAAAAACCAATGACTTACTCCTTTCATCCGGGACTGACGAGGGTTCGTCAAACCCCTTGGTTGAGGGTGACGATGAAGGCGTTGATGGGGAAAAAGATGCAGGTGAAGAAGAAGATGCAGTCGAGGAAGAAGACGTAAGTAGGGGTGAGTGTTTGTTCAAATCGAATAGAAAATTTTTGAGTTAATTGGGTTTTCAAATCTTATTTTATCGTCCTAACTTGATTTGAAATTTTCTCGAATCGAGTCAAGTGAGATGGAATTCAAATCGAATTGAATCGAATATATTTATTCGAGTTAAATTAAAAAATGACTTTGGTGTCGTTTATTTTTTTTGTAATTTTTAACAAAATATTTTTCTTAAAAATTTTTAAACATGATCATACAACGAAAAATTGAAGTGAACAAATAAAAGCAACACAACATCAATGTAATACCCCGAAAATTTTTACAGTAAGATATTGTAATGGCCTAAATTCAAGGTTATCGGAACAGTGGTTTCGGGACCACAAATCTGATGAGAAAAAAATTTATTTTTCCTATATTTTTATGGTCTACGATTTCACAAAATGATTTCGTGAAAATTTCGCTCGAAAATTTCGACGTTTGGGCACTCAATTTAGTCAAAAGGACTAAATTGTAAAAAGTGCAAAAGTTGAGTTCTACATCATAGAGGTGTCCAATTGTTATGAAACTTTAAATTGGAAGTCCTTATATGGTAATTAGACCATTGGTTAAGTTAGTAGACAAAAATGGACATGAGATAAGTGAAATAGGAAATTTTTAAGTTAGGGGCAATTTGGTAATCTAGTAATTAAAATGAATTAAAAGGGAAAAAGATGGCAAATTGTGCTCATCTTCTTCATTTGGACGAAATCAGCAAGGGGGGAAGCCATAGTTAGGTTTTCCAAGCTTCCAAGCTCCATAGTAAGTGATCCCAAGCCCCGATTTTAATGTTCTTTACGTTTTTAGAGTCCCGGTAGCTTAATTTAGCTTATTCTAGCAATAATTTAGCTTAATAAAAGTGTTTATTTTGATGTTTTATGATAGAATATGAAGTTAGAAATTATGTTAAACAACTTTTGCTAGCCGATTTTAAGCGAAAACGAGTAAGTTGACATAATCGGTAAAAATCCTTAATGTACATAAGTAAGTGTTAGAGTGAGAATTTGATGTTTTCATAGAAGAGAAAAATGTTCAACATGTCATGAAACATAAGAATATGAGATGAATTTTAATTTCCGAGTATTGGGGCAAAAATGTAATTATGTAAAAGTTTAAGGGCAAAATCGTAATTTTGACAAAGTTAGAGTCGAGGGCTGTTTTGATAAATGTGAGTATTAAATGAGTTAAATTTACTATTTTAGATCAAGAAGAACGAAACTCGAGGTTAGACAAAGGAAAGAATAAAGTTGAAAACTAAGTTGGTGAATTGGGCTATATTTGGTACCGAGGTAAGTTTACGGTAAATAAATACAATATTTCAATAATTATTATTAATATTGTTATTTTCCAGCAATTATGCATTTATTTTATGAATTTATTTAATGTTGATCCAAGCATGAAATGGTAGAGAATTAAAATTAAAATTCCCGTTGATACATAAGGATGGTACTGGATACGAATGTCATGACATTTGGGTAAAGAGGTCCCATGTAAGATCATGTTTGGGACAGAGGTCCCATGTAAGACCATGCCTGGGACATGGCGTTGGCACCGAGATAAGAGGTCCCATGTAAGACCATGTCTGGGACATGGCGGTCCCATGTAAGACCATGTCTGGGACATGACGTTGGCACCGAGATGAGAGGTCCCATGTAAGACCATGTCTGGGACATAGCGTTGGCACCGAGATAAGAGGTCCCCTGTAAGACCATGTTTGGGACATGGCATGGGCACCGACATGAGAACATCCCATGTAAGACCATGTCTAGGACTTGGCTTTGGCATGTTATTATCAGAAGAGACCCGAGTATCCTTATTGTTCCAATGTAGCTCAACGGCCTAATAAACGAATCATGTTCAGGAAAGTTCAGTTAATAACATAAATGGCAAGCTCAGGTAAGTTATAAGAGCTAAGAACTTACTATATTATCAATTGATATTCAACGATACAACAAGAGAAGAGTAAGTTATGCACATAAGTATACTAAGTAAACAAGCAAGAGAACTAGAATGAGATTAACTAAAGAGTAAACTAGAGATTTAGACACTTGAGTTTAATTATTTGTGTTTAATGTTGTTATTTATTTGCTAGTAAACTTACTAAGATTAATGCTTACTTCTTTTATTTTTCTTTCTCTTATAGTATTGCAAAGCTGCTTCAAGGATCCTAAAGAAGTCGGAGATCGTCTACACTATCAAGAACAATTATGCATTTATTTTATGAATTTATTTAATGTTGATCCAAGCATGAAATGGTAGAGAATTAAAATTAAAAGTCCCGTTGATACATAAGGATGGTACTAGATACGAATGTCATGACATTTGGGTAAAGAGGTCCCATGTAAGACCATGTTTGGGACAGAGGTCCCATGTAAGACCATGTCTGGGACATGGCGTTGGCACCGAGATAAGAGGTCTCATGTAAGACCATGTCTGGGACATGGCAGTCCCATGTAAGACCATGTCTGGGACATGGCATTGGCACTGAGATGAGAGGTCCCATGTAAGACCATGTCTGGGACATGGCGTTGGCACTGAGATGAGAGGTCCCCTATAAGACCATGTTTGGGACATGGCTTTGGCATGTTATTATCAGAAGAGACTCGAGTATCCTTATTGTTCCAATGTAGCTCAACGGGCTAATAAACGAATCATGTTCAGGAAAGTTCAGTTAATAACATAAATGGCAAGCTCAGGTAAGTTATAAGAGCTAAGAACTTATTATATTATCAATTGATATTCAACGATATAGCAAGAGAAGAGTAAGTTATGCACACAAGTATACTAAGTAAACAAGCAAGAGAACTAGAATGAGATTAACTAAAGAGTAAACTAGAGATTTAGACACTTGAGTTTAATTATTTGTGTTTAATGTTGTTATTTATTTGCTAGTAAACTTACTAAGCTTAATGCTTACTTCTTTTATTTTTCTTTCTCTTATAGTATTGCAAAGCTGCTTCAAGGATCCTAAAGAAGTCGGAGATCGTCTACACTATCAAGAACAATTGCTCGATATTTTATGATGAAACACGTTTGAGTTGTGGCATGTATAGGGACTTAGTTATTTTGAATGTTTGTAATTATGATTTTGCTAAAGAATGAGGTGTAATTATTTGATGATGAATGGTTATTAAAATGGTTAAGTATGAAGGTGTTTGCTGTTATAAGAGTCTAGGTGATATATTATGCATGGAAATCATGAAAGGGGTAAAATTTTGCAAAGAAATAGAATTCAGGCAGCACAGTGACGTGACTTTGAAAAATCACCTAGGATAGTATATAATGATTTAGAAGGTGAATGATATATATATTGAAAGCTTATTGAGTCTATTTTCATGGAAAAATAACTGTGTAGTAAAACGAATTTTATATTTTAAGGTATGTGAATTTTAGTGAGACAGGGTCAGAACTATTTTTGGAGTCCCCTATTCTGAGTTTAGAAAATCATTAAAAATTTTTAAAAAAAATATTTTTGAGCTTTATTTTACATGCTTAGATTCCTTATTGCGTCTATTTTCTATAGGAACAAGTTAGAACAGCAAATTAAAATCCTACAATGAGAAAATTTATTTTTAGTACCAAGAGGTTAGAACAGTCTAATGGTGAAACAGGGGAGACTTTAACTAATAAAATGTACTAATTGGCTGAACCAAAAATTCTAAAAACTTTATGGTAAGTAGATATATGAGTCTAGTTTCAGGGAAAATTTATGGAGTTAAATTTCGAGTTCCGTAGCCTGATTTATAATTAATTTAGTAACTGCTACGCAATTGGACAGATTGCTGTAAATAGTGAAATTAATTTTCAAAACAAGTTTTTATGCTTCGAATTAGTAAGATAAGCTAAGTAATACCTCGTGCTCGACTCCGGCAACGGTCTTAGGTAAGGGGTGTTACAGATATTATCTTTGATATAGTAAGGAAGTAAAGTGACAAAAAGGAGAATTTTGAGTTATGACAACATTGGGAAGTATATAATGACATATTAATTAAAGAAATGATTAAATTGCAAAAGTGAGAAAAGTTTTGTTATCCAAGAGTAAATACTCAAAATTTGATGGCTTAAAGTGTAAATATGAAAAATTTGAAGGACCAATAGTGTAAATATTTTAAGGGTGGAATAATCTAGAAACTAAGGAAAATGAATGAATTGGGACCAAATTAAATAGATGAAGAATTATGAGGGACTAAATCGTAATTTTACCAAATTAAGTGATGACTCAAGGATGGAATTTTAAAATATCTAAAGGGCAAAATGGTCAATTAGAAGAAAGAGAAATCTAGAAAATAATGATGATGTTGGAGATATTTTAGATTAAATAAATAAATAAATATTAGTTTATTAATATTTTAATTTGATTTTTAAATGACATTTTATCATTTTATTATTATTTTATTTAGTATATATATATGTGGAAGAAAAGATGAAGAATCATCTTCCTTTCCCATGCATTTCACGTTAGAAGAGAAGGGAAGAAAGAAAGTTTTGCTTTCTTTACAATTTGGTCCTTCCACCAAAAATTTACCATTTTCACCTAGAAATCAAAAGAATTTCCATAGCTACCAAGAGAGAAAAATGTTAAGGAGATTATGGGGAGCTAGAATATCAAGTTAGATTCGAGAAATAGAAGCTGGAGGAGAGAGCAAATCAAGTTAAAGATTGAAATCAATAGAGCAAGGTAAGAACCTCAAGGTTTCAATATATTTTTAAGTTTGATATTATTGAAAAAGTATGAAATTGATGTTAATGTAGGGTTTTATTATATAAGGTTCTATGTTCTTGATATGTTAGTGAAGGGAAACAAGAGGAATTGATAGAAAATATTGTAGAGAAAGGAAAGGAGAGTGTTATAAATTTGATTATCAACATCTTGCACTAAAACAGTTTTGGACAGTAGCAATAGGTTAACTTTGAAAAATCACCATAAATCGTGGAAATTGAATTAGAGGATAAAAAAATATGGAATTAAAGCTTATTGAGTCTAGTTTCTCATAGAAGAAACGGTGTAAGTAATGGAATGGTAAGAAGATATGTGAGTCTAATTTCAGGGAAAACTAACGGATCTTAATTTGGAGCTCTATAGCTCGAGATATAAATAAATTAGTGACTCTGACTCAGACAGACAACTTGAATTTACATACAGGAAAAATAGTGATAGTATGGATAATGTTGTTTAAATGTGTTATACACATTAAGGATGTGGAATGGAGAGGAGGGGGAGGAAAATTGGGAAATATATGAATGATTTGTGTATAATTGGTCATATGCTTGATTATAATTGATAAACGATGAAATAGAAATGATGCTTATATTTGTGCATTATTGGTCATGGTCTAAGCTCATGTGTGAAAATAAAGTTTCATAGAATGTGTGTATGGTATATTCGGTATATGATTTGGCATGAAGTAATGTCATGAATGGTTTATGAATTAACACATGTTGGTAAGTGTGATACATGAATAAATGTTGTACTCATCCATGCTTATAATGTTTATGCTATATGTGTATTTGGCTAACATATTTGGCGTACATGCTTAGGCTTTGGCCAAGTAGTGGTTGAAATGGTAACATATTTAGTTGTGATCATGTAATCTCTAGTGAAATGGTTTATCATATGGTTAGTTCCAAAAAGAGTTATGTTTAAATACACTAGCTTACGACTATGGTTGAATGATATGTTTATACCTTGTGTGATGTGCATAGGAAACGAGTGTGAAAAGATAATGAAATAGTAAGTTCATATGGCTGAAATTTAATGATTACATGTTAATTTCATGAATTATATAATGTATGATGAGATATATTTGTTAATGAATTGAGAATAAAATAACAACACGAAAACCGAATAAATGATCAAATTGAGCGAAACGTCGAATTTGAGTTCTTCTGATCAGTGACAAGTGATAAGTAGTAGCTTCAGCTACACTTATCTGATCAGTGACAAGTGGCAAGTGATAAGTGATAGCTTCAGCTACACTTATCTGAGCAGTGACAAGTGACAAGTGATAAGTGGTAGCTTTAGCTACACTTATCTGATCAGTGACAAGTGGCAAGTGATAAGTGGTAAATTAGCTACACTTATCTAATCAGGGACAAGTGATAAGTGATCATACATAAGACCATAGTTATACTATGGCAAAGTGGAAGTGAAGTACTCAATTTTCCGTAACTGTTCCCTAATTTGATTCAGGATGGTAAGTGACAAATGGGCCCAAAAGAATTATAGTAAATGAATAAGTGGTAGTGAATTTATACAAGGATGATGAGTTGAATTGATGTTGTTATATAAGCTAAAGTTATATTTTCATTGCAAAAATTGAGAATTTCATAAATGTGTTAATGAATGGTATAATCAATAAACGTTAAGTTAAATGATAAATACGTATTAGTATTGAACTTAATGATTTGAATTGTGAACATGAGAAATTTGGGAATTGAATGAAATGGAAATGAAGCATTGAATTATTAAGACTTGTGAATTGCATGAATATGTATCGGGTCTCGTAGGTCCTATTTATTATGAATATAATATTTTGAGGATATATTATGAATAATTATAAAATCATGTTAATAATTTGAAAGTTTTAATTTAGATGAAGTTTTATAACTCGGTTAAATACGTTTACAAGTGTATGTGTTCTGGTAATGCCTCGTACCCTATTCTGGTGTCGAATATGGGAAAGGGGTGTTACAATCAACCCAAATAAACAACATGAATTCAAGTAAACAACAACACCACAACAAGATTATAATAAAAAAAATAAGCAAAATTCTAAGTAAATAACATGAGTCGAATACAGTAGAAACCTACACTAGTCCAAACAAGAAAACAAAAAATAAAAACAATAAACCAGCAACAATAACACAACAAACCAATAACAATAACATATCGATTGAAAAACCGTTATAGAATAGCTTAAGTTTCTTCTTTTGCTTCAAACAGCATCGGTAATCTTGAAACATCTAGTAAAAGTATTGAATGAGTTAGTTAAATGATAAAAAATGTTTGCAAAAATAAATTAAATAAACATTTAACTTTATAAACTAATGCTAAGTATATTACCTTCTTGATCTTCGGGTATTTTGGATAAGTCTAGCAAATTTAAAAACAAAAGTGTTAGTTAAAGTATAGGAATGCTTACTAATATAAATAACACAAAAGCTTATTTTATAAATCAAAATTAATATATCACCATCTTCAATGGTTTGAAGTTCATCAACATAATCTTCAAGATTGACGGCATCATTAGATTTTTGAAGCCAATCTTGTGTGCAAACAAAAGCCTCGACCATGAGAGGAGTTAGAGAACTTCTAAAACTATCAAGAACACGTCCACTCGTGCTAAATGCACTTTTCGAAAAGCAATCCTTCACATTTGAAGATTGGATTGAATTCGTGTGAATCAATTAAGTCCTTAGAATGTGGAGATTTCATCGAGATACTATTGTTTGTTTTGTTGAGCATATCTTTGATTGATTGTATTTTGATTGTTGAGATTGTTATAGCTATTTTCAAGGAGTTACTTTGTATTCACATAGATTCAATGCTAGCAAGCCAAAATTGATATATGTTTTGAAGCTTGTTTAGGTTATGTATGAGAGCTTATTGAGTGCATTCTAATTTGTTCATCGGGGAACTGTTTTTGTGAGAGAGTGCAAATTGAATTGTAAACATTGTTGAGTGTTTACTACCCAAGTTCTTAGGGGGAGGATTTGGAGGTGAGTTTTCTAGTTTTTAGGTACAAGGGTGAGATCTCAATACTTGGAGAGTGATAGAGTGTGAATCACTTGCTTTTTACTCATTAAGGTAGGCTCCACAGACATAGAGAAACCGAACTGCGTAAACAAACATTGGTGTTCTTTGAGCTTTTTGTTTGGACAGTTTTGGCAATACCAAGCTGTAGTAGTCATTGCAGTGTAACACATTCATTTCAATTTTCATTTTAAGCAATCAAGCAACTTAAGGTAGCAACAATATAAAAATATCAAAATAAGGTTTGTTAAGTGATAAATTAAAGGTTTTGTTGATGTAATTGGCATGTGTTTGAATCCCATCATATGCATATTTTTATTGTTTCAAGTGAAAAGACTAAAATACCCTCGAATAGTATTACTTATTTTAATTATTGAAGGCCATTCTGTAATTTTCTAACCAGATTGGTGCAAGGTTGACTCGTGACACTAACTCAATCAAGAGTTTAAATAATAGTATAGATAATACTAATAATATATTGTTTGATAGGTGGATTATATATATGTATGCAAAATACAAATTTAATATTAAAAAGATTTAAAACACAAAATAAAAAAAAAACATGATATGAAAGAAAAAAAAGAAAATTTATATAATGTGAATTACAATTAATATGTCTTAATTTAAATATAATTATAACAAATAAAAAATACAAATATGTCCAAATTGATTATGGTAAGTGCCTAACTTTGTTTTTTAAGCAATCAACCTTTTAGGCTTCAGCTTAGTTCGAAGATTTAAATAATTCTTTTAAAATTAAAAATTTATCAATAATATAATAATATTTAACTAAAGTAAAATTAACGTTTTATTTAAAATCAAGCTCTTTTCGCTTAAAAAAATTGTTCTCTTTTTAAAGTTTTAATAAAACTAATTCTGAAAATCGTTTTATGCGAAACAAACCACCCTAAGCTGCATTCAGCACGTAAATAATTAAAAGTAAATAGAGGAATATGAAGTTATTGATTTAGGGATGGATGAGATCCCACATCAAATGGGACATCGATGTCCACTGCTTATAAAATACATTTACATATCTTTTCCTTCTTGTTGGCCAAATATTTGAAGTTTGGGTTTTTGAATTTTAACTAACAATGATGAAGTCACGTAATGCTATACAAAGCTTAGAATCGTGTTTACGGCTCTCCACTTTTACATAATATACTAACTTTAGAATTTAGATGGTAATTTGGGACGGGTTAAGGTTTGATGACTTTATTTATGGGTTATGGATTGGATCATTTTTCCAGTCCCAAAGGTCAATTTAAAAAATAAAAAGATTTAGATAAAAATACGATATTTAAAAAATGAGTTTGAGTAAAATTTAAGGTCCGTTTTTTATATGGGTCAAGTCTTGAATAAGACTTTTTATCTAAACTCTATCTGGTCCAGTCCGAATATATTATATTATAAAAATATTATATTAATTATCTATGTTAAATAATAATTTTATTTATTTATTTTTATATTAAATCATTAACTCAATCAAATTAAATCCATCTTCCAAAACCTAAAAAAAAGAATAAACTTATCCAACTAAATAACCCAACCCAAAATATATAATTTTAAAATTTATATTTAATACAATAAAATATTATATTTATTTGTGTTTTTAATATAATAAATCATTTATTATATTTATGGTAGTGCTTTTTAATATAAATATTTTTTAATGTGTTACAATATTTTTATTCTAGTGCTTTTTTATTGCATTCAAAGTATTATATTTTTAAAAAAAATTATTTTTAGATAAAAACTAATCTTAAAAAAATCAAATATGGGTAGGCCGAGTTAGACCCGAGTTTACCTTTTTTAAATTAGGCTGGGTTTGGGCAAAAAAGTAATCACATTTTTTCGGGTCAAGCCGAGCCTGAACTTGAATATTTGATCCATATATCTTGCATGAGCCCGACCCGACCATGAACACCTCTACTTAAGAGTAATGATTGGTTATTTGAGTAAAAAAGCAAATTGGTTCAGTAGTTTTTGAATTTTATTTTTAAATTTTTTTAAAGTGTTTTAAGTTATTTTTTATTAGTTTAAATATGAAACATTTGGCTAAATTAAAGAAATACGCCGATATTTTTATTTAGGGTTTTGAGCCATTTTAAAAAAAAAATTAGGGAAATAAATTAATTTTGGAGCGAGAAAGGGAAAGCGAGCCCAGCTAGACGCTCTTTTCTCTAACGGTCAACTCCAACGGCTTTTTGAACATTGGTTGGCAACTGTAACAAGGCCAACGTTCATTTCTTTTTCTATAAATACCATCCAATTTTTCATCCATTTCACTCAAATCCAATTCTCTTTATTTTTTCTAAACTCTCAACTCTCTTAACTCTCTAAATTGTCTCTATTTTTGTAAGTTCTATTGTGAAATTTTCAATATGCTCATTTAAGAATAATACTTTTTTTAATTATTTTGTATTTTATAAGGTTCGATTAAATATTCATAAATGACAACCTCTTTGATTCATTTGGACGACAATCACATTTCCACCGCTCAAGCGATAATGATAAGACAAAATTTCAAATTTTGTTATTTTTAATCAAGTTAAATTTAAAGTTTTTATTGTTTTAATATTTTAAATTAATTTTTTTGTTGATATAAATAGGTGGATGGTCGTGTTTTGGAGGGGTTCATACATAGTTTGTCAAAGGGCCCAATCACCAAAATTTGTGGTTACCTACAAGATGCGGGATTCTTGCATGCGTCTTGTGTGCTTGGGGCTGCAAACTCAATCCTACACTCATCAGCGCGTTGGTGGAAAGATGGAGGCTCAAGACACACACTTTTCATCTTCCATGTAGAGAGTGTACAATCACACTGGAAGACGTAGCTTTACAACTAAGTTTACCAGTGGATGGACCAGTCGTCACGGGGTGTGCGATCATTTCCAGTAAAAAAGACCTTTGTGCGACATTTTTGGGGAAGGTCCAAAAGTTTGAAGGTGGTCGAATATTGATGAATTGGTTGGAAACCAATTTAAAAGAGCTTCTTCGAAACCCGACCGATGTCATTAGAGTACAATACGTCCGAGCATTTATTTTGAGGTTAATTGGGGGCATTTTAGTGCTTGATAAATCTCAAACTTTAGTGCACGTAAGGTGGCTACTACACCTAGCTGACTTCAAAGAATGCTGACGACTGAGTTGGGGATCAGCCACTTTGGCCACGCTATACTGAGAGTTATGTCGGGTGACGCAACAAGATAAGATGTCAATTGGGGGTTGTCTGCTCCTGCTGCCGTCGTGGGCCTGATGGTGATTACCGTTTCTATGTCCCCGAGTGAACGACCCAAACATGTTCCCATTGGTGACAAGGTGAAAATCATAACTTAGCTTGTATAGTAAATATTTTTTATTTATTATATGCTTGAACTAGCATATCAGTTGTACAAGTAGAACCATGGGTCGAGTTACGCTAGACTACCCGACTAGCTCGAAGATATCAAGCTGTTGTTAGATCAACGATTTGAAGTCGAGGTTAGTTACTTTTTCTTTCTAACCTATAATAATTGTGCAATGACTTGTAAAATAAAATTTCGTGCATAACAAAAAAATTTAATTGTGCATTGCAATTTGAATGGATGTCGTACGTAGAATGCGTCTCTCCGAAAAGTTTAGACAATCGGAGTATGTGGGATGTGAAAGTGTTGTTGATAGTGTACGTGATGGTGGAAATGTATGAATCGAATTGAGTGTTTCAGCAGTTTGGGTGGAGGCAACAAATTCTGTTGCCACCGCGAAACATGGATGAACTGCACAAGGTAGACCTACGGGGGAAAAACGACGAGAATTGCTGAAACATTCACCCCGAGTACATCAACGCTTGGGATCGTAGGATGGAATCCTTACCCATGCACGAACCTTTTTCTCATTAGACACTATGGCCTGTTTGGAGTATATGCCATGGTTCAGAGTCACTGGCAAGTCATATCTTCTATCATTAAGGCTAGAAGTAGGAAACTCCATCGAAAGAGGGAATGACTACCGCCCTACAGCGTATGGCTAGACGCGGTCGCATGACGAGTTCGTCATCAGCTCCGACTGAACCAAGACCGCTGCCTATGTCTACACAATATCCAAGTTAGTTCACTTCACTTATTTCTATTGATTTTACTAACTCGGTGTTTTTCTCACAACCACCGTAGTAGGTATCACTGCAGTATGCACCACCACACGTCCCTAGATCTACCCCTCTAACAGGTACATATTTTGGGGCACTGATGTCCTCTACATTCTACACCCAAATGCCGACATCGATGTCGTTGCAAATTTTAACCCATATGCCAGCACAGAGTCCTTCATCGATGATGACAACTATACTACCACTGATCTAATCATCAATGCTATTATCAAGGCCGATGTATACGGGTTTTGTGACACCATACGCTTACACGCCGATAGTCTCCCTAACACCCACTGCATCATTGTTTTATCGAAATGGGTCATCGACGCAACCATTTTCTAGAGGTGTAAAGGATACACAATGGGAAATTCGAACGACACCACACTTAAGCATGGAGGAAGTCGATGGGGACGAAGGCGAAGACAAAGACAAAGATGAAGTCGAGGGTGGAGACAAAGATGAAGATGAGGACGAAGGTGGAGACGAAGATGAGAAAGAGGATTTAGGGTATGGAGAAGAAGATGACAACAGCGGTGACGATCAAGTTGATGAGCCTGCAACAATAGTTGTGCATAGAAATCCTTCTCGTGATCGTCATCCACCACCGTGTGGCACACATTCTCCTTAACGACGTCGATGATGTATTTTTTTAACTGTTGTAATGTATATAAATGGCATAAATAAAGAAACCATAAGTTCATATTGCAACTCATATTTCTCTTAGTAAATTATACGTGACTTAATGGCATAAATGGCATAAATAAAGAAACCATGTAAATTATACGTGACTTAGTAAAAAATAAAAAAGTTAGTACATCAGAGTAATGGAAGGATTGTAATCAATATACCTCTGATTCTAACTATAATGCTATCAACCTTGAGGCCCCAAAGTACCCCTCAACACAAAACATGTTGCCTTCATATGCCTTGGGTTTCTACACTACCCTCATAACTTTTATTGACTGTCCCTTTCCCAAATATCCATATTGTTTTGTACCTGAATGGAATTCAGTCGACCTTTCGGGATGTTATATAGGTTCATGTTCGGTACCAACCCATACAACGCGCTGGACACTAGCGGCCATGTACTCTTATCTGGGATGAGTGAGAATTTAGGACTCTATACACTATGCATATGTTCTAGTCTGTGCACATCATTGATGTTAGGTATGTACTCAATTTGTAAGTTCCCACATGCGGCAATTACATGTGCGCATGGGAACCGAAGTGCTTGGAACCTCCCACAATAGCAAGTCTTTCATGTTAGGTCAACACAATGTGATGCCCTTAACATGTCCTGGTTCGGCCTAGCGTGCTTCGTGAATCAAAATTCCAAGTTTTGACGTAAGTGACACACTACGTACATAGTATTTGCTCTCGTCGTATTTCGTCTAATTTCTTTCATAACATCCTCGCACCAAGTATAGCTACCCACTATTTGTCCAGCATACACTGCCACTCGCTTTGGAAACAAGGCCGCCAGACGAAAGTATGTTTCTTTCACAACCGAGGTTATCAATAAATGATGTGTCCCTTTCAGTACGTAATTTATAAACTCGGCTAAGTTTGATGTCATGTGCCTATACTATAGACCCCCATCATACGACTGCGTCCACTATTCGAAGGGTTTGTTCGCTAGGTACGTCGTATCATAATTGTTGATGGTGCCCAAGTTGTATAACATTTCATTAAAATGATATTGGATGAGCTCATATCATATTCATAAAAGCATACAGATGAATGCAAATTCGTACGAAATATGATATATTATGATTTTGTAAATAGTGACAACTTCATAACCATGTTAATGAATTGATCCCACTCACCTTTCAAATGTCATTTTGAGTGGTAGTTGGATCTGACATGTCATATGTAGTACCTATGATGGGTGCAGTCCCAAAGGCTACCCTATCAGTTAATAGCGGACAATATTTCGGTTCCCCTATCTGATATGACACATATGTCGGGCTATGGGCAAATGCAGTGGTGCAATCAGCTTAGAAAGAAATCCCAATATTTGCCTTTTCTCTGGGAGTTATTATAAACGCAACCAGTAGAATTCTGTGGTTACCATCCTGGGAAACGACAATCAACAACTAATGTTGATATCTTCCATAGAGTCAAGTGCCGGTAATTTGCACCAAGGGCTTGCAGTGCCGAAAAGCTTCTCTGTGTTGCTCAAAGGTCCAAAAATATCGATAAAATACTCTTTTCCTAGGGACCAAACGATCACTAGAATATGTTGGGTGCGTTTCCAAATCAGTTATGAATCTTGGTACGTACCTATCCAAAACCTAATACCATTGCCATATATAGTTATATGAATTGTCTCAATCGTGTTGCAACTTATTCATAATATTATGTTTGGTAACCCACGCTTTTTAGTATGACGGAGTGTAGTCATGCTGGTTACGAATGCTCGCAATCAACACCGGAATGAGAATCCTAGGTAGAATAATGTCAAAAATCATGTCTGAGTCTAGCATGAGATAATCCAAACTTGCACCTGCAAATTTTCATATTAACGTTACGTAATTGAAAAAAAACTCGGGGAACACTACATTATGTTTGAAATTGTAGTGATCACACAGCGCACCTACCAAACACAAGTATGTGGTAAAAAATATGTTTTATCATCCACAATTCAGTTTTCTTCCACAAAGATGCCATGATTTTCCATTTGCACCTCCAATCGCGTGTTGTGCACTTTTCCTCGAATTTCTTCGAACGGGACTTTGTGACATGATAATTCACCTTGCTCTTAAAGCTGTACTGCTTCAGTGCAGTAAGGAAAGCATCTTTATTTGGGTATTCCATTACAACTTCAAGTAGTCATACATCACACGACAAGCTTGCATGACCAAGTGTTTTGTGCGGTAGCTGTCGACACTCTAAACCACCCTCGAAAGATAGGTCAATATTGGTCATGTGGGGCGAATGTTCATATGCCTTAAATCGTGGGTCTAGATTAGGAGCATTTTCTGAGCCGTCATTGTTAGAATCACAAAGTTCTATCTCTATTGGAATCGCTTCTGAATCTAAAAAAAGTGCCACTTCTAAACCATCCAGATTGCACTGCCGAATTGGATCAGGGTTTGGCTGTGCCTCATCAACTGCATCTACTACCCCTTCTTCTTCATCTAGACCTAGAGGTGAGAAAAATTTGATTCAACTCGAAAAAATTAAAAAAAAAGGTTCGAATTATTCGAATCACGTTAATCGAATCAACTTAAATTTTTTTTTAAATTTTGAGTTCGAGTCGAGTTGAACTTTCGAATTCGAATAACTTGAATAATTCGAATGAACAAAATACAAACTATATTTTTTAAAAATTTTAAATTTATATTCTCTAAGCCCAAACCCTTTTATTAATTTATTTTACCCGATTTCCCCCCAAATCTCGCCTGCCCCACAAATCCATTTTCCCAATTTCCTCCCTCAAATCCATTTTCCTAATTTCCTCCCTCAAATCAAATTCGCCAAGCTGGTAAGCTCTATTGTCCATTCATTATTCCATTCAATTCAAAGTTTCAAACCCTTAAATTTATCTTTTTCTCTAAAAAACCCTAAATTAGACCCCAAATCCATTCTTCTCCTTTTTCTTAAAAAATCCCTAAAATAAACCCTCCATAGTCCATTCTTCTTCTTCTTCTTCTTCTTCTTCTTCTTCTTCTCATTAGTTCATTCAAACCCGCCAAATCAAAATCCCTACCTCCAAATCAAACTGGTGTTTCTTGTGGTCGGCGCATTCTGTTCTCTTCAGTCTTAAGCTCAAATTTTCTGCATCTTCCAAGTTTGTCCCAAAACATTTTGGAATAGTTGAATGATTTTCCTTTTGTTTTTTCATATCTCTGGTTTTACTATTAAAATATATATTTTTTTTACTTTTGATTACAAGATAATAACATTTTTGAATAGTTGAATTCTTCATATTTTCTGAAAAAGAAGCTGATATACTGACACTCTTGCAAGAAAAGGAAGTAGGTATAGTTCTTATAGGAACTTACCTTTTATGAACTCTAATGTTTGGTATGCTACCTATTTTTATGCCTAGTGTTGTTAAGGTTGATACAGCGAACATGCTTATGCATCCAACATTATCCCAATTTATGCTATGTTCCTTTTCTTTAACTAATACTAATAAATGTAAAATAATCTTTCTAGTGACCTAGTGAAGGACGTTTTGTCTATATGAGCCTAAAGAATACTTGAAAGTACTCGAGTGCTATTGCTTCTAAAACACCATTTTGTTATTTATGAAAAAAAGTAAAGAAATATACCTATAAGATTCCATTTAACCATTGATTAATCTAAAAGAAAGCCTTGAAATGAAAAAAAAAATCCAAATTAACTTTTTAATAATGGCAACTGCCAATTTCAATAAACATGAAAAACAAAAGGCAATGGTTTTAAACCAAAACCCAAGGTATAACATTAATAAATTTAGTTTTTTAATTACAAAAAAGTTGAAAAATATATTGCAATCCTAGCACTTCTATTTGAAACATGTTGATTGTTTTAATTACTACCAGATTCTTTACCCTGCAAAAACAACTAAAATCTAATCTTATTTATTTTTTCGACCTTTTCTTATATTATTAATAAATTAATCTTCCATTAGATAAATCAATTATTGGTCACAGTTAGTGATTGCAACAAATGTTTACTTGTAGATGAGTGATCCAAAGCGAGATGGTTCAACTCAAAGTTAACAAAATTCTTCCCCAAGTAGAGATGATCAAACAACAACCAAGGAAAATGTTCAAAGAAAGATTACTCCAAGGGCAGCTTGTTGGAGCCATTTCACCAAATATGTAGCTGAAGAGGGGGAGAAGAGAGCAAGGTGCAATGCTTGTGATGTTACTTATGTCACGGGGCTAGACCTTTCGTCTCGCAAACCGTGCGGCCTTAGGCTATCCGTTCGTCCAAACTCGCCCAAGTCAGCCTTAACTCCCAAAAGTGAGGATTCCTTAGAACTCCTCCAAGGCACCAATTTGTATAGCGGAAGCGATTGTGCCAAAAGAAGCCACAAAAGAACAACAGAAAACCAAAGAAAGAATGCTCACAAAGTGTTTGAGTAAATGCTCAAGGAATTCTATTACTCTTAAGAATTCACCTTACAATGGATGATTACAAATGAGGGGGAGGCTCTCTATTTATAGTTGAGCTCCCCCAAAACCGACGGTCAAGATACATTTACATCGATAGACGAGATTCGCTATATCCCTTGATTTTAGGGATTTACAAGATTTGCCATATCAAATCTAATCTAATCTTTACAAGATATGATTCTCTCTATCTTCTAAGATTAGTTACCAAAATTAGCCTAAGTTGCCATGTCTGCATCATCGGGCCAACTAGGCTTCAATCTGACAGGCTTCTTTAATAGTTCTCTGAATCGGGCCAGTTCTTGTGGGCTAAATGTTCCCCATCTAATCGATAGACCTCCATGGGGCACTTCTTGTGGCATGGTCACAGGCTTTACACTTTGGCCCGTGACATTCTCCCCCACCCATTCTCGCAACGCCCTCGTTACGACCTTTGGATGACACTGACTGGATTCACCTTGAAACTTTCTCGTTGCCTCGGCTTCTTCCCGACTTGTCTTACAATCGAGTTGTCCCTTCCTTCGGAACCTATGCCTCGGCTTCTGTCGCCTCTTATCTTGAGCCGTTGCGCTCGTTGGTACATTCTGTTGGCAAGAAGTCTCTGTTTTAACTTGCCCCAATTTTGACCTGTTTCCACTGGAATCCCCTAGATTCTCACATCTCGGCTTCGTCCCGCCCACAGTTCCTTAGCCTCCTTGCTTATGAACTTTGAAAGGGCCCCTACGACTTTGCCAAGCCAACAAGTCAGAATTTAAAACACTATCAGAGTGTTTGCAATGTACCTTACTCGTAGCATTTACTCGTCTTGACTGTCTTTGCATCGCTCCTTTCCCCTCGAAGCTCGATGCACAACCCACCTTTCCCAAAGGTATAGGCTCCACAGTCGGTCCCGCAGGCTTCATATCGGTCCCTTACGCCACTAACACTTCTAAAGGGGCTTCGTAGCATTCCGTTCTATCGATTTAATGTTTCTCCCATACGAAACATCTTCGACTAGTTGCATTAACGATAACACCTTAGTCCCAACCTTCATATCCCGATGCACCGGCATAACACTTTTTGTTGACGGACCGGTAACAATATGGATTTGATCGGCCCATGGTTGCAAAGTTGCCTGAATCCTGACAAGGAAGTTTAAGCCAAGCACAAAATCGTAATCATCTAATCGGATTACCTCGAATTCTTCCTTGCTCTTCCATTCGCCGATTTGTAGTTCCACATCACGAACTACTCCCACAGTTGGGGCTTTCTCAGAAGTTGCTACCTTGATCTTCTTATTCGATTTTCTAATCGCCAGACCAAGTTTCTTTGCAGCCTTTTTCGACATGAACAAGTCCGATGCTCCCGTATCAATAAGAGCACTCCGCTTCTGACCCGCAATGTTGATGTCTACAAACATCAACCCATTTTCACCATTCCTCTTCCCAGGAATGAGCACCATCGAATTGACTTTCGATGTCTTTACCTCGGTAGGCTTTGCCTCTTCCTTCGGCTCCTCTTTCTTCTGGGTTGCCGAAATCATCACTTTATTCGGACATTTTCATGCCATGTGTGGTCCTTGACAAAGGAAGCATTTCATCTTCTTCCTCTTGTCCCTTGGGTTGTCTAATCCCCGCTTCGCATTTCGTGGTTTCCTATTGCCACTTGTGCTATCAGTACTGTTGCCCCCATCGCTATGTCCCCCATCATCTTCTTCATGGTTTCTCTCACCATTGCCCTTTCCATTGGGCTTAGATGACTCGAACTTGTCCTCTGTTGGACCAAGCTCGACAAAGGACTCTGCTTCGGCCATGGCTACAGTAAGTTCGGTGATTCCTTGCCTACGCAACTCATGCTTTGCCCACGGCTTTAACCCATCTTCGAACCAATAGAAAGCTTCTTTCTCGCTCAAGTCGGAGATTTGAAGCATCAACTCGCTAAATGCCCTCACATACTCCCGAACAGTGCCTTGTTGCGTGAGACGACGCAACTTTGCCCGAGCCTCCTTCTCGGCATACTGAGGGTAAAACTGCTTCTTCAACTCTCTTTGGAACTCCTCCCAAGTCCCAATTGCGATCCCACCACGTTTCTCATCTGTGGACCTACGACGCCACCACAAGAGAGCTACATCAGTAAAATAAATTGAAGCAGTGTTTACCTTAATGGCATCATCCTCGATGCCCATCGCTCGGAAGTATTGCTCCATTTCCCACAAGAAGTTGTCCACATCCCTCGCGGATCGTGCACCCTTAAACTTCTCCGGTTTGGGAACATCCATTGCTTGTTGCTTCGGCCTTGAAGACAACATTCCATTACTCAAAGCGGCTTTGTAGATCGCGAGCTCCCCTTTGAGCTCCTCTATTTCTTTCTTCATGGCTAGCGCCATATCCTCGAGATACTCATCCCTTTCTGCCAGCTTTCCCTCAGTGGACTTGAGTAATTCCGTCATCTTTTCTCTATTGGCATCGAGAGAATCCAACACAAAATCTCTGAGTTGCTCCTCCATTGAGTCAAACCCATCCGTGCGTCCCTCGACCAATTCAAGCGTCTCTTTCACGTTCCCTACAGATTCCTCGAGATTGACCACTCGATTTTCAGAAGTTGTCAGCATTTCCCTCGAGCGACTGGCTTTTCTAACCCTCCCACGGGTCTCCATTGGCTCACTCTGACCAACGACTTCTTTTGACATCCCAACTGTGCCTTCGAACCAACTCGAATATCACTTGGTTCAAAACTTGGCTCGGATACCACTTGTCACGGGGCTAGACCTTTCGTCTCGCAAACCGTGCGGCCTTAGGCGATCCGTTCATCCAAACTCGCCCAAGTCAGCCTTAACTCCCAAAAGTGAGGATTCCTTAGAACTCCTCCAAGGCACCAATTTGTATAGCGGAAGCGATTGTGCCAAAAGAAGCCACAAAAGAACAACAGAAAACCAAAGAAAGAATGCTCACAAAGTGTTTGAGTAAATGCTCAAGGAATTCTATTACTCTTAAGAATTCATTTTACAATGGATGATTACAAATGAGGGGGAGGCTCTCTATTTATAGTTGAGCTCCCCCAAAACCGACGGTCAAGATACATTTACATCGATGGACGAGATTCGCTATATCCCTTGATTTTAGGGATTTACAAGATTTGCCATATCAAATCTAATCTAATCTTTACAAGATATAATTCTCTCTATCTTCTAAGATTAGTTACCAAAATTAGCCTAAGTTGCCATGTCTTCATCATCGGGCCAACTAGGCTTCAATCTGACAGGCTTCTTTAATAGTTCTCTGAATCGGGCCAGTTCTTGTGGGCTAAATGTTCCCCATCTAATCAATAGACCTCCATGGGGCACTTCTTGTGGCATGGTCACGGGCTTTACACTTTGGCCCGTGACACTTACACTATGGAATCAACTTCAGGTTCTACAATGAATTTGAATAATCATTTGAAAACATGCTTAAAAAGACATCGAGGTAATAATTCTAACCCGAAGCAATTAGAATTAGCATTTGTGAAGGCTAGCCAATAAGTAATGGATTTATCAAATTGTGGATGAATTACTTTTTAAAATTGTAGAGGGAGAGGGTTTCAAATACTTTCTTTCTATAGCATTCCGTTGATTTAGTCTTCCATCTCATTGGATAATTAGAATGGATTATCTTGATTTATTTAACTCCATAAAGAGTGTAATGATGAATTATTTTGAAAAAGATATAAGTAGAGTTTGTTTGACAACAAACACTTGAACTTCATTGCAGAGGATATCTTACATGGTTTTAACAGCACATTGGGTGGATAATGAGTGGAGGTTGCAAAAAAGGATTATAAATTATGGCCCAATATTTGCTCATAGAGGTGAAAGGAAGGTCAAGACCTTGAAAAATGTCTTCGAGATTGGGGGATTGAGAGGGTCTTCACTATTACGGTTGATAATGCATCCGCCAATAGTGTTGCCATTGAATATTTGAGAAAGAAATTGAATCATCGAAATGCATCTATTACAGATGGAAAATTTATGCATATGAGATGTGTTGCACACATTCTTAATCTCATTGTGCAATATGGTATTAAGGATGCTTTTGTGTCTGTGGATCGAGTTAGAGGTACTGTGAGGTATATAAGAGCATCACCATCGAGGTTGACAAAATTCAACCAACGGGTAAAAGAAGAAATAATAGATAGTAAGGCTTAATTGTGTTTAGACGTGCCTACTAGATGGAACTTAACATATATGATGTTAAAGGTGGAAAAAAATATGAGCTTGCATTTGAATCATATGTACGTGATGATCATCATTTTTTTCTTAACCTCACTACTAGAGATGGAGTTTCTACATTTGATGATCGAGAAATTATTCGAAGAGTTATAAAAGTAGTAGAGCCTATTTATTATCTTACACTGAATGTGTCCGGATCTTTGCATCTTACCTCTCACTCACTTTTTGAAGTAGTGGCAGATGTGCATTGTCTTTCTTATGGGCGACAAGATTGTGGAGATTTACACATAATTTCTATGACTTCCAAAATGGGGGATAAGTATAATAAGTATTGGGGTGAAGAAAACAAGATCAACATGCTAGTTTACTTGGCGGTTATCTTTGATCCACGATGTAAAATGAGCTTTTTGGACTTTGGGGTCAACTTGATTATTCCTAATGTTGCTGATGACATTATGAAAATGATTGATAAATAATTATATTGTTTTTTCAATTAGTATTCTTCTAATGCCAGGAGAATTTAATTGTTTGAAGGTAGATCTAGTTCTTAAACAAACTTTGCAGTTCAATGGAAATAGATCAATTAGAAATACAACCGGGCTTGGCCAAGCAAAAAAACCTTAAGAAGAAGAAACAAGTTGGACTAGAAAGTAAATCTAAGTTGGATAGGTATTTGGGTGAGGAGGAGGAAGTAAACAATTCAAGTTCATTTGATTTATTATTGTAGTAGAAAATGAACAGTCCTAGATTTCCTATTCTTGCACAAATGGCTCGAGATATTCTTGTTATTCCTATCCCTATTCAAATGCTAAGGATTTCTTTCCATAAATGGACCAAAGTATCTTCAACAACATAACACAATGATAGATCCAAAGATTTCCTTCATTAAATTGTCAAACCAAAAAAAGACAAGTATTTAAACTACCTCAGTGGCAGTCTATAGTTTCCACTGTCAAGTGCCACTTAGCAATGTTTAAAATTCGCTCCAACAATCAAAATACTAAATTACATCTAAGTAAGTAGCAGATAAGTTAAAGTGCAACAAGGTAAACAACACCATAACACAATATCATAGTTCTATATTAGTACCACAATTCCACAACATCATAAATATCAGTATCAACAAATAAGTATCATTATCTCAATTATACAAATCAAATCGAATAAGAGTTCAAAAGAAACAGAATTCCTGACTATAATAAGGTTTGATTCATCTTAACATCTTCAACATCTTTCTGGAAACGTAAGCAATTTCATCAAACAAAAAAAGGCCATATACTTCCCATATAACAATCATTGCACAATAACCAAATCACACTCAACATCAACTTCTTTCTTATCTACTCGTATTTATACCCTACTCCTCCTTTTTGTTTAACAAACTTTTCAATCAGAGTGCTAAAGATCTTTACTCTCTTGACTAGGCTAAGGTAAAACAAATGTTGAAGAATATGAAGATTAAAATAATATCATCTAATCAAGAGTACAAGATCACTCGATTGAACGAGCAATTAAACAAGGACCACTTGCTCTGTAGATCCTTCCTTAGTACAACCTCTCATTCCCTAATCTGTTGTGTGATATTGAGCTCAGCATGCATCTTAGCAATCACAAAATTATGAGATTCAATAGAGGATGTTAGATGATCAATCATTCTTTTGTTGAATCCTTTATCATTACTCGAAGGGCCAGTGAGAGTGAGCATTTCAGTCTCCCCTATAGTAACTGTTGCTTCATGGTCTGCTTGCTCTATCTGCATAGCACCCTCTTCACTTGGCTGTTCTATTGGCTCTGCACTAATATGTTTACCCTCTAGCCACTTAAAAAAGGACTTCAACTCAAGAACTGTCCTCCCACATCTTCCAACGATTTTCACAGTTTTTAGATTTTGTAGAGATAATACTTGGAAAATCAAATATAGAAATGGTAAGAGCTTTCTAGCATGTACCTTGTCAGCATGACTTACCACTCGATCAAATATTAGTTGAGCTACATCAAACTCAATCATCTCCATTGCTTTTCTAATCAGCATGGTTGCTTTAGAAGTCGTTGAATCCTTCTGTGTGTTTGGGACCTAATTTCTTGTTGCAATAGCAAATAGGTCAACATATACAGTGGACAATGAAGAAGCTCTTATTCTTCCTTTTTCAGGCCAAAACTAATAGATATTGTTGGTAAAGGCAGCAGCAATGGCATTTAAGGATTCATCCAGTTCAACCATGCTTCTACTGAAGCATTTAAGCACCCTCTATTACTTTAACCAGTTGTATATATATTATCTATACTATTAATAAAACCCCTAACTAAGTTGGTGTCATAGGTGAATTGGGTCTCAATTTGGTCAAGAAATTACGGAATCTCCCTCTGTAATTAAAATAATTTATATTATTCGATGGTATTTTAGTCTCTCTTTTTTTAACATAAGTTAATAAAAATTACACTATGCATATGGTTGGGCTTAAACCCATGCCAATTGTTGGATTGGTAAAACCTTAGATTTTACCACTCAACCAAAGATTGATTTTGATAATTTTATATATTTTATTTTAATATGCATAATTTATTATCTTCATCAGTTGTATATCTATACTTACTATTTATTAAGCCCTCGACTGAGTTGGTGCCACCAACTCGGTTGGGAAATTATGGAAATACTCTTCTGTAATTAAAAAAAAAGTTATATTATTTGAAGTTATTTTAGTCTTTTCATTTTGACAAAAACCAATTAAAATATGCCTATGGTAGGATTTGAGCCTATACCAATTGAATTATTAAAACCATAAATATACCACTTAATCAAAGCTTCATTTTGATGTATTTTATACATTTTTGTTTTAATATGCATAATTTAATCTATTTTTTAATTTTAATATTGTACATATTTTATTGTTATTATAATTAATTAGTTTCAAACCACACGTTTTATTTTTTATTATATGTTACTTTAAACAGGCATATATGTTTTAAATATGTGATTCTAACACACATACGTGTACGATAGGAATTCTAGTATTAATAATGTATTTGATTGAGTTGGTGTAACAAATTAACTTGACCCCAACTCAAGATTGATGAGAACATCATTATAAACAATTTCATCTATTTTTTTATTTTAATAGCGTAAATATTTCATAGGTTATTATTAATTAGTTTCAAAATATAAGTTTCACATTTATTGGATGTTATTTTAAACACACATTTATGCGCTAAATTTGTGGTTTCCACACGTATATGCATGCGATAGAATTTCTAGTTTGTTATAGAATAAATTAGAAATAATGTTATTTAGAAATTCTATATATGTTGTTTATTAAGTTCTTAAACAGAGAATTTATCATACCAAAAAAAATAGAGAGAATTTAACTTAATTTTAAATATATAAATTATATTATTATATATTTAAATTGTATATAATATAAATAAAAAATATATAAAAATAAAATTAATATATTATTTCTCAAAAAAATTCAAACAAAGTCTTTCTAAACATAAGAGCCAACCTCTACGGTTATTTTTATGTACTAAACTCAGTTTTTAAATCTAATATTTTATTGAAAAAATCTAATACAGTCAATCCTCTGTATAATAGTCTTATTTGTCTGTTAAGATTTTGTTTGTTTTAGAGAGGTGGTTGTTATATACCTATAACAACATGCTGTTATAGAAAGATAATTATTGTAAACCTACAATAGAATTCATATAGTGAATCTCTATTATATGAATTCTATTAAATAAAAACAATGAGAATTATATGAAAAAACTAAGCAAAAATCAAATCAACAAAATTAAAAGACACATATTAGGTGCATTCATTATTATTTTTATGCATATTTTATTTTACATTCCTTCACATGATTAATTATAAAATTCATCAATCTAACAAGTTCAATTAATCAGTATGAGTTATCAAATTGAATTAATTAATTTATCATGAGTTATTAAATTCAAGTAATTCATATATAAGTTTATGATGTTCTAAATTCATAGCAGAATATTTAATTAAAGAACTAAATAGTTTATTTAATTAATATATTTAATTTCACTCATTAAATATTATTTTCATTTAATAAAATATGATTAATAGATTTTTTCATATGAAATTTAAACATTTTATTAAAATGATATTTTAATTAAGATAATTTTATTTAATAAATTATAAGTAATATACTTGAAGTGAAATACCCATATATGCTAATTTTTAACCAAAATTACTAGATTAGGCCAGATTTTTTTCAACTTACCGAAATAGGCCGATTTTGGAGAATGTGTGTGAAGATGCATCTAGTTGGATGGGTTTTCAGCGAATTTTGCAGGAAAATGCTTCCAACTGGATGCACTTTCATGCTTAGTTAGCAAAGTGGGTCCAATTGGACACATTTTCCCTATTTTCTCGTCCTAGTTGATTTAGGGGTTTTAGGGTTTTCTTAGGGTTTTGTTTTTCGGCTTTTATGGCTTTTTAAAGTTTTTTTAGATTTTTTTTAATTTTTTAAATTTTTTATATATATTTTAGAATTTTTAGAATTTTTTATATTTTTCAAAAATATAAAATTTTAAAATTACCCATGTAATTTTTTTTAAATTTTTGTTGAGAAAGACTAATTTTTTCATTTTCAAAAATGACAGGGACCAAAAGGTTATTTACACCAATTTGATATTCGAATTGTAAAATTCAACTCGATTCGAACTTGATGCGATTTCTCGAGACTTGGAATGTTCGAAAAATTGCTTGAATGCGAAGGATCGTCTTGAATTGTTCAAACAAGGGTGGAGACATTGACCCTAAACACTTGAATGCTTTAAGGAGCCAAAGTCATAATAGAACTCGACCCACTTAAACTTGACAAGTACTCAAACCTTGGTATGCGAAGTCACCACACTTCGGGATGGTGGATCGGAGTGATAAAACAATTGGTGAACGCCACAAACTTGTAACAAGTTTGATAAGTTCAAGAAGTTCGGTTAAGAACCTTGGAGAGAAGAATCTCACAAAATAAGTTTAATATTAAAAACTGTTCTAAGTTGTTTACAAATGTCAAGCTTAACTATTTATAGGACCTTAAAATGACTAATGAAATTCAGCACTAATGGTGTTCATACACACCTTAGTCATGTTTACACACAAACATTACATTTGGTTCATGTCTTGAGGATTGGTGCATGCTTTGGCCGAATAGACATGTCTTGTCCCTTGGTGCATTCATGTATACTTAGCTAAGAAACAATCTCTTTTTCCATGAATGTTTAGCCTTTTAATTCCCTTAAGCCCCCCTTGGCCGAATGTTCCTTACATGGGACTTGCACCATATTAAATGATGCTATAATGAGCATGTGGGTCCATGGGATAATGACAACTTCTAGAATCTTCCATTCCCACCATCCATGTATTTCCATTAATACCATGTATCCTTTTCCATTAAGGTATGCTTAAGAACATGCATCAACATTGATGGTTGGATCTTGAATATTCTAGAACTCTTTTTGTGCATGAATTCAGTAATGAATTGTCATTCTAGGCATATACGAATAGTCACCTACATCAAGTATATATATGCATCAAAAACCTTGCACAAATCATTCCACAATTCCAACTAAGACAAACACATTCTAGACTCTAGACTTGCACAACAAATAGATTTAGCACACCATGACCACACTCATACGCATATAAACAAATGACACCCTCATCTATCAAATTAACACACGCATATATGTAACATTTACGAGGAATGACCCAAACATACTATCATATGCATATATATATCTTAACATGTAACACATTAAATATAATGCAAGATAAAATCTGTGGATTAAATTAAAATACAACTTATTAAAATAAGATGAAGTCCTTGAAATCGTTAGCCCAATAATCAATCAAGCCATGAGATTAAAATGCACTTGGGCCCCTCGTGTTTGGGCCAATATCGGTATCATCGAATTGTGACACCTTATACCCAACCTAGTTGTTGGATCCGAATATAAAATGCTACATTTTGTTGTCGAAGCAACTCACTTTTTCATTTTTATTTTGAAAAGAAAACGTACTGGTAAAATTATTTTATAAAAATTTCGGCAGTATTTCTGCCTATTTTACATAAAACCCCTGCAAAATAATTTAGATTTTCACAAAATATCCACATTCAAATTATCTCCCAAATCAATTCCTAGCACTGCAATTTCTCAAAACATATCAGTAAACTAGATTTCTACGCTTTACTATTTTATCAAAACATTAGTTATAAAATACTAGCTAAGAAAACATAATGAAAATATTTAAATTCAGTTTATGACATAATATTATATATATAAGCCTAGGTACATGCCATTTACATCAACCATAAAGTAAACTCTTCACCAACATTGTTTGAGCTGAACTTCGGTTCTTCGGATGTTGTTGGAATGATCTAACGAATCTAACTACCTGCGCACGGAAAAATAGACAAACAGTACGCTGAGCAATTTTTATGCTCAGTGGTGCTAATATCACATAAATCATTACATAAGTATTTGACACAAATTAATAGATAGAAATAAACTAAAACATGATTATAAATATCAATAATAACATCACAATAAAAGAAAATTCTAATATTAATAAACTTTAATATTTTGATATTGAAAAATCAAATAAAAAAAAGCTTTTTAGTTAAATTCAAAATCGCGTAATTAATTTAATTTGCACAATATGGAAATTCAAATAAATTCAAGTGTTCTTTTTTCTTTTCTTTCAATTTAGAACCCGTACTAAACTTTAGACTCATAACCAGATACACGAATCCACCACCTTGAGTTCTTCAGCAACGATGGCTATTAGAGTAGTCCACGACCCTCTGGGAATTGGGACTGCCAACGACCCTCTGGGAATTGGGACTACCAACGACCCTCTGGGAATTGGGGCTAACAATAATAACAACTGACTGACTTGGCCTTTCTCCCTCGACCCTCTAGGAATTGGGGCGATCTAAATTCTCTGACATAAAGACTCTATGGCATGTCAACTATATCTAATTTAGTCTAACTTAGTGAAACGGGGTAAAAAACTAAATTTCATTATCCATTTCAATTCTGTTTTCATATAATTCTCATTTCAATTTTGTTTCATATTCAAATCACATTTCGCCTAATGTAAAATAGGCTTCCAATTTGGAACATATTAAATATTTTCTTGCTCAATCATCTAAAATCATAATACTCAAATCCAAATCATAACCATGAATTTGCTAATTTGATCATATGAAAAACATAGTATTCATCTCGAAACATAATTTTATAAATATTAACTAAATCATTCAAATTCATCCAAAACTCATAAAAATAAAATAAAATAAAATCAATATAAGTAGTCATAATAAATTAAATATCCTAAAGCTTTATGTAATGAAAATAAGATATTAGCACAAACCGAAGTTTTAATCGCTTTACTCCTTTTCTTCGCCTTTCTCCTTCAAGATGTTCGCTTCGTTTTTAGCTACAATAGGAGCAATTCAATACGAAACAACATCATTTATCCATTCTAAAACTAAAACTAATAAAAATAAACTTAAATATGCATGGTTAATCAAGTTAGCAACTTAAGTTTCCTAGTCTGAAATTCGCATATCTTTCGACTCGATTATTCGTTTTCAATTCCGTCTTCACCAGAGTCCTCACTGCTTCACAAGCTATCATTTAGCACCAATATTACACAAAGTGGCCAATGTTCTCTACTTCCCCTTTAACATGGTCAAATATACCAAATAAACTTTTCATCCAGTTTTGTTTCTTTTTTAGACTTCTAACAAGTTAGAACTCATCTTCTAATAATTTCCAATCCAAAAATATATCTATTTCACTTAAGTTTTCTAAGCTTTCATTAATGTCCTTTAATGGCAACTTCCAAAATACTTGATAAAATAAAAAACTATTAGTATATATATGTAAAGCAAGCTTCAAAGATTCAAAATCTATAAAAAAATTTTTGAGGAAAAACCATACCTTAAGCTTAAAATTGAAGGAAAATGATGAAAGGGGTTTTCTTTTTTTTTCCCAAACTTTCATGAGAAAGGTGAGAAAGAACTTATCTTTCTCTCTTTATATATATTATAATATTTAATAAATTACTATTATTTTAAATAAAATGTTAAATAATAATTATTTAATGAAAATATCATTTAAAGCCATAAAACTTTTGAGTTTTTTTGAAGTAATGGTAAAATTACCATTAAGTCCTTTCCATCAAAATAAAATAGGATAATTGCACTTTAGTCTTTATACTTTTCTAACTTATTCAATTTAATCCCTGAACTCAATACCGAATTTTTAACTTAACCACGTACTCCTACTAACAATCCTCTATGTTTTCATGTCTGATGATTTTCTCTAAAAACGATCACAATTTTTTATACTACTATTTATTTATATATCATTTATTCAAGGACTTCTACCATAAATATTCTTCTTCTCTTTTTTTATTTTTTAAAGTGGGGATGTTACAATTCTCCCTCTCTTCAAAATTTACCTGAAGAGTCACGGATATGTGATCGCATTGTATCCTTAGGTTCCCAAGTAGCTTCTTCTATATTATGGTTCCTCCACAGTACTTTTACCAAAGGAATTTTTTTGTTTCTCAATTTTTTTATGTCTCTTGCTAAAATTTGCACTGGTTTTTCTTCACACGATAAATCAGGTCGTACCTAGATGTTTTCCATTGACACAATATGATATGGATTTGACCTATATATCTTCGGAGCATCGATACATGAAACACATTATGGATTCAATCTAATTCTGGTGGCAAATCTAGCTGATAAGCAACAGATCCAATTCTTTCTATAATCTCGTATGGAACCTCGGACTTAATTTTCCTTTTTGACCAAATCTCATAATCTTTTTCCATGGAGAGACTTCTAGAAATACTTTATCTCCCACTTCATATTTAATTTCTCTTCTCTTCAAATTATCATATGACTTCTGTCGATATAAAGCTACTTTTCATTTTTCTTTAATTACTCAGACCTTTTCTTCAGTTTCTTGTATTAATTCTGGGCCAACCATCTTCTTTTCACCAAGTTCAGTCCAACACAAAGGAGTACGATATTTACGTCCATATAGAGCTTCATACGGTGCCATTTGAATACTTGATTGGAAACTATTGTTATATACAAATTCCACAAGAGGTAAATACCGTTCCCAATCACTATCAAAGTCAATAATGCAAGCTTGTAACATATCTTCTAATAATTGAATCATGCGTTCTGATTGGCCGTCTGTTTGAGGATGAAAAGCTGTGCTAATGTTCAACCTGGTGCCAAGTGATTCATGTAACTTCCTCCAAAATCTTACTGTAAATCAGGGGTCACGATCAGAAATAATAGACTTTGGCACACCATGCAATCTCACTATCTTAACTATGTATAATTCTGCAAGCTTATCTAATGACCAATCCATCTTTATTGGTAGAAAATGGGCTAACTTGTCAATCGATCCACTATAACCCATATTGTGTTATGCTTCTTTCGAGTGAGAGGTAAACCACTAACGAAATCCATAGTTATTCTGTCTCATTTCAACTCGAGAATCAATATAGGCTGAAGTAATCCTATCAGAACTTGGTGTTTAGCTTTCACCTTTTGACAAGTTAGACACTTTGTAGCATATTCTGTAATTCTCTCTTCATACCTAGCCACCAATACAATTCTCTCAAATCTTGATACATATTGGTACTTCCAGGATGCATATCATAAGAACTATTATGTGCCTCTTGAAGTATCTCATTCTTCTATTCAACATTTTTTGGCACATAAATTCTTTCATGAAATCTTACACAACCATTATCTGCAATATCAAAGTTTCCTGAGCTATTGTGCTTAATTAAGCTTTGTTTTCCATCACCTTATCATCATTTTGCTGAGCCTCTCTAATATGCTCAATTAACTGTGGCTTCACTATTAATTCAGCTAATAATGCACCATCTTTGTAAACACTCAACTATGCAAACATTAATCTCAAATCAGCAAGAGAATTTCAGCTCAAAGCATCAGCAACAACATTTGCTTTACCTGGATGATAATCAATCACACAATCATAATCTTTTAACAGCTTTATCCAACAACGTTGCCTCAAGTTCAATTCTTTCTAGGTGAGAAGATATTTCAAACTTTTGTGATCTGTGTAGATGTAGCACTTTTCACCATATAAATAGTGTCTCCAGATTTTTAATGTAAAAACCACTGCTGCCAATTCTAAATCATGCGTCGGATAGTTGCGTTCATATGGTCTTAGTTTTTGTGAAGCATACGCAATCACATTTTTATCTTGCATCAAAACACAACCAAGACCACTAAGTGAAGCATCACTATATACCACAAACTCCTTTCCCCCTTCTAGAAGTGTTAACACTAGAGCCTCTGTCAACAATTTCTTAAGCGTATCAAAACTTTCCTGGCACTACTCATCCCATTTTAATGGTACATTCTTCTGGAGTAGTCGAGTCAGGGGCAAAGCTATCTTTGAAAATCCTTCAATGAATCTACGATAGTATACCGCTAACCCCAAAAAGTTACGGATCTCAAAAATATTTTTGGGTTGTTTTTAATCCAGAATGGCCTCAACTTTCTTTGGATCTACACGGATATCTTCGGCTGAGACTATATGCCCAAGAAACACTACCTCAGATAACCAAAACTCAATTGCTAAGTTTCTTATAAAGATGCTTTTCTCATAATTTCTGCAGTACAATCCTTAAATGTTGATCATGCTCCTCCTCAATCTTTGAATAAATTAAAATATATTCAATAAACACTACTACAAACCGATCTAAATATGGTTGAAAAATGCGATTCATGAGATCTATGAATGAAGCAAAAGCATTAGTCAGCCCAAAAGGCATCACCAAAAATTCATAATGTCCATATCTGGTTCGAAAAGCAGTCTTCGGTATATCACTTTCTTTCACCTTCAATTGGTAATAACCAGATCTCAAATCAATTTTAGAGAATACTATTGCACATTTCAATTGATCAAATAAATCATCAATAGGAGGCAAGGGATATTTATTCTTTATTGTCACCTTGTTTAACTGTCGATAATCGATATACAACGGCAACGAACCATCTTTCTTCTTTACAAACAATATTGGTGTGCTCCAAGGTGATACGTTGGGTCGTATAAAGCCTCGATCTAATAAATCTTGCAATTTTACTTTCAATTCTTTTAGCGACATGCGATAAGGGACAATGATACTGGAGTAGTTTCCGGATAAACTTCAATTGCAAACTCCACCTCTCAATCAGGCGGAAGTCCTGGTAATTCTTCCGGAAACACATCTAAAAATTCACACACCGTATAAATTTCCTCTAATTTCAGACTTTTCGCAGTCGAATTTATGACATAAGCAAGAAATGCTTCACAACCTTGGTTAATAAAATTATCTACCTTTATTACTGAGATTATTCGGGCAAGACCAAGTGGTTTCATGCCTTTCACTTCCATCTTTTCACCATTTGAATCTTGTATCTTAAAATTTTTCTTGTTGCAATCAAGAATTACACCATTGTCTGACAGCCAATCCATTCCCAAAATCACATCAAATTCATCAAATGGCATAAACAATAAATCAGCCAAAAATATTTTACCTTGAATCTCAATAAGGCACTGCCTACATACTTGATATACTTTCATCGAATGTCCCATCATATTTGAAACATTAATTCTAACCTCAGATATCTCAACTATTAGTTTTTTATATTAATCAACCTAGTTCTCATGTATGAATGTGTAGAACCTAGATCTATTACTATATGAATAGATACAGAAAATAGAGAAAAAATACCAAAAACAACATCGGTGGCATCACCTTCCCCTCTGGTCCTGATAATATAGACTCTAGCAGGAATGGTAGCCTTTGCATGACTCGCAGAAGAATCAGTGACTCTCCTTTGACTACCTTTGCAGCCAACACCACCTCAGGTACTACCACGACCTCAAGGTGTAGAAGTTGATATCTGAGATGACACAAGGGTAACATCAACCGACTTCAGATAATCTCAAACATAATGCTCCATTGAACCACATCTAATACATGCTCCGGTCTTACGCCAGCACTCTCCTTTATTACTCTTCCCGCAATAATCACACTGTGGTATCCAAACAGTACGACCAAGACGATCTATTCTGGCTATTAGAGCAAATGACTGTCTAGATCGGCTTCTGCCCTCAACACCAATCTGGAGTGTAGTGGATCTCCCTTGACTTCTGAAATCACTAGCTTGTTTAGAAGGTGGCTGTGAGTTAGAACCAATCGACCTTTTTCCTTGAGCTTTGTCATCCACATTCTCTTTATCTAACCCCATTGCTTACTCTACCATCTTGGCTCTTTCTACCAAATCAGCAATCTCTATAATATTGTGAGAAGCTAGTTGGACTTTAATCTCATTTCTCAATCTCTAGTAGAAGCATTTGCAAGTAGTTTCCTCAGTAAGAACCAATTCTGGAGCATACTTAGACAGGCGAAGAAATTCTCGTTCATAATCGATAATGTTCATCTTTCCCTGTTTTAGCTCAATAAACTTTTTCTTCTTTTCTTCTAGATAAAATTCTCCAACATACCTCTTGTTAAACTCAGTTTGAAACAACTCCCAATTAATTTGATCTGCACTGTAGCATCCCGATTTTAGGCTTAGTCGAAACAGTGGTTTCGGGACCACAAATAAGATGAGGAAAATTTATTTTTCTTATATTTTTATGGTCCACGATTTCACGGAATGATTTTGTTTTATTGAAAAATTTCGACATTTGGGCACTCAATTTAGTCAAAAGGACTAAATTGTAAAAAGTGCAAAAGTTGAGTTCTACATGTTAGAGGTGTTCAATTGTTATGAAATTTTAAATTGGAGGACTTTATATGGTAATTAGACCATTGGTTAAGTTATGGACAAAAATGGACATGAGATAAGTGAAATAGAAAATTTTTAAGTTAGGGGCATTTTGGTAATTCAGTAATTAAAATGAATTAAAAGGGAAAAGATGGCAAATTGTGCTCATCTTCTTCACTTGGACGAAATTAACAAGGGGGGAAGCCATAGTTAGGGTTTTCAAACTTCCAAGCTACATAGTAAGTGATCCCAAGCCCCGTTCTTAATGTTCTTTACGTTTTTGGAGTCCCGGTAACTTGATTTAGCTTATTCTAGCAATAATTTAACCTAGGGTTTATATTTGGAAAAATACCCATAGGTGAAATATGTTTATTTTGATGTTTTATGATAGAATATGAAGCTAGAAATTATGTTAAACAACTTTTGCTAGTCGATTTTAGGTGAAAACGAGTAAACGACATAATCGGTAAAAATACCTAATGTTCATAAGTACATGCTAGAGTGGGAATTTGATGTTGCCATAGAAGGGAAAATGTTCAGCATGTCATAAAATATAAGAATAAGAGATGAAGTTTAATTTCCGAGCTTTGGGGCAAAAGTGTAATTATGAAAAAGTTTAAGGGCAAAATCATAATTTTTTCAAAGTTCGAGTCAAGGATTGTTTTGATGAATGTGAGTATTAAATAAGCTAAATTTGCTATTATAGATCAACAAGAATGAAATTCAGAGTTAGACCGGGGAAAGAAAAAGATAGAGGACAAAGTTGCTAGATTTGGTCAAATTTTGTACCGAGGTAAGATTACGGTAAATAAATGCAATATTTCAATAATTATTATTAATGCTGCTATTTTCCATAAATTATGTATTTATTTTATGAAATTATTTAATGTTGACTTAAGTATGAGATGATAGAGAATCAGTGATAAAAGTCCCGTTGAAACATAAGGAATATATCGGATACAAATGTCATGACATTTGGGTAAAGAGATCCCATGTAAGACCATGTCTGGGACATGGCATTGACATCATTGAGATTATGAGAGGTCTCATGTAAGACCATGTCTGGGACATGGCGTTGGCACCGAGATTAGAGGTCCCATGTAAGACCATGTCTGGGACATGGCGTTGGCACCGAGATGAGAGGTCCCCCGTAAGACCATGTCTGGGACATGGCATGGGCACCGATATGAGAACTCCCATGTAAGACCATATCTAGGATATGACATTGGCAGTACAAGAAACATCCCATGTAAGACCATGTCTGGGACAAGGCTTTGCCATGTTATTATCAGAAAAGAGACCCAAGTATCCTTATTATTCCAATGTGGCTCAACGGGCTAGTAAACAAATTATGTTCCATGAAAGTTCAGGTAAAAGCATAAATAGCAAATTCAGGTGAGTTATAAAAGTTAAGAACATATTATGTTATCAATTGAGAACCAACATTTCAGGAAGAGAAGAGTAAGTTATAATCATGAGTTATCTAAGTAAACAAGTAAGTGAACGGGTAAGAGATTAAGGAAAGAGGAAATTAGAGATCATGACACTTGAGTATATTTATTTGTGTTAAATGTTGTTATTTATTTGCTTGTAAACTTACTAAGCTTTATGCTTACTTCCTTTATTTTCCTTCTTTTATAGTATTGCAAAGCTAATTCGGGGATCTTAAAGACGTCGGAGAACACTCACACTATCAACAACAACAACTCGGTATTTTATGATGATCAATGTTTGAGCTATGGCATGTATAGGGACTTAGTCATTTTGAATATATGTCCTTATGATATTGCTAAAGGATGATGTGTAAATATGTGATAATTTTTATCTATTAAAATGGCCAAGTAAGAATATGTTTGGTATTATGAATGTCTAGGTGATAGTTTATACCTAGAAATTATGAAAGAGTAAAAATTTGCAATGAAACAGTTTTAGGACAGCAGCAGTGACGTGAATTTAAAAAATCATCAAGGATAGTATAAAATGAATTAGAGAGTGAATAATATATAGAATTAAATCTTATCGAGTATATTTTCATAGAAAAATAACAGTGTATATTCTGAGATATTTGAATTTTAGTGAGACAGGGTCAGAATGGATTCTAAAGTCCCCTATTCTGACTTTAGAAAATCATTAAAAATTGTACAAAAAGAATTAGAAGTTATAATTTATATGTTTTGATTCCTTATTGAGCGTATTTTTAGTAGAAATAAGTGGTAGCACCATATGAAGTCTATAAAATTAGATAATTAATTTTTAGTGATGAGAGGTCAAGACTGTGAAACGGTGAAACAGGGGAGACTTTAACTAATATTCAGTATGAATAAGAGTCTAGCTATACATGCCATACTTGTATTTTGATAGTGTGATGACTCTTGACGATTTTAAAATATTTTTCTTTTATTATTATGGATCCCGAAAGAGCTAGTACAGATGATGTAGAAAGTAATGCGCCCGCTCCCACAGAAGGGACGATACCACTAGATGGTAGCGGAAGGCCCGTTACAGTTAGTCAGGGAGGAAGGGCTCGAAAAGCCTTCTTCCAAGCTATGAATAAATGGTTTGCAGAGTTCGTTCATACGAATCCGGCTGTTAGACCTCAACCCCCTCATGATTCACAGGTTCCCCATGTAGCTTCCCCAGCCGTAGGTATAGTTATAAGAGAAAGACCACCAGTTGATAAGATCAAAAAACAAGGGGCTGAAGAGTTTCGGTCTACTAAAGATGATGATGCAGAGGAAGCTAAATTTTGGCTTGAGAATACTATCAGAGTTTTTTATGAATTATCCTGTACACCTGAAGAATGCATGAAGTGTGTTGTCTCACTCCTTAGAAATTTGGCCTATCATTGGTGGAAGATCTTGTGTCAGTTGTATTGAGTGAGAGAGTTACTTGGGATTTCTTTCAGGAGGAGTTCCGTAAAAAGTATATCAGTCAGAGGTTTATTGACCAGAAAAGAAAAGAGTTCCTTGAGTTAAAGCAGGGTAAGATGACTGTTATTGAGTATGAACGTGAATTTGTCAAACTCTGCAAGTATGCTCGAAAGTGTGTATCTACAGAAGCTATTATGTGTAAAAGATTTGAGGATGGACTCAATGATGATATCCGACTGTCAGTTGGTGTTCTAAAGATAAAAGAGTTTGTTGTTCTAGTTGAGAGAGCCTGTAAGGCAGAGGAGTTGTTAAAAGAAAAAGAAAAAGGCAAAGCTGAAATTGAAGTTCAAGACTTGAAGAAAAGGCAGATGAGTCAGATAGTTCTCTTATCATGATTTCTGTTATGTCTGCTCAGAAATGTTTGAGAAAAGGGTATGAAGCTTATCTTGCTTTTGTATTGAATACTAAAGATCCAGAGTTGAAATTTGAATCAATGCCAGTAGTTTGAGAGATTTTCAATGTGTTTCCGGAAGAATTGCCAAGTTTGCCTCCTATTAGAGAAATTGAGTTTGCTATTGAGTTGATTCTAGGTACCACTCTTATTTCTATTGCTCCTTATAGAATGGCTTCGATGGAATTGAAAGAATTGAAAGTTCAGTTGCAGGAATTAACTAATAAAGGTTTTGTAAGGCCTAGTTGTTCTCTGTGGGGTGCACCAGTACTTTTTGTGAAAAAGAAAGACGGTTCGATGAGGTTGTGTATAGATTATCGGTAGCTAAACAAAGTAATAATAAAAATAAATAAATATCCACTGCCTATAATTGATGATCTATTTGACCAATTGAAGGGAGCCACTGTGTTCTCCAAGATAGATTTGAGATCCGGTCACTGTCAGTTGCGGGTAAAAAAATCATATGTTCTAAAGACTGCTTTCTGGACTAGGTATGGTCACTATGAGTTTCTTGTTATGCCATTTGGTTTGACTAATGCTCCTGCCATATTCATGGATTTAATGAATCGAATCTTTCAACCGTACTTGGACAAGTTTGTAGTTGTATTTATTGATGATATTCTGATTTATTCTCCTGATGAGACTGAACATGCTGAACATTTGAGAATAGTTTTACAGATTTTGAGGGACAATCAGTTGTATGCCAAGTTTAGCAAAAGTGAGTTCTGGCTTTGAGAAGTCAGATTCCTTGGGCATATTGTCTCAGGTGATGGTATTAAAGTTGATCCGAGTAAAATTTCAGCAATTGTTGAGTGGAAACCACCCAGGAATGTATCAGAGGTTAGAAGTTTTCTTGGATTAGCTAGTTATTACAGACGATTTGTAAAGGGATTTTCCATGATAGTTACCTCATTGGCAAGATTGTTGCAGAAAGATGTCAAGTTTGAAATACTTGATGACTCAAAAAGATTTGAACTTGAGGCAAAGAAGATGGCTAGGGTTGATTACAGATTATGAGCTAGTGATCGATTATCACCAGGGTAAGGCAAATGTTGTTGCTGATGCCTTGAGTAGAAAGTCTTTATTTACATTGAGAGCTTTGAATACTAGTTTGGCTTTATCAGATGACAGTTCTATTTTAGCTGAGTTGAGAGCTAAATCGATGTTTCTTGAAGAAATCTGTAAAGCTCAAAAAGATGATAGTGAGTTACAAGCTAAAAGAGCTCAGTGTGAGACAGGTGTAGAGTCTGATTTTCATATCGGTTATGATGGTTGTTTGATGTTCAAAAATCGGATATGTGTACCCAAGAATGATGAGTTTGTTCGAAAGATTTTACAAGAAGCACATAGCAGTTCTTTGTCTATTCACCCAAGTAGTACAAAAATGTATAATGATTTGAAGAAAATGTACTGGTGGGTAGGAATGAAAAGAGATGTTTCAGAATTTGTTTCTAGATGCTTGATTTGTCAGCAGGTAAAGGTCGAACATCAGGTACCTTCAGGTTTATTGCAGCCTGTGTTAGTTCCTGAGTGGAAATGGGACCGTTGACACTGAGAAAGAAAGATACAATATGGGTTGTGATTGATAAGCTAATGAAGTTAGCTCATTTTATTCTAGTTCGTATGGATTATTCACTTGACAAGTTGGCCGAGTTGTATATTTTAGAGATAATCAGACTACATGGAGTACCGTTATCGATTATCTCAGATAGAGATCCAAGATTTACTTCACGATTTTGGAAGAAATTACAGGAAGCTTTGGGCACAAAGTTGAGTTTTAGTACAGCTTTCCATCCTCAAACCAATGGTCAGTCAGAAAGAGCTATTCAGGTACTCGAGGATATGCTCAGATGTTATGTTTTAGAATTTCAAGGTAGTTGGGAGAAATATTTACCGTTGGTAGAGTTTACCTATAATAATAGTTATCAGTCGAGTTTGAAGATGGCACCTTATGAAGCTTTGTATGGACGTAAGTGTCGTACGCCTTTGTATCGGACAGAGTTTAAAGAAAATCAGATTTACGGGGTTGATCTAGTCAAAGAAACAGAAGAGAAAGTAAAAGTCATTAAGGATTGCTTGAAAGCAGCTTCGGATAGACAGAAATCTTATGCAGATTTGAAAGGAAAAGAGATTGAGTTTCAGGTTGGTGACAGGGTATTTTTGAAAGTATCCCTGTGTAAGAAAATTTTAGATTTGGCAAGAAAGGCAAACTAAGTCCACGTTTCATTGGACCGTTCGAGGTGACTGAAAGAATTGGGCCCTTAGCATATCGGTTAGCTTTGCCAACTAAGTTAGAGAAGATTCATAATGTATTCCATGTGTCTGTGTTACGTCGTTATCATTCCGATCCGTCACATGTGATTTTACCGACAGAGGTTGAGATTCAGCCAGACATGACTTATGTTGAAGAACCGGTAAAAATTTTAGATAGAGAGATCAAGCAATTAAGGAACAAATGTATTGCACTTGTGAAGGTGTTATGGAATAGGCATGGGGTTGATGAGGCTACATGGGAGCCCGAAGAGGCTATGCGAAGATAGTACCGAAATCTCTTCACAAGTACAATTTTTGGGGACGAAAATCCTTAAAAGGGGGAGAGAAATCTAACATTTCGATTTTGGGCTCAGTCGAAACAGTGGTTTTGGGACCACAAATTCGATGAGGAAAAATTTATTTTTCTTATATTTTTATGGTCTACGATTTCACTGAGTGATTTTATGAAAATTTCGTTAAAAAATTTTGACGTTTGGGCACTCAATTTAGTCAAAAGGACTAAATTGTAAAACTGTAAAAGTTGAGTTCTACATGTTAGAGATGTCCAATTGTTATGAAATTTTAAATTGGAGGTCTTTATATGGTAATTATACCATTGGTCAAATTATGGACAAAAATGGACATGAGATAAGTGAAATAGGAAATTTTTAAGTTAGGGGTATTTTGGTAATTTAGTAATTAAAATGAATTAAAAGGAAAAAAGATGGCAAATTCTGCTCATCTTCTTCATTTGGACGAGATTAACAAGAGGGGAAGCCATAGTTAGGGTTTTCAAACTTTCAAGCTCCATAGTAAGTGATCCCAAGCCCCGTTCTTAATGTTCTTTACGTTTTTGGAGTCCCGGTAACTTGATTTAGCTTATTCTAGCAATAATTTAACCTAGGGTTTATATTTGGAAAAATACCCATAGGTGAAATATGTTTATTTTGATGTTTTATGATAGAATATGAAGCTAGAAATTATGTTAAACAACTTTTGCTAGTCGATTTTAAGTGAAAAAGAGTAAACGACATAATCGGTAAAAATACCTAATGTTCATAAGTACATACTAGAGTGGGAATTTGATGTTGCCATAGCGGGGAAAAATGTTCAGCATGTCATAAAACATAAGACTAAGAGATGAAGTTTAATTTCCGAGCTTTGGGGCAAAAGTGTAATTATGCAAAAGTTTAAGCGCAAAATCGTAATTTTTCAAAGTTCGAGTCAAGGATTGTTTTGATGAATGTGAGTATTGAATAAGCTAAATTTGCTATTATAGATCAAAAAGAAAGAAATTCAGAGTTAGACCGGGGAAAGAAAAAGATAGAGGACTATGTTGCTAGATTTGGTCAAATTTTGTACCGAGGTAAGATTACAGCAAATAAATGCAATATTTCAATAATTATTATTAATGCTGTTATTTTCCATAAATTATGTATTTATTTTATGAAATTATTTAATGTTGACTTAAGTATGAGATGATAGAGAATCAGTGATAAAAGTCCCGTTGAAACATAAGGAATATATCGAATACAAATGTCATGACATTTGGGCAAAGAGATCCCATGTAAGACCATGTCTGGGACATGGCATTGGTATCATTAAGATTATGAGAGGTCTCATGTAAGACCATGTCTGGGACATGGCATTGGCACCGAGATGAGAGGTCCCCCGTAAGACCATGTCTGGGACATGGCATGGGCACCGATATGAGAACTCCCATGTAAGACCATATCTATGATATGGCATTGGTAGTACAAGAAACATCCCATGTAAGACCATGTCTGGGAGATGGATTTGGCATGTTATTATCAGAAAAGAGACCCAAGTATCCTTATTATTCCAATGTGGCGCAACGGGCTAGTAAACAAATTATGTTCCATGAAAGTTCAGGTAAAAGCATAAATAGCAAATTCAGGTGAGTTATAAAAGTTAAGAACATATTATGTTATCAATTAAGAACCAACATTTCAGCAAGAGAAGAGTAAGTTATAATCATGAGTTATCTAAGTAAACAAGTAAGTGAAGAAGTAAGAGATTAAGGAAAGAGGAAATTAGAGATCATGACACTTGAGTATATTTATTTGTGTTAAATGTTGTTATTTATTTGCTTGTAAACTTACTAAGCTTTATGCTTACGTCCTTTATTTTCCTTCTTTTATAGTCTTGCAAAGCTAATTCTGGGATCTTAAAGACATCGGAGAACGCTCGCACTATTAACAACAACAACTCGGTATTTTATGATGATCAATGTTTGAGCTATGGCATGTATAGGGACTTAGTCATTTTGAATGTATGTCCTTATGATATTGCTAAAGGATGATGTGTAAATATGTGATAATTTTTAGCTATTAAAATGGCTAAGTAAGAATATGTTTGGTATTATGAATGTCTAGGTGATAGTTTATACCTAGAAATTATGAAAGAGTAAAAAATTGCAATGAAACAGTTTTGGGACAGCAGCAGTGATGTGACTTTGAAAAATCATAAAGGATAGTATAAAATGAATTAGAGAGTGAATGATACATAGAATTAAATCTTATTTAGTCTATTTTCATAGAAAAATAACGGTGTGGGTAAAGGAATTTTATATTCTGAGATATTTGAATTTTAGTGAGATAATGTCAGAATGGATTCTAAAGTCCCCTATTCTGACATTAGAAAATCATTAAAAATTGTACAGAAATAATTAGAAGTTATAATTTATATTTTTTTGATTCCTTATTGAGTCTATTTTCAGTATAAATAAGTGATAGCACCATATGAAGTCTATAAAATGATATAATTAATTTTTAGTGATGATAGGTCAGGACTGTCGAAGGGTGAAACAGGGGAGAATTTAACTAATAAACTGTACTAATTGGCCAACCCAAAAATTCTAAAAATTTTATTGTAAGAAGGTATATGAGTTTAGTTTCAGAGAAAATTTACAGATCTAAATTTTGAGTTTTGGAACTTGAGTTATAATTAATTTAGTGACTACTATGCAGGTGAACAGTTTTATTGTGAATAGTGAATTAAATTATTTTTTATTTGTTTAAGTAATCGGAAAATTTTTAATGTTTCTGGTTGGGACCCGAATCATTTTCGTTACATGTTTTAGGGTCTCGAGAGTTCTTTTAGGGACATATTGATTGAATGTGAGTGAATTAATTTTAAAAGTAATTTTTTTATCTCCGAATTAGTAAGTTAAGTCAGGTAACGCCTCGTGCTCGACTCCGGTAATGGTCTCGGGTAAGGGATGTTACATGCACGATGGGAACGAACCACTGTTCTCCACCAATGAAAGGCATCTGCTTGCAATAGAGACACATCACACTTCAAACACTTAGTTGGGGTACATTCTAATTGTTTGAATATCCTTTCAACTGATCCTAACCATTCTTCAACAATAGAAGGATCAACACCTCCCACGCCTCTAAACTCAGTGGCCCCGTGTTTTCTTACTTCTTTAATAAAAGAACCTCTCTGTCTAGCGAGAGGTGCAGGCTGAGGTGTAATACCAACAATTCTCTATAACAAATCAACAACAATACGCAATAATAGATCATCACCTTGAGCTGACTTTCTCTGTCTGGAAGTTCTCGGGGACTGATGAACACTAGTTCCCTCTTCACTAGGTGCATTGGGTCTATTTTCGTCTTCCACTTCTCGTTCCATACTATCTCTCAATTTCTCAAGATATTACTATACAAAATTTCAAACAAAACAATTTCAGCATCAGATTTCAGCTCCAACTCAATATTTAAAAATGGCATGTACACTAGACTTCACTATACATAATACATCACATTTTTACACATCCAATATCAAATTCAGATAACTCTGATACCACTCAATGTGACACCTTATACCCGACCCAGTTGTTGGATCCGAATATAAAATGCCACATTTCGTTGTCGAAACAACTCACTTTTTCATTTTTATTTTGAAAAGGAAACGTACTGGTAAAATTATTCTAAAGAAATTTCGGCAGCATTTCTGCCTATTTTACATAAAACCCCTGCAAAATAATTTAGATTTTCACAAAATATCCACATTCAAATTCTCTCCCAAATCAATTCTCAGCACTACGATTTCTCAAAACATATCAATAAAATAGATTTCTATGCTTTACTATTTTATCAAAACATTAGTTATAAAATACTAGCTAAGAAAACATAATGAAAATATTTAAATTCAGTTTACAACATAATATTATATATATAAGCCTAGGTATATGCCATTTACATCAGTTATAAAGTAAACTCTTCACCAACATTGTTTGAGCTGGACTTCGGTTCTTCGGGTGCTGCCGGAATGATCTAACGAATCTAACAACCCTGCACACGGAGAAATAGACAAACAGTATGCTAAGCAATTTTTATGCTCAGTGGTTGCTAATATCACATAAATCATTACATAAGTATTGGACACAAATTAATGGATAGAAATAAACTAAAACATAATTATAAATACCATTAATAACATCACAATAAAAGAAAATTCTAATACTAATAAACTTTAATATTTTGATATTGACAAATCGAATAAAGAAAATAAACTTTTTCATTAAATTCAAAATTGTGTAATTAAATTAATTTGCACAATATGAAAATTCAAATAAATTCAAGTTTTGTTTTTTCTTTTCTTTCAATTTAGAACCCGTACTAAACTTTAGACTTATAACCAGATACATGAATTCGCCACCTTGAGTTGTTCGGCAATGATGGCTATCAGAGTAGTCCATGACCCTCTGGGAATTGGGATTGCCCACAACCCTTTAGGAATTGGGGCTAACAATAATGACAACTGACCAACTTGGCATTATCTCCCTGGACCCTCTAAGAACTAGGGAGATCTAAACTCTCTGACATAAAGACTCTATGGCATGCCAACTATATCTGATTTAGTCTAACTTAGTGAAACAGGGTAAAAACTAAATTTCATTATCCATTTCAATTCTATTTTCATATAATTCTCATTTCAATTCTGTTTCATATTCAAATCACATATCGCCTAATGTAAAATAGGCTTCCAATTTGGAACATATTAAATATTTTCTTGCTCAATCTTCTAAAATCATAATACTCAAATCCAAATCATAACCATGAATTTGCTAATTTGATCATATGAAAAACATAGTATTCATCTCGAAACATAATTTTATAAATATTAACTAAACCATCTGGTAGGTCGTGTAGGTCACATGGCCATATAGTAGGCCGAATGGTAGGTTGTGTGGGTCACACGACTGTGTGGTACGTCGTGTGGCAGGCCGTATGGGCCTTTTGGGGCCAATTTAAAGGCCCGATTAGGGATCGATTAAAGGACTATAAAGTTGGATTCGTGGACATTTTGTAGGATTTTAAAAACATAAAGTTATGTACGTTACACATGAGTATACTTAGGAAACATGTTAGGTAAGTTTCGTTTTATATAAGTTATTTGATCTGTTATGCTTATATGTTTAGGTATGCATGACATACAACTTATGAGATATGTATGTATGTTATCATGATTATGCATATGCATTGGGGTGGGTTTTGAGATGTTGGAAGAAGTGTCTATGGTAGTTTTACTGCAATTTTGGCAGTTAAACTGCAATATATATTTGGCAGCTCAACTGCACCATGATGAGTGGCATACCACTACGACCCGGTGTGTTTGGATGGATGGACTCATGTAACCTTATTTGGTGTAATTGGTTGAACAAAGTTGGTGTGTAGCAGATAGGGGTAGGATTTGTTCTGATATGATATATGTTTCTAGAAATATGACATTCTAATTTGATATATGTGTTTGGTAATGTGACATTCTGATATGATATTCATGTATGTGAACATTATAAGTAAAATTCTGTATTGGTATTTACATTTGTGTATGTTATAAGAAAATTCTATTTTGTGGGCCGAGTCACACACCGGGCTTTTAGCTCACTCGTTTGTTTAATTTGTTTCAGGTGAACTTCAGACTTAGGACCAAACAGCGTGTAGGAGCTTAGATTGTTTTCTCAGTTAATTGAATATGGTGATTTACGTTAGTAATTTTTCTAGACTTTTAGGACTGTAATCCTTTTCTGGGCTTTGTTTTGGTTTTGTTCGTCGATATTTGATATTTTCAAATATAAAAATCGCACAGGTTAACAAACTAAAATTCGGATTTCAAAACTGAAACTTTGGAAGTTTTCTGCTACAAAATTAAGTATCAAATTAAATATTTTTCTATAAAAAGAGTTAGTTCTGCGCATGAGCTTTTCTAAATAACAATGTAAGAGTTTTTCTAAAATTAATATTTTCTAATCACGGAACTACTTAAGTTAGAGTGCGATTTCTAAAAGTTTTTGCTATTTTTATAAGTAAAATGTTTAAGAGATTTTGTTGTGAAATAGGTGTTCTCAAACTTAAGATTTCTTTGAAATTTAGACGAGCTTAGCTAAATTAAGATTTCATATCAAATAAGTCAATGTAACTCCTCCAGATTTGACCATAACGTCTAGGTCGGGTTCGAGGGTGTTACAAATGTACTTCATAACTATGGTTATTGCTATTGTAAGTGAAAAGATGTTATAGAAAGTTAAAATAAAATATAAGAAATTGGTTCTATTAGAAACTTAGATGTTATAGCAAAATGTTGACATAAAGTGACTTGGATATATTTTTATTTAAAAATTAAAAGATAGTGTATAAATTTAACAAAACTATAAATAATGCGAATAAATAAGTTGTTACGAAAAGAAAAAGGTTAGAAGTTTGGTAAGAACTCATATGAAAATTATAAGAAAAAGATAGATAATTATTCTAAGTCTACATTAGAATTCATATAGTGAATTTCTATTAAATAAAGACAATGAGAATTATATAAAAAAAGTGAAAATCAAATCAACAAAATTAAAAGACGCATCTTAGATTCATGCATTATTATTTTTATGCATATTTTATTTTACATTCTTTTACATGATTAATTATAAAATTGATCAATCTAACAAGTTTAATTAATCGGTATGAGTTATCAAATTGAATTAATTAATTTATCAAGAGTTATTAAATTCAAGTAATTAATTTAAAAGTTTATGATGTTCTAAATTTATAGTAAAATATTTAATTAGAGAACTTAATAATTTATTTAATTGATATCTATAATCCCACTCATTAAAGATTATTTTCATTTAATAAAATATAATTAATAGATTTTTTTTAATGTGAAATTTAAACATTTTATTAAAATGATATTTTAATTAATATCATTTTTATTTAATAAATTATAAGTAATAGGCTTGGGGTGAAATACCCATATATGTTGATTTTTAACCAAAATTATCAAATTAGGCCAGATTTTCTGAACTTTATCGGAATAAGCCGATTTTGGAGAGACTATGTGAAAATGCGTCCAATTGGACACGTTTTCAGCGAATTTTACAAGAAAACGCTTCCAACTGGATGTGTTTTCCCTATTTTCTCTCCCCGACTGATTTAGGGGGTTTTAGGGTTTTCTTAAAGTTTTTGTTTATGACTTTTAGGGTTTTTGTTTTAGGTTTCTTTTAGATTTTTAATTTTTAACTTTTTTTTATATATTCTTTAGGAGTTTTTATAATTTTTATATTTGTTAAAAAAATCAATTTTGGAATTTTTAAAATTACCAATGTAATTTTTTTAAAAAAATTTGTTGAGAGAGATCAATTTGTTCATTTTCAATATTGATAGGGACCAAAAGGGTATTTAAACTAATCTGTTATTTTAATTATTCGAATTGTAAAATTTAACTCAAAACTCGAATAACTCGAAATTTGAATTTTTTTCGAATCAAATCAAGTTTTGCTCACCTCTAAAGGAATGAGTGAATATGCTAAAAGAAATGCATATTTATGAAAATATTATCTTGGGATTCCCGAGATATCTAACCAATTCTGGGGTGAGGGGCAATTTTGAGGGGGATGACAATGGGAGAGTTTGGGACTCGAAATTTCGTCCAACTGGATGCGCTTTTCTGACTTAGTAGGAAAGTGCATTCAGTTGGAAGCTTTTTCCTGCAAAATCCACTAAAAACGCGTTCAGCTAGACGTGTTTTCACACACTCTCTCTAAAATCAGCCTATTCCGATAAATTTTGTAAAAATCGACCTAATCCGGTAATTTTGTTTAAAAGTCAACATATATGGATAATTCACCCATAGACTTTCTTATATGAAATAACTATAATTTTACTTAAAATTTTAAGCAATATGTTATTATAATACTTCTGTTGTAAGTGAAAAGATGTTATAAAAAGCTAAAATAAAATATAAAAAAGTGGTTCTACTAGAAACTTAGATGTTATGGCAAAATACATAAAAGACCTGAATATATTTTTATTTAAAAATTAAAAGATAGTGTTATAAATAATGCCAATAAATAAGTTGAAAGGTCAGAGTTTTGATAAGAACATCAATAAGTTTCGGTGGTAAGTTGTAATAAATCAATTTCTCCACACCACATCCAATTAATGTCGTTGAAATCTACATTTCTTTTTTCAAAAGGTATTTTTAGTGAAAGTTATTAAAAAAAAGCTAACTTCTTGTGTTTAAATTTATTGTATTGTAGTTTTTAATAAATAATTTTAATGGCCAATTAAATCAACATACGTGTACGCATTCTAAGAAAAATATTAGAAAATATTGTCAAACAAACAAACAAATTAGTGATGAAGTTAGTATATAATTAGGATCAAAGCAATTTGTCCTAACCAGATCAGAATCGAACAAATGGAGTTCCCATTCGGTCACAATCACTCTCACACTCATCACCACAGAAATGATGATGAAGAAAACCAAGAAAGACCCCCACCACCACATCTTCACCACCATGAATTTACTCCGCCGTACCCTCCACCACCAAGCTACCAGCAGCCACCTGGCTTTGATGGACCCTATCCTCCGCCACCTCCATCATCATACTTGCACCAACCTGGCTTTGATGGTCCACCCCCACCATCTTACTTTCAGCAACCTGGATTTCCACCACCCCCACCACACCAACCACCGTCATATCAGTACCAACAGCCACCCCATGTGACTCATGTCCACCACCAGCCTGAACACAGTCCATCGAGCTACTCTCCACCACCAGCATCTGTTTCACATGTTGCCCATGAAAGTAGCCAAGGAAGGGTTGATGACCATCCTTCTTTTAGACCCCATTTGCCACCTGAATTCTACAAGAAACCTACTGTGAAAGTCTATTGCAAAGCTGATCCTAATTTTCATCTCACCATCAGAGACGGTAAAGTTATTCTTGCTCCATCTGATCCCTCTGATGAATTCCAGGTACGGTATCAACAGATTTACAATTTTCTTAATTTTTTTGGATTAATTTATAAAATTATCAACTTGGTTTATTATATTTTTCTTTTTCACCCCCGTGATTGATTGTTCTATGGCTTTTGACTTTACTAAACACATAAATTGACAATCCCCAAAACCCCGTTTGACTGTTAAAACTCAAGATTAAGGCCAAACTTGGATCTTAATTATGATTTGGATTTTAATTTTTGTTGCTGTTTTAGCACTGGTACAAAGATGAGAAGTTCAGCACAAGTGTGAAAGATGAAGTGGGTTTCCCCAGCTTTTCTCTGGTTAATAAAGCCACTGGTCAAGCCATTAAACATTCCATTGGAGCTTCTCATCCTGTAAGAATTCTCCATGGCTTTCAATTTTGTTAGTTTAATTGTTCCCTTCATGTAATTCATATTTGACCATCAGTTCATCCTGTAATAAATGCTTTAACTAAAAGGTTATATACAGAAGAAGTTGCACATAGGCATCATTTGAGTCGATTGTTTGTTGTTGTATATGTTGTTCTGCCGATTCAGTGGCATATCGTTATGGTAACATTATACAATTGTTACAATATTGGGATCAACCTTGAAGTTTTGCTGAAGGGTTTTTCTCTGCAGGTCCAACTGGTACCTTACAAACCAGATCATCTTGATGAGTCAGTGCTATGGAGCGAGAGCAAGGAAGTCCGTGATGGGTACAGAGCTATAAGAATGATTAATAACATTCGCCTGAATGTCGATGCTTTCCACGGCGATAAGAAATCCGGTGGCATCCAAAATGGTACTACTATTGTGCTGTGGCAATGGAACAAGGGAGATAACCAGATATGGAAGATTGTACCATATTGTAAGTTTGGCGAAACTAAAAAGCAAAGACAGTTAAAATCCTAGCAAAGTTTCTAACCATCCTTAGTCTTAAATCTTGACAGTTTTGAACCATTCCTGCATTGTTCAAAGATACACTTGAAGCTCAAGAAGATTTTATTCCTTTTCTTGTTCTTTGTATGTTTCTCCTAATGTTTGGTGTGATATATGCAGGAGGCTTGTAATATGGTGCTGCTAGTTCTACATTGAAGCTCTATCATGCCTGCGGTTGAAGGTTCCCTACGCATTATCTTTGTGAGGTTTTTTTTCGTGTGTTTTTCATTCCAAGTGCATGAAAATCTTGATGGGTCGAGAGGCCTACTAAATATTTATACCAGTAATAAAGAAGAGCTATTGCAGAGTTTCTATGGCTGCAAAATTTGGATAATATAGTTTCTCTATTATACATACTTGTAAGATTAGCATTGCATTTCATTTTTCTTCCGTGGATTTCCTGATCTCATCTAAGCATTACCATACGTCTCGCAAAATTCATTATTCAATAACTTATTCCACTTCTTTGGAGACCCCTGCCTGTTTTCGAAACCGCAAAATAGTATGCATGCACCACCAAAAAAACACTACAAATAAATTGTAAAAAAGAAAGTTCCTAAAAAATGCTTGATGTATGTATTCTGCTTGTCTATTCTCCTCTCTCTTTTTTCGCATTTTATTCTTTCTCATACTGCATCCTTTTTTAAAAAAGAAAATGTATATTTGATTCTATTAACAATTTAATCTATCTTGATCCCATTCATTTTTCAAAAAAATATTATCTTCTGTTTTTTATTTGTATTGTGTTGAATCTTTTTGTATACTTCTCAAAATAATAAGTAATAAATGCATATAAATCCTAAAAATGTGTTCAGTACAAGAATCAAGTAGGGTGAGCAAAATTTATTTCTATTTTTAAATTATGAGGCATAAACTCAATTAAGTAATTTACTTTTTAGTTCGAGTCGAATTTAAAGTTATTATTTAAATAATAGATTGATGACAATTTTGAAAATTTACAACTTGTTCCTTTTAAAAGAAAATCCAAAAAACCCTCTAAAATTCAAAATTTTTATCAACTTTTTCCATAAATTTTATAAATATATATGTGAATCTGAACAATAAAAAATTATATAACAATTATTGAAAAATATTAAAAAATATAAAAAAGACGAATATATATTTAAAAAATTCTAAAAGAAAATTTTGATTTCTTAAAAACATAAATTATTAAATCAAGTTTATCATATTAATTATCTTGTTTTTTTTCTTCTTATTTTGATTTAAAAGAGTTTTCAAATATATTGTAGTTATGTTCTTCAATTTAAAATAAGTTGCCAACAATATTTTAATATGGTTGGCTTAATCTTTTTAATCGGCTTATATATCAAAAAAGTCCTTAAGAAAATGCAAAATAAAAAAATAAAAAAATTGACTCTATATTAAATTTGTACTCAATTAAGCCCTTGTTGTTAACTAAAAGAATCAGTTAAATTCCTCCGTTAATAGTTTCTTCATTGACTATGTTGACTGTTAGAATAAATTGACAGGACAATTAGGGGAAACTTTTGGTTTAATCTAATATTTTCCTCATAAAAAGTATTTAAAAATGAACAGAAAAACATAAAATGGTTAAATATTAAAAAATATGAAAATTTATATAATAAATTCTAATAAATTATAAAATAAATAAAACTTATTTAAAATACTAAAAATTTAAAAACGTATTATAATTCTTAAAAAATAATAAAAATTGTAAAAAATATTAAAATATTAAAATCGATATAAAGTTATAAAAATTATAAAAAAAAACATAAAAACTTGAACTAGATCGATTGGCTTGAGATTGGCAAGAGTATTAGCCTCAGGAAAGCCATTAGACCGATTGACCTAGAAATTGTGTGGTTGAACCAAAATTTTTTATTTTAATATTTTTTATCAATCCAAAATTCCATTATCCAACAATTAGCATGTCAGAATGAAATGTTCTGGTCAAGGTTTCCAGAACTGAACTGGTTGTCGAATTCGTCAGGTCATTGGTTTACCAATTCGATTGATCTGTCTAGTTCAATTAAATCAAAATAAAAAAAATAAAAAATCGATTCAACCGTCTGATTCCAGGTCAACTACTTTAATGGCTTTCTCCTGATCAATACCATTTGCAACCTTCCCAACCCGGCCTAGACGTTAGCCCCGAATTCGAAAAATTATATTAGCCACTGGAATGGCCCAATAAGCTATCGGGGTTCATAAAACAGTCGTATTAAAATATTTGTTTAATTTAGAAGAAAACTTAGTTGAATTTTTAGAAAAGCTCATGAGTTAATAAAACCGATTAAGTTTTACATTTTCATATAAGGGTGATTTCCTTTGAAACTTAACTAATTCCTAATTTATTTATTACCCAAAATTTATGTTATAACCCAGTAGCGGAAAGTGATATTCAATGTAGTTTTAATTAAACTAAAATGAAATTATTTAGTGCATAATCAAATCTAAATTCAAGTTCATTATCCTAAATTCAAATTAAAAATCATGCATGTGACGTAACTCCAAATATGAGTCTCATGCCACAATATAAATAAAATAATATAGTTTCGAAATAATAGGAATAATAAAAATAAGCCTAATAATAACACTTTCATATAAATAAAACGTTTCTGAGCCCTTCGTATGTCGTGTCAGCGCCCTAACCTAGTTGGTTATCTGTAGAGAAGAAAATAAAAAGGAGTGAGCTATGAAACTCAATGTGAGCTCCATCACAAGAAAATCAATGCAAAGCTTAAGAATGTTAATAATAGCAATTATGAGTCCGGTTGAAAACAACTTGAATCAGGAATAGATTTTGATTTGGGAAGCAAAATTAATTTCAGCAATGTTAAAAAAGTTTGATGCAAAGAAGAGGATGGAAAAGAAATATGAGAAGAAATAGGGAGAAAGGATAGAATTCTAATGGGGGTTTGAAAAGAAAGCAAAAACCATGTCTAATTAGGAAATATTTGACTAAATAGCTAATGTTTTCAAATTTTAAGTGGTTGCATGGTAATTTTCCCTTACTACTAAAAATAAAAGGTAATAAAGAGTGGGGTGGCTCAAACTTACTTTAGGTAGGGAAAATGATAAATGCTTAACCATTGGGTTGCTATCTATTTCTTGTTAGATTTTTACTCCCGATAATATTTATCTTAGTGTGGTTTTCATTCTAGTTTGCTGAAAATAGAAAAGAAAGAAATGGGAGAGGAATGGTTTGAACCTATGATCTCTAAGGAATGCACTAACTACTTAACCATAAAGCCTATTCATTTTCTTGGTTATTTATTTCAATTAACCCTCTATATTTTGGTATGTGAAAACTCTCCCCTCCTTAAAGAAATTTTGTCCTCGAAATTTACCTGGTTCGAACAGATGGGGATACTATTGACGAAATGTCTTTTCCGGTTCCCAAGTGGCCTCATCCGTACCATGGTTCTGCCACAAAACCTTAACGAGTGGAATTCACTTCCTTTTCAAAACCTTTATATTACAATCTAGAATCCATACAGGTTCCTCTTCGACGGACAAATTCTGTCACACCTCGATCTCTTCAATTGGTACGATATGGGAAGGGTCGGATCGGATCGTCTCAACATGGAGACGTGGAATACATGATGAATATAGTCTAATTCTAGGGGCAATTCTAATTGATATGCCATTGGACTAACTCTCTTAAAGATTTTATATGGTCCGATGAACCTAGGACTTAACTTGCCCTTTTGTCCGAACCTCAACACTTTCCGTCATGAGGATACTTTCAGGAAAATTTGATCTCCAACACTGTATCCAATGTCTTTTCTTCTTAACTCTGCATACGACTTCTGCCTATCCGAAGCCGCTTTCAGTCTATCCTAAATCAATTTAATTTTCCCCCTTAGACTTCTGTACCACTTCTAGACCCAAAATTTTTCATTCTCCCAGTTCGGTCCAACACAGTGGTGTTCGACACTTTTGACCATACAAGACTTCATAGGGTGCCATTTGTATAGTCGATTGAGAGCTATTGTTATAAGCAAATTCTGCTAGAAGCAAATGTTCTTCTCAACTACTTTGGAATTCTATGACACATCCTCTTAGCATATCTTCTAATATTTGAATGGCTCATTTAGATTATATATCAATTTGTGAATGGAAGGTAGTACTAAAATCCAAACCAGTCTCCAGTGGCTTGTGAAGTTTTTTCTAGAATCGTGATGTAAAACGAGGATCTTAATCTGAGATGATTAATATGGGTACCCCATGTAACCTTACAATCTTCGAAATATATAGCTTAGCCAGCTTTTGTAATGAATAGTTCATGCAGATAGGTAAGAAATGAGCTGACTTAGTTAATCGGTCTACTATCACCCAGACTGAATATTTCTTAGTGGTTATTAAGGTTAATCCACTAACAATGTCTATAGTTATTCGCTCCTACTTCCACTACAGTATTTTTATCGGTTGTAACAACCTAGAAGGGAATCGATGTTCAACTTTAACTTACTAACACGTTAGGCACTTAACCGTAAATTCTGTCACGTCTCATTTTAGTCTATGCCACTAGTACGAATCCTTTAGATCTTGATACATCTTATTTCCTCCGGGATGTATGGCATAAGGGCTAGCATGCACTTCCCGAAGTATGGACTGCCTTAAATCTTTATCATTTGGCACACAATACCTTCCCCGGAAGCACAAAATACCATCGTCATTAAACCTAAAGTCTCCTGTCTTGCTACCCTCCACCTGCTTAATATACGACAACAAAGACGCATCTAAGGGTTGTTTGAACTCGATCTCATTGGCTAAGGTGGGTTTCACTTGTAGCTTAGCAAGCCTTTATCATCTATTAGACTTAACCTAGCAAACATTGCTTTTAAATCAATCATCGAATTTCTACTTAGAGCGTCTACCATTACATTAGCTTTTTCGGTGTGGTATTCAATTACACAATCATAATCCTTTAACAATTCTATCCACCTCTATTGCTTCAGGTTCAATTCTTTTGGGGTGAGAATGTATTTGAGATTCTTATGGTCGATATAGATGTAGCAAATCTCACCATACAAGTAGTTTCTCCAAATTTTCAATGTGAATACCACTGCTGTCAACTTTAAGTCATGAGTTGGGTAATTTCACTAACGTTGCTTCAATTACCTCGACGCATAGGCAACTACCTTATCACCTTACATCAACACACATCCAAGGCTAGTGTAGGACGCATAACTGTACAACACATACTTCTTTCCCAACCTAAGCTGAATCAACACGAAAGCTTGGGTTAACCAACCTTTAGCTTTTCAAAATTAGATTGTTGCTCATCCATCCATTTAAAAGGAACATCTTTCCTCAACAACTTGGTTAGTGGTGCAGCTATCAAGGAGAACCTTTAATGAATCTATGATAGTACCTAACTAAACCAAGAAAACTTCAGATTTCAAAAACATTTTTGGGTTGTTTCTATTCTAGGATGGCCTCTATCTTTTTTGGATATGCGGATACCACATGTCTTAGAAACATAACCTACTTAACCCAAAATTTGTATTTACTCAGTTTGGCATATAGTTTCTTTTCTCGGAGGATTTGTAGAAACTTTCTAAGATATTCATCGTGCTCGGTTTCAATTCTTGAATAGACTAAGATTTCATCGATCAATACAATAACAAATTGATCAAGGAAGGGTTAGAACACTCGATTCATTAAGTCCATGGAGGCGACAAAAGTGTTGGTTAAACCGAAAAGAATTACAAGGAATTCATAGTAGCCATATCAGGTTTGAAATGTAATTTTAGGTACATCCGCCTCTTTTACCTTTAGTTGTTAGTATCCAGACCTTAAATCTATTTTTAAAAACACCATTGCACCTCAGAATTTATCAAATAGATCGTCTATCCTAGGTAGAGGATATTTATTTTTAATAGTCAGTTTGTTTAACTTTTGATAGTCTATGCATAACCTTAGAGAGACATCTTTCTTTTTCACAAATAGAATCGAAGCTCCCCACGAAGAGACACTAGGTCTAATAAACCCATGATCCAAAAGCTCTTGAAGTTAAATTTTTTATTCTTGTAACTCTTTAGGTGATATGCGATATAAAGCAATGGACACTGGAGCAATTTTTGGCAACAATTTGATTCCAAATTCTACATTACGGTCTGGAGGTAACCTCGATAACTCATTGGGAAACACATCTAGAAATTCCCTAATGATTTAGATGTTATCTAAGGCAGAACTATTGGCATTCACATCTATTATATAAGCTAGATATGCCTCGCACCCTTTTCAACTAACTTTTCAGCGACCATAGCGGATATTACTTTGGATAAATAATCCCGTCGCTCTCCAACCATAACAATTTCTCTACACTCAGCTATTCTCAAGGTTACTCTCTTAGAGGCAAAATATAGGCTAACTTGGTGTTCCACTAACCAATCTATACCCAGAATTAAATCAAACTCTCCAAAAGGTAACTCCATAAGATCCGCTGAAAACATTACCCTTTGAACTTCCAATCGACATCTCCTATAGATTTTATTTACAATAATCGATTGTCCTAAAGGGCTTACTACAGTAACATCAATAATGATTTCCTCTAATCCAACACCCAATTTATTAGACATATTTCATGCAACATATGAAATGAGTGGATCCTATATTGATTAGGGCAAAGTATGGGATAGAATTAATAGTAAAAATACCTACAATGACATCAGACGTGTCTCTATCCTCTCGACCTCTAACGACATAAACAAGGGCAAGCTGTTTAGCCTCGGTTTAATTTTCACTAGTTGCTACAGTATTTACAACCTTATTCTGCCTATAACCCCTTTAGGGTAACTGACTCGCTCTCTAATTTTAGGTCTGGTTTTGGGATGAAGCTTGTACCTGTTTGTTCAGACGAGGACAATCTTTCATCTTATGCTGGTGACGCCTACCACAATACGTACCATTCTAAACCTTATCTCCAAAGTTAGCCATTATGACCTTTTGTTACAGTTTACTTTCTCTGGCTTGTTTTATAAGACGAGCATTCGAACTAGTGAAACCAGAACCTCTCTTAACCGGAACCTTACTCTTCTCCTATTTTTCACGTTCCACCTGTTTGATCTCCTCCACAATTTTAGCTTTCTCCACTAGAGTCTTAAACACCCATTTCTGGTGTGGAGCAACATGAATTTTGAGGTCAAAATGTAGCCCATTTTTAAACCTCACGCATTTGTCCTACTCTGTGGCGACTATACATTTAGCATAACGACCGAACCTCAGAAATTCAACCTCATATTCCGCCACAGTCATATCTCCTTACTTTAGCTTGATAAACTCGAGTCTGCAGGCCTCCACAAATTGAGTGCCCACATATTTCTTTTGAAAGGCCTATTTGAAGTATTCATATTTTATACGTTCAACTTGCATACCTCTTATCACGGACTGCCACTAATGGTAGGCTTCTTCCTTGAGCAAGGATATGGTGCCCTTCAACTTTTACCCTGAAGTACAATTTAAATCCTCTAAAATCCTTTCCATCGACTCCATCCAGTATTCCACCATAGTAGGAGTTATTCTAGCAACACTTTTAAATGTTTCAGCCCCATTCGATCGGAGTCTCTCTATAACAGACCTAAGACGTCCTGATCCTTTTTGGGTTTTAACAACCCTTTGTAAGACCCTCAGCATCGTTTGTGTCACATCGTCATTGTAGTTTTCGTAACCTCCGCCACCATTGGCAGTAGAGTTCTTAACATAAATCTCCTCAGTATTGGGTTCTCTCCCTAGGCAGTGGGCAGCTGTATTGGTGCGGCTTTACACAGCCTACCCTTACCACGTCTACCTTAAGTGTTCATTATGTTCTCATGAAAGTTTAGAAGCTAAAGTATATCTTTAGTTTTCACATAAAATTTCAAACAATAGCTATTTCCTGAATATCTCCAGTCTAAAGATTACAGTTCATCTAAAGTCTCAAAAGTAGTAAAAACTAAAGTAGGATCGGCATTAGAGTCTCGGATTTAATTTCCTATAGAAAATCAATTTTTCAAAAACTTGTGGCATGGTTTTTTTTCCCAAATATCCCTTTTTTTATACATGCATGCAAACTCACTAAAAAATCCACAATCTGAGTTTAGAAAATCTAGACTCTGATACCACCAAATGTAACCTCCCTAATTCGGCTTAAACATTAGACTCAAATTCGAAAGATTACATTAGCCACGGGAATGGCCTAGTAAGCTATCGAAGTTCATAAAATAATTGTATTAAAATATTTGTTTAATTTAAAAGAAAACTTAGTTAAATTTTTTGAAAAAACTCATGAGTTAATAAAAACCGATTAAGTTATACATTTTCGTATAAGGGTGATTTCCTTTGAAACTTAGCTAATTCCTAATTTATTTATTACCCAAAATTTTAATTATAACCTAGTAGCGGAAAGTGATTCAATTTAGTTTGAATTAAACTAAAATGAAATTATTTAGTGCATAATCAAATCTAAATCCAGGTTTATTATCCTAGATTCAAAATAAAAATCATGCATGCAAAGTAACCCTAAATATGAGTCCCAGGCCATAATATAAATAAAATAATATAGTTCCAAAAAACAAAATTATAAAAATAAGCCTAATAATAACAATTTCATATAAATAAAACATTTTCGAGTCCTCCATATGTCGTGTCCGCGTCCTAACCTGGTGGGTTATCTGTAGAGAAAAAAATAAAAAAAGGAGTGAGCTATGAAGTTCAGTGTGAGTTCCACCAAAAGAAAATCAGTCCAAACAATTAAACATACAGAAACACGACACATAGAATAACTCACAATAATAATTTAAGAATATCGATATTTCATATCACTCAATAGTGTATATATAAATGACATATTAGAAATCTCAAAATTGTATTCATGTGCTTTATGAATGCAATACAATTTCAGTTTAACCGAAAATGTCCTATCCTACACACACTACAATAAAAGCTCCCCTAAACTCCAACCACCTATACACCGAGTTGTGGTTTTAACCACCAATGATTTTCAGATAAATTGCCAATTGCTTTGGACACATAGCAAAAACACCATAGATGGAATCTGCCTATGGTTGTGGGTACACAACAAAAACATTGCAGATGGAATCCACCTATGGTTGTATGTACACAACAAAATAATACAGATAAAATATGTCACTAGCTATGGGTGCACAACATGTTTGCAGGTAATAGCTGTCGATATGTTGTGGATGCACAACATATTTACAATTAATAGGAAAAACACTGTCGATGGCTATGGGTGTACAACAAAATTTGTAGATAAACTGCCAATACTTCCTCCGTACATATCGTCCCACCCCATGCAATGTAATAAGACATGTTCAAAATAGATCAATATGGTAGCATTTAATATACTTTTAATAGAACAATACGATTGCAATCAATATGCTTATAACAGTTTGATACAGGAGCAAATAATACGCTTATAACAGATTAATTAAATAGCAAAAGACATGTTTATCATGTGTTCGGCTTAACAGTAACATAAAGCATGTTGAACATACAATTAGTAATACAAACGCAATAGGCATATATTATTCACATATTATGCATTTACAATAATAATTCGGTCATTCAAGCCATGCATTTCAGTACTCATATTATCAAGGGTTCAATTGAAAGTAATATAACTCTAAAATAGTTTGGGGACTATTCAGTGGCTAAACTGATCAAATTAGGAAATTCTAAGAAAAACTATAAAACAGAGGGCACACGGTTGTGTGGTCAGGCCATGTAACTGATTGTGGCCGTGTGAAAAATGTAAAATTAAGCTAAGGGAAGACACGGCTGTGTGGAAGGATTTTGGCCGTGTGAGATTCGAACTAGCCTAGGGTTTCAAAGGTACAAGGTCGTGTGGTCCACACATGTGATCAACACGTCCAAGTGGCAGATCGTGTGGCCCTAATTCTATGTACGGTTAGCCCCGATTTTCTTGTAAGTGAACACACACCTTTCATAGGAAGCTCGAACGATGTCTCTTGCGCTCAAATATGATTTGACGCATCTAAAACATATCCTTCAAACGACATATTCACACGGATTAAAATTTGATTTCCAGATTCGTCAAGATTATCGAAAGATTCGATAAAAACCAAAAAAGATCATTTAACCGATCACAAGATTGTCATTAGATAGAAATTTCATAGAGATTTGAGATCAAACATCGGGATTGAGACGTATTTACTGATTCTTGGCAATGGTTAAGAATGTTAATAATGGCAATTACGAATTCGATTAAAAAAATTGAATCGGGTAGCAAAAATAATTTCAACAATGGTAAGAAAATTTGATGTAAAGAAGAGGATGAAAAAGAAAGATGAGAAGAAATAGGGAGAGGGGAGAGAATTCTAATTGGGGTTTGAAAAGAAAGCAAAAACCATGTCTAATTGGGAAAGATTCAACCAAATAGCTAGAGCTTTCAAATTTTAAAGGGGCTACATGGTAATTTTCCCTTACCGCCGAAAATAAAAAGGAATAAGAAAGTGGGGTGGCTTGAACCTAATTTAGGTAGGGGAAAGGATAAATGCTTAACCATTAAGCTATTACTCATTTCTTATTATGCTCTTACTCCAAATAATATTTGTTTTAGTGTGGTTTTCATTCTAGTTTGATGAAAATAAAAAGAAAAAAATGGGAAAGGAGTGGCTTAAACTTAGGTCCTCTAAGAAATGCACTAATTACCTAACAATCAAGCCTATTCATTTTCTTAGTTATTTATTTCAATTAACACCCTATATTTTGGGGTGTGACACCCTTTCCGATATTGATCTGATGAGTCCAATCGGTTGATCTGGTCTAGTTCAAGTTTTATGATTTTTTTTATAATTTTTATAAGTTTATATTAATTTTAATTTTTTTATTTTTTTATGATTTTTATAGAATTTAATACGTTTTTATAAAATTTTAAATATATTTTGTTACTTTTATTATTTTTTTAATTTATTAGATTTTTTATATTGTTGGTAATTTTTGATAAATTTTTTATAATTTATATCAATTTCATATTTTTAATAATTTTTAATACTTTTTAATAACTTTTTCCGATTTTTTCATCAATTTTATAAATATTTTTATGGGAACATATTAGATTAAACCAAAAGTTACCACGTGTCACAATCTGATTGGTCTGTCAATTTATTTTAACGGTCAACATGGTTAATGATGGAAACCGTTACACAAGGGCTTAATTGATTATTTTAGTTAATGTTGTATTTTCTAAAGGGCTTTTTTTTTTTTTTTACATATAAACCCTTTTAATTTAACTTGTTAGCTTTGATGTCTCAAGCTTTTGATATAACAACATTTAGGACAAATTATATATTTTATTTCCTAAGCCATTTGGTGAAATTATGATTGAAAATTTTGTCAAATATTTTCAAAGCATTTCAAAGACTTGTAAAAGTACTCAAAAACAGTTTTTAAAAGTGGAAAGCATGCTCAAAAAGTATTTTTAAGTATTTTTTCCCTTTTTACTGTACCTTAGCAAACATAAGTATGACAAATCTAAAACTAGACATAATGAGGATAAAAGAAAAATGGAAAGCATGTTGAACTTTGCGAATGATTTTTTTTACAGAGCACTAAGATTTCGATTACAAAAATGAAAATATGGATATAAGAGGAAGAAGAAGAAGAAGGAACTGCTGAAATAATATCTTACTGTTGGTGCCAATATCTTACTGTTGGTGCCTTTATGAGGGGTGAAAAAGTAATTCAATATTTAAAACTGCTTTTGGCTGCAAAAAAGCACCAAATTTTTGCTTTTGCATTTGACAAAAAAATGTGCTTTTGAAGCACAAATTCTCTCAAAAACCAGCTTGTTCAACATTTCTGTTGCTTCAAAGGTGCTTCATATTAAAAGTGCTTCTAGGAAGTAATACTAAACACAACCTAAGAGGGGAAAAGCAAATGGAATAAGGAGAGAAGAAGGAAGTTAGAGAATGTTTTACAATAAAAAAATTCAGTTTGAACAAATTTTGAGCTTAGTTATCTTTCCATTGTTAGGCTTGAGCCAATACCACGTTACAACCTTGAAAATACCATTTTGATCAAATTTGAAGACAAGTTAGGAATATGTTTTGGGGATACATAATTCAAGTTTCTAGAGGTTCAACTTCCTTAAATCAAGCTTGGAAAGTTAAAGAAGACAAGGATGGTAACATGAGTGAGATCATTTGCTAGAAGATAGCCTTGATTGAACGTATAAGTTGACTTTTGTCGAACTAGAATTTTGGGAATGAGCAAACTACTTGCCAGTTGTGAAATCATTATGGTAAGGAGTGATTAAAGGGTTAGTTTTTGTTATCATGTGATTGTTTGAGAGGTTCATTACGGGGGGTTCTAATATTAATCTATTATACTTTGTTTTAAAAACCTTTGTTTTTTGAAGCTTATCTTCTTGAAATACCTACAATGACCATATCTTAAACGTCATACTAATCCTTATATTTTCAAATTTACCCTTTTTGCAAAATTAAAAATTCCTAGTTTTGAAGTTCACCTATGATTTAAGAACCTAATTTTGAGATTCATTCAAGATTTAGCAATCTAATTTTCGGTTTGCTCACAATTTAAAGGCCTAATTTTGAGGTCCATTCATCTAGAGGATAGATAATTCCATCTTCCATTTAGTGGCTTAGGGTGAGTTTGGATGGGCGGTGCGTTTACTTGCAGTTAGTGTAAAAACAACGGTGGCGGTGAGATTAGATACTGTAGCGATACTGTAGCGTGAGACAAAAAGTAAACTAAACACACCGCACTGCACCTAATCTCCCATCCAAACCCACCCCTAGTTTTGAGGTCCAATTAGTTAGGAGACTTAATTTTGAGGTTGATTTCCATCTCGAAACCTAATTGTGAGGGCAGTTTCTTTTTTCACTCAGTTCCCAATTCTTATATCTATTTAACTCAAAAACCTAGTTGCGATTTAGAATATTTAATTATGAGGTTGATTTTACATTTGGAAGCCTAGTTGTGAGGTTAGTTAGCCTTTCTTTTTGGGAATACTTTTAGTTTCTTTTTTCAAAATCCAATCACAAGATTAAAATATCAATAAATGTCGAAATTTTTAAAATTTTACTAGATTAGGCCGTTTTTAGAAGAATTACAGGAATAGGTCGATTTTACGAAAACGCTTGCAGTCAGAAGCGTTTTCAGGTGATTCATAGAAAAACGTTTCCAACTAGAAACACTTTTTGCCACATCAACACTAAAAATGGCAGCACCAATAATTTTTTTATTTTCTAGAATTTGGAAATAAAACTAACAAAATATGTCTTTATATAGACCTGGGGTCCCACATCCCACATCACTTAAGAAAATAAGGGAAATGAGACTTGGGTCTATATAAAGACCTATTTTGTAAGTTTTATTTTCACATTAATAGGTGGCATTAGAAAGTAAAATAAAAAATTGATATTACCACTTTTAGTGCTGATGTGGCAAAAAATACTTCTAACTAGAAGCGTTTTTTTGCAAATTATAGCTGAATGCGCTTTTCTGAATTTCACATCGTAAATTTGGTCTATTCCTGTAATTATTCCAAAAAAGGGCCTAATCTGTTAAATTTGAAAATTTGGTGAGGTGTCTCCATCTTTACATAAAAAAGGGTAGTTGTATATACCTAATTTTATCCGGACTATTCAATTTGAGATTTATTGAGCTTTGAATTCATGAAATAGGGGCTCGTATGGTTTTCTAAATTAAATCAATGTTTGGAATTGACTTTGAAGCTAGATTACTCTTAATTTAGTTTCAAAATCAAAATTAAAATTAAGAAGTTTGATTTTAAAATATGGGTTCCTATATCAAGATGTGAGGGTAAAAAGAAAAAGAAAAAATCAAAGGCCTAGACATTTTTTATTTCAATTCGAATTAATTTTGGGAAAATATAATTGGAAGACTTGATTTTGGGTCCTAAGTAAGTCAAATTTTGGACCTGGTCTTTGAGCCCGTTAGAAGAAGTGAATTTTGAGTCCTTATGAAAATGATTTTCCAACCAATTTGGAAATTTATTTTGGGCAAACTCAATTGTTTTTAGTTTGTTTTTACATTCATTTTGAGAACCCAATTGTTCCTAGTCCATTAAATTCAAATATGAATTCCGATTTTGAATTTGGGTCTTAGGTATATTTTGATTAGTATTCTAAGCCCAATTTTGATGGTCCATTTCGAGATTAAGAAAATATTTAGGCTTGCTTCGACTTTCTACAAGAGAAATGAAAAAAAAACAGAGATTTTATGACCCAAGAAGGATTTGAGAGAAAAAAAAAAAAATTACAATAACCTCTCAAGCTGATTTTCTTGTGTTTGACGTGTCTTTAACTTGTATTTATATTAAGGAATGAGTTTTTGTATGTTTATAATCGCTTAACTGTTGGAAGCATTAAATTCGAGCTTAACTGCAGTTGCAAACAAACTTGTATGGATACAACTCCTTTTGTATCAGTACAAGTGTTTAAAAATATAACCGTTGGAAACTGCACTATGGGTATAAGTGGACTTGTATCCATACAAGTGAACTTGTTGTGATACAAGTACCCAAGGTTTCACAATTTTGCTTACTAACTTCATTGATACTACACCCCAAAGTTGTATAAGTTTAGAGCACTTGAAACCATATATTTATAATTAGAATTACTATTTTCAAGAAAGCTCGAGGAACAAAAACATTCATTTTCATCTTGTCTTTTGGATAGCAAGCCAAACTCTTTTTGAAAAAATCAAATATAATTAATAGATAAAAAATTCTACTGCCTTTGCGAATGGAAGATTAATACTAATATCGGACTGTTAAATCTCAGGAGAAAAGACTCGTTCAGGAGATCAGTGAAATCGAAAAGGATTCCAACTTTAAGTTGAGAGTATTTGCACAAAATTAGCCTGACACACCAGGGAAAGAACCATCTATAGTTTATGTGTCATTGATCTCACTGTGTGTGCTTTCTTGTAATTAGATTTTCTCTTTAAAACTTATGTTTATTTTATTTGATTTAACTCTTTGAAGCTAGTTCAAAATTACTTAAAACTTCTCAAATTGTTGCAGGATTGGCAATCAAAGACTTTTGGCAAGTAGAAGATAGAAATATAGTTTTTGTTGTTGATCCCACCTTTGGTAAATAATTTAACAAGCCGAAATTACTTCCTAGAGAGTTCACTCTAGTGATTGATGTAGTAAGCTTTCTCTCTGATTGCCAGATTTGGTTTCTTTCAATTATTTCTTACTTTTTTGTGCGACAAAATGTTTGGATATGGCATACTGGTAAATGCTAAAACTAATGAGGAATTATTAAAGTCTTCAAGCTTTCAAGGTATATAACAATGTCATATTGTCACTTTTATAAAGCTCCATTCGGTAATACATTATGTTTTTCATTGATGAAATCCATTCATTTAGCATTCTTCAGCGTAAAATTAGATTTATCTGATTTGGTGATAAAAAACTTATAGGGTTTCTTTAATTTGTTCCATGTATGAAATAATTATTCAATATTGGTTGAGCTCTTTGTGTCTTCCCAACCTAAGAGGAATTCTATTTATAAGCAAATATATATACTTTATAAACATTATTTTTCAAATAAATGTCTTTCATATAGACATAACTGGTACAATAGATGTCTCTTCGTATAGACATAACTGTCCAAATAGATATATGTTTGTATAGACATGAGTTTTTTAAATAATTGTCTTTTAAAAGACTTATAATATTTGACAATCACATACAAATCATGCGACATTGTTTTGAAAATGAAACATTGAATGTGTTTTTTTATGATTTCTTCTTATAACTTGCTTGTTTTGTAAGATGAACAACTTTAGTTCTATATATATTTACATGACATATTTCACAGTGATTGAGTACATAGGGACCTTACATGTTAATTGACCAATAATTATACCAAATTGCATGTTTAGTTCTATGCTTTTGATCCTTATTTTGGCTAGTTTTAGCTATCTCTTACTTATGTTTGCTAAGGTACCGTATAAAAGGGGAAAAAAAATTTTGAGCGTGCTTTCCACATTTTTGAAATGTTATTGTTCATCCTCTGTTCTCTTATTGAGGAAATAGCTACAGAATTATAATTAGAATTGCTATTTTTAAGAAAACTCGAGGAACAAAAACATTCATTTTCATTTTGTCTTCTGGATAACAAGCCAAACTCTTGTTAGAAAAAGTAAATGTAATTAATAAATAAATAATGCTAATGCCTTTTATGAATGAAAGATTAATACTAACATTGGTCTGTTAAATCTCAGGAGAAAAGACTAGTTCAGGAGATCAATGATATCAAAAAGGATACCTGACTTCAAGTTGAGAGTGAGTTGACTCAGTGAAGAACTGGCTACTGCTAAAGGTAATGTTAATATTCTGTTTCCCCTATTTCGTTTAGTTGTTTGTTTGTTGTGAAAGTTAAGATGAAGATAAGTTTTTCAAAAATAATGTTTAATTAAATCAAATAAATATCTTGTTTGGTTTTATTTTTTTGGTTGATTGAAATGGAAAATTAAGCTGAGCGAAACGGGCATGGTTTTAACTAGAGTCAATAATTTTTTTTATTTATATAGATAAATTCGGTGGTTGAAGTTAGTGCTGAAAAGGTCAAAGCAATGTAGGATAAGAGATTGACAAAAATATTATGTGATCTTTATATTAAAGAGATATTAAAAGGCAATAGACCTAGTACTCATTTCACAAAAGAGAGATGGCTGAAAATAATGACCAACTTTGAGAATGAAACAAGCAATGCTTATTCACAAAGATAATTTAAAAATAGGAGGAATGCCTTGAAAAAAATGGAAGGCTTGAAAAAAGTTTAAAGGCGAAGATACTGGTCTAGGGTGAAATCTTATAAAAAGAATCGTTGATGCATCAGATGATTGGTGGGAGAGTAGGATAAAGGTACATTAATAATTCTTATATTTTTTTTTTCTTATTTATGAGGTTATTGATAATTTCTTATTAAACTATCAATTTATATGTGGGTTGTGGCTGAAGCTCAAAAATTTAGAAATTCTGACATTAATCTTGAATTCGAAGGGAAGTTGGACCAGATGTTCATGGGGATAGTTACCACCAGTGATAAAGCATGGACACTTTTTTCGGGTACACTCCCTAGTGAATTTTTTGAAGATGTTGACATTGACATCCTTGAAGAGAATAAGGAATAAAATGCGATAAATGATGTTCACATTTCAAATGATGTTCACATTGATGGAAACAATAAAAAAAAAACCTAGGGTAGGAACTTCACATTTTAAAACTGAAATGAAGAAATCCTTAAAGCAAATTGGAGGGGCTGCAAGATTATCCAGTCAAATTGAAAAATTATGCAATGCAATTGACAATACGAGTCAATCCAAATGTAGTTTGACTTTTGTTATGGATCCATATGGTATTCCACAAGCAGTCAAAGTGCTTGATAGCTTGTCGGAGGAAGTTCCAGAAGCTAGTCCGCTATATTTTTTTCTCACTGAAATTATTACTCGATAAGGACAAGTGAACTATGTTTTTATCAATTAATCCCAATATTAGAGCTTGGTGAGTTCAAAATTTTCTAATCTTCTAGGGTATTGATATATCTACTATGTGACTAAACAACAATGCTAAACTAGTCCTTATAAATGTCATCCATATGTAATCTTTGTTTGATTATTTCTTTATGTTCTACTTATTTATGTGTAATATATTTTTATTAATAGTTGTTTATGTTTGGTTTTTGGATGCAGAATTTGTTCACAGGTGATGAGTATGGTTGTCAATTCCAATGGTGATGAAAGTGATGATAGAAGGGAAAAGAAAGAGATTTTACAGCGCATGGAAAATTTTAATTGGTTATTTCATGTTGCATATTCTTCTATGCAATTATATTATGAGAAGTATATATTGAAGAAACCATGCATGGATTAAAGAGATCCTTGACGGTCACAAATCATGTTGCATGATTAATTTTAGGATGTCAAAAGTTGTATTCAGAAGTTTGTTTAGAGTTTTGAAGACAAGATACAATTTTCAAACTTCAAGAAACATATCTTATGAAATGCTGAAATTTTTTTTGTACATCTTGGCCACCGGTGCAAAAGTTTCCTAATGTCGAGAAAGATTTCAAAGGTCTGGAGTAACAATAAGTTGATACTTTGCAATTGTGCTTGAGAAAGTTTCAAGGATGGCTATTGATATAATTTCACCCAATGATCGTTCTTTTAACTCAATACTCGAACAAATATGTAATGATTCTAGATATATGTTGCATTTTAAAGTTAAAATTTAAAATTTAAAATTATATTATCATATTTTAATATTTTTAACTAAAAATATGCATGAGAATAATATGATTATTTGTTCATGATTACATAAGTGCAATTGATTTGTTCATGATTGCATATGTGCAATTGATGGTACACATATTGTCGCTATTCTTCCACCAAATGAACAAATTCTCTACATTGGAAGAAAATGTGTCTTGACTCGGAATATTATGGCAGTATGTGATTTTAATATGTATTTCACCTTTTTTATGGTTGGATGGGATGAAATGACGCATGGCACTAGAATATTTCTTCATGCAATTCGAGATCCAAAGTACAAAATTTTGCACCCACCAAATGGTAAAATATTCCATTTATTTCTTTTTTAAAATAATAAAGTATAAGTTCTTTAATTGATAATTTTAAAAAATAAACAATCCTTGAATTATTTGTTTATGACATGTAGGAAAATATTATCTTATTGATTTTGGATATCCTCAAATGAAAGGTTATCTTGGACCATGTAGAGGACAGCGATATCATTTACCTAATTTTCATAGAGGTAGATCTATATTTAGTAAAGAAGAGATATTCAATCATTCACATTCATCATTACGTAGTGTGATTGAATAAACTTTTGAAAAAAATGGACCATTTTAAGGGATATGAAAAATTATAGTTTTAAAAAGTAAATGATGATCGTTGTTGTTACAATGACGATATACAATTTTATTCAAAAACATGTCGGTCGAAATGATGCAAATTTTATGGGCTACGAAAATATTAACAGGACATATAAGAATATTATTGATCAATAATATGTGCATGATGGAGAAAGTGATGATGATGATGATGATGGTGGTGAATCAAAAAATTGAAGTGGTTATGAAATGGCCATGCACTCCCACTTTCTTGTCAAATCTCTTGAGAATAGAAACCTAAAGTTTGATGGCTTTTTTTATATATATAGGAATGGAGAAGAAAGTTTTGTTTCGAGTAAAATTTTTGAACAATTTTTTTAGAATGATGATTCAAATTCAGGCTAAAATTTTGGAAATATTGATAAGAAATAAATGAGAAAGGTTTAATATAATTTTTATAAACTTTAAATATATTTTAATTTTAATTTTATAATTTTAATTTTTTATATTTTTAAATATATTTTAAAATTTCAAATTAGGACATTGTTGTAATGTTATTATGTCACATGTCACGATCTCAAAATAACACGTGTATAGATTAAATTGCGTTAAAAAAAAGTACCCAAATAGTTGATATGAAAACATTTGAATTTATGTCTTCCGATAGAAATGTCTACTGGTAGGATCGCGTTTTGAAATTTCTTTCCAAGAATTGGTGTTTTCTTTTCTTGTTTGTTTTTGGTCCATATTTGTTCGCTTGTCATGAACAATTGGACGGTTGTGTGTATGTGGGTTTGCGTTGCCATGGTGGTGGAAAAGTGAGTGTGGTGAGTCTTCTTCTTCTTCGTAGCGGTGGATGATTTCCCCTTGAGCGGTGGCTTTTGTCGTTTTGTGCGTAAGAATGATGGATTCGTGATTGAGTCTTCTTGGTTTTTGGCTCCTTGGAGGTGGATTATGCAGTGACGCTGTTGTTTTATGTTTTGCATGTGTTTACGTTTATTCTATAGAGAAGGGATTGTATGAAACTGTGATTTCAGGTCATCTATATCTCTTTTCGATAGAAGAATGACAAATTAGATTTTTCCTCCTAATTTTTAGCATTTTCAGTTGGATTTTAATTTTTTTAGGAGAAAAAAGCTGAAATTCAAGAGCAAAAATTTTGATTTGTCATTCTCCTATTGGAAAGGGATATAGATGACATGGAATCACAATTTCATACAATCATCTCTCTTATTCTACATGTGTTTTATGTTCTCTTTTCTTTTTTATTCCATTTATTGTTTTTTCTATTTTAAAGATTAGTTGGAAGTTTTTTTTTACTATTTTTGGCAGGCTTTCTTTCTTTTGTTTTGTTTTGTTTATTTCCATTGTTTCTTCTCTGATCTGTTTTGTGGTCTTGCTATCGATTTTATCTTGTTTTCTTTTGAAAGATTTTGTTGTCGTTCCCTTCCTACTTCCTATGGGGGTGGTGAGCTCTCGGTGTTTTTAGGGGTGGCCATTTTTTCTTGGCTTATCGTGGTGTTCCTAGGCTACTTTCTCTCCTCGACGGTTGGTGCAGCTGCTTCAGTGTTTTTTTGGCCTAAGGCGTGGTGGTTCACGTTCTTTATGTGCATTTTATGTCTTTCTTTATTCTTTTTACTAATTGGGTTTCTGTTTTAATAGTTTTGTAGTTGCTCTTGTAGGTTTTGTAGGTTTTGTCTTGTTTTCTTTTTTTTTTCCCCTTTGTAAAAGATTGATCGTGGGATGACTCGCCCTTGGTGGTTAAGGGAGGAAGTTGTTTTTGGCTCATTGTGAAGGACCTTAGGTTGATCTCGTTCCGGTGGATGAAGCATCTGGCTTGGTTTTGATATGGGCTATTGGCAGTGGTTCTTCTGTTCGGTCTCCCTTACAGTTTTCCTTTATCTTGTTTTCTTTTAGCTCTTGTTTTGACTCCAGTTTGTAAATGGACTGTTCTTATTATTTTGTTCTTGTGTGATGTTCCTCTTTTGTTTTGGTAGTGTGTTTTGTGAAGTTGCTTGGTTTTGATTACTTTCCTGTTTATGTTTTTTATTGATGTTGGTTTTTTAGTCCTTTTCTTTCTGTTTTGAGTGAGGGGCTTTCTTCTTCCTTTTTCTTGTTGTTTTCTTTGGTGCTGGCCTGTGTGGTTTCTTTGGCTACGGTTGAGGGTGGTGATCGTTTTGGTTCATCCTGGTGCCTGCTTGGGCTATTCTTTCCGACGGTGAGAGTATTTGGAGCGGGTGGTTTTGCGGGGTGTGGGGAAGACTTTCTTGTTTGCGCGGTCTCCTTATTTCTGTTTTCTGTTAGGTTTTATTTTAGTCACATTTCTCTATACTAGTTTTTTTTTTTGTTGTAAAAGGACTTTGAAAGGACTGTTTAATTTTTATTGTGTTTCTTTTCTTCGTGATTTTATTTTTTTATATGATCTGCTGGGTGTTTTAATAATTTTGCTCAACTGTTTTTCCTGTTATTGGTTTACTTTTTATTTTTGGGATATTTGCAATTTTAGTTTTTGTATTAAGGCTTTGTTGCTGGTGTTTTCTTCTGGTGGCAATGGAAGGTATTCTGGCTCGTGTGTTTGGTATTTTTATTCTATTTGGTAGGGTATGTTACTGTTGTGTGTGGTGGGTTGGTTCTCGGATTGGTGTTTGTCGTTCTTTGTATACTATAGGGTCGAGGTACGATGGCTGATGATTTGCATAATTTGTTGGCTAATCTCAAGTTTTTATAATGTGAAAAAGAAAAGATGGTCTGCCAAGGCTTTACTAAATCAGATTTGCAGGGATTTGAAGCATGGGCTGTTGGAAAGTTTATGTCTAGGGAAAAGATTAATAAAAAAGCAATGTACTGAGTGCTAAAATCTCTATGGTATACTAAGGAATCAGATAATTTTGTGCCATTGACGGGTGGTCTTTTCTTGGTGAAATTTGGTTTGATTGATGATAGGGATAGAATCCTGAATTTGGCCCCTTGGAGTTTTGATCAAAACTTATTTTCCATGGTCCCATTTGTGAACGGGCAAGATATGAGCAGCTACAGTTTCATTCATGTGCCTTTTTGGGTTCGTTTTTATAATATCCCATTGGAAAAAATGGATCGCCAGGTGGCTCTTGACGTTGGGAAAGCTATATGAGAGGTTGTGGCTATCGATTGGAGGGATAAGGATAGGTGTTGGTCAGAATTTGAGAAAAGGTCTTGGGCAAACCCAGAATAAGCGTAAACAGTGAAAGATTGGGAATGGGGATGCTATTGATGAAAGTCTAGTAAGGATGGCCTGTATAAAATTATCGGAGGGAAGTTCTCCCTTCAAGGCGGTGGTTGGCGACCAGCTCCGCCCAGAGCTATGAAAATCTTTTGTTAGAACTATCGTAGGGGTAAGAACCGTGCGATAGTTCGCGAGTTGCAGCAACTTCTTGTTGTCAATGATCCCGATATTTTCTTTTTAAGTGAAACCAAGATACGTACAAATGAGTTTTAGCCTATTTGGGTTCGATGGAAAATGGATGGCTGCTTTGTTGTGGATCCAGCTGGTTGTAGAGGGGGTCTTGCCTTATTATAGAGGAATAGGGTAAGCGTGATTATTCAAAATTACTTTGAGCATCATGTGGATTTCGTGGTAAAAATGTAGGGGAATGATCAGATTCGTTTTGCGGGCTTCTGTGGTCATCCTGATCCAAATTTGAGGTATGTTTCCTAGAGCACTCTTCATAGGGTTGGGAATCTTACGAGTGGGGATTGGGTGGTGGGGGGATTTCAATGAAATTATGGATAATTCAGAGAAATTTGGTATGAGGGGTCACCCTAGAGTATTTATGGATAACTTTTGGGACGTTATGGATGATCTTGCTTTGATTGATGTTAAGCCCGATAAGGGGTGGTTTACATGGTCTAATAACCGTGAGGGTAATAAGGTGGTTAAGAAAAGACTTGACAGATTATTGGTTTCGACATCTTAGTTGGGTCGTGTTCCTTTCTTATCTGCGTAGGTGTTTCGCCAGACATGCTCGGACCATGATGCCATTCTGTTTGATACTTTGGGTAGGAAACCAATGGATGATATAAAGGATTCGATGCTTTTTTTTCAGTTTGAGGCTTATTGGGCTAAGGAGGATGAGGCTAAGGATTTGATCGAACGTGTGTGGGATCAGTGTAATGGAATGTGTTAACTGGATTTGATTACATTTGCCTTCACCTTTAGAAATGGCTATTTCGGCAGTTTAATAAAAGTAAAAATTGAATACGGAGTTTAATTAATTAATAAAAGTAGTGGGCTTAGAGGCCTTAGATTCAATAGCTTAAAAAGGGAGACCGCAACACCCACTTTTTTCATGTTTGGGCTTCTAGGAGAAATAAAAGGAACATGATTTAGGGTTTGCTTGATTTTGAGGGTAATTGGGTTTCCGATTCTAGAGGGGTCTGTTAGGTGTCTTGGGATTACTTTGATTCTCTTTTTAAGACTGAAGCTTGTGGCAACAATGAGAGGGCATTGGGCTTAATCCCTCATTGTATCACTTCCGATATGAATGGTGCTTTGGATAGTGACATGACTGATAAGGAGCTTGTCGAAACTTTCAACCAGATGGACCCTTGCAAGGCCTCGAGTATTAATGGGCTCTCGGGCCTCTTCTATAAGGAAAATTGGGGGAGTTGTTGGTAAGGATGTGCTCAAGCTTTGTCATGAGGTACTAGATGGACGTAAAGACATCAATGATATAAATGAAACTATTATTTTTGTCATTCTCAAAGTTGATCATCCCAAGGATATGACTCACTTCTGTCCTATCAGCCTGTGTAGGGTTATCTACAAGATGATTTCTAAGGTCTTAGCTAATAGATTAAAAAATGTTTTTTCGGTCTGCATCAGCCAGAACTAGAGTGCTTTTGTGCTGGGGTGTATGATTCATGATAATTTCCTCATCACTCACGAGCTTTTGCATTCCCTCTAGAGTTTTAAAAATGAGCCGAATAAAGGGTTTGTGATCAAGCTTGATATGAGTAAAGGTTATGACCGCGTTGAATGAGAATTTTTAGAGAAAGTGATGATCCGTATAGGTTTTTCTGCTTCATGGGTTACCTTGTTTATGCAACGCGTCCGATCGATGAGATATGTTGTTAAGTGTAATACGTCCCTTACGGATGTGATTATTCCCAAGAGAGGGCTTTATCAGAGAGATCCGCTTTTGCCCTATCTTTTCTTGTTTTGTATGGAAGTGCTCTCTAAGTTGCTTCTGAGGGCCCAGATGGATGGGAAGATTTGGGGGATTAGGGCCAGTCAAAATGGGCCTAAGATTAATCTTTTTTTTTTTTTTTGCAGATGATGCTCTCCTTTTTATCTGTAATAAAATGGAGGAGGTTGAGATTGTTAAGGATATCCTCCACTATTTTGAGACGATTTTTGGGCAAAAGATTAATCCTTCCAAGTCCATTGTCTACTTCAGTCTTAATACTCTAAGAGATCAAAGTGAGCAGTTGAGTGGTATCTTGGGTATGCGAGTTCTCGAGTCCATGGATAACTATTTAGGCTTGCCTTTGGTCATTGGCAAAAATAAGACGAGGGCGTTTTAACACATTATTGATCTATTTTCTCTTAGGGTAAAAGGCAAGTCTAAAAGTCTTTTATCCTATGGTGGTAAGGATATTTTCATTAAATTGGTTTTGCAATCTTTAACTACTTATGTGTTTTCGGTTTTTGTTGTTCCTAGGGGTACCTTTGATGTGATGATCTCGAGGATGAGGAGCTTTTGGTGGGAAAAAATGAACAAAGATTGTGGATGGGCGATGATGGCGTGGGACTCCCTTTGTACACCTAAGGGCATGAATGGTCTTGGTTTTAGGGACTTAAGGCTTTTCAATATTGCCCTTCTTGAGAGATAAGTATGGCAGCTCATAAACAACAAGGATACCTTACGTTATCGTGTTCTATGCTCCAAGTATATTCCGGATGGGGATGTGCTTCACTCGAAGGCTGTTGATAAGCCTTCTTTCTCTTGGATGAGTATTGTGCATGCGATTAAAGCTCTCGAGACCGGGTTTGGATGGTAAATTGGCGATGGCATGACAGCTAGGTACGGGTTCAATAGATGGGGCTTCGAGGGTCTTGATGTTAACTTGTTAAGGACTTCTTTCAGTGGCATTTGGGATGGTCTGGTGAGAGATTTATAGAGGCCTAATTCGTATGAGTAGGATGGAGATCAAGTGGAGGATCTTTATGGTGAGGGGATAAGTGTTCATATTTGTACCTTACCGATTGTTTAGCATGGTCCCCCGGATCGGATTATTTGGTTTCACAATAAGTCTGGGTGCTATTCTTCAAAATACAAGTATTCATGGCTTATCCTTAAGAAGATGGGTTTTGGTCTGCGTCGTTTGTTTTGGAGAACTATTTGGAAACTCCGTGTACTTCCCAAAATTTGTATATTTGCTTGGAGGGTTGGTCACAACTTTCTTCTGACCAATGTTAAAATAGCCTCGGTTATTCAAGGTTTCGATTGGGTTTGCCACATGTATGGGACGGGGGATGAGACTATTATCCATGCTCTTCGGGACTATCCCAAAGCCCGTGCAGTTCTTTCTTCTGGTGGGCTGGATGGTCGTTTACTTGATTCCAATTTTGAGAGTTGTATTGATTGGCTTGAGGATGCTACTTGCTTGTTGGATCTTAAGGCTTTTGAGAATCTCATTACAATCTTATGGAATGTTTAGAATAGTTACAACAATACTTTGTTTAGTGGGAAGGAGGAGGATGCTCGGTTGATTTGGGAGTGGGCAAGAACTTTGGGGGCTGATTTTAGGATTTTTAATCTGTCGCATATTGCGATGAACCCTAGACCTCCTAGATCCTATAAATGGGTTAAGCCCCAGATTGATGTCATTAAGATAAACATTGATGCGACGATTCATGATACTGTGGTTGCCATCGAGACTATTGCACGAGACAATGATGTTTTTGTCTTAGGTGGTCGTGTGGTTTACTTGGATTATAAAATGGATGTTCAGTGGGCTGAGGCAGAAGCCTTGAGAGAAGGTTTTGTTTGGGTGCGTGGCAATAATGTTGCAAGGGCCATTTTTGAGACCGACTATGCAGGGTTGGTTAACTGGTTTAGATTTCGTAGGGAAGATATCTCGATCTTCAGATTTCAGTTGAAGAATATTTTCAATCTGTTGGATTCTTCCATCGAGTTTGAGATAGAGTGGGTCGCTGGTTCAAGTAATAGGGTGGCCGATGGCCTTTGTAAACTTGCTATTGACAAACGTTGTACCTTTTCTTTTAACATGGAGTATTCGAGCGATATCCAAAGGCTTGTACTCATTGATGCTTATTAATGTTGAGGTAGTGGCTTTTGACCCCTTTTTGTTCACAAAAAAAAAAGGAAAAGAAAAGAAAAGAAAAACATTTGATTAAAAAAAATTTTAATATCAATTTGAGACAAAAATAACCTATTGTAGTACCAATTTAGAAGAAGAAAACAAATTTAAGTATCAAATTTATATTTAAGTTATTTCTTTGTTTCTAGTCTCTAATCAATCCTATAACACATTTATTCAAGCATGATACTTCTTTAGTGCATCACAGTTTATGGGATTGGGCGACTAATATCTAATTATTTCAGTAAGAATAAGAGCTCCCTATTTGGTAAAGTTGACCTTGACATTATGTTGCCAATCTCTTTTTTTCTCAACGAGGTTTAATTGTTCAAACCTTTCCTATATCCATCACGCTTCTTTCAATGGTACTTCTCTGAGGATCTTAAATTCAAATGGTAATATTGCTCCCATCCCATTAACCAATGAAAATGGAGTTGTCACGGTTGAACTTGGAATTGATGTCCGGTAAGCCTGCAACGCAACTGGAAACTTACCATGTCTTAGTAGATGTTCTTATTTGTTAGCTCTACTGCCCCCATCCATTTTGGCTAGTAATTGTGATGCTTTGTCTTAAACCGTGCATGTAATGGCCTAAATTCAAGGTTATCGGAACAGTGGTTTCGTAGCCAAAAATCTGATTTAAAGATAAATTATTTTAATATTTTTGCATGAATATTGATATGATAGGAAAATCGTATGAAAATATTGATAGAAGAATTTTACCGATTTAGTGGTTAGTTAGAAAAAGAAATTATTGAAGAAATTGGGTAAAAATAAGGTATTGAGACCTCGATCTCGTAAAACCGAGTCAAAAATAATTTTATAAATATTTATGAAATGTCAGTAATATGGTATTTAAATTTCGTTAGAAAATTTTAATGTTTGGGTAGTCAATTAAGTGAAAAGGACTAAATTGAAAAAGGTGTAAAAGTTACTAGAAGGATTAATAGCTCAATTGTTAAATGAGGAGGGACATAAATTGTAAAATAAGCCAAAAGGAGATATTTTGGGCGGCATAAGCTGAGAAAAATCAGGAGAATTACTGAAATAATGGTAAAATGGGAAAATAAAAAATTTTACTAACATAAAAATGGGACCAAATTGGAATATCTAGAATTTTCTTCATATTTTCTTCATTATCATCAGCCAAAAACGTCCTAGGGGTTTATTCAAGCTGGTACTTCATAATTTTTGCACCAAATGAGTTAATCCTTGCCTTTTTCTTGTAATTTTTGTGTTTCTAAGACTTTTACAACTATGTCCTATTACTAAATTCATTAGTTTTTGATTTTATGAATGAAATTGAAGCTTGCTATGAATATGTGCTGGAAGTTTATGATGAAATAGCATGAAATTGAAGCTTTAATTTATTTATGAGATGATTTTATTAGGTAATTTCAATAGAAAATGATTTGTAGGACCTAATTGTGAAAAAGTTTGGAATTAAAGTCTAGTGCTAAAATTCTGATTTCCAAAGGTTATAAACTAGTTTAAAGTGATAGAATAAAGTGTTAATTGAAAAAAATCAGCTCAATTGAGAGGTTAATTGAGAAGGGATGAAATTATCATTTATTGAAAGCTTAGGGGAAAAATGGTAATTAACATCATGCACTAAAACAGTTTTGGACAGCAGCAGTAGTCCAACTTTGAAAAATCACCAAAAATTGTATAGATCGAATTAGAGGATGAATAAAATATAAAATTAAATGTTATTGAGTTTAGTTTCTTATAAAAGAAACGGTATAAGCAATGGAATTGTAAATCCTGAGATATAATAGATTTTGTGAGACAAGGGCAGAATGAATTCGGGTTCCCCTGTTCTGAATTTGGAAAATCATAAAAAATTGGAAAAAACTAATTAGGGGATTAAATTTATATGTTTAAAATATTTAATGAGTCTATTTTCAAAAGAAACAAATAAGAACATCATCCAAATTCTGTACAATGAGATAATTAATTTTAAGTGAAGAGGGGTCAGAACTGTCAAACAGTGAAATAGGGGAAATTTTAAAGAATAAACTGTACTTATTGGGTAAACCAAAAATTCTAAAAATTTTATGGTAAGAATATATGTGAGTCTAGTTTTGGGGAAAATTAGCGGATCTTAATTTGAAGTTCCGTAGCTCAGGATATAAATAATTTAGTGACTGTGACTCAATTAGACAGCTTTGAATGCACTATAAATAATAATGGAATTATAGAGAATGTTACATATGAACATGAAATGTATTAGATTAATGATTAAATTTATTTATTTAGATCCAAAAAAGTCAATACGAAGCTAGATCGAGGAAAAGAAAAAGTTCAGGATTAGTAGATTTTTTTTTACGAACAAGTATCGAGGTAAGTTCGTGTAACTTGAATTATATTCTTAAATGCTTGAAATGTTTGTTATTGATGTGAATATGATTTGAATGTTAATTGTATGAAAATTGATGAAACATTGATATATTTGATAAAATGGGGAAGAAACCTCGGTTGAATGGAAGGAAAAATCGATGGATCTTTGAAAAGGAATTGACGGTAAAAAGGATCTAGCTCGGACGAGTGATCCTATTCTGATCTAGCCCTCTCGAAGAATATGTGGAAAATGGATTTAGCCCGGACAGGTAATCCGAATTAGGGTCTAAATTTAGCCTGGACTAGTAATTCAGATCGAAGCTCATTAGAGTAATTGTCATTGCAGGGGATTTAGCCTGGACTGGTAATCCCGACAATACTCTATGAGTTTATATTATAGGGGATTTAGCCTGGACTGGTAATCCCGCTGTAAGGGTGAGGTTCGCGGGAGTGTGCTCTCTAAAATGGAAATGTGCGCACATGAATATGAATTGACGGACCCGGATCTGTACACTAAAGTGTACCCTTGAAAATCCATCGAAATTCCAAGTAGTTCAACAGGATAAATATGGAAAAATAACAAGGGAATGGAAATCATGGTATTGATGAGCTCATCAATCATGGTATATATTATTGATACATGGAAATTATTGGACTAATTTGAATGTTGAGTTTGTGCATGATAGGGGAATAATGTATTGAATGGGTGTACGAATGTTTATTGCATTGTATTGAAAATATTAGGTAAGTATAATTCTTGTTACATGAACTTACTAAGCACAAAGTGCTTACCCTGTTTCTTTTTCCCCTGTTTTGTAGTGTTAAGAGCTCAGAGGTCGGATTCGATTAGAGACGTATCACAATATCAACCTCAAGATCTCGGTATATAAAGAAATTTTATTTTGGAAATCAATGGCATGTATAAGCTAGTAAAGTAAATGTAAATGTGAAATGAATGTATGGTTAGCTATTGGTATGGCTAACAAATTTTGGTTTTGGTATGTGATGAGGTTATCTTATGAATACGTTAAATCTATCTTTAAAATATGCTGAAATGGACTGGTTGTGTTGGATTGGTCTCGGTTTAAAATTGCAGGGAAGATTAGATATTTATAAATGGGTTATATTGAGTTCAAAAAAATAACTTTGGGATTTTACGAAAAATTTCTTATGGTTTCGATTTAATCCCGGTTTGGTCTCGATGTATGTTTTGGGCTTCAGAGGCCCATCCAAGGTACGTCATGACATGTTTCGATAAATGAATAGTATTTAACTTGTAATAACAAAAAATTTATTCTATGAAATCTGGTAACGCCTCATACCCTATTCTAGCGACAAATACGGGTAAGGGGTATTGTTAGAGTATACCCAAAGATCAATCATGAGATGGTTGTAATAACATACTTGATTTATCATGTTTATTAATATAAGGCGTTACCATTATTATTTCAGTTTCTTTTCTGTGTGTATAAATAAACTGTTTTATAATAATGTCCTGAGAATAATATGATTATTCTTAAAAGTTCCTTAGTCAAGTATTATTGTTGGATAGGACAGCGATGATGCATTAAGACTAACATGTAGTTGATTGATGATAAAGAGTTGTCATTGATATAGAATGTCAAAATCAATGCATGAATATGTGTGTTAGAGAACAACATATTGGATTGACCCATTATGAGTATGTTTCTTGGATTATTATGTAACTGTCACGACATTACTCATAGTGATTAATATGTATATGATCCTCAGACTTAAGATTATCATAATTCCAACATCGTGAGTAGTATATTTTGATACAGTCAAACGTACACCGTAACTGGTTGTTCTATAAAGGCTGATGTTGGATATACCACAATCTATGTAGAGGAATATGGTTGGTCGATATAGAATAAGTCCCTCCTACATAATAGGAGTAATATCTTAGGCCACTTGATTAAGTGAGACTAGAAATGAATGGCCATGCTCAAATAAGTTGATATGAGATGTCATACTTATTTGTATATCGTAGTCTACTTAAGATATCAAGAAACATGGAATGGACTATGCAAGTGTGACTATTCCATGACTTGTGTCCAATCCAGAGATAAAGGACTTAAGGATTATTGCATAAAAGGTTAATCATAAAAAGGTTATGTTGAATCATGATTTCTTGTGAGTTAGGTAGCAATGATGCATTGCTGGATGCCACTCATTGTTTGTAACATTGGAATCGTTCTAGTATTCACTACACCAAAACAGGCTTTTAGCGGCCTTTTTTAGGCCTTTAGCAGTGCTTTTTAGCGCCACTAAATGCATTTGGAAGCGCCGCAAAAAATGCCGCTAACGACAACATCGCTAACGTTTGCAGCGTTTACAGAAATAAACGCCGCTAAAGGTCATGTTCTTTAGCGGCGCTTAAAAACAAAACGCCGCTAAAAAACATGTTCTTTAGCGGCGCTTTACCCATAAACGCCGCTAAAGAACATGATCTTTAGCAGCGCTTTTATCACAAACGCCACTAAAGAACATGATCTTTAGCGGCGCTTTTATCACAAACGCCGCTAAAGAACATGATCTTTAGCGGCGCTTTTATCATAAACGCCGCTAAAAGTACGATTCTTTAGCGGCATTTTTGGGAAAACGCCACAAATTTTGGCAAAATTGTATCATCCGATTTTTCATCCATATGCAATCCTTCTTATAACATAAAACCCAACCAAAAACGGCAAATTTAAATGATACTTCAAATTCAATGAAAGATATATGATATAAATTGATAACTGAATTAAAATCCAAAAGTTAGAACTCAAGTTATCGTAAATATTAAAGTAAAAATAAAAATTTAGAATCAAAACTAAAATAAATAATACATATGAGAAACATATTAACTAGTTGAACATGCCTATGACTATACACATTGCAAGGTAAAAAAAAAAATACAATGTGCTTCTCTGTTTTCTTTGCCCCAACATTGATATGCTCCACTCCATGTATTAGGTTGTATGCGATCATAACTGAAGACAAAAAAAAGTTGAACATAAAATCAAAGTAGATTTAGAATACATGAATGCATTACAAGAATATTATCATGTGCAGCAAATACACGTGTGCAAGAAGTAGAGAATAAACCTATTTGAAAGTGGTGCTGTGAATGCCAAAATTGAGGGAAGATGATCTAAAACCCCTGCCAAAATAAGAAAAGTTACAATTTACTTGGGGACAAACGTTGCCAACATGCCATGTTTATTTGCAATAGCCCTAACAACTTCGCGCATGAAAATCAAGTTGTCAGCAGCATATGTACAAGCAGTGTACCCCAAAGCCATTTCATACTGACCATTTCCAGCTTCTGCATGCATCTGTAAATTTTGAAAGCTAAAGTAAGCCAGGAGAATCAAGTAATTATAATAATTGAGAATAAAGTTTCTAGCCTTTCATTATAATAATTGAGAAAAAAAAGTACGTGCTGTAAGAATGGTATCACAGAGGCAATGAAAGAGGAAGCATGAGAAAAAGGTACCTACTGCAAGAATGGTATTGCCAGCTCTAGAACTTCAAAAACAAAAAGGGAAGCGAGTAGAGGAAATGAAAGAGGAAGCACTCAGGCTAATAGCATTACCTACTTGGGGTTTCACAGAAAAAATTATCACATCACTAGCATCCACAACCTGCTTCCATATATCCATAACTTGGATTAGAAACAAAATAAAAATAAGAACACCATATTATTAAAACTAAACAGCATAACAATCTTAAAGGATGATTATTTCTATTCTCTTTTTTTCTTTAATTAAGTCTTCAGTGAAATCTTTTCACTTCCTTCCAATTCCACATACAAACAAAACTAACAGAACACATGTTTTTGCTATTTGTTTTCCACTTTGTAAAGAACTAAAATATGTATATGCAAATGGTGAAAAGCAAAATAAAAGTAAGTCAAATAGTCAAAACCAACTTGGTTCTTTGTTTGTTATGCTAAAATAAAAGTAAGTCAAATAGTCGAAACTAAATATCATCATCAGAAACTAGCTCTAAATTTCATTCATCTTCTCTTGAAAAGTTTTTAACTTTTAAGAGTTAACTATGTTTTTATATAATAAAATTAGATCAATAATTAATTAAAAAACTCATTTATTATATTTTATTATGTTTTTCTTTTAAAAGCCAAAATAAATAAAAAAATTAAACCTGCGGTGGTGGCTGAGGCGGTAATGGCCATTTGCGCTGTGCCTTAGCGCCTAGGTGCTCACCTTGACATCACTGATATATATAAAGCCATTTGCATTCATCAACAAGATCAAGCAAAGAGGATAGTCATCTTACCATCCACAGCATCATGAGAAGTAGGGATCTGTCCACTATGGCTAATCCAAAACCCAAGTCGCTCTTCTGCAATATCATCTTCCACGCCATACACTTTGGCTCTTCTCCAGAAATACGTTAACCAAGCCTATAACAGTTACAATTTATAAGCACAAGAATTCTGACATAAAAGCAACCTTCTTCAGCAAGAGAAGCACTAGTGCAGAGCTAATTTACCATGATGCCAGAACACTACTAAATTTACTAATAAATTCAAATTTTGCAGATATCACTATCTAACTTATTTCTAACAGATGGAATTGTAGAAGTTGAAGAATTGGTGGCAAAGTAGTTTATATAAAAGAAAAGATTGAGAACTGTTTCTTCAGGAGGAAAATTTTACTGAATACAACCTAAAAGATGCTAGTGTTTGCACAAAAGTAAATGAAAATTTTGGCATCCTTTAAGGAGTTAATTGAGGCAAAACACAAATAGATTAAGTACATCGAACTAAATTGATTACTCATAAAAAAACTTGCAGAGAGATAAAGCAAACCTGAGACGGATTGACTATCAAACTCTTCCGATCACTATCAAACTCGTGCAAACCCAAAACATTAAACCTGCATGACCCAAAACAATTTTATTCAACAATGAAAACTTAATATAAATGAAGTCCAGGAGTACAACCAGCATTCCTTTAATACGATTATATACTATATAGTATATATACACTTTTCTTCTCCCAAAGCAAGAGAATTTTCAATGCCAGTCCCTAAATATTACAATATCCAAACCTCCAAGTGTCTTGAAATTTTAAAAAAAAAAAAAAGGAAAGAAAAATGATGATACTAAATTCAAATAGGTATTTACATACATTTCACCTACCTCAGTACTTCGTATATATGTAAAGATTAACATAAAAAAATGCCAATAACCTCAAACAATATAAAACTATGATTAATCCATGAAAAATAAAGTTCATAGAAGTCGATCAAGCCCTCTTCCCAAGAAATACTAGTTATTTTCACTTGTGCAGATTAAGAATGTAGTTTTCAAACCATCACTTTATTGTTGCAAAAGTAGTATAGGAAGCTTCTCCAAAGGAAATATATATACTGACTATCCAGAAAAATAAAGGAAATTCACATGCCTGCTTCATGGTATAATATGTTCCAAAAAATTTTGACCCTCCAGAAGTTCCTATCACAATTAAAGCACTCTGTCCAAGCATTTACAGTAAATACCGACACCAAAAACTCAAAACAAATCTAGTAGCAATTCCTGTATTGATGCTGGCAGAGGTTATCACAATATAATGATACAACAGAAATGGTGGAAACAAAACCAAGACGATAGAAATCAACCTTCAAAGATGCTAATTCCCTAAGGCCTATTTCAACTGAAAGCATACTCTCAATATTTCCTTCTCCAGTCAGATCATTCAGATCCCGGACAATTTTGATCCGGTCGAATGTCCACCACCTGTAACAGTTCTAAAATTTAATAGGTCAAAATAATATATATTAAAAAGAAAGAGGGATTAAACGGGATGTAGTCAGAAAATGAACAAAACGACGACCACCTGTAGCCTTTTGTCCAGCTGAGACAACAACTTCAAATGGAAGAGGAGCCAATGCCGACCAGTATTCATGCTTTGACACTGCTATATCTGCACATATGCCTGGAAAATCTAGTAGCAATTGCAGAAAAAGCAAATCCTATCAGGTTAATAAACAATAAAATGCAAACTCCATCACCAAGGGAACAAAATAAAAAGACTAAGCAGTACTGGGGAATCAGTTTCTGGGGAATCGATTTAGGGAGATTTCTGGGGATGGGGGGAATCGAAAAAAAAAAGAGGGAAAAATAATATTTCATTTGAAATATTGGGATAAAAAATATGAGAAACAGTCTGAGATGTATGCAAAAAGAGGGAGAGAGGGGAAGATGGTGATGAAGACCGTGGTGGAAGAGAGAAACACTCAGGTGTTTTGAGGATACCAATTTTAGGGGGGAAAATTTAGGGGTTTCAGGGGGAAATTTTGGGATAAAAAGGCGTAAAAATTTGGGGAAATTTTTTATAAATTGATTTATTTTTTGCGGCGTTTTTATAGAAAACGCCGCTATTACTTACCTTTAGCGGCGCTTCTTATAAAGCGCCGTAAAATTTTTTCATTTTGAACAAAACGACGCTGTTTTGCTATTCTAAATTTTTTTATTTTTTTATAAGTTGATTTATTTTTTGCGGCGTTTTTATAGAAAACGCCGCTATTGCTTACCTTTAGCGGCGCTTCTTATAAAGCGCCGCAAAATTTTTTCATTTTGAACAAAACGACGCCGTTTTGCTATTCTAAATTTTTTTTAGGATTTTTATATATTGATTTATTTTTGCGGCTTTTTTATAGAAAACGCCACTATTGCTTACCTTTAGCAGCGCTTCTTATAAAGCGCCGCAAAATTTTTTCATTTTGAACAAAACGACGCCGTTTTGCTATTCTAAAATTTTTTTATTTTTTTTATAAGTTGATATATTTTTTGCGGCGTTTTCTATAAAAACGCCGCTATTGCTTACCTTTAGCGGCGCTTCTTATAAAGCGCCGCAAAATTTTTTCATTCCTTTAGCAGCGCTTCTTATAAAGCGCCGCAAAATTTTTTCATTTTGAACAAAACGACGCCGTTTTGCTATTCTAAAATTTTTTTATTTTTTTTATAAGTTGATTTATTTTTTGCGGCGTTTTTATAGAAAACGCCGCTATTGATTACCTTTAGCGGCGCTTCCTATAAAGCGCCGCAAAATTTTTTCATTTTGAACAAAACGACGCCGTTTTGCTATTCTAAAATTTTTTTATTTTTTTTATAAGTTGATTTATTTTTTGCGGCGTTTTTATAGAAAACGACGCTATTGATTACCTTTAGCGGCGCTTCTTATAAAGCGCCGCAAAATTTTTTCATTTTGAACAAAACGACGCTGTTTTTGCGGCGTTTTTGTTTTTATTTCATATCATTTTTTATAAGTTAGAATTATCTAAATTAAATAATTACCTATATATCCATATCATTTTTATTTCATTTTTATTTTTGTATTTTTTTCTTATAATTTGGTCCTCTCCAAAATAAATAATTATACATAAATATCCATATCAATCTATTACTTTTTTTAACTTATTTATTAATTCTATTTAAACTAATTTAAATATATCAAATGGTTTAGATTACATTTTTTTAAATATAAAAGCATTAATTAATTGTATAAAATTTTATCATTTAACAAATCTCAAGTAAACCTTAACCTTAAACCCTCTAAATTAACCATTCAATACATATAAAATCTATCTATTATATATCTCTTAAATAATTTAAACTATACTCATAATTTCAATATATTTGATTAATTATTATTATCTATTTTACAATTATATAAGAATATATTTAAAATATAAATTAAAAAAATAATTAATCTAAACTCAAAACCTTAACTCGACCCTTGAATCCCTAAACCTTAAATCCCTAACTCTTAACCCCTAACATCTAACCCCTAAACCCCTAACCCCTAAACCTTAAATCCCAACCCTTAAACCATAATCCCTAATTCATAACCCCTAAATCCATACTCCCTAAACTTTAAAATATGAACTCCTAAATCGGCTTTAAATCTTAAATTAATCATACACCCTAAACTAAAAACCCTAAACAAATTTATTATTATCTCTTTTACAATTATATAAAAACATATTTAAAATATAAATTAAAAAATAATTAATCTTAACCCAAAACTCTAACTCGACCCCTGAATCCCTAACTTTTAATCCCTAAACCCCTAACCCTCTAGCCTCTAACCCCTAAACCTTAAATCCCAACCCCTAATCCATAATCCCTAAACCCATACTCCCTAAACCTTAAAATATGAACTCCTAAACCGGCCTTAAATCTTAAATAAATCATATACCCTAAACCAAAAACCCTAAACAATTTTATTATTATCTCTTTTACAATTATTTTAAATAATAATATTTTAAATTTTCCATGTGTTTTATTTCAAATTATTTCTACGTGTCATAATTTTTTTCTGAAGATTTTAAATATTCAATTAGAAATAAATTGAATTTTATTTAATATGAATAAACCAATTAAGATAAAATATTTTTAGCGGCGCTTTTAAAAAAATGCCGCTAAATCCCCGAAAGCTCAGAAAACGGCGTCGTTGGGCTTAGGTTTTTTTGCGGCGCTTTTCCAAAAACGCCGCTAAAGCCCTAGGCATTAGCGGCGCTTTACCAAAAACGCCGCTAAATCCCTGAAAGTTCTGAAAACGGCGTCGTTGGGCTTAGGTTTTTTTGCGGCGCTTTATAAAAAACGCCGCTAAAGCCTTAGGCATTAGCGGCGCTTCCTTAAAAACGCCGCTAAATCCCCGAAAGCTTAAAAAACGGCGTCGTTGGGCTTAGGTTTTTTTGCGGCGCTTTCCCAAAAATGCCGCTAAAACCCCGAGCATTAGCGGCGCTTTCTTAAAAACGCCGCTAAATCCCCGAAAGCTCAGAAAACGGCGTCGTTGGGCTTAGGTTTTTTGCGGCGCTTTCTCAAAAACGCCGCTAATGCTTATTTGTAGTGGCGTTTTCCATAATGTGCCGCTAATGATCGATCATTAGCGGCGTTTTTTATCCAAACGCCGCTAAAAGCCTGTTTTGGTGTAGTGATTACTGCTAACGTTATAGGAACCTACAGGGTCACACCCTATAGTTGAAATAAAGGGAATAAACCATGGTTGGTATTGTGTTTGGTTGTCGCTTGAATTAAATTAATTATAGAATTAATTTAATTGGGAAATCAAATATCCAACACATTATGTACAAGGTTGTTGTACGCATAATGAGAACATGGATTTGGTTAGTATATAAGTTCAAATAAATATATGGTTTACCGAAATTATATTATAATTAATGTAATTATAATTTTCGGTTTAAAATATTATTATATTTATTTAATTTCTACAAACCCTAAAAAAAAGAGTTATATAAGAATCCCATTTTTCCTTTGCTTGGGTCTAGCAGCCATTAAAGGAAATTCTTTTCAAAAGGTTTTGGGGATTTTTTTCCGTTTATAATCAACAGGGTGGATTACGTAGAGGCCGGGATCACGATAGATTACGGCTTGGTTCAACAGCAGATCAGACTACTCATTGTTGAGGCGTTGCTGTCTACTCTGAAGAAACATTAGGAAATTTCGCAACCTTTTCACCCCGATTCGTTCCTCACACATGGATCCGTGGTTGGGATCGCCGAATTATTTTTTTTCGCTGTGCCATAGGGGTGTCGGCGATCCAATAGGTATTACATTTGTTGGTATCAGAGCTACGATTTAGCCGGTTCTCGGGCCGACGTAGCAAATACGGGATTAGCTATACATGCCATTTAAATTATTATTGATAGTGTGATATCTCCTGACCATTTGAAATGTAATTTTCTTATTATAAATGCCTGCCGACCGAGCTCAAACCGAGGAAGCTGGGAGTCATGCTTCCGCTACAGAGCAAAGAGAAGTTAAAGCTACTAGTAGTATAAGGTTTGAGACAAGGGACCAAAGTGAAGAGGCTAAAATGGCCTTCTATCAAATGATGAATGAATGGTTTACTCAGTATATAAGAACTAACCCTGTAGTGCAGCAAACTCAAGCTCCTCCTCTTCTTCTACCGATTCTCAAGATTCCACAGGGTACAGGTATTGAATCTATCAAAAAAGGGAAAGCTCCGTTTGATAAAATCAGAAAATATGGGGCAGAAGAATTTAGAGTTGCAGTTGATGATGATCTCGAACGGGCTGAATTTTGGTTAGAGAATACTATTCGGGTTTTGGAGGAATTATCTTGCACACTAGAAGAGTGTCTGAAATGTGCAGTATGATTGCTAATAGATACAGCTTACCACTGGTGGAATACTAATGTTTCAGTTGTTCCAAAAGAAGAAATTACATGGGAATTCTTTAAGACCGAGTTCAGAAAGAAATATATCAGTCAGAGGTTGCTCGATCAGAAGAGAAAAGAATTTCTTAAGCTGAAACAGGGTAACAGATCAGTATCTGAGTATGAAAGAGAATTTGTCCGATTGAGTAAATATACTCGGGAATGGGTACAATCAGAAGCTGAAATGTGTAAACAATTCGAGGAAGGGTTGAATGAAGAAATTAACCTACTAATTAGAATTCTTGAAATTCGAGAGTTTGCTACATTGGTAGAGCGAGCTTATAAAGCAGAAGAATTGAGCAAAGAAAAGAAACAGGCTGAGAGGGAAGCTCGAATTATTAGTAAAAGATCAATGGAAAAATCCTAGTTTTCTACCTCAAAGAAATTAAAGAAATACCAGGATCGCTCTACCTCAGCTACTAGTATTTGGGTAGAGAGCGAGGTTTTCAATGCACTAATCCAAGACCTTCCACTCCATCAGTGACCAGTGTTGGCAGTGTTGGTACCCCTAAGTCGAGATGCCAGTACTGTAATAAAACTCATTTTGGTGAATGCCGATTAAAGAGGGGGGCTTGTTACTGATATGGTTCTTTCGATAATTTTCTTAGAGATTGTCCAGAAAGGGGTGAAAAAGAAGTTGAACAGACATCAAAGCCGAGTAATCTAGTTTCGAGGGGTAGACCACCTCGACCATCTGGTAATGTCAGTGGTAGCCGAGGAGCTACGAAAGATACTGCAGGCAGGCCTGAGGCACGAGCACCTGCTAAGACATATGTCATCCGTGCTAGAGAAGATACATCAGCACCCGATGTTATTACTGGTACATTTTCTTTACTTAATAATGATATTACTGCATTGATTGATCCTGGTTCTACACATTCATACATATGCACAAAATTAGTATTTGTTAAAAATTTATCTGTTGAACCTACTAAATTTGTGGTTAAAGTCTAGAACCCCCTGGGCCAGTTTGTGATGGTGGATAAAGTTTATAAAAATTGTCCACTGATGGTAAAATGTATTTATTTTTCGGTTGACTTGATGTTATTACCTTTTGATGAGTTCGATGTAATATTGGGTATGGATTGGCTAACTCAACATGATGCAGTAGTAAACTGTAAACAGAAATATATTGTTCTGAAGTGTCAGAATGGAGAATTACTTCAGGTTAAATCTGATCATACAGAGGAATTATCTAATGTGATTTCGGTTATGACAGCTTAGAGGTGTGTTAAAAAAGGGTATGATGCTTATTTGGTATATGTGTTAGACACTAAGGTATCTGAGTCAAAAATACAAGCAGTGCCAGTTGTATGTGAATTTTTTGATGTGTTTCCAGAGGAATTACTGGGGTTGCCACCAGAAAGAGAAGTGAAATTTTTTATAGATCTGATTTCGGGAACTACTCCAATCTCCATAGCTCCGTATTGTATGGCTCCTACGGAATTAAAAGAGTTAAAGACACAGTTGCAAGAACTTGTTGACAGGGGTTTTGTTCGACCAAGTCATTCATCTTGGGGTACTCCGGTTCTATTTGTGAAAAAGAAGGACGGGTCCTTAAGATTATGTATTGATTACCGACAACTCAACAAAGTAACTGTAAAGAATAAGTACTCATTGCCTCGGATTGATGATTCGTTTGACCAGTTGAAGGGTGCCACTGTATTTTCAAAGATTGATCTCTGATCGGGTTATTATCAGCTACGAGTAAAAGAGCTAGATGTGCCAAAGACAGCTTTTAGAACCAGGTATGGGCATTATAAGTTTCTGGTTATGCCGTTTGGGCTGACTAATGCACTTGCAGTATTTATGGACCTGATGAATCAGATATTCAGACCGTACTTAGACAGGCTCATGGTAGTTTTTATTGATGATATCTTGGTCTATTCCCGAGATAAAAATGAGCATGCAGAACATTTGAGAATTGTGTTGCAAATTCTGCAAGAGAAGCAGCTATATGCTAAATTCAGTAAATATGAAATTTGGCTTCGAGAAGTGGGTTTTCTCAGACAAATTGTATCTGCAGAAGGCATCAGGGTAGATCCAAGTAAAATCTCAGCTATTGTCAATTGGAGTCCACCGAAAAATATATCTGAAGTTAGAAGTTTCTTAGGTTTAGCTGGTTATTATCGGAGATTTGTACAGGGGTTCTCTATGATAGCTTCTCCGATGACCCGTTTATTACAGAAAGATGTTAAATTCAAATGGACTAATAAAGGCCAGCAGAGTTTCGATCGATTGAAAGATTTGTTAACGAAAGCACCTGTGTTGGTACAGCCTGAACCGGGTAAAGAATTTATTATTTATAGTGACGCATCATTAAATGGTTTAGGTTGTGTCTTGATGCAAGAAGGTAAAGTTATAGCCTATGCTTCGAGACAACTTAAGACACATGAAAGAAATTACCCGGTGCATGATATTGAATTACCTGCTATTGTATTTGCATTAAAAATATGGCGACATTACTTGTATGGTGAGAAATGTCATATTTATAATGATCATAAAAGTCTGAAATATCTGATGACACAGAAAGATCTGAATTTGAGACAGTGTAGGTGGCTTGAATTGATAAAGGACTATGATTTGATTATTGATTACCATCCGGGTAAGGCTAATGCTGTTGTTGATGCTTTAAGTCAAAAATCTCTGTTTGCTTTAGGAGCTATGAATGCCCAATTGTCTTTGGTTGATGATGGTTCAGTCGTAGCTGAGTTGAGAGTTAAACCGATATTTTTACAACAAATATATGAAGCTTAGAAAAATGAAGAGAAGCTACAAGCTAAACGGGTACAATGTGAGTCAGGTAATGATTCAGAATTTTAGATTGGGACTGATGGTTGTTTATTATTCAGAGGTAGAGTATGTGTACCGAAGAATTCAGAGCTTGTACAAAAGATTTTACACGAGGCACACAGTGGTATTATGTCCGTACATCCGGGAGGTAATAAAATGTATAATGATTTGAAGAAGATGTACTGGTGGCCAGGTATGAAACGTGATATTTCTGAGTTTGTATAAAGATGTCTGATATGTCAACAGGTTAAAGCAGAACATCAGGTACCTTCGGGATTGCTCCAGCCAGTTACTATACCGGAATGGAAATTGGAAAGAATTACTATGGATTTTGTGTCGGGATTACCATTGTCACCGAAGAAGAAAGATGTCATTTGGGTGATCGTTGATCGATTAACAAAATCAGCACATTTTATCCCGGTACGTATGGATTATTCTCTAGATAAATTGGCTGAATTGTATATATCTGAGATTGTCAGGCTATATGGAGTGCCAATCTCCATTATCTCTGATAGAGATCCCAGATTTACGTTTCGTTTCTGGGACAAATTGCAAGAAGCCTTGGGTACTCAATTACATTTCAGCAATGCATTTCATCCTCAGACAAATGGCCAACCTGAGCGTGTAATTCAGGTATTGGAAGATATGCTCCGATGTTGTATATTAGAGTTTGAAGGTAATTGGGAGAAGTATCTACCTTTGATTGAATTTGCTTACAATAACAGTTATCAGTCCAGTATTAAAATGGCTCCGTATGAAGCTTTGTATGGTAGAAAATGTAGAACACCGTTATATTGGACAGAGCTCAGTGAAAAGAAGATACATGGGGTTCATTTGATTCGTGAAACAGAAGAAAAAGTAAAGGTGATTCGGGATAGTCTAAAAGCAGCTTCCGATCGTCAGAAGTCATATGCCGATCTTAAATGAAAAGAGATTGAATTTCAAGTGGGTGATAAGGTATTCCTAAAAGTGTCTCCTTAGAAGAAAGTTCTCCGGTTCGGTCGAAAGGGTAAATTGAGTCCAAGATTTATCGGGCCATATGAAATCATAGAAAGAATTGGACCGGTCGCTTATTGATTAGCATTACCACCAGAACTCGATAAAATTCATAATGTTTTTCATGTATCTATGCTACGACCGTATCAATCAGATCTTTCACATGTTATTTCTCCATCAGAAGTGGAGATTCAGCCAGATATGACTTACAGTGAAGAACTAGTAAAGATATTAGCACGGGAAATAAAGGAGCTTAGAAATAAAAAGATAAATTTGGTGAAAGTATTATGGCAAAATCATGGGATTGTGGAAGCGGCATGGGAACCGGAGGAGGCAATGAGGAAACAGTACCCGAACCTCTTTACTGGTAAGATTTTCAAGGACGAAAATCCTTAAAGGGGGGAAAGTTGTAATGGCCTAAATTCAAGGTTATCGGAACAGTAGTTTCGTAGCCACAAATCCAATTTAAAGATAAATTTATTTTAATATTTTTGCATAAATATTGATATGATAGGAAAATTGTATGAAAATATAGATAGAAGAATTTTACCGGTTTAGTGGTTAGTTAGAAAAAGAATTATTGAATAAATTGGGTAAAAATAAGGTATCGAGACCTCAATCTCGTAAAACTGAGTCAAAAATATTTTTATAAATATTTATGAAATGTCAGTAATATGGTATTAAAATTTCGTTAGAAAATTTTAATGTTTGGGTAGTCAATTAAGTGAAAAGGACTAAATTGAAAAAGGTGTAAAAGTTACTAGAAGGATTAAATAGCTCAATTGTTAAATGAGGAGGCACATAAATTGTAAATAAGCCAAAAGGAGATATTTTGGGCGGCATAAGCTGAGAAAATCAGGAGAATTAGTGAAATAAGGGTAAAATGGGAAAATAACAAATTTTACTAACATAAAAATGGGACCAAATTGGAATATCTAGAATTCTCTTCATATTTTCTTCATTATCATCAGCCAAAAATGCCCTAGGGGTTTATTCAAGCTGTTACATCATAATTTTTCACCAAGTGAGTTAATCCTTGCCTTTTTCTTGTAATTTTTGTGTTTCTAAGACTTTTACAACTACGTCCTATTACTAAATTCATTAGTTTTTGATTTTATGAATGAAATTGAAACTTTCTATGAATATGTGCTGGAAGTTTATGATGAAATAACATGAAATTGAAGCTTTAATTTATTTATGAGATGATTTTATTAGGTAATTTCAATAGAAAATGATTTGTAGGACCTAATTGTGAAAAAGTTTGGAATTAAAGTCTAGTGCTAAAATTCTGATTTCCAAAGGTTATAAAGTAGTTTAAAGTGATAGAATAAAGTGTTAATTGAGAAAAATCAGCTCAATAATTGAGCAGGGATGAAATTATCATTTATTGAAAGCTTAGGGGGAAAATGGTAATTAACATCATGCACTAAAACAGTTTTGGACAGCAGCATTAGTCCAACTTTGAAAAATCACCAAATATTGTAGAGATCGAATTAGAGGATGAATAAAATATGAAATTAAATCTTATTGAGTCTAGTTTCTTATAAAAGAAACGGTGTAAGCAATGGAATTCTAAATCATGAGATATAATAGATTTTGTGAGACAAGGTCAGAATGAATTCAGGTTCCCCTGTTCTGACTTTGGAAAATCATAAAAATTGGAGAAAAATAATTAGGGGCTTAAATTTATATGTTTAAAATAATTAATGAGTCTATTTTCAAAAAAAAAAAAACGAGAACATCATCTAAATTCTGTACAATGAGATAATTAATTTTTAGTGAAGAGGGGTCGGAACTGTCAAACAGTGAAACAGGGGAAATTTAAAGAATAAACTGTACTTATTGGCTAAACCAAAAATTCTGAAAGTTTTATGGTAAGAAGATATGTGAGTCTAGTTTCGGGAAAAATTAGCGGATCTTAATTTGGAGTTCCGTAGCTTAAGATATAAATAATTTAGTGACTATGACTTAATGAGACAACTTTGAATGCACTATAAATAATAATGGAATTATAGAGAATGTTACATATGAACATGAAATGTATTAGATTAATGATTAAATTTATTTATTTAGATCCAGAAAATTCAAATACGAAGCTAAATCGAGGTAAAGAAAAAGTTTGGGATTAGAATATTTTTGTTTACGAACAAGTATCGAGGTAAGTTCGTGTAACTTGAATTATATTCTTAAATGCTTGAAATGTTTGTTATTGATGTGAATATGATTTGAATGTTAATTGTATGAAAATTGATGAAACATTGATATATTTGATAAAAAGAGGAAGAAATCCCGGTTGAATGGAAGGAAAATTCGATGGATCTTTGAAAAAGAATTGACGGTAAAAAGGATTTAGCCCAGACGGGTGATCCTATTCTGATCTAGCCCTCCCAAAGAATATGTGGAAATGGATTTAGCCCGGACGGGTAATCCGAATTAGGGTCTGAATTTAGCCTGGACTGGTAATTCAGATCCAAGCTCATTAGAGTAATTGTCAATGTAGGGGATTTAGCCTGGACTGGTAATCCCGACAATACTCTATGAGTTTATATTATGGGGGATTTAGCCTGGACTGGTAATCCCACTGTAAGGATGAGGTTCGCGGGAGTGTGCTCTCTAAAATGGAAATGTGCACACATGAATATGAATTGATGGACCCAGATCTGTACACTAAAGTGTACCCTTGAAAATCCATCGAAATTCCAAGTAGTTTAACGGGATAAATATGGAAAAATAACAAGGGAATGGAAATCATGGTATTGATGAGCTCATCAATCATGGTATATATTATTGATACATGGAAATTATTGGACTAATTTGAATGTTGAGTTTGTGCATGATAGGGGAATAATGTATTGAATGGGTGTATGAATGTTTATTACATTGTATTGAAAATATTAGGTAAGTATAATTCCTTTTACATGAACTTACTAAGCACAAAGTGCTTACCGTGTTTCTTTTTTCCCTGTTTTGTAGTGTTAAGAGCTCGGAGCTCGGATTCGGTCAGAGACGTGTCACACTATCAATCTCAAGATCTCGGTATATAAAGAAACTTTATTTTGGAAATCAATGGCATGTATAAGCTAGTAAAGTAAATGTTAATGTGAAATGAATGTATGGTTAGCCATTGGTATGGCTAACAAATTTTGGTTTTGATATGTGATGAGGTTATCTTATGAATACGTTAAATCTATCTTGAAAATATGTTGAAATGGATTGGTTGTATTGGATTGGTCTCGGTTTAAAATTGCAGGGAAGATTAGATATTTATAAATGGGTTATATTGAGTTCAAAAAAACAATAGGATTTTGCGAAAAATTTCTTATGGTTTCGATTTAATCCCGGTTTGGTCCCGATGTATGTTTTGGGCTTCAGAGGCCCATCCAAGGGACGTCATGACATGTTTCGATAAATGAATAGTATTTAACTCGTAATAACGAAAAATTTATTCGGTAAAATCTAATAATGCCTCGTACCATATTCCAGCGACGAATACGGGTAGAGGGTATTACAGTACACATGCTTTAGTTATTAATGTATTACTTTGATTTTTGGCATTATGTGAAATAATTTTTTTTGAAAAATCGTATCTATAAATTATTTTTATCATCACAAATTTGCGTATCAATATCTTGTCATATTAGCATATGACATAATTTCATTTCATTTTTTGAAATAATTAATTACCACAAATATGAATATGTCTCCATTAAAAGCTATTAGGAGAAATAGGCGTAATCAAGTCCATACCCCACATCGAAAATGGCCATGGTGGAGCCAAAATGCAAATTACTCAGAGCATTATGGATGCTATCAGCATAAATTTGAAATTTGTGACATTTTCAAACATACTCTAGACAGGCACGCTCCATTTCCATCCCAAAATAGTTAGTCTTCATAATTTTCCTAGCCATCATGTGTCCATTTGTGCGTGCCCCACATACCCCATTATGCAGCTTTGAAAAAATTGTTCGTGCTTCTTCTGCATTCACACACCTTAAGAGGACTTAATCTCGACCTCTCTTATACAGCACTTCTCCGTCCATGAAGAAACTCATGGATAATCTCCTGATGTTTCGCTTGTCATTCTTCAATTCGTGATTAAAGTATCTCTGAAATTTCAAGTATCGTGCTATGTCATACTACCAAGGTCACCCATCCACCTCAGCTTCAATATCTAAGCAATAAGCTGGGGATTCTCTAATTTCTACCTTGATTGGTTGAACTTTCGCAGTACAACTTACCTTGAACGTGCACAATCTTTGACTCCTAAAATCACTTCTAAGTAAAAGAAAGAAAGCATAAAATCTTCTATAAAATGCTAAATTCGGCCAAGGGTATATTCAAAATGCTTGGGCCAAATTTTACATAATTGTTCCACTAAGAATAAAAACTCAACTAATAAAATCCAAAAATAATAAAACTGAAATAAATTGGGCCACTAACAAGACTGGCAGAACATAATTTAAGTACATGTATAGATCTTCAATTGGGCTTCATGGGCTGGTCTTCAAGAAGCTGAATAAGTGGTCCACTTGAGTCAAGATTTGGTTCTTCTAAGCTCGTAATTGTAATCCAAACTGATTTAACTCTAAACTTTGACTTCTTATATTTTTTTTATGTTTCTTTCTCCTTTCATAATCGAATTATTATTACTCGAATCATTTGAAATGTAAGAATTTTTAACTGTTAACTGAACTGATTTTTTTTTCAAATACATGAATTGAACCAAAATATTTTGATTAATTCGGTCGGTTAACCGAATTAACCAAAATTTATATGTTTTTGTCTTTTGGTTGAGATAAGTATAAAACATATAAAAAATACATTACTAATGTTCATTTTCTTTTTTTTAATAGTTCAAAAAATATATTGCTAATATAAAAAATTATACTATATATAATATATATGATTTATTTTGGTTAATTACCCGATTTCGAACCGAATTCACCTATAATCGAAATTTTGAAAAATCATTAACCGACCTCCGACCGAACTAAATTCAGTCACCGGCCGATTAACCGAATTAAATCTATTCGATCGATTAATTCGGTTTTAACCGAACTATGAACACCCTTAATCATAACTCACAAACTCTTGCACTATAACGACGAATTTTGGCTTGAATTGTCTTGATTTTGAGGAAAATATTTTTATGTGTAAGGATGAATATTATAATTGTAAAAAATATAATATTACTAATTATATATGATAAGAAATAAATTATTGGGTTATTAAAATATTAAGGAACAGATAAGTTAAGGTAAGGGAAAGAATGATGAAATTAGTTATATGATTTAATATTTTTATGTCATTGGTTGCATGAATTGTTTTATGATGGATGTGTAGTCTTTTCAATAAATTTGATGATTTAATATGTATAAAATGCAATTTGAAAATGTTTGGTAATTATATTATAACAAAAGAAGGAATGAATATAGAAAGATGTTATAATTAATAACATTAGAAAATTGTAATGTAAAAGAGGTAGTACATATGTGACTTTAAACAAAACGAAACAATAATATTATAAATTAAAATTTAGTGAATGCACGAAATTCTTTATTGAGGGAATATAGGCTACGAAAGTAAAATAAGGAAAAAGATTGTAATTTTATTAATTGTTATTGTAATGAAATACTAATCGGTAAATTTATTAATTTTAGGTTCTTTTTAATATAATGTTTAGGAATTATCCAACTCATAAATAGTAGGATAATACGTTTTAGCGCACTGAAAGTCATGTATTTCTGTATTGATAACAAAACCCATATCAATTGAGGTATGACTAATTGGTATTTACTTAAACATGGTAGCATAAATGTTTTTGTTTGTTTTGGTTTTTTTCATTCTAAACTTTATGAATCAACTTTTGTGAACATGTGATAAACTCCATACAAAAATGATCATTCATTTGCTTCAAGCAATCCTGCACCTCTTATTCCCTCACCTCGTAGCTCACTTTATATCAAAAAGTGTTTTTCACATATAAATTAAACATTCATGACTTGAGACATGTTGAATAATTTTGTAAGGGTGATATCATCTTATTCAAGATCAACAAGGGTTTCAGCTTGGTTTGTTATATTATGAGAATCGGTCATTTAAATGAAAAGACATTATTTCTGTTTCTTTTTCGCCCACCTTGTAAGTATTGTAGAATATGCCCTCTCCATGGTATAAAATTGATTTTATTTCTTCTAGAGTGTGCGACCTTGATATGAAGGATGACTGAAATTAGGTTAGGTTTATACACAATTAATAAGTGAATATAAATATGATTGTTGCATTTAATATGAAGTTATATTATTGCCAGGTATGGAATAAACTCGTGGAAATATTCTGGATAAATCAAAACTTGTGCGTTGTGACTTTAAAATCGAAAGTTCTATTAAATTTATAAACACAAACAACAAATAGATGGAATTATATTTATTTTTTCGCCATTTTTTAAACATGGTTTAAAAAATATATGTATATATGTATATAGAAATTAACGTGAGGATTTTTTTTTTGTCTAATAATCACAGCTTTACATTTGTAATTATGTAATTTAGTGTCTAATTGTGAGAAAATTTTATGGTCGCATTTTAATTTATTTGGTTGTGAAGACTTTCAAAAATTAAGGAATGGGTTAGTTTCTATATAAAAAAAATTGTAACACCCTAATATTGACTCAAAAATTTAGTTAGATCTAGAGTGTCATAAAAATCGTCGAAGTAACTAGCTCAATCAATCATATCAAAACCTAAATTTAAAACATACAAATAACAAATCATTTAACAAAATCATGCTTATAAATAAAATTAAAATAATCAACACAACTTAGTTAAATAATGAAACAATTCATTGTTATAAAAGTGACAAACTAATTTAATGGACCTAAGTACAGGCTAGAGGTGTTCATAGGCTGGGCCAAACCCAATCAAAATTTTAGGCTCGTTGCTAGGCCCAGCTCAGATAAAAATGCTAAAACTCAGGCCCTTCCCGATCGTATTAATTTTTTTATAATTTTTTTAAAAATATAATACATCAAAAATACTAAAAGCATTAAAATAAATGTTTCCCAACAAAGTGAAAATAAATTAAAAATATATGCACACTTAAATAAGACTAAGATAGGTGCAACTTAACAAGCAAATGCCTCTAAAATAGTAACAAAATTAACAATAAAACAAGAGTTATAAAATATTCAAACAATAACAACAAAATAGTAGCAACATAATAGTGAAATGGTAGCAAAATAGTGAAAAAAAAAACAAGAAAGTAGCAACAAAACAATAAAAAACAGCAAGAAAATAGTAAAAAACAATAGGTTTTTTTTTGCATGTTCGGGCCGGGCCGGGCTCAAGCAAAAAAAGCCTTACCCGAGGGCCGACCTGTTTTTTAAACGGGCTTTACTTTTTCGTCCAACCCCATTTTTCGGGCCTATAGTTTTACTAAAACCCTCTCACTTTTCGAGTGGGCTTTCAGGCTGGGTGGCCCAACCCATGAACATGTCTAATACTTGCCAAGACTAAATAAGGTGAAACGTCTTTACAAACAAAGGATTACAGAGACTCTTTGGCGATGTTGATCGATGATGAACTATCTATAACCTGCGCATGGAATTAAAAACCTAAATGTTGAGTTTTTCACAATTCAGTAGTGATCTCTAAATTCGAACTTTACCATATATTAAACTTAATTGATGTCTACTAAACTAACTAATAAATCGACTAAGGCAAGTGCATCTATCAATTAATAGTATAGCTATGGTGAGCACAAATATTGTTTCATTAAGGATTACAATTACTAGTAATTATTGTCTTTCTATTATTTAACCTAATAATTCAAAAAGATTGATTAAAACTAAAATAAACAATATAAATCAACTAACAATTGCACCAGAGAATAAAACACGAAAATAATCAAATATCAACCGATTGACTAAACAATACCTATGTAAGAATCCAACTATAATTCATCTAAAATTCTCAATCTAAGTTATGCAGTTTATTTCCTTAGTTTCCTTGATTCGTAGAAATCCCTAACTTATGCTAATATCTCTTTCGAGCATAAAAGAAGCTAACTCTAGGTTGATTAATTGAAATTTCTTTCTAATTAAAATCCCTATTATCGCATTAATTCACTCTATGAGTTCCCCTATTATATTTGACTCTAATCCGGTAGATTTATATCGTTCTATTTCTAAGACTGCATGCAACTCCATTTAACTATGCAAAATCTAATCACAAGAAGGGCCTATTCAACCTCAAACTTATGCACATCAAACATGGATTAAAACTCTAGAAATATTAACCCAAAAATAATTTAGAATTCATAATAAAAAACAAAGAAACTAGGATTTTATTGCATAAAACCAGAAATCAAACAATAGAATCCATCCTAGGGTTTATCTCCCCTGGGTACTAGAAATTTAGTTCATACTTGCAAGAATAAACACCAAAAATACAATATAACCATTAAAATCTTTCCGTCAGTTGTGAATGAAATGTCGTACTAAAATTTAGCTTGGTGCCTAGAGCTTCATGTAACTTACCCCAAAATCTAAAGGTGAATCTTGGATCACAATCAGAAAAGATAGACAATGGCACACCATACAATCTTACTATCTTAGAGATACAAAATTCTCCCAGTTTCTCAAGTGAGTAATCTATGCGTACTTGGTCAATCGGTCAACTATAATCCAGATCAGATCTTTCTTTCTTGGCGATAGCGGTACCTTGACACAAAATCCATGGTAACTCGTTCTTATTTTCATTTTGGAATCATAATAAGATGTAACAACCTTGAGGAAACTTAATGTTCAACTTTCACTTGATGACATATTAGACATTTCGCCACAAATTCTAAAATTTTGCATTTCAAACCAGGCCACCAATACATTTGTTTCAAGTTGCTGTACATTTTATTACTACTCGGATGAATTGAATAGGCACTACTGTGGGCTTTCCGTAATGTAACGCCCTAAACTCTATCCTTAAGGAAGACCTAGGATTGGCGCATCACTAACTTAAAATTTTTGTTCTTTTAAACTTGTACAAGTGTGATCTTCATAAAAATACCATTCAAACAGATGTGATTTGTAAATCCTTTGCAAAATTAAAGATAAATAAGGTTATACATTTCCAAGGAAAATGAAAAACATGGAGGCTCCTTTGGAAACTTTTAAAACAATGTTTGGATTAACCCATATTTAACTACGGCGTTGTATACATACACATATAATTAGACTGACATTAATCATTCAACATAAAGAGTTCATTATTTTGCAAGAAAACATAGTCACTTCGTTGAGGTTTTATTGAACTAACGATTTCAAAAGAGTAGTTTTAAAATAAAAAAATTCAATCCTTGAATGACACCATCTTGACACCACCCCCATGTCATGCATAATACAAAGCATTTAAAATTCTCACGGAATAAATCTCCTTTGGCATAGTCTTCGAAAGGTCCTTTACCTCGTCAGTGACCCTGAGAAGGAAAGGTAACTAAATAAGTTTAAAGAACTTAGTGAGTTCCAGAGCAAACATATCAATAGCTATATATATAATACCAATAAACCTTTCCCACTTAGCAAATCATACAATTCACCCTTTGGATAATACAATTCACAAACAGACTTTACTATAGACATTATTTCTTTGGCGTAATAGCTATGCCCATGCAACCATACAAACGTCCTCCTTCGTGCTAGTCACACCCAAATCCATGGTCAAGCTTTAACATTAATTTCATTCGTTTCATCATGATTTTCCAATCTGGTTTGCATTAACACATGCCTTACAAGAGGCTACATGATCCCTTTTTATGTATGTATCGTGATCTATCAGTTCAATGCTCATTTCATTGAAGGCATCGCCATGATTTCATTTTCATAACTCAATTCACATTGTTCAATACAGAATCAATGGGTGATGGCTTAAGCATGAAGAAAGGCCTTTACTCCATTTACACAAACAACTAACTTAGACTCATATCCACGAACCTTTATTACTCACACCCAAACACATAATCTCATGGGATAAGAGTGCTTACCTCAATCGACATAAACGAAAACATAATACACACACACATGGAAACAAGAGGGAACTCACCAGAATTTGCAGCAAGATCAGACAACAGGACTCTTACCCTTATCATGAGGTTTTCTAGGAGTTTCTTGAGCTATAATATAAAGATTTAACTTATCAGATCATTTTACTAGAAAAACTAAACAAGTTAAATATGAACATTAATAAGAAACCCATAATTTGGAAGTTTCCTCCCTTTTACACCAAACCGACTTTAAAACATAAAACCTTAGGGCCTGTAAATAACCATGAAAATAACTTGAGTTTCATTGATATTTACTAGGTATCAATTAATGGTGGAGTTGGTTGAGTACAGCGAACCCAAGTCTTCAAGAAAACTTGAAGTCTAGAGTTTTTCAAGAGAAAAATTACAGAGAAAGCTTGAAAAGAAAATATGGTTTCCAAAGAAAGCATAAAATTTACTTAAGAAGCCAAACTTTACTTTATACAGATATACACGAAAGGAAAAACTTAGTAAATAAGTCTGATTTCCCTCCAAACCCCTCGTTCCTTATGACTAAGCACTTCTTTCTCTTCATAAATGCGGGTCTGACAAATTATAGAAAATTAGTCCTATACTAATCAAATTCTCATTCGTTTAACCAGATTGTTCAACTAGGATAATAAAATAATAATGGATACGATTCTTTTAGAATAAGGTCCTAACACTAAGGGATTAACATTTCGTCTAACAGCTGAGGTGGCGTATACTCTTCAGAAGCGTCCACCAAACCACCAGGCTCGCTTAATGCAAACTTTACTCAAAGGTGCACTCAAAGAATCTTTATACTAAGTCGACTGTAACGCCTACCTATTCTGAACTTACTCTATATGCCTTACTTCTATAAATAGTATTCGATCATTAAGGCTTCACTAGGTGGGATGTTAGACGTAATATCTCTCATTTGACCTCAGAATTCTTCGGTATACATAATCTGTCTTAAAAATGCAAACTACAATTAGCACCAATACAAAACTTAGTAGCTTGTGCATTTTCAACCTGTTCTTGTTTAGTGTTCAACTCAAAATCATTTTTCTGTTATTCACAAATTTGCTACAAAAACATCAATTTAGCTTTCAATTTAGCCAAAATAGAGCCGTCACGCTCCAACGTTAATGAGTATTCATCACTCTCAAAGCAAATAAGGATTTTTGACTCAAAGAACCCGCAACTACATTGGCTTTTCCAGGATGATAGTCAATGATCAGGCCGTAGTCTTTTAGTAATTCGAGCCATCTGCGTTGTCTCAAGTTTAGTTCTTTCTAAGACATTAGATATTTTAGATTTTTGTGGTTGGTGAAGACATAACATTTTTCCTTATATAGATAATTGACCGCCGACAAATGTGTTAACGTTTAACTAAAAAATACTGCACCAAATATATATGAAATTACACTAGTGGTATCCGTAAGTATACAAGTCAAATTGTAATATAATAAAGTGTACAACGAAGTACTGGGAAGTATTCCGAGGATCGTACCCAAAGGAGGATGAATTAAATCTATTGAAAATCTCTCTACAAGAATAAGTCTAAATAGTAATAATTAAATACTACATTATGAAAACCAAAATAAACAAAGATAATATCATAAACTAAAAAACTAAAATAAATGACAGAAAATAAAACACAAACAACTAAATCAATCAGGAAGATTAACTCATTTCAATGGTTGTAATTAACTTTAGATTAAGGTTTTAAGGTGAATTAGCTAATAACTAACCAATTATTACCTCTTGGCCTCTATTGATTAATTAATTGGTGAATACTCGCTTATCTTCTGACCTAACTTTTTCAACCAGGATAAATTACAATTTACTCGGTAAACTTATCTCTTGACCTCGTTTAACCTTGATTACTTCCTAGGTTTGTCAAGCTTAGGGTTTAAGAACGCATAATTTAGGTTTGTCAAGCTTAGGGTTTAAGAACGCATAATTTATACCATCTAATTCTATAAGAAACCTGATCACTGTTGTAGAATTTTTGGTGAGTTCCTTTTTACTTTCATGTGTTGTAGATTCCATTAATATATAAATTGTGTAAGGTAAGTAATCTCTCTCAGTGATGTATGAGTGGTATATGTGTGAGTAATATCAAGCCAGTACCATCAGTTTTTAATGTCCAAATTACAAAACCAAATAAAAAAATTAAATACAAATCAACCCAATATAACAGGCCTAAACCCTAACCCGAAACCTAAATCTAACCTAACCCAACTAGCCCAATACACCTTAGCCTATAACATAAAAAAAATAGAATCAGAAACCCTAGCAACAGTTTCAGCCACCGCAATAGTGGCCCAAGCGCTGCAGACTTCCCCGCGCGTGCTGCACCTTCGCGTACGTGCACCTCCAAGCTGGCCTCCGATACCTGCAATGCAACAAACAACAAACAGCAGCAACACAAAAATAACAAAGGAGCAACAATAGACAATAGATTGACAGCGAATAATTGAAAAAATAGCAGTAAATAGAAAAAATGTAAAAAAATAATTTCGGTTATTTCATTTTTTCACTGTTTTCGGCAATAAAAAGGGCCGATCAAAATTTGTAAAAAGGGGGATACTGAATACGAAAAGGAAAAAGGGAATAAAAAAATACATTAGTTTTCAAAGGTGATTCTCTGAGTTTTTTTGATTTTTTGATTTTCTTTCTTTGATTTGTTATTTTTTTATATATGCGAAAAAAAGTAAAAGAGGAGGAAAAAGGAGGTTCTGACCTTCGTGAAAACGTCGTCGGGGCTCCGTTACTCCGTCCAAATTGGAGTCAGACAGAGCTTTAGGTTTTGAAGCGGCGGAAGGCGAGAGAATGTTTAGTTGTTTTTCTGATAGTTAATGTAAATGAAAAGTGTTTTGGTTTTAGGGTTTTAAGTGGCTTTTATATAGTGCATAAAACAACACTATTTAGGGCCTGTTTCAGTGGCTCTAAAATGGTGTCGTATTGGCTGTTTAGGCTATGACCCGCATGGTGACCCAACCAAGGGAAGGATCCGCGTGTTTTGTAGCGCTTGGGCAAATTGCGCTTTTAGCCCTTCTGTTTTTTATGGTTTTGCAATCAAGTTTTTTCTTATCTTTAATTTGGACCCTATAATTCGTTTTGATTTCAATTAGGTCCATAATCGAACGATGTCATTTCGAAGGGCAGGGATTAATTTCCTTTTTGGTTCCTCTTTGTTATTCGCACGTTCAATGTGGTCCTTTTCTTTTTATTTATTTCAGATTTGCCCCTAAATTTATGTTTTAGTTTCAATTTTGTCTTGTTTGTTATTTTTGCTATTAATTAATTTATTATTATTATTACTCTTATTATTGTTGATATTATTATATTTTGTTATATTTTCATTTACCTATTTATATATATTACTATATACTATTATTTATATGATGTTTTTCATTCCATATGTATTACTTATTTAAATTAATATATATTATTTTATGTATTTTGATTTTCTTTTTATATAATATTTATTTTAAAATTTATTTAGATACTATTATTTTATGCAGTATTTATTTTTAACTTTATTTTTGATTTATTTCAAACTTTCATATATATATATTATTTATTTTAAATTTATTTTAATGTATAATTTGTTGATTATAATTTCCCTTCTTTCATGTTATTTGTTTTTTTAGTTATTTTAAAAACTTGTTACATTTTATTTGTGTTAATTTGTTTGGTATTTCTTTCAAAATTGACTTTTAATTCATTAGCTTTTAAATGTTAGTATTTGCATGGTATATAATATAAGATTATTGCCCTCATGTGTATTGTATTGCTTATTGGTATTGTTTTATTATTTGTGTTCATTAGTGTACATTTTGGCTTACGAATTATCATTCCGTGTTATACATTATCGTTCCATCTCATTTTATTCGTTTAAAATGTTACGTTTAATATCATTTAAGTAGTGAAAGCATTTTTATTCAAAAGTTTTCAAAAATAACGCAATACTTGGAATTTGAGGTCCTCGAGAAGATTGTGTCCTAACTTACTAGATTCCAATTTTCCTCGTTGAATCCAAGTAACTGAGTATCCTTTTTCAATCAAAACGTATAAATTTCATATCAAAGTTTATCTCAGGAATTCAAAACATTGTGTCCTAACTCATTGGATATGATATTTCGTTGTCTCGAGATGAGGTTTTTTAAATAAAAGTAAACTCATGTGTCGTCTTTGGAACTTCAAAGAATCGTCCTCTAACTTATAGGGTTTCGATTTCCTCATTGAACCAAGATAGCCAAACATTTTTAGTTTTCAAATACACAAAGTTTCAATAAAGGGTTTTAAAAAGGTTAGCTTATGCTCGGGAATTCAAATGTTGCATCCTAACTTACGGGATACGACATTTTGTTGCCTGGGGATGAGAAGGCCTTTCTACATATGTTCAAATTTATACGAATATTGTTTAAAAATATGTCATTAATAAAAGGGGATCGTTTTTAATCTTTTCAAATTTTTTGTCATTTGACTTTAAGACATTAAACAATCAATTCGATACCAATTTTGGGCATTACAAGGGTGCTAATCCTTCCTCGTATGTAATTGACTCTCGAACCCATTTTTCCTAAAACTCGTAAACCAAAATCATTTTTAAGGTGATCCGATCACACCTTAATAAAAGATCGGTGGTGACTCCAATTTTCATTTTTTAAGTCGACACTATTTTTGTTTTCAAAAAGTGGCTTCGACACATGTGATAGAGCCCAGCCCCTGAGCCTCAAGGACATGGCCGTGTGGCCAAACCGTGTAACAAAATGTGACCTTGTGGACAAAACTTCACCAAAATGAAATAGGCCACATGGTCGTATCATGAAACCTTGTGGGACACACGACCATGTGGTAGATTGTGTCACAGGCCATGTGTACTTAAATGTGACTAAAAAAAAAACAAATTCAATCCAAAACACTTAGGCCCCAAAGAATACCATTTCCATCCCTTAAACCTATCTAAAATACATCATGACATGTCAAAACATGTCAAATAACGTTCAACTTAAATGTCAAACCAATATGCCCTCATTGGCACCACGATTCAAACATTAAAACATAACTATTCAAACATCAACCATTAGCAATCCATACCATTCATTCCATGAACTCAATACCAAATTAATTACATTATACCATTACTCACATTGCTAACATATTATCAACCAAAGTTCACTTAGTTACCTAAACATTTATACCAAAACAACCATTCAAAATGCATTTAGCTACCAAAACATGCATTTACCATCACACACGAAAACCAACCAAAATACTAGTTAGGATTTATATTAATACACATCTTATATACTTCAAATGGCACAAATTATAACCATAGCACTTATATCATACATAACCAAAACCCTATTTACATGCCACTTATAACCAGGTCAAAATAAGTATATAGCTACCAAAAGAGTTGATGGATAGTGTGATCTCCAAAATGAATTCAATTGATAGCTCAAATTTGATGATCTACAAGGAAAAACCAAAACAAGGTAAGCTTGTACAAAGCTTAGTAAGTTCGTAAAACAAAAGATTACATACATGACAATTTAAGTTTACAATTCATACATAGCATATAATTAACATTTTTGTGCCTTGTGTCATGATTCCTACCATATGAAATGGTTAGACCTGAATAAATCATATCATTAAAACATAACATATCAAGAATCACACACCAAGGTATAATCAACATAACATAATTCATCATGTCATCTTGTTTCATTTCCATCTCAATAACTAACTATTTTTCCCGGAGAACTATAGTAAATTGATGTCAGATACGCGAGAAGGTAATAATCACACAAGCTGACAAACAAGACATTAACCGATAAATGATGCTACTCACACAAGCTTCAGAGAATCCGCAATACATGAAGGATCTCAAGCCATTGATATGGTATCCATCACCGGTACATAGTACATGGAACTATAATCATTGGGAGCTGAAACACCGGTACATAGTACCTAGAACTGTAATCCTCGACAATTAGTGCCTGGAACGCCCTAATGACATGTCATTTGTATCCTAGCTATTCACTAAGTTCACACAACATTTAACCTATATTTCACCTTTACAAGTTTAAACATTAAACCATGCTCACATTGATCACATGCATTCCATATACAACTTATTTCAACGCAATTGTATACCAAGCCATACTTTACTTTGCAATTCATTACTTTACCATTTCAAAACTACTTCAATTAATCGCATAATTATTCATGTTTATATAATCATACACATAATTTAATTAAGTTATCATCAAACATAGTAACATAATATGAACTTACCAAAACACAATAGCTATCAACCTCGACGACGACTATTCGACGACTTTTCCTATCCTGCGATTATCGATCGACTGATTGTTTCTTGATCTAAATATAATAATTTCATTCAATTAACCAATTCAAATACCTTAAAACAATTAAATTCACATATTTGACCCTTAATCAACATTTTACACTTTTACCCTAAACTTTTACCTTTTATTCAATTTAGCCCCTAAACTCGAAACTTTCAAATCTATCACCATTAAACCAACTTCATGCTAGTCGAATTTCCCCTATTTAATTAAAACCCATATTTATTAAAATTTCAAAATAATTTCATGCCAAGTTTAATATTTTATCAATTTAGTCCTTCAACTTAAAACTAACCAAAATCACTTTACAAAACAATCCTATTTAACAACCAAGCTTGTAAATCTATCATCAAACTTCAAAAACATCAGAAATTCATAAATGGCATAAACCAAAACATTTAAAAATTTTACAAATTAGTCCTTGGGTTAGTTAGATTAAGCTCTAACAATATCAAAAACATAAAAATTATTAAAAACGGGCTTGAATTTCATACCATGCAAGGAGATTAAAGCTTGTCCAATTCTTTAGTTTCTCAAGCTATGGAGTTTCGGTTGGAAAGGTTGAAGATGATGAAAAAAATAAAATGGTTTTTTACTTTTGTTTTTGTTTTATTATTATTAACATTATTTAAATATAAAAAATACATATAATCTAATTTAAATTTCTTCCATACTTGTCCACTATATTAAACTAAGGGTAAATTTTCATTTAAACGCTTGTAATTTAAAATTTTTAGCCATTTAACTAATAATAATCTATAGCGATTGACTTTTGTAGCTTTTACGATTTAGTTTTTTTTTTCTTTATAACTATCCAAACGTCAAAATTTCTAGACCAAATTTCAATACACCTAGATAGCCGCTCCGTAAATATTTAATAAAAATATTTTTGGGCTCAGTTTACAAAAATGAGGTCTCTATACCTCATTTTCCAAAACCACTTGTACTTAACTATTCATACAATTAGCAAAAATTATCATATCAAATTCAATATAATATTATATTTGACTCATAAATATTAAATAATAATATTTACAAACTCACTCGTTAGATTTGTGGTACCGAAACCACTAAAAAGTGGGTTGTTACAGTAACCACCCTTGTGTTATGTAAATGGGCGTAGTAAGTCTGTCTATGTTCTCTGTACGTCGTAGGATGTATTATGATATTACCGTGTAAACCATTTTGAAAGGTTTGGTATTATATTAAGCATTTATTGTAAGATTTATATACACTTATTTAAGCTATGGAACTCACTAAATTCGGATGAACTTACTCTGTTATCTTTCCTTCTCAGGCGTGTTGATTGAAGGAAGGAATTTCTATTGAAGGGACTATGCTAAAGAACTGTTGTTATTTTGAGCCATCTGCTTAGTTCTGTATCGTGTATAACCCTTTGGGGGTGGCGTGTATTTGTATTTTGGAACCAACTTGCATAACGATCTACTATTTGTCAAGATACTATTTCAAAAGAATCTTTATAATTTTTAATTTTTAGATTTAATCTAATATATTTTGTTTGATGAGATTTTCTCTTTGCACCTATATGCCCAACGGATTGAATATTGTTTTTAACTACCAATGATGTACATTTAAACTTTTGTAAAGTAATAGTCTATCATATGTTTTATACTCATAACCTATAAATTTTTACAAAGTTTCCGTAGAATGATTTGTCCCAAAATTTTGTTGTTAAATTCTTTGAATTTAACTTGTGGCACATCATACTCAGATCCAATTATTGGGTCGGGTCTGGTGTGTTACATAGTAACTTCTTTGAGGTGAAATCCTAGGAGGCATGCTAATTTAAAAATGAGGCAAATTTTTTGTTTGGACCGTTTGAGCCTTTCAAGCCAACCTTAGTAATTATTTATCCCTTGAAAACCTACTTTGAGCTATATGACCTGATTTTTCTTCTGAACCTTACATTAATAATTCATCCCTTATTTAATAATTATATTTATTTGTCCCAAACCTTAAACTCAATTCATCTTGAATATTCTTTTGTTTAAGTTTGAGGGAGTTAGAAAGAAGTACTAGGTGCTCAACACAAGTACAAAATGTTGAGGTACATGTAGCTATATGCTTAAGAAAGCATCTGTTTTTGTTTTAAAAAATCCAATTGTTGAAAAAAAGTTGTACAGATAGCATATGTACTCAAACTTAAAAGAAGTTGGTGTTCTTGGGGATAATTGTATTTGGAAGGTCCAAGGTAAGCTAAGTCTAAGGTTTTAGCCTGAGAAATATCTATCTTTTTCCTACCTTGAACCAAGCCACGTTACAACCATATTAAAGACATATTGATTTAGACTTGTATGCCGATTGCATTAGTGCAGAGGAATTACTAACCTCAACATATGAAGACATAATTTAAACTTTAGGATGGTTTCTTAGCATTACTCAAGGGGAACAAAAAAATGATTGGAAAGAACTTAGTGCACATTCATGAAGAGAAGGCATTCAATTCATAAATTTTTATAGTACTCTAATACTTGAGAAAATTTGGAAAATGTACATGAGTTATATATTTGCAAAATTTAATTTGAGTATGATTTCATTGATGCATGACCAAATTACTCGGGACGAGCAATGAATTAAGTATGAAGGTGTGATAACTTTAAAATATAAAGTTATCTTTAGTACTTTTAAACTAATAATTCATGCAAATTTCGAGTGTTTAATAACAAATTTTGAAGTTTTTGTTATAATTTTGTCTTATTAGCTAATAATAAGATGAATTTGCTAATTTGATCATTTTATTCACTAAAACAAATGATTTTTTGTAGTTTTTGTGACAGTTGGCGCATTGGAGGAAAAAGCAATATTGAAGCTCACATTTTTTATGCTCAATGTTGTAGCATTTCCACTATATGAGCCAAGTAGAAGAAGGTTGATTTATGACTAGCTTTAGAACCCAATTAAAGGAATAATGGACCTTGGAAGTTCTTTTGACCCAAATCAAGGATTGGGTCAGCAAAATGGACAACCTACTAAGGAGATATGAGCCCAAACCATCCATAGAGGTGCCCAAATTAGCCATCCAAGACTTGGTAAAATATTTAAAATCAGCCATAAAAACTCCCCATGTGACAGTTCAACTCCCCTCCCCATTTTAAGGTTTTTCTCCCATGAATCAAGCATGGAACAAGCCAAAAATAGCAAAGTCATCCATCCACTCTCCTTGAAGCAAGGGATAGCCTTAGGAAGAGAGATTTTCAAGCCTGTCATTTTCTACAAATAGCCAGTCTCTTCAAGTATAAATACCCCCTAGCTGTTCACTCATTTCACTCATCCCTTACTCACCATCTCTTCTCCCATTCTTTCTTCTTTCACTTCCCATTTGAGAAAGTAACACAAGAGTTGTAAGGAGCATTTTAGAAGTTCTTATGAGCAGCAAAAAATTGACATCTTGAAGGAAATTTTGCAAAGGAATAAAGTAGAATGAAGGAAGAAAAGCAATATAAGTTGTGCAACGGAGAAACACCGGATTTGTCTTCTAGTTTCTTTCCCTCAAAAATTTTTACTAAAATTTTGTTAATAATGTTACGTGCCTTGTTTGCTTATTCATTTAGATAAAATCATAAACATGTTATCCATGAATTATAAATGTAGGGATGCAATTGAATTAATGATGAAATCAGAACCAGATTATAATTAATTGACAAAATATCTAAATGGAGCATGTTTGATCTTTTTATGATAAAATTACGTCAAATTAGTAATAATATTATTGTTACCTCCCATAATCTGATGTCTACATATGAAAATCACTAAGTTGATTGAACATAGACATATGCCAAGAGACTAAGAGGTTAAGCTTAGGTCTTCAAGAGAAGTTGAGCACTCGTAAAATCAGGGTTAATAATTAGGCAAGTTGTCATAGATTTTTTTCATAATATCATTAACATTATTTTGAAAATTCTAAGTTAAAGAAAACAATTAATCTAACACTTTTCTGTCATTGGAATTAAACCTTGTGAATTGCTGCTTTTGATTCTATGTTTACATCTTTCATTCATTTTTAGCATACTTAGTTAAATGTTTAGTTAAGTTAATTAATTAATTCAATCTAACTTTAATTATTTCCATCACTAATTTGCACAAGACTTTATTTTCATAATTTTTGCCTTACATATACAATCCTCTCTTTATAGCATCGTCTTCTTCAGTCTCTCTGAAGAAAAAGAGGATGTAGCTGAAGGAAGCTCTGTATGTTGCAGCCATGTGTGAATTGAAGTCAGGTAGTAGAAAAATTGAGGAATTGGTAAGCTTCCTTACCTCTCTATACTCATGGATTGAAGAAAGAAGTAGAGTAAGAACTCTTAAAAACTTCTGTATAATTATGAATTTTAGGTCTTAAGGTCTGAACACCTTTAGTTTAATCGATAAATTATTGTTATGCTTAGCTTCTAAGACGAAGAAGGCTCAGGCATTTGGATAAGCTAAGTTGTTAAGGAAAAGGAAGCACGGTGAGTCTCTGCTTCTGACTTTTGGGAGATTGTTGATGTTGTGTTGTTTACTTAAACCATATTTGTGGCTGCTTGAATTGTGTTCTACACCATGGTTATGTATGAATATAGTGGGAAGGTAAGGTGTGCATGTATAGGTTTGAAAGCATATTTTTGAGTGTAGTATGATTTTAAGTAGACAACTAGATACATGATGAGTCATAGGTGATATCCACTAGCTCATTAGATTGCATGTAATATATGATTATTTTATATGCAAAGCATGGAGGTAATGTATTTTTGACGGGGCAGAGGAAGTTAGAAATGACGAAATAGAGGAATGGACGGATAGATAGGGAAATGATTTTTTTGTTAAATTTCACAATCCAGTGTTGTTGAGTGCAAATCGTGATGTGTGAAGTTTCAGGCATTACGAAGGGGACACTGCGGTGTTCGGACATTAAGGTTATGTATGATACAGAATGATATTGATTGGCTCACTAGAGTGAAACCATGACGACGATTATCGACTGGTCCTTCAGAGCAACACCGTGACGACAATAATTATGTAACACCCTGAATTTTGGGGTTAGAAGTTTTAAGCTTTGTGGCTAGGGTCAATGAGTAGGTTGTGCTATTATGTTTAGTTGCACGTTTAAGTGACAGAATGGGCCTGCTGGTCTGGCAGTTGGTAGTGTGTTAATGTACCCTTGGGTCTTGGGTTCGAGTCCTCAAAAGTGTTTGGTGGGACCATTTTTTTTATGTTTTGCTTTAAAGGTTTAGATAATTATTTTCTTTACTTAGTGTTATTATTATTTTTCTTTTTCTTTCTTTTTCGGACGTTCTCCTTTTCCCCTTTTCTTGGTTCTCTTTTTTGTTCTATCTTTTTTTTTAAACGATGGTGTTGTGGTTTTCGGAGAGCTTCAATTTCTTGGTCATTGAGTCAAGTTCTACACGTCTTTTATCGCGAATCAAGTGTGGGTTCAAATTCCTCAATTTCAATTTGTTGTCTCGATTGTATGGAACTTGACATGTTCTAAGTGTTTTTGTGAATATATGGTAGGTTTCGCTTCTATGTTTTGTAAAACTTGGTTTTCTATGGCATGTTTTTGATCTATTAGAGTTTAAGGGGCGTTTGGTGTGTGAATTCATGGTTTGCAGGATGTTTCGAGGTAGTTTCGGGACCATATGGGCGACCACATGGGCGTGTACTAGTTGATACGGTCGTGTAGAAATGGGGATTAGGGTTTCTAGATGAGAGCTCATGCCACATGGCTGTGTGGCTGATTTGGGGAAAGTAGTCGATTTTCACACAACCGTGTCCCTTGGGCACACGGATGTGTGTGTTTGGGAATTAAGGATTTATTGATTTGGTGCTACACGGCCTAGCCACATGGCCGTGTGGCTAATTTGAGGATTTAGGGATCCCACACGGCCGTGTGTTTTGGACACACGGCCGTGCCTGGTGGGCACACAGGCGTGTGAGACCCTTACACGGCTGTGTCTTCCCTGTACTCTATTTTAGAACAAATAGACTGATAGTTACATTTCCTGTTCACACGGCCATGTCCTTGGCTTACACGGGTTTGTGCCTCAGCCACACGGCTGTGTGCCTCCACCCACACTGGCTGTTGACCCCCACACGGCTTGGGCTTTTCCACACGACCAGAGCACACGGCCGTGTGGACTTAAGCTACCAATTTTAGTTCTGTGTATGTTTCTGATCTAAAAATGTGTCTGCATGTTCCGACCCTTGATTAGGCTTTAGTAAGGGTAGTTAAGACTCTGATCTAGGCTTCGGCTTGTGTTATTTGTGACTGTTGTTCGAGATATCTGATTCTAAACCCAGTTAGCTAGGTGTGTGCATGCCTGTTTCTGTCTGACTGTCTATCGATGTGTTCATTGTTTCTGTGAGGTTGTAAGCATGCATGCACTTGCATAAAGTAATTTTTGGGTTGGTTGTGAAGAGACAGAAGACTTATTCTGATCTAATCTAGCAATTTAACTGCAACTTATTGCTATAGCAGTTTACCGCACTGTACCGCTTATATGTCAGCTTTGCTGCATACTATTATTTGATCTGGCAGTTTAAACTGCAACATGCCTGTACAGTGATTTACCGCAATACACTGTACTGCATATACGCCAGCCTTACTATGTATTATTATCTGAGTGGCTTAGTTCACATACATGGTGTGTAGGGTTGGATGAGCCTTTCGAAGTCCTATGTGGTGTGTTTGGTTGGATGAGCTTAAACTACTTTTTTGGGGTGTGATTGGGGGACGGAGAGGTGTTTTGGCTGGATGGGTGGTTTTTTAATACTTGACTGCATTCATATGCATCTGGATGTGAGCTACTTGTCTGTAATCTGTCTATTCGTCATAACATGTATGACAGATTCTGCGTGCATTGAGCTGTTAGCATAGTGACATTTTGGATTGTGATGATAAGTATTATTATATCGACCTATTGGTAGGTTTATCTTTTGAGTATTCTGTGTGTCATTTAGTGTGCTTTGACTATTGCGTATTCTTGGGATGTTGGTTCCGACTTTGCTTTATGTTTCTGCGTATCTCTGCAAGTACTTTTTGCTATCGAACTACAGTTTGGTTTCTGATCTGTAATTTTGTTGTTAGTTACATTTTGAACTCACACTGAGCTCGTGTAGCTCACCCCTTAGTATTTCCCCTTGTAGGTACATTTCTAAATTCTGATGTTGGACTTGGTATACGGAGGTTTCGTGTAACACCCCAAACCCAACCTAGACGTTATGGCCAAATCTGGCGATGTCACATGGAAAGGGATTTGAAGACAAGATTGTCGACTTTAAAAACCGTTACAGTAAGTTAGCTTTTATTTAATTCGAAAAAAACTAGTTGATTTGCTTTAAAACTTGTCTCTTAGCGGAAGCTTTTGTAACCAATTAATTTAGGGAAAATCATTTCTATTTACGAAAAACTTAGTTTTTAGGAAAAAAACGTGTTTTGTGGAGTTGCAGTTTTTTTAAAAAATCCATAAAAAATAGTATAAAGTCCCAAATTTAAAGCCAACCAGTCCATAGTCCAAAAGATACATCAAAAACCCCAAATAAGTAATAAATTATAGGCATTTATGGAAAAAAGTCTAAAATTTACATCTGGCCACCGTTGAGTCCTCTGCTGCTCCGACCTGTCAAGTCTAGGGATTACCTGTACATATTAAACAGAGAAAGGGTGCATTTTCGCAAACTCAGTGTGTAATCCCCACAGAAAACATGCATATAGATTATCAATAGAATTCAATTAGATATAGTCTGGGGCTTGTGCCCATGATAGAATCAGTTTGGGCCTTAGCCCATTCAGATACAATCTCAGAAATACATTAGGACCTTGGTCCATATCAGATACAGAATGTAGATACAGTAAATCAGAATCCTACCCACCAGCCTTTACACACCATCTCCATCCAACCCTACACACGATGTGGGGATTAAATCAACCCACCCATCCCTATACACCATGCTATACCAAAATGGGGCACATAATCAAAAGGTTGTACTTGAGCTGCCAAATAACAGGCTTAATAGCCTTTCAGACACTTCCTCCAAATATCATCAACCCACCCCGATGCAATGCAACATAGAAAATATGCCATGCCATTATGCAATTAATAGTACATACATTCAGATACCATAAGTCATGCTCGGTACAGAAATCAGACAGACAGATCACACGTATAGGGGTCTAAGTAAAGTTTACCGACCCTACAATAGGTCCACAGTGGACTTGGGCGACCCATGCAACCTTACAGAACTTTTCAAAAAAATGGGCTCACACGCCAATGTGGCCCACTCGGCCCAAATTTGCCTTGGGCACGTGATCCATTGTTAATGTAATCCGTGCTAGTTAATTATTCATATATGTTTTCACTATTTACTTATATGTTTATATCTTGAGTCACTGTTACTAAATTATTTATATCTTGAGATACAGAACTCCAAATTAAGATATGCTTGGTGTCTTTGAAACTAGACTCAAATACCTTTCTACCATAAATTTTTTAGAATTTTTGGTTTAGCCAATAAGTACGGTAAAATCTTCAAACTTACCCCTATTCTGTTGTCTGACAGCTTCATCTCTTCTTTGCTAAAAATTAATTATCTCTTAGTAAAAAATTTGGAGGATGTTTCTATTTGTTTTTATTGAAAATAGACTCATTAATAATTTAAAAATGTAAATTTTAACCCCTAATTATTTTTCTCCAATTTTTGATGATTTTCCAAAGTCAGAACAGGTGAACCCGAATTCATTCTGACCTTGTCTCACAAAGTTTATTATACCTCACGATTTACAATTCCATTACTTACACGTTTATTCTATGAGAAACTAGACTAAATAAGATTTAATTCCATATTTTTTTCATCCCCTAATTCGATTTCCACAATTTATTGTGATTTTTAAAAATTAGCCTACTACTACTGTCCAAACAGTAAGCAATTTCGGCTTTTCGCCGAATCCCCCTTTTTTTTGCATTTCGGGTACACTCCTGGTTTTGTTTGATGCTAAAACAGTCCCCGAGCACTCCAAAGCCTATAATCAAGACATTCAACATAAATTTAATGGATTTACAAGCGAATTGACAACCAAGAATGAACCGAAACCTAACTTACCACCAATGATAACCCTCCGTTTCACTATTGCTAAGACGAGAACACTAAATTCACCAGTCCAAGCCACCCCTACGCCCAAATCGTAGAGAAAAAACATTACCACTTCAGTCATTAAGAGATTCATGACAGAAACAAAGAGAAACACTTACCGAAACTAAGCGAGCACTAACCACGTGCGAAAACGAAGGAAAATCAATGGATTAGGGAAAAATCAAGAAGAAAAAAAAGAAAAGAAAGATGGTAAAACTCAGAGAATTTCGACAAGAGGAGAGGGAGAAGAATAGATGGCATAATTTTTTTTGGAAAAGAGAGTCAAAATTCGGTTATGGGAAAAAAATAAAATAAAATCCCGATAACCCCCAAAATCCCTTAATCTTCTCCCTTAATTCCCACTAAACATCCACTACTCAGAATCCCTCTATTACATAACTCTATCTCGAAATCTGAGCAAAAAAATAATACCTGTACCTGCATAGGGATTCAAACACAAGACCTCCAGCATAATAACACACCATTTATGTAACACCCCTTACTCGTATTTGATGCCGGAATAGGGTACGAAGCATTACTAGAACACATACACTTGTAACGTATTATACCGAGTTGTATTATACCCCTTACCCCTTACCCGTATTCGATGCCGGAATAGGGTACGAAGCATTACTAGAACACATACACTTGTAACGTATTATACCAAGTTGTAAAATTTCATCCAAATTAAAACTTTCAAATTATTATCTTTGAGTTGCTAAATAGGGCTTATGAGGTCCAATACATAATCATTCAACCAAGTCTTATAGCTTTCACCATTTGTTCATCTTATTTAATTCACAATTGTCATGTTCACAATTCAAGTCAATTTCTCAATCCAGTGTACATTTCAGTACCACAATAATTCTTTTAATTCAAATAATTTCATTAGCAATTTCCATATTACTCACGTACAATTCAATATTAGTAAGTTCAATACTAATACATATTTACCATTTAACTCAACGTTTATCGATTATACCATTCATTAACACATTTATGAAATTCTCAATTTTGCAATGAAAATATCACTTTAGCTTAAATAACAACATCAATTCAACTCATCATCCCCTTTTTCGTCATTTTTCACTTCAAATATGAACTTCCCACACCTATTTCCTATGCATATCACACAAGACATAAACATATCATTCAACCATAGTCGCAAGCTAGTGCATTTCACTAGAGATTACATAATTTAAACCTTACCACCCTGTCATGATCACAAGCATATTTCCATTTAGGCACTTACCATTTCAATGCATAACTTATAAGTTTAACATGGCATAATCCAACCACAACTTGGCCAAAGCCTAAGCATGTACATCAAATATGTTAAACATGTAGCATAAGCATAAGCATAAGCATTATAAGCATATAGCATAAGCATTATAAGCATGGATGAACACAACATTTATTCATATATCAAACTTACCAACATATGTTAATTCATAAACCATTCATCACATTACTTCATGCCAAATCATATTCCAAATATACCATATACACAAACTATGAAACTTTATTTTCCCACATGAGCTTAAACCATGCCAAATAATGCGCAAATATAAGCATCATTCCTATTTCATCGTCTATCCATTATAATCGAGCATATGACCAATTATACACAAATCATTCATATATTTCCCAATTTTCTTCCTCTTCCTCTCCATTCCACATCCTTAATGTGTATAACAAACTTAAACAACATTAACTATAATTTCACTATTCACTCACATGTATATTCAAAGCTATTTATCTGAGTTAGAGTCACTAAATTATTTTTATCCAGAGCTACAGAGCTCAAAATTAAGATCCGTTAATTTTTCCTGAAACTAGACCCAGATATATTCTTACCATAAAATTTTCAGAATTTTTGATTTAGCCAAATAGTACAATTTATTCTTTAAAATTCCCCTATTTTGCTGTCTGACAGTTTCGACCACTCTTCACTAAAAATGAATTATCTGATTGTACAGAATTTGGATGATGTTTAAGTTTATTTTCTTTGAAAATAGACTCATTAAGGATTCTAAGAATATAAATTATAACTCATAATTATTTTTGTACAATTTTTAAAAATTTTATAAAGTCAGAATTGGGGATTCCAAACTCATTCTAACTCTATCTAACTAAACTTCAAATATCTCAAAGTATATAACTCTTTTGCGTGCTATGTTTCTTTTATGTAAAAATAGACTCATTCAGCTTCAATTTCGTATATTATTCAGCCTATAATTTAATTTCCACCATTATTGGTGATTTTTCAAAGTCACACAATTGTTGTTGTCTAAACTATTTTGTTGCTAAATATACTCTTTCATAATTTCACTTTTTCACTTTCAATCACAATTCAATTCAAAATTCACTTTTCCATTTCTAAGTCAATATTCAATTCAATTCCACACCTATATTCATTATTCAATTATACTGAGTCAATTTCCCGATGAACACTTCGGAATAATAACAGATCCTTGGTGGATTCAGCACATAGCAACCACCTTATTAATCAATGATGTCCGGTGGAATCAACACATAGCAACCACCTTACTAATCAATGATGTTCGGTTCACATAGTAGCCTGCACATAATACTACACATGTGACCATTACCATCCGATACATGTAGTAGCCTGCATATAGTACTACACACGTGATCAAAATGATCCGGTACGCATAGTAGCCTGCACATAGTACTACACATGCGACCTATCATTTCGGTACACGTAGTAGCCTGCACATAGTACTACACACGTGACCATCACTTTCACTTTTACATAGTGGCCTACACACAGTCCGTGCCACACATGTGATCATTTCTGTCACTTCATTCGTATCCCTTTTTATTCCAAAGGTTCATTCGAGAATTTTTTCACTTTTTCTCATTTTTCTTTTTATCGATCAATTTCAATTTCTCATCTTTATTGATTTATAATAATACATTTAACTTATTTAACACTCACATTCATCAAAACAGTCCTTGACTCGAACTTTGGCAAAATTACAATTTTGCCCCTAAACTTTTGCATATTTACACTTTTACCCAAAGCTTGGAAATTAAACTTCATCTCTTATTCTTATGTTTTATGACATGCTGAACATTTTTCCCTTCTATGGCAACATCAGATTCCCACTCTAACACTTACTTATGAACATTAGGTATTTTTACTGATTATGTCGTCTTACTCGTTTTCACTTAAAATCGCTGAGCAAAAGTTGTTTACCATAATTTCTATCTTCATATCCTACTATAAAACATCAAAATAAAAACATTTCACCTATGGGTATTTTTCCAAATATAAACCCTAGGTTAAATTATTGCTAGAATAAGCTAAATCAAGTTACCGGGACTCTAAAAACGTAAAGAACATTAAAAACGGGGATTGGAATCACTTACTATGGAGCTTGGAAGCTTGAAAACCCTAAATATGGCTTCTCCCCTTGTAAAATTCAAGAAATTTTGGCCTATTTTGTCTTTTTAATTCATTTTAATTACCAAATTACCAAAATGCCCTTAACTTAAAAATATCCTATTTCACTTATCTCATGTCCATTTTTGTCCACCAACTTGGTCAATGGTCTAATTACCATATAAGGACCTCCAATTTAAAATTTTATAACAATTGGACACCTCTAAGATGTAAAACTCAACTTTTGCACTTTTTACAATTTAGTCCTTTTGACTAAATTTAGTGCCCAAACGTCGAAATTTCGAATGAAATTTTCATGAAATCATCTTGTGAAATCGTAGACCATAAAAATATAATGAAAATAAATTTTTTTCTCGTCGAATTTGTGGTCCTGAAACCACTATTCCGACTAGCCCCAAATTCGAGCTGTTACAATTTAACCACCAGACCAGCAGACCTATTCTGATGTAATTTACCCAACAATCAAATAAAAGCCTACTAAACAAGAGTAAGGCCTAATTCATTCAAAATACCAAAATTTGCCTAAGCGAAGGCTTGAACTTGAGACCTCCCAAACACTCCCAGAACACATAACCACTAAAGCTGACAGATATTTGTGTCAAATTTTCACAATAACGAAATTAAAAATTTTTGGGCGTTACAACTCTACCCCACTAAAAGAAAATTTCGTCCTCAAACTTTTACCTGATCAGAACAGATGAGGATATTGCTGACGCATCGCATCCTCAAGCTCCCACGTGTCCTCATCAGTGCTATGATTATGCCACAAAACCTTCACTAAGGGAATAAACTTTTTTCGAAGGACCTTTACATCATGCTCCTGAATCTGAACCGGCTCCTCCTCGAAGGTTAAGTCTGGCCTAACCTCAAACTCCTCAACAGAAACAACATACGTGGGATCAGAGCGGTAGCTCCTTAACATCGAGATGTGAAAAACATAATGAATGCGGTCCAACTCCAGAGGTAACTCCAACTAATAAGCGATAGGTCCCACACGTTTCAGAATTCGGTAAGGTCCAATAAACCGAGGGCTCAGCTTGCCATTGCGACAGAACCTCAGAACCTTTTTCCATGGTGAGATTCTGAGAAAAACTAAGTCCCCCATAAAATACTCGATCTTACGCCTCTTCAAAATCACATACGATTTTTGCCTATTAGAAGCCACTTTCAAGCGATCCCAAATCAATCTAACATTATCCTTTGTCTCAGAGACCAACTCAGGATCCAAAACATGTCGCTCGCCCAACTTAGTCCAACATAAAGGAGTGCGACACTTATGACCGTACAGTGCCTCGTAAGGTGCCATCTGGATGCTAGACTGGAAGCTATTATTGTAGGCAAACTCTGCTAACGGCAAGTACTCCTCCCAACTGCCTCTAAAATCAATAACATAGCTCCTCAACATGTCCTCTAGTATCTAAATCACCCTCTCCGACTGACCATCTGTCTCAGTATGGAAAGTAGTACTGAAGTCTAATCTTGAACCTAGAGCCTCATGAAGCTTCTTCTAAAATCAAGACGTGAAATGAGGATCCTGATCGAAAATGATCGAGATAGGTACCCCATGCAGTCTCACTATTTTCAATATGTAGAGCTTAGCTAATTTCTGAAGAGAAAAGTCTGCCCTTACCGGGATGAAGTGAGCAGACTTGGTCAATCGATCCACGATGACCCAGATAGAATCCTTCTTAGTGGGTGTTAGAAGCAACCCACTAACAAAGTCCATCGTTACTCGCTCCCATTTCCATAGCAGTATCTTAACCGGCTGCAGCAAACCTGAAGGTAACTGATGCTCAGCCTTAACCAGCTGACAAGTCAAACAACGAGCAATGAAGTTGGTAACCTCACGCTTCAACCTTGGCCACCATTACAATTCCTGAAGATCTCGGTACATCTTGTTCTCGTCAGGATGTATAGTATAAGGACTACCATGCGCCTCTCTCAGAATCAATTGCCTTAAATCTTCATCATTCGGTACACAAATCTGACTGCGGAAACAAAGTACCCCATCACTGTTTATCTTAAAATCAGTAGTGCCACTATTCTCAACCTGACAAAAACGTAACGTGAGAGACTTATCCCCCAACTGTTTACCTTGAATCTGTTCAGTCCATGCCAGTTTGAGCTGAAGTTCTGCCAACAGACTTCCATCATCGAATAGGTTAAGTCAAGCAAATATCGCTCTCAGATCGATTATAGCCCTACAGCTCAGCGTATCGGCCACCACATTGGCCTTGTCGGGATGGTACTAAATGGTACAATCATAATCCTTAAGTAGCTCAACCCATCTACGTTGCCTAAGATTTAACTCCTTTTGAGTGAGGAGATACTTGAGGCTTTTATGATTAGTTTAGATAATACACTTCTTACCGTACAGATAATGCCTCCAGATTTTCAATGCAAAGACTAGGTTGCCAACTCCAAATCGTGTGTCGGCTAGTTTGCCTCGTATGTCTTAAGCTAACGAGACGCATATGCAGCCACCTTACCATTCTGCATCAACAGACATCCCAAACCGACATGTGATGCATCACTATAAATTGTGAACTCCTTTCCAGGTTTAGGCTGTACCAAAATAGGAGCCTCAGTCAGTACAGTCTTAAGCTTCTCAAAGCTCTCTTGCTGCGCATTAGTCCAGTCAAATGGTACACCTTTACGTAACAACTTAGCCAAGGGTGCTGCGATTAATGAAAATCCTTCCACAAACCGTCGGTAATAACCTGCCAGCCCCAAAAAACTGCGGATCTCAGACATATTCTTAGGCTACTTCCAGTCCAATACAGCCTCAATTTTTTGAGGACTAACTTGAATCCCCTCAGCAGACACCACATGACTTAGAAATGTTACTTCACGTAACTAGAACTCGCACTTGCTGAACTTAGCACAGAGCTGCTTTTCCCTCAAAATCTGAAGAACAATTCTAAGGTGCTCATCATGCTCATCCTTAGTCCACGAATAAACCAATATGTCATCGATGAACACCACTACAAATAGATCCATGAAAGTTGTCGGTGTATTAGTCAGTCCAAATGGAATCACTAGGAACTCGTAGTGACCATAACGAGTCGTACATGTCGTCTTATGCACATCAGCCTCCTTAACCCTCAACTGGTGATACCCAGAATACAAGTCAATTTTAGAGAACACAGACGGCCCACGGAATTGGTCAAACAAATCATCAATCCTCGGAAGTGGATACTTGTTCTTAATAGTCAACTTATTTAGTTGTCAGTAGTCGATAGACATCCTCATGGATCCATTATTTTTCTTAACAAACAGTACCGGTGCTCCCCACGAGGACACACTAGGGCGGATGAACTCATGATCCAATAACTCCAGAATTTGAGCCTTGAGCTCTATAAGCTCCTTCGGTACCATTCAATAGGGAGCGCTAGACACCAAAATTGTACGAAGGAGAAACTCAATCCCAAACTCTACTTCCCGATTCGAAGATAAACCCGGTAGCTCCTCAGAAAGACGTCTAGAAAATCTCTCACAATTATGATGTCCTTAACAGTAAAGTCCCTAGAAGCGGAAACATTTACGTAGGCTAAATACGCCTGACATTCCTTGCGAACCAGTTTCTCAGCTACTAGTACAGAGATCACATTAGCCAAGTAATTCTGATGTTCCCCAATCATAACTACTTCATTACCCCCTTCAGTTCTCAATATGACCCTCTTAGTCGCACAGTCCAAACTGACACGATGCTTGACCAACCAGTCCATCCCTAATATCATATCGAACTCCCCAAACAGAAGCTCCAAAAAATATCCAGAAATACCATCCATTGAACCTCTAAAGGAACATCCCTATACAGTTTGCTAACTCTAGTAGATTGCCCTAGCGGGCTCAGCACAGCCACCTCACTAGAAGTACTCTCAACCAGAATCCCTAGGTTTTTGGAAACAGAATAGGCAATATAAGAATGCGTAGATCCTATATCTATTAACCCAGTGTAAGGCACATAAAAAATAAAAAACGTACCCGTGATGACGTCCGGAGCATCTTTATCCTCTCGATGATGAGCAGCATAAACTAGGGCCGGCTATCTCGCCTCAGCTTATCCAACAACTCTGCCCGGTGCTCTCTGCCCCGACCCATACCATTACCACCCCTAGCCTGACCATGGCCCCTCGGTTGCTGCTGAACTACCCCCGGTGGCTGTACAGTACCAGAACCCACAGCTTACACCTGATTAGGCCTTAGTGGACACTCTCGAACACGGTGCTTAGTAGACCCACATCTTAAACAAGCCCTATTCATCCTCTAACATTCGCCCGAATGGCGTCTTCCACAATGCCCACAAAGCGTGATCCCAATTGGTGCAATAGAGGCCTCAACTCTAACTAGCCCACCAGATTCAACCTTTTTCTTAGGCCTCATCGCAGAACTCGAGAGATCTAAATCCCTCTTATTCTTACCTCTCTCTTTATCTCGGTTTTAGCGCTCACTGCGCTTCACCTCCTCGGTGATCTTTGCCTTCTCTACCAGTGCTAAAAAGTCATGCTCCCTCTGCGGAGCTATCAAAACTCTCAAACTATCCCTGAGTCCATCCTCGAAGCGGACACAATGCTCATATTCAGTCGCCACCATGCCTCGTGCATAGCAGTTGAATCTCAAAAACTCGACCTCATACTCGGCCACTGAACAATCCCCTTGTATGAGATTCAGAACTCACGTCTTCTAACGTCAATGTAGCTTGCCCCCATATATTTACCTTGAAAAGAAGACTTATAGAAATCCCAAGTCAGTCGTTCGGGCTGAGTGCCCTCTTTAACGATCAGCTACTATTGGTATGCTTCATCGCGAAGTAAGGAAACAGCCCCTTCCAATTTCTGTTTAGGGGTAAAGTCTAGATCGTCCATGATTCTTTCCGTGGCATCCATTTAATACTCGGACACACTAGGGGTGACTTCAGTGACACCCCTGAATAGCTCAACCCCATTAGACCAGAGTCGTTCTGTAACCGACCCTCGGCCCCTAGATCCAGTGTTGGGCTTAGCGACCCTCTCTAATATCCTCAGCATAACCTGGGACAAGGCGTCGTCCCAGGCCATGCGATCATGAGACCTAGTCTCTATAGCAGGTAAAATCGGCATCTCGCTCATATCCTGATTCAGCATGCTACCTAACGACGATGACTCAACTCAAGCCCCTCTACGGTCTCTACCTCTGCCTCTAGTACCCCATCTGCAGATACCTCTTACACTCATCGTAGAATTTGTAGCTTATCTGTGTTAACAGTTTTATGAATCAATTACAGTTTCGATATCTATTAGTAGATATTTTATGCAAAACAATATCAGAAGTTTAGAGTATCTTATCACGAATCGCGGTCTTACTACAGTTTTCAATTTCGCTACTGTTTTCAGTATACACTATCTATAGTGTTCTTAGTACAGTGTACTACCTATAGTAGTTTCAGAATATGCTACTCATATTTTCAAAAACTTATCAAATTTTTAGAACACTTACAAAATTGGCGCTGGAGACTCGGTGTACCACATACTCAGTTAAAAATATTTCAAACCATTTAAAAATCATCTTTTTAAAACTAAGTTTTAAAACCCAAATCCATAGCTGACTTTTGTAATCTGGCTCTGATACCACTTAATGTAACACCCTAAACCCGACCTAGGTGTTATGGCTGAATCTGGCAGTGTCACATGAAAAGGGACTTGAAGACAAGATTTTCGAGTTTAAAACCGTTACAGTAAGTTAGGTTTTATTTAATTCGAAAAAATAGTTGATTTGCTTTAAAACTTGTCTCTTAGTGGAAGCTTTTGTAACCAATTAATTTAGGTAAAATCGTTTCTATTTATGAAAAACCTTAGTTTTTAGGAAAAAAGCGTGTTTTGTGGAGTTGCGGTTTTAAAAAAAATCCATAAAACACAGTATAAAGTCCCAAATTTAAAGCCAACCAGTCCATTGTCCAAAAGATACATCAAAAACACCAAATAAGTAATAAATTCTAGGCATTAATAGAAAATAGTCTAAAATTTATGTGTGGCCACCGTTGAGTCCTCCGCTGCACCGACCTGTCAAGTCTGGGATTACCTGTACAGATTAAACAGAGAAGGGGTGTGTTTTTGAAAACTCAGTGTGTAATCCCTACAGAAAACATGCATACAAATAATTAATAGAATTCAGTTACAGAATGCAGATGCAGAATTCAAATAAAGTATCAGAAATGCATTAGGGCCTTGGCCCATATCAAATACAGAATGCAGATACAGTAAATCAGAATCCTACCCACCAGCCTCTACACACTATCTCCGTCCAACCCTACACACCATGTGGGGATTAAATCAACCCACCCATCTCTACACACCATGCTGTACCGAAATTCGGCACATAATCAGAAGGTTCTAGCTGAGATGCCAAATAACGGGCTTAATAGCCTTTCAGACACTTCCTCTAAATATCATCAACCCACCCCGATGCAATGCAACATACAAAATATGTCATGCCATTATGCAATTAATAGTACATACATTTAGATATCATAAGTCATGCCAAATAAGTACAGTAAAATCTTCAAACTTACCCCTGTTCTGCTGTCTGATAGTTTCGTCCCTTCTTTGCTAAAAATTAATTATCTCTTAGTACAAAATTTGGATGATGTTTCCATTTATTTCTATTGAAAATAGACTCATTAATAATTTAATCATGTAAATTTTAATCCCTAATTATGTTTCTCCAATTTTTGATGATTTTCCAGAGTCAGAACAGGGGAACCCGGATTCATTCTGACCTTGTCTCACAAAGTTTATTATACCTCACATTTTACAATTTTATTACTTACAATGTTTCTTCTATGAGAAACTAGACTCAATAAGGTTTAATTCCATATTTTGTTCATCCTCTAATTCGATTTCCACAATTTATGGCGATATTTCAAAGTTAGCCTACCGTTGCTGTCCAAATAGCAAGCAATTTTGGCTTTTCGCCGAATCTTTTTTTTTTTGCGTTTCGGGTACACACCTAGTTTTTTTTATGCTAAAATAGTCCTCGAGCACTCCAAAGCCTAAAATTAAGACACTCAACATCAATTTAGCAGATTTCCAAGCAAATTTACAACCAAGAACGAACCAAAACCCAACTTACCACCAACGATAACCCTCTGTTTAACTGTTGTTAAGACGAGAACACTGAATTCACCAGTTCGAGCCTCCCACTACGCCCAAATCACAGAGAAAAAACATTACCACCTCAGTCGTTAAGAGATTCATGACAAAAACGAAGAGAAATACTTACCGAAACTAAGCAAGCACTAACCGCGTGTGAAAACGAATGAAAGTAAATGGATTAGGGAAAAATCAAGAAGAAGAAAAAGAATAGAAAGATGGAAAAAATTAGAGAATTTCGGCAAGAGGAGAGGGGGAAGAATAGACGGCATAATTTTTTTGGAAAAGAGAGTCAAAATTCGGTTATGGGAAAAAAATAAAATAAAATCTCGATAGCCCCCAAAATCCCTTAATCTTCTCCGCTAATTCCCACTACATATCCACTACTCAGAATCCCCCTATTACACAACTCTATCCTAAAATTTGAAGAAAAAAATAATACCCTTGCCTACATAGGGATTCGAACACAAGACCTCCACCATAATAACACACCATTTAACCGCTAGACCAACAAACCCATTCTGATGTAATTTACCTAACAATCAAATAAAAGCTTACTAAATAAGAGTAAGGCCTAATTCATTCAAAATACCAAAATTTGCCTAAGCAAAGGCTTGACCTTGGGACCTCTCAAACACTCCCAGAACACATAACCACTAAAGCTGACATATATTTGTGTCAAATTTTCACAATAACGAAATTAGAAATTTTGGGGCGTTACATTTCAGACAGTCATGGTTTAAAATAGGCTTTAATAGTATTTTAATAATTTCTGAGTTTATAATTAAACACCTTGATTTGTAAGTACTGTTTTGAAAACTATGGTACGAAATTTTGTGTTTTACGCACATAAGTATCATTGGGACTGTATTTTCTTTTGAAATATTGGGATTTTATAACTAAGAATTTTACGTAACTTAAATACTGCAATGTTTTTCAGTTTGTTAAACTAAAATTTTTCTACAATCACTTCGATGATCAATGTGACCTCCAAAATTCAGCCAAAATTTCTAGGCCAGTTTGCAAAAACTCAGCCTGTGTTTTTGTGTAATCGTATGCGCGTATGTTCGTTTTAAAGAAATTTTTTGGGGAACTGTACCATAGTGTTTTGAAATTACTTGTGTTTGGAAAATAAAACTTTTTTGTGAAAATGGAGGTGTCTAAGACTCTGATGCTAGACCGTGCGAAACTTAGGAAATTGTAAGATTAGTTTTGTAAGCTTATTAAACATTTATGCTTATGTTCAATTTTGGAAATTGTATATTCTTTAAGATTAGGTACAAGATCGATATGGATTCTGAAGGTAAGCGAGATTGTGAGGAGTCGTCTGCTTCTCCGGGACGTGTGTCTGTTCAAGAGTCGAAGGTCAATGCGATTCCGCCAACTTTGGGTAGCAATAATTAAGAGCTTGGTACTGTGGCATTGACTCGGGTTGTCAAAGAAGTGCTAAAGAAATTTTTTGAGGCTAGGTTAAAGGGGACTAGTGAAATGCTTCAACCTAGGTGCGTAGATTGTGGGAAGAAAAGATATCGCAGTCCTCCAAGGTTGGAGCCTCGATTTACGAAGCATGTTTGAAAGCATTTAAGTGGCAATAAAGGTTTTGAGGAGGATGCTAGTAGTGGTGTGAGCGCTCCGTTTTGTGAACACTGTAAGAAGTGCCATCCGGGTAATTATTGGAAAAAGGTGGGAGCGTGTTTTCGATGTGGGTCCACCGAACATCGAATCTGGGAGTGTCCTTAATGACATTGAGACAGGGATGGTTGTGAACATTTTGATGTTTTGATTAGAGCACAGTAATTTGTGTGGTGGGACAAATGTGTATTTTCTTCAGTGGTTATGAGTTTTAGGTGTGTGTATGAGGTCTTGAGTTCAACTCTAGCATGGTAGCGCTTCGAGATTAGAGTGTGCAATGGGAGCATGGTCGTACAGCTTGTATTAGATAACTGTTCTGTTAATTGGAAATTTTGGGGACAAAATTTCTTTAAGGAGGGATGAGTTGTAACATACTAAATTTTGGGGTTAGAATTTTTGAGCTTTATGGTTAGGGTTAGTGAGTAGGTTGTGTTATTGTGTTTAGCTGCGAGTTTAAGTGGCAAAATGGGCCTGCTGGTCTGGCGGTTGGTAGTGTGTTAGTGTGTTTGGTGGGACCATTTTTTTATGTTTTTCTTTAAAGATTTAGATAATTATTTTCTTTACTTAGTGGTTTATTATTATTATTATTATTATTATTATTATTATTATTATTTTCTTTATTTTTTGAATGTTCTCCTCTTCCCCTTTTCTTAGTTTCTTTTATTCTTTCTTTTTTTTTTTTTTTTTTAAAAATGGTGGTGTTGTGGTTTTCAAAGAGCTTCAGTTTCTTGGTCATCGAGTCAAGTTCTAGACGTCTCTAATCACAAATCAGGTGTGGGTTCAAATTCCTCAATTTCAATTTGTTGTCTCGATTGTGTGGAACTTGACATGTTTTAAGTGTTTTTGTGAATGTGTGGTAGGTTTCGCTTTTAAGTTTCGTAAAACTTGGTTTTCTATGGCATGTTTCTGACCTATTAGAGTTTAGGGGGCGTTTGGTGAGTGAATTCGTGATTTGCAGGATGTTTTGAGGTGGTTTCGGGACCATATGGGGGACCACATGTGGGTGTGCTAGTTCACACGACCATGTGGAAATGGGAATTAGGGCTTCTAGACAATAGGTCATGCCACACAGTCGTGTTGCTAATTTTGGGAAATTAGTTGATTTTCACACAGCCGTGGCCCCTGGCCACACCATCATGTGGGTAATTTGGGGATTTAGGGATCCCACACAGTCGTGTTTGGTGGGCACACAGGAGCGTGTGACCCTCACACGGCCGTGTCTGCCCAGTATTCTATTTTAGCACAAATGGACAGAGAGTTTGACGGTCTTTTCACATGGCCATGCCCCTGGCTCACACGGGCGTGTGCCTCCTCCCACACGGGCGTGTTGACCCCATACGGCCTGGGCTATTCCATACGGCCATAGCACACAGCCGTGTAGACCTAAGCTACCAATTTTAGTTTTATGTATGCTTTTGATCTAAAAATGTGTCTGTGTGTTCTGACCCTTGACTAAGTTTTAGTAAGGGAAGTTAAGACTCTGATATGGGCTTTGGCTTATGTGTTATTTGTGACTGTTGTGCGAAATATCTTATTTTGAACCTAGTTAGCTGGGTGTGTGCATGCCTGTTTCTGTCTGACTGTTTGTCGATGTGTTCATTGTTTCTGTGAGGTTGTAAGCATACATGCACTTGCATAAAGTAATTTTTGGGTTGGTTGTGAAGAGAATGAAGACTGATTCTGATCCGATCTGGCAATTTAACTGCAAATTATCAGTACAGCAGTTTATCGCACTGTACCACTTATACGTCAGCTTTGCTACGTACTATTATCTGATCTAGGAGTTTCACTACAACTTTTCAGTATGACGGTTTACTGCACTATACCGCATGTACGTCAGCTTTACTGGGTACTATTATCTGATCGTGTAGTTTAAACTGCAACATATCTGTACAACGGTTTACTGTAATGCATTGTACTGCATATACGCCAGCCTTGCTATGTATTATTATCTGAGTGGCTTAGCCTACATACATGAGGTGTAGGGTTGGATGGGCCTTTCGAGGTCCTATGTGGTGTGTTTGGTTGGATGAGCTTAAACTACTCTTTTGGGGTGTGATCGGGGGACGGAGAGGTGTTTTGGCTGGATGGGTGGGTTTTTAATACTTGATTGCATTCATATGCATCTGGATGTGAGCTACTTTTCTGTAATCTGTCTGTTCGTCATAACATTTATGACTGATTCTATGCGCATTGAGGTGTTAGCGTAGCGACATTTGGGATTGTGATGATAAGTATTATTGTATCGACCCATTGACAGGTTTATCTATTGAGTATTCTGTGTGTGATTTGGTGTGCTTTGACTGTTGCGTATTTTTGGGACGTTGGTTTCGATTTTGCTTTATGTTTCTGTGTCTCTCTGTAAGTACTTTTTGTTATCGAACTACTATTTGGTTTCTGATCTGTAATTTCGTTGTTAGATACGTTTTGAACTCACACAGAGCTCGTGTAGCTCATCCCTTAGTGCTTCCCCTTGTAGGCACATTTCTGAATTCTGATGCTGGACTCGGTATGCGGAGGTCCCGGACAGTCACAGTTAAAAACAAGTTTAATAGAATTTTAATAATTTTTGAGTTTATAATTAAACACCTTGAATTTTAAGTACTGTTTTCAAAACTATGGTACAGAATTTTGTATTTTACGCATGTAAGTGTGATTAGGATTGTATTTTCTTTTGAAATATCAGGATTTTATAACTGAGAATTTTATGTAACTTAAATACTGCAATGTTTTTTGGTTTGTTAAACTAAAAGTTTTCTACGATCACTTCAGTGATCAATGTGACTTCTGAAATTTGGCCAAAACTTCTAGGCCGATTTTGGGTCGTTACAAATTAGGTTCTATAGAGCGACACTATGACGAAGATCTACAAGCTCTTTGGGGCGACAATGTAATAGCGGTAAGGTCCTTAGGGGCGACACCTCAAAAGAGGTTTAAAGGTGTAAGACCATGGCTCGACTATGGCAATCAATAGTGTTCATTGGGATAATAAACATGATATAGTCTACCGAAAAAGTAAACACGGGGTAGTCTATCGGGGAAAGTAAACACGGGATAGTTCGCCGGAATGATAAACATGGGGTTATAAGGCGTAAGACCATAGCTCAAGTATGGCAATCAATGAAGTCCATCGGGATAGTAAACATGAAGAATATTTTCAAGCCATTAAACATGGGAATTCTAGGTGAAAGAGCATAGCTCGACTATGGCAACCAGTATTATCCACTGGGATGTTAAATATGAGTTCAGATTGTGTAAGTCCATAGCTTGACTATGGCATCAGGTGAAGTCAGCCAAAAAGGTTAGGCTAGGAAGATGGCAGGACAAGGTAAGAGAAATCGAAGTACGGTCTATTCTAAATGCAACACAAAAGGATGAGTACAGCTTGTCAAAGAACACAGGTAAATAGTATAGTCCAAAGATCTGCCAGATTAGTATGATAAGAAAGGTGAGTAAGGACATATAAGTTGGCATGTTTGGCAAGTAAACCCGAGTCGGGGGTGAAAACAAGATGATCAAGAGGGACCTAAGCCTAAGGGATCCTTGGGTAAAGAGGCAACTAGGGACAAGTAAGTTCGTTGAGGTTCACTCAGAAACAATTAAAGTCAGGCTTGTTAAGGAGTAAAGGAAGCTGAGAAGAGGCGGAATCAATTTTGTATCATAGAGAACCATTATTCTAAAGAACATGCTTATGTTTCAGATAGAAAATAAGTCCGCTAGTGGTAAAAATTTAGGGGAGGCATCGACCTCGCCAGTGAAATCTACGGAAGGCCAAGGATTATAAGGGAGTTGAAATCTCTACATAAAACCTTGTTCCTTAAAGTTCTAAATTTTTATTATAGTGTTGATTTGTAGATTCTCAGTAAGTTCAATTGAACTTACAAACTCACTACTTATTTGCAAGCTAAAGTTTTTACTCGAGAATTGAGTGGAGGGATTAAGCCAGGCATCACCAGTTGTAGGTTGGGCGTGGATGTTGTTCATGTGTATAGAAGGGTTCCCTTAAAGGCCACTCCTTGGGGATCAAGTTAAGTGTAACTATCTTTAGTTTAAACTTTGGTGTTGTAAATAATACTAAGTTGTGAGGCCAAAATTTAAAAGAGTTATATTTCTTGTTAAAATTTTGATGTGTAATTTAAGAGTTTAAGTAAGTTAATTATAATATACTCGATGTCATAGTTAACTTATTTGGGGCCTTGTAACACCCAGTACCCAGACCTGGCAAACGTGTTGGGTCTAGGGTGCTACAATAACTCTATAATTGTTATTTTATTACTTGTTGGTGACTATGTATGCTTTCATATTATTCGAATATTTCACAACAATTATAACTTGTTAAATCCTTGATCAAGCGTGTGTATAACCCTATTGGCATGCCAACCGTATCCTAACATTTTACTAAGTTCACAAGGTCATCATTTCCATATATATATATCATTATCAATCAATATACATGATCACACAATGCATTTACATGTTCTGTAATTATCAACTTTCGCATTTATACCTTGTACCATTACGTAATAGCAAATCACAAGACATTTCAATTCAACCCATAATTAGCCATTCATGCCAAATTCATTAGAATTCTAACTATATTTAAACATATATGGGAAATAAAACAAAAATTCATACACAACATGGAATAAGCTAGTAAGATCCATATGAACTTACCTATTCGAAACACCAAAACGAGTTTATTTTTCAAGGACTAATCAACAATTTTAGCTTTTCTCCGATTAACTCCACTTCAATTTGATTCTTGATCTATACAATTATTCCATATCACCAATCAATATAAAAAATTTCCATATTAAACCATGATATGCATTATTTCATATAATTCTATTTTTTATTTCCCTTATATTTTATATTTTATTCAATTTTGTCCCTAAACTTGGGATAAGCATAACTTTCGATTCCTAGCTTCGAATTAAAATATGATTTCATATATTTTCATTAGAGACTTTATAATGTCTATTTCTAACATAATTTCATGAAAAGTTTACATTTATTCAATTTGGTCTCTAATGTAACAAAGTTAACAATAAACTAAATTAACTTTACAATCTAGTCCTTTTTCATATTATAAGCTTAAAATCTATCAATTTCAAGCCTAATTCTTTAAGAAATTAACAATGAAAAATTTCTAAAACTTTAATAGTTTTACAAATTGGTACATGGGCTAGCTAAATCAAGCTCTCATGACTTCAAATCTATAACAATTACAAGAAAAAATAGTTGAATATACTTACTAATTGAGGGCCGAATGTGAAAATTTCAAAATGGCTTCTCCCTTAGGTTTGTTTATTGTACGATTGGGGAACAAAGAAGATGATGAAATTTCCACTAGAATATGTCTTATACACCATGATTAATCTTAATTATCTTAAAATTTAATTAGTTTACCTTAATTATCATTATCCTTATTAGAGGAAAACAACATAATCATCCACTATCCTATAATAAAATATGGTTTTTTTACCTTTTTAGACCTTTTTCCAATTGCAATTTAAGTCCCCAAGCCTGTGGCCAATTAAAAACCTATAGTGATTGGACTTTACGATTTAGTCCCTAAGCCTTAATTAACATTAATTCGGCAAAATTTCTGGACCAATCTTTAATATATTTGTATATTATTCTCATAAATATTCATATTTAATATTTACGAACTTGATTTATAGAAATGAGGTTTCAAAATCGCATTTTCTAGTATCACTAAAAATCGGGCCATTACATTCTCCTTCATTCAATCCTCGGACGCTATTTGTTCGAAGTCATCCCTAACCCTTTATGCACACTAGTTGCTCCAACATCTTTCACATAATATGGAACATTCATCCTTTTAAGATTGTCAAAGCAATTTCCTATATCTAAATACATTGTCCATTTTTTTCACATTGTTGTTTTTTTTTTTTTCCAATTCAATCAATAGAACATTTCAAACTATAAATTCCAAGAAATACATAGTCTAACAAAAAATCTTTTCTAGCAACTTATGTCATTTTTGAAACTTGATGTTAGACCTTTTTTTAATAGCTGCAAATTTTAGGTAAGAGAAGTTTGGAAGAGAAGACACATCTTCTCTTTCTTCTGTAATCAGTTTAACAAGTTCCAAGTCACCAGCACACTTTATTTAGTTTACGATGTGTCTTAATCTAACAACTATAATATTCTACTTTTCGTCTTCCAATCACACCAGTTGATTTCAATTGGATCCCATGGGATCCCACCAAAGCAAGATCCCACCTTAGATGTTACTTAATTACAGTAAGCTTACTATTAACAATTTTAATCTATACAATCATTTTCATATAGTTAAAGAGAATCTTCACTTGTTGTTGAGATCTTCCATGTAACCTTGAATTTATTTCTCTCTATAAAGTATACATGTAATAGTTCCATGTCACTCTAATAACAATTTACTACAGACTTGTCCATCGTCAATGGTTAACCATCCATTGAATCATTTTCTGCCATGTATTATGCGTCCAATTGAGTCCAGAACATTGAATGATTAATCACCATAAACCCATTGCACAAGAACAAGTAGGAAACAAATGGTCTCTCATTTCATTTTCAACTCCACATAGAAGACATATTGAATCCATTTGCTGACCCCAAGCAAACAACTGATCACTTGTTGGCAACCTGTTAAGCATAGCCAGGCAAGAAATAAAAAAATATCGTGGCATAGATGCTGCATTACTCAGCTTGTAATAGTCTTTAGCAATCCCTACATGCAACATAATACCATGAAGCTTCATTAAATTCATCCATACCCAATTCTGATTTGGATTTGGTGGAAATTTCCAAACACTAACTCCCTTAGGGATGTAAGACCCCATCCATGCAACACATAAAGATCCATATCACAAAAGGATAAGCCAAAGATTTTTAAGAAAGGAATCTTTATTCCATAAAAAACACATTTTTAGTCCACAACCCTTCTTTAACCTTAAGATAAAAAATATTTTTTCATCCAATTCTTGTACCCCTAGCAAATCCTCCCTTTCCCTTCCAAAGAAAACTGTTACAAATTTGAATAATTTATTTTGATAACTTTTGCAAGTAGAGGAAATATATGATACCAAAAATTATTGATGTTAAATATATCAAATTGCAGAATATGCAATTTCTTTGCAAAAGAGACTGTTTTTGTAGCCCAACATCAAACTCTGCTAGTTACCTTTTCCACCAAAATATTACAGTCACTTTCATTCAAAATTTTAGTGACTAAAGGAACTTCTAAATATCTTACTAAAAACCTTCTTATTTTAATACCAATATGCTTAACAATAGCGTTCAATTCACCTTGACTCACCTTTAAGCTAAATATCTCACTCTTAGAGCTATTCATTTGCAATTTGGATATTATGTAGAAAAAATCAAGCACATTTTATACAACCAACACTGAGTTTGCAATACCTTTTGTGAACACAAACAAAACACCTGCAAAACAAATATGAGTTAGCTACACCTTTCTACAGTCAGGATGATAATCAAAGACCTTAAGACTCTTTGATTTATTAAGGAGACAAGAGAGGACATTCATAACAATAAAGAAAAGATAAGGGCATAAAGGGTCTCATTCTCTAATCCCTTTCCTACCAAATAAATATCCAATGAGGCCTCAATTGAATGTAACAGGGAACATAAATCTTGTGATGCATTGCTTAATCTATTTAACAAAAAAACCCAAGAAAATCAATACCTAAAGTATGAGATCCCAAAAAATGGAGTAAAAAAACTTCTTTAAATCAACTTTCAAAGTGCTTCTAAGAGACACATATAACTTTTTCTATACCCATTAACCAGTTCTTGGGCAAGCAAATTATTTTCAACCAGGTCTCATCCTTCCAAAGCATTTTGGTTCGTTACAATAATGAAAGGTAGAGTTCTCTTCAATATACTAATTAATATATTTGAAATACATTTGTAAAGAGGGAACCAATAAGAGGTTGGTCTAAAATTTGTCACCTACTTGGGATTAAGGACTTTACGCACAAGTACTAAGCTAGTTGAATTGAAAGCACTCGCCATAGTCCTTGTGGAAAAAAAAAACTTCACAACTCTATTAACATCGGTTCCTACAATTCCCTAACAAATTTGAAAAAACTTAGCATTGTAACCATCAAGACCAAGACTATTATTTCCATTCATCGAGAAAATAACCCTTCTAATTTCATCACTAGTAACAAGAGAAACAAGATCATCTTTCAACTCATTAGGAATCTTAACATCAAGCAATTCCATAAGAACCTTACCGGAAATATCGATAAGATTTCGGTCAGATGTGCCTAGAGTCCCTTTGAAATAATCATTAAGTTCCTAATTGCCTCTCACTGTCCTCGCAGACCATAAGAGATAAATCAACCCTAAATACAACAATCGAATAAAATACTAAATGTGGTGTCTGCAAGTGTGATAAGTCAATTGTAATATTTATAGTGTTACAATGGAACACAAGAGTATTCCAAGGAACGAACCCAAGAGAGTCATTGATTTAATGATTTCTATTCAAAAGTGCATGCAATGAAGGAGTCTAGCTAGCTACTCACTAATTGCTATAGTGCGACAATACATAATTTAAGGTTGAATTAAACTAATTAATAACCTAAAACAAAAAATGACTAAATTGTAAATGTCGAGTTACTATAATGAAAAACAAAAGAATTCTTTTTTTCATTATAGCAATAAATTAAAATATAATACTACCAAATACGATACCAGACATTGTTTGGTTGATTTCTATGTTGTAAGTTCACTTTCGAATAAGGAATCTAAATCGTTAGCACTACTAAATTGGCTTTATTTTATCTCTTGGTCTCAACTTTACCAGCTTAGACAAATTAGTATGGTTTATCTCTCAACCTCACCCGACTAACCTGGAACTAATGAATTGGTGCCCAATAAGATTACCTCTCGATCTTAGTTATCTTGATTTTCCCTTAGGGGCGTAAATCCTAAGTTTTAAAGTTTATTCAATTTAGTCCCTAAGCCAAATACTGACTAAACAACACTTCTATCAACCAACCACCAAAGATTTAGCTACTCATACTCCTACTTAAGTAAACAAAAGCACAATAATAACATAAAAATGCATAAAGGGTAAATACAAGAGAAATGAGAAAAGCTAGAATTTTTCTTAAACAAACTTAAAGATAAATAAAATGGCAACAAAGGAAATGTAAAAGAACGCTTAAAAATCATATTTTTTGTGATGAAACTAAAAGGAAACTGAGATGCATTAATACTAAGGATTAAACTGAAATTACAAGGAGTTTAAGGTACTAAACAAGTAAATAAACACTAGCTATAGTAATAAATAACTACTAACTACCACTAAAACTAGAAAAAATAAACTAAGCCTTAAAAAGATAAATAAGAAAACTCTAACCTAAAACCTAAACTAAATCTTTCTAACCTAAAACTATAGCTTTCTTTTCTTTAGCCAAATTTTAGCTTTTTAAAGCTAATTACAACCCAAGTTTTAGTGATCAAAATGCCCTTGGACATCTAATTTTGATTGGTGCTTCGGTTGGACAAGGACTACCCCTGATGTCGTTTTTTCCTCTCACGACAGTGATACCGAGATACCCACAGTTTGATATCGTGATATCATTGACAGTCTCAAAATAGGGGTCTTTCTTGGGAGCTAGGTATCACGATACCCAAATATCGTAATACCATTGTAGGTGGTCTTCATTTCAAGCATGCTAAAGGTGTCAAGATATCTATGGTTTTATGTCGTGATACCTCTTTCCTTAGTGATGGTTTTGCATAATTTTAGGCCACCGTCGAGTCCCTACAACACAATCGATTATTAGGGTCCAAATGGTGCATTTGGCCAAATTGGGTATCAAAATGAGCATAAAATACACTATTTCATTTGTTAAAGTGAAGAATGAAAACTAAATAAAAATATAACAAAAACATAGAAATTGCCTGAAAACAATCTCGTAAAGTGTAATGAGGAGCCTAATTTGACATATCAAATTACGAAAGATCAGTTCCCTTGAGATCTACTCATATCCTTCCAACTTTTTACCATTTCTTTCAAATAAAACTTGAACAATATTTATTTTATTCTTAGAAACCACTTGTTTATGAAAGAATTTAGTGTTCTAATCATAAGGTTTTATCCATTAAATGTGAACCTTTTGCCTATAAAACAACTCTTGAGTCTTGAGCAAAGAAAGCAAATCAATACCAACAATGTTTCAAGTTGTCTCCTAATCTCATGTTGTAAATTTTCTAACTCCAACCTTATAGCACAAAATGTCCTAGAGATCCCGCTAAATTGTGACTTTTTAAGATCTTTTAATTTGGGCTTTAATCGTCTCAATTTAGTACGCAACTTTTGCATTAGATTACCAATAGCTTTTCATGGCTACTGTAACCTCCAAAACCTGGCCTAGCCATTATGATTGAGAAAGCTACATTAGCCACCGAAATGGCTAAGCTAACTTCCATTACTTTTGAAGACCTTAAATAAACTCATTTTAGAGAAACCATAGTTGTACTTTGAGTTAGCTTAAAAGCATTCATTCATTAGGTCGTGTATACTTAGGATTCATTTTATTGTTGATAGTGTTGTTTTAGAAAAAAATTTTGCTTTTCACTCTTCTTTTAAAAAATAAAACTTGACGTTAAACTAATGCAGCGAAAAAACCATTTTTCAAGTCATTTTGGAAAATTAGTTGCCTTATCGATTTGTTTTTCAAAAATAGTTTCTTTGCAATGTAGTGGAAACTAGGGAACAGTATCAAATTTTACTTAAGCTCGATATCATGCATTATCTGGTTATTATGCTTGAGTAATTCATGCATGCAAAAATCCCCTAAAGAAAAGTTACCAAGCCATAGACCAAAAATAATTAAAATTACAAGCCAAAGCCAATAAAGACTTAATAATACTTAATTAAAAAATAATAATCTGAGGTCCAAGTTGATTTTCCAAATGTTAAGTCCGGTCCTAATTTTGAGGTACCTAAAAAGTTAAACACTATTGGGGGTGAGCTTATGAAAAGCTCAGTGTGAGTCGAATAACTATTTAAACGGGCAAAAACATCAAATACAATGAAACATATTAGCATTAATAGAAGAAAATAAAACCATCATAAGAATTTCATGTCATTACATAGCCATTATCAAATTGATGTCAAACGGTGTATGAGCATAGGTCATCATCCATTCAAGTAATAATCATTAATTTCGATACCATTCAATAAAAAAAATACAATGCATAGCATAAATCAATAAAATTCAAATATGTCGTACACATGATGCAACGCAAAAAGGTTCCTACCCATACCATCCGCTACACACCACAGTTCCCCAGAACCCGTCTGCAAAACTCTGAAACATTATGAGCATAGCTTGATGTGGTAAAACTATCGAACAATCAGTAATGCAGAAAATCTATCGAATATCAAATAGTGTGATACAATCACCAATAACATATAATATGCAATAAAATCGCCAATCCCCTCAGTACTCTAGGTGCAGTGCACTAACTACGAATAATGCGGACTTAATATGCCGCTGCTACTCCACGGAACTCCTCCGTCAACCATAAAATCTCAACCCAATGCATATGCAATATGTCATACGATCTCATTCATAATCATATCTCAATACTTTTCACATTCATTTGACTTGCTCAACATGTCTTCAATAATCACATACTTTTAGTAAATGGAAACAGTGTTCCAATCTTTCAAATTACCATTATGTTGGTATAAATCAATATCATTCAATTTCACATACTTTACAGATTTTCATTGTGCATAAATAGCACCCTTTTTAGTACATAATATAACAAATATCTCATGAGTTTAAATCATACATAAGCTTAATATCTCAACACATTATATCATTCAGTCAAACATTCTCATATCTCATAACTCAAATATGCAATTACAAACTCAATCAAACATCCATACTATCAAACTAGGTTTTTTGCCAACATGTCAATCTTTTAAGGCTCGAAACATACCTGGTTCGGCCACTCACAAAATAAATAATTTTTCTATTAATTCAATCCAATTAGAAAACTAATTTATCAAATATAACATGATATTTAACATTTACAAACAATTTTATGAGTTTAGGACCCACACTCTATTTTTCATTTCTTCGCAGCTCACTAGCGAATCTTCCAATTTTCCTTAATAATTCCTTAAATGAACCTATACCAAAATTCAGTATAAATCAGCCCCCAAAAACCCACTTATGAATTCAAACCAATCTTTGAAATTATAACTATTTTATGAATCCAAACTAGTTAGATTCCTTACACTGTATTGATGCAAATAGTACGTCCAATCGTTCTTCGCCTTTACAGATGATTTGGAGTGTTTGGGTCAGAACCTAATTCAATAATATACTGGAAAATCAATAGATATTTAATAATTAAATTCTTTCATTTAATCAATTCATAAACTTTACCCAACAACTATGTCGAAATAACAAACTAGTTACCCTTAATTGCACTTACGCTTTACGATTTGTGGGATCCGAATGGCCAATCGATCAAGAACATTTTTCCCTAATTGAAATGGGTTTAAAAGATGATTAGGAGGGTTAAACAACTCAAATTAATGCTAGAAAAATATAGGCAAGAACGAAGAAACAAAACAGCCCCTTTTCTTGCCTATAGGTGCACGCACCACCACCCGTGGTGGCAAAAATTGGGGCTCAATTTTAGAATTGTTTGAGATCTTATTAAATTATGGAAAAATACCTTTGAAAAAAATTTAAAATACCCAAAATTCTATTTCTATAAATTTTGGTTTTTAATTGACAATATTAATCAAGAAATTGAACAGAAAAGATATCTTACCCAAGCTAGTCAAGAGAAATAGCAATAACACTTTCTTGGCAATGTTCAAGATCGATCTTAGAGTTCAAGATTTTAGATTTAGGGCTGATTTTAATGAGGAAAAATGACAGAAATATGGTGGAGAATATGTTAACAAATCTTGTGGCAAAAAGAAAAAGAAAAAGAAAAAGAAAAGGATGGTAAAACTAGGTGTAGGCGACGACAACAATTGAAGAAAGGAAAAGAAATTAAAATCAAAGAGAAGGAGAGGAGGAGAGGAACAGCTAGGGTAATGAGGAGGAGGATTAAAGGCTGATTATTAGTGAAAAATTAATATTTATACCTAGGTTAACTAGGCTTGGATGGCCCACACATTAAAATAAGGGGTTTTTGTCAAAAAATTAAATTATTTGCATGGGAAGGGAATTGAAGTTAGATAAATTCACTAATGTTTAGCCATCAAACCAATAACTCATTCTTGATATAATTTTAAATATTTATTTTAAAAAATAAGACATGTTACATACTAGGGTTTAAGGCAAAATTTGCAAAATCATAAAAATGATGAGAGAGAAGGGATTTGAACTTAGGTTGCAAGGAAAATTTCACTAACACTTAACCAACAAACCGATACCTCATTTATTTTCTAAAAATGCATAGATAAATTTCAAAAATTAAGGCATGACCACTCTCTCTTGATTCACAAACCCGATTCTACTAACCCTTGATTTTTGGGATGTTACAGCCACGATTTGTTCACAACCTTTAGAACTTCTATCACATCCTAAAAATCGGGTTAGTAGAATTGGGTCAGTAAATTGAGGGTTGAGTCAAGTATAAAAAATTAGGGTCATAAGTGGGTAATTAAATAATTAAGGTTGCATATTCGGGTTTCTATTTTATTAACTAGCTCAAAATAAAATTTAATTTTGGGGTATAATTTGAAAAATATCAATTTTAATTGAATTAGGACCTATTTGGAATAGGGAAGAATTAGGAGTGACCAAAAAGGAAAATTGCCCAATTTTTGAAATTAGTCTCCTATAAGGAGAACACCCACCATTTATCCCTTCTTCTCAAAAATCCCAAATCATTCAAAAGTTTTCAAAAACCTAAAAGTAGAGAGTTGTTTCAAAATTAATTCATTCTTTCAGATTTATTAACCTTTCAAATATCAAAATAACCTCCAATTTCAAACAAAAATGGTGTTTTCTTCCCCAAATTCTTCATTGTTCTTCTTGAGTTCACATCCCAAATTAGAGTTGTAGGTCATTGTTTTAATCAAATTAAGGTAATACTCTGACTTTTAAGGTTAAACAAAGAGTGTTGTTAATTCAATTTGAGTTTTAAACGATTGTATGAAGATTTATTTAGATTTGATGTTTTTTAAAGTAAGCTTGGATTCAAAAATGGGAAATCTCGTAATCTTGAGTAAAATCATGTTTTAAAAGTTATTTTTGATTCATTGTAACCTAATTATAAGGTATTTCACTTCAATTTGATAGTTCATAACTGAATTTTTAAGAATCAAACATGTTCCCCTTTTACGTGTTTTTGAAAGCTTCTATTTTTTGAAATTTTAGAACCGTGAATTTTGGTGAAATTAATGGTTTAGATATAAAATTAAATGATATTTTTTATTTTTAAAATTGAATTAAGGATAAAAATGAGATTAGAATGTCGAAACTTCAATTCTGGAAAAACTAGCTAGTTTTTGGTAGTTAGAAAGGAAAGGCTTGAATTATGTTTTCCTTGCTGTTCGGTTGTGTTCAAGGCTATTTTTAATGAGTTTGGACTGTGTTTTTTATGTGTGTAAAGTGTCGGATCAATCGAGAGCCACTATAAGAAAGTCTAAAGGAAAGGAAAAGTGTGTTTGAGCTTTCGGCTAATAAGCGGAAGCATGATTAGCGAGTGTCTAGAGTCACTGCTAGTATGCACAATTTGTAGTGTTAATCAGGAGCTTAAAATTAGCATAAACCCCTATCCTAATTTCTAAGAGTAAGCCTTTTCTATACTTTTTGCCTTGTTGTGGAATTATGTCTAATGTATGATGAGTTGTGATATGTGATGCTATTATGATAGGTGAGATGTGGGAATACTTGTATGTGATATGTCATGTACTGATTTTAATACAAATATATGAGGTCTAATAAATGATAGCTCAATGAGCATTATTGTGGCACTTGAAGTGCAATTAAATGTGATTTCGATAAGCATGCATTGTGTATGAGATTATAATGTGAATTAATGAGTATAAATAGATTTTATTTGTATTAAAAATAATTAAATATGTGTAATTGTAGATATTTTGGTCGTGTGATCTATTGAAATTGTTGGATATAGTTGGCATGCCATAGGATTATGATTACTCACCTTTGTGTTTTGTGATTTGGACGTTGAAGTCCTATAATAGGTTGGAGAGATAAGGGAATCTGGAGCTAAGCTCAATTCATCAGGACATATTAGTGTGTTGGAGAGTGTTTAGCTTTATGCTACACTTATTGGACATGTTAGACTCATTGAGTCATTGGTGTGATGGAGATCCATTTATCCAATTTGTGGTGATAGAGTCCACTTTTTACATTTTATAATCTCAAGCTACTGAATTATCATTATTTGAAATATATATATGAGATTTTACAGGAAGCTCACAGTAGTAGCTTATCGATACATCATGGTAGCAATAAAATGTACAGTGATTTCAAACAAATGTACTGGTTGTCAGGTATGAAACGGGAGATTTCAGAGTTCGTATCGAAATGTTTGATTTGTCAGCAAGTTAAAGCCGATCATCAGGTACCTTTTCGTTTGTTACAACCTCTGATGATTTCAGAATGGAAATGGGAATGTGTTACAAAAGATTTCGTATTGGGATTGCCCCTATCTCCGAGAAAGAAAGATGTTGTCTGGGTTATTGTGGATCGTTTGACAAAATCCTCGCATTTCATTCCAGTACATACGGATTATTCACTTAAAAATTTAGCTGAATTATACGTTTCTAAAATAGTGACACTGCATGGTGTGCCTATGTCTATTATTTATGATAGGAATCCACGGTTTACTTCTCAATTTTGGAGTAAATTACATAAAGCTCTTGGTACTCGACTACATTTTAGTATAGCATTCCATCCACAGAGTGATGGTCAATCCAAACGTGTGATTTAGGTACTCAAAGATATGCTCCAATGTTGTGTTTTAGTGTTCAAAGGTAACTGGGAGAAATATCTTCCCTGGTTGAATTTTCTTATAATAATATTTATTATATGACATTAAAATGGCACCATACGAAGCTTTGTATGGTCAAAAACGTCGAACTCCGTTGTATTGGACTGAGCTGAGCGAGAAAAAGTTATTCGGTGTTTATTTGATTCAAGAAACTGAAGAAAATGTTAAAGTGATACGGGACAATTTGAAAGTTGCTTTTAATCATCAAAAATCGTACGCGAATATGAAAAGAAAAGATATTGAGTTTCAGGTCGGTGACAAAGTGTTTCTAAAAGTATCACCTCGGAGAAAAGTTCTCCATTTTGACCGAAAAGGGAAGCTTAGTCTGCGATTCATCGGGCTGTATGAAATCATCGAGCGAATTGGACTAGTGGCTTATCGGTTGCCTTTACTGCTATAATTAGAGAAAAATCATAATGTGTTCCATGTACCGATGTTACGACGGTATCGATCAAACCCTTCACATGTAATTTCACCTATAGGTGTTGAGATTCAGCCGGATATGTCGTATAGTGAAGAACTGATTAGAATATTAGCTCGAGAAGTTAAAGAGTTAAGAAATAAGAGTATAGCTTTAGTTAAATTTATCTGGCAACGTTACGGAATCAAAGATGCTGTAACGCCCCAAATTTTGGGCCTAGAAGAAATAGGTTTTGAACAATGGAACAGTTAGGAGACTACACATAAATATTTAGTTGTGCAAGGAAGTGACACAAATTGCTTGTTTGCTTTAATGGCTAAGTGATTTGGGTGTGTATAGGAGTGTGTTCAAGTCTTGGCTTTTGCAGAATTTTTATTTTTGCTCTTAAATGAATCTGGACACTGGCATATAGGCCTTATAAGTAATAGTGTTTATTTTATATAAAAAAAAAGAGCTTGTGGTCTAGTGGCAAGGTGGTGTGTTGTGTAACTGTAAGGTCTGAGGTTCAAGTCCTGGGGTGTGCAATGAAGTATTTATTTTGCTGCTTGAGCTGGGTAGGTGGTGGAGTTGGATTGAAACACAGCTAAGGGGGAGTTTGAATGGAGTTTGAACTGGTCATAGAGAGAATTGAGGAGGGATATTTGGAGAGATTTGAGGAGAGAATATTGGGATTTGGGAAGGTTGTTGTTGTGGAGAGCTATATATCATCTCATTTGTTCCTTATTCTAAATGGGGAGATCGGTGAGGCTTTCAAGGTATTCGTTGCTTTCTCCAACCTGCATTGCTTCCATTCCTAACTGGTGGTGGTCGAGGTTGACTGGCACATTGCCTAGGAACCAAGGGTACGATGATCATTGATTTGCGAAATAAGAGTGTTCGGTTCGAAAGGAATCTGCAAATCGCATCAGGTGTGTAAACTCCCCACTGTAACTGTAGAACGGCAAAAGTCGAAAAGTTGAAATACGGTGTTTGAGACCACACGAACGTGCAATCGCTCGTGTTGTAAGCCAAACCTGCGAATCATGAACGATAAACTGTAGAGGCCTCCATGAGCATTTTCATGGGCTTAGGCCGTAATTGGCCACATTGGGCCGTGTGTGATCAATGGGCTTGTGGGCCCCACACAGATGAAACCCACTATTTATGGCAAATACTAGACTGGGCTATGTAGATCTCATAGCCGTGGTGAAATCGGGGCTGAACAGGCCACACGAACGTGTGGGCCCACTTGGGCTAAGTAATGGGCCTTGGGCCCATTTATACTATTGTGACCAATTAGGTTACCTGAGTCGCTCGGGACGACTGCGGGCCTTTCGAGAGGTCAATATCTGGACCGAAATACCCCCGAAGGGTAAAGTGACCGAAATACCCTCGATGGGTAAGATGACCAAAATACCCTCGATGGGTAAAATGACCGTAATACCCATGTAGGGTAAAATGAATGTAATACCCTTATAGGGTAAAATAACCGTAATACCCTTGTAGGGTAAAATGACCATAATACCCCTGTAGGGTGAAATGACCGTAATACCCCTGTAGGGTAAAATGACCGTAATACCCCTGTAAGGTAAAATGACCGTAATGCCCTTGTAGGTTAAAATGACCCTGTAGGGTTGAATGACCGTACTACCCCTGTATGGTAAATTGATCGTAAGCCTCCGTAGGGCAAAATAACCGTAATGCCCTGGTGGGTAAATGATTATTTTTGCCCCTCGAGGTCAAATGATTGTTTTGTCTGTGGTTAAATGATTGATTTGTCTGTGTTTGGTATCACTGATTTGTCTGTGATTTGAATGACTGATTCTGAGCATGGCATTCTACATACACGACATACTACATGGGGTTGGGATACTGTTATGGAGGAAGTACTGTACTGGTGGCTCTGCCACAATCACTGTTACTAATAGCTTGGCCACATATACTATTACTGGCAGCTTTGCTGCGATACTGTTGCTGGCAGCTTTACTACGATACTACTGATGGCTTTGTGCCAATCATAGTACCATTACTGATGGCTTTGTGCCGATCATATTACCGTTATCGATGGCTGTTTGCTGATCATTTCACTGTTACTAATGGTTGTGTGCTGATCATATCACTGCTACTGGTGGCTTTGTGCCGATCATGTTACCATTACTGATGGTTGTGTGCCGGTCATATCACTACTATTGATGGCTTTGTGCCAATCACATTACTATACTTATGGCTTGTAGTCATTCTGTTTATAGCTTATAGCTATCCTGTTTACGGCTCTTAGCCATTTTGACTACTGGCAGCTCTGCTGCATTATTACTACTAGCAGTTATGCTGCGATATTGGTGTGAGGGTTGGGCGGGTCGACTTTGTCCCCATATGGTGTGTTGGGTTGGTACGGATGGTGTGTTGGCTGGATTGGGATGGGTTTGCATACTTGTACCATAATGATATTGTATTGGGCTTAGGCCCACAGTGTTTTTGTATTGGGCTAAGGCCCATACTGTATTGTTACTATTAAAGGGATCAGGCCTAGACTGATTCTGTTTCTGTATCCTGGTTGTTTCTTTAATAAGGGGATTACACACTGAGTTTTTGTAAGCTCACCCCGTTTTTAACCTTTCATGTAATCCCCAGTGTTAGACGATTCGGAGTTGCGAGGGACTCGAAGAGGGCCACACAACTGTACATGTTTTATTCTGTTTTGCTCAATTACTTAAGCAATTTGATTTAGATTCAGATTGTAATAAGGCCTTTAAAATTTCTAGTTTTTAAATTAGGGATTCTATGTGATTGTGATTTATATCTGCTAGAAGTAGAACACGGTTTTCCAAAACAATAACTGTTTTCTAACACTACGTTTTTTGCAACTCAATTTTTAAATATCATGTTTTCATAAATCATTTGTTTAAAATTAAGCTTCCGCAACAATAAGGTTTTGAAGGTAAAACTTTTCTTAAATAAACGTTGATTGAAAAATAAACAAACGCAAACTAAGGTTTTGTACAAGTTTTAAATTTCAAAAAGGGTTTTCAATGAAAACATGGTTTTCGAAAAACACTTCAATGTGACATGCCAGATTCAGCCATAACTCCTAGGCTGGGTTTGGGGTGTTACAGAAGCTACTTGGGAACCGGAAGAACCTATGAAAATGCAATACCTGAACCTATTTTCTTGTAAGATTTTCGGAGACAAAAATTCCTTTAGGGGGAGAGTTGTAATAGCCAATTTTCAGATGTGTCAGGAAATAGTGGTTTTCGATACAATAATTCTGATGAGTGAATTATTATTTTATTATTTATTCAGTGTCTACGGGATATTATTAAGGTCGTATGACAATTTTGTTAAGAAATTTTAACGTTTGATTGGTTAATTGAGTAAAAAGGATCAAATCATAAAAAAGGATAAAAGTTCAGTTCTAATAGTTATAAGGGTCAAATGACTATAAATTTTAAAGTAAATGGATTTAAATGATAATTATGCCATTCTTAAGGTTAATGGACAATTATGGGCATGATTTAACGAATTTTAAGGTTAATGATGAAGATTAAATTGGTAATTTAATAAATAAACTAAAGCTAAAATAAGGAAAAGATGGTATCATCTTCTCGAACAGTTTTTTCCACCGAAATTAAGAGAAAAAGTAGCCATTTTTGAGCTTTAAAGAATCGGCTAGTTCAAGTATTTGAATTACTAAGATAAACCACGTTTGGACTTAGATCGAGGAAAAGCTAAAGCTTCGGACTAGTTCGATCTAACTTCTACACCCCTAGTCATCAAGGTAAGTTCATATGAACTATATTCAATTTAATTTAGTTTAAACTAAATGCTTGTTGTGTTGTTTGAATGTAAACAAATCCATATATAAACTTATCAATGTTATGATGAATTGAAGGATATTGAGTCCAGGTTGAACCTTAGGAATTCTTAGGATACAAATGACATGTCATTAGTGATTTCATGTTTTGGGTGTTGGTCTTGAATGTCCTACCGATAGCTGAGGTCCTACATGTGTTGCGGATACTACATAGCTCGTGTGAGCGGCATCGTGTAGCTTACATTCTGACCCACAGCTCATGTGAGCAGGCCAATTTCATAGCTCGTGTGAGCAATGATTTAAAGAAACATTACGGTTATATATAAAGCCACAATTTATGTGAGCTCTCCTGAGTATCTGAGGTAATTCTAAATGGTTCAATGGGCAAGAAAAGGGGTTTGATATGGTAAGTATGTAAATGGATTGATTCATGACTTATGAAAAGGAATTATGAACTAAATGAAGCATCTACTAATGAATTTACATAGTTTATAGTTGATTTCATTGGTATCATGGGCAACTACACTAATTTGTGATGTGGTGATGTTGAATAGGCTTTTACTAAGCATATGGCATTGGTGATGATTTGTATTTAACCTTTGAATTGTTAAAATGACATGGTAAGTTGTGTTAAAGTTTATACGAGCTTACTAAGCACCCGTGCTTATGTAGTTTTCTTTCCTTTGTTTTATAGGTCATCGGAAGCTCAATTTGGTTGGAAGCTCGTTAGAGATCTATCACACTATCCAGTAGTTAATTCGATAGTTTTTGAGCATTTTGGCCAAGGTTTATAATGGCATGTATAGGATGTTGGGTAATGGTGTTTTGATGAACATGTAAATGGTAATATGGTATGTTCGTGCTTTGATGTTTAAGTATGGTTGATGAACTTATAATGTTTGTTTAGGTAAGTTCTTTTGGTCACTTTTTGATCTTTGAAGTATATGATATTTTGGGTACAAGATGTTGGTTTGGAAATGATCAATATGTGGTCTGTTTTGGTAAGAAGTTAAACTTGGTCATGATTATTGAAATATGGTAAAGTTGGCTTGTTATGGCATGTTATGTTTTGGTATATATTATGGTGGCTTTAAATGACATGTTGGTTGATTGAAATAGGATCTTAAAATGGCATTTTGATGTTTGTTTAGGTGATGTTTAGGTCCCTTTAATGTGTGCATGAATTATTTGAAAAGTTAAGTATGATTAGGTATTGAAATAGTTTGATACTAGGCGAATTTTGGGTCCACACGGCCTGAGACACGGGCGTGTGACTCAGTCATGTGAGACACACGACCTGGCGACACGATAATTTGTCATCTGAGAGTTCTTTTGTATCCAGGTCAGTGAGTTACATAGCCTAACACACGGCCTCGTACACGAGTGTATGGGGCAACTCAGAGAGTTACACGACTAGCACATAGGATTGTGACACAGCCGTGTGACCATACTAAGAGAGTTACACAGGTGAGGACACTAGCTGCGACACAACTGTGTGTCCCTTATTCGAAAGTTACACAGCCTGAGAGGTTCCGCACGGCCATGTGACCCCTATTTCCAATTTTTGCATGTTTTTCCTAAACTTCCTATTTTATTTCAAATTAGCCCCGAATTACTCGCAAGCTATTTTTAAGGCCTCGAGTGCTCGATTTAGGGTTGAAATGTATATGATTGAATGGTTAATTATATATTTAAATTGTTGAATGATATGATATTGCATAGTTTTCGATTGATTGGTAATACTCTATAACCTTAATATGGCGATGGATACGGGTTAAGGGTGTTACATTTAGTGCTATTAGAGCTATGGTTTAGACGATTCTCGGACTAAACATAACATGTATGGAGTCTAAAAATACATGTCATTATAACTTATGATAGTGTGATAACTCCTGACTCAAATTGAACTATGTTTTCATATAGATAAGATGTCATCCAACCGAGCCGATTCTGATAAGACTGAAAGTAACGCGTAAGCCTCCATTCACGGAGCAGCTTCTAGTGGTAGTAGGCTCGTAATCGAGGGCCAAGGAGGTGAGGCTAAAGAAGCCTTCTTCCAGATGATGCTGAGTAGTTCATAGCGTTTGTAAGAACGAACCCATTGGCTCAAAAACTTCTACTCCCACCCGTACCCCAACCCGTCCCCATTATTCGTCAAGGTTTGGAACCAATACGTGTAAGCAGGCCTCTAGTTGATAAAATCAAAAAATATGGGGCTGAAGAGTTCTGCAGTTCAACTGAAGACGCTCCAGAAATAGCCGATTTTTAGTTAGAAAACACGATGTGAGTTTTTGGATAAATTATCCTATACACCTACTGAATGTTTAAAGTGTGTTGTATCGTTACTGAAAGACTCAGCATATCAATGGTGGAATACATTGATTACCATAGTGCATAGGGACCGTGTGAATTGGGATTTCTTCCAGACAGAGTTCAGAAAGAAATATGATAGAGCACACAAGGCTGAGGAACTCAATAAAGCCATAAGAAAAGCAGATTCTGAGAGTTGTGACACGGGTAAATAACCTATGGGAAAATCATTCTCATTTCCATCAAAAAAATCAAAAGAATTCCACGGTTGATCATCATCTTCTGTAGGGTTCTCAGGGAGAGACAAAGCGAAATAACATTCGAGTTCGAGACCTCAAGCTACATCTGTAGCGAGTGTGGGTAGTGTCCGAAACAACAAGCATGAATGTCAGCAACTTAACAGACGAAACTTTAGAGAATGCAGACTAAAAGATGGGTCATGTTTCAAATGTGGTTTTTAGGATCATATCCTTAGAGATTACCCTAAAATTTTGGATAAAGAGAAGGTTCAGAACACTCGTTTGATTATTACAGCTGCAAGAGGGAGACCACCTAGAAATAGTGGTAATGCGAGTAATAGTTAAGTTCAAACAAAAGATTATGTTGTTAGGCCTGAGGCACAAGAACTAGGTAGGGCTTACGCGATTCAGAATCGAGAGGAAGCTTCAGTACCTGATGTAATCACTGGTACATTTTCTATTTTTGATACTAATGTTAATGCTTTGATTGACCCGGGATCAACGCACTCATATGTATGCAAAACTTTAGTGTCGGATAAGAAAATACCTTTTCAGTCTGCTAAATTTGTGGTTAAAGTAATGAATCTTTTAGGTCAATATGTGTTAGTTGCTAAATTTTGTAAAAACTGTCATTTGATGATTCGAGATTGTAACTTTCTGGCTGATTTGATGTTGTTGTCACTTAACGAGTTTGATGTGATTTTGGGTATAGATTGGTTAACTCTGCATGATGCTATTATGAACTATAGATGAAAGCTAATTGAATTAAAATGTTAAAATAGAGAAGTGATTCGAGTTGAATCAAATAGAAATGATAGTAAAACTAATGTGATTTCAGCTATGATGGCACAGAAATATGTTAGAAAAGGCTGTGAAGCGTATCTAGCTTACATATTTGATTCCATGGTTTCAGAGTTGAAATTAGAATCATGTTTTACTGTTTGTGAGTTCACAGATGTGTTTCCAAAAGAGTTACCAGGTTACCGCAAGTCAGAGAGGTTGAGTTTGCTATTGAGTTAGTGTCGGGGACATATTCGATATTGATAGCTCCGTATAGAATGGCACTTAAAGAGTTGAAAGAGTTAAAAGCACAGTTGCAAGAGTTGACAAATAGGGGATTTATTCGGCCCAGTTTTTCTCCATGGGGTGCTTCGGTGTCATTTGTTAAGAAAAAGGATGGGTTTATGCAATTGTGTATCGACTATCGACAACTCAAGAAAGTCACGATCAAGAATAAGTATCCATTACCACATATCAATGATTTGTTTGACCAGTTGAAAGGTGCAATAGTATTTTCACAGATCGATCTCTGTTCTAGATATTATCAACTCGAATGTGCCAAAGACTGCTTTTAAAACCAAGTAAGAACATTATGAATTTCTTGTTATGCGATTTGGTTTGACCAATAAAGCTGTTGTGTTTATGAATTTAATGAACAGAATATTCAGGTCATATTTAGATAGATTTTTAGTGGTGTTGATTGATGACATACTGATTTATTCACGAGATGAAACGAAGCATGCCCAGCATTTGAGAATTGTTTTGCAGACTTTACATGAAAAACAGTTGTTTGCTAAGTTTAGCAAATGTGAGTTCTTGCTCTGAGAAGTTGGATTTTTGGGACATGTTGTATCGACAGTTGGTATTAGGGTCAACCCAGATAAAATATCAGCTATAGTTGACTAGAAGCCTCAGAGAAATGTTTCAGAAGTTAGAAATTTTTTGGGTTTAGCTGGTTACTATCAGAGATTTGTTAAAGCATTTTCGATGATTGCTACTCCGTTAACATAACTACTTCAAAAAGATGTCAAGTTTGAATGGTCAAAAAACTGTCAACAAAGTTTTGAATAGTTGAAAGTGTTTTTGATAGAATGCCCTGTGTTAGTTCAGCAAGAGTCCAGTAAAGAATTTGTGATTTATAGCGATGCTTCATTGAATTGTTTAGGTTGTGCTTTAATGCAAGAAGGCAAAGTAGAAGCTTATGTGTCCCGACAGTTGAAACCGCATGAGAAAAATTATCCGACTCGTGATTTAGAGCTTCAAGCTATTATCTTTGCTTTAAAGTTTTGGTGACACCATTTGTACGAGGAAAAATGTCATATCTTCACGGATCACAAAGGCTTGAAATATTTAATGTCACAGAAAGATCTGAACTTGAGATAACTTAGATAGCTTGAACTGCTAAAAGATTATGATCTGATCATTGATTATCATTTGGGAAAAGCTAATATTGTTGCTGATGTTTTAGGTAGAAAATCCATGTTTACTTTGTGAGCTTTGAATACACTGTTGACTTTGATTGATGATGGTTCTATTTCAGCTGAGCTAAAAGCTAGACCGACATTTTTGTAATAGATTTGTGAAGCTCAAAAAAGTGACGTTGAATTGACCACTAAACGAAAATAGATTGATTCGACACCTGACTTAGAATTTCATGTCAATTCAAATGGTAGTTTATACTTCAGAAGCAGGATTTGTGTTTCGAAGAATTCTAATGTTATTTAAAAGATTTTACAGGAAGCTCATAGTAGTAGCTTATCGATACATCCTGGTAGCAATAAAATGTACGGTGATTTGAAGCAAATGTACTGGTTGCTAGGTATGAAACTGGGGATTTCAGAGTTTGTATCAAAATGTTTGATCTGTCAGCAAGTTAAAGTCGAACATCAGGTACCTTCTGGTTTATTACAACCTGTGATGATTCTAGAATGGAAATGGAAACATGTTACAAAGGATTTCGTATCGGGATTGCCCATATTTTTGAGAAAGAAAGATGTTGTCTGGGTTATTATGGATCATTTGACAAAATCCATGCATTTCATTTCAATATGTACAAGTTATTCACTTGAAAATTTTGCTAAATTATACGTTTCTAAAATCGTAAGACTGCATAGTGTGCCAGTCACTATTATTTCTTATAGGGATCCATGGTTTCCTTCTCGATTCTAGAATAAATTACACGAAGCTCTTGGTACTCGACTACATTTCAGTATAGCGTTCCATCCACAAACTGACGGTCAATCCGAGTGTGTGATTCAAGTAATCGAAGATATGCTCCAATGTTGTGTTTTAGAGTTCGAAGGTAACTAGGAGAAATATCTTTCGTTGGTTGAAATTTCTTATAATAACAATTATTAGAAGAGCATTAAAATGGCACCGTACGAAGCTTTGTGTGGTTGAAAATGTTGAACTCCGTTGTATTGGACTGATCTAAGTAAGAAAAAGTTATTCAGTGTTAATTTGATTCGAGAAATCGAAGAAAAGGTTAAAGTGACACGAGACAGTTTGAAAGCTTTTTTGGATCATCAAAAATCGTACGTAATTTTGAAAAGAAAAGATATTGAGTTTTAGGTCAGCGACAATGTGTTTCTAAAATTATCACCTTGGAGAAAAATTCTCTATTTCGATAGAAAAAGGAAGCTTAGTCTGCGATTCATCGGGCCAAATGAAATCATCGAGAGGATCGGACCAATGTCTTATCGGTTGGCTTTACCGTTAGAATTAAAGAAAATTCATAATGTGTTCCATGTATCGATGTTATGACAGTATCGATCAGACCCTTCACATGTGATTTCACCTATAGATGTTGAGATTCAACCGGATATGTCGTACAGTGAAGAACCGATCAGAATATTAGCTTGGGAAGTTAAAGAGTTAAGAAATAAGAGTATAGCTTTAGTTAAAGTTCTCAGACAGCGTCACGAAATCGAAGAAGCTACCTAGGAACCGGAAGAACCTATGAAAGTGCAATACTCGAACCTATTTTCTGGTAAGATTTTTGGGGACGAAAATTCCTTTAGAGGGAGATTTGTAACAGCCTGTTTTTGAAAGTGTCAGAAAATAATGGTTTTGAGACCACAATTTCGATGAGCAAATTATTATTTTATTATTTATTCAATGTCTACGGGATATTACTAAGGTTGTATTAAAATTTCATTAAGAAATTTTGATGTTTAATTGGTTAATTGAGTAAAAAGGACCAAATCGTAAAAAGGGTAAAAGTTGAGTTCTAATACTTATAAGGGTCAAATGAATATAAAATTTTAAAGTAAATGGATTTAAATGATAATTCTACCATTCTTAAGGTTAATGGACAATTCTAGGCCTAATTTAATGGATTTTAAGGTTCATGACAAAGTTTAAATTTGTAATTTAATAAATAAACTAAAACAAAAATAAGGAAAAGATGGTATCATCTTCTCAAATAGTTTTCTCCACCGAAATTAAGAGAAAAAGTAGCCATTTTTTAGCTTTGAAGAATCAGCTAGTTCAAGTATTTGCATTATCAAGATAAACCACGTTCGGACTTAAATCGAGTAAAAGCTAAAGCTTTGAACTAGTTCGATCTAACTTCTACAGCCCTAGTCATCGAGGTAAGTTCGTATGAACTGTATTCAGTTTAATGTAGTTTAAATTGAATGCTTGTTTTGTTGTGTTAATGTAAATAAATCCATATATGAACATATCAATGCTATGACGAATTGACGGATATTGAGTCCCAGTTGAACCTTAGGAATTCTTAGGAAACAAATGACATGTAATTAAGGATTTCATGTTTCGGGTGCTGGTCTTGAATGTCCTACTGATGGCTGAGGTCCTGCCTGTGTTGCGGATACTCCACAGCTCGTGTGAGGAGCATTGTGTAGCTTACATTCTGACACACAACTCATGTGAGTAGGCTCATTTCACAGCTCGTGTGAGCAATTATGTAAAGGAAAGGTTATAGTTATATGTAATGGCACACTTCGTGTGAGCTTTCCTGAGTATCTGCGGTAATTCTAAACGGTTCAACGGGCAAGAAAAGGGGATGATATGGTAAGTATGTAAATGGATTGATTCATGACTTATGAAAAGGAATTATGAACTAAATGATACATCTACTTATGGGATTTACATAGTTTATGGTTGATTCCATTGGTATCATGAGCAATTACACTAATTTGTGATGTGGTGATGTTGAATAAGCTTTTACTAAGCATATATATGGCATTGGTGATGATTTGTGTTTAACCTTTGAATTGTTAAAATGACATGGTAAGTTGTGTTTAAGTTTATACGAGCTTACTAAGCACTCGTGCTTATGTAGTTTTCTTTCTTTTGTTCTATATGTCATCGGAGCTCAATTTGGTTGGAAGGTCGTTAGAGATCTATCACACTATCCAGTATTCAATTCGTTAGTTTTTGAGCATTTTGGCCAAGGTTTATAATGGCATGTATAGGATGTTGTGTAATGGTGTTTTGATGAACATGTAAATGGTAATATGGTATGTTTGTGCTTTGATGTTTAAGTTTGGTTGATGAACTTATAATGTTTGTTTAGGTAAGTTCTTTTGGTCACTTTTTGATCGTTGAAGTATATGATATTTTGGGTACAAGATGTTGGTTTGGAAATGATCAATATGTGGTATGTTTTGGTAAGAAGTTAAACTTGGTCATGATGATTGAAATATGGTAAAGTTGGCTTGTTATGGCATGTTATGTTTTGGTATATATTGTGGTTAGAGGTGTTCATGGGTCGGGTTCAGACCAGGCTCAACTAAAAATTTAGGCCCATTTGCTAGGCGTGAGCCTGGCCTAGCCCAAAAATGGGCCTAAAATTTTGCCCAAGCCCGACCCGAATACAAATGCTAAAACTCGAGCCCGACCCTGCTCGCCCGTATTAATTTTTAATATAATTTTTAAATATATATAATACATCAAAAATACTAAAATCATGAAAATAAATATTTCCCAGCAAATTGAAAATAAATTTTAAAAAATATGTATACTTAAATATTTCCCAAAACATCCTCGATCTTTCCTTCGAGATATGCTAAATATCGATCCGCTAGCTGAAGCGCTACAGTTGTAGGTCTTACTTCACCTATCCCTAACCTCCTGAAAGTAGACTTAGGCATCAAGTTGATACTTGCTCCTAAGTCACACAAAGTTTTACCACAGTAGGAGTCACTAATGTTATAGGGTATAGTAAAGCTTTCTGGGTCTTTCAATTTCGATGGCAGTTTGTTCTGCAGGAACGCACTACACTCCTTTGTCAAGGCAACAGTCTCATAGTCACTCAGTCGTTTCTTCTTGGACAATATATCCTTCATAAACTTCACATAATTCGACATTTGTTCTAAGGCCTCCACCAACGGAATATTGATGTGTAACTGCTTTAGAACATCCAAAAACTTCTTGAATTGCACCTCCTATTTCTGCTTGTTTTGCTGCAATCTTTGCGAATATGAAGGTGATGGAACTTTCGGTTGAACCGGACAAATTTTCTGAGTAGGTAAATCTACTTTCAAAGAAGATGTTAAAATATCTGAATTCACTAAATCAGGATTTACCTTGTCGGACTTTGCAGTTTCTGATTCCTTTGGTGTATGAACTTCAACAGCTGGTTGATTCTTCTTAATGGGCTTATCTTCGACATCAATCAATCGGGGTTCTAGAATTTTACCACTTTGCAATGTCACTGCCTTGATATGTTCTTTACCCAAATTTCTTGGATTCTCAGTATCGCTTGACAAGGTTCCTTGTGGTCTATTACGTAGCTTCGTAGCTAACTGACCCATTTGGTTTTCCAAATTTTTTAGTGTTGCTGCTTGGCTTTGGATCAAAGCGTCATTCTTTACCATGTGCACTTTCAACAAGTTCTCCAAACTGTTTGATGCCTCAGCTTGAGGTGGTTTTGGAGCTTGCTGATTAAACCCTTGAGATTGGTTGGGTCTTTGTTGGAATAAGTTGTTGTTTGGTCCATTTCCTTGGTTACTCCAAGAAAAGTTAGGATGATTATGCCATGAAGGATTGTAGAAGTTGGACTAGGGTCCTTGTCCACTCCTATTTTGATATTGGTTCCCCACATAGTACACTAACTCGGGATTTGATGGATAATTCTCAAAAGAATGACCTTCCCCATAGTACACACAGGAAACTATTTCAAACGGACTAGGTGGTTGAGCTGCAAAATTATTAGTACTATTAGCGGTTAAATGTTTTAACATAGAGGAAATAGATGATACCTGAGCTAATAACGATGTGAGGGAGTCAACTTCATGAACTCCGGCTACGTGTCTTCCTGAAGCTGTTCGATTTGCTGGCCATTGATAGTTATTACTCGCGATCCTCTCGATGATCTCATAAGCCTCATTATAAGACTTAGACAAAATTGCACCATTCGCGGAAGCATCTACCATCAATCTTGTATGTGCATTGAGACCATTATAGAATGTCTCCAACTGGATACAATGAGGAATCCCATGATGAGGACACTTACGAAGTAACTCCTTGAATCGCTCCCAAGCCTCATACAAAGACTCGTCATCCAATTGTTGGAAAGTTGTGATCTCGTTCCTTAACTTAGCGTTTTTGCTAGGTGGGAAATACTTAACCAAAAAACTCTCTGCTAATTCTTGCCATGTAGATATAGAACTTGGTGGCAATGAATTGAGCCATGCTCGTGCTCGATCTCGCAACGAGTACAGAAACAACTTCAACCTGAGTGCGTCTTCAGTCACACCAGCTATCTTGAATGGACTCACCTCCATAAAGATTCGAAGGTGGAGATGTGGATCTTCCGTTGGCATACCACTAAATTGGCCAACCGTTTGTAGTATTTGAAACATCACTGGTTTCAATTCAAACTGGGTTGCCTCAATATCTGGCCTTCTATTCGTGGGTTTAACTCACTGAAAACTGGCACAGCATATTGTCTGATGCATCAATCCCTATCATTGGCAATGAGGATAGGATTTCGTACATGATCGGCTTCATTACCTTGGTCTTGATTCTGATTCCCAAGTTCCATCTCGACATGTCTTTGAGTTGCTCGTTCGCGTCTTTTTTAGCTGAAAGTTCACTCAATTTCAAGGTCTACAAGGAGTAAATCGATAATTCGATCTATGCTCATAAGTACCTGAAAATAAAATCACAAAAATTAAAAAGACTAAGTTAGTAATGTTAGAAATAAATCAAATTGAAAATAAATAATTTCACAAAAAAATGACTATGGCAATAGTTGACAATCATTATCAAGTAATAAGTAAGTATCGATTTATCGTCTCCACAGGGATTGTATTTGTGCTAAGTCACTTAATTTGTAAAATTATATTAACAATTTGGTAAATAAAAATACAATATAGTTGAGAAGTGGTGATTAAAATATATTAAACTAAATGCAATGATCCCTAATGCCAATTATCCTAAGTATGCAAACTATATGATTGAAATAGATTTTAGTAAAATTAAACACAATTTGCAACAATTATAACATAAATAAACTAGGACAATTACTTTAATTAAACTCAATTTATTATCAACATGCTTAATAACATTCGGAAAAACATTCCATGGCAACTCGATCTTTCATGAGTTTGGAAACCACATTAGGTCCTTTCGGAATCCTTTACTTAGTAAATATGTATTTTACTTATCCTTATTTACTAAGGGTTTCTTAGCATTCGTGTGAGGTAACAGGGACGTGTTAGGTTTGAAACAATTTAATCACACAAATCTAAAAACTATGCAGATAACAGATCTTGGTTAGAGTTGTTATGCAACCTACAATTTAATCTTGTTAGGATCTAAATTGAGCATGCACATTTCAATTATGCGTCCATTAGCCGTCGTCTGGTTAGGATTGCTCAGCTAATTCAGGTGCATTTCAATCACGTATGAACGAAATATAGACTTGATTTTAATTGAAAACATGATCGATTGAAGCACAAACATTATAAGCATGAATCAAATAAATATTATTTAATCAAAGCAATCATCCTAGCTTAAATAAAATTAAGCTAACATTGTTGTAAACAAGAACAAAAAACACATAGCAAACATCTTTATATTATGTTAAAGAAAAAAAAGATTAAACCCAATTCAGAGTGGCTGTCACCCAAGACTCTGCCTGACGAGACTCTTTCATTCCTTTGCTTTGCTCCTTTGCTGATGGTTCTCCAAGGTGGTCGACCAAGGGTTCTTTAAGAGGCTTAATTGCTAAAATCTCTATGAAGAGATGATGCTAGGCATGGGAATGGAAAAGACTAAGAGAAAAAGAGAGAATGATGCTTGATGGATGCTTGAGGGATGATGAATGAAGGAATGAGAGGGTCATATTTATAGGTGAGGAGAGAGAGATAGTTTGCTAAAAATAGGAGTTTTTATCTTTTGAAGCATCTTCCATGGGTGGCCGGCCATAATTTTAGTAAGTTGAGCTGATTTGTCCTTGATTTTTGGTCAATTTGAGTGCCACAACAACTCAGGACTGAGACTCAGTCAAGTGCAAATCTTCAAGTAAAGCTCTAATTTCTTCAACTCTTCAAGGACCTTGTGCAATTCAAACCGAAAAGTGGTTTATGGACAGCCATGTGCAGCGAATTTTGGGTTGACTTGCTCCCCAATTTGGATGGTTTTGTAATCCAGCAAAGCTATCAGACCTGCCCAAAATAAATCAATAAGTTAGCGGACAAAAGAATTAAATTTAACCAACTTAATTAATTAATCAAAACCCAAATTATTAATGAAATATTTTAAAATTAATTATTAAATATAATTTTATATTTTATTATTTAATTCAATCATGCATGGCCACTGTATGTCTTAAAAAATAAAATCTATTCAAATTAATATAAAATAAGCCATTTGTTGCATGAGAACTATATAATAAAGCATAAAATCACATTTTAATAATTTCAATGTCCCAATTTCATATTTTCACATATTTCATTAATTTATTAAACAATTACTTAGTTTTAACAATGAATTTAAGTAAAAAGGTGATAAATTACATATGAAAAATCCTATATATTTTTCCGTTTACACAGACTCATTTAGATTATCTACTGAAGTAAGTTGTCTTTCTCACAATGTAAACATTCTTACAATGCCACTTATCTTCAGTTTGAACTTAGACAATCAATGAGCTAATATTTGCTTGTCACAATTTCGCTATGTATGCAAAATATAAAAGACAGAAATACAAAAGACATAATAGTGAAATGTGAAATTAAATTTATTTATTTATTCATCAGTCAAATAAATAGAAAGCAATTATATGTTTACTATAATTTAGGCACATTTCCCAATGATCTCTCACTCGCCCTAGTGAAGCAAATGTGTAATGTTTCGCTTCCCATATCCTCGACGTGTTTGTTAAAACTCCTAGTTACAAGATTCTTAGTAAACAGATCCACAAGGTTATATTCAGAAGCTACTTTCATCACATCTACAATTCCTACGGCTACTGCCTCTTGTATCAAGTGATACTTTCCATCAATGTGTTTCGTCCTCTTGTGACTTCTCATTTCCTTGGTATTAGCTATTACAGCATTGTTATCACAATATAGTGTTATTACTTTTTCCAGACCAGGAATGACTTCAAGATAGGTTAAGAACTTTCGAAGTCATATTATTTCTTTCGTTTCCTTAGAAGCAGCCACATACTTGGCCTCCATAGTAGAATCAGTAGTGCAATTTTTTTTTACACTTCTCCATAATATGGCTCCACGACCTAGAATGAATACATCTCTTGATGTTAATTTCCTCAAATCATTACAGGTGTGGAAGTATGAATCTATGTATGTAATAGGAGTAAGGTTCTCCCCATAATACACAAGCATATAATCCCTGGTTCTTTTAAGATACCTTAATATATCCTTTACAACTTGCCAATGCCTAAGACCTGGATTTGCCTAATATTGACAAATCATTCCTACTGTGAAACAAATATATGGACATGTGCAAAGCATCGCATACATAAGGCTTCCAGCTACCAAAGCATATGGAACCTTACTCATATGATCTCTTTCTTCCGCTGTCTTAGGGCAGTCATCTAAAGAAAGATGAAAACTTGATGCATTCAGTTGAATGCCTGGCTTCGGGTTAATCATTACAGAACATTCCAATACCTTATCGATGTACGAAACTTGAAATATAGCTATCATTTTATTCTTTTGATCCCTAAGGATTCAATCCAAGAATATATCTAGCTTTAACCAAGGCCTTCATGCTAAAATATTGAGCTAACCACAGTTTAACCGATGAAAATTCTCCTACATTATTTCTGATAAGTAGAATAACCTCAACATACAAAACGAGGAAGGCCACCATTTTTTTCCTTTATACACTTATAAACACAAAGTTCATCAGTTTTTTGCTCAAATCCAAAAGTCTTGATCATTTGATAAAATCTTTTATTCCATTAGCGAGACGTCTGCTTAAGTCCATAAATGGATCTTAGTAGTTTGCAAACTTTCTGCTCCTTTCCTTTGACAACATAGTCAGTGGGTTGAGCCATGTAAATGGTCTCATCAAGATAGCCATTCAAGAATGCTATCTTGACATCCATTTTTCAGATCTCGTAATCGAGAGCATTGGCAATGGATAAGAATATCTATACAGACTTAAGCATGGCTACTAGAAAAAAGGTCTCATCCTAATCGATGCCTTCTTTTTGTGTGTAACATTTCCCTACAAGACTAGCTTTGTGTGTTTCCACTTTCTCTTTCACATTTCTCTTCTTATTGTAGATCAAACTTACACCCTATGGGTTTAATCCCAGCCAGTAAGTCTACAAGTTCCCACACTCTATTGGATTTCATAGAATCCATCACGACATCCATGGCCTGTTTCTAAAGCTTGGAATCAATGTCCTGCATAGCCTCATCATAAGTGAGTGGATCATCATCCTCATGATTTCCTTTCGTATTATAAATACTACCATCATAGAAGAAGAAGTTTGGTTTCTCAGAAACTCTCCCACTACGACGGATTCCCAGATTGGAGCTTTCTTAATATCAAAATCCAAGGGCATTAATCTAATGACTTGGATTTTAACTGGTCTCTAAACTTTGAAAGTTTTTAATTAAGTCCTCAAAGATCAATAAGATCCTTTTGTCAGCCTAGTCATTAGCTTGGGTGTTAAATGTCAACTCAATCACGATGTGGAGCATATTTAAAATACGTGGATCAAATTGGAAACATGTGTCATATTATTGCATAGATGACTTTGATTTTATGTGTGCGTAGGGAAAATAAAGAGATAACCCTCCTAAATTTTAACGATATTGTGTGTTTTTCATATCTAAGCTTTTCATGTGGTAGGTATACACATGCTTACAATTTGATTAGTGTATTTTAAATATGCTCTATGCCAAATTCAAATTCACATTTAATGTCATGATGATAAGCTAATGGAGTGAGCTAATGACTCATTTAGAATATCTTAAAGCTTTGGGACTAATTTAAATTTTGACCAATAATTTGGAGATATTTAATGCAACTAACCCAAAACTGCGAATTGTAAATGTAACAACCCATTTTTTAGTGGTGTCAGAAATAGTAGTTTTGGGGCCACAAATCAGACGAGTAAGTTCGTAAATGTTATTATTAAATATTTACGAGTTAAATATAGTATGAAAATAAATTTTGAATTGGAAATTTATGTTATTTTGAATGAATAATTAAGTTCAAATGGTATGGCCTTAAAGTCAAGTGGTTTTCGAAAATGAGGTATTAGGACCTCGTTTTCATAAACTGAGCCATAAATATTTTATTAAATATTTATGGAATGTTAGTAAGTTTGTATTATTTTCGTTAAGAAATTTAATGTTTAGATAGTTAATTAAATAAAAGGACTAAATCGTAAATGGTGTAAAACCTAATCGCTATTGAATTTTATTGACTAAATGGCTTAATTATTATAAGTGGATGGATTTATAAGGAAAATAAGCCATTTTTATGTGCATGGTTGATTATTTATTATATTATATTACTAAAATATGTGTTTAACTTAATAAAATTATAAGAATAAGTATATTAAAATAATAAAACTTAAGGAAATGATGTCCATCTTCTTCTTCTTTCATATTTTTATCATGAAACCACCATTAGAGGACTTTGGAAGCTTCGACATGGTTTTTCCCTTGCATGTAAGCCATTTTCACTCATTTCTTGTAATTTTTATGTTTTTGATATCGTTAAAATTAGGTTTAGCTAACCCGTACATCCATTTTTGAAACTGTCAAAATTTTTAGATGATACCATTGAGGAGTTCTTGGTGTTTATGATGTTAAGTAATCAACTTGAGTTGTTAGTTGTTGATTATGAGTATTTGATTAAGTGATTTTTGGTAATTTTAATGTTTAGGGATTAAATTGTTGAAAAAGTAAAGTTCAAAGTAAATTGTGCGAAATGAGGAAAAAAGTAGGCTGATATGGAACCTTAAGAAAATGGGTTAACATTAAATTGTATTAAATGTGGTGAAATTTCAAGTTTTGGATTTAGGGACTAAATTGCATAAAAGCTAAAACATTAGGGGTAATTTTGTAAATTTCTTAATAATAAGAGTTATAAGTTAAATTAATTATTTTAAGTTATTGAATGGTTTAATTGAGCGAAACATTATTATTTAGATCACAAAACAAACCAAACGGATCAAAATCGAGGAAAAGTTGTGGTTGGATTAGTCATCGACTTCGTTGTTACAACTGTATTTGTCGAGGTAAGTTCATATATGGATAGAAATTACTAGTTTCCATTTTGGATGAATGTAAATAGTTGTTTATATTATGGTAAATTAATTGATAAAGATGTGATAAATTATTATTATGGATCAATTAAAGGAATTAATCAAATTAAAGGATATGTGAACTATTGCTAATGTATTTGGTGATTATGTATTATAGATTGTCTATTTAAATGTTATTTGGGTTAAGGTAAGTTCATAACATTTGATGTGTAAATTGTAAGTTTCTTGAAAATAAGTTAATGTTGTTGGTAAACTATACAAATACATGTGAAATTTTATATTTTATTATAGTATTTTAAATATTGAAATTAAATTCATATGAAAGTGATTAATGGAAGGTGACAATACTTGTGATAGCACACTGGTAGTATGCTTATATATTGATATCATATTATGTGTATAGAAACGATGAAGTGCCCTTCATTTATAAATATGTATAAAGGTAATGGATTACATAAAATGCTTGGTTGAACGTAGTAATCACTAAGATACGATTGGCATGCCAATAGGGTCAGTATGCGCGCTTGTACATGATTTGTACTTCAGCGCCTCTTTTTGCACTTCGGTGCCTCTGTATACACTTTGGTGTCCCTGTTCACACTAGGATGCCTCTGTTTGCACATTTGTGTCCTGTCAGCACTTCGGTGCTCCTATTATGCATCTATGATGCCTCTGGTGTGGTATAGTTACCCGAGTATCCGAGTCAAGTTACTAGTTCATTAAGCTAAATGTTAATGGATTTACAAAATTATTTTTGTGCTTAAAGGCTAATGTATAGTCAAGATATTAGTAAATATTAAATTTTCAATGAACTATTTGATCATGTGTGAGTATAATTATATCGATGATTATACGATTAAAGATAGATGTTTATATACATAGATAAATGAGTTTGGATTGAATTATTATAGTACAGGAAGCATACGATGAACCATTTTCAGTACAAATCCTATAAGTGCTTCATAAATGATTAACAGGTATGATTAATTTATTTATTTAGTTTTCACATTGTTTAGTGAAAGCAAGTGATTTTGGGATGATATGTGTATATGAAAGTTTGAAATGAAATGCTTATAAGGGAAAAATATATAAATACGTATATGCAAGACTACACCAATTATCCATGAGAGGTGTAGTGAATAAAAAACGAAATTTAGCTTAAGATATAATGAAAATAATGTTTAGTTGTTTATTCTTATATGTTCAGTAGTTAAGTAGCATTTATACGAGCTTACTAAGCATTATTGCTTACGTTAGTTGTTTTCTTTTCCTGTAGATCATTAGAAGGCTCGATCTGTTGAAATCTCATCGGAGCACCATCACACTATTCATTCACTATATTGGTAGTTTTTGATTACTTTGATTATGGTTATAAGTGGCATGTATAGGGTTGAATGTCTATTTAATATGTTGGTTCTGTACATTTTGATGCCTTACTAAGTTATGTCATTTTGATTACCTTATTATACTTGTATTTAAGGTTCTTTTGGCATGTTGATGATGGAATATAAATGGTCAATTTGAGACATGTTTTGGCACATATTTGAACTAGGTCTTTATGCATGTATTAAGGTAATGTTAGCATGTATAGGTAAATGATGTATTGATGCTATTGTGGTGCCTTAGAATGGCATATTGCTTAGGTGATTTTGGATGATTGAAATGGCATGTTTATGTATGTTTGAATGGTGTTTAAACCCTTGAATGTGGGCCTAAATGGTTTGATTGCTTAGATATGAATTAGACTTGAATTGTATGAGTTTAGGTACATTTTTAGGTTCACACGGCCTGAGACACGGGCTGTCACATGGTCGTGTGTGTCACACGGCCTGGTGCCACGGTCATGTGACACACACAACCTGGCGACACGATCGTGTGTCATTTGTTAGTTTATTGATGTTTCAAGTCAGTGAGTTACACGGCCTGGTACACAGGCGTGTGACATGGCTGTGTGACCCTAATCAGTAAGTTACACGGGTGTGGACGCAGGCTGAGATACGGTCGTGTGTCCCTTGTTCGAAAGTTACACAGTTGAGACACGGGCGTGTGACCCTATTTTAAAAATTTTACATCTTTTTCCTAGACTTTCCAAATCGTTTCAAAATGGTCCCAATTTGTTTCTAAACTATTTTTAGGGCCTCGACGGCTCGATTTACAGATAGTATGCATGTATATGATTGGTTTATGATGTGATTATATTATTAAATGATATAAAGTTTAAAAGTTTCTGATTGTACGGTAATGCTTCGTAACCCTAATTCGACAACGGAGATGGGTTAGGGGTGTTACATTAAATATGCTCCAGGTTATATTTGAATGGACATTTAACATCTATATTGATAGATAAGCTAACAAAAAAACATGATGCCTCAATTAAAATATCTTGAACTTTAGAGACTAATTTAAAATCTTATTAATAATTAGGATACTTTTAGTACAATTAACCAAAAGAAAATACATATGATTCCATACATGGCACCATTTACTAAATATCTAAAATAACCTAGATAAATTTCAAAAAGACATTGCTTCGCTGTCATAAAACCATTCATCAATTTCTAAAATTATATTTAGTGTAAAAGTTGAAAGTCGATAATGACAATATAGAATGGCCGCAAAGCAAAATGAAAGAAAAATAAGAACATAAATATTTTACGTGGAAACCTTTTCGAGGGAAAAAACCACGGGTAGAGGAGAAGAAAATTCACTAATGTTGAAACCGAATGATACAAGAGAAGTTTAGACTACATCTATTTATAGGTTGAAAAAACCTTATTCTAATCAATGTCAAATACATGAAGTGTAGTAAGGTTGAAAAACCTTATTCTAATAAATTTAAAATAAGAGAAGTATAGTTCTATATGAATTTTAATTTAATTTTATTTTACCACTGTATTTTATTTTAACAAGGATTTGAGTCACTCAACTCTAACAATCTCTACCTTGACAATAATTCTCAACGAACAAGTTCTTCACCACAAACTCTCAACGAACAAGTTCTCCACCTCTTCCACAAAACCCGTTAAAGGGTGTTATGCAACAATGACAAAGTCTAAGCAATGCTCAAACTTGATTGTAGGAAGTGACTTAGTCATCATATCTATAAGATTTTCATGATTACTAACTTTCCTCTCAACAATATCACCACGAGCAATAGTATCACGCACAAAATGGTATAGAACATCAATGTGCTTAGTTCTCTCATGAAACATTTGATCCTTTGTAAAGAAGATGACACTTTGACTGTCACAAAACATTGTACTGATCTAAAGGTCCTTACCGAGTTCACCAAAGAGTCCCTTTAACCATATAGCTTCTTTACAAGCTTCAGTAATTTACTTAGCTTCAGTGTTAGACAAAGCAACTCTATTTTGCAAAGTGGCTTTCCAACTGATTGCGCAACCTCCAATTGTAAAGACATGCCTTTGAGAGGTCTTCTTTTATCAAGGTCTCCAACAAAATCAAAATCAACATACCCAATAACTCCATCTCTAGTTCTTCCAAACTGTAAGCAAACATCAATAGTACCTCGTAAGTATCTGAAAATCCATTGAACCACTTTCAAGTGTTCTTTGTCAGGATTTGCCATGAATCTATTAACTGCACTAATTGCATATGATAAATCTGGACGTGAGTAAACCATAGCATACATGAGAGACCCTAGTGCACTAGAATATGGAACACGTGACATGTAGTCAATCTCATCATCTGATTATGGAGACAAAGCCGATGAAAGTCTGAAGTGGGCTACTAATGGAGTATTAACATGCTTGGCATTCTGCATATTGAACCTACAAAGAACTTTCTCAATGTACCCTTTCTGACTTAGGTACAATTTACATGTTTTTCTATCTCTGAGAATCTCCATCACAAATATCTTTTTTACTGCTACCAAATCCTTCATCTCAAATTCTTTACTAAGTTAGGCTTTGACCTTTCTTATCTCCCTTTAATCTTTGGCTGCTATCAGCATGTAATCAACATAGAGGAGTAGATACACAAAAGAACCATCACTATTTTTCTTAAAATAAACAAAACTATCAAAGTTGTTTCTTTTGAAATCATGAGTAGTCATAAAAGAATCAAACCTCTTATACCACTGCCTTGGTGACTGTTTCAAGCCATTAAGGGACTTTTTCAGCAAGCAAACATAGTCCTCCTTTTCTAAGACTGTAAAACCCTCTAGTTGTTGCATGTAAATGTCTTCCTCAATTTCTCCATGTAAGAATATTGTTTTTAAATCTAACTACCCAAGTGCCAAATCATACATGGCCATAATACCAAGTAAGATTCGAATCGAACTATGCTTCACAACTGGAGAAAACACATCTGTGAAGTCTACACCTGGAAACCAGCCTTGCTTAATATTTGGGTTCTTCAACTCCTGGAGTCCCTTCTTTCTTCTTTAACACCCATTTACAATGAACAGTCTTTTTACCTTTAGGAAGCTTCACTAGATCCCATGTTTTGTTCTTATGTAGGGGTTCCATCTCTTCTTGCATGGAAATCATTCACTTTTCTGAATCTGCACAGCTAACTACCTCGAAATAAATATATGGCTCTTGACTTGCATCTATATCTTCAACAACGTTTAAAGCATAAGCAACTAGATCAGCCTTGGCATACCTTTTTGGAGGTTAATTTCACTTCTAAGTCTGTTCTTGGTAATAGAATATTGTGGTGCTGACTATAGTGAAGAAGCAACTATGAGTTTCTGTTTTAACTTGAGATGTAGACTCTATTGTAGATCCTGGATCAATTTGAAGCTCCACCTGCTTCACATGTGTATTTGAACTTTGCTAGTCTTTATTGAGAGAGTCTTTAAGAGGTAAGTTAGACAGCATAGCAATTTCATCCAAAATAACATCTCTGCTAATTACAGTTTTCCTCATTTCAAGACACCATAACTTAAACCTTTTAACATCAGTCTTATAACCAAATAAAACACATTTAATAGATCTAGGCTTCAATTTCCCATTATCAACATGAGCATACGCGGGACACCTAGAAATCTTCAAATCATAATAATCAGCAGGAGTACCAGACCATACCTCTTATGGAGTCTTTTTTTCAATAGCAATGGATAGAGATCGGTTAATAAAAAAAATGATGTAGAGCTCGTTTTAGCCCAGAACACCTTTGGTAAAAGAGCATTCAACAACATGCACCGAACCTTTTCCATAATTGCTCTATTCATTTGTTCTACAATGCCGTTTTGCTGTAGAGTATGGCGAACTGTTAAGTGTCTCACGATCCCTTTTAATTTGTAGGATTCATTAAACTCATCAGAACAACTTCCAAACCATTATCTGTGCGGAGGTGCTTTATTTGTTTTCATTTCTGCTTCTCGATCATAGTCTTCCAATTCTTAAATGTTGACAACACATCACTTTTCTGCTTTAAGAAGAATGCCCAAACTTTTGTGGAAAAATTTTCATAGATCGTCAACATAAAATTAGCTCCAACCCTCGAAGGCACCCTAAATGGTCCCCAAAGATCAGAATGAATATAATCCAGTGTTCCCTTCGTGTTATGGATTTCTCTAGTGAATCAAACTCTCTTTTACTTCCCAAAAATGCAGCGCTCATAGAACTTCAATTTAATAATGCCTTGTCCATTAAGAAGTCCTCTTTTGCTCAATTTTGCCATACCGATCTCACTCATATGCCCTAGACGCATATGCCAAAGTCTAGTAAAATCATCATCTGACAAGGAAGAGGAAACAATGGTTGCATCACCAGTAACAGTTGAACCTTGCAACACATATAACTTGGCAGTCATTTTCCGCCCTTTCATTACAACGAGGAAACCTTACTACTCTTCAAAACTCTACTTTCAGCTGTGTACTTGTGCCCTTTTGAATCAAGAGTACTTAACGAAATCAAGTTCCTCTTCAATTTTGGTACATGTCATACACCACTAAGTGTTCTAACGACTCCATCGAACATCTTAATTTTGATCGCGCCAATACCTATGATTTTACATGAAACATTAGTTCCCATCAAAACAACACCTTCAGACACAGTTTCATATTTTATAAACCAATCCCGATTAGGACTCATATGGAACGTGCAACCAAAATAGAGGATCCACTCCTCACTCACTTTAGAGTTGTCGGTAGAAGCAACTAGAAGTTCACCATCACTGTAGCCTTCTGCTACATCAGCTTCACCAATTATTTTGACTTTTTTCCCTTTGATTCGCAACCTCCCTTTGGATCTTATTCTGCAACTTATAACACTCAGACTTAATGTGCCCTTTCTTCTTGCAGAAGTTACAAGTTTTACCTCTATATGAATATCTCGATCTACCCTTAGATTTATTGCGAGGATTTCGTTCCTATGTCCTCTGTAACACCCTATACCTGTCCCGATCTTTGAGCCTGAATACAAGGATGCTACACCACCGTCTCGCATCATGTTCATTACAAATTGTCACGTTATTACACATGCATCTTCTTCTTTTTTTTAATTGAGATAGCATTCACATGAATTGTAAGTCATACATTTACTTTTTATCGATAAAAGATGTCAAGCATTCATTAAATAAACATAAATTAAGTACTAAACTTGCATTAGGACCTCTTAGCAAAATTTCCCAAAACTATTACATAAGTATCGATACTGAAAATAAGGTATCAATAATTCTCTCAAGTGGTATCGATACTGCTTGGAAAATTGATACCCAACTTGCTGACTGTTTCACGTTTTAAAAACTCAACTATTAGAAAATATCAGCACTACTAAACACGTATCGATAATTTTACCTCGAGTATCGATACTCGTGATAAAATATCGATACCATCTAGCAAAACTAACTTCCTACACTTTGAAAATTTCAAAGGTATCATTTTTAAAACTCAAATATCGATACCTCTGTTCCAGACCTTAAAAGCACAACATATACCAGTACATAAATCATACCAAAATAGTTCTAAACATCATGCATCAACTACCTCATAAAATAAACACCAAAATGTCCCAAATAGCAGTCCCAAACATCATATTTTAAGTTCACAAATCATAAAGTTTAATAGGCATGCAATCAATTAAAAATCATAGCAAAACCAACATAAAATCTACCACATTGCCTTTTATTCCCCAAAACACAAATAATTAAAAAAAACCTACTAATAGCAGCTAAAGCTCTGGCTTAGATCACCCCTCGAGACCACACCGCTCACACTGCCACTACTTATCTACAATGGTTAAAAAAGAAGTGGGTGAGCTTAACAAGCTCAATGAATGCTCAGAACAACCACTACGCAAGCAAGTCATTATGCATCGACTAAGTAGACATGTTACACATTCATAACATATTTAACTCTAATATCATATTTCACGCATTTAATCATCTTTCATTTATACTATTACACATTTATCACATTAATCGCATGATTATTTTAGCATATATCACAGCACATATAAATCACATTTAATCACATTCAGTCACATTTTATGATAGTTTGGCTCTTGAGGTTATGAAACATAATATGGACTCTATCACCACACATTGGATACACGAATCTCCAACACACCAAAATGACTCATAGAGTCGAACAAGTCCCATAAGTGAAGCATATAGCTAACAGTCTCCAACACACCAAACATACATATCTTAGTGAATGGAGCTTAACTCACATTCCCTTATCTCTCCGAAAACTGTCCCTGGGCTTCAACGCCCCAAAATCACATCACAATGGTGAGTACTCACAATCCTATGACAAACCAACTACATCCAACGGTCTCATAATATCACAAGGCCAAATTACCCATATTATTATCACATATTTACATACCGATTTTTCGCACATATTCACTGCATATTCACATTATTAGCACATTATAATCACTGTCACATGGTATGAATAACATACTCACATATTCTCTTTCACAACAGTCATCACAAGCTTATGGCACATGTCATAGCACCTCATATATGCTCATATTTCATAATAGCACAAGCACACATATATCACATTTTACCATAGGTGTGAGAACACTTACTCTTGAAACTCGAAGTAGGGGTTTAGGCTTGTAACATCCGTAACCCGTATTCGTCGTCGAAATAGGGTTACAGAGCATTACTTGAGTTTACGTTTCAACTATCAAAAATTTTAATCATTTAACAACTCAACATTAATCATAGCAAAATCAATCAATATCATTCATATTTTTCCTTATACGAGCCCTTAAGGCCCTAAAACCACATTAGAAACAAATCAAGACTAAACTAGAAACATTTAGAATTTTTTGAGAAAATGTGAAAATTTTTAAAACTGCAAGGATTACGTAGCCATGTAGACATTCAAAGTAAGGACACACGGTCGTGTCCCAGCCCGTATCTGAGCCCGTGTAACTCTCTGACTTGGGTCACATGGCCAAGTCACACGCCTGTGTGCCGGGCCATGTAACTCTCGAAATGCAACCTTTAAAAACCTACAGGGGACAAACGACCATGTCGTCTGGCCGTGTGTCACACATGGTTGAGACACACGCCCGTGTCTCTAACCGTGTAGTCAAAAAATAGGCCATTTCCAAGCCATTTTTCTTACCCATTTATGCACATACCTATAACCAAATTACCACATGTAATCAAGCATCCTAAAGTACACCAAACCATAAAACAACAAGCTATCCAAATAGGTACATATTCATACAACCAATATGCACAAAAGGCACCTCAATCACAACAACTAAACGTATATAACTAAATGCTTAGTTTAGCCAAAACTTACCATTTTGTACATATATCAAATCCACACTCATATGTACCTAATTTACCATTTAACATTTAGCATCATAAGCCATAAATACCAACTACATTTTTAATACCTAAATGACCATGTTCAACTTCCATCATCCAAGCATCATAAAGACTATAAAGTCATCCATCAAAAGGCCACATGCATATATCCACATATTAACTATTTCAATCATTCGAAATACCAAGTTTACAAGCCAAAACATAATGGCTAAAACATCAACCAAAAACACCTATACATGTGCATATTTATCCAATTATCAATTAACTTGGTTTCATGCCAAAACATAACATAATTGATAAATAATAACCATACAATTTTGGCCATTTAAAGACACAAATCTAACCATATCCAGATGGTTCCAACAATCAACATGTATACAAACCATATTTCAATCATGCACATCTATTCAAAACTTTTCCAAAGCATACCATATCTTGACCGTGTTGAGGTCAATTCATCATGTATCATTTTGGCCATTCAAATATGCTTTAACACATTATCAAATTAACACATATCAACCAAGCACCAAATGTACCAATGCTACATTACCCCAAATGACATATACATGCCAAATTCATCAACTAACATTCAACCAATCATCAACCATAAGTCCACTTATACATGCCACTATAACCTTAACCAAGACATCAAAATCTATCGATATAATCGTTGAATAGTGTAATGGATCTCTGACTAGCTTCCAACCCGATTGAGCTTCCAATAATCTAAAAAGTAAGGAAAAACAACTACGTAAGCAATGAATGCTTAGTAAGCTTGTATAAACTTTAGTCATATCAATCCATTTCAAATATGAAATTTATATATATTAAGAATAATCCTATACCGATACCACAAGATTCATGAAACCATATTCAACAACTCACAAAGTGAATAAATCCACAGCATCACATATACATATCATCCCTAGCATAGTAGGATTTTAAATAACTTTAAACCCTTTCAACTTTTCTTATTTTCATTTGCGTTTCATTACTTTCCATTGCATTTACTTTCTTTAACTTAAATAACAACATCAATTAAACACATCATTCCATTTTTTATCATTTTACACTTCAAGAATGAACTTACTATTTCATTACCATTCCACACCCGTTTCATATGCTTAACACACAAGACATAAGCATATCATTCAACCATAGCCACAAGCTAGTGCATTTAAACATAGCTCTTTTTGAATTAATCACATGATAAACCATTTCATAAGAAATTGCATAATTTAAACCTTGCCACTCTTTCATGAACACAAGCATATTTCCATTTGGTCACTTACCATTTCAATGCAGATTATAAGTAAACATAATACCACTTAACTAATAGCTTGGCACATGCCTAAGCATCAAACAACAACACATGTTACCATACTTGAACATATTTCATATAAATTCAACATTGATAATCATTTATTCTCAACATGTAACACTTGAGTTTATTACTCATCTCAACTTACATAATTTCCATGTATCATCATATCAAAGATGTTCATATATGTACATGTCATAATACATATCATTCTCTTACCGTTTCTTATTTGAATAATGCCCGTTGAACCATTTAGAATACCGTTGGATACTTGGGATAGCTCACACATAGTGTGTAACTCATGTAACTGTAATCTACCAATTCTATACATGTATGCTCACACGAGCTGTGAATCAGAATGCTCACACAAGTTGTGAAAATGGGCATGCTCACACGAGCTGTGAGTCGAAACGTAACTACATGATGCTGCTTACACGAGTTGTGAAGTATCTGCAACACATGTCGGACCTCAGCCATCGGTAGGACGTTCAAGACCAGCACCCAAATCATGTAAACCCTAATGACATATCATGTGTATCCTACGAATTCCTAAGGTTCAAACGGGGACGGTAGTCGTCGTATGTCATTGGATTTACGTCGTTTCATAACACGGTAAATTGCATACTAACATATATATATTGATTTAATCACAATATAATCACATATTAACATTTAATTTAATCAAAATTATATAGAATACAGTTCATACAAACTTACCTAGCTAAATTACAGAAATACCAAAGTTCAAGGGCATTTTGGTAATTTTCTATTTTCCTCAATTTCCCCCCGATCTTTATCTAAATTAATGATTTCATTTAATTTATCAATTTAGATAGTAAAATAATGTATTTCATGCAATTTGGTCTTTTTGACATTTTTACAAAATTACCCCTAAAGTTTTACTTTTATTCAATTTAATTATTCAATTTAGTCTTTGAGCCCAAAACATGCAAATTAACCATTTTTAATGCCAAATTATAATAGCCGAATATTCATGGCACCCATATCAGGCCATATTTGTATTAATTTCACATCAAATCCTTACACTTTTACTATTTTAACAATTTAGTCCCTAACTGGAAAATTCATCAAAAATCACTTAACAAAATACTTTTAAATACCAAATAATATTTCAAATTCATCATTTATCATAAAAAATCACTAGATTCATCAATGGCAACATTCACAATCTTTAACAGTTTCAAAATCGAAGGTACAGGCTAGCTGGACCTAGTTGCAACGATCTCAAAAACATAAAAATGATTGAAAACGGGGCTAAAACAGACTTACATGCATCATCACAAGGTAAGTCGAAGCTTCAAGGTCTTTCATAGAGTTTTTCTCCATTCAAAATCGGTGAAGATGACATTAAGATGATGATAAAACATTTTGGTTTTATTTTATTTTAATTATTTTTATTTTAATTTAATATAATTATCAAATTACCATATTAACCTTAGTTAATAATTAAATAAAACATCATATTCACGTTCATTATTGTCCACTAACACCTTGAATGGTCTAATTATCATTTAAGTCTCTTTTCCTTTATTCAAATAACCATTTAATCACTCAAATCAAATAGTGACCAAATTTTACATCTTTTACAATTTAGTCCTTTTTAATTAATTAACTATCGAAACATTAAAATTTTCAACGAAACTTTTGTACCACCTTAATGACACTCGGTAAATATTTATAAAAATATTTATAACTCAGTTTATAGAAATGAGGTCTCGATACCTCATTTTCTAAAATCACTTGACCATAAGATTTTACCACTTAAACTTAATAAATCGCTTATATAACAAAAATCACTATATCAAAAACTTTTTAAAACCATGTTTGACTCGTAAATATTAAATAATAATATTTAAAAACTTACTCGTCAGATTTAGTGTCCCCGAAACCACTATTTTTGGCACCACTGAAAAATAGGTTGTTGCAAGGCTACCTCTAAATTTCCAATTACACAGTGAATAATCTATGAGCAACTATTCCAAAATGCTCACCAAAAATATGCTTTCGCTGAACAATCGAAAGGTCAGACAAGCTTTTCTTTGCCTTTGTCTCTACTCATTGAAGGTCCTGTTGACTCCAACATTTCAACAAAACAAACCATACAAATATACAATCAACAATCAGTCATGAGCTCACCTTAATCAATCAAAAACAATAGTCTAAGCTACGTTCTCTTTTAACCGAAACCTTAGACATAAAAAACTTTAAATTCGAATATCTCAGCCTACACTTAATTTTTTCAAACGAAACAAATTCCGTTCATCTACAATTAATTGCCAACCTTTAAACTACACAAAACTACTTAGTTCATGGTATTGACATTTTTCGACAAGTTTTGGCCATAATGACAAAAATTCATTAAAACTCGAGAAATTCTTAACAAAACTTCAAAGTAACTTTAGAAACCTTCTAATCACGTTAAAACAAGTTGAAAAACACTTTGATACCACATTTTAATCCACAATCTCGAAATCCACTATTAACAACCAACTTTTTGACTTTTATTTAAAACATGTGTTTTAATGGCTGGAAATTCAGTTTAAGAGACTTGATATCATTTCAAACTATAAGAAAGACGAATGATTACCTTCGATGGAAGAAAAATGAACTTTGAAGCAAATCTAAGAAAACCCACACTTAAAGAAGATGATGAGATTAGTGAGGTTTTTGGGTGTTTTTCTTGGTTTGAATGGAGATTTATGGATCAAAGAACCTTGTAAATCAAGAGGGATTAGGATTTGGAAGTAAAGATCGGTTGAGAGAATGGAAGGGATGGCAAGAACAACTATGGGGAGTAAACCATCGTGAAAACAATTTGGAGAATGGGTGTTTTTAGGATGAATTTAAAATTCTGGGTAAATTCTTCATAAAAACTCTTAGTTTTGACTATTTTACAAATCAGTCCTATCTTCAAAATAAAGGTATTTAAAACTCATTTTAAAAAATTGACTTAATTTCCTAATAGTCATTTTCAAAAACTTTATCGATTACAAATCTTATGAAATTCCAAGCACATATAAACTAAATTTCTTGAAATACCCTCGAAACTTCTAAGCCCAATTTTGGGGTGTTACATCCTCCCACAATTATCATAAGTATTTTTTTCTAGTCTCCCATGAATAATGAGACCCTCTCCCTGAGAGTCGAATCTAACCACAAGATGTTCATATTGCCATACAAGGTTAAGGAAGCATAGACTTCATCAATTGTGAGAGATTCGCAGTTATACAAAATTGTATCTCTAAAGGTTGAATAAGACGAGGGTAACAGACAAAGTAGAATTAACCCTAAATCTTCTTTATCATATTGAACCTTCATGGCACTCTAGGTCTGAGAGAATTTCTTTAAACACAGTTAAGTGTTCCTGCACAAACACACATTCCTCCAAACAATGAGCATAAACACATTGCTTTATATGCAACTTGCTAGTTAGGGTTTTCAACATGCATAGCTACTAGAGGTGCTTATGGGTCAGGCCGGGCTGGGTTCGAGTCGGGCTCAACTAAAAATTTAGGCCCATTTAGTAGGCCCGGGCCTGGCCCGGCCCAAAAAATAGGCCTAAAATTTTGCCCAAACTCGACCTGGATAAAAATGATAAAACTCGGGTCCGGCCCAACTCGACCCACCCGTATTAATTTTTATATTATTTTTATATAATTTTTAAATATATATAATATATTAAAAATGCTAAAAATATCAAAATAAATACTTCTCAAAAAATTGAAAATAAATTTTAAAAAATATGTGGACTTAAATAACACTAAGATAAATACAACGTAACAAGCAAATATCTTTAAAATAATAACAAAATTAACAAATGCCTTTAAAATAATAATAAAATTAACAATAAATTAAGTTTTATACAATATCCAAATAATAACAATAAAATAGTAGCAACATAATAGTAAAATGGTAGAAAAATAGGGAGAAAATAACAAAAAAATAATAGTAAAAAAAAGTAAACTTTTTTGTCTTTTAGTGAATTCGGGTCGGGCTGGGCCAAAAATACCTTACCCAAGGCCCGACCCATTTTTTAAACGGGCCTTATTTTTTTATCCAATACCATTTTTCGGGCCTATATTTTTGCCCAAACCCTTCCACATTTTGGGCAGGCCTTCGGGTCGGGCCAGATCAGGTTTAATAGCTACTGCAGCTTTGCCCATAATGCAGCGGCGGTCTTCTCCTTCATCATATCTTGTAGAATTTCATCTAACAACTGCAGATGTAATTGCATTAAATTCTTTTGATCTTTACGCTTCTTCTTTTCCTCGGTCAATGTCGAAGGCATCTTATCTATCCCTAGCTGGGGATCCTCCAAATCCATTTGCGCAAGAACTACCTACATCTTTATTTGCCACAACACGAATTTGGTGTTACGATCCAACAACGGGATATCATACTTCCATGTCTCCATTACCATGACAGAGACAAGTAATTCGAAAAGCTCTGATACTAGTTTGTAAAAGTTGAACGTCAACAATGACAATACAGAACGATTGTAAAGCAAAAAGAAAGAAAAATAAGAACACATATTTTACGTGAAAACCCTTTTGGGGAAAAAACTACGAGCAGAGGAGAAGAAAATTCACTAATGTCGAATTCGAATGGTATAAGAGGAGTTTAGACTACATCTATTTATAGGTTGAGAAAACCTTATTCTAATCAATGTCAAATTGATGAAGTGTAGTAAGGTTGAAAAACCTTATTCTAATCAATGTAAAACAAAAGAAGTATAGTTCTACATGGATTTTACTTTCATTTTATTTTACCACTGTATTTTATTGTAACAAGGATTTGAGTCACTCAACTCTAACAGTTAGAGAATTTTATTGGGACAACTTTTATATTAAGGTATAGATTTTACAAAAGGTTTTGAAATTATAAATAATTGATTGATTTCCTTTAAATATAAACATATTTTTGTAGAAATATGACATTATAAATATTATTTTAATTGATGATGATATAATATAATATTATGAAAAAATTTTAAAATTTTTTTTATAAGTTGTTTATATGATGTCAAGCAAGCAATCTTAAATATGTTTATTCTTTATGTACACATTATTCGTTTGGTGTAAGTGAAAAATGCTTTATGGATTTATTTTGAAAAGAAAATCAAATTTTAACAATTATTTTTAAATTTTTTTCATTAAATTTGATCATTAATTTAGTGTAAATATCTTTTGTATTTACCTTTCATATATTTTTTTTTTCAAATTTTTGTATGATTTTAATGGGGAGGGATTTACTTACATCGATGTAAAACTAAAATAGTTTTACACCCTTTTGTATCTCTTTGTATGATTAATATTTTAACAATCCAACCATTGAATTTATCGAGATAATTGTACTTGTCATGCATGTGAATTTTTGAACTTATTTGATATCTCTATCATATCAATCTAAAATACTATATATGTTAATATTTAAACAACAATTAAAAGTTCTTTATATGAAATAAATAGTTGGAAATTATTAATTTACATCAAAATTTATAAGCGTAATTTATATGAATGAAATATAAAATATGATCGTTAGATCTTTAAAATATTAATCATACAAAAAGATAGGAAACGGTAAAAGACTATTTTAATTTTTTACCTGTGTAAGTATATCCCTTCCCTATTTTAATAGTTTTATGTTGTGGAGTATGTCTCGCATTTCAGACAAAACAGTAAGTGATGTCTTGACGAGATAAAGCTCAACATTGTAACAAGCAGCCAATTTCACGACAAGAAGAAAGCTTACGTCCTGGTGACGCGACACCTCCTTGTCATGATGACATAAATGCCATGTCATGACGTGTTCTTTAAGTTTCTCGATTTTCTTCTTTTAGTTAAGATCTATTTTGGTTTCCCAATTAAACTCTAATTAACATAGGAATGTTCTAGTCATAAAAGCTACAAATTTCAACTTATAAATAGGCCTAGGTTTAATAGATAGAAAATAACACAATTAAGCGAGAATTTCATATTTCAATTTGAAGGGGTTTTTCTTTCGAGATTTCGGGTTTTCTTTGTTTTGACTCTATTCATTTTGTACTTTTATCTTATTAGTGAAATCTTCTTTTTCCTGTGGTTTTTTACCGTATTCAAAGGAGTTTTTCCACGTACAATTTTTCTGTTCGCATATTTATGGGATTCTCTGCTGGTACGAAAGGTTTCAAATTGTAGTGCCCTGAAACAAACAAGACAATTGTCAGTAGAGATGCTACATTCAATGAATCTACTATGATTCATTTAGAAAAAGGGTCGCCTACATTTAAAGACAGAACAAACAAGAGTGTTTCAATCAAGGTAGAGTCGAAGGAAGAAACTATAGGTGATGTCGTGACAAGAGAAAGCACAACATCGCAACATCACGACAAACATGCTGATATTAATGATCAGAATGTTGTTTCGAATCAATTTGGGACTTCATCCAACTCACAAGTACCCTCACCATCTCAATTAACAAATTATAAGTTAGCTCATGAAAGAAAAAGGCTAGAAATCTAACCACTACAGAAATATGGTGAAGGAAACCTAGTGGCATACGCTCTAAGTGTTGTAGAGAGTATTGATTCAACCATCGTTTCATGTTATTTCGAGGCAAAATAGGCCTTTGATTCTAGCAAATGGCTTGTTGATATAGAAGAAGAGATGGAATCACTCCAAAAGAACGAGAAGTGGCAGGTAGTTAAACCACCCATCAGAAAGAAAATAGTTGAGAGCAAATTGGTGTTCAAGAAGGAGGGTTCAGGTTCGAGCGACACTAGGTATAAGGCAAGGTTGGTCGCAAAGGGCTACAGTCAAGGGAAGGGAGGTGATTTTCATGATGTTTTCTCTCCAGTAGTAAAACATACGTCCATTCGGGCACTTGTGGCTGTTGTTGCATCAAACAATCTTGAGTTAAAGCAGTTAGATGTAAAGACTGCTTTCCTTCAAGGTGACCTTGAAGAAGAAATCTATATGTAGAAATCGGAAGGATTCAAAACTGAAGGTAAGGAAGATCATGTTTGCCTTCTACGAAAATCATTATATGGTCTGAAGCAGTCTCTTTGGTAGTGGTACAAAAAGTTTAACTCTATGTTAAGTTTTGGTTTCGCTCGAAGTATGACAGTTGTGTGTATTTACAATAAAGGTGATGATTCATTCATATATTTGTTGCTTTATGTTAATAGCAGCTAAGGATCCGTTAAATATTAAACAACTTAAAACTATGCTTAACTCTAAATTTGAGATGAAGGATCTTGGTGTAGCTAAGAAAATTTTGGGATGGAAATTTCAAGGGATAGACGTTCTAGGAAATTATTCTTGTCACAACAAAGGTACATCAAGAAGATCCTTGAGCGGTTTGAGATGCAAGACTCAAAATCGATAAGTACTCCTTTAACTACACATTTTAAACTTTCAATTTCAAATTCCACTCAAAAGAAAAGATAAAGAAAGGTACATGTCAAAGGTACCTTACTCAAATGTAGCCAGAAGTCTAATGTATGCAATGATATGCACTCATCCCGATATTTCACATGTTGCTAGTATTGTTAGTAAATACATGGCCAAACCTGGAAAATTACACTAGCATACAGTTAAGTGGATTTTCATATATTTATGGGGGTACTTCAAATATGTGCTTAGAGTTTAGAAGAAACCAAAAGGGTTTAGTCGGTTATGTTGATTCGGATTATGCAAGAGGCTTAAATCGAATGAGGTCTCTTATGGGTTATCTATTTACTTTCAAAAATTGTGCCATTAGTTGGAAAGAAATACTTCAAGCCACAGTGGCCTTATCGACTACTAAAGCAAAATACATGGCAAACATTGAAGCTATGAATGAAGCAATTTGGTTAAGAGGCCTGTTTAGTGCACTAGTTAATGAGAAAGGGACAACTGTCATATATTCTGATAGTCAAAATGCTATACATCTCGCCAATGATCAGATGCACCACGAAAGGACATAGCACATAAACATTCGTTATCACTTTGTTCGAGAGGTGATCATTCAAGGAGATGTTCAAATTCACAAAATTGGCATAGAACACAATCTGGTTGGCATGTTGACAAAAAGTCTTACAATTTTAAAGTTTGAGCACTGCTTAAACTTGGTAAGTATCTGAAGAAGATCCAATTAGGCCCATGATAGGGCTTGAAAAAGGAGTTAAGTGAAATACAAGTCAAGGTGGAAATTTGTAGAGTGTGCATCGCATTTCAGACAAAACAATAAGTGATGTCCTGACGAGATAAAGCTCGACGTCGCAACGAGCAACCGACGTCACGATGAGAAGAAAGCCTTCAACCCGACAATGCGACACCTCCTCGTCACGACGACATAAATGCCACGTCACAACGTGGCAACATGTTCCTCAAGCTTCTCAACTTTCTTCTTTCAATTAAACTCTGTTTTGGTTTCCCACTTAAACTCTGATTAACCTAGGGGTATTCTAGTCATAAAAGCTACGAATTTCAGCCTATAAATAGGCTTTAATTACCCTAGGTTTAATAGACATAAAATAACACAATTAAGAGATAATTCTATGTTTAAATTTGAAGTGATTTTTCTTTCAGGGTTTCGAGTTTTCTTTGTTTTGACTCTCTCCATCTTGTACTTTTCTCTTGTTAGTGAAATCTCCTTTTACCCGTAGTTTTTTATCCTCTTTGAAGGAGTTTTTTAACGTAAAATTTGAGTGTTTGATCTTTTCAATTTCTTTGTTATTATTCTTGTTTGTTGCTTACACGAGTTTATCCCCAACATATGTATTAATTCAATTTTTTAATTTCCATTATCATTTTATTCTCTCAATCTTTTTTTAAAATTAATTGAAAATTAGTATAAACTAAACTAATCGTAATTTAATTAGCACGAATATATATATTTGAAATTATAAAATATATATTTTTTAGTACAATTGTGATTTGAACTTAGGTTATTTTTTGGGAAGATGAACACTTGACCAATAGGCTATAGCTCGAGGTTTATTATAAAATATATTATTTATTGAATTAAAAAAATTTATAAAATTGAATGTGACATTAAAAACTAGTCGAATAATAAAAAACATTAGTCTTCAATGGTATGAAGTGTTAGTTAAAGTTGTTATCAAATACTCATTTAACACGAGTTCAAATTATGTTATCCCATCCCTACTTAATATTTGTATAAAAAATAATAAAAATATTAAATGTATTCATTTTATATATAAATTTTTAAGGAACTAAAAAGCTTATATGAATAAAAAATTAATTAAATTTAAATTTAGAACTTTATAATAATTTAACGGACAAATAATTTAACTGTGGAAAACGGTGAGGAAAAGATGGTAAATGGAAACGCGGATGAGATGATGATTATTCATTAGAATATTATTATTATTATTTATCAGATTAAAAATGATAGCTAAGGTAATCTAAAAAAATAAAAAAGGGAAGAAAAGAGCACCTACACTTTCGAAACCTGAAAACGATGTATAAGAATATTATTAAATAATAGTAATAGGAGGTGGAGGCTGCCAATTGGTTGCCTTGGCTATCCCCATGTTTTCATGCAACAAATCAGCCTTCTTTTTTCTTCTTCTCCTCCTTTAGTTGGAGAGAACAATCTTTTCCTTTTAATTTCTGTTTTAGGCACTACCTTTTGTCTTTGCTTCTTTGGAACTTTTTGAAATAATCTTATATAATATTATCTCTTTTTTTTTCTAAAATTGTATGTAACACTCAATATAAATTAAAATATGAGCATTAAATACGACTTTTTTAAATATATAAAAAAATTAAAATTTGTATATATTCGTATAAGATATATAATACTAGAACTGAATTTAAAAAGAGAGAGAGAGAGCAAAAAGGGAGGTGGACCATCCTGCAAGCATGGATAAATATAAAGGGTGGGAAGGGAAGCTTTGGTTTGAATAGAAAGCAAGTTAATGGTGGAGGGTTCAATTTACATCCACAAATTCACATAAACCTTTCTTCTCTTTCAATAACCGATTCCCATTTTAATCACTTAATTTCCCTTTTCTTTCTCTTCAACTTCATTTCTTTTCCTTTTATATATGTATATATATATATATGCACATCCATCTTAACTCCTTTTCCATAACAAATTCATTAAAATGTCTAAAGAAATTGTAAATTATGTATGAAATAATTGGACTAAGATTTCACCTATCAAAAGATAAAAGAGTGTAAATTACAAAAATGCAAATCTTTATGTGGTTTAGTTATAATGATCTACATGCAGAAGATTATATTGTGGATATTGTAAATTGTTATTTTAGTTTATATAAAGAAGTTTTTCACTAATTTAGGGAAAATATTTAAGAAAAATATTCTGCCATAATCTCTACTATATTATATTGTAATTTATAATATATATATATATATATATATATATATATATATTCAGGGAAACACATATCTATTAATTAATATACTTAAGACAGAAGATTAAGGTTAAACCTTGTCGACTACGAAATATTCTGGATATGTCAGAGATAGGTCCATAGACGGCAGAGGTTGAGAGAATATTTCACGTGATTCTTGAAATGCAATTTTGATTAATTACTCCTCTTATAATTAATGTAGGTTTTAACATAATTAAATATATTGTAAAAAATTAATCTATATTTCATAATTCGTGATTGTATGTTGTGCTTTTTTTTTTATGTTATAATCTTAAATATGAATATGATATACATATATTTTCGTATTTATTAATCATGTTACGTATGCATTGATCATTTAGAAATTTGGTAACGCAAACTGTAATTACTACATCGGATCAAAGTAAATAGACAACCTCAAGTATGTCTGATATTTTAGTAGGATATGATTGGAACATTTGAATTAACGTGGAAACAATGCAGAATAATGCTAGAAATTTATGAAGAAAAAAAAATCAACTACTAAAGGTAAGAAATCATGTACATGGAATCTTTCTCAGTTATCTGCCAATGAAAATGTAATAATCAGAAAAAAAAAAAATTTTACACCATCAATCTATCTATGCAAAGTAGTATATCCCTTTTCAATATAACAATAACCTGATAATTGGATTTCTTTTTTTTTTTTTTTTAAAAAAGAAAAAGTGTTTCAGATCATATACTAATTCCTAAATTAACAAGTCAGTAATAATGTTGCAATTCAAGTTTCAGTAGTTCCATAAACATGCCAAATCTTCAATATCATCATAAGGATCTATGCTTCCAAGTCCAAAACTCTTTGAAATCACTGATGAAATCTCATTGTTGTTAATTTCAGTGCTATGGCCAGTGTCTTCTGACGGACTCACCATAGACTGATTTGATGAAAACTGCTCCACCTTGTTGCACTGCCTCTGCCCGATATGATCACCACTGTAATTGCCTGCCAATGCTCTTATACTCGCCTCGTCCTCGGTTCGTAAGCTGCCAGTGCCGGAATCCGAGGTCTCTGGATGGAAGAAAACGGGGTCTTGGGTTGGAATTTGACGGTTGAAAATAGAGCTCGAAACTGGGGTTTTATTGATGGCCTTGAATTCAGATTCACAATCAAAAGTAGGATCCATGAGAGGAGGCAATGAAGCATAGTCCATAAATTCATCCCCAAGAGAAGCCATTGCAATTGGACTTTTATTGATCCCTGCTGTATTCTTATGAAAAACCCTACAAACAACCCATTCATCCTGCAACAAGCCAAAAAATATGTTAATAATAAGTAGAGCTTTATTCTTCATTTGCACAAAAGCAAAGAATGAGACCCCGGTCCCCATGAAAATAAACCCTCAACCAAATTAACCCCCTTTCAATTAGAACCAAATATTCCGTACTATGGGTGTATAAGAAAAAGTTGTAGATACTAAAATTCGAATCTCAGAGTGAAGCTTTAAATTAAATTACCTTAGCAGCTTTGGGAAGATTATAGTAAGAGAATTTGCCTTCAAGCCTATACTCATGCATGACCCAGTTAGCTTTCTCTCCCCTTGGAGCTCTCCCTTTATAGAAAACAAGGGTCTTTTTCATCCCAACAAGGCAACCTTTTCCTTTGAAAATCTCTTTATCTTTTCCAGTTGCCTTCCAATATCCAGCATGGGTTGCTCGGTTTGTTCTCATCCCGGTCGGGTACTTCCTATCTCTTTGGCAAAAGAAGTACCATTCTTTCTCCCCCATCTTGGCTTTGTCTGCAGTAACCAACCAAACAGCAAACAAGAATTAGATACAAATAGTATAGATTCGAATTTCAACATCTGAGCTTGAAAAAGAAGGCTTACCAGGCAAATCCCAAGGTTCAGACTTGTTCAAATCAGCTTCCCCAATTGCAGCGGCACTGAAGTTGCTGTTCATAACCTTCTCTAAAAGATAATGAGTTATAATCTCCTCATCGGTAGGATGAAACCGAAAACCAGGCGGCAACTCCATCAGCTCTTGGTGTCGTTGGTTAACAACAATGGCGTCTTCCATGGGAAAACTCAATCCAAATTATAGAAACCCTTTATGAATTTATGCAAAAGAAAAAGGAACCCAAAAAGCTAGAAATAATGCAGAGCAACAGTTGTGGAAAGCAAAAAGAAAGGAGAAAGATTTTATAGGGGAAATCTGAAACTAGCTTTTGCAGAAGAGAAAAAGGGAAGGCCGTTAAGAAAGTAGAACAAAGGGAAAAACAAGAGCTTATATAGAGGAGATAATGTTCCATCGAAAGATCCGTAGGCTCCAAGGCACTTACAAAGGAAGCCTCATAGGCTTATTCAATTCCGTTTTAATTTATTTTCTTAGCCATATCTGCCTGTTTGAAAATTTGGAAAACAAATAGCATCACACTTTAATAAATAATTAAATAGGAGGTTTCTATGCTAGTGGGGAACTTTTTCTTTAAATTTTTAGCAATATTTTCATATGTTTAAAACCGAACTCAAACAACAAATTCTATTGCCCGTTTTGGATAACTGGAAATTTCCCAGAACATCTCCTCTAATCAATTAAAATTTTGTGGATTAATTTCCAAGTGCAAATATTCTTGAACAAATACTGCTTGCTTTCAAATGATTTTATTCCATGAATTTTTCAAGCTTGGCTTCAAATATTCTTTAATGGAAACCACTCCATTCGCGGGAATCAAGATCAATGAAATTTCATGGAAATTTCAAACTATTAGGTTCAAACCCTTTTTTTTATACATATTTAGTAAATATAATAATCTGTTTTTCAAAATATTAGGTTCAAACCCTTTTATTATTTTTAAGCTTCTTCATAATCAAGTTTTCTTTATCAAGTTATAATTATTATCAACTGTGATCATTAAAATTGTAAAATCGAACGTTGATAATGACAATATAAAACGATCGTAAAGCAATAAAAAAGAAAATCAATACACAAATTTTACGTAGAAACTCTCTCGGGAAAAAACTATGGGCAGATGAGAAGAAAATTCACCAATGTTGAAAATCAAATGATACAAGAGGAGTTTCGACTAAACAAACATTATTCTAATCAAAATCAAATAGAGGAAGTGTAGTTCTATATTGATTTTACTTGTGTTACATGGTCTGTACACTAAATCACACAGATCCCCTAGTTTTGTCACTATATTATTTCTTTAATAGGAATTTGGATCACACAACTCTAACAAAAATGAATTCAAAAACTATTTTTAACTTAAATCCACTAAATCGCATATATTATAAGATATAATCATATTATAAATTAGTGATTGTGTCTTATATCCGTAAAATAAAATTAATTTTATATGTTTTAGTGGTTTTAATTTATATAATTCTGTCATATTTTATAACGTTAGATTTTACTATTTTATTTTTCATGTGTGTGTGAAAACAAAGCTTATCTTATGTTTATAAAAAGTGCGACATAACAAACGCGTACAAATAGATTGAAAAAAGTTCCTTTTATTACTTTATTTAACCTCAGTATATTAAGTAAATTATTGTTTTAATAATTAACTATTTTTGGTACATATTTTAATACTTCACTATGGATAAGTATTTAATATATTAATAATAGATTTTTTATTCTTTTTTAAAAAATTTAATAAATATTTTTAATAATACATTATATCTTTATAAAATAATTGTCAACCCTTAAACCTTATCTAAAAAATTTAAGAAGTCCACGTAATTATTACATATTTGGCATTTATGTATGCACAAAATTTCGAATCAATCTAAGATAAGCAAAATGTAAATATACTAATGATAATTAGTAAGTAGAATTAGTTAATAAAATCAAACGAAGAGATTAGGTGGGGACCTAAAAGAGCAACCAAATATTCAGTGCCATGGACTTTTTTTTTATGAACTGAAGATGCTGAGCTGGATCCTAACTTTCCACGTCAGCTCAAGCTATTTGTTCACATTCTCTTGGCGCTATCTTGCCACCTCACCACATATTGTAGTTATCTCATTCATTTTATAGCAATCAGACTTAATAAATTAACATTAATGACATTTATTACAAAAGAAATCAGATTGTAAAAACGCAGAATATACGGAATAAAACCCGCAAGCTGTAATACAAAATAATCGAGTCTTTTTTCAATAAAAAATTAAGAACGTGTGGACCCCACCAAAAGAAGGGTTAGCCTCGCTCGCTCTCGTAACTTAAAACCGTTCACTTTTTGGAGCAAAGGACGAAACTGCGAAGCCAAGAAGCTCTACCCCTAATTGGGTGACGATTTTGGTGACGCAAAACACCTCATTGTCTTTTGCTTACATGTTAATAGTCTATTGGTTCTCTTTCTCATTACCATGCGGATGCCATCTACACGAACACTCACCCCAATTAGTGTTTTCAGTGTTTGGATGGGAAGAATATTTTGAAAGTAAGATTTAAAAATTAAAAGCATCTATCAAATGAAGCTTAAGACTTTAAATTTTTTGTTAATTTAGTTATAGAGATGAACTTACGTGGAAAATTTATATATATATATATATATGGGCGAAGTTAGAAATTTCTTTTAGAGGCCGAAATTAAATTATAGTTTTTACGGTAGTAAAAATAAAATTTTTAAAAGATTAAAATAAAATTTTATCATTTTATTTTTACTAATTTAATTTTTTTAATTTTAAAAGACTAAAATGAAAATTTTAGGGAGGCCGAGCCCCTGCCAAGTTCCTAAATTCGCCCAATATATATTTATCTTTTTATTAAAAATTTAAATCATAATTTTTTTAGAAAAATGATTTATTAATTATTATGTGGACAAATCATTCTAAAAGAAACGTAATTACCCATTAATTAAATCTTAACTATTCCCCTTTAGTTCAAAAACTAAATTTGGTACATTCACTTGGTGAATAGTTTTTTTTTTTCCAATTTTAGAAGTAAGTTAAAATAAGCTCTTTTTTAATTTTTAACGGAGTTTGATGAATTTGATTTGTGTCTAAAGACTATAAGATTATTTACTAATTGAAAAATATCATAAACTTAAATATTATTTAATAGACGTAGTTAAAATAAAAAAAATGAAGAAATAATTTCTTCTAAATTCATTTTAAAAATAATTTGTGAATTCAAATATTGAATGATAACTTTATAATTACTCATGAGAAGATGAATTGTTCCACACTTATTTTGATGATGTCAGGTGTACTAGTGGTATTTATTTTTTATTTTTCTCTCTTTGAGCCTCGAAGATAAGAAAATACCAATGATGTCATTCAACATTGCTCGTAAGTCATGATTAGTGCTAATAATAAATTTTGAGATCCTCTCTTTTTAGGTATCATCATACCAATACACTATTTATTATATTCGTGTATAAATTTTTAAAATATTTAATATTTATTTAATATTCGACTTTCATAAAACGGTCATTAAAGCTCTTATCAAATATTAAATAGTGTAATTCTCATGATGTACCCCAATGTTGTATCATATATATATATATATATATATATATATATATAATTCTTAATAAGTCACTAACTCAATTATAAAATTACTCAAATACTCCTTCTTTTATATTTTAATTAATATTATTATGATGTCGCTTTTATTTTTTCATACTTTTATATCATCTTCAAATAAAAAATACAAAATTACTAATTTAAGTATCAAATATGTGTTCACTAATATTAATATACAAATTTATTACCACTCTACCTATATTTATTATTAAATAAAATATTTTCTTTAATGTGAAAATATCTAGTATTTATGATATATACACAATTTTTTTTATTGGTTAACATCATTCGGAACCTTCTACGCCCAATTTTGTTATATATTTTTAATTTTTGTATTTCAGTCTTTAATTGGAAATCTTAAACCCTAATCTCCTTATTTTTTAGTTTAATATTGAAATAATAATAATAATAATAATAATAATAATAATAATAATAATAATAATAATAGTTAGTATTTAGCATGCTCATAGTGTATTTTTTTTATTCCACAAGCACTCTTAAAAAATTGTCATTTTTTTAAATTATTATACTCTATAAGACATTTGTCAACCCCTAACTCTGCTTGTGAAGTTTAAAAACTTCACTGTCAAGTGTACCAGATATTTTTCCTAACAACAATAACAATAATAACGAGCAACACATTTTAGCCTCTACAATATACGAATTTTCCCACACTGGTCCTTAAATTTTCTTAGCCCACCTCAATCTCTAACATTATTAAACGTTTCTAATTTAGTCATTTGGACATTAAAAACTAGCAGATATCCAACCAATCATATGCCACCACATGTCATATGATATTACCACAATGTTGTCATCTTTTGGATAAAACTAAAAAAAATGTTAAAAATGAAAAAATTACAAAAAAAAATTATAGAAGAAATTATAAAAATATAAAAATACAAAAATATTTTCTTTTATTAAAAATTGCACATTTACAAGAGTTTGAGCATGAGTTGGTCGTCTCTTGAAAGGATATCATCTATGATAATTATTTTAAATTCAATCAATTGGAATTTATAATTGGTAGATCTTTTTAAGTGATAAATTTAGATAAGTTTTTAATTATTTAAACAATAAAAAATAATGTTATTTCAATTAATAATATTTTTAATTGTTCCAAATATTTTTTTTTTTACTATCTCAAGACAATTTATTTGTTTCAAGATCAATTATTTCACAAATAAAATTTTTAAAAGTGAGGTGAATATCTAAGTATTAACATGTGCATACATTGCATTAAAATATTTGAATCCTTAATATTTATGATCACAATTACAAATCAAATACTTGCAAATATCTAAATATGTCATCATTCTTTGCAAGTCCACCACTATTGTCGAGTGTTTGACCATTCTAAAGAATTTCGATACAATACAAAAAGAGCATATGTACGATGATAGATGAGTGAAGCTTACTCCATGCATTAAATAGAGAGCCAAGTAAAAAAAAAACATGCTAGTAAAGTACTAAAAATTGATATATTTCAAAATATTAAAATCTTAATATAAAATTATTCACTTTTTTATTAAAATATTTTTAAAATATAGTTTGTATATCAAATCTTTAATATTTTAAATGTGATTAGCCGAGATATACTTTATTCGATACACAACAAATTTTACAATTTTTTAAACTTTTAATAATTTTTTTGTACAATCTTTTACAATGTGTAATAATGTTTATAATTTTTTAAAAATATTCAACAATTTCTATTATTTTTATAAGTTTTGATAGTTTTGATTTTCTTTTAACAATTCTTAAAAATTCTAACATATTTTTAACTTTTAAAACATTATATATTCTTATAAATTTATTTATATTTTTATTTTAAACATTTTTGTTTCGAATGATGACATCATCATATAACAGTTTATAATTAATTGAAAATTTCAATCGTATTTTTTAATGCCCAAAAGATTAAACTGAAAATATCTGATAATGTTAGAGATTAAATTCAGAACATTTAATGATGTGAGAGACTCAAATGAAAAAGAAAAAAGAGAAAAAGTACTAAAACTATTGAAAAGTTGGAGTTTAGCAACTGTTTCATAGTTTGAGACAGTTGGCTTCCATTAGGACAGGTATGAATATGATTCATATAGTGGGCTTTTGTGTTTAATTCATTTATTGTTTATAATATTACATGCAACATTTAACGATTTTATTCCCTATTATTAATAAATTTAAAACATGTATTTGTCTACAAAGTTCCTATACAGCTAACTCAAATCAATTCATCTGTATCATTAAAGCCCACTGAATCCACAAAACAGTACCTATAGCAGAAACCGATTAAATTGATTTAAATCTTTTTTAAAATAAAAATATTTTTATTCAATACTTACTATATGTAAATAAAAAAATTTTAACGCAATTAATCTATTGAAGCCTTTTTAAACATCAGTCATTAATTCAGTCACATGGGACCTTGAAAAAGATAGGATTCTTTAATCCAAAATTAAGTTTAATAATGACTAATTAATTAAATAATGGGCTTTCGGTACATGAAAGGTCAAGATAATTGACTTTCTTTTAATCTTTTGTTTGGTTGCTGTGAGTTATAAAGCCAACTTTTTCTGTTGGTTAACCTCTCTTTCAACTAAAACCAAAATGTCCCAACTATCAATTTGACTCACTAAATAAACTCTTGAGGAAACTCTATTTTTTATCAATATTAAATATGATTAGATTATGACACTATTATAATAGTGGTGAAATTTTTAGGCTATTACAATTTTATATACAAATGGATGGTTTGGATAAAGTGAGAAAATCAAAGGTTTGATGTTTATCCTCTCTCATATGTAAAAAAAAAAAAAAAATGTTTTTTTAAAGTATTTTTGTGATTAAGTTAAAATTCGGTTAATAATTGTTTCTATTTAATCAAAGATTTATTATAAGAGAAATATAAATTATGAGATAACACATATGAAAATAAAATGAATATATTAAAATCATATAATACGAATTATTTACGTATTAAACTTTATATAAATTTTAATAAAAACTATATGAATATAACATATCGTTAATAAGATTATAATCTTGTCATAGAGAACACAGAAAGGACACGACCCAAGAGCCAAGATTGAAGAAGCTACGTTATGGATGTACCTTTGTCTTGATTACTACCCAAAAGACATGAAAAAAAAGGAATGTGATTTCATGTAGGTTTGAAAATTTACATAAAATAAGGGATTTTTTTATTAACTAAAAATATTTAGGAATTAATAAGGATATTTTCTTGAAATCATTACTTTCCATGGAGTCTCCACTTCTTGATAAAGTTGAAGGTTTGAGGATTATAATATTTGAGGTCTGAGTTTCATTTTCATTTTGTGTGAAAAATGTGTAAGCTTTTCTTTTGTCTTTTGTGTTTGTTTACACTTTATTTCAATGTCTTAGAGAATTTTCGTTGAGAATTCTCATATTTCGAGAGTTAGACTGATTTTGGCGGATTTGAAGCTAAGTTTCTACCTAAGGTTGTGCGGTTTGCTAAACTAAAGTTCTAGTTCCGTGACAGTTGGTATTTGAGTCAATGTTTAGTAAGGCGTCGATTAAGATGACGAAAGGAGTAAACGAGAAGATTGAGACTAGGGAGACTATAGAGGGAAAGAAAGCTAACAAATCGAGGGAGATGATATCGGCTTTGGAAGGTCGGACGACAATCTCGATAAATTTGTGGGTGATATGAAGGAAACACTCGAGGTAGTTGAGGGATGCACCGTAGAGTTGGACTCGATGAAAGGGTAGCTCAAAGAATTTGTAGTGGAAGTTCTCAATTCCAATGTGGAAGTGATGCAAGGGGTGCTCAGTTCCACTATGGATAAGCTAACAGCGAGGGATGATGTTCTCAAGGCTGTGGTGTTGACTTTGAAAAGACAGATTACGGAGCTTAAGGGAGAGCTCACTATCTATAGAGTTGTTTTGGGCAAATAGGGTGTTGGCTGTAGTACTCAAGACTAAAGTGGATGTCATTAAGCTAAAAGAGTTTAAGGGGACGAGGTCCGCAAGGGATGTGGACAACTTCTTGTGGGGAATGGAGTAATACTTTCATGCAATGGGCATTGATGATGATGCTACTAGGGTAAATAATGCTTCAATTTATTTTATTGAGGTCGCTCTCTTATGGTGCCGTTGTAGGTTTGAGAAATGAGATGGGATCAAAATTGGAACTTGGGAGGAGTTCCAAAAGTAGTTGAAAAAGTAGTTTTATCCACAATATGTCGAGAAGGAGGCTTGGGCTAAGTTGTGTTAGCTTACACAACAAGATACTGTTTGGGAGTATGTGAAAGACTTCATTAAATTGATGCTCCAAATCTCTTACTTGAGTGAGAAAGAAGCATTCTATTGGTTTGAATATGGGTTGAAGCTATATACAAAACATGAGTTGCGCCGATAGGGTATCATTGAACTTACCAAAGTCATGACCGTAATGATTCTTTAATTGAGCTTGTTCTGAGAAAGACAAGGTTGAGTCTTCCAAACCTAAGGAGATGAGGAACGATGGAGGAGATGAAAAAAGATAAGTTAAAAGTGGCAACGATGGTAATGGGAAACCACATAATAGGAAGTTGAAACCCAATAACAAATCAAAGAAGCCAATGAAGTGCTTCTAAAGTTGTGGTCTGCATGGGATGGGAGATTGTCTAGAGCGGTTCAAGCTATCCACGATAAAAAAAGAAGATGAAGTGAAGCTTGTTCAGGATAGAGTATTAAAGCTTGGATCAATGATATTCAATTTCCAAAAGAGAAGAAGGGTCTCAAGCAAAAAGGGTTAATAATTGTGGATATCGACATCGCAGGCTGAAGGAGAACTACTCTTTGTTAAACTAACTTTATTTGATAAATTGTTTTTGTATAACAAACAAAAAAGTTTTTGAATAAAGTTTATTTTTGAACAAATAAATTATAAAGTTCAAAGCATAAAAATCATTTTAAGACTTCCAAATATTTTAGAAAATATTTTGAATACTTTGAAAATTTTTGACAAAGTTCAAAAACGGTTTTAAACTCTGTAACTTGATTGAAAAACTGCTCCCTACATGAAGTATTGATATTTTTCAAAAAGTATCAATACCTATACAATTTTTATCGATAACCTTTTCAATATCGATACCAAACTTGTTTACTGACTTGAAACAAAAAAAATTAAACAAAAGCAAAAAGTATCGATACTTTTCAAAATACATCGATACCTATTGTATTTTTATCGATACCGTTTTTCCATTCGAACTTGTTGATTTTTCAAACAACCACAAAAAATATTGATACCTTTTCAAAAATATCGTTACCTTTTATCAGGTATCAGTAAAATGTCTTTGGTATCGTTGTAAACTAACTTTAACGGTCACTGGATCAGGCATTAAATGCTAATAGTATCGAGACTCGTAGAAAAAGTATCAATACTTTTTGTTGCAAGTGAATTAAATGCACTTGTTATTTCATCCCCAATGGCTCTATTCATTTCTCAAACAACCAAAACAATTGGAAATTAATTAAGGGGTATGAATACCAACTTCCAAAGGTCTTACAACAACAAGAGAGAATATTCAAGCTCAAATATCAATCAAACAACCTTTGTGCAAAAATTTTCTATACTTTTCTTACATACACTTGTAAGCTTCATTGTTATTTCTATCAACTCAAGTGTTCTTCTTTGAAATTGTGCTTAATTGGAAAACACTTTAATCTTGTAAGGATTATTTATTTGTTTGCTTATTTGTATTTCTTTGAGAGGGTTTGTGTCTTAAGGTTTGGATAGAAACCTTAAGGGAGTTTGTGAGGTTAAACCTTGTCCTCAAAGATTGTCAAATTAGTGAATTTGGAAAAATCCTTAATAGTGGAATAGGCAATTGGGGTCGAACCACTCTAAATTCTTTTGTTCAATTTTTCTATCCTTATTCTCTAGCATCCACAAAATTTTAAAAAAGACAATTCACCCCCTTTTGACAATTTCGATTTAATTATTTGAGCTAACAATTGGCATTAGAGCTAGTAGTTATTTGACAGTTTTACAATCAAAAGAAGATCCTTGAGGTAGATCAATTTTCAATCAATCAATCCACAAAAGATGATGATACGAACTCGGTTCGGAGTTGATTTGAGTCGTTTAGATTGCCCGATTGTGAAATTAAGTAAATTGTTTAACTTATAGCGAAATAGGCTGGAAAAATGAAGAATAAGTTCAGACAAAAAGGATGCAAAGAGGGTTTAGGAAAATGGAAGATTAGATTCAGCTAAGGCCAAGAGTGAACCAACAATATAAGGGAATGTTGACCCAAAACTTATACGGTACTTAGAGGTAATTTGGTTCAGAAAATAGCAAACAAAACAAGATAGGAACTAAAAGTATAACGAACGCCACACTTGAAGTGATAAGTTCAGATATCAAAGGAAAGAAAATACGCCACAAGCCTAGCTTGATAAGTCAGATCAGTCCTAAAGAGAACAAGGAGATTTGGAATACTCACAAGTTTCAAAATATTTAGCAAAAGTCCCTACAACAATCTGGAAATAAAGTATTTATAGGCACAAGACAAACCCCAACCGAATAGGCAAACACATTCAACTTAATTGAGCTATTGATGAACTTAATTAAGCCAATTAAAACTAAGTGACTTTTGATGAACTCTAACATATGTAACAGCAATGGTCAGCTTGTTTAATCTTCCAAATAAGCTACTAATGAGCTCTAATGAGCTGAATAAATTTAGTTCAATGCTTGATATCATAACAGCCCTTTAATTCCCCTTTGGGCAGTCGAATGGACACTATTTAAAAAATAAAGTATCTTTTGGCATACGAATGACCCTCTTTGTGGAAATACTTAATATAACCAACCAAAGGTGTAGATGAACAGCCACCATTATGAGAAAAATTTTTGGAAACTTATTGGCTTGTGTAAATAACTCCTTGTAACTCCTTGTCCATTAAACTCAACTGTTGGCCTTCAATTCATCTTCATAACAGCTAAAGTTATTTCTTTCTTTAATGCCGATCCATGTGACAGCTGGTTCAAATGATTAATTCACCTATAAACACAATTAAGCAAATTAAATGGATATAGTAAATTAACTAGACTAGAACATATTAAATGCCAAAATTATTTAAGCAACTAAAAATTCAAAACAACTTAACTAATTAAACTAAATATTTAAGCAACTAAAGAAAATTAAAACAACTGAATTAATTAAACTAAACATATTAAAAGTTCAGTCCAACAATTTTTAGCTAAAATTCAGCTTGCAAAAAGCTGTATGAAACGCATGGTGTTGAGCTCCATGTTTGCTTGATGAGTCCGACCATCTCCTCTCCCCAAGCTCGATCAATGTGATTTGTAATAGCATTTTGAAACCTAAAGAAAATTAAAACAACTGAATTAATTAAACTAAACATATTAAAAGTTCAGTCCAACAATTATTTAGCTAAAATTCAGCTTGCAAAAAGCTGTATGGAACGCATGGTGTTGAGCTCCATGTTTGCTTGATGAGTCCGACCACCTCCTCTCCCCAAGCTCGATCAAAATGATTTGCAATAGCTTCTCGAAACTTCTTAGCACGAGATTGAGTAACGAAACCTTGTGGCAACTCAATGGAATCGGCCATAGTTTCCCGAGCTAGGATCGCATCATACCCCTTCAAGGCAATTTGTCCCCAAATCGTCACCTACATCAAAATGGGATAAGTCAGCAACATTAAAAGTGGCACTAATCCCATACTCACCTAGTATATCTAACTTGTAGGCATTCTCGTTAATCCTTTCCAAAACTTGAAAAGGACCATCTCCCCTTGGCAAGAGTTTTGATCTTCTTTGGGTTGGAAATCTTTCCTTACGCATATGGATCCAAACCCAGTCACCAGGTTCGAATATTACCCGCTTGCGCCCCTTATTCACCCTTTGAGCATATTGTTCAGTTCGTCTTTCAATGTTGTTCCTAATTCGTTGATGTAATTGTTTAATGAATTCTGCCTTTTTTTTTTCCATCTACATGCACTAATTGATTTGAAAGTAAAGGCAATAAATCTATAGGAGTTAAGGGATTGAAACCATATATCACTTCAAATGGCAAATGCTTGGTAGTCGAGTGCACCGATCGGTTGTAAGTGAACTCAATGTGTGGTAGACACTCCTCCCAAGTTTTTAAGTTCTTTTGAATTATGGCACGCAGCAAGGTTGATAAAACTCGATTAACAACCTCTGTTTGGGCGTCGGTTTGGGGATGGCAAGTTGTTGAAAACAAAAGCGTGGTGCCAAGCTTACCCCACAAAGTCCTCCAAAAATGGCTGAGGAACTTAACGTCACGATCTGAAACAATGGTTCTCGGAATGCCATGCAAACACATGATTTTCCTAAAGAACAGATTAGCAATATTTATTACATCATCAGTTTTATTACATGTAATAAAGTGAGCCATCTTTGAGAATCGATCTACTACTACAAATACAAAATCTTTGCCATTCTTTGTTCTAGGAAGGCCTAGAACGAAATCCATGGATATATCCACCCATGGTGCTTCCGAAATCGGTAAAGGAGTGAATACACCATGTGGCTGAATCTTTGACTTAGCCTTCTTGCAATCTAAGATTTTAAACACATCTCGTCGCATCTTCGGCCAATAAAAGTGCTCTTGTAGAACAACCAAAGTCTTGGCTATACCGAAGTGGGCCATTAATCCCCCACTATGTGCCTCTCGAACCATCACATCTCTAATTGATCATTGGGGTATACATAACTTATTTTCTCGAAAGACAAAACCGTCTTGTTGAAAATACCTGTCATGGGCACTTTGAACACACAACTCAAATATCTCACCAAAGTCAGCATCATTAACATATAAATCTTTCAAGTATGCAAATCCAAGCAACTTATCATCCAAATGATTAATTAAAGCAAACCTAAGTGATAGCGCATCCGCAACAACATTTTCTTTACCTTGTTTGTACTTAATCACGTACGAAAAGGACTCGAGAAATTCCACCCACTTTTCATGTCGTTTTTTTAGCTTGGTTTGTCCTTTCAAATGCTTCAAGGCTTTATGGTCCATTTGTATTACGAACTCTTTCGGCCAAAGGTAATGCTGCCATGTTTCCAGCGCACGAATCAAGGCGTACATCTCTTTATCATAGGTTAGATAGTTGAGTGTAGCCCTGTTGAGTTTTTCACCGAAGTAGGAAATTGGTCGTCTATCTTGTGTCAAGAGCGCACCTATACCTATCCCTGAAGCATCACACTCCACTTCGAAAGTTTTGCTAAAGTCGGGTAAACTCAATAATAGAGTGTTAGTAAAACAATCTTTAATTTTGTTAAAAGCAACTTCTTGTTCATCATTCCAAGTAAAAGGAGAATTTTTCTTGATAATACCCGTTAAAGGAGCAGCTATGGTACTAAAGATCGGCATGAATCTCCTATAGAAGCTCGCAAGGCCGTGAAAGCTTCTAACTTGACTAATGGTTGTTGGAAAAGGCCATTCTTGGATCGCCTTGATCTTCTCTTGATCCACCTCTAGGCCTTTCGCACTTACAACGAAACCTAAGAAAACGACTTTGTCAGTACAAAAATTACATTTCTTAAGATTCGCATATAACACTTCCTTTCATAAAACCTCCAAAATAGCACGCAAATGTTCAATATGATCAGCCAATGGTTTGCTATAAATTAAAATGTCATCAAAGTATACCACGCAAAATCAACCAATAAAAGATCGCAAAACATGATTCATTAATAGCATAAACGTGCTTGGTGCATTTGTAAGGCCGAATGGCATCACTAGCCACTCATACAAACCATATTTTGTTTTAAAGGCTGTCTTCCACTCGTCCCCTTCTCGCACACGTATTTGGTGATATCCACTCTTCAAATCAATATTGGAGAAGAGTTTGGCACCACTAAGCTCATCGAGCATATCATCAAGTCTAGGAATAAGGTGACGATACTTGACGGTAATTTTGTTAATGGCTCGGTAGTCTACGCACATTCTTAACGAGCTATCCTTTTCCAGCACCAACAGAACGGGCACCACGCAAGGGCTTAAACTTTCCCGTATGTAGCCCTTCTCCATCAAGTCAGACACTTGTTGTTGCAACTCCTTAGTCTCCTCGGTGTTGCTTTGGTAGGCTGGACAGTTCGGGATCATAGCTCTAGGCACAAAGTCAATTTGATGTTTGATGCCACGAAGAGGTGGCAATCCTCTCGGTACATCCTTTGGAAATACATCCTCTAATTCCTGAAATAAAATCACAACAAAAGTAGGCAAAATAGTTTTAAGTTCATTAGCATCAAAAAGGCATTCTTTGTACATAAGTACAAGAATGGGCTGATGCATCATTAAGGACTTTCTCACTTCTCTTTTCCTCGCAAACACACTTATTTTGCCACTCTCATCTTCTTTTTTATTTTTTTTTCAACTCGTGTTTTTACCTCAATTTTCTCGACTCTTCTTCTTTTTTTTCAATTTTCTTTTCTTTTTCTTTTTCTCTTTTTCTCTTTTTTTCTTGTTCTTTTTTCTTTTTCGACAGTCTCTTTTAGCTTAATTTGATCTTAATACACTTGTTTTGGGGTAAGAGGGGCTAGAGTTACATTTTTGCTTAGATACTTAAAGGTATAAGGGTTGGTATATCCGGTATGGATTACACATCGATCAAACTGCCATGGACGTCCCAAAAGAAGGTGTCCCGCATAGATGGGAACCACATCGCACAACACCTCGTCTTGGTATTTTCCAATGGAAAAGGCTACAACAGCTTGTTTTGTCACTTTAAGTTCTCTGCCGTCGTTCAGCCATTATAGCTTGTACGGATTTGGATGCTTGTTCGTGGTTAAACCAAGTTTTTCAACCAGCATATTACTTGTGACGTTGGTGCAGCTTCCTTCGTCAATAATCATGCTACATACCTTGCCTTGGATGTGGCACCGGGTGTGGAAAATATTTTCTCTTTATTGTTTGGTTTCGACACTTAGAATGTTGAGGCTCCTTTTCACCACAAGAATCTCACCTTCAACCGGTAACTCTAAATCTTCTTCTTCATCGGATGGCATTTCGGGATCATTTTTGTTCTCTTCCTAGGACTCAATTTCACTGTCAACCCGTACCACCATGATTCACCGATTGGAACATTGGCTGGCTATGTGTCCTAGTCCTTAACACTTGAAACACTTTATGTATCTTGTGCAATTTGAAGTAGTCTCGATTTTGTTTTTACTTTCCTCGCCAACATTTGGATTGGATTTGGTCGCTACAATAGGATCCTTGGTTCGAACGGGGGGTTTATTAGCTCATTGACTCCATTTGGTTGTAGATGGATTAGGGTAGGAACGACTAACTCCCTTCCATTTAAGTTGCTTTTCGACTTTAATGGCCATGTGAACTATGTCAATCACTTCAACATAGTGTTGCAATTTGACTATATTGGCGATGTCACGGTTTAACCCCGCAAGAAACCTAGCCATTGTTGCCTCTCAATCCTCCTTGGTATCGGTTCGAATCATTGCTATCTCCATTTCCTTGTAGTAGTCTTTGACACTTTGATTGCCTTGGGTAAGATTTTGCAATCGTTAGTAAAGATCTCGGTGATAGTAAGAAGGTATGAAACGTTTTCTCATGACTGCTCTCATTTCAGCTCAAGTTGAGATGGGTCTCTCACCACTTCTTCTTCGACTTGTCACAAGTTGGTCCCATCACACTATGGCGTAATTCAAGAACTCAATAGCTACCAACTTTACCTTTTTGCTCTAAGAATAATTATGGCATTCGAAGACTAACTCAATTTTTTCTCCCACTCCAAGTAAGCCTCGGGGTCGTTCTTCCTTTGGAACGGAGGTATGGTCGTCTTAATATTTTTAAGGCTATCATCAGTACGATCTCGTTCTCTTTGGCCCCAATTTTGATACCTAGATGCCTTACACTCCAAATGGATGAATGGTCACTTTCTTGGTCACTTGGTTCATAGGGATCTTCTCGGTTTTGGATAGGATGCCTGTGCCCTCGTCTTGCATTTTTAGGAGTTCCCTCACGTTGTTCTCATGCCTCGACTCGATATAATCGATCTTCGATGGGTTTGACTTTACGATCAAATAGTCACTCTATTTCTCGCATGATTGCTTGAAGGATAAGATCTGGCATGCCTCCACCAACATTCCTTATAGATTGGAAACCACCTCCTTCGTTTGGGTTCCTTTCTGGACTTCTTGACATTTTAACTTCACACAACAAAAACTTCTCTATTTTTCTCCAAAGAAAAGTTCACTCTCTTGGCTTTTGTTCACTCGAATAGGCTCACTACACTCTTGCTTTTTTTCGCTCAATTTGCCTCTCTATGTTCGCAATGGACTATTTTAACTTAACAGCAGTCAATGTGGGTTGACTCAAAAAAGTAATGATGGTTCCGGTAGGAAATGATGTTAGGACAAGGTAGGCTAACAAACAAAATGATGAAGAATTAAGTGTGGCCGAATGATAGGAAGGTGAATAAGACGTCGGCAGTAAGAAAAAATTTCCAAACTAGCTTTTTTTTCAATCCACGTAGTTTATAACCCAAATGTTGATTTTCACACTCTTGAACTCAATAGAAATTTAATTTCACTGGCTCTAATACGAAATGATAAGAACTCAGTTCGGTGTTGATTCGGGTTGTTTAGATTGCTCGATCGTGAAATTAAGTAAGTTGTTTAACTTATAGCGAAATAGGCTGGAAAAATGAAGAATAAGTTCAGATGAAAAGGATACAAAGAGGGTTTAATAAAATGGAAGATTAGATTCAGCTAAGGCCAAGAGTGAACTGACAATATAAGGGAATGTTGACCCAAAAATTATATGGCACTTAGAGGTAATTTGGTTTAGAAAACAGCAAATACAAACCTTGACCCGTTATCTAACAAGATAGGAACCAAAGGTATAACAAACACCACACTTGAAGTGATAAGTTCGGATATCAAAGGAAAGAAAATATGCCACAAGCCTAGCTTGATAGGTCAGATCAGTCCCAAAGAGAACAAGGAGATTTGGAATTCTCACAAGTTTCAAAATATTTCATAAAAATTTAGCAAAAGTCCCCACAACAATCTGGAAATAAAGTATTTATAAGCATAAGACAAACCCCAGCCAAATAAACACACACATTCAACTTAATTGAGCTATTGATGAACTTAATTAAGCCAATTAAAATTAAGTGACCTTTGATGAACTCTAACATATGTAACAGCAATGGTCAGCTTGTTTAATCTTCCAAATCAACTAATAATGAGCTCTAATGAGCTGAATAAATTTAGTTCAATGCTTGATATCATAACAACCCTTTAATTCCCGTTTAGGCAGTCGAATGGACGCCATTCAAAAATTAAGTATCTTTTGGCATACGAACGACCCTCTTTATTGAAATACTTAATATAACCAACCAAAGGTGTAGATGAACAACCACCATTATGAGAAAAAAGTTTGGAAGCTTATTGGCTTGTGTAAATAACTCCATGTAACTCCTTGTCCATTAAACTCAGCTGCTGGCCTTCAATTCATCTTCATAACAGCTAAAGTTATTTCTTTTTTTAATGCTGATCCATGTAACAGCTGGTTCAAATGATTAATTCACCTATAAACACAATTAAGAAAATTAAATGGCTATAGCAAATTAATTAGACTGGAACATATTAAATGCCGAAATTATTTAAGCAACTAAAAATTCAAAACAACTTAATTAATTAAACTAAATATTTAAGCAGCTAAAGAAAATTAAAACAACTTAATTAATTAAACTAAACATATTAAAAGTTCAATCCAACAATTATTTAGTTAAAATTTAGCTTGCAAAAAGCTGTATGGAATGCATGGTGTTGAGCTCCATGTTTGCTTGATGAGTCCGACCACCTCCTCTCCCTAAGCTCGATCAATGTGATTTGTAATAGCATCTCGAAACCTAAAAAAAATTAAAAAAATTGAATTAATTAAGCTAAACATATTAAAAGTTCAGTCCGACAATTATTTAGCTAAAATTCAGCTTGCAAAAAGCTATATGGAACGCATGGTGTTGAGCTCCGTGTTTGCTTGATGAGTCCGACCACCTCCTCTCCCCAAGCTCGATCAAAATGATTTGCAATAGTGTCTCAAAACTTCTTAGCACGAGATCGAGTAATGGGACCTTGTGGCAACTCAATGGAACCAGCCATAGTTTCCCGAGCTAGGATCACATTAGATGATGTGTACATTTGGGTTAATTTTTCTTGGTGAATCACAATCTATCTCCAAGCCTCCTTACTTCAACTGTGCCAACTATTTTTATTGGAAGACAAGAATAATGTTGTTCATACAAGCTAATAATCATGCCATATGAGACATCATCATGGACGGTCCCTCCATACCTCTCAAGTAAGAAATAGAGCTCCTGATTCCAAAAAGTAAGAAAAAGTGAAATAAGGAAGATAGAAGGAGTATTCAGCTGAATGATAAGGCTATGCACACGTTATTTTGTACACTTGGCCCAAAAATATATAATAGAAATTCATCTTATTCCAATGCCACGGAGATATGGGTAAGCCTGAAGTCACACATGAATGTACCAACCAAGTAAAGAAGTTTAAGGTTGGAATTCTTACTCTAAATTATGGAACCTTTGAGATGAAGTGCGAGGAAGGTATTAGACAATGTCCGATTGATTTACTATTGTAACGCCCTAAAAATGTATATTTTGTTTGTAAAAATATGACACAAATATCTGTCTGCTTCAATGGTTAAGTGTTATAGGTGTGTGTATGAGGTCCCAAGTTCAAGCCATGCCTTTGGCGAAATTTTGGAAATTTTTTTCTGATTAAAGCCTTATCCTTGTTCAGTGGGCTTAAGTTTAACGATTTGTAAAACCATATCAGAATGAGCCTGCAGGTTCAAGTGGTAAAGGAGTTAGAGTGTTGGAGGTTCTGTGTTCAAATCTCTGTGTGAGTGAGAATGTTAATCTTTTTATTCGGTTTCTTAGAAGAGTTGTGCAGAAGATGAATTCTGAGTAGTGGATTATTAGTGGGTAGTTAATTGAGAGAAGATAGGGCAGCTGGGATTTATCAAGATTATTTTTGTTTTTATTTTATTTTATTTTATTCTTTTCAAAATTCGTTTCTCTCTCTTTCAAAAATTCTCACGTCGACTTTCTTCTTCACTTTTCTTCTTCGATTTTTTGCGGCTTCCTGTTGGATTTTTCGCAGTCAATCATCACTCTTGCGTTCATGGCCCTTTTTCATCTGGTAAGTGATCTCTTTTGGCTTTCTTCCTTTGATTTAGGGTGTAGCAATGCCATTTTATGGTATTTAATCGATGTATCCTGTTTTTATAAGAAGATCAAGGTGCTGGGGTTTCCCAGTCGACGCTTTAAACGTGCGGATTAACGTTGCTCGACCTAAGGTAAGATTTTAGTCGATTTAAGTGGGTTGTCCATCACTTTTGGTTCGGTTTAATGTCGTTATAAGTGTTTAATTCTGGGTTTGTTTGGTCAATTTTAGGTATTAGAATCTCGAGACTATTTTTGCAACAAAACAAAACTAGTTGTGTACTAGAAACACAAAAATAAAGGATTCAGCAAAAAGCTGAAATTGCTTGCTGTTTGGACAGTAGCAGTAGGCTAAATTTGAAAAATCACCATAAATTTTTGAAATTGAATTAGAGGATTAAAAAAATATGGGATTAAATATATTTGAGTCTAGTTTTTCATAGAAGAAACGAAGTAAGCAAAAGAATTTCATATTATGAGATATTTGTATTTTAGTGAGACAACGTCAGAATGATCTCGGAATCCCCTATCCTAACTTTGGAAAATTATTAAAAATTGTATAAAAATACTTATGGGTTAGAATTTATATGTTTAAAATCCCGAGTGAGTCTACTTTCAAAAGAAACAAACGAGAATATCATCCGAACTCTGTACGAGAAGATAATTAATTTTTAGTGCAGAAAGTATGAAACTGTTAGACAACAGAACAGGGGAAACTGTAAAGAATAAACTGTACTTATTGGCTAAACCAATAAATCTGAAAATTTTATGGTAAGAAGATATGTTAGTCTGGTTTCAGGAAAATTTGCGGATCTTAATTTGGAATTCTATAGCTTAAGATAAAAATAATTTAGTAACAGTGACTCAAGTAGACATATTTGAAGGATCATTTGAGTAAATAATGGAAACACATATGAATAATTAACTAGCACGAGTTGTATTAAAGTGGATCACGAGGCCAAGGCCAATTTGGGTCATGTGGGCCACACGAGTGTGTGGGCCCACATGGGCGAACATCATGGGCTTGTAGGCCTATTTTCACTATTTGACTGATAAGGTTGCACGGGTCGCCCAAGTCGACTGTGAACCTACTGTAGGGTTGGTAAGCCTACCTAGACCCTTAATTGACTAAAATGATTGTATGAATGATATGATTAAGCCTGATGATGTCTCATTGATTTGTTACTGTATGCCCTATTTACATGCATGATATTATGTTATAGCATGTCATATCTGTATATTGCATTGCATTGGGTTGGGGGATTATAATGTTTGGAGGAAGTGTACTGAAAGGCCTCGAGCCTAATTTACTAGCAGCTCAGCTGCAAACTACTGTCTAGTGCCGCATTCGGTACTACTTGGAGTGTAGGGTTGGGTGGGTTGATTATATCCCCACATGGAGTGTAGGGTTGAACGGAGATGGTGTAAAAAGGCTGGATGGGTAGGATTTTTGTGACTGCATATCTGTTACTACTACTGGTACTGGGATGGGCTAAAGCCCTACTGCATGACTATTTTTGTACTGAGATGGGCTAAGGCCCAAACTGGATTGATACTGATACTGAAAAGGGGCTTAAGCCCAAACTGTGATTATCTGTTTACTGTCTATTCATTTGTATGGGAATTACACACTGAGTTTACACAAACTCACCCCTTCTGTTTAATCTGTACAGGTAATCCCCAGATTTAGGCAGATCTGTACGGCAGAGGACTCAGTGGTGGCCACACAACTTCTTTTACACTGTTTATTACCTATTTATGATTTTACTTTTATTTGGGAGTATTTTACTGTAATTATGACCTTTACAGATTTTGGTTTAAATTTGGTTTTTATACGGTTTCATGATTTAAATCTGCTAGTGTTAGGTAAAACTCGAGGTTTCAAATGAAATTAATGTTTTATCAAAAATACTACGAATACGCAAACTGTTTAAAAGCTTTCGCAATAAAAAATGTTTTTGAAATTGAATAATGATTTGTAAATGAATAATATTTTGAAAACGAACGACACGATTTGAAATTAACAGAAGATACTGAAAAAATGGTTAAATAGAAAAGGGGATTTAGCGACGACATATTTTTCGTAAAACACTACAATGTGACATCGTTAGATTCGGCCATAACGTCTAGGCCGGGTTTGGGGTGTTAGATTTAGTGGTATTAGAGGCAGGTTGCAAAACTCGGCTATGGATATGGGTTTTTAAGACGTGATTTTTGAGAACTGATTTCTAAATTTTTTTACTGAAAGTGTGGTACACTGAGTCTCCAGCGCCGATCTAGTAAGTTTTCTGAAACTGTGAATTGTTTAAACTGAAACTGAAACTGTCATTGATAGTATATCCTGAAACTGCTATAGGTAGTATATACTGAGACTACTATAGATAGACTATACTGAAAACACTTAATATAGTGTATACTGAGACTGTAGTAAAAATGATAGACATTGATTGACACTGCGATGGATGAAACAAACTTTACACTTCTGATACTGTTTTTAAAAAAAATCTGTTAATAAACATTGAAACTGTAAACTGATACATAAAACTATTAATACCGATAGAATGCAATTAGACAATGAGCACAAGAGATACTTGCGGACGGGGTACAAGAGGCCGTGGTAGAGGCCGTAGAGGCGCTCGAGCTGGGTCTTCGTCATCTAGCAATCTACCAAATTTGGATACAAGTGAGACGTTAGTGTCGTCTGCTACTGAGACTGGGTCTCAAGATCGCATGGCTGGGGACGATGCATTGTCCCAGGCTATGCTAAGGATTTTGGAGAGGGTTGTTGGGCCCAATACTGGATTTAGGGGCTGGGGGTCAGTTACAAAACGACTCCGGTCCAATGGAGCTGAGCTCTTCAGGGGTGTACTGGATTGAGGCCATGGAGAGGATCATGGATGATCTAGATTGCACCCCTAAGCAGAAATTAAAGGGTGCAGTCTCGCTGCTGCGGGACGAGGCTCATCAGTGGTGGCTGACCGTTAAGGAGGGTACTCAGCCCAAACGTCTGACCTGGGAGTTCTTTAAGATCGCCTTCTAGGGGAAATATGTCGGAGCTAGTTATGTGGATGCACGTAGGAGGGAGTTTCTGAATCTTACACAGGGGGATCGATCAGTGGCCGAATACGAGGCCAAGTTTCTAAGACTGAGCCACTATGCCCGAGGTATGGTGGCATCTGAGTATGAGCGATGTGTCCACTTTGAGGATGACCTAAGAGTTAATTTGAGAGTTCTGATAGCCCCGCAGAGGGAGGGAGATCTTTCTGCCCTGGTCAAAAGGTGAAACTCACCGAGGATGATGTGGAGGTAGTCCTGATTGGAGAACATCGGAACTACTTATCTAATGTGATCTCTGCACTGATGGCAGAGAAGTAGGTTCGCAAGGGATTTGAGGCATTCTTGGCCTATGTAAGTGTTCTTGATTTTGGGGACTTTACAGATAAGGATATCAGAATGATAAAAGATGTTCCGGACATCTTTTTTGAGGAGTTACCGGGTTTACCTTCGAATCGTAAAGTGGAGTTTGGGATAGAGCTTTTTCCTAGTGTAGTTTCGGTGTCTAGAGCCCCCTACCGAATGGCACCGAAAGAGCTTACGAAGCTTAAGGATCAGATTTAGGAGTTATTGGATCGTGGGTTCATCCGCCCTAGTATGTCTCTATGAGGAGCATCGGTACTATTTGTAAAGAAGAAGGATGGATCCATGCGGATGTGCATCGACTACCGACAACTGAACAAGATGACCATTAAGAACAAGTACCCCCTACCGAGGATAGATGATCTATTTGACTAGTTTCGAGGAGCTTCGTTTTTCTCTAAGATTGACCTCCGATCTGGATATCATCAATTAGTCGTTAAAGAGGCTTATGTTCATAAGACGGTGTTTAGAACTCGTTTTGGTCATGACAAGTTCCTAGTGATGCCATTCGGACTGACTAATGCACCGGCAACTTTCATTGATTTAATGAATCGAGTGTTCTAGCTTTATCCAGATCGATTTGTGGTGGTATTCATCGATGATATACTGGTTTACTCGAAGACTGAAGATGAGCATGATGAGCACCTTCGAGTCGTTCTTCAGACTTTGAGGGAAAAATAGCTCCATGCTAAGTTTAATAAGTGCGAGTTCTAGCTGCGTGAGGAGACATTTCTTGGTCATGTAGTTTTGGCTATGGGGATTCAAGTTGATCCTCGAAAGATTGAGGCTGTGTTGGAGTGAAAGCAGCCTAGGAACGTGTCTGAGATCCGTAATTTTCTAGGAGTGGCGGGATATTATCGACGATTTGTAGAGGGTTTTTTCATTGATTGCAACACCCTTGACTAAGCTGCTACGTAAGGATGTGTCGTTTAACTGGACTGATGTACAGCAAGAGAGCTTTGAGAAGCTCAAGACTGTACTGACTGATGCCTCTGTTCTGATATAGCCGGAGCCTGGAAAGGAGTTTACTGTTTATAGTGATGCATCACATGTCTGTTTGGGATGTGTGTTAAGGCAGAATGGTAAGGTGGTAGCCTATGCATCTCGTCAGCTTAAGACCCATGAGGCGAATTATCTGATGCATGACTTAGAGTTAGCTGCTGTGGTATTCGCACTGAAAATCTGGAGGCATTATTTGTATGGTGAGAAGTGTATCATCTACACTGGTCATAAGAGCCTCAAGTATCTCCTCACTCAGAAGGAACTTAATCTTAGGCAGCACAGATGGATTGAGCTGAGCTGCTTAAAGACTATGACTGCACCATTGAGTACGACCCTGGTAAGACCAATGTAGTGGCCAATGCGTTGAGCCGTAGGGCTATGACCGATCTGAGAGCGATGTTCACTCGACTTAGCCTATTCGATGATGGAAGTCTGTTGGCAAAACTTCAGGTCAAACTGACATGGATTGAACAAATTCGAGGTAAACAGTTGGGGGATAAGTCTCTCAGGTTGCGTTTTCGTTAGGTTGAGAATGGTGGCACTACTGATTTTGGGATAAACAGTGATAAGGTACTTTGTTTCTGCGGTCAGATTTGTTTACTGAATGATGAAGATTTAAGACAGTCGATTCTGAGAGAGGCGCACGGTAGTTCTTATACTATGCATCCCGACGGGAACAAGATGTATCGAGATATTCGAGAATTGTACTAGTGGCCAGGGTTGAAGCGTGAGGTTACTGACTTCGTTGCTCGCTGTTTGACTTGTTAGCAGGTTAAGGCTAAGCATCAGTTACCTTCGGGTTTGCTACAGCCGATTAAGATATCATTATTGAAATGAGAGCGAGTAACGATGGACTTCGTTAGTTGGTTGCCTCTAACACCCACTAAGAAGGATTTTATCTGGGTCATCGTGGATCGATTGACCAAGTCTGCTCACTTCATCCCGGTAAGGACAAACCTTTCTCTTTAGAAATTAGCTAAGCTCTACATATCAAAAATAGTGAGACTGCATGGGGTACCTGTCTCGATCATTTCCAATTGAGATCCTCGTTTCACGTCTCGGTTCTGGAAGAAGCTTCATGAGACTCTGGGTTCAAGATTAGACTTCAGTACTGCTTTCCATCCTCAGACAGATAGTCAGTTAGAGAGGGTGATTCAGATACTGGAGGACATATTGAGGAACTGTGTTATTGATTTCCGAGGCAGTTGGGAGGAGTACTTGCTATTAGCGGAGTTTGCCTACAATAATAGCTTCCAGTCTAGCATCCAAATGTCACCTTACGAGGCACTGTACGGTCATAAGTGTCGCACTCCTTTATGTTGGATTGAGTTGGGCGAGCGATGTGTTCTGGGTCCTGAGTTGGTCTCTGAGACAGAGGATAAGGTTAGATTGATTTGGGATCATTTGAAAGTGGCTTCTGATAGACATAAATCGTATGCGGATTTGAAGAGGCGTGAGATCGATTATTCTGTAGGGGACTTAGTTTTTCTCAGGGTCTCGCCATGGAAAAAGGTTCTGAGGTTCGGTCGCAAAGGCAAGCTGAGCCCTCGGTTTATTGGACCTTACCACATTCTGAAACGTGTGGGACCTGTCTCTTATCAATTGGAATTATCTCTGTAGTTGGACCGCATTCATGATATTTTTCACGTCTCGATGTTGAGGCGCTACCGCTCTGATCCCACGCATGTTGTTTCTGTTGAGGAGATTGAGGTTAGGCCAAACTTGACATTCGAGGAGGAGCCGGTTTAGATTTTGGAGCGTGATGTAGAGGTCTTTCGAAAAATTCTATTCCCTTAGTGAAGGTTCTGTGGCGTAATCATAGCACTGAGGAGGCCACGTGGGAGCCTGAGGATGCGATGCATCAGCAATATCCTCATCTGGTCTCATCAGGAAAATTTCGAGGACGAAATTTTCTTTAGGGGGTAAAATTGTAACGCCAAAAAAATGTATATTTTTGTTTGTAAATATATGACACAAATATTTGTCTGCTTCAGTGGTTAAGTGTTCTAGGTGTGTGTATGAGGTCCCAAGTTCAAGCCATGCCTTTGGTGAAATTTTGGAATTTTTTTCTGATTAAAGCCTTATCCTTGTTCAGTGGGCTTAATTTTAATTATTTGTAAAACCATATCAGAATGAGTCTGCTAGTTCAAGTGGTAAGGGAGTTGGAGTGTTGGAAGTTCTGTGTTCAAATCTCTGTCTAAGCGAGAATGTTAATCTTTTTACTCGATTTCCTGGAAGAGTTGTACAGAAGATGGATTCTGAGTAGTGGATTATTAGTGGGTAGTTAATTGAGAGAAGATAGGGGAGTTGGGATTTATCAGGATTATTTTTGTTTTTATTTTATTTTATTTTATTCTTTTCAAAATTCGTTTCTCTCTCTCTCTCTCCAAAATTCTGACGTCGACTTCTTTCTTCACTTTTCTTCTTTGATTTTTCGCGGCTTCCTGTTGGATTTTTCGCAGTCAATCATCGATCTTGCGTTCGTGGCCCTTTTTCATCTGGTAAGTGATCTCTTTTGGCCTTCTTCCTTTGATTTGGGGTCTAGCAACGTCATTTTATGGTATTTAATCGATGTATCCTATGTTTATGTAAAGATCAAGGTGCTGGGGTTTCCCAGTCGACGCTTTAAACGTGCGGATTAACGTTGCTTGACCTAAGGTAAGATTTTAGTCGATTTAAGTGGGTTGTCCATCAATTTTGGTTCGGTTTAATGTCATTCTAAGTGTTTAATTCTAGGTTTGTTTGGTCAATTTTAGGTATTGGAGTGCTCGGAGTATTTCTGCAACGAAACAAAACCAGGTGTGTACCCGAAACACAAAAATAAGGGATTCGGCGAAAGGCTAAACTTGCTTGCTGTTTGGACTGTAGTAGTAGGTTGACTTTGAAAAATCACCATAAATTGTGGAAATTGAATTAGAGGATTAAAAAAATATGGGATTAAAGATATTTGAGTCTAGTTTCTCATAGAAGAAACAAAGTAAGAAGAAGAATTATGAGATATTTTAATTTTAGTGAGATAGGGGTAGAATGATTTCGGAATCCCCTATCCTGACTTTGGAAAATCATTAAAAAATTATATAAAAATAATTGTGGGTTAGAATTTATATGTTTAAAATCCTGAATGAGTCTACTTTCAAGAGAAACAAACGAGAACATCATCCAAATTCTATACGAGAAGATAATTAATTTTTAGTGCAGAAAGTTTGAAACTGTCAGACAGCAGAATATTGGAAACTTTAAAGAATAAACTGTACTTTTTGGCTAAACCAATAATTTTGAAAATTTTATGGTAAGAAGGTATGTGAGTTTTGTTTCAGGCAAAATTTGCGGATCTTAATTCGGAATTCTGTAGCTTAAGATACAAATAATTTAGTAACAATGACTCAAGTAGACAGCTTTGAAGGATCATATGAGTAAATAGTGGAAACACATATGAATAATTAACTAGCACGGGTTGTAACACCCCTAACCCGTATCCATCTCCAGAATAGGGTTATAGAGCATTATCGGAGTTTACAAATTAATTTACAGACATTTCATTTCATCAAGCATTCATATTTAAAATCAATCAAAATTAAAACATTAATGAGCCAATGTTGGCCAATTGAACTCATACATGTCATTATAACCAAAATCAAAACATCCAAAATTACCGATAGAATTAATGGATAGTGTGATAAACATTCATACATCCATTCAATGCATTATTCCCCTTTTTATCAAATATATCAATGTTTCATCAATTTTCACACAATGAACATTCAAATCATATTCACATCAATAACATACATTTCAAGCATTTGAGAATATAATTTAAGTTACACGAATTTACCAGACTAAATTACAGAAATACCAAAAATTCAGGGACATTTTGGTAATTTTCTATTTTCCTTGAATTTCCACCCAATCATGATCTAAATTAATATTTCATTCAATTTATTAATTTAAATAATAAAACAATTCATTTCATGCAATTTGGTCACTTTTTGACATTTTTACCAATTTACCCTTATAATATTACTTTTATTCAATTTAGTCCTTGAACCTAAAACATGCAAATTGGCCATTTGAAATGAAAACTCATGCTAGTTGAATAATCATTTATTTTCCTCCTCCTTCTCTCCATTCCACATCCTTAATGTATAATATCCTTATATGTAACATTATCTATAATTCCATCATTTATTTATATATTAATTCAAAGCTGTCCACTTGAGTCATAGTCACTAAATTATTTATATCTTGAGCTACGGAACTCCAAATTAAGATCTGCTAAATTCCTATGAAACTAGACTCATATATCTTCTCACCATAAAAATTCCAGAATTTTTGGTTTAGCAAATAAGTACAGTTTATTCTTTAAAGTTTCCCCTGTTTCACTATTTGACAGTTCCGACCCCTCTTCACTAAAAATTAATTATCTATTTGTACAAAATTTGGATGATGTTTCCATTTGTTTCTATTGAAAATAGACTAATTCATGATTTTAAAATATAAATTTTAGCCTCTAGTTATTTTTATTAAATTTTTGATGATTTTACAAAGTCAGAACAGGGGAACCCGAATTCATTCTGACCTTATCTCAGAAAATTTATTATATCTCATGATTTGCAATTACATTACTTACACCATTTCTTCTATGAGAAACTAGACTTAATAAGATTTAATTTCATATTTTTTTCATCCTCTAATTAGATTTCCAAAATTTATGGTGATTTTTTAAAGTTAACCTACTGCTGCTGTCCAAAACTGTTTTAGTGCAAGATGTTGATTACTAAATTTATAACCCCCTTATTCCCTTTCTCTATAATATTTCCCATCATTTTCACTTATTTCCCTTCACTAATATATCAAGAACATAAGACTTTATTTAAGAAAACTCTACTATAACATCATTTCCATACTTTTTCAACAATAACAAACTTAAAAATATATTCAAATCTTGATGTTCTTACCTTATGCTATTGATTTCAATCTTTAACTTGATTTTCTCTCTCCTCCAGCTTCTATTTCTTGAACCTAACTTGACATTCTAGCTCCCCATTGTCTCCTTATTATTTTTCTCTGTTGGAAGCTATGGAAATTCTTTAATTTCTAGGTGAAAATAATGAATTTTTGGTAAAAGGACTAAATTGTAAAGAAAGCAAAACTTTCTCTCTTCTCTTCTTTTCTAACGTTGGTTGCATGGAAAGAAGATGATTTTTCATAATCTTTCCTCCCTTTTATATTAATCATTTAATAATAAAAGAATACTAAAAATCTTAATAAAATATTAATTAAATAACGTTTATCTAATTAATTAATTAATTAAAAATATCACAAACACCATCATTACCTTCTAGAATTCTCTCTCTCTATTTGACCATTTTTCCCTTTATAATCTTTTGAAATACCATCCTTGAGTTATCACTTAATTTGGTAAAATTGTAATTTAGTCCCTTAAAATTCTTCACCTTTTCAATTTGGTCCTAATTTATCCATTTTCCTTAGTTTCTAAATTATTCCACCCTTAAATATTTATACTATTGGTCCTTCAACTTTTTTGTATTTACACTTTAACCCCTCAAATTTTGAGTATTTACTCTTGGGCAACAAAACTTTTCTCACTTTTGCAATTTAATCCTTTCTTGAATTAATATGTCATAATATACTTCTCAATGTTGACATAACTCAATATTACCCTTTTTATCGCTTTATTTCCTTATTTTACTATATCAAGGATATTATCTTACTTTCTTACTGTAGTAATTTTCGGGGTATTACACGGGTTACATTAAAATGGATCACGAGGCCAAGGCCAATTTGGGTCATGTGTGCGTGTGGGCCCACATGGGCGAACATCATGGGCTTGTAGGCCCATTTTCACTGTTTGACTGATAAGGTTGCACGAGTCTCCCAAGTCTACTGTGAACCTACTGTAGGGTCGGTAAACTTACCTAGACCCCTAATTGACTGAAATGACTGTATGACTGTATGATTAAGCCTAATGATGTCCCATTGATTTGATACTGTATGCCCTGTTTACATGTATGATATTATGTTATAGCATGTCATATATGTATATTGCATTGTATTGGGTTGGGGGATTATAATGTTCAGAGGAACTGTACTGAAAGGCCTTGAGCCTAATTTACTGGCAGCTCATCTGCAAACTACTGTCTAGTGCCGCATTGAGTACTACTCGGAGTATAAGGATGGGTGAGTTGATTATATCCCCACATGGAGTGTAGGGTCGGACGGAGATGGTGTGTAGAGGCTGGATGGGTAGGATTTTTGTGACTGCATATCTGTTACTGCTACTGATACTGTGATGGGCTAAAGCCCTACTGCATGACTATTTTTGTACTGAGATGGGCTAAGGCCCAAACTAGATTAATACTAATACTGAAAAGGGCTTAAGCCCAAACTGTGATTATCTGTTTACTGTCTGTTCATTTGTATGGGGATTACACACCGAGTTTACGTAAACTCACCCCTTCTGTTTAATCTATACAGGTAATCCCCAGATTTAGGCGGATCGGTGCAGCGGAGGACTCATTGGTGGCCACACGACTTCTTTTACACTATTTATTACCTATTTATGATTTTACTTTTATTTGGGAGTATTTTGCTATAATTATGGCCTTTATGGATTTTGGTTGAAATTTGGTTTTTATACGGTTTTATGATTTAAATCTGCTAGTGTTAGGTAAAACTCGTGTTTTCAAATGAAATTAATGTTTTATCAAAAATCCACGAATACGCAAACTGTTTAAAAGCTTTGCAATAAAAAACGTTTTTGAAATTGAATAACGATTTGTAAATGAATAATGTTTTGAAAACGAACGACACGATTTGAAATTAACAGAAGATATTAAGAAAAATGGTTAAATAGAAAAGGGGATTTAGGGAGAACATATTTTTTGAAAGCACTACCATGTGACATCGTTAGATTCGGCCATAACGTCTAGGTCGGGTTTGGGGTGTTACAATTATCATAATCAATGGATTAAAGTCTTATAAGAAGACATATCCAAATGAAAAGATGGTATGGAAGATGTTTCGAAGCTAGCCTAAATCGTGGGAAGCTAAGGTGATTGCAATTGAAGAAACAAAGAATTTAGAAAAGCTGACTTTGGATGAGCTCATCGGTTCTTTGCTGCACATGAGATGAGACCCAATAAAGGGGTTGAAGCAAAAATTGAGAAGAAAAAAGTTGTTGTTTCTTTTAAATCCATCTCAAATGAAGATAGTGAATCAAGTGAAGAGTTGGATGAAGACAAAGAGATAGTGAATCAAGTAATTGACATTGTGTCTAATAAGATTATGCTTGTAGGACATAGGATAGGAAATATTTACATGATACATTTAGATGACATGCATGATTCAAACATATGCCTTATTTCTAAAAATAAAAAGAATTCTTTATTGTAGAATAGAAGATTAAGACATGCTAGCATGAGCATATTGCATAAATTAGATAAAAATGACTTAGTAAAAGGTTTGCCAAAAATTTTGTGATGCATGTGTTAAAGGCAAACATAAGCGAGTTTCTTTTAAACCTATAAATGATGTATATATTAGTAGAGTTCTTCACTTAATTCACATTTATCTTTTTGAACCAATCAGGACTACTAGCTTGGGTGGAAGACAATATACTTTTGTGCTTGTAGATGATTATTTTAAATTTACTTGGGTTCTTTTCTTAAATACTAAAGATGAAGCTTTAGAAAAATTCATCACATTTTCAAAAATTAACCAAAATGAAAAAGGTTACTTTATCACTAGTGTTAGAAGGGACCGTGGAACCGATTTTCTAAATCTTGATTTTGAAAATTTTTACAACTCAAATGGGATTAGCCATAACTTTTCAACACCTAGAACCCCTCAACAAAATAAAGTTGTTGAGAGGAAAAATAGAACTTTAGAAGAAATGGCTAGAACCATGCTTTGTAAAAACAATTTACCAAAGTATTTTTGGGTAGAAGCCACAAACACAACTTACTATATTTTTAATAGAGTAATAATTAGGCTTTTTTAAAGAAAAATCCATATGAAATTTTCAAAAATAGAAAGCCTAACATTAGCTATTTTCATCCTTTTGGATGTAAGTATTTTCTTTTAAATAATGGTAAAGACAATTTTGGTAAATTTGATGCAAAAAGTGATGAATGAACTTTTCTTGGTTATTCTTTAAATTATATAGCTTATAGAGTCTTTAATAAAATAACTTTAGTAGTTGAAGAATTAATACATGTTGTTTTCGATGATGCTAACCCTCTTCCTAGAAAGGATACTTGTGTTGATGATGATGATGCAGGAATATTAAACAATAATGATAAAGTTGATCATTCATCAAATGACAAGATTCGAGAACAAACACAAGAAGCTCTAAAGGAGCTCACCATAGAGGAAAGGGAAGTCAATCATCCAATAGAGTACAACTATGTGAAGTATGGTAAGATTTTGGGAGATCCATCCAAAGAGGTAACTACTAGATCTTTTCTTAGAAATACATGTAATTATGTTGCATTTATCTCATGTATTGAGCTTAAAAATATCAAAGAAACATTATATTATGAATATTGGTTATTGGCTATGCAAATTGAATTAAATCAATTTGAGAGAAGTAATGTATGGACCCTTGTAGAAAGACCTTGTGAAAAATCTAATATAGGTACTAAGTGGGTTTTTAGGAATAAGCTAGATGAGAGTGGTAACATACTGAGGAACAAGGCTAGGTTTGTTGCTCAAGGTTACACTCAAGATGAAGGAATAGACTATGATGAAATATATGCCCACGTAGCTAGAATGGAAGTCATTAGAATGCTTTTAGCTTTTGCTTGCTTTAATGATTTTAAATTATATCAAATGGATGTGAAAAGTGCTTTTCTAAATGGAAGTGAAATCAATCATTCTCAAGTAACAAAGGTTCTGCATCATCATGGAACTCATTTTGGAATTCACACATACTCATGCTAAGCACACAACACCCTAGAGAAGGAGTAAAGAAACTCACCTTACTTCCTTCCTATTGATAGCTTAGTTTGCCCAAACGCCAGAGCCTCCTTCGTCCTGGCAGCTAAGCATAATAACCATCTATAGGTTATCTTGAAGGCATTCAAACTCTTAAAACTCAGAATCCATAATTATACAGATGATTTGGTAGCTCTTACTCTACTTCTTTTCTTCAATCCAGAAGTTTAGGGGGGTTAAGAAAACTTACTAGTTCCCAATTTTTCAACTTTCAAACTCCAAATCACACAACGATTGCAACATGCAAGCTTCCTCCGGCTACAACCTCTTATTTTTCAAAGCGATTGAAGAAGACGATGCTTAGAGAGAAATATTTGGGGAAGTAGAATTGAGAGGAATTCTGTTTCCACACACCCACACCTATATATATGTACTCCATTGGCTTGGTCTCCACAAACCATTACCACCACGCAATCCTAATCATTTATTCCCTCACTATAGAACCAGCCGATTCCAATCTAATTGAACCAGGATTGAATCCTGACTATTTCCTAACCAGCCGCTTAAGTTTCTTAAATATCTCATTATAGTTCATAGATTTTTATTTCAATACAATCAACTCCCCAACTTTTTTTCAAGTTCAGGTCCTTAGAGGAAACCGAGTGTGACATGGTTAGGTAATTTTGTTGAATTAATGACTAATTAATGTACAATGAGTAAATCATAAAAACCATAAAAATTAATCGATATTGACTTTTATTTATTAAAAAGACTTAAATAACATTATTTCAAGGACATAAGTGGCAATTTGGCCATAATATATTATAATGGACGATAAAGACATGACTTTGGCCTTATTTTTTTGTTATTGAAATTATCATTAAAAGTTAAGAAAATAATAAACATTAAAGTAAAACCAAAGGTGGAAAAGAGAGAAATTTTCATTCTCATCTCCTTCACTTTTCGAACACAATGGATAGAGGAATTGAGAGCTTCAAATTCTTCCAAGAAATCGACCCTTGCATGTAGTGAATTCGAGGTCTACTTTTCGTAAATTTTATATTTTTAGATCATTATAGATTAATCTAGCTAACCCGGGTATTAAATCGAAAAACTGTTAAAGTTTTAAAAGTTTGTAAAGTAAAATTTGTTAGTTTTGAGTACAGGGACTAAGATGAAATTATTTCAAAATTAGTATGAAGTTTCTATAAATATATGTCCTAGAGGGTTGTGGAAGGTTGAAATTAAAAACAGATTAAAAAATAAGCATAAATTTGAAAGTTATAACTATTTTGATTTTAGGAACTTAATTGAATAACATGCAAAATTTTATGGAGCATTCAAAAAATGAAATTGATCTTATACATGTTTATAATAGGACGAAATAAGAGTGTTGAAATTGATAAATTGAATTTAATAATTATATAGATAAGGAATTGGACCAAATTAGAATTAATCGAGGAAAAAGGCAAATTTGTTGGTTAGTCCTTAGAGAATTGATAGTTAGCTTTTTTTTAGGTAAGTTCATACGGTATGTTTGTGTTAAATTGTTATGTATTTAAAATTATAATTGTAACTATGTTTAATTGAAATTTGGATTGTTTATAATATAGTACAAAAATGTGAGATATGGACTAAATCATAAAGAAATGACAAATTGGCTGATAAATTAAATATAATGAATTGCAATGTAAGGTTGATTAGTTGAATTTAATCAAATTGACATGATTATGTTTGATCTTCGAGATAGAGGACTAAATTGAATAGATTTGGAAATATTGTATATTGTTGTAATTTGCAAAATTGACTTTTTGTTATGATGAATTATAATGTTATGCATACAATTTGATAATTGATTGACGAAATGATAGCATTGAATTGAGAAATTGGCTTATAAATGAAATTGAGTAAATTACTACCCTATTATTTGTTCGGGCAGAGTTGGGTATAGTTGGCATGCCATAAGATAGGAAGAGTTCAGGGTTATTTCGACTACGTGTTGATGAGGCATTGGATGCCAAATTACTTTGGTTATACTGATGAGGTACTAGGTGCCAAACATATTGATGAACGTTGGGCACAAATTATTTACTTTGGCATTGTCCAATGAGGCACTAGATGCCAAACTAGTGTGATTGGTTGGATCCGTGTATCCGTCCAAGTCCGAGTCAAGTTAATGGAGGTATAAAGTGTAAATGGATAAATGATATACGAATTGTGTTGGTAATATGATTTAATGATACAAATACACGTTGTGATTTATAAAAGATCATGAGAACTTATTATACGAGCTCGGAGGGCCGGTATGGAAATATGATGAGTTAATGATTTGGTTCGAAATTTGAATAATTAAATGAAATAGTGAATAGCACTATATTGAAGTTGAATGTATTGTTGATAATAGATAGAAAATGATATGAAATTAATATCATATTGAATAAATGTTGGTTATAATTGATTTGGAATGTTGTATGCTTGATTTATTATAATATGAGATAAATGTTGATACTCACCTTGTTGATATGTGGTTTCCATGTTTAGGTAAACTCGTAAAGCTAGTATCTTATCAAATTATATTGTAATTTGAGGTAAGTTGTTGTTTAAATACCAGTGAACTTACTAAGCATTTGTAATGCTTACCCTCTTGTCTCCTTTTCCCTATAGATTGTCAACTTGCAGAACGTGTCAGACAGATCGTAGAGAAGCTCACACTATCATGCTGTTGTTTCAATAATCTTCTAATCGTTTGAAGTTTAGTTTTGTGGCATGTATATAGGGTTGATATAGGTGTTTATCTTGGTTGGTTGATTTTGGTTTGAACCTTGTTGAATGATTGAATTTGGACTTGTCCATGGGCATGTACAAATGTGTGTAAGCTTGATAGTATGTTATATTGCATGTTTATCTTATGATTGACAAATTTGGAAAACAGTTACTATGGTTATATTGGTAAAATTGATTGAATGTGCAATTGGAGAAGGGTTGAACGTGTACAAGTGAAATGATTACTTAATGACTTTAATGATATATAAATGTTTGGTTGATTGAGAAATTGTGTTAAGGTATTGGAAAGGAATTTAATGGTATACTTTGATGCATAATGCTATGAAAATTTAATGCTTTGAAATGGTATATGTATGTTGGTAAGTTTGAATTGAGCAAGTAGTTTTAATAGGTTTTGGTGCCAAAATTTTGGACATGTTACTTTGGTAATTAAAATTGTTAGAATTCAGTAATTATAAATGGATGTTTGGGAATGCTTTTAAATTGGTTTTGTGCAGGTTTAGATGTGCATATATGCACCAAGTAAGCTTAAGGTTTGGCTTGGCATGAAATAGGTACCAAATGGACAAATTTCATAAAAAAATAAGGTCCCCGTCTCAACGTGAAATATCCCTCGTCGCAACGTCAATAGACATTTTGTGACATCCCGACATCAAGTGGTCCAACATTGTGACATGACTCATTATTTTGGTGACATCAAGATGACGAGAAGGTCACGTCACGATGTAGAACCTAAACTTTTAAAACCTTGCAATTTGGTCCTAATTCATGTTTGGGTCAATAAAAGAGTTTTCGTAAGCTCAAGTAAGACTCAGACTTAATTGTGTATTGTAATATTTAGGTGTTTATGACATGATTGAATATTTGAATGATTCGTTTATAGTGTACTTGATTTTAAATTTTAAAAATATTACAAAAAGGTCCATATTTGATACCGGGTTGACTTTAAAGCATTCATATGTTCGTATAAGAATAGAAAAAGAATGTTCATGTTTTTCTATGTTGTATTATTGATTGATTGCATTATCGATGAAGTGAAATGGTGTTTCTAATGTGAAATTGTCAATAGTTGCTCCAGCAACAAATGTGGCACTTTGTTGCTCTAACTTAGCGATCGGGTCGGGTAAGGGGTGTTACACCATTCAAGTCCTCAAGTCTTTTATCAATTAAAACTCTACAGTGATTGGACTCTTACAGTTTACTCTCTGAGCTTTAATTAATTATTTAATTGACAAAATTGTTCGACCAATATTCAATATATTTTTATATTATCTCCATAAATATTTATATTTAATATTTAAGGACTCGGTTTACGAAAATCAAATTTCAAAAATGTATTTTTTGATACCATTATAAATCTGATCATTACATTAATTGTCTTAAAATTGCTTAATTAATAATATTTTATGTTTTTAAATTAATTAATAATATTATATTACTAAAACATTTATGAAAAATCAATAAATTTCTATTCCACGTGAAATTTGAGAAATTATTTTATGGACCTTTCCCATCACATCATCCATGGTCCATTTCTAATTATTTAATGACATTTTAATAATTTTATCCGTGTCATTAATGCATAATTCGAGTAATTTTTTTACCCTAAATCTTGAATCCAAAACCTTAAAACCCTTAAACACTAAACATTGAATTCCAAACCTTGAATCTAAAACATTAAACCTTAAACCCTAAAGTTAAACCATAACTCTAAACCTTGAACCTCGAACATAAACCTTGAACCTTAAACCCTAAATTCTAAAGCTTAAACCCTAAACTCTAATCTTGAACCACGAACTTGAACCAGCTGAATCTTGAACCCAAAACCCTAACCCTAAAGCTTAAATGGTTTTAGGGTTTATGGTTTGAGATTCAAGGTTTATGGTTTGATTTGGGGTTTGGGGTTCAAAGTTCAAGGTTCAGGATAAAAAAAATTACCAAAATTATGTATCAATGAGATGAATTTTTTTAAATGTCATTAAATAATTGAAAAAGAACCATAAATAATGTGATGGAAAATGTCCATAAAATAATTTCTCGTAAAATTTCCATTTATATTGAAAAATGAATATTTTTCCATACAAAGTCCAACTATTTACTATTTCCAATAATAATATTTATATTAGCATGACATTTTGGAAAAATCACTTCATTTACGTTTTTCCAAATTATTTTTCCATAAAAATTTAATTGGTACAATTACACAATTTGCAAAGCTAAAATATCAGTTTTATAAACCTTAAATCTCATATCTGTCAAATGGTTTTGTATTGTTGAATTTGGGTGAAAACTTATATTTGGTATATAAAATATAGTTATATTGGTAAAATATTTTTTTCCTTCACTTTAAAATTTGCATGGACTTTTTCTCTATAAATTATAATAAACCATTTAGCATTGTAATAATTTTGGTAGCAGCTTGAATTTTTCCTTTATATTTGATTTATTATATTATTGATTATCATATATAATCCCTTAATTGTAGTAACAGACTAACAATGTGAGAAAATTTATAATTAGGTTTATTTATTGATTTTTTCCATGTAAGTTAGTAAGAGATGAAGGAAAAGTTCAAAACAACTATTGAATAGTATGATGCTGGGCTACAAAGCCTTTGATATTTTTTTGATTATCAAAACCTCTGTTATTGACCAACACCGACATACAAAAATAATAGGTATTTGAATTCATTTTATTTTTTGGTTCATTGGTTTTTTCTTTCCTTTTATTTTGTTATTTGCTTTTATTTATATTAAAAAAATCATTAGATCATTTTTTTTTCAATTGGCTTATATAATGGAATGATAGTGTTCCATTTCTTTTACTGGAGTTCCATTCGACTCATCAAATGGTCTTTATAACATTTTCTACTTGACCCGATCGTTAAGTCCGAGCTAAAGATTCCACATTTGTTGTTTGAGCAACTACGATCAATTACAATTCAATATCATAGTTTATATATTTACTATTTAGTTTAATCGTCTTTAACACGTAATATATATTCATTTTTGTGGTTAAAACGAGCTTACGAAAGCTCTTTTGATAACTTGAGGTCGAATAAGGACTAAAATGTAAAAGATTCAAATTATCGGCTTCACGTCACGACTTCAAGGGTTCCAGGTCACAATGTAGCTCATTGACTACCCTCATTGCGACGTGAAAGGTCCATATGGTACCAAATAATTACAACATGAATCAATTGAATATATGCCACATTTTAACCATACCAACTATTATGCTAATTTCATACACACTAAACCAACCATATATGTAATTCAAGTTGACATGACTATTCAAACGTCCAATTTAACAATTTATAATACAAAACTGACTCAAAACTTAGGTACATGACAAAACGTAAAAGGGATTATACAAACATTGCTGAATCAAGTGATGCGGATTGCATGCTGACTCACTTCTTGGGATTTCGAGATTCACTTATACCTATGCATGGAATAAACAAACCATACATTAAGCGATAAAGCTCAGTGGTACTTTCATGATTGAAGTCATATAATGAAATGATAACAGGATAAATACGATCAATGCATGCTAAGTTTAACCATTTCATTTTCACCCATACATATGATATGAACCAATTCATATATCATCATCGTTAAAAATCCATTAAACATATCATACCTTACTTTCTATTAACAATAATACATTAAATTTCATTTCAATTCAATACCATATCATGAATCTTCATCCCATTTCTATATCGAATCTATTAATTCGATACATTTCCATATCAACCTTTTGGGCTCGTACAACCAACTTGCATGGTCTTTCACATGTTGTATATTATCACATTTCACATATATGGACCCTATGGTACCATTTCATAATATCATTTTAATTCAATATCATTTATTGAGTCCATACTTTAAAACCCCTATTAACCAAACTCGGACTCGGGACAGATACACGGATCATCCAACCAATACACCAATTTGGCACCTAGTGCCTCATCAAAATGTCTGAAGCATAAGTTTGTATCCAACGCTCATCGGTATAATCGAAGTATAATGTGTGCCCCGTACTCATCGAATCATCCGAAGTAAAATGCACTCAGCACTCATCGACATATAACTGAAGTATAACTTGTACATAGTTTAATCCTAAGACATGCCAACGATATTTGACTCTGCCTGAACAGTTAATAGTGTACCCTAAACCCAATCACATTATCTAAACCAATTATCTCTGTAACACCCCATATTCGGCCTAGAAGTTAAGACCAAGTCTGAAGGTTACATCAAATTATTTTAAAACAGCCCAACATTTAATTACTTGAAATTCAACCGTCGAAAAGCATGTAATTAGTTAAATCAAACATAAAATTCAACTTTTAAAACGTAATCCAAAATAAACACACAGTAGCATAAGTTTATAAAAGGAACGATAAAATAACTAAAGAGGAATGACTGAGCTCCTACCACAACATCCTGCCTAAGTCTGTGGGTTACCTGTAATCCAAACAAATGGACTAAATGAGTTTACAAAACAGTGTGCAACTTACATTTTCAATTAAACAGTAACATAACAGATGTGATTTTAGTTCGTCTTTAGTCAGTAAATTCTTAGAATTGGATACAGAAACAGAAACAGAAACGGAGGATATTAGATACAATTGTAGAATAGTTCAGATACAAATGTAGATTCCTACCCCTAACCACTACACATCATCTTCGTCCACCCCTAAACACCCATTCATCCCTACACATCGTATAGTGACTATGTGTTATGTTTCAAAAATATTGCGGTCAAGCTGTCGGATCAGAATGCGATAACTCTCTAAAATTATATATAAGTTTGTGGCTTAACCACTAAGTTCGGCAGATTATTAAACTGCCCACACTTCCTCCTTTCCACAATCCCCACCCAATACAGATGCAAATTTAACAGACATCAAATATGCGTATACAAAAATACCAATTCAGATCATGCTCACGTAAAGCTATCACAATTACTTTTCAAATCTCATGTCAACTATACATACATAAATAACAGATTATTTAGTAATAGATCGTCAGATAACAGGCTTATTATCTAATTCAGATTATACGGACCTTATGGTAGGCCTACATTCACTACGAATGGCGATTATGGCTCGAAGAAAAAATTTTGATTTTTGGCCCACACGCCCGTGTGGACTCACACGATCTAAGTGGCTAACTTATGTGGTCCACACAGTCGTGTGACTCAAAATAATGAGTTACATAGTCTAGTACACGACCAAGCACACGCCCATATGACTCATAACCAAAAATTTCCCTCACACGACCTGAACACACGCCCATGTCCATGGCCTGTGTGACCTTAAATCCAAAACAGTGAATAACATAGCCTAGACAAATGCCCATGTCCCTAGCTTGTGGACCCTAAATCCAAAATAGTGAGTTACACAGCCTGGACACGCATCTGTGTCCCTAGCTTGTGTGCCTCCAATTCGAAAATAGTGAGTTACACGGCAGTGTGGCTCACACGACCTACCACACGGCATGACACACGGTCGTGTGGCATCGACAACCATGTTTTACGGCATTTGCAAATTATAGAAATTTGGGTTTTCGTTACACACCTGACACGATTTCGACGTATAAGCAATCGGGGTGAATCCGAGACCTAAAAACGACAATCCAATGACCAATTACACAATTAATCTCAAACAATTTACTAGAAAGAACAAGCAAAACAAAAATATGACGGAAAGCTTCAACATAACCTCAACCCGAAATTCACTGACTCACCTTGCATGTAAAATCAAAAAACAAAACTAACATGTTGGAGAAGCGTCTCCAGTAAGATCTCTGCTTAAAAAGGAAACCAAGCGAATGCTTAAATAGAGAATCTGAGCAAAATAAGTAAAAAAAACCAATTTTGGCAAAACAAACAATAACCATCAAAAACTCGCTAAAACATAAGAGAATCATGACAGAACTTACACAATAACCTTCCAATCGACACAATAAGCAATGTAGAATTCCTAATTCGACCCAGTAACAATTTATGGAAGCAAGCAAAACGAAGAAGAAAAGAAAAGAAGAAGAATAAAGAATAGTAATCAGATAAAAATATTTTCATATTGCATGCAAAGAGACTTAAACACAAGACCCAATACTATACAGAACTTAACCATCGAACCCATAGGCTCATTCTTGACACAAATTAACGCAAAAATAAACTTAAGTCAAATGTTCAAGGATAAGAGTTGAACCAAAAGAATAACAAAATTTTCTAAAAGCGAAACTTAAACCCTTGACCTCAATCAAATAACAGAATAGTTAACCACTGAAGCATATACTTAATTATTGACAAAACCTAACAACAACAATTCAAAAATTCGGGGTGTTACAATCTTATTTTATTTCATCATCAATTCATATATGTTCAATATCACATAAGCGTGTTTCAGACTATAATCATTTCACATATCATATATCAATTATATCATACTCTTTTATATTATATTCATTTTAATTCAATTTCTCAACATTCAATATCATCGAGTATTAATCAAATTATATGATAGTAATACACTTACCTCAATAAATATATTTGCAAAATTTACGCACACATATTAACATAACAAACTTGAACCATAAAAGTACAAACCGAAATTGTCCATTACTCATCAACGACGCTCAAATTTCCCTTCTCTCGTGATGACCCAGTGTCAACTTTAGCTATGTTCGATAATTCAATAATAATAAAAAATATCAGTTTACACTCAAGTCACATCCAAATACATAGGCATTCATATTTTGCATTTTATAAAATTTAGTCCTTAGGCATTCATATTTTGCATTTTATAAAATTTAGTCCTTATACATGGAATATGCATATTTTTCAATATTTAGCACCAGATCAAAATCCACTTTCACATTCTTTCATTAGGGACCCTATACTTTCTATTCATAAATAATCTTATGACATTTTTCCATTTATTCAATTTAGTCCCTAATGTTATAACGTTATCTAACAAGCTCAATTCACTTTTTAATTTAGTCCTTATTATGATCAAAGTTTATTAATTATCAAATTCAAGCCTAATTCATGAATTTCTCTTTAATCGAAACTTGCTAAAAACTCAATAATTAAACAAATTGATACATGGGCTAGCTAAATCAAGCTCCCATGATTCAATTTCCATAAAAATTAAAGAAAAATAACTTAAAGACTAACTTGAATAGATGGTCAAATGTTTGAATGAAACTTAAGGTTTTTTTTCTTTCTTTCTTCAATGGTGGATGGTGAAGGCTTGAAGAAGATGATAATCTGGTTGACATCCCATTCACTTTAATATTTTATACTTAGATTAACATTGTTTTAATTTAATTAATCATACTTAACTAATTAATTAAAACATTATTAATCATAATTTAATTTATTGGAATTAATCATCAACCACTAGTTCATGTTGAATAGTGATTAAATAACCATTTTGACCATTTGGATAATTGCTATTTAGGTTCTCAAGCCTTTTCTAATTCAAAGCTCAATAGGGATAAGATTTTTATAATTTAGTCTCTAAGCTTTAATTAACTATTTTCTCGGTTAAATTACTTAACCAGACTTCAATATATTTTCATACTAACTTCATTAATCTTTATATTTCATTTTTACGAACTCAGTTTATGAAAATAGGGTTCCGAAATCGCATTTTTCGACCACTAGAAATTAGGTCGTTACAGTATTCAACTATTGATAAAATACTATCTGTATAATGTAAATTTAAGAAGTTATATTCACTTTTTTTTTTCAAATTTAAAGTAAAATTATATTTGAGAACATTCAACCAAATCCCATGAAAGTAGTGAAACAAGCAAGGGATACTCTTCATGCTATCTTGGCATTTCAAAAAAATTCCAGATAACAATTAGCCTACAATGCAAAATACCATAGATAATACCTTACATGCTTATCATATGATGTTTTTAATGGACTAAATCCCACTCACAATGAGGTATAACTTTCCTCATCATGTTCCCTTCTAATGAAAATTTTTAGATGGATGCAATATCTTTCTCAAGTGAAGATTATCTCCCCATATTCACCATCTTGGAACAACTATAACAAAACTTATTGTAAGAAGAATTAAGTCATGTTGCATTTGGAGTAAAAATAAGTATATCAAAAGGCTAATTCAAATACAACAACAACGGATCACGGGATGTATCAATCCTTTCTTCAAGACATTATCCAAATAATTAATACCATTCAGAATATCAAGTTTCTTACTCATTAACATCTAGAGTGGAAATTAGTCATAAGCTTCCGTCATGTGGAAAAACTTCAACAACGAACAATCGTCTGCTTTGCTTTAGTATGTCTTATGTTTCTTATAATGCTCTTTCTTCTCTTGATGTTAATGTTGTAAATCGTATTCCTGAATTATTTTTATGTTTCATTTGTATTCAATTTTTTATTATTGTATCTTATTTATAGGAATTTTAATTCATCAATTAATGTACCCACTGATTTTGTATTTTAAATTGATTTATACCTTTTTTTAAGTGAATAATTTATATTAGGATGATTCTAAAAAATATAATTTGTAGGCAGATTTAAAATATTGTCACATCATTTAGTTTTAAAGACATCAAAGTATTATTATACACTCAAAATATCTTCTCCAACTTAATTTAACTTAAATTAAATTATTTCAAATAATTATTTTTTAAATAATAAACAAACATCTTTTCTTATTTTAAAATATTTTAATAACATTTAGTTTTTTTCTCCAAAATTTAATATTTTTTATTTTTGTGCAACCAATTTTTTTAAAATTTAATTTCTAGGCAATTGATTTTTCTTTTTCATTTTAAATTATTTTCTATTTCATTTTTTAACTTTAATCAAATAAGATAGTTTGTGTCATGTCCCAAACTGTGGGTTAAAATTTTCAGGTTAAGTCTGTAATGTTGAATTTATTTTAATTTTTTGTTTGAACATGTAATTGGGCTTCTGTTTGGGCCTGATCTGTTTTAATGCCACGAACCGTATCAATACTTATGCAAGTATAGATACCTTTCTAACAAGTATCGATACCTTCGTAATTTTTAGCGTAGCAAACATACTTTTCTAAGGCCGACACCCTCTCTTCTTTTCCCTTGTTTTGTTGCCCCCCTAAAATCCTAGTCTTTTGTTTTTCTCTCATTTGTTTTCCCTAGTTGCCTCTTCCCTTCTCCTCTGTTTTCTTTCTTTCCTATTCTTTTCTTCCTCTCTTTTCCCAGCCGCCGCACTTTGCACCCTTAAGCAGCCAATTTCCTCTCTTTTCTCCCTAATTATCAACGCAACCTCCACCGCTTTTGACTACCATTTCACTTCTCTTTGTCGATTTACCCTCTATTTCTTCAGACCCTATTGGTGCTTAGATCAGTCAACGATTGATTTCGTTCCCAACTGCTATAGATTGGTAAGTGTGATCCTTTATACTAGTTAGATCTGATTGCTGGTGTGAAGTAAGGAGTACAGTCTACACTCCCTCTTTTTGTTATGTTTTACGAGATCTTTGTAGTCTTCTGATTCTGGCCAGTGTAATTTTCTAACATATGTGTTATGTATTTGTGTCTGTTGTCGTTTGAAGGACCAGATCTGGGAGAATCAGATCAAATCTAAATCGGAAGAATCTACAAAAGGAGTAAAAAAATGTCGTACAGACTTGTGGTTGAAGGTATGTGTCCTAGCTGTGTTGGGTCGTGTGTGTAAGTTGCTTTGGCCAAATGTATGAGTGTTTTAGGGCATTACTACTTGTTTTTTTTTTATGATTACTAAACAAAGTTAATTTGCGAATCTGAAACCACATAGAAACCTGGATAAATGCTGTAAGTTTGGGTCTAGTATGCTGCCATTTTTGATTCGTTATTATTAAGTACGTGATGAATGTTAACTAATGCATGCTTATTATTTCTGATTAAACAACAAATTGTTACTGTTTGTTTGATAATAGCATGTTAACACTGTTATTGATCTGTTTTCTGATATTGATAGCATGATATACTGTTGCATTAGGATTGGGATATTGAAGGAGGAAGTATAGGCTTGAAATGTTAGATTGATTCATTGACCAAATCTCCTATTAATCCGCAAAATATTGTTTTGGTGTGTAAGGATGGATGAGTTCTAGGAAACTATTACTGTAGAGTATAGCAGATGTATGGGTCGGAAATTATACTGTTATTCATGCGTACTATCTATTTACTAAAAATTACTGTGAGATTGTTAATTTGATATGATCTGTTTTCTGCGAGCTTGTATGCTAATTTTTGTTTATGTGCTTATCTATTTTTGTGCTAAGACCACACTGAGCTTCATAGCTCAGCCCCTTAGTTTTTCCCATTTTCTAGATAATTTATGAGATTAGGGCTTGAACTCGGCATTCAGAGCACTGTCAACGGTATTGAACAAAAGTATTTTAAACTTTATTTTATAAACTCTTTTGGTTTTTGCATTGTTTAAAACGGATTGTGGCAAGGACTTGGTTTTTCACATGGATGTTTTATTTGGATTTAACATTACACTATCACAACTCAAAAACCAGGTTAGTTGAAATTGAGTTAATGAATCGAGAGCGGTCACGCCTAAATTTTTTTAAGAGGAACTTTTCGCATTTGATAATAAATAAGTTCAAGTCTAGTGATTAAGTGGTGGTGGAGCTTTCCTTGATGATCTAAATTTGAATCTCTTCCCTCACATTATTTTCTATTTGGTACAATTTTGCTTCAAGCATTAGTAAATGTCACACCAAGTTTTAAAAAAAATGTTGTATAAGTGTTACAATGCAAGTGTGTTAGTCTAATGGTTAAGAGCTTAATTAGTTACCTAAAGGTCCTATGTTCAATTCCCCAAATTCTTAAGATTTTTATTAATTTTTTGGCTCACAAAACCAAGGTCAAATCCCCCAATGTTGTCCACATCAATTGCCTTATAGGCAAAGACTTGTTACCCCTTTCAACTATTCGACCTACCATCTTTAGCCTTCTTTTCACTCTCATTTTTTCCCTCCATTTCCTTTTCTTTTCCATGTCTCACTCCTTGCCATTTTTCTATCACCCATTGACCTTTTGCATCCCATGCACCTAGAGAAAAGGTAATTTTTGTTCTCTTCTCATCCACCTGTAACCACCCCAACCCGGCCTAAACGTTAGACCCAGGCCGAAGAGATTACATTAATCACCAAAGTGATCTTGTCTTTTTCAAATCTATTCTCAATTCCCAACTTGTTTTATAATAGTGAATATCTCCTTTTAATCAAGTAAAAGCTAACATTAACTTAGCAGCAGAAAATAAATCAATAATCTTTGTTGTAACACCCTAAACCCGGCCTGGACGTTATGGCCGAATCTGGCGATGTTACATGGTAGTGTGTCTGAAAATCGTAGGTTGTGTTGGAAAACCGTAACTTTGCTTAAAACAATTTCCACTTAGAAACTTTTAAGAATTTCTTATTAATTCTAAAGTCGTGTTAATTAATTAGTAAAAAAATTTTCAAAACGTTTAATCTATGCGGAAGCTTTTAAGATAGTTTGTGTATTTGTGTATATTTTGTTGAAACGTTTGATTCATTTTGAAAACTCGTTTATTCCTATCACAAACAGTTATAAACCAAAACGCTATAAATCCCAAATTAAAAATAAAAATCCAAAGAGGCCATTATTACAGTAAAATACCCCCAAAATAAAATCAAAATTATAATTAAGTACTAACTCGAATTAAATAGGTTGTGTGACCACCACTGAGTCCTCCGTCGTACCGATCTGCCTATGTCTGAGGATTACCTGTACAATCAAATCAGAAGGTGAGTTTACGAAAACTCAGTGTGTAATCCTATATAAAGCAAACAGACAGAAAGCAATCACAGTGTGGGCCTAAGCCTTTTTCAGTGTCAGAGACAATACCAGTTTGGGCTTTAGCCCATCTCAGCACACAAGCAATCATATGTTTGGGCCTTGGCCCATTACAGTAACAATAATCAGTACAGTAACAGATTATACAGTATACAGGTCCTACCCAGCCAATCTCTACACTCCATCTCCGTCTAACCCTACACTCCATGTGGGGATATAATCAACCCACCCGTCCCTACACTCTAAAAAGTAACGAACGCGGCACTAGATAGTAATTTTGCAGTTGAGTTGCCAGTAAATTAGGCTCGAGGCCTTTCAGTGCACTTCCTTCGATAAAAATAACCTCTACCCAATGCAATGTATCATGAAGACATGTCATGGCATCATGTAATAATCAGTATAGGGTATTTAGCATGCTCAACATACAGACATACATATCTATCTCATATAGGCATATAACAGCTTTTCAATCATTTCAGTCAATTAGGGGTCTAGGTAAACTTACCAACCCTACAGTAGCTTCACAGTCGACTTGGGCGACCCGTGCAGCCTTAGTAGTCAAACAGTGAAAATGGGCCCACAGGCCCATGTTGCAAGCCCAGGTATGCCCACACGCTCGTGTGACCCTCACAGCCCAAAATGACCTTAACCGTATGGTTCACACAGTTTATCCCAATATTTCTACATGCCCGTGTGGTTAACCTGTGTAGGGCCCACGCGCTCGTGTGGCCCACAGGACTTAATTTGGCCCGGCCCATGATTCGCACATGGCTAGCCTCGTCGATCACATGTCCATGTTCGATCACACGGCCTACCACACGGGCGGCCACATGCCCGTATGGCATCGACAATCACATTTTTTAGCTTTTCACCGATTTTCATTTTAAGAGTTGTATACACACCTGAACCGTTTTCGACGCATTTATATACCAGAGCACTCTAATACCTATTAATTGAACAAGAAATATGAATTAATTACTTACACGATAATCGAGTTAAACGAACCCTATTCAAGATACCTATCCAATTTATCGACAAATATACCTTTATTTGAACAACCGAAGCCCTACACTTAAGCCATTGAGAAACGATCACCGGCCCCTCGATTAGTACCTGCAAACCAGTCAAAAACCCCTCTTTAACAAATATTCACAACAACAGTCTAAACCAAATGATCACCTAAACTTACCGAATGTATGGAAACAAAGAACGAGAATGAGACTATTGGAACAACAATAGAAAGAACCCAAAAGAAATGAAATTCAACAGAGTACAATACTCAATAGGATGGCAGCAAAGAGAAAAGAATAAGACGGAACAGTGAGGGAAGAAGAAGAAGAAGTTGGCAAGAAAAGAGGCAACTCTTGGCAACCGAAACGAAAAAGGAATAAGGCAATGGCCAAAAGTCGGCAATAATGGAAAAGAAAAAGAAAATTTCGGCAGAGGTTCGACAGAGCTAGGGAAAGAGAACGACAGAAGAAAAGAGAACTTTTGGAATTTGAAAGAAAAAAGAAAAGAAAAACAAACCAAAATAATAAAAATGAAGATTTCTGCACCATATTTTCTCAAAATCCCTCAAATCTCTCCTAAAACCGTCCAACCACTCCCATCCAAATCCCTTAATTTTCTCTCCATACTTCCCACTACACCTTTACCACTTCGGCATTTCAGTTCAGCTCAAACACTACACGGCACCACTAGCAAAAATAATACTCAAGCACCGCTCGAACCCAAGACCTCTAGCATTTTAACACACAACTTATCCACTAGACCAGTAGGCCCATTCTGATATGCTTTTACAAGCTTTTAGCTATAAGCCTACTGAACAAAAGCAAGGCTTTATTCAATTAAAACAAAAAAAATTGCCCAAGTCAAGGCTTGAACTTAGGACCTCCCAAACACTCCCAGAATACATAACCACTAAAGCTGACAGATATTTGTGTCATAAATACATAGAAACAAAAGTACAAATTTTGGGGCATTACAACTCTACCCCTCTTAAAGAAAATTTCGGCCACAAAATTTTACCTGATCAGAACAGATGAGGATACTGTTGGCGCATTGTATCCTCAGGCTCCCACGCGGCCTCCTCAGAGCTATGATTACACCAAAGAACCTTAACCAGTGGGATGGGTTTTCTTCTTAGAACCTTTACATCTCGCTCCAATATCTAAACTGGCTCCTCTTCAAAATTCAGATTTGGTCTAACCTGAATCTCCTCTACTGGAACAATATGCATGGGATTAGAGCGATAGCACCTCAACGTAGAGACGTGAAACACGTCGTGAATCCGATCTAACTCTGGAGGTAACTCCAACTGGTAGGCAACCGGTCCTACACGTTTCAGTATGCGGTAAGGCCCAATAAACCTAGGGCTCAACTTGCCCTTACGAACAAACCTCAATACCTTTTTCAATGGTGAGACCTTGAGAAAAATGAAGTCCCCTATAGAATACTCAATCTCTCGACGCTTCAGATCGGTGTAGGACTTTTGCCTATCAGATGCCGCTTTCAATCGGTCCGAAATCAGTCTAACCTTATCCTCGGTATCAGAAACTAGTTCAGGTTCCAAAACATGCTGCTCACCTAACTTATTCCAACATGAAGGTGTGCGACACCTTCGAAAATATAAGGTCTCGTAGGGTGCCATCTGAATGCTAGACTGATAGCTGTTGTTATACGCAAATTCTGCTAGCGGTAGGTAATCCTCCCAACTGCCTCGAAAGTCAATCACACAACTTCTCAACATATCCTCCAGTATCTGAATCATCCTTTCTGACTGACCGTCAGTTTGAGGATGGAACGTAGTACTGAAGTCCAATCTTGTACCCAGAGCTTCATGTAGCTTCTTTTAGAATCGAAACGTGAAACAAGGATCCCTATCATATATTATTGAAACTGGTACCACATGCAGTCTCACTATCTCAGACACATACAATTTAGCCAGCTTCTGCAGAGAGTAGTCGGTACGAATCGGTATAAATTGGGCAGATTTGGTCAATCGATCTTCGATGACCCACACCGAATCTTTCTTAGTAGGTGTGAGGGGTAACCCACTAACAAAATCCATAGTTACACGCTCTCACTTCCAAAGCGAAATCTTGACTGGCTGCAACAATCTTGAAGGTAACTGATGTTCAGCCTTAACCTACTGCCATGTCAGACATTTAGCCACAAATTCAGTAACCTCTCGTTTAAGACCTGGCCACTAGTATAACTCACGAAGGTCTCGGTATATCTTATTTCCGCCAGGATGCATAGCATAAGGGCTACTATATGCCTCTCTTAGTATAGACTGTCTCAATTCAGTATCTTTCGGTTATTCTCCCACGGAAATAGAGCACCCCATCATTATTCAGTCCAAAATCCTCGGTATTCGTACTCTCTACCTGTCACAAACGAAGACCCAACAACTTATCCTCTATTTGTTTACCCTTAATCTGCTCTATCCATGTCGGTTTAACTTGAAGTTCGGCCAACAGACTACCATCATCAAATAAACTAATACGAGTAAACATCGCCCTCAGGTCGGTCATAGCTCTACGGCTTAGTGCGTCGGTAACTACATTAGCCTTACTAGGGTGGTATTCAATAGTACAGTCGTAGTCCTTAAGTAGCTCAATCCATCTACGCTGCCTAAGATTCAGCTCCTTCTGAGTGAGGAGGTACTTGAGGCTCTTGTGATTAGTGTAAATGATACACTTCTCACCATACAAGTAATGCCTCCAGATTTTCAGTGCGGATACCACTGCGGCCAACTCCAAGTCATGTGTCGGATAATTCGCCTCATGAGTCTTAAGCTAACGAGACGCATACGCTACCACTTTACCCTTTTGCATCAGCACACATCCTAAACCAACATGTGACGCGTTGCTATAAACAGTAAACGCTTTTTCAGACTCTAGTTGTATTAGAACAAGGGCCTTCGTCAGTACAATCTTGAGCTTCTCAAAGCTCTCTTGCTGCGCGTCAGTCTAGTTAAATGGCACACCCTTACGTAGCAGCTTAGCTAAGGGTGCAGCAATCAGAGAAAACCCCTCCACAAATCGTTGATAATACCCTACCAGTTCTAGAAAACTGCGGATCTTAGATACAGTCTTAGGCTACTTCCAATCCAAGACAGTCTCAATCTTTCAAGGATCCACTCTAATCCCTTCAACAAAAACCACATGTCCTAAAAACGTTACTTCATGTAACAAGAACTCACATTTACTGAATTTGGCGTACAGTTGTTTCTCTCACAGAATCTGTAGAGCCACTCTAAGGTGTTCATCGTGTTCATCCTCAGTTTTCGAATACACCAATATATCATCAATAAATATCACTACGAACTAATCCAGATAGGGCAGGAACACTCGGTTCATCAGATCCATAAAAGCTGTTGGTGCATTCGTTAGCCCAAATGACATCACTAGGAACTCGTAATGACCGTACCGAGTCCTAAATTCCATCTTGTATACATCAGTCTCCTTAACCCTCAGCTGATGATATCTTGATCGGAGATCAATCTTGGAGAAAATCGAAGCCCCTCGGAACTGGTCAAACAAATCATTTATCCTCGGTAAGGGGTATTTATTCTTGATGGTCAGCTTGTTCAGTTGAAGGTAGTCAATACATATACGCATGGATCCATCCTTTTTTTTCACAAACAGTACTGGTGGTCTCCACGGAGACACACTAGGACGGATGAACCCACGATCTAGTAACTCTTGAATTTGGGCCTTAAGCTCCACAAGCTCTTTTGGTGCCATTCTATAAGGGGCGATGGACACCAGAGCTGTACCAGGAAGGAGCTAAATCCCAAAATCTATTTCACGATTCGGAGGTAACCCAGGTAGATCTTCAGGAAAAACATCCGAAAACTCCTTAACCGTCCTGATATCCTTAACCGAAGAATCCCCAGAATCTAAAATACTGATGTAAGCCAGAAACGCCTCACATCTCTTACGAACCAACTTTTCAGCCCTCAATGCAGAAATCACATTCAATAAGTAGTTCTGACGCTCCCCAATTATGACTACCTTACTATCCTCCATAGTTCTCAGTACAACCCTTTTCGTGGCACAATCTAAGCTCACTCGGTGTTTAACCAACCAGTCCATTCCCAGTATCAGATCAGATTCCCCAAAAGGCAGTTCCATCAGATCAGTAAAAAAGATAGCTTCTTGAACCTCTAGAGGAACATCTCTAAATAGTTTGGTAACCCTTATTGACTACCCCAACAGACTCAGTACAGTGACCTCACTCGTAGTGCTCTCAACCAGTATACATAAGTTTTTAGATACGGTACAAGCTATATAGGAGTGAGTCGATCCTATATCTATCAATGCAGTATATGGTAATGAAACACCCCTTACCCGAGACCGTTGCCGCAGTCGAGCATGAGGCGTTACTTGACTTAACTTAAAAGTTCGGGGCATAAAAATTTACTTTTAAAAGTTATTTCACTGTTCATAATAAGGTTGTCCACCTGCGCAGCAGTTACTAAATTAATTATAACTTGAGCTACGAAACTCAAAATTTAGATCCATAAATTTTCCCTGAAACGAGACTCATATATCTTTTTTACAATAAATTTTTCAGAATTTTTGGTTCAGCCAATTAGTACAGTTTATTAGTTAAATTCTCCCCTATTTCACTAATCGACTGTCCTGACCTCTTGCCACTAAAATTCAATTATCTCATTGTACAGACTTCATATAGTGTTATCACTTGTTTTTACAAAAAATAAACTCAATAAGGAATCTATACATATAAATTATAACTCATAACTATTTTTTTACAATTTTTAATGATTTTTCAAATTCAGAACAGGGGATTCTAAAAACTACTTTGACCTTGTCTAATGAAAATGCAAATATCTCAGAATACATAATTTCTTTTCTACACCGTTATTTTTCTATGAAAATAGACTCAATAAGCTTGAATTCTATATCTCATACACCCTCTAATTCATTTTCTACTATCCTTGGTGATTTTTCAAAATCACATCACTACTGCTGTCTCAAAACTGATTTACTACCAATTTTTACTTTTTCATGATTTCTATGCATAATTTAGCACCTAGACATTTATAACAACAAACACCTTCATACTTAGCCATTTTAATAACTATTCATCATCAAATATTTACATATCATCTTTAGGTCAGATCTTAAGAATATACAATCGAAATGACTAAGTCCCTATACATGCCATAGCTCAAAACATTTATCGTTTTAAAATACCGAGTTGTGGTGGTTGATAGTATGAACGCTCTCCGACGTCTTCAAGATCCCGACTATGCTTGAAAATACTATATGAAAGAAAAAAAATAAAAGAAATAAGCATAAAGCTTAGTAAGTTTACAAGTAAATAAATAACAACATTTATCATAAACAATTATATTCATAAATTTTCATTAAGCATTAAGATCTTTACTTTCTTCTTTACTTACTCTCTTACTCGTTTACTTACTTGCTTGCTTAACTTACTCCTTCGTTGCTGAAATTTCTTTTCTCAACTGATAACTATGATACTCTTAATCTTATTAACTCACCTGAACTTGTCTATTAGGCTTTTACCTAAACTTTCATGTAACATCGTCTATTTACTAGCCCGTTGAATCAATTGGAATAATAAGGATACTCGGGTCTCTTGTCTGAATATAACATGCTAAAGCTATGTCCTAGACATAGTCTTACATGGGATGTTTCTTGTACTGCCAATGCCATATCCTAGATATGTTCTTACATGGGAGTTCTCATATAGGTGCCCATGCCATGTCCCAGACATGGTCTTACGGGGGACCTCTCATATCAGTGCCAACGCCATGTCCCAGACATGGTCTTACATAGGACCTTTCATCTCGGTGCCAACACCATGTCTCAGACATGGTCTTACATGGGACCTCTCATAATCTCAATGATCCCAATGCCATGTCCCAGACATGGTCTTACATGGGATCTCATCCTCTTAATGTCATGACATTTGTATCCGATACTCATGTTTCAATAGGGTCTTTTAACACTGATTCTCTGTCATCTCATACTTGAGTTAACGTTAGATATTTTCATGAAATAAATACATAATTGCTGAAAAATAACAGCATTAATAATAATTATCAAAATATTTCATTTATTTATCATAAACTTACCTCAGTACAAAAATGTGATCAAATCTAACACTTTAGTCCTCAATCTTTTTCTTTCCCCAGTCTAGCTCCGGATTTCGTTCTTCGTGATCTACAATTGCAAATTTAGCTTATTTAATACCCACATTCATTAAAACAGTCCTCGAATCTAACTTTGACAAAATTATGATTTTGCCCCTAAACTTTTACATAATTACACTTTTTCGCCAAAGCTCAAAAATTAAACTTCATCTCTTATTCTTATGTTTTATAACATGCTGAACATTTTTCCCTTCTATGACAACATCAAATTCTTACTCTAACACAACATTACGTATTTTTGCCGATTATATCAATATACTTGTTTTCACTTAAAATCGACTAGCAAAAGTTGTTTAACATAATTTCTAGCTTCATATTCTACCATAAAACATCAAAATAAACATATTTAACCTATGGGTATTTTTAAAAATATGAACCCTAGATTCAATTATTGCTAGAATAAGCTAAATTAAGCTGCCGGGATTCTAAAAACGTAAAGAACATTAAAAATAGGGCTAGAACAGACTTACAATCAAGCTTGGAAGCTTGAAAAACCCTAGTCATGGTTTCCTCTTGTGAAATTCGGCCATGGGGTTGAAGATGGACAAAAATTGGCTTTTAATTTTGTTTTTAATTCATTTTAATAACTAAATGACCAAAATGCCCTTAATGGAAAACATTGGAAACATGCCTAACCATGTCCATTTGGTCTACCAAATTAACCAATGATCTAATTACAATATAAGGACCTCCAATTTAAAATTTCATAACAATTAGACACCACTAACATGTAGAACTCAACTTTTGCACTTTCTACAATTTAGTCCTTTTGACTAAATTGAGTGCCCAAACGTCGAAATTTTCGAACGAAATTTTCAAGAAATCATTTTGTGAAATCGTAGACCATAAAAATATAATAAAATAATTTTTTTCCTTATCAGATTTGTGGTCTCGAAACCACTGTTCGGACCAGACCCAAAATCAGGATGTTACAGGTACATTATAAATAAAGAATGTACCCATAATGACGTCCAAAAAATCTCCATCCTCTCAGCGATGAGTAGCATAAACTAGAGTTGGCTACCTCACCTGAGTATGTCGAACACCTCTGCCCGGTGCTCTCTGACCACGGCCCAAACCATTACCACCTCTAGCCTGACCCCGGCCTCTCGGTGGCTGATGAACTACTCTTGGTGGCTGTACAGTATTATTACCCAGAGCTTGCATTTGATCAGACCTCCGTGGACAGTCTCTAATACGGTGCTCTAGAGAATCGCACCTCAAACATGCCCTAGTTCTTTTCCAACACTCGCCCTGATGGCGTCTACCACAGTCAGTGCACGACGGCTGTCCAGCACAGCAATAGGGGCTCCAACTCTGATCGGCCCATTAACTCTGGCCTCTTTTTAGGCCTCTGAGCAGAACTCGAGGGCTCTGAATCCCTTTTATTCCTACTTCTCGCTCTGTTCTAACGCTCAGCATGCTTCACTTCCTCGGCGATCTTCGCCTTATCGATCAGTGCTGCAAAGTCTCGCTCCCTCTGTGGAGCTATCAGTACCCTTAAATTATCCCTGAGGCCATCCTCGAATAGAATGCATCTCTCATACTTAGTCGCCACCATACCATGCGCATAGCGGCTTAATCACAGAAATTTGGCCTTATACTCGGCCACTAATCTATCACCCTGGGTCAAATTCAAAAACTCTCTACTATAGGCATCCACCTAACTGGCCCTCACATATTTCCCCTAGAAGGCGGTCTTAAAGAACTCCCAGGTCAGTTGGTCGGGCTGAGTGCCCTCTTTCACAGTGAGCCACTACTGATATGCCTCATCACGTAGCAGGGATACAACAACCTTTAATTTTTGCTCGGGGGTATAGTCCAGGTCATCCATAACTCTCTCTGTGGCTTCTATCCGGTACTCAGCCACATTAGGGGCAACTCCAGTAATACCCCTAAAAATCTCGGCTCCATTGGCCCGGAGTCATTCCGTAATTGACCCTCAGCCTCTAGCTCTAGTATTGGCCCCAGTGACCCTCTCTAGAATTCTTAACATGGCTTGGGACAATGCGTCGTCCCCAGCTGCTCGATCATGAGACCCAGTCTCAGTCACAGGTGAAGCATGTGTCTCACTATTTTCCAAATTAGGTATGTGGGCATACGATGAGAACCCAGCTCGAGCACCTCTACGGCCTCTACCACGGCCTCTTGTACCCCGTTCGTGAGTACCTATTGTGCTCATTGCCTATTCGCGTTAATCTGTATTAACATTTTTATGTATCAGTTTACAATTTCAGTATTTATTGACATATGTCTTATAATAGGTAGTATCAAAAGTATAAAGTTTTGTTTTCGCACAACACAGTGTCTATCAATGTCTATCAATTTTACTACAGTATTAATAGACACTATCCTGAGTGTTTTCAGTGCAGTCTATCTATAGTAGTCGTAGTATATACTACCTATAGCAGTTTCAATCAAAACATATAACAGTTTCAATGAACTTACGAGATCGATGCCAGAGACTCGGTGTACCAAACATACTGTGAAAAATATTTCAATCGTCTGAAAATCAGTGTTTTTAAAGAAAACCAAATTTTAAATCCCAAATCCATAACCGAGTTTTACAACCCGACTCTGATACCACTAAATGTAACACCCCAGACTTGGCTTGGACGCTATTGCTGAATCTGGCGATGTCACATGGAAGTGCGTTTAAAAATCGTATCATTTCTAAAATCATTTTTGTTTAGAATTCATCATTATCTTTTATTAATTCTCAAATCATGATTTATTTCCAAAATGTTATACTTTTCAGAAGCCTTTAGAATAGTTTGCGTGTGCGTGGTATTTTGATAAATCATTCATCTCTTTTGAAAACACGAGTTTTATCTACTTCTAGCAGATATAAACAGAAATCAGTATAAAATTCAAATTTTAGGTAAAAATCCATAGAGGCCATTACAGTAAAATACCCCCAAAATAAAATCAAAATTATAATTAAATACTAAGTTGAATTAAATAGGTCGTGTGGCCACCACTGAGTCCTCCGTCATACTGATCCGCCTATGTCTGGGGATTACTTGTACAGTCAAATCAGAAGGGTGAGTTTACGAAAACTCAATGTGTAATACCATATAAAGAAAACAGGCAGAAAGCAATCACAGTGTGGGCCTAATCCCTTTGCAGTGTCAGAGACAATACTAGTTTGGGATTTAGCCCATCTCAGCACACAAGCAATCATGTGTTTGGGACTTGGCCCATTACAGAAACAATAATCAGTACAGTAACGGATTATACAGTATACAAGTCCTACCCAGCCAGCCTCTACATTCCATCTCCGTCTAACCCTACACTCCATGTGGGGATATAATCAACCCACCCATCCCTACACTCCAAAAAGTACCAAACGCGGCACTAGATAGTAATTTTGCAGCTGAGCTGCTAGTAAATTAGGCTCGAGGCCTTTCAGTACACATCCTTCGATCAAAATAACCTCTGCCCAATGCAATGCATCATAAAGACATGTCATGTCATCATGTAATAATCAGTATAGGGTATTTAGCATGCTTAACATACAAACATACATATCTATCTCATATAGACATATAACAGTCTTTCAATCATTTCAGTCAATTAGGGGTCTAGGTAAACTTACCAACCCTACAGTAGGTTCATAGTCGACTTGGGCAACCCGTGTAACCTTAGCAGTCAAACAATGAAAATGGGCCCACAGGCCCATGTTACAAGCCTAAGTGCGCCCACACGCTCGTGTGACCCTCACGGCTCAAAATGGCCTTGGCCGTGGGGTTCATACGGTCTAGCCCAATATTTCCACATACTCGTATGGTTAACCTGTGTGGAGCCTACGCGCCCGTGTGGCCCACACAGCCCAATTTGGCCCAGCCCATGATTCACACATGGCCAGCCTCGTCGATCACACGCCCATGTTTAATCACATAGCCTACCACACGGGCGATCACATGCCCGTGTGGCATCGACAATCACATTTTTTAGCTTTTCGTTGATTTCCATTTTCAGAGTTGTTTACACTCCTGAACCGTTTTCGATGCGTTTGTATACCGGAGCACTCTAATACCTATCAATTAAATAAGAAACACGAATTAATTACTTATACGATAATCGAGTTAAACGAACCCTATTCATGATACCTATCCAATTTATCGGCAAATCTACCTTTGTTTGAGCAATCGAAGCCCTATACTTAAGCCGTTGAGAATCGATCATCGGCCCCTTGATTAGCATCTGCAAACCAGTCAAAACCCCCTCTTTAACAAATATTGACATGAACAGTCTAAACCAAACGATTACTTAAACTTACCGAATGTACGAAAACAAAGAATGGGAATGGGACTATTGGAACAACAATAGAAAGAACACAAGAGAAATGAAATTCGACAGAGTGCAATACTCAACAGGACGGCAGCAAAGAGAAAAGAACAAGACGGCACAGTGAGGGAGGAAAATGAAGAAGTCGGCAAGAAAATAAGCAACTCTTGGCAACCGAAACGAGAAAGGGAATAGACCACTGGCCAAAAATCGGCAAGAATGGAAAAGAAAAAGAAAATTTCGACAGAGCTGGGAAAGGAGAACGGCAGAAGAAAAGAGAACTTTGGGAATTTGAAAGAAAAATGAAAAGAAAAAGAAACCAAAATAAAAAATGAAGATATCTGTATCACGTTTTCCCAAAATCCCTCAAATCTCTCCTAAAACCGTCCAACCACTCCCATCCAAATCCCTTAATTTTCTCTCTGCACTTCCCACTACACCTCTACCACTTCTGCATTTCAGTTCAGCTCAAACATTACATGGCACCACTAGAAAAAATAATACTCAAGCGCCGCTCGAACCCAAAACCTCTAGCATTTTAAGACACCACTTATCCACCAGACCAGCAGGCCTATTCTGACCTACTTTTACAAACTTTTAACTATAAGCCTACTGAACAAAAGCAAACTTTATTCCATTAAAACAAAAAAAATTTGCCCAAGTCAAGGCTTGAACTTAGGACCTCCCAAATACTTCCAAAATACATAACCATTAAAGTTGACAGATATTTGTGTCATAAATACATAGAAACAAAAGTACAAATTTTGGAGCGTTACATTTGTATAATGATCTACCCTATGTAAAACACTTAATAAATTAACAACAGTCTAAAATCATTATCAATAAGTAATATTAAGTATGAAATATTCCATCTATATAAATACCTATAAATAACAGATATCCTAATTAATGTGATTAAAAGTAATTGTCCCATACCATGATTTTTAATAAAATAAAATGATAATCATATTAATAATTCATTAGCGAGAACAAGTTGAGACCCTCCGCATGTCGAGTCCATGTCCTAGTCCATTAGGTTATCTGAAAAGATGGAAAGTAAGGGGAGTGAGCTATGGAAGCTTAGTGTGAGTCTCTCTACAATAAACCAATTCAACATTCGATCACAAACATTACGAATAGAAATCAATTTCACAGATCAGTCAATTTAATACGATAATTTGGTTTTCCTACTTAAGCAGACGAACATAAACTTTCAATCATAATCAATCAGACGAATTCAATTATCAAAACATTATATCTTTTGCAATAACCATATGCACATTTAATAATTCAACCGTTTCAATACGTACTTTTCATGAGTATGCATAATGTGTCATGCAATGATCATTTAACAACCGATAATCCTACCCTCGAGCACTAAATCACACCAAAATAGGGAGTTCCCCAGAACAACTCCAAACACACCAATTAAGTCATCCCAGGTTGCCCAAAATGATGGCTTATCAAAATGTTACCACCGTAAGTATAGATAACAGTTGCCGATAACTGCGAAAACACAACCACTCCTAGTAGAAAGTTGTTGGAGGAACCATGAGAGCACAGTGCGAAACATCGCAGCTAGAATTTGCTATAATTGTGGGTACACAATAAGACCGTCATAGTTGGAATCTGCTACGGCTGTGAATACAATGTAACAACCTAAAAAGTGCAGGCATTGGAAAGTGAATTATCGGGTCTCCGTTTTGGCAAAACGGACTCGTAAAATAATTATTAAAAATATTTATAGAATTAGTTATATGACCAATTGTGTTTTAGTTATGTGAATTTAGTTGAATTAAAGTTAATTGAGTATTACGACTAAATTGAATTAAGTGTGAAAGTTAATTATAGAATAGAGAAAGGTGAGAGGACTAAACTAATAACTAAACCATAAAAGTGACAAGTGTGTGGTAATTATAAATACATGTGTAATAAATATATGTATACATTTGTAATTAATATATATACATGCTTATTAATTAAGTAAAAGATATTTATATATTTTATTATTATTAATTAAACAAAAGAAAGAAATGAAAATAAAAGAAACAATGAAATAAAGATAGAAAAAGAAAAGAGAAGTTCACAAAAACGAAGGAAAGAAAGGGAAAAAGAAAAGAAAAAGGAAAAAAAATAGGGTTTTTGAGCTTCAAGCTTAAATTGGTAAGTCAATTTAGTCCCTTTTCTCTTAGTTTTGATGTTTTTGGAATCCTAGAGCAAAGTATTATTGTTGAAATTTTGTAAGATATTAGATTTTTTACACATGGTTAATGTTGGGAAAGATGATGAATTAGGGGTTAAATTGATTTAATTTCAAGTTAGAAGTTAGTAAAGGATTTAATTGTAAAATAAAGTGTAAATTTTCAATAGTAGAGACTAAATTGAAAGAATCTTGAAATTAGGGATTTATGGTGAAATTGAAGAGTTAAAATGAGTTTATGGTAAGAATTAAGAGAGAATATGGAGTTAGATTGGGAAAATAAAATTAGTATTGATAAGGGATTAAATTAAAATTTAGGTAAAGTTTAGGTATAAATGGAAATATTTAGATGAAATTGTGTATTAATGATTTTTAATTGTTTAATTACGTAGCTAATGTCCTGCAAGAGTCATTGACCAAGAAAGGAAAGGAGAAGGTGGACAAGGAGTGACTCGAGAGAAATTTCAGTTAGTATTACTATAATTCGAATTTAATTATTAATTGTTAAAACTTAAATTAATATACATGATAAGCAAATTGAGGTAAGTATCATGATTGAATTGAATGATAAATACGTATTGGTATTGAATTTATTAATAACAATTGTTGAATTTTGAATAATATGTTTAGTAAATAAAAATAAGGTGAATATCGATATTGAATTAAATGATATTGAATTGTATGTGAATTGAATGGAAATTACTAGTGATATGATTTGAATTAAAAGAATAATGTGGTATTGAAATACATATTGGAATGAGAAATTGATTTGAATTGTGAACATGAGAAATTGTGAATTGAATGAAATTGAAATGAAGTATGAATATGTATGAGCATTTGATGGTATACTGATTGGAAAGTGGAAAATGTATTGAATTGAATTGTGATTAAATTGGAATGATTTGAATTGAAAGTATGAGAAAGTGATTGAATTGAAATGTGATTCGAAAACCCTATTAACTAATCAAGCTGAGTCGGATATAGTTGACATGCCATAGGATTGGAAGAGTTCAGGGATTCTTCGACCTTGAGTCGATGAGACACTGGGTGTCACAATATTTCTTCGGATAGTTTCGATGAGGTACTGGGCACCAACTTTTTTCGGCTCTGCCGATGAGACACTAGGTGTCACTTTATTACTTCAAACTATCCGATGAGGCACTGGGTGCCATTCTGGTGTGTTTGGTTGGATCCGTGTATCCGCCAAGGTCCGAGTCTTGTTAATAGGGGTAAATAATTGAAATGAGAAAATTTGAATAAGTGTGATTGATTGAGCTATGGAAAGAAATGAGAAAGTGAAATTGTGAATTGATATGTGAATTGGAAATCGAGATATGAGATTTGAAGATATGAACCCAAAGTTCATGATTTGATTAAGAGTAAATTTTTGTTATATGATATTAGTGAGTACAAATTGCAATAGAATTGATATTGAATATAGTAATAAATTTAATGAATTGTATATGAATTGAAATGAACTATTGGAATGAGATGTGAAAAATCCAACGAAATTGAGATAGTGAAAAAGGTATGAATACAATTAAATACAAGATTTGAAATATTGCTTATCGTTATTAATGATCAAGTTGATTTAAAGTATGAGATAATTAATGAATAATTGTAGGCATAAATTGAATGTATATAATTTATCGATTAATGTTATAAATTTGAATTATGGTAATACCACTGAGTATACCCATACTCAGCGTACGAATGTTTCCGTGCACAGGTTAGTAGAAAGCCAGTGTCCGGTCCAACATCCAGAGCAATCCCGACCTCAGAGAAATTTTAGTGATGTACCTTTGTTTTGATAATGTGGCATGTGCCTAGGTGATGTATAGGTTAAGTATAAGAGTCTTGTGATTATGGTTGTAGAATGATGTTTAAATTGGTTATAAGTATGAAATGGAACTAATATGACATATTTGATACAAGTATGAAATGAAAATGAATTAAGTTTATTAGTATGAATTTATATGGTACTATGAATGTTAATAGATTTAAATTGATAAGTCAATATTTAGATATGATTTATGTAGGGTGAAAATGAAAATATATTGATTGTTATATTGGTTGCAAATTAGTTTTGGTTTGAAATTTGTAGGGTTGGCTAGGTTAGTATTGAAAGGCTCATATAGAGTCCACACGGCCTGGCACACGGGCGTGTGGCCAGACCGTGTGAGACACACGGTTAACACAAGGGCGTGTAGTCAGGCCGTGTGTCCCCTGCACCTTAAAAATGAGAAGCAGAATGTCCAAGTTTTAGCACACGGGCATGTGGCTGGCTGTATGATCCATACGGGTTAAGCACACGAGTGTGTGGTCAGGCCGTGTGAAATCTCTTTGTACATGAAGTATAAGTCAAAGAGTTACACGGGTAAGGGACACGGGCGTGTCCTAGGATACCTTAGCCGTGTTGAGCCACACGGCTCAAGAACACGGGCGTGTCAAGGGGGCACATGGGCATGTCCCCTATCCACACGGGCGTGTGAGCCCTGTACTTGAGAAAAAAAATTTTAAAATTTTCTGAAAAATTACCTGATCCACTCTTAACACGTAATTTGGACCTTGAGGGTCCAATAAAGGGACTTAATGATTAAAGTACGCTATGTCTGTTATTTATTTGTGAATTAGTTATAAGTTATCCGATATGTCTGGTAATGCTCTGTAACCCTATTCTGGCGACGGTTTAGGGTTAAGGCGTGTTACTTACACAGTGAACATTCATTTAGCTATGGAGACACGATCACTCACAGATAATAACTGTTAGAGGGATCATGCGGCACAGTGAGATTACAGTTGGAATATGTTAATCTGGCATCTTGTGGGTACATAATCAACCGTTCATTTATGCAGTCAATATGAACTACCATTCTTCCTCATTTCATATCGTCTCCCCATGCATATGCAACACAATCACTCTTTAATGCAATCATTCATTCAATCATTAATACTTTCAACATTCTAATTCATTGCATAGTAACAATATTCACAAATATATCCATCAATTAATAGTTCTATCATTTAGGCATACGAAACGTTCATTTGGCATCTATAACATTGATAAACATAGATCATTCATGGATCAAGCAATCAATCAAAATCAATTAAAATCATAAATTCATTCATTCATATGTTCAATCATTCTAATCCTAGTCTAGGTCCTAATTGCATAATCTAGTTCTCTAGATGCCATTTAAAACCTATTCAAGGACCGGTTTGCAGAAAATAATAAAAGTTAAGATAAAACTGTAATTTTTCAGTTTCAGGGGCCATATGGCCGTGTGACCAACCCGTGTGTAAAGCCCAGGCTGTGAGTAATACGAAGGGTGCAGGTGTAGGAGCCACACGGTTGTGTGTCCAGGCCATGTGTAAGGACCCAGGCCAAGTGCAAAATGTTGATGCAAAGGAAAACAAGGGGACATGGCCATGTGTGAGGCCGTGTGATCCACACCACACGCCCGTGTGGTAGGCCACGTGCTACTGGGCAGTTTTGAATTTTGACCTAATTTATTGTAAAAGAACACACACCTGACTTTCTTGGGGTCTCAAGCGATTACCCTTCGTTCAAGTTCGATCTAATCACCTATAAGGGTCGAAACTTTAATGAAAATTCGGGATGTCATTGATGAAAATCAACCGATAGAGAAACGAGTTGAAATCGAGAATAGATTTTGATTCGAGAATAAAATAATTATCAACAATTGAGAAAAAATATTTTCATAGGAAAAGATGAAGAAGATGAGGGGAATAAATATAAATAAGGAAGATAAATTCTATTAGGACTTGAAAATGAGTTATTTAAATTATAGTTAAGATAAGAAGATAAAAAGGTGGAAACTTTAATTCTATTTGAATTTTGAAGAAAGATAAGATATGAATTCTCGATAAGTTTGAAAAAGATAATCAAAATCCTATTATGATTAGGATAAGGACTAAATGGAAAAATTAAACAAACTTTAGGGTGCTATTTTGGTAATTAAACCATTCTGCCGAAATCAACAAAAATGGGAAGGAGTTGGCATGACTTAAACCTAGGTGTGCTATGGGAAAGGAGCAAGCTTAACCATTGGGCTACTGCCCATCTCATGTTCTTTTTCTACCATAATTAATTCTTATACTAACTTGGATTCTATCCTTAACTGCTTAAAAAATAAAGAGGAAATATTGCAAAGAGTGAAAGTTTGAACCTTGGCTTTTTAAGCAATTTTTGAAACTCTTACCCATTAATACTATAACTTAATTCATGTTAATTTTAGTCGCTTAATTGTATATATCTATTTTGTGCTCAACCTACCTATTCTTTATTACCTTATACTTTTAATCAATTATTTTATTAACTTATTTAATCTATAATTTTTAATACTCTCCTATTTTAACTTTATAAATCATAATTAATACTTATGGTCAATACTCACTATTAATATTTTAATTCACTTTTACCCTATCTCCAATTAGGTCATAACTCAATTAAAACACATTATTTTCATATTAGACCTCTTAATCAAGTTTCGTTTTTTTTAAACTAACCCCTAATTTTTGGGAAGTTATAGTTCTCCCCTCCTAAAAGAAATTCCGTCCTCGAAATTTTCCAACTGATGTGTTAATAAATTAGCTACAATAATTCCTTATTCAAACACCACGCTTCCCTCGTGCTACTCTGATTCCTTATTTACTATCACGGATTTCCTATATTATCATTTTTTTTCTCTCCTCCTCCTCTTGCACCACATTGAGCCACCATAATCTTTTGATTTTGGCCACCACTTCACCACCTTTAACCATCATATTATAACTTTATCACCACCACTTCTCAACTGTTCCCCTTTCCTACTCCCCCGTCCCCACTGCACCACCACCGAACCTCCTTCACTGTCTCTACCGTCACGCTGCTGCATCACCACCACTGTCGCCCACCTTTCTTCTCCATTTTTCGTCCCCTCTTCATCTAGATGGGTCAAAATCGATTTTAGTATTTCTTCTTCTCTCTTCAGAAAGATATTTAATTATCTACATACTCACTTTGCTCATATTTTGTTTTCTTTTATTTAACCTCCACTCCTCTGTCTAACCAAAATTCTGGTGAATCACTAATCATTTCGATCTAGCCCGATCTAGTGAAGGTAATGCTTATTCTTCAACTCTCAAATCTTTCTTCTCTTTTCACGAACCGAAAATGAAGACTAACACCCTTGAATATTACGTTCTTGAAGATATAATCTGACTCAATTGGAAATCCTCTAAGATAAACGAAATTTTGGATTGTCTTTTTGAAAAGGGTAAGTTTTTTATTCGATCTCATGAGAGGCTATTTTGTGTATGTGGAAACACTAAAATATATAATAAAAAAAGTTCATTACCTTTTGAGCACCAATTCATGCAGTTTCAAAGTAATTTTTATCGAATTTTATATTCTTATTATAAAATAATAATTTGAACTTAATTTATAAAACGTTTTGAATTTTATTTATTTTTATAATAATTTTTGAATAATTTGGGTTATTTTTGACGATTTGTACAAAGGGTGAAAAATACGTTCGGTAGTCACCTTGAAAGAATTAATTGTCAAGGCATCTTTGGAGTAAAAGCTGATGAATTAACGGACATGGAGGACTTAAATTTATGCTCTTGGACTTTCTTGAATTAGTTGATCTGATTAAATTTTTATAAAAAAACTAGACAGCCTAAAGTGGAGAAAAATGGCCTGAATTGAGCAAATAAAGAAGGAGGATGGACAAGCCCAAGAGAGCAGCCAAAACCGTCCCAACTTGCTGACCAAATCAGCCAACTTAAGCTAATTTCAATACTTACAATATAGCCCTTAAACTCTTCCCAATTGCCATTCCAACCTCTCATTTTTTCTAGATTTTTCATTCAAACCACAAGCTAAAAATAGAAAACTCATTCAACCACTCCTTCCACCTAGCATGGGCAGCCATATGAAGGGGGATTTCATGCTATTTTTAGCTAACTTAAGCTGCCAATTTCAAGTATAAATAGTCGCCCTCACTTCCTCATTTCGCACACAAATCCATCATTAACTCATATCTTCTTTCACTTCTCTCTGTCATTCACCTTTGCCTTCCATTTGCTTTCCCCTTCCTTTTTTTGATTTCCCCTTTTAAGAAAGAACTAGCATGCCATTTGGAGTAGCAACAATCAAGCTTTCTTGAAGGCCATTGACCGATAGGACAAGCTGAGAGGAAGATGAGCGCTATGTAGCTTCGAAGAATCATCGGGATTTACCTTCTAGTTCCATTCTCTTTATCTTTTAAGTTTATTTTGTGATCATAAACATGAATGATTGTTGTTTTGATGCTTCTATTTTAATTAAAATGGCTTAAATCTTGTTTGTGTTAGATTAATTGCATTCTGTCCACTTTAATTGTTTAAATCATGTTTTTGTTGTTATAAGCCTTGGTAATTTATTCAATTAGATAAAATCATAATGTGAGTCTCAAGGCCCAATTTCAAACCCATGGATGTGATGGGGTCACACTGCCTCAAGGCCCAACAAAAATGTCAAAGGCCAAGCAAATCAAACCAAGATTTGATCAAGGAGAAGATTCGAGGATGAATCTTTTTGAAGAAAGGGGGAATGATACAAGCACAGATGGGGTGAAATCTATTAAATTCCATTCACCAAATCTATCAATCTTCAAGTTTTGGAAATCAACAAACTTGCAACTACTTTTTGGATGGTATCCAGACATTTTTGGTTTTAGATGTCTCATGGCGTTCAAAGATCTATCTCTTAGTTTCAAAAAGCACTTTGAATCACTTGATTTTGAGCTCAAGAGCTCAAGTTATGGCCGTTTTAGTGAAGATTGCGTGAGCAAAATTCTTGGATGGGATTATGACGGGGAATTACGAGTTTCAAGCTTTTAATTCGAGTTTAAATCATATTGGGTTTGGGTTTTTGGCTTAATTTTTATTATATATGAGCTCAATATTGTATTTATCAGCTCTTATTATTTTATTATTCTAATTTTTTTTATAATTATTAAGTATTTTAAGTTATTTAGGAGTTTTATGTCAATAAGAAAGTTTAGTTTAAAACTACTTCTTATTTAGGTTAATTAGAATTCTAGTATATTTAAGAGTTTTATTTAGATTTATTTAGCTAGCCTATATAAAGGCATTTGCATTGTACACATTTCATTCAATTGATTATTATTCAAATTCTCTTTGAGTTTTTCTTTTCAAGAATTGTTCTTGAGCTTCTTTTAGAAGAGTTTAACAATATTTTTAGATTGTGGGGATCATCTTCAAACTTTTTCTTACCAAGGTTTCTATCTTGGAGGGGAAATTAGAGCCGCTTGAAGGGGGTTGTGGATTTTTCATGTTTCCAAGGCTTCTTAGGACTTTTACATATCACATTCTATCTTTTCCATCTATCTTCTTAATTTTCTTATTTATTGTTCTATTGTTCTATTATTCTATTTTACTTATCTTATTTTATTTATTTCAATTGTTTTTCTTCAATTTCTTTATCTGACTTGGATTCATTTTGTTTTAAGTTGTTTCAAAATCCAAGTTTCTTTTCGAACATCTAGAGCTCTAAGTCAAATCTACGACTTAGACAAATTTTACGATCCGCTTCCGTATTCATCCACACTCATCCTTATCAAATCATGCCTATGTTATGCTTGCATTTTAATTGTAGGGTGACAAATGAATTAATTATTAATCAAGTTGAAATTATAATTAATTGACACAATATTTAATTGGTGCATGTTTAATCTTTTAAGGTAAATAAGGGTTAAATTAGCAATTGTATTAAACAATATTCTAGCCTTGCATAACTTGTAAGATTGTTGTGATTAAATTGTTCACTATAAAAATATATTTAATTCACTCTGTCTTATACTTGCTTATGAATTGGTTAACTAATTCAATAAAAGAATATGTTTATTTGATTAATTCGATAAGTATGTATGTGCATTAGTTAACAAAAGACCAAGTTACCATGATATTATTCGTAACAACATGAACGTAGTTTTAATAATTCTAAGTTAAAGAATAAAATTAATCTAACACACTTATGTCATATTGATTAAAACCGTTTTAGAAATCGTGCATTGAAATTTTATTTTTCTTATTTTAGTTGATTAACTTAGCTGATTCTTATTTATTAGATCTCATCTTTCAAATCAATATATTTTTCTTTACTAATTTGTTTAAATTTATATTTCATAAATATTTGCTTATACAGTCCTTGTGGGTACGATAACTCGGCATACTTGTTATTTTATTACTTGTTACGATTGTGTACACTAAAAATATTTCCATCATTCCAAGTTTTGGTGCCGTTGTCGGGGATTGTTTTAAAAGACGTTATTTGTCAAATTGTTAATTTTGCATTTTGGTCTATTTTTTAGTTTAATTTTATTTTTTTCTGTGATTGTTTCATGTGTTTATGAGTATTGATCGGATTATCGACTTACTCCCCGTAGATCCTGGAGTAGAATAAACTTTCAGACAAAGGAGAAGACAAGCAAATCAAAGAAGGATCGAAGAGATGAATTTAGAAAGTCAAAACCAAAATCAAGGAAATGGAGTAATTCATGCTGAAAATCCTATCGTTATTGCTGATGAATTTTTGCCTTCCATACTGCCAGTAACCGCCCCAGATTGAAGTTGTCCATCAAAATCAAAATCTTCTTGATTATCGCATAGGATCTCGAAACGGGATCCTCCAACACATCCACCATCACCACTTATCCCCCGACTCTCTGTCACTTGTGACTTCCTTCTCTACTTCCTTTCAACTATCATCCATGGCCCAAATTGCTCTTCCTCGACTCTCCTCTGAATTTCCTCTATTTTTGACTGTGGGTGGTCTGAGTTCTCCTCCCCCGATGTCATCTTCGCATTTTCCGGCAAGCAAGATTCTTAATTGTGACTGAATTTTCCACAGGCGAAACAAATATTTGGGAGCGATCCATACTCAATTCTTTTTATTTTCCCATCAATCTTGACTTTTGAGACTAATGGTTGCCCCAAATCGACATATACAACGACCTTGTAAACCATCATCTGGTATTGCTATCAGTGTTGCTATTGATCTTAAAAATTGGTCCAATGACTATCAAAAGACTCATAGAGGCCTTCGGATAAACCAGATAAGCGGATCCAAACCACCATTTTCTTAAGGATATCTTGATTCGTAGAAAATTACGGAGACCATGGCTGCACTACGAGGTATTGCTCGAAATTGATCCACGGTCCACCCATTAGAGTAGTCGCATAGTCTTCATCGTCTTGGAATTTCACTAGATAATAATCCTTTTCCAGATCCATCAATTGAATCAGGTTTTTTGGTTGCCATAAACTTTGGATCTTTCCAAGAAGCGTATGGAAAGCGATCCTTCTACCCATCAACTTGATAATCATAGTCTTGGCCATATCCCTCTCGATGTGTTTATGCACCCGCTTTGAGAATGTGAGTGATGGAATCCTATCAACAGTTTTCACCTTTGCATCTCCCTCCAGAAGTCTGAACTCCTCTCGAATCTGGCTTTTTCCATGGGAAGCATTTCCCAGAAGCTTGTCCTTCCACGACATCTTCTGTTCCTTCGAATTGTCCACTTGCATCCCATTCTCGTCAACAATCAGATCGTCCAGATCCGATGGATCCGTTTGTCGCCGACGAACCTTCTTAGTCGAACGACCAAAGCTGTCATTCAGTTGAGATGTCATTCAAGCTGAATTTCTTGATGATGTCAATTGATCAATGCACCACAATACTCTTGATTATTTTCAATATAATCTGATATTAATATACCCACAAAAGTAGAGAAATATTATATTAATTAATCTATTTCTATTCCCTAAAACCATCCATTTAATACGATTTTAAAATCATACCATACCCACACCATCAAAAATCTTCTCCACTGCATGTTAATAACCATATAGGCAACAATTTTTTTTACACTTTTAAAAATTCCCTGCGATTCAACAACAGTCAGTATTGTTTTACATGCAAGCCAAAAGAATTTCCAAATTCTTAAAATTTAAATTATATATATAAAACCTTACACTTAGTGCATGCACTGAGATAATAAGAAATGTGGTGTACCTTAAATCTGTTAAAAAAATTAACCCATATCTAGCCAAGTATGAAAAACCAAGTGATATATGTAAAATAGTGGAAATAAAATGCCAAATAAATATTAGCTCTAATATATTCTACAATTTAATTAAATAAACACAATTTTTAAAATATTACGGATCTGATAAAAGATGTAATATTAGATCTAACTAAGTTCTAAGTTGAACATGAAAAATCCCACATCGAAATAAAAAAGGAAACTGAAACTCTCCACCGACGATGCATTTTCTTGACTGGAGGAAATGAAAGTTTGAATTTTTATTTTCTTTAAAGGAAGACAGTTTCTGGGAAGAAGAAATGATTTAGAAAACAAAAGCTTAATTTATAATTTTACGAAGTATACTCGTTTTATCATTTTGGTTTTTTTTTGGTCTCAATTTAGTGCTTAAAGTATGCATCCATTATATTTTTTAGTCATTTTCTTGCCGTACGTTAAAAAAAAAATCTAATAGCCAACCACAAAGTGTCATGTGGCACCTTTTTGTCAAAAAATAAACATTTTCTTCTATTAAATGTATATACACATTAAAAATATAGATGAAAATAAATAACATATAATTTATAAAAGTTACAAAAATAATTCGAAATAAACTAGTTAAAATTAATAATATTATTACAAAAATGTAAAATAAATAATTGTAAAAATTATTAAAAAAATTGTAATTTTAAAAAGAGAGTTTAAAAACATTTTTTATAAAATTCTAAAATATATATTTATAAAATTCAAAAGAGGTATTTAAATCTCAAGGGTTTTTTTTTTGCAATTACTTGAAATTTAAATACTTTTTTAAATTTTTATAACAATTTTCACTTTTTATATATTATTTTGATTTTTGAAAATTTATAATTTTATATTTTAGAATTTTATAAAATAATTTTATTTTAAAACATTTTTAATGTATTATATATGATTTTTTACATTTTAATCAATATAATATATAATATTAAAAAATAAAAAAGGACACGTGGTGAATTCTAATAGTGCGATGTAGCAAATCAATGTTGGTCAACACCAATCAACGGCTGATCAACAATTGCTTAAAGTAAAAAGTGTTTTGGTCGACCAACATTGACTAGGATTGATCGATATTGACCAGTCACGTGGTACTATTAGAATACATCACGTGTCTTTTTTAATTTCTTAATTATATATATTATATTGATTAGAATGTAAAAATCATATATAATATATAAAAAATTTTAAAAAGGTTAAATTTTTTTTATAAAATTCTAAAATATATAATTATAAATTTTAAAAACTCAAAATAATATATAAAATTTAAAATGTTATAAAAATTATTAAGTTTCAAGTAATTGAAAATTTTTTTATAACTATATATTTTAGAATTTTATAAAAAATTTCATTTTAAACTTTTTTTGAAAAATACAATTTTAAAATAATTTTTACCATTTTTTTACATTTTTTGTAATAATATAATTAAGTTCAACTAATTTATGTTCAATTATCATATTTTTGTAAATTTTATTTTATAATTTTATTTATAGTCTTTTTCTAGATTTTATATATTTTCTGAATTTTTATATATTTATTTCTATTTTATATTTTAATGTGTATATACATTTAATAAAATAAAATATTTGTTTACATAAAAACACAATGTGGCACTTTGTGATTGATTATAAGATATTTTTTAACGTCTGTTAAAAAATAGACTAAGAAATTTAACAAGGCATACTTGAGATACCAAATTGGGAAGAGATTGATACCTTAAATACCAAATTGGAACAAAAAAAAATTTTAGATACCCAAATGAAAAAATAGATTATACTTCAAGACCAAATCGTGAATTTTAAAAAAAAACCACTCATTAAAAATGACAATTTGAGAGGAAATGATAACTTTTTTTTTTTGTTTTTCTATTACAAAATTGGTTTATTTAACAAGAAGTCCTTTTGTGTTTAGAACTTTATTATATAAAGACTTCCACTTTTTTATATTACAGAAACAACCCTTTTAATTTTCAGAGTTTTTAATATTTTACATTTAATTCTTTTAGGAATTAAAAAAAGTCAATAATGAATAACGTACAGTTTAAAGGAAAAATTATCATCCATGCCCTTCAGGATTTTTTGAAAGACTAAATTACATATCTAACATTTTAACATTAATTGATTAATTTAGTTTTTAATATTGAATTATTATTATTATTATTTATTATTGGTTTTAAAATAAAATATATAGATATGAAATCTTTAAAACCAATAATTACTTTCGCAACATATTTTAAAGTAGAATGATTATTACTATTTTTAAAAATAGTTGATAAATACCTTTAAAATATTTTCTTAAAATATTTCAACTTATTTTATTTATGAATTATATATGAATTAAATTAAATATATTTTATTATTTTTAATAAAATAATATATTTTTAAAAATGTGTAAATATTGGAAGGTTAAATTTATTATTAGACCAATAAAAAGTAGCTCACGTCAACCTCCAATTAAGAGTTAAACGGCGGGCGATTAAAATTCTAAATTGTGAAAATATTGATGATGAAATTGGTAGTTTATGAAAATTGAGAAAGATAATTTCTTTTATGTATGGACACTTTTAAAAATATTTAAAGTAAAACAATCCTGTTAAAGAAAAACAAAGAGGAGAGTTGCGGTACATAGCAGATGATGATGGAGGAAGATAAGGACACTTTTATAGAGTTCCATTATTAATTGTTTTAATTTTAGGTACAAATTGTTAGAAAATCATGTAAATTTACATAAATCAGTATTCATCACTTTTAAAGTAGGATGATGCAATCAATTAATTTAAGAATCGATACAGACCAATTAAATAGGACAAAAAGTCAGTTGAACCGAGCGATTGAACTAATTCTTTTTATTTTCTTATTTTTTAAAATTTTAATAAATTATTTAATCGAATTAGACAGACAGATTATATCGGTTGAATTGATTAATTGATAACTTAATCTATTACCGCTCATTCAAATCTACCAATGCAAATGATGTGATTTTCTATTTAAAGATTTTATCATAATTAAATTTTATTTTATTTACTTTTTATAGAGCAACGGCTATATATAAGATGAATATGAATTAAATGCAATTCTTTTTATGGTAAGTGCAATTTCTACATAAATATATATAAACATGTTACCAATTTTATAGTTATTTATTTGACATCTTTTATACATATAAGAAGTTAATAGTTAAATATCAATTCTAATCCCTCTACTTTTTACATTACACGTCAATTATTTTCTTTCTCCTTTTCCTTGACAAGCTAATGGTCAAATATCAATTCTAGTCCCTCCACCTTTTCTGAGATTATAAAAGAATGGTTAAATTCCATATTTAATACCTATATTTCGCTCAATTTGAAATTTAATCTTTATACTTTAATTTTGACATAATTTGGTGCATCAACTTTTATAATGTCATTAGTCTAAATACTTTAATCCAATTAAAATCGTGATGTGAATTTTTAAAATTTATTAACACCATTAAATTTTTTTATTAAATTCAAGTCTTTTATAATGTCATTTTTTTGTTACATGTATACCAAGTGATTTTTTTTTTAATTTGAAAATGTCACACCAAAATATTTAAGAAAAGAATTTTAATAGTTTTGACAAATGGATCTAATTTTTAGATTTGAAAAGTAAAAGGAGTAAATTTATGAAGATAAAATACTACAGATTAAATTTTAAATATACAAAGAGTACAAGAATTTTGAGCATATTACAACCTTTAAATTTTTACTATATAATTTAATTAAAAAATAAATAAATACCTAATGGAAACCATACTAATTTAAATAAAAAAAATATAAAATTTGTTAAAATGTTGTATATTTACATCCGAAAAGTTTATTATTAAAAAGTAAAATTGTTAGCACATGTCATAGTTCTATTGGTCGCTTCTGCCAGCTATAACCTAACCCGTTTGTTGAGGTCCTTACTTGTGCATCGGTTGACAACTATAAGGGTCAATATGATCCAATAAAAAAATATCAAGGACCAATGTGAGAAAATGTGTCAAGTTCAAGGGTCAATCAGTATGTTAAGCCAATCTATAAACTACATATAAAAGGTCAAATGACTTTCCTTCTACTGACGCATGTCACCTGATGGCATTCTCAAACTTTTTTTTACGTTTTAAATTAGTGGTTAAATTTTAATTTTGACCCTTTCATAATGTCTAATTTTTTCTTCAATCTTTATACTTTGATTTTTAATATAATTTGATCCCTATATTTTTATAATATCATTAATTAGCCCAAATAGTTAACATTGTCAAACTTTTAATTAAAATATTATATGGCTGTATAATTTGAATGTCTTAACAACTTAGAGAGTGCCTTTCTATTTCTCTTGAGTTTCACTTTGTTTCCTTTAATATAAGAAAATGGCCAGATATCAATTCTGACTCCTATACTATGCTAATTTTGAGATTTAATATATATACTTTAATTTTTTATATAATTTGGTTCCTCTACTTTATAATGTCATTAGTTAGTTTAAATAATTAATATTGTTAATTATTTTAATCAAATGTTGGTGTCAATTATTCTTATGAGCACAATAACAACAACAACAACAACAAAAATCATTTATCATGGCAAGTTTGAACAGGTATTTCTAAGAAAAAAAATCTTAATCAATATTTTCAACATTATTTTTTGTTGCATGATTATCAAGTGAATATATATATTAATTTAGTAATGATAACAACTAGATCTGAATTTTTAAATGAAAAGACAAAGAGATTAAATTTCTACAAAATAGAGACTAAATTACAAATGCATAAAATATATAGAAACTTAAATTATATTTTAACCCTTAAATTTTACGACATAATTTGACATAACATATAATCAACTAAATGTGAAATATGAGAATCATATTAGTTTTTAAAGATGAATCTAAAACTATTAAAAATGAAGTAGACTTTTAAAAAAAGCCACACAATGCATAAGTGAGTCAACACGTGACACATGATTAGAGAATGAGGCCAAGGGTTTCCAGATTTGTGCCTCATAGTTTCTTTGCATTTCCTCACGCTTGAAAATCTTTGTGCTGGTCAAAAACTTTCATAACGCTCGCTCCCTCTTTTTCTTTTCGTTTTGGGAATTCGAAAATCGATTCCATTTTGCCATGATTTCGAGGTATCTTTCTTTTAATTTCTTATATTCTCTATTGTTAATTTCCTTCTTCTTTTTTTTTTTAAAATTTGTTTTAATCAATGCATGGGTGGTCTGATTGATGTTCCGCTGCTGAGATTTAAGAATTTGTTATCTAATCGTTTAATGTGTGTTGTTAAATTAAATTCGATCAAATATTTTAAAGTTCATATTTTTAATTGATTTTGGGTTGATTATATATAGTTCATTAGTTGGGGGTAGTTGGGGGTTTTTATTTGGTGATCACTTCTAATATTTATAATTAATTGGAGTTTAATGAAATTGATTTGTATGACATATGGAAGAATTATACGTCACCAAATGTCAAGAGTTTAGACTAAAATAAATTTTACAAAATTTTTGAAGATATGTAAAACATATAGTTATATAATTATAATTATAATTATAATTACAATACTTTAAACAAAAGAAAATAGTATTAATTTATCATACAATTATTATTTTTTTTAAAACTAAAGTTTTATTTAATAAACTAAAAAAAAGTAACTATCAAAGTTCACTAAGTACTACTTTTTTAATGGTTTATGAAAACACACCTTAACATGTGAATTATTCAATATAAAACAATTAAATTAATTTTTGGTAAATTCTTAATAAAAAATTCTTACGGTTTGAAACATTAACAACATTTGTTGCTATTTTTTCTTAAATCTAAACTTCTAATCATACTTTTTCTTGTCCGTTTCTTAAAGTGATTCTAATTATTAAATACCGAAAGTTCTGTATAAAAAATTTAAATAATAAATATAATATTTTAATAAATACACATAATTAATTCATGCATCCCACATGAAAAAAATTAGTATATAATATAAAATAACACTAGTATTTTAAGAAATAAATATGGCATCTTAGACTTATGACACTTGGATACATGATATATATGTGCTTGCTCTGTTTGGCTTCAACGAGAAAGTGAAGGAAAATGAAACGGAAAACGTCAATGCATGATATGTGTGTGTTTCTTGCTTTGTTTGGCTTTGACGAAAGTGAAGGAAAATGTTAATCTAATGCCCAAAATATAGAGGGTTAGATGGAATGAATAACTAAATAGTTGAATAGGCTTGATAGTTAAATTGGAAGCATGATGGATGATGTGCATGTGCTTAGTGCATTATTATTATAAATACTATGAAATGATTTGGAAATTTACTTAGTTAAGTCTTATTTGAATAACTCATCTCGATTTTTATCAAAAAAAATTTACTAAAATATTTTACTAAAATTATGATTTAGTCCGTAAACCTTGCTTTAAGCAATTAACTAAAGTATTAAAATAATACAATCATATTTTGTTTCATTAATTAATCTAAAACGAAACTTGATTACGAGGTTTAATTAGAAAATAGTGTGTTTTAATTGAGTTAGAATCTATGTGGAAAAAAGTTAAAATAAATTAAAATATTAAAAATGAGTTTGACTATGAGTATTAATTATTATAAACTAAAATAGGAATGTGTTAAAAACTATAAAGTTAGATAAGTTAATAAAATAATTGATTAAAAATATAAGCTAATAAATAATAGGTAAGTTGAGCATGAAACAGATATATATAATTAAGTGGCTAAAATTAGTATAAATTGAGTCCTAGCATTAGTAGATAAGAACTTAAGAAATTGTCTAAAAGTCCAACTCTTTGCATTTTTCCTCTTTATTTTTCAAGCAATTAAGAATGAAAACCAAGTTAGTATAAGAATTAAATATGGTAGAGAAACAACATGATATGGATAGTAGCTTAATGGTTAAACTTGCTCCATTCCCTTGGCACACACAAGTTTGAGTCACTCCAACTCCTTCCCATTTTTGTTGATTTTGGTAGAATGGTTTAATTATGAAAAAAACCCTCTAAAGTTTGCTTAATCATGCCATTTAGTCCTTATCCTAATCATAATAGGATTTTGATTACCCTTTTCAAATTTATCTAGAATTCATATCTTATCCTTCTTCAAAATTCAAATAGAATTAAAGTTCTATCACCTTTATATCTTCTTATCCTAACTAGAATTCAAATTGCTCCTTTTCAAATATTAATAGAATTTATCTGCCTTATTTCTATTTATTCCCCTTTTCTTCTTTTATCTTTTCCTTTGAAAATATTTTCTCTACATTGTTGATAATTATTTTTGTTCCCAAATCAAAAATATATTCTCGGTTTCAACTTGTTTCTCTATTGGTTGATTTTTCATCAATTACATCCCGAATTTTCATCAAATTTCGATAATAATTCTCGTTTCCATTTATTAGAACTCGTCAATTTTGGAATTTCGTTGTTTTCATTAAATCTTTCAATCCACTATCAATCTTTAACATTTTTGCCAAAAACCCTACAAGTCTTGTAAATCTGTCATTAATTCTTGCGTTTTGTCGATTGAAAGACCATTGTAGGAGATTGGATCGAGCTTGAACGAAGTGTATCACCCGAGACCCTGAAAAAGTCAGGTGTGTGTCTTTTTACGAAAAAACGAGTCAAAATTTGAAATTCCCAATTGCACACGGCTTACCACATGGGCGTGTGGCCTGCCCATGTGGATTACATGGCCTCACACACAAGCATGTTCCCCTAACTCCCCGCGCAACTTTGTTTTGCACACGGCTTGGAGCTTCGCACACGGTCCGATCACACGATCGTGTGGCTCCTACACTTCAACCATTTGCCTCGCACATGACCTCGGGCTTCACACACAGTCCTGTCACACGGTCGCGTGACCCCTGAATCTCAAAAATTATAGTTTTATCTTATCTTTTATTATTTTATGCAAATTAGTCCATGAATAGGTTCTTAATGGCATCTAGAGAACTAGATTATGCAATTAGCTCCTAGACTAGGATTAGAATGATTGAATATATGAATGAATGAATTTATGATTTTAATTGCTTTTGATTGGTTGCTTGATCCATGAATGATTTCATATTTAACAATGTTATAAATGCCAAATGACCGTCTCGTATGCCTAAATGATTGAACTATTGATTGATGGATATAATCATGAATGTCATTATTATGCAATTTAAATAGAATGTTGAAAGTATTAATGATTGGATGAATAAATGCTTTAAAGATTGATTGCATTGCATATGCATGGGGGCGATATATAAGGAGGAAGAATGACAACTCATATTGACTGCATAAACGAAAGATTGACTGTGTACCCATAGAATGACAAATTCCAACTGCAATCTGACTGTGCTGCACGATCTTTTTGACAGCTATTGTCTGCGAGCGATCGTGACTCCGCAGTTAAATGAATGTTCGCTGTGTACTCATAGCCATAGCAGATTCCAACTGTGACGATCTTACTGTGTACCCATAGAACGGTAGATTCAAACTGCAATGTTTTTTGCTGTGCTTTCACGATCCCTCCAACAGCTTTCTACAGAAGCGGTTGTGTTTCTGCAGCTACTGATAGCTTTTATCTGCACCCAATGAATGTAGTGGTAAAAGCCCACCAATGGAGTAAAAAGGTAGAGGAGGTTCTGGGGAACTACCTATTTGGAGAGCTAGTGGTCGGGAGTAGGATGAAACAAATGTTAAAAGAAACATTAAAATGGATGTTGCATGACATACTATGCATCCTTATTGAAAGGTGTCACATGTGAATATGATATGCGAATTGTGCAACTATACATGTCAGATCAAGTAATAAAGTGATAAGTAAGATCATCTCCATAGGGATAAGATTAGGTATAAAAATGGTCAAGTTATTATAATGAATTATGATTAATGCTATGGCAAAATGAAGATAAGTATGCAGTTGCAATTTACAGGAACAATAATGTGTGTGATATGTGTAACTGATAAATAATGGAAAATGCTATGACAAGTCAAGAGTGAAAATGCAACGATAATTATGAGAATAATTATGTGAATAATATGCGAACGAATAAATAAATAACTAAGACTGCTATGGCAAAGATGTTGCTGCAGCAGTTTGAAGGTCTATGATGTTGATTTGGAAGGTTGGATTACTAAGAATCTGCCCTTACTTTCAATAATGCCTCAGCATGATCATACTCAATCTACTACTCAGAAGAGACCTAAAGTGACCTTCTTCTTTCGAGACCAGATCTCAAGTTACTTGGCCTGTGTCTATAGGCCTTAGCATGCTACCCTGCAATGTTTTGTCTTCATTCTATACAAATGTTGCTCTATGTCTAGAGTCTGCTGCTAGTATTTGATTGAATACTCACTTGCATCGTTCAATTTCAGTCCAACGAATCCAACCTTTTTGAAATTAAATTCAGTTTAGGGGCATACTGCACACTTATCTATGTCTAGGGAATGTACGCATACAATTGGAAAATAAAAACAATTGAATGAAATAGTAGATTAATTCAAATCTATACTTCAGTCATTAAAGAAAATAAAGGTTTCATTAAGTAATCCTAACCTTATGAGATTAGCTTATAGGTAGACAATTAAAATTCAAAATCAAAATATCATTCAACATCGTTTCAAAAAATCAATTCATGAAGAGCAATCAAGAAATAATGAAAGAACTTCAGGAGGATAGCTTTCGCGTATCCAGCCTACACTACAACAACACGGTGTCCTGTGGTAGCTGAGAGGGACTACCTTCGTCTTCCTCTTCTAGTCACTGCTTAGTCGCGACCCACTATATTTGCCTAAGGATCTCTCCTCTTTTGTGTTCACCCCCTTTATGGTTTCCTCCTTGTTTTTTTTCGTTCCCCCTTTTAGGTTTCATCCTTTGGCTTTTTATAAGCTTTTTCCCTAGGGTAAATCCAATCAGCCCATGATTTTCTTCCCTCTTTTTTAGGTAGATTTTTTGGTACAAGTAGAGTTGGGCTAAAACTGTTATGCGTTAAGTATTGACTCGGTCTTCCTGGAATTGCCATGGCAATCGTGTTGGCAAACTGTCCAACCTTTTGCTACGACAAATCTTCATTTTTTTTATTTCTTTCTCTGCATCCTGCACTTGCCAATTACTACCAAACAAATCCTTCCCGCAAATAAGTAAAAGTAACATATAATAACATTTAAGGATAGTCTAATCTTCTTAATGTAATGCAATGAAAATTATGAATGGAATGTCCTAAAATGCAACTAAATTACTTGTCATCAAGGCATGAAATATAACTATTTGTAAATGCAACTAAATTTACTTGCCAATTTCTACAGGCAATTAGCTAGGTCTAAAGGCATGAAATATAACTCTTTTCAAGAGTTATCACACCTCCAAACCTGAGTTAGTGCTTGTCCTCAAGCAAAATATATGAATGCATGAATGTAAGAATTGCCATAGCAACATAATTACCTTTTGACTGTTAGACCATTTAAAGAGCATTTTGTACTTCAATTCTCAACAATCTTCTATGTCTAAAAATTTGATCAAGTTTCATAAGCTTATTTAGCAAAGGCAGTGCAAAAAATTTTGCCTTAAAAGAAAGAAAAATCCTAAGTACTAATGCAACTTTCACTATAGTAAGTATCTCCTAATTTTCTTACTTAATCTTTTAACCAACTCAATTTTATTTTATTTTTTTTCATTTGACCTTATACATACTCAAACACATACATATCTGTTTATTATGCCTATTTTTTACTAAGGGACTCAACTCGTCATATGCTTCTTTGACTCGATAATTAAAATGGAGCATACACTAAATTGTCGAATACTCAATCATGTCACGATTTGAATACTCACTCATGAAGCTAAGGCTTTTGACTAAAAAGATGGATGGAGCAAACAACTACCCCGTTAACTACTCAGCCTACTACTACAGCGGAGTGCCCCTATACTTATTATTATTTTACACACTCTTACTCAAACTTGCTTTTCTAATCAACAACATAATAAAGCAAACAAAATGTTACTAACTTACTCAGCAGTTCTAAGAATTGGAGTATTTATGACATGTTTTTAGATTTTTTCCCTTGAATTTTCTTAAATGTTGCCACTTTATTCATTGTTGAGTATTGCCATTGCACTTAATTTAGCTTCAAAAGTCTCTAAGTTTATCAAAAGAAACTTACTATAGATAAATTGTAATTGGAATTAGGACATCTTAATTTTAAGGGTTAATTTGCAAGCAAACTATCCTAAGCTAATGTCACATAATCCACTGTCATAACTTTCTAAGTTTATAGAAAAATTAAGTTCCTTATTGAACATCATAGACAAAAATACACTCATCATAGTTTAAACAAAATTGGAACTAAATGGTGGTACTTTAATTGCAGTGAGTGGTCTTTCGTGCACTCATCTTACAACGCATCAGCCTTTTAAGTAAATTGAATGGTACATCCTCCTCTTCATTATCAAATTTGGTGAGTTCATCAATAATCCAACCGGTCTCATGATCCTATTCAGTCATTGGTTCAATAGAAAGAGGTGGAATAGCCGCAGTGCTATCCACTGGTGGTGCAATTGAGGGATTTGCTTCCTCTTCGTCCACACGGTCAGTCTCAAAACTGACAGACTCTGTTTTCTCTAGTTCTTCCTCCGGTGCTTTGAGTGCATTCTCTTCATGTAACACCCCCTAACCCCAATCGTCATCGAAACAGGGTTACGAGGCATTACCGGACCTATCAGACAACTTACTAATAAATAGCAATTAAAATAACATTCATAGTATAATTTAAAAATTAAATCCCTATAATGGACTCTCGAAGCCCAAAACATGTATTAAAATAGAACCATACTTGTTCGAGTATTCTGAAATATTTTTTGATTTTTTTTTGAAAATTTTGACAGTATTTATGCTTATTTTTACAAAAAACCTCCTACAAATTTAAAACCAAAACAATCCAATACCAATGTTTCAAATAAAGATTTTATATATTTCATTCCATTTCAAGATTTTATACTAAGTCTACTAATTTATAACTTTAAACTTTATTATCATCCAAAAGATCATAACCATATACTTACAACCAAGATCATTTAGCATATATATGTACATATATGTATATGACTCGTGTACAATCACCTAGTAAATGCCACTTAAACAAAAGAAAGAAGTACATCACCAAAATTTTCTTGTTGGAGTCGAGATCTTTTTGGATGCTGAACTAGACCTTGAACTCTAATGACCTGCGCACGGAAACAACCGTACGCTGAGTATTTCATACTCAGTGGTATTACTATAAATTAAACTATTTAATAATAATAAAATTACAAACATCAACCATAAGCTTAATAAATCATTTAAACTAAATATACATATTTATATATCACTTCATAAATCTTAAATTCATATATATATTTTTTCACATACTAATTCAATTCATAATTTAACTCATACATTCTTTCTCGTACTTTTCAATAGTGCCAAATCAATCAATCTCATTTTCAAATTTTCATTTCAATTATTTACCCTATTAACAAGGCTTGGACTCTGACAGATACGCGAATTCCACCCAAACACACCAGAATATCCAACCTAAACACACCCGGAATAATATAAATTCTCCATAACACACCAGTATATCATATCCTCCCAAACTCGGAATACGCGTTTAATCGTCAACGATCTTTTCTTTTCCTTTAGGTGCCGATGCCTCGTTTTCCTTGTTAGCTACGAAAATAATAATTAATTTCACTATTAATTACAGCATTAAATCATAATAATAATAATTAAATTTTATTAAATTCTTACTTATTCCCAATTTAATTCTAACTAAGCTCACTTACTTTTCTAGCTTATTTCATACTTCTTTTCTACTTAATTTCTTGCCATATTTAACTCAACTATTCAATATTCATAATTAAACTCTAATTTAAGACTTCGTATAACTTAATCCCAACTATGTAAAACTTATAACCTATTTTACAATTTAATCCTTTTATCAATTCTAACTAGAAATTCTATCAACTAAACCCTTAATTTAACAACTTGTTCAACATGAATCATGTTTAAAAACCTATGAATTCTCAAAATATCAACTTAGTTTCATCAAAACCTTATTCCAAGGCTTCTAAAATATCAAAATTAAGAGAAAAGGGCTAAATTTAGCTTACCAATTAAACTTGAAGCTTTAAAATCCCAATTTTCCCCTTTTCTTTTCTTTCCCTTTTTCTTCCCCTATTTTCGTCTCTTTCTCTGTTTCTTTTCTGTTCATCTTTTATTTATTTTTCTTTTATTTTACTTACTTTACTTTATTTCTTTTATTTTAACTAATAATAATAGTAATATATTAAAAAAATCTTTTACTTATTATTTAAGCATATATTTATTTTTATTACAAGTGTACCTATATAATTATTACTATTACACTTGTCTTTAATCTTTACCATACATTTATCATCTATTTAGTTCATTTAATATATAATAATATAATATAATTATTATAATATAATATAATATATTATATAATAAAATAATATATTAATATATTTAAAATATAAAAAAAATCTAAGATTTTTATCACTTATGCCGCCTCATTTCTTGTTAATGGCTTAATTGCCATTTTAATCCTTTTTATTTTCTATTAATCTATAATTCAACTTTTACCCCTAATTCAATTTAGTTTTTTTTAAATTTCTCTTAATTAAACTAAAGTCACCTAATTAAGCACTCAACTAAACTCATAATTACTTCTAATAATTATTTATGACTTAGTTTACTAAGATGGAGGCCCGATAATATACTTTTTCGATGCTCGTGAATTTTGGGTCGTTACATTTCTCCCCTTAATAAATTTCGTCCTCGAAATTTACCTGAGAAAAGATGCAAATATTGTGTTCTCATCGTCTCTTTCGGTTCCCAAGTCGCTTCTTCTACACTATGACTTCTCCATAAAACTTTTACTAAGGGAACCCATTTGTTTCTTAATTCTTTCACTTCTCGAGCTAGTATTTGAACTGGCTCTTCTTCAAAAGTCAAATCAAATCGAATTTCAACATCTTCAATGGGAATAACATGTGAAGGATCCGATCTATAAGGATCCGATCTATATCTCTGAAGCATCGAAACATGAAAAACATCGTGAATCTTTTGTAATTCCAGAGGTAAAGCCAATCGATAGACAACCGGTTCGATTCTTTCGACTATTTCATACGGCCCAACAAAACGTGGACTGAATTTACCTTTTCGGCCAAATCTCAAAATTTTCTACTAAGGCGATACTTTAAGGAACACTTTATCACTAACTGAATATTCAATGTCTCATTGTTTCAAATCTGCATAGGATTTCTGTCTGTCGGAGGTGGCTTTCAGTCTATTTTTAATCTTTTTAACTATTTCCTCTGTCTCTTGAATCAATTCTGGCCCTATTACTTTTCTTTCTTTCAATTCTGTTCAACATACCAGTGATCAACACCTTTGACCATATAGTGCTTCATACGGAGCCATCTGAATACTAGATTGAAAACTATTATTATAAACAAATTCAGCTAGTGGCAAATATCGTTCCCAACCTGACTCAAAGTCGATGATACAAGCTCTCAACATGTCTTCTAAAATCTGAATTACCTGCTCGGATTGTCCGTCAGTTTGTGGATGAAATGCAGTACTAAAATTGAGCCGAGTTCCCAACGACTCATGTAATTGCTTCCGAAATCTTGATGTAAATCGAGGGTCCTGATCTGAAATTATCGATACCGGAATACCATGTAATTTAACAATTTCTTAGATATAAACTTCGGCAAGCTTCTGTAGTGACCAGTCGGTTCTGACTGCTATAAAGTGAGCAGACTTGGTAAGCCTATCAACTATCACCCAAATAGCATTATTTTTGCTTGTTGACAACGGTAATCCCGTAACAAAGTCCATAGTAATGCAATCCCATTTCCACTCGGGGATACTAATAAACTGAAGTAAACCTATCGGTACCTGATGTTCTGCTTTTACTCGCTGACAAGTCAGACATTTACTGACATATTCAACTATATTTTTCTTCATTCCTGGCCACCAATACAGTTCTTGTAGATCATGATACATCTTCGTTCCATCAGGGTGCAAAGCAAAAGTACTATCATGTGCTTCTCGGAGAATCAACTCTTTAATTTCAGAAGTAGTTGGGATACAAATTCAATTCTAAAACCTCAAACAATCATGCTCGTCAATACTAAAATTTTCCATTGTACCATTCTGTACCATTTCTCTTTTCTTCATTATCTTCTCATCTTCCATCTGAGTTGATGCGATCCTGGTCGCATCATGTTACGACACAACTCGATGCTACCGAGATTGGCCCAAACTCGAGGGGCCCAAGTGTAAAATGAAGTTTTTAATTTCAGTTTTTCAATTTGGCTGCTGGAAAATAAGGACTTTGATTCATTAATTTTTAGTTATTTTAGTTTGTGTTTTTAATTATGTCATAGTTTGCACATCATTAATATGTGATCTGCATTTAATAAAGTCATGCATTATGTAACTTTCATGTTAGTTAAGTTTGCATCATTAAATTAAGTCAAGTTAGTTTAATTATGTAACTTTCATGTTAGTTAAATTTGCATTTCAAAACCATGCATTTAAGCATCTTAGTTTAATAAATGAGTTGCTGGACATTTATTCAACTCATCTTAGTTTTAATTAATAAGTGTTTTTGTTGAACTTTATTTAAGAAGTGTTGTTCTTAATTCATCTAGTTCCTAGGATTATTTATTGATGCATAAATTAAGTTCTTTTAATTATGCTTCTTTAATTAAACTAGTTGCTGGAATAATTATTGCATATATGTTTTAGTTCATTTATTTAAGTAAGTTTAATGTGTGTTATGATTAATAAGTGTTTTCATGTGTTTAATAAACTCATTTTAATGTGTTTATTGCAGGTGACTTTTCAGCTCATAGTTGTTACAATTCAAGGCTATTATACATTGAATTAAGTGGCTGTTCAAGTTCTTTTGAGTTACAATTAAAGGGGCTATTATAAAGGGAGCTTAAAAATCATTAAAGGAGTTTTTAAAGAGCATTTTATGCCCTTTAAAATTTGGCAGCAACTCTTCCACTTCCAGCCGTTTTTTGGAGCTTTCAAGAGAACGTAATCAAGCCTTTGAATGTCATTAAGGAGCTGGTTAAGAGATGGTGTCTATTCAACTAGCCAAGGACAACTCAAGAGTCATTTTCTAAGCCATTAAAGACATTCAAATCAGCTGAATTAAAGTGATTTTATGGAAGGAGTTATTTGGTTCAAAGAATAAGAAAAGACATCAGTTTTTATGGCACATTAAGTGGACGTTTTTGACCATTCGATTACCTTGTTTTAGCATTATAAATAGATGTAATCAGCCATAGAGAGGGAGACTTTTGCTGAATATAGATGAAATATTTGAATTGTGAGCTCTCCAAATCTCTTTGTTCTTACGGAATTGATTTGACTTATCAAGCATAGCTTGTGGCGTCTATCTTTTCTTTGTTTGCTGAACTTATCACCTTTGGTGTGGTGTTCAATATACCTTTGGTTCTTATCATAGTTGATAGTGGGTCAAGGTTCCTTGCTGTTTCTTTAAACCGAAAAAACACCTAAGAACCATTTTGAGACTCGGGTCAACAATTCATTATTGTTGGTTCATTCTCGGTCTTAGCTAAATTAATTTGTTATTGTTTCCTATTTATTTTGTTTATTACCTTTGTTTGAAGCCATTATCTCTATTTTGTTTCTTTTAAACCGAAACGATTCTATTCTACTCAATTCACGATCGGGCATCACTAACGACTCGAATCAATCACGAAATGAGTTCATATCAAATTGGTATCAGAGCTAGCGAATTTGGAGTAAGAATCAACGTTGTCGGCATTACGGTATAGTAGTTTCTTTGAAAAAAATTCAAAAAAAAATTGAAAAAAATTCAAAAAAAATTGAAAAAAAAATTTAAAAAAATTAGTTTCCATTCAAACTCAAAAGATTGGATATCAAGTTGAAAAAAGAAATCGTGAAAAAAAAATTGTGAAAAAAAAAAAAGAAAAGCTAGTTTTGAAATTTTGTTATTGTTTGCTGCCCCAAATTTTAGTCATTACTACCTTCTATTGTTTCGTCACACCCAACCTTTTCATGTCTTTGTTTCAAGCCTACCTTCCTTTGTCCTACAATATTCTTACCAAGCCCAAACATCAAGTTTGTAAGCCGACCCACAACAACTGCCTATTAAGTTTAAATAATTTCTAAGAACTTAGAGACGAGGAGTGAGTGGAAAGGGGCAAGAGAGTAGTGAGTTTATTCCAGAGAAAGAAAAAAAAAGAGCCAAGTGTGTGAGATTTCTTTGTGAGTGGATAGTGAGATTCTTTGTTGAGAGTTCTTAAAAAAAATGTCACGAAGTTTGGGAAAAAATTCAAACAAGGGAGTTGGATTCCGTCCTATAAGAATTGTTGGAGGAAGTGAGCCAGATTTTACACTCCAAGCCTTTACGCATGAAATGGGGCATCTATTTGATCGAAAACTCAAACCCATCAAGAAACGATTGGATCGTGTCGAAGAGCGGAGTCATCGAGCAAGAATCCAACGGGAGTAAATTTATCCAAATGAAAGGACGGAAATGAGATCATCAAGGAGATGAACATTCGACGAATATGTGAAAAGAGACTCTTATCAAGATTCCTATTCTTCAAGGAATTTAGGCCGAAATAAATCCAGCTACGAGTTTAAAGCGTATCAAGGTAACGAACGAGAAAGCACAAGTCATTCTTCGTATGCATCAAAGTATTCATCTACGGAAAAATCCTTATGAAGAAGTGAATGTGTTTCGTATAAGAACTCACCCATAGAGGTTTATTCACGAAGAGTTGATCGTGACTCTTATGAAGATTCTTCCACTTCTTTCCAACGAAAAGTCTATTGTTCTGATTCTTTTGTATTATCTCCATTTTGTAATAAAGTTGAGAGAAGAAAAAGAGAGACGAGAGAAAAAGAAACCGAAAAAGAAACGAAAATTGAAAAAGAGAAAAAGATTGGAGAAAGAAAAAAAAGAGTGCGAGAAACAAGTGTTGTTGAAAATGAAAGAGAATTGATGAGTGAAAGTGAGTTTTCAACAAACAAAGAGATTGTGGAAAAAGAAAGAGAAGTTGAAGAAGAAACGAGTGGAAAAGATGAAAGTCAACAAGAAAAAGCGAGGAATGTTTTTACTAACCAATCTGCGAGTTGTCCTCGTATTGTTTCTTCTTTCCAGGTTTCTAGAGATTCAAATGACAAGTTTCAACTTAATTACCTTCCTGATGAGAGACGATTCCATTTGATCCAAAAAGGTAAGGTTCAAGCGCTAAAAGGTAAGCAAGGTAAGGAGTTTTTAGCCAATGAATCATGGCAATCAGGTTTGAAAGTTGTCGATAAAATTTTCGGTAACTTAGTTTTTAAAAGATCTCCTTATTTTGATTTGGTTAATTGTTATTCGCTATTTGTGGTTGATAAATTCGTTTTAAGTGGAGGCATGAAGAGTTGTTCACTCAATAAGTTTTGTGTTGAAAAATCTTTTGATGTTGTTCGATTAAATCCACAAATACAAAATCTGATCATGTTTGATAAAGAGTTTTCATGTGAAACGCTCAATCTGTTTGATCGTGATGGTAATGAAAATTTTTTAACTCTTAGTGTGAAATCTTCATATATTTGCATGAGATTTGATTGTTTGAATTTATTTTTGCCTACATCCTCTTTATTTGGCATGTGTGATGTCTTGGTGAAAGTGAAGTTTTTGTTGCGTTACGAAACGACTGATCAAAACCATGTTTTTAAACCTGGAGCCTGTATTCCTAAGTTGACGTCAAGTGAAGGTGAGTATCAAAATTGTATTTTGAATCAATGTGTTGACCCCTTCTATTTGCTTTAAGTTTTATATTTATTTAGTTCGAAAACCAAACATGTGAATTTCGTTGGCTTGCCAAGTCAAAATCAAATTTTTGATTCTGGAGGTATTTGTATATTGTTGCTTAATGGATTCGAACATGTGTTGAATGATTATAACTTTAATGTGCTTCAAGTTCTTCATAAGTTACTAGCCACGAATTTTTCTGGACGAATTGAAATGGTGAACAAAAACTTTGTCTTTGATCACGGTGAATGCTGTTCCATATCATTGTTCAAGGGATTTGGACCATGGAATTCTAATTTTCGAAACTATAATCTTCAAATACCTTGTGAATCAGGTTTGTTTCCATCGAAGAAAAAGGTAAAACCAATTTCTGTTTTTGATCCCGGTATTGATTCATGTGTTGTTCTTTTAAGTTTATTTGTTCAAGCTGTGACTAAAACCTTGGAAAGTTCTTTTGTGTTTAACCTTCATTATGTCACTAATTTGTTTTCTTGTTTTGTAGGTGACAATGTTAGGTGGTACCCTCCTAAAGAGGAAGGGCATGCAAATGACCTTCTTTCTTGCCGAGCCATTTGTGGTTCTCAGAATTTTGAAAATAATTCTGTCCGGATCATGAACAAAGGGGGTCATAATCTTGAAAAATTTTTCTCGAGCAAGTGGCCCGATTTGAGGACAAATCGTTTTCAAGAGGGAGGGTATGATGCGATCCCGGTCGCATCATGTTACGACACAACTCGATGCTACCGAGATTGGCCCAAACTCGAGGGGCCCAAGTGTAAAATGAAGTTTTTAATTTCAGTTTTTCAATTTGGCTGCTGGAAAATAAGGACTTTGATTCATTAATTTTTAGTTATTTTAGTTTGTGTTTTTAATTATGTCATAGTTTGCACATCATTAATATGTGATCTGCATTTAATAAAGTCATGCCTTATGTAACTTTCATGTTAGTTAAGTTTACATCATTAAATTAAGTCAAGTTAGTTTAATTATGTAACTTTCATGTTAGTTAAATTTGCATTTCAAAACCATGCATTTAAGCATCTTAGTTTAATAAATGAGTTGCTGGACATTTATTCAACTCATCTTAGTTTTAATTAATAAGTGTTTTTGTTGAACTTTATTTAAGAAGTGTTGTTCTTAATTCATCTAGTTCCTAGGATTATTTATTGATGCATAAATTAAGTTCTTTTAATTATGCTTCTTTAATTAAACTAGTTGCTGGAATAATTATTGCATATATGTTTTAGTTCATTTATTTAAGTAAGTTTAATGTGTGTTATGATTAATAAGTGTTTTCATGTGTTTAATAAACTCATTTTAATGTGTTTATTGCAGGTGACTTTTCAGCTCATAGTTGTTACATTTCAAGGCTTTATACATTGAATTAAGAAGCTGTTCAACTTCTTTTGAGTTACAATTAAAGGGGCTGTTATAAAGAGAGCTTAAAAATCATTAAAGGAGTTTTTAAAGAGCATTTTATGCCCTTTAAAATTCGGCAGCAACTCTTCCACTTCCAGCCGTTTTTTGGAGCTTTCAAGAGAAATTAATCAAGCCTTTGAATGTCATTAAGGAGCTGGTTAAGAGATGGTGTCTATTCAACTAGCCAAGGACAACTCAAGAGTCATTTTCTAAGCCATTAAAGACATTCAAATCAGCTGAATTAAAGTGATTTTATGGAAGGAGTTATTTGGTTTAAAGAATAAGAAAAGACATCAGTTTTTATGGCACATTAAGTGGATGTTTTTGACCATTCGATTACCTTGTTTTAGCATTATAAATAGATGTAATCAGCCATAGAGAGGGAGACTTTTGCTGAATATAGATGAAATATTTGAATTGTGAGCTATCCAATTCTCTTTGTTCTTACGGAATTGATTTGACTTATCAAGCATAGCTTGTGGCGTCTATCTTTTCTTTGTTTGCTGAACTTATCACCTTTGGTGTGGTGTTCAATATCCCTTTGGTTCCTATCATAGTTGATAGTGGGTCAAGGTTCCTTGCTGTTTCTTTAAACCGAAAAAAAACCTAAGAACCATTTTGAGACTCGGGTCAACAATTCATTATTGTTGGTTCATTCTCGGTCTTAGCCAAATTAATTTGTTATTGTTTCCTATTTATTTTGTTTATTACCTTTGTTTGAAGCCATTATCTCTATTTTGTTTCTTTTAAACCGAAACGATTCTATTCTACTCAATTCACGATCGAGCATCACTAACGACTCGAATCAATCACGAAACGAGTTCATATCATGAGCTGCTCTAATTTGATCAAACATCACTGGCTTAACTTTTAATTCAGCTAACAAACTTCCATCATCATTGATACTAAGCCGAGCAAACATTGTCCGTAATTCAACCGCTACTTTTCTGCTCAATGCATCTGCTACCACATTTGCCTTTCCTGGATGATAATCTATAATATAGTCATAATCTTTCAGAAGTTCTATCCATCATCTCTGTCTCAGATTCAACTCCTTTTGTGATAGAAGATATTTAAGACTTTTATGATCAGTGTAAATATAACATTTCTCACCATACAGGTAATGTCTCCAAATCTTCAATGCAAAGATTACAGCAGCTAACTCTAAATTGTGTGTCGGGTAGTTGCATTCATGTGGCTTCAACTGTCGAGATGCATAAGTTATTACTTCTCCGTCCTGCATCAATACACAACATAAACCATTCAAAGAAGCATTATTGTACACTATGAAATCTTTCCCCGATTCTGGTAAAGTTAGAACTGGTGCCTCTGTCAACATTTGTTCCAATGTCTCAAAACTTCTCTGACACTAATCATCCTAGATAAATGAAACATTTTTTTTAGCAGTTTAGTCCTTGGTAATGCTATCTTCGAAAATCCATTAATGAACCTTCGGTAGTACCTGGCTAAACCCAGAAAATTGCGGACCTCAGATACATCTTTGGTGCTTTCTATTGAACAATTGCCTCGATTTTCTTCAGATCAACTCTAATCCCATCAACAGATACAACATGTCCCAAGAATACTACCTTTGATAACCAGAATTCACATTTACTCAGTTTCCCGTACAATTGTTTTTCCCGTAAAATTTGTAGCACTGTTCTGAAATGCTGATCATGTTCTGACTCTGATTTCGAATAAACCAGTATATCATCAATAAAAACCACCAGAAACTGTCTAAATATGGCTAAAAATTACGGTTCATCAAATCCATGAAAGCAGCTGGAGCATTAGTCAACCCGAATGGCATCACCAAAAATTCATAATGACTATATCGAGTACGAAATGCAGTCTTCGGAACATCACTTTCTTTTACTTTCAGCTGATAATACCCAGATCTCAAGTCAATCTTCGAAAATACCGAAGCTCCTTTTAACTGATCAAATAAATCATCTATACGAGGCAACGGATACCGATTCTTGATTGTCACTTTGTTCAACTGCAGGTAATCAATACAAAGCTGCATTGATCCATCTTTCTTTTTAACAAATAACACTGGAGCTCCCCAAGGTGAAATGTTCAGTCTAATAAATCCACGATCTAGTAAGTCCTGTAACTGCACCTTCAACTCTTTTAATTCAGTGGACGACATTCGGTACGGAGGTATAGAGATTGATGTTGTACCCGGACACACTTCTATAGCAAATTCAACCTCTCTATTAGGTGGTATGCCTGGTAGTTCTTCAGGGAATACATCTGGAAACGCACATACAGTTCTGATCTGACTACACTGACTTCCAACTGAATCAAAATTAATAACATATGCCAAATATGCTGAACAACCCTGCTGAAGTAATTTATTAGCTTTCATCGCTGAAATGATACGTGTCGGGCCACTGGTATGGATGCCATTCACTTCAATTCTGTCTCCATCCTCTGTCTGAATACTGAACCTCTTTTTGTAACAATCCAAAATTACCCCGTATTCAGATAACCAATCCATACCCAATATTATATCAAAATCACTGAAAGGCATAATCTGCAAGTCAACGGAAAACATTTTATCATGTATCATCAACGGGCATCTCCGACATACTCTATCTACAGATACAATTTGTCCCAAAGGGCTAGACACTTCTATTAAAACTCTAGACATTTCAAATTTTAACCTTTCCGACTCAACCAGTTTTGAATTAATATATGAATGCGATGACCTTGGATCAATTAAATCATAAACAGGCTCAAAATGCAATAAGAATATACATGTCACAACATTGTGGGCATCACCTTCTTCCCGAGTCCGAACTACATGGCATCACCTTCTTCCCGAGTTCGAACTACATAGGCCCTGGCTAGTGCTCTTGCCTCTGACTGTTGTGTAACTACGTCACTACTCCTACGAACACCTCCACCTCTGGATACCGAACTACCTCTACCTGACCCTCTACCTCTAGTAGTAGGCACTGATCTCTGAGATGCTGTAGGTATAACACCTTCAATTTTTGAACAATCTCGGATGAAATGATCTGTAAACCCGCATTGAAAACACTGTCGAGTTATCTTCCAACATTCACCAAAGTGCTTTTTTCCACAGTGTTCACAGTCGGGGATATCAATATTTTGTGAAGGTCCTTTTACACTACCGGTAGAAACAGCAATCTGTTTACCCCAATTTTTATCACCTCGATCCGATCTGAAACTTGACCTCCAACTGCCTCCGAATTCTCGAGATCTTTTCAGTAGAGGATTTGAAATAGTAATGGCAACTCGTTTCCTTGTCGATCTAGCTATCTCAGGCTTTTTATCTAAACCCAAAACCTGCTCTACCATCTTAGCTCTCTTAATCAAATCCACAAATTCAGTAATTCGATGTGACACCAATTGTACTTTGATCTCATCTCTCAATCCCCGAAGAAACCTTTTACAACTATCAGCCTTTGTTGGTATGAGCTAGAACGCATATCAGCTGAGTCTAGAAAATTCACGTTCATAATCTACAAGTGACAAATTACCTTGTGTCAACATAAAAAATTCCTGCCTCTTATCTTCGATATACAGCTCCCCAACATATTTCTTTTGAAATTCTTTCTGGAATAAGTCCCATGTCTCCTGTTCTATAGGCAGATGTCGTATTACAGATTCCCACCATAAATATGCTTCCCCTTATAGCAACGATATAACACAAATTAAACACTCCCGGGGGGTACAGTCCAATTGCTGCAGAATTCTTTTAGATGACTCAATCTAATTTTCAGCTGCGGATGGATCGACTCCTTTAAGACCCATAAATTCAGTAGCACCATGTTTCTGTAATTCTTTGATTGGGGCCCATCTAGTAGAAGGAGTAGGTATCGTTGCAGGTACAGTGCCCGCTACTCGTTGCAAAGCATCGACTATAATTCTCAGTAAATGGGATTCATCTCTGTCTCTAACATTTTCCCGTTCTAAATTAAGAGGTTGGTTGCCTAATAGATTTACACTCGGTGTAGCTGATTCTGTTTCATCTAATTCTCTATCTCTGGTATACATTTCTTCATCAGTACTATTTATTCTTTCATCAGACATCTTTAATCTATAAAACAAAAACAAACAAATAGGTCAGCATCCAAAAATTCCCGACTCACTTTTAACTCAAAAGTGGCATGTACTACTAGACTCATTTTCGAGCTCGATTTAACCTGAGAATCAATTAAACCTGCTAGCTCTGATACCAACAATTGTAACACCCCTAACCCCAACTGTCGCCGAAACAAGGTTATGACGCATTACCAGACCTATCAGACAACTTACTAATAAATCACAATTAAAATAACATTCATAGTATAATTTAATAATTAATTCCCTATAATGGACTCTCGAAGCCCAAAACATGTATTAAAATAGAACCATACTTGTTCGAGTATTCTGAAATTTTTGATTTTTTTTTGAAAAATTTTGACAGTATTTTTGCTTATTTTTACATGAAACCCCTTGCAAATTTAAAACCAAAACAAACCAATACCAATGTTTCACATAAAGATTTTATATATTTCATTCCATTTCAAGATTTAATACTAAGTCTACTAATTTATAATTTTAAACTTTATTATCATCCAAAAGATCATAACCATATACTTACAACCAAGATCATTTAGCATATATATGTACATATATGTATATGACTCGTGTACAATCACCTAGTACATGCCACTTAAACAAAAGAAAGAAGTACATCACCAAAATTTTCTTGTTGGAGTCGAGATCTTTTTGGATGCTGAACTGGACCTTGAACTCTAATGACCTGCGCAAGGAAACAACCGTACGCTGAGTATTTCATACTCAGTTGTATTACTATAAATTAAACTATTTAATAAAAATAAAATTACAAACATCAATCATAAGCTTTATAAATCAGTTAAACTAAATATACATATTTATATATCACTTCATAAATATTAAATTCATATATATATATATATATATATATATTTTCACATACTAATTCAATTCATAATTTAACTCATACATTCTTTCTCGTACTTTTCAATAGTGCCAAATCAATCAATCTTATTTTCAAATTTTCATTTCAATTATTTACCCTATTAACAAGGCTCAGACTCTGAAAGATACACGAATTCCGCCCAAACACACCAGAATATCCAACCTAAACACACTTGGAATAATATTAATCCTCCATAACAAACCAGTATATCATATCCTCCCAAACACACCAATAAGGCATTAAATGCCTCTTTGGATAAACCGAAGCATATAATAACATAATCATCTTCTCGGTCGAACTACAAATCTCCTCATCACATCACAAATCCTATGGCATGCCAATTGTATCCAATCTAGTCCGATAAGTTAATAGGGTAATATTTTACTTTTCAAATATTCAATCAATTCAAAACATCTATTATTTCAATTCACACTTATTCTTACTAATTTCAAATGTTATTACTTACCTTACCTTAAATGTCCCATGAATACAATTTCAATATAGCATTTATTAAATAGATTAAGTTATAGTAATACAAACCCAGAATACGCGTTTAATCCTAAACGATCTTTTCTTTTTCTTTGGGTGCCGATGCCTTGTTTTCCTTGTTAGCTACGAAAATAATAATTAATTTCACTATTAATTACAGCATTAAATCATAATAATAATAATAATTAAATTTTATTAAATTCTTACTTATTCCCAATTTAATTCTAACTAAGCTCACTTACTTTTCTAGCTTATTTCATACTTCTTTTCTACTTAATTTCTTGCCATATTTAACTCAACTATTCAATATTCATAATTAAACCCTAATTTAAGACTTCGTATAACTTAATCCCAACTATGTAAAACTTATAACCTATTTTACAATTTAATCATTTTATCAATTCTAACTAGAAATTCTATCAACTAAACCCTTAATTTAACAACTTGTTCAACATGAATCATGTTTAAAAACCTATAAATTCTCAAAATATCAACTTAGTTTCATCAAAACTTTATTCCAAGGCTTCTAAAACATCAAAATTAAGAGAAAAGGGCTAAATTTAGCTTACCAATTAAACTTGAAGCTTTAAAATCCCAATTTTCCCCTTTTCTTTTCTTTCCTTTTTCTTCCCCTATTTTCGTCTCTTTCTCTGTTTCTTTTCTGTTCTTCTTTTATTTCTTTTTCTTTTATTTTACTTTACTTTATTTCTTTTATTTTAACTAATAATATTAGTAATATATTAAAAAAATCTTTTACTTATTATTTAAGCATATATTTATTTTTATTACAAGTGTACCTATATAATTATTACTATTACACTTGTCTTTAATCTTTACCATACATTTATCATCTATTTAGTTCATTTAATATATAATAATATAATATAATTATTATAATATAATATATTATATTATATAATAAAATAATATATTAATATATTTAAAACATAAAAAAAATCTAAGATTTTTATCACTTATGCCGCCTCATTTCTTGTTAATGGCTTAATTGCCATTTTAATCCTTTTTATTTTCTATTCATCTATAATTCAACTTTTACCCCTAATTCAATTTAGTCTTTTTTTATTTCTCTTAATTAAACTAAAGTCAACTAATTAAGCACTCAAATAAACTCATAATTACTTCTAATAATTATTTATGACTCGGTTTACTAAGACGGAGGCCCAATAATATACTTTTTCGATGCTCGTGAATTTTGGGTCATTACACTTCATTTGCAGGATTCGTCTCAATGGTCTCTGCGTCACTAACCGCTTCCCCTCTTGCAGTTTATTAAACAAAGAAAATGAAATAACTAGGAGAAATTTAAATTGACAAAATGAAATAAAAATAAAAATAATTTTCAAAATGTTGAAGTTAAACATCTCAAAGATAAATGAACTATTTATCTCGCTCTACATGAGCACCCTAGTAGTGCTTTAATCGTTGTCCATTAACTTTAAATGTGCCCCTCATTTTCATGTCCTTGACATCAATAGCTCCATGCGGATATACATGAGCTACCAAGCATTGTTCATCAAAATTGAAAGGCCTATTTTGCTCCAGCAAAGTGCACGAGGGCCTCTGATCAAATGAATCTTCATCATTATCATAATTACTGTGGCAAAATCTCGTGAACTCTTCCTCCACTGCTATCTCTATCAAGTTAACGATACGTCATTCTTCATTCTCATCAACACATTTCTACAGGCAATTAGCTACAGTGTCGTGACAACAACATTGAAGGAGATAAATTATTGTAATTCGAGCAACAGATACATAGTATCTAAATGTTGGAATTTCAATGAAGGAAAGAAGGCAACATTAGCTGAGGGAATGCAACATTTACTGGAACTACATAAGCATAGGAAACACTAAAATATACTTATACTACAAATCTTTCACTTTTGAGTATGGTAGAATATGTTTTACGTTACAAATCGAAGCTTGGTATGGTAGAATATTATTTATACTTTTAAGAAATCAATTAAAGTATTTGAATTTCAGTGACCAATTAAAGTTTACTTCATAGTTTGGTGATGCTTGGTACCTCCAATTCTTATAAAAATATAAAGTTAGATTAATTATTCTTTATAATATTAAAGGAATTTTTACATTCTATAAGTAATGTTTAAAATGATAAAATTTGTCTAATTTATATATTTTATTAAAAATGTGTAAATTTATAAATTCATTTAATAAAATATTCAAATGTATGTTTTGATCATTTATCCTCACTCTCGATATACTATATCAAATGCAATGGATGCTTTGTGTGCTATAGGAGATGAAATTCCAAATAAAGATTAACTATACTATTTTACCATCAAAGTGTTCCATATGCCTGTGAAACAATAGTTGTTTTTGAACTTAGATCCAGATGTTAGGGTTTGGTGGCTTCGTCGTGAGTATGCTGAACAACATCCAATTGCATCATTTTCATCCCTTGTAGAATCATCCTCATTTCCCTTCCAACCATTCCATCAACCATGTAACACTCCTAAACCATATCCGACGTCGAATTAAGGTTACGGAGTATTATAAAATAACTATACATTTAACATTAAATAGAAACAATTATTCAAGTATAATGTCAATAATAAAAAACACATTCAATTTATAATAAATAATGGACTTATGGGTCATAAACGTGTCTACGGCCCCTAAAAGTAGTTTGGGAACATTCCGGAATCAATTCGAAACAAATTAGAAATATTAGGAAAAGGTTGAAAATTTTGGAAATAGAAGTCACACGATCGTGTGGCCAGGACGTGTCATATAGCCCAGACCGTGTGGGCATTCAAATTCTGGACACACAGCCGTGTCCTAGCTTGTGTGTCCGCCCCTATATATATTTGAATTAAGGCCACACAATTGTGTCACAGGCCGTGTGCCAAACCATGTGTGTAATCGAAGTTGGGTCACACGGTCGTGTCCCAAACCATGTGACAAACTGTTATAGAACACACGATTGTGTCGTGAGCCATGTTCCAGACCATGTGAAACCTACGTCTAAAAACATTAGGACACACGGTCGTGTCACACACGGCCATGTGACAGCCCGTGTCTCAGGCCATGTGCACCAAAGTTTTCTTCTAAAACAAGGCATATTTTAAACCTATCTTGGGTATCAATTCAAGCCTAAAACCACCATTCAAACACTACCAAAAACACCTTCAAACAAGTCAAAGCATGCCAATTATCTACAACTTATGTGCCTAACCAATGTACCCTCATTGACACCACAATTTAATAATCATATAATTTGCATTCAAACTATCAAACCACACATTTCAATTTTTTAAAACATCAAGAATAATTACTCTAATCTACTACATTATACCATACATAAACCTAAACCAAAACAAATTATAACATACACTTCCCAAAATGATCAAATTCATATAACACATACCAACATCATAAACACAAGAATTTGCAACTAATGCAAAAACAACCATGTTTCATGTCAAAATATTATATATACATATTCTTCACAAGGAACTAACTATACACAAAATGACCATTTCTAGAAATTTACATCCTAATTACATACATAATTTATGAGACCAACCAAAAAGCAAAATACCATCAACTACAAGAATATCCTAGATATATGCCAAAACCCAAAAAGAGATATTCACCACACAAGAAGTCGAGATTTGTAGTTGGACACTAAGTCAATACGTAAACTGATTTGTTTTATACCTAACCTGTGAACAGTAACAATTTAAATATTAAGTTAGATTCAATAGCAATTCAATAACTTGGGTACTTAATTCTAATATATGTCAATGATGCCTAAAATCAAAAGAGCTTCACAAGTCTATTCTTTAAGTCACTAATGATGGATACTTTCCATTTTAATACCAAACATCTCAAACTGATTACATAATATTCTTAATAACGTACCACTTTAGCACATCGTGCTTGACGAATAATTTTGTAATAACAATATGTGGCCAACACTGGTCGGTAGAATCGATAAGTATATGTGCCCTGCACTGGTCGGTAAAATCGAGAATAGTATGTTTGCCCAGCATTGGTCGGTTTATCCGACGGATATAGGTGTGCCCAGCACTGGTCAGTGAATTTGACAAATATATGTGTGCCCAGCACTAGTCGGTGAATCCGACAATATTCAATATAAAAAACATAATTCACAATCCATCACTCCATAATTCAGTTCTTGCATTAATCACCAAAGTTTAATTCTATGAACTATTCTATAGAAGTATATATTATTTCCATACTTTTTCATTCAAGCTATTAACCATTCACACATTTAGTAATTAATAACAATAATTAGGGAAATCTATGTAGTTCAAATTTAAGGAATACAACCTTACCGAGTTTTTACAACTACCAATATGCGATGATGCCTACTCGACAACCTTCCCTTTTCCCCATTTAACGACTGATGTACTTGTTTCTCGATCTAAATAAAACAATTTATCTCAAACTTTTACCTACTATATGATTTAATTCTTAAAACCGTAACTTCCAAAATTAAACAAAATTACTAATTTTTCATTCTAATCAAATATGTTAGGGTGTATTTACAGTCTCTAACCTTTAAAATTTTCATGAAATTTCATGCCAAAGTTTATGTTTTATCAATTTAATCCTCTTTACTACAATCTAACAAAATACATATAAAATCAATTATCCAAACTCACCACAAGTTTAAACCGAATCACTTAAAACCAAAGGATTCAATTTCAACCGTGGTAAATTTCTAAACATTTGATAATTTCACAATTTAGCCCCTAGATTAGCTAGATTACACTTCAACAATACCAAAAACATGAAAATTTCTAAAGAATAGATGAAAATTACATACCATGCACACCAATAACTTGACCAAAAGCTTCCCCATTATTCTCTATGGTGTTTTTCAATTCTAACCCCAAAATAAAGAAGAAGATGATAGTGGTTTTCTCATTTGCTTGTTTATTTTCATCATTTAATTACTAATTTACTATTTCACCCTTATTAGTATAACTTAGAAATTAACATAACATGGCCATAATTGTCCACTTACTAATTATATGGAATATTTACTCACTAGGTCTATTAATTTACATACTCTAACTAATTCACATTATTATAATAGAGACTGACTTTTGCATCTTTTGTAATTTAGCCTTTTTTTCAAAAATTAGCTATTTTAACCTTGAATATTGTAACCAAATTTTTATACGACATTCATAGTACCTAGAATTACTAAATAATCAATATATGTACTGACTCACTATCAGGAATTATGTTCCCGTAATCGTTACTCCTGACACCCTTGAAAACGGATTGTTATAATTCTCTCCCCCTAAAGAAATTTCATCCCTGAAATTTACCTAAAAAGAGGTAGGGATATTGGGATCTCATCATTTCTTCTGACACCCACGTCATTTTCTCAATACAATGACTACGCCACAAGACTTTCACTAGAGGAACACACTTATTTCGTAATTCCTTCACTTCCTGAGCTAAGATTTCAACTAGTTCTTTCTCGTAAGACAAGTTAGGCTAAATTTCTATGTTTTCTATCGAGATAATATGAGTCAGATCTGAATGATATCTCCTAAGCATTGATATATGAAAAACATCGTGCATTTTCTTCAATTCTGTAGGCAGTGCCAACCGATAAGCAACTGGTCTCACTCTTTCTATAATTTCATACGGATGATATGATCTCAGGTACCTTAATTGGGCCAAGTACGAGGCTACCATTTGGGCCTAGAAACTTGGGCTATGATGAGTGTAACATCCCAAAAATCAGGGATTAGTAGAATTGGGTTTGTAAATCGAGAGAGAGTGGTCATACCTTAATTTTTAAGATTATCTATGCATTTTTAGGAAATAAATGAGGTATTGGTTTGTAGGATAAGTGTTAGTAAAACATTCCGTGAAACCCAAGTTCAAATCCCTTCTCTCTCACCATTTTTATTATTTTGCAAATTTTACCTTAAACCCTAGTATGCGACATGCCTTGTTTTTAATGTGTGTACAACCCAAACCTTGTAACCCTAGGTATAAATGTTAATTTTTCATTAATAATCAGCCTTTAATCCTCCTCCTCATTGCCCTAGCCATTCATCTCCTTCTCTCCCTCTCTTTGATTTTATTTTTTTCTTTTCCTCTATTAATGTCGTCGTCCACACCTCCCATCTTACAATCTCTTTCTTTTTCTTTTTGCGTCAAGATTGTGCACCATCTTCTTTATTATATTACTACCATTTATCCTCATCTAAATCAGCCCCAAATCTGAAATCTTTAACCCCAAGATCGATCCCGAACATTTCCAAGAAAGTGTCATTGCCGTTTCTCTCAACTAGCTTGGGTAAGATCTCTTTTCTCTTCAATTTCTTGATTAATCTTGTCAATTAAAAACTAAAATTTCTAGATATGGAACTTGAGGGATTTTAAATGATTTAAAAGGTATTTTTCTATATTTTAATGAGACCTTAAACCATTTTAACATTTAATCCCAATTTTGGCCACCATAGGTGGTGGTGCGTGTGTCTATGTGCAAGAAAGGGGGTTGTTTTGTTGCTTTGATCTTACCCATATTTTTCCATCATTAAATTGTGTTCTTGAATCCTCCTAATCAACCTTTAATCATATGTTAATTAGGGGGAGACGTTCTTGATCAATTAGCCAACCGAATCCCACAAATCGTGAAACGTAAGTGCAGTTAAGGATAACTAGTTTCTTATTTCGACATAGTTGTTAGGTAAAGGTTATGAATTGATTAAATGAAGGAATTTAATCATTAATTAGCTACTGATTTTCTAGTATATTATTAAATTAGGTGCTGAGGTAAATGCCCCAAATCATCTGTAAAGGCGAAGAACGATTGTACGTACGGTTCGCATCGATATAGTGTAAGGAATCTAACTAGTTTGGATTCATAAAATAGTTATAATTTAAACGATTGGTTTGAACTCATAAATGGGTGTTTGGGGGCTAGTTTAATGGTAAATTTATTGAATTTATATTAAATTTTTGTTTAGGTTCATTTAAGGAATTATTAAGGAAAATTGGAAGACTGACTAATGTGCTGCGAGGAAGCGAAAAATAAGGTGTGGGTCCTAAACTCATAAAATTGTTTGAAAATGTTAAATATCATGTTATATTTTATAAATTAGCTTGCTGATTGGATTGGCTTAATAGCCAAATTACTGATTTTGTGAGTGGTCGAACCAGGTATGTTTTGAGCCTTAAAAGATTGACATGTTTGCAAAATTGCTAATTTGATAGTATGAATGTTTGATTGAGTTTGTAATTGCATATTTGAGTTATGAGATATGAGAATGTTTGACTGAATGATATAATGTGTTGAGATATTTAGCTTATGTATGATTTAAACGCATGAGATATTTGTTATATTGTGTAATGAAAAAGGTGCTATTTATGCACAATGAAAAACTATAAAGTATGTGAAGTTGAACGATATTGATTGATACCAATACAATGGTAATTTGAAAGTTTGGAACATTTTTTTCTATTTACTGAAAGTTTGAGATTATTGAGGACATGATGAGCATGTCAAATGAATATGAAAAGTATTGAGATATGATTATGTATGAGACTGTGTGACATATTGCATATGTATTGGGTTGGGATTTTGTGGTTGACGGAGGAGTTCTGTAGAGTACCGGTGGCATATTAATTCTTCATTATTCGTAGTCAGTGCACTGCACCTGGAGTACCGAGGGAAATAGTAATTTATCACATTTTTACTGGTAGCTTGTCTACATTTTTACTGGCAGAATTTTTTGCATATTGTTATTAGTGGTTTTAACCACAACAGGCTTAAACCCATAATGTTTTGGAGTTTGGATGACAGGTTCTATAGAACTCGTGGTGTGTAACGGATGGTATGGGTAGGAACCTTTTTGCATTGCATCATGTGCACGACATATTCGAATATTATTGATTTGTGATATATGTTGTATTGTGTTGTATAAAATGGTATCGAAATTAATGATTGTCACTTGAATGAATTATGACCTATGCTCATACATCGTTTGACATCAATTTGATAATGGCTATGTAATGATATGAAATTCCTATGATGGTTCTGTTTTCTTATGTTAAAGCTAATTTGTTTCACTATATTCGATATTTATGTTTTTTTTTAAATAATCGTCCGACTCATACTGAGCTTTTCATAAGCTCACACTCTAATAGTTTTTAACATTTTAGGTAAACCTTGAAATTAGGATCGGACTCGGCATTCGGAGAATCACCTAGGACCTCAGATTATTTTTCTTAATAAGTATTATTAAGTCTTTATTGATTTTGGTTTGTAATTTTTAATTATTTCTGGTCTATGGCTTGGTAACTTTCCTTTTGGGGATTCTTGCATGCATGGATTACTCAAGCATCATAACCGGGTAATGCATGATATCAAGCTTAAGTAAAATTTGATATTGTTCCCTAGTTTCCGCTGCATTGCAAAGGAACCGTTTTTAAAAAAGAAATCGATAAGGCAACTAAAAATGGTTTTTCCACTGCATTAGTTTAACATCGAGTTTTTTTAAAAAAAAGAATAGCGACAAGCAAACGATTTTTTTAAAACAACACTATCAACAAGAAAATGGATCCTAAGTATACAGGACCTAATGAATGAATGCTTTTAAGCTAACTCAAAGTACAACTACCGTTTTCTCTAAAATGAGTTTATTTAAGGTTTTCAGAAGTAACGTAAGTTAGCTTAGCCATTTCGGTGGCTAATGTAGCCTTCTCAATCTAGCCATAACATCTAGGCCAATTTTGGGATGTTACAATGAGAAACCTAAAGTGGTGTTTGTGGGCTTAAGGCCCAAAATCGGATATCTTAAATAATTTATTTTATTCCACAGCTTGTGTTTAATTAAGTTTATTTTTTACAACATTTTAATATGTCTTAATATCTTGTGTTATTACCTATTTAATATGTGTATTAATTAAGTCCTAGTTTATTACATCTTTTAAATGTGTCTTAAGCATGTTTAATGTGTCTTTGTTATTACACCTTTTAGATGTGTCTTAAGCATGTTTATGTCTTAAACGTGATAAATTCTATCCAAACAATTAGTACAACTTCATTATTATATTTAAGGTGTCCTAATGTTTGTTTAATTTATCCTAAGAGAGGATTAATGGCCATCCTATTTGATCTCCAAAGGGCTGCTCGTTTTTGACAAAATGAATCAAGTGTTTTCGGACCATGAGGCTGTTCAGTTTGCAAGAGCATCAATTGTGTTCACACTTAAAGTGGTTGATCATGTGGGCTTTGAAAGTGACTATTCAGTCAAAGAGTTACATCTTAATTACACCATTTAAGTTGGCAACTGAATTTTGACTTTTTCCATGCAACAAATGATTGTCACTGTCCACAAAAGGAGCAGAATGTGTTTGTTGGTGATTTCCTTAATCATCAAGCAAGCATGAATGAATTTATGAGACCCTTTTTGGTTGTTCAGTTGAAGAGAAAACATTATTGCATTTTAATTACTAAGTAAAGTTCTAGAACATCATTCATCTACTTGGTTTTTTTCTTATATATATTTTGATTAGCTCATTGTTGTAAGGTTAGACCATTTGATATAAACTTATTTGAGTTAAGCTCTTTCTTTTTTAAGAACTTTCGAACTTATCAAGAAATTTGTTCTTGTGGCGTTCAAACTGATATTATCACTTTGTTCACCATCCTAAAGTGTGGTAATCTTCCTTATCCATCCTTAAATTAATCCTTTATTTTTTTTATTTCCTTTATATTTTCACCATATTTTGAGAGAGAGTACCTATTTAGACGATAGGGCAAATTAAATCATGAACAACTCGTAACCGAGCTCGCATCAATACGGTCTAATAAAACGAGGACTCAATATCCATTTTTAACCAAGTCGTAAAATTTTCTTCCATGGGGATACTTTTACAAATATTTTATCACCTACAGCAAACTCGACGTTTCTTCATTTCAAATATGTGTACGATTTCTATCTATCGAAAACTATTTTCAATGTATCACGGATCATCCTAATCGTATCTTTTGTTTATTGAATCAATTACGGTCCAAAAAAAATTTTCTCACATAATTTTGCCTAGCAAACAGGTGTTCAACACCTATGACCATATAAAGCTTCGTACAGAGTTATTTGAATGCTCAATTGGAAACTATTATTGTACACAAATTCAGCCAAAGGTAAATAACATTCCCAACCTGATTCAAAATCAATTACACAAGCTTGAAACATATCTTTTAAAATCTAAATAACAAGCTCAGATTGTCCGTTCGTATGCAGGTGAAAGGCGGTGCTAAAATTAAATCTCGTACCTAGAGACTTGTGCAGTTGTTTCCAAAATCTCGAAGTGAATTGAGGATCCTGATAAGAGATAATTGACATAGGTACAAGAATCTCGAAGTGAACCGGGGATCCCAATCAGAGACAATTTCTCGAATGTAGACTTCAACTAACTTTTGAAGTGACCAAGCCATTCTAACTGCAATAAAATGGCCCGACTTTGTAGGTCGATCAACTATCACCAAAACAACATTTTTCTTGCTCAACGATACTAACAATCCCATTATGAAATCCATCATTATGGGTTCCCATTTCCACTCAGGAATCGAAAAATGCTAAAGTAATCTGGTGCGAACTTGATGTTTTGCCTTAGCTCGTTGACAAGTTAGGCATTTAGCCACAAATTCCACTATCTCCCTTTTCATTCCAAGCCACCAGTACAACTCTCGTAAGTTACGATACATTTTTGTTCCCCCCGAGTGAAAAGTAAAAGGGCTATCGTAAGCTTCACGAAGTAACAATTCTTTTAATTCAGCGACCTCAGGAATACGGATTCATTTACGAAATCTCAAACAATCACTATCATCAATGCTGAAACTTTCAATCAAGCCATTTTGAACCATTCCTCTTTTTGCCGCCAATTTGGTATCAACTAAATGTGCTTCTCTAATCTGATCAAGCAACATCGATTTGACATTCAACCCAGCCAATAAACTTCCGTCACTATTAATACTGAGTTGAGAAAACATTGCTCGCAACTCAACTGCGATCCTTTTACTCAACGTATCCACTACAATATTAGCTTTACCAGGTTGATAGTCGATAACGCAATCATAGTCTTTCAATAGCTTGACCTAATGACATCTTACATTCAACTTCTTGTGTCTCTATATTTAAACTTTTGTGATTGGTAAAAATGTGACATTTTTCACCGTACAAATACTGTCTCCAAATTTTTAGGGCAAAAACTACAGCAGCTAGCTCTAAATCGTACATCGGATAATTACATTCGTGCATTTTTAGCTGTCGGGATGCATACGCAATCACTTTCCCCTCCTGCATCAAGATGCAGCCTAAACCATTCAACGAGGCATTACTGTAAATCACGAAAACTTTTCTCGATTCCAGTAAAGTCAAAATTCGTGCTTTGGTCAACATCTGTTTTAGTTTCTCAAAACTTTATTAGAACTGCCCATTCTAAACAAACTAAACGTTCTGCTGCAATAGCTTTGTCATTGACAAAGCCATCTTTGAAAATCCGCTAACAAGTCTTCTATAGTAACCAGCTAAACCAAGGAAACTACAAACTTCAGAAACGTTCCTTGGTGCTTTTCACTGTAATATAGCCTCAATCTTTTTCGTATCAACATCAATCTCATTCACAGAAATGACATGCCCCAGAAATACAATTTTAGATAGCCAAAACTTGTATTTACTAAGTTTCTTGTAAAGTTGTTTCTCTCGCAAAATTTGTAAAACAGTTCTAAGATGCTGCTCGTGATTAATGTCAGATTGTGAATATTTTAGAATATCGTCAATGAATACCACTACAAATTGATCCATCTAACGTAAGAAAATATGATTCATTAGATCCATACATGTCGCAGGTGTAGTCGTTAAACCAAAAGGCATTACTAAAAATTCATAGTGGCCACAACACATATGGAATGTCATTTTCGATACATCACTATCTTTTACTTTTAAATGAGAGTAACATAATCGCAGATCAATCTTAGAAAAGGCTGTAGCTCATTCCAATTGATCGAATAAATCATCAATACGAGGTAGAGGGTATTGATTTTTAATCATCAACTTGTTCAACTACCGATAATCTATATAGAGTCGCATCGTACCATCCTTCTTTTTAACAAACAATATTGGAGTTCCCCAAGGTGATATACTAGGACGTATAAAGCCACGGTCCAGTAAATCTTGTAATTGAATTTTCAATTCCTTCAGTTCAGTCGGTGCCATACAATAATGGGACATCGACACAGGAGCTATACCAGGAAACACTTCAATTGCGAACTCAACCTCCCGATTAGGTGGTAACCCTAGTAATTCTTCAGGAAATACATCAAAAAATTCACAAATATTTTGAATATTGCCGATTTTACTATCTCTAGCCTTCAAGTTGATAACATAAGCTAGAAAGGCTTCACAAACTTGCTTCAATAATTTGTTAGCTCGAATCATCGAGATAATCTGAGTCAAACCACTCGTTTTAATACCATTCACTTCTATAATCTCATTATTCGGATCCTGAACTGAAAACTTTTTGTTTTGAAAGTCAAGAATCACTTTGTGCTCGGTTAACCAATTCATCCCCAATTAAATCAAAAACACCAAAAGGCATGATTAATAAATCTATTGGAAACCTCAAATTTTGAATTTTTAGTGGACATCATTTACACACTTGATCAACTAACACCATTTGACCCAATAGGCTCGATGTAGAAGTAGCTACTTTTAACAGCTCAGGTTTCATACTCCCAGACTTGACCAATTCAGTATTAATATACAAATGAGAGGAACCAGGGTCTGTCAAAGTATAAACAAGTGTAGAGAATAACAGAAAAATACCTACTATGACATGAGTAGCATCTCCCTCATCTTGTGTCTGTACAAAATAAGCACGAGTTGGCACTCCAGCGTCCAGTTGAGCAATTGTTTCACTCCCTTTTCTTGATCCAGCCCTCGAAACTGAACCACCCGGACTAGTTCATCGACTCCTAATTGCTGATGTAGCTCTATGTGTAACATCTGGTGTATCATTTTCATTCTGCAAATATTCACGAATGAAGTGTTCCAGTGATCCACATCGAAAACAACCTTTAGTTAATTCCCAACATTTTCCCTATAGATTTTTTTTGACAATGTTCACAACTCGGTGCTTTAGAGGTTTTATTCGGCCCTTTCACACTACCAACAAAAACTTTTGGTTAATGATCTCGCATTCTGTTTGATGTAGTTGATCTTGCAAGTGTTTTCCCATGCTCACAAGATTTTTTGGTTCGTTTTGGTATTGAATACGAACTAGAAGTCCTGAATCATTTCTTCATAACACGAAAAGGTTCAGATTTCTTTCTTAATCCCAAGGATTGTTCTACCATATTTGCCTATTTGGACATATCAACAAACTCTTTAATTTTCAATGTGACAAATTAAGTTCTGATTTCATCTCGCATTTCGAGTAGAAAACGTTTACAACTCCCTTCCTCAATAGGAACAAGATCTGCCGCATACTTGCTAAGTCGCATATATTCTTGTTCATAATCTACCATATATAGATCTGCTTGCTTTAACAAAAGAAATTCTTATTTTTTATCTTCTAAATATAGTTCCCCGACATATTTCTTCTAGAAACCCGACTAAAAGAATTTCAAATCAATAGATTTGGCAGGGATGTCACATGTAACAGTTTGCCACCAGGTATAAGCTTCTCTTTGTAATAATGAAACAACACAGATAACACTCTCACTAGAACTGCATTCTAATTGTTTACGAACTCAATTCGTTGATTCAAACCACATTTTACCACTGATGGATCAATCCCTTTTATTCTAGCAAATTCTGTCGCCCCATACCTTCTCAATTCTTTAATGGGAGCTCATCTAACTACAACTGTGGGTATCATCGAAGGAGTAGCTCTTGCCACTCTTTAAAGAGCTTCGGCTATAGTACGAAGTATATTTATATCACATTGTCCCTCATTAGTACCTCTATTAGCATTTGGCTATTAAGTATCATATGGTTGAACACTTGGTGTTACCGACTCAGTTCCAATTATATTGTCGGTGGAATTATCACTAATATAAACCTCTTATTCAACTTCGTTATTTGATTCTTCAGACATCTTTTATCTAGAAGATAGAAACATTTATAGTCAGCATCCAAATCCCTACTCAACTCATTACAACTTTGGTATGTACCTCTAGACTCAATTCCGAACTCGGTTTAGTCTGAGAATCGGTTAAACCTATAGCTTTGATACCACTAAATGTAACACTCCTAACCAGTCTCTATCACTAAATTAAGGTTACGAAGTATTACAGTATAAGTACACATTTAACATTAAATAGAAACAATTATTTAGGTATAATATCAATAATCAAAAACACATTCAATTTATAATAAATAATGCACTTATGGGTCTTAAACCGCATCTACAAGGCCATAAAAGTAGTTTGGGAACATTTCAAACTCAATTTGAAACAAATCAAAAAATTAGGAAAAAGTTAAAAATTTGGAAACAGAGGTCACACTACCGTGTGGCTAAGTCGAATGACATAGCCTTAGACTGTGTGGACATTCGAAGTCTGGACACATGATCGTATCCTAGCCTGTGTGTTCACCCGTGTATATATTCGAAATAAAGCCACATGGTTGTGTCACAGACCATGTGCCTAACCATACATGTAATCGATGTTGGGTCGCACGGCCATGTCGCGGGCCGTATGCCAGAATGTGTGAAACCTACACCTAAAAACATTAAGACACGCGACCATATGGATAAGCCGTGTGTGACACACGACCGTGTGGATAGGCCTGTGTGATTGCCAAAATTTGCTTTTAAAACAAGGCATATTTTACACCTATCTAGGGTATCAAGTTAAGACTAAAACCACCATTCAAACATTACCAAAAACACCTCCAAACAAGTCAAAACATGAAATTACCTACAACTTATGTGCCTAACCAATGTGACCTCATTGACACCAAAATTTAATCATCATATAATTTGCATTCAACCTATCAAACCATACATTTCAATTTTTTAAACATCAAAAATCATTAATCTAATCTACTACATTATACCATACATCAACCCAAACTAAAATAACTTATAACATACACTTCCCAAAATGAAAAAAATCCATATAACACATACCAACATTATAAACACAAGAATTTACAACTAATGCAAACATAACCATTTTCCATATCAAAATATCATATATTCATATTCTTCACAAGGAACTAACTATACACAAAATGACGATTTCTAAAAATTTACATCCTAGTTACATACACAATTTATGAGACCAACCAGAAAACAAAATACCATCAACTACAAAAATATCCTAGGTACATTCCAAAACCCAAAAAGAGATATTCACTACACAAGAAGTAAGGATTTCTTATTCGATATTGAGTCGATACTTAAATTGATTTGTGTCGTACCTAACCTATGAACAGTAACAATTTAAATACTGAGTAAGATTCAATAGCAATTAAATAACTTGAGTACTTAATTTTAATATATGTCAATGATGCCTAAAATCAACAAGAGCTTCACAAGTCTATTCTTTAAGTCACTAATGATGCATACTTTCCATTTTAATACCAAACATCTTGAACTGATTACACAGTGTTCTTAATAACGTACCACTTTAGCACCCCATGCTTGACAGATAATTTCGTGATAATGATATGCGCTTAGTGCTGGTCAGAAGAACCGACAAATATATGTGCCCTGCACTGGCCGATAAAACTGACAATTGTATCTGTGCCCAGCACTGGTCAATGAATCTGACAAATATATGTGTGGCCAGCACTGGTAGGTGAATCCGACAATATTCAATATAAACAACATAATTCACAATCAATCATTCCATAATTCAATTATTGCATTCATCACCAACGTTCAATTCTATGAACTATTCTATAGAAGTATATATTATTTCCATGCTTTTTCATTCAATCTATTAACCATTCACACATTTAGTAATTAATAACAATAATTAGAGAGATTAATGTAGTTCGAATTTAAGGAATACAAACTTATTAAGCTTCTACAGCTATCGATATGTGACGATGCCTACTCGACAACCTTCCCTTTTCCCTGTTTAATGACCAACATACTTGTTTCTTGATCTAAATAAAACAATTTAATTCAATTATATCTTATATACAAACTAATTTATTTGAAATTTTTGCAATTGACTCCTCATTACTATTTACACATTTATCTCAAACTTTTACCTACTATACGATTTAATTCTTAAAACCATAACTTCCAAAATTAAACAAAATTAATAAGTTTTCATTCCAGCCGAATCACTTAAAACTAAAGTATTCAATTTCAACCATGGTAAATTTATAACATTTGATAATTTAACAATTTAGCCCCTAAGTTAGCTAGATTACACTTCAACAATACCAAAAACATGAAAATTTCTAAAGAATAGATGAAATTTGCATACCATGCACACCAAGAACTTGACCAAAAGCTTTCCCACTATTTTCTATGGTGCTTCTTGGTTCTAACCCCAAAATAAAGAAGAAGATGATAGTGGTTTTCTCATTTGATTGTTTATTTTCATCATTTAATTACTAATTTACTATTTCACCCTCATTAGTATAACTTAGAAATTAACATAACATGGCCATAATTGTCCACTTACTAATTATATGGAATATTTACTCACTAGGTCTATTAATTTACATACTCTAACTAATTCACATTATTATAATAGAGACTAACTTTTGCATCTTTCGCAATTTAACCTTTTTTCAAAAATCAGCTATTTTAACCTTGAAATATTGTAACCAAACTTTTATATGACATTCATAGTACCTACAATTACTAAATAATGAATATATGTACTAATTCACTAGTCGAAATTGTGGTCCCTTAATCTTTACTCTTCACAGCCCTGAAAATGGATCGTTAGAAACCACCTCCACCATAAGTTATTACTATGCTACTTTTTTATGTCTAAAACTAATGTATGATACATTTTTATGTTTGGTATTTTTATGCCATGCTTTTATTCAAGTTTCTTTGTGTTGTATAGAATGTTATAAAATATTAATTTATTTTCATTTGATACTTTTTTAGGTTATGGATGAATTTAACAATTTGTATAAGAATTCTGATATGAATTATGATACAGAGTGATTTTAATGATTAGGGAAAACTGTTAGTCGAATTTTTACCGATATGTTGCATATATTTGCTCGAATGGGAATAGACACGATTAAACCCACTGAAGGTCAATTCAAGGAAGTACCAAATCATATTCAACATGACACAAGATATTGCCTCACTTTAAATTAGGGGTGAGCAAAACTCAATTCGATTCGAAAAACTCGAAAAAAAATCTAATTTTTGAATTAAATAATTTCAGTTATTTGAACTAATCGTGTTTATTCGGATCAACTTGAATAAACAAATTAATTTTTTCGGTTTAACTCAAATATGAAATACACAATTAAAGTTATCCAAAAACTCGAATAAGAAAAAGCAAGACAATGTCGTTTTGATAAATGTTTACCTTTTCTTAATTTCAAAGTCAAAGCCATTAAGTTAAAAGGCAAAACTACGTCATTTTGATAAATGTTTACCCATCACCTTTACTTATGTAGTTAAATAATCTTATATTTTGTCTATTAGTTAAATAATCAATCCATGTAAATGCAACCTTAAGTATAAATAATATGATTCATTAACTCAACTCGACTTTACTCTAACTATTTCAACTCGAGTCAAAAAAATTGAAATTAAGTTCGGTTGCTAAAATAGGATTCGCCAACTCGACTAACTCTAAATTTTTTTACTCGATTTGACTCGACTTCATCGAATCCACACCCCTATTTGACTCGATTCTATTGGCCTCGATGTCTTTCACTCCGATTGGAGGCTTGGTCGCTCTCCACATTGCTGGCTTTATATAGATCATTGTCATGTTGCCATGGTCGACCTCTTTCTCTCCTTGGATTCGGAGGTGTTTGTTCTCGTTGAATTCTCTCTTCAATTTGATCCAAGCGCTCTTGGATTGATTCCTATTGTGGTTGTAGCAATCGGGTTGTTTCTCTAAGCATGGTTTGGAATTGCAAATCGGTCACTCCTCCTCCGGCTACATTCCTTATGGGATGCATGCCACCATCCTCGGCAGCGTTGGATGTGCCTTCACCCGCAACATTACGTTCAGGACTTCTTGACATTTTGATTGAGACCTCACTTCAAAACCTTACTTTATCTCTCACAAAGAAATAAAAGATGAACACTCTACTCGTGTTTTCGTTCAAATTTTGGCTTTTACCTCTTTGATTGAATCTCCACTCTTTGCCTTTTTCCTCTCACGTTTGTCTCTCAGAGTTCCTAGGGATTTCCTTACACCTATTAGCAAGCTTGTAGGTCGGCTTCAAAGGGCTAAAAACAAAGGTATGATGTTAGGTGAAAGGTAGGCTTGAAAGAAAATAAATTCAAGGAGTGTGGCTGAAATCGATTTTTTTTTAAGAAAGGATGAGAAAATCGGGAAATGAACTTTTCAGACTAGCTTTTCTTTTATTTGAAATACACAAAACCGAACTCCCACTTTTGCAATTTGCAATTTTGTATGCACAGCACTTCTTTTTTATATATACACGAATTTTTTTAATCAAATTCTTTTTTTATGCTTTTTCTTCAATCCAGGAGTATGAAAATGAAAAATACGTACTTAATTTAACTAGCTCTGATACCAAATGTTACAAACTCGCATTCGTTGTCAAAATTGAGTCATTTGTTGCTTGATCGATAAATTAAGTAACAAAAGTTTTCATTTTATAAAAGCAGTTTACAAAGGGTTGACAGTTTAAAACAAAGTAAATAATTGAATGATAGGTTGTTGGAAAATGGAATGAAGATTCAACAGCAAAGAAAGAACCTCTATTAGCAAATAGAGACCCAAATCTTATAATGCTATCAAGGGGAAGTGCGAATAGCTAGATAGGACCGTGACCCTCTATCTAGAAGGATAAGAACCAGTCGATATAGTTGGGTGAATGCCACACTCGAAGAGTGATAAGTTCGAAAAGGAAACAAGATTGACGCCACTAGCAAGCTAGATAAGTCAATTTGAATCACTAAGAATAATGAGAGTCACAAATATGTTATATTTCATAAAGGATCAAAAGTTCTTTTAACAAGCTACAAATGAGCTATTTATAGGCTACTAGAGATCCAACTGAATAGCCACAAAATGATTGCAAATTAATAAAACTAAAGCTGACTTAATTTCAGCTGAACAATTTCATTGAATGGCTTAATTGTCAACTTATCCATTGAAGTGCCCGAACAAACATGGATGATATGTCAATTGGTGTTCCCGAATAGCCTTTGAGAAAGACTTAGTAGCTAAGCTAAAGGAGCATTTAACTTGTTCGGTCAAAGGTATTTAATAGCTAGAATGAATGCTTTCTTGATGTGTCGAATGCATGAATAGCAAATGAATGTTCTTTGAGGTGCCGAACAGTCATGGGTGTGAACACTTGGATTTGAAAAGGTGTTTGGGTGTGAACACCAAGTTTTGAAAGGTTGGTTGATCAGCTCAAGAACAAGTTCAATGGTTGTGCAACCCTTCACGAATGGACCCCTAGGAGAATCTATTCATCAGTCTTAGAATGCATGAATCAATCGGGTGCATTGCTTCTCATTAAATAGCTTCGATGAATCTGGAAAATGCATGAATGTCCAGCCGCATATTAAACAATATGTTAAGATAAAATAAACACTTGGTTAAAAGCATCAATAAGACAAACTAAACACAAATTAAATGTGTAATAAATTAAGACACCATTAGGAAGTCTGACTTAAAACATGCATTGATGCTGCCCGAATTACGACACACTTAATAAACATAAGTCAAAGTAAAATACTAGGACAAATATTAATGCTGTACAATCTAAGACTTAATTAATAGACAAAACAAACAGACATGTAATAAAGCTGTAGGAAATTAAACATAGTTAATATAATTGAAATAGCTAAAACGTCTAAGTCTTAGCAGCTGAGTTAGCTAGCTAAGTCGAATTCGGCCTGAAGTAGATTATAAATGCCACTTGTTGAGCCATCCAACACATTATTGAAGAGTCCCGTTGTAGCTTCCTCCCAAACTCGTTCAACCAAAGACAAAATTAACTCTTTGAATCGCTTGGCTCGGGCTCGAGTGATCGATCCACTTCGTAGCTCGATTGGATCTCAAAAGGATTCAGTTGAATCCTTGGGCGAGTTCGTATCATCCTCCCATCTTCAAGGCGATTTGTCCCCAAATTGTTTCCTACATCAAAAGCAGACAAATCAGATACGTTAAAACTCGCACTTATATTGTATTAACCTGGTAGGTCCAATTAATAGGAGTTTTTATTGATTCGTTCCAACACTTGGAACGGGCCATCTCCTCTAGGATGTAACTTGGATCTTCTTTGCACAAGAAACCTCTCTTTGCATATATGAATCCAGACCCAGTCTCCAAGCTCAAAAATCACTCGCTTTCGTTCCTAGTTGGCTCTATGCACATACTCCTCAGTTTTTTTAATATTTTCCCTCACCTTTCGATGCAATTGCTTCACATATTTAGCTTTTCGCTTTCCATCTACATTCACAAGGTTGTTAGAAGACAAAAGAATCAAATCAAGAGGAGTTAATCGATTAAAATCGTATACAATTTCAAAGGGAGAGTGTTTTGTAGCTAAGTGAATTGATCAATTGTAAGCAAACTCAATGTGAGGTAGACACTCTTCCCATGACTTCAAATTCTTCTGAATGATGGCTCTAGTAGTATGGATAAGATTCAATTAACTATTTCAGTTTGGCCATCTGTTTGGGTGTGGCAGGTTGTGGAAATTAGAAACTTGGTGCCAAGCATTCCCCATAAAGTCCTCCAAAAGTGACTAAGAAATTTTGTGTCTCAGTCGGACACAATGGTTCTTCGCATGCCATGCAACTGAATTACTTCTTTGAAGAATAAGTTAGCTACATTTACAACATCATCAGTTTTATGGCAAGCAATGAAATGAGCCATCATAGAAAATCGATCAACTACAACAAAAATAGAATCTCTTCCGTTCCTACTCCTAGGAAGTCCTAACACAAAATCCATAGAAATGTCAGTCCAAGGAGTTTCAAGAATAGCTAAGGGTTTATACAAATTGTGCGGCTTGATGTGGGACATAGCCTTCCTACAGGCAATGCATCGCTTGCAAAGTCGTTCTACGTCTCGCTTCATCTTCGGCCAAAAGAAGTGTCCTTGTAGAGTGGCCAAGGTTTTGGTCACCCCAAAATGACCCATTAATCTGCCACTATGCGTCTCATTTACTACGATATCTCAGACGGATCCTTAAGGAATGCATAGTTTTCCTTCTCAAAACAAGTAGCCTTCATGCCTATAGAATTTTTCAAAGGCTCCTTTCTCGCAAACTCTAAACACTTCACCAAAGTCAGCATCACTTTCATATAATTCCTTAAGATAACAACTATGTTATCTTTAACTTTCTTATATTTGATGACGTAGGGGAATGATTCAAGGTACTCGACCCACTTAGCATGTCTTTTATTCAACTTGTGTTGTCCCTTGAGGTGTTTCAGTGCTTCGAGGTCGGTATGAATCACGAACTCCTTGGGCCACAAATAGTTCTACCAAGTCTCTAAGGCCCGAATTAGAGCATACAACTTCTTGTTATATGTTGGGTAATTAAGAGCAGCGCCATTGAGCTTCACCCTAAAGTAGGCAATAGGACGTCTGTTTTGTGTTAGCACTGCTCCGATCCATATCCCTGAGGCATCACACTCTAACTCGAAAGTTTTATCAAAGTTAGGCAAAGATAGCAAAGGAGCATGGGTTAGACAATCCTTGATTTTCATAAAAGCACTTTCTTGCTCATCACCCCAATAAAAGTTAGAATTCTTACGAATTACCCCAGTCAAAGGAGCAGCCAATGTGCTAAACTTGGGCATGAACCTCCCATAGAAGCTGGCTAAACCATGGAAGCTCCTTACTTGATAAATACTCGTCGGTCGAGGCCAAACACGTATTGTTTTCACTTTATCTTGATCGACCTCAAGACCTTCAGAACTGACAACAAAACCTAAGAAAACAATCTTATTAGTACAAAAGGAACATTTCTTAAGATTTGCAAATAAAGTCTCTTTTCGCAAAACTTCCAAAACAGTTTTTAAATGTTTCACATGTTCTTCCAAAGATTTGCTATAAAATAGAATATCGTCAAAGTAAACTACACAAAATCTACCAATAAACGAATTAAGGATATGGTTCATGAGCCCTATAAAAGTACTCGGGGCGTTAGTTAGGCCAAATGGCATAACTAGCCGTTCGTACAATTCATGCTTGGTCTTGAATGCAATCTTCCATTCGTCTCCCTCACGCATTCGAATTTGATGGCTGCTGTAACACCCCAAACCCGGCCCAGACGTTATAGCCAGATCTAGCGATGTCACATGATAGGGTGTTTAAAAACCGTGTCATCGCATTAAAACCATTTCCATTGAATTTCTTATCTTAATATCTTATTAGTTCCAAAATTGTGTTGCTCATTTAATCGATAGTTTTAAAACGTTATTCATTTGCGGAAGCTTTTAAAACAGATTAAACAATCGTGCGTTTAGGAAAAACATTTGTTTCTTTTGAAAATCGAGGTTTCCTACTACTAGCAGTTGTTATCCATAAGGTAAAGATAATTAAAACCCAAAACCAAAGTCTGAAAGTCAAATTACAACCCAAAAACCTAGCCAGTAAAAATAGAATAGAAATAAAACCAATTATCGTAAATATAGGTTAAAAACCAGGAAAGTCAAAAACCGTGGTCACCGCCAAGTCCTCGGCCTCACCGATCCGTCTAGATCTGGGGATTACCTATGCACAGTTAAACAAAAAGGGTAAGTTTCCGAAAACTCAGTGCATAATCCCACAAAAAACAAACAATAGCAATTCACAATGCACAGTTAAAGTAGTCCTGGGCCTAAGCCCTTTTTCAGTATCAGTAACAGTTTGGGCCTTAGCCATCTTAGTACAGTATCAAATATGCAGTAGGGTCTTAGCCTATCACAGTACCAGTAGCAGTCATGCACTATTCAGTAACAAAGTCCTACCCAACTAGCCTCTACACACCATCTCTATCCCCACACTCCAGGTAGTACTGAATGCGGCACAAAACAGTAATTTGCAATACACTTCCTCCAAATATAATTGACCCAAACTTCACTTCCCGATTCGGAGGTAAACCCGATAGCTCCTCAAGAAAAACATCTGGAAAATCCCACACAGTTCTGATGTCCTTTACAGTAGAGTCCCTAGAAGCGGAAACACTTACGTAGGCCAAATACGCCTCACATCCCTTGCGAACCAGTTTCTCAGCTGCTAGTGCAAAGATCACGTTAGCCAAGTAATTTCGATGTTCCCCAATCACAACTACTTCATTACCCTCGTCAGTTCTCAATACGACCCTCTTAGTCACACAATCCAAACTGACACGATGCTTGACTAACCAGTCCATCCCCAATATCATATCAAACTCCCCAAACGGAAGCTCCATCAAACCAGCCAGAAATACCATCCCTTGAACCTCTAAAGGAACATCCCTGTACAGTTTGCTAACTCTAACAAATTTCCTCAGCGGGCTCAGTACCGTCACCTCACTAGAAGTACTCTCAATCAAAATCCCTAGGTTTTTGGAAACAGAACAAGCAACATAGGAATGCGTAGATCCTATATCTAGCAATGTCGTGTAAGGCACATCAAAAATAAGAAACGTACTCGTGATGACGTCCGGAGCATCTCTATCCTCTCAGTGATGAGCAGCATAAACTACGGCCGGCTGTCTTACTTTAGCCTATCCAGCACCTCTGCTTGGTGCTCTCTACCCACGTCCCATACCATTACCACCCACAGCCTAACCACGGGCTCTAGGTGGCTGCTGTGCTACCCTCTGCGGCTGTGCAGTACCAGTACCAGTACCCTAAGCTTGCATCTAATCGGCCCTCAACGAACACTCCCTAATGCGATGATCCAATGATCCACACCTCAAACATGCCCCAATCCTTCTCCAACACTAGCCTTGATGGCGTCTACCACAGTCGACATATGGCTGTAGTCCAGTAACAGTAACAAGGGGCCCAACTCTAACTAGCCCATCAGTTCTGGCCTTTTTCTTAGACCTTTGCACAAAACTCAAGGGCTCTGAATCCCTCTTGTTCTTACCTCTCTCCCTATCACGATTTTGGTGCTCAGCGCGCTTAACCTCCTCGGTAATCTTTGCCTTCTCAACCAGTGAAGAAAAATCACGCTCCCTCTGTGGAGCTATCAGGACTCTTAAATTATCTCTAAAGCCATCCTTAAAGCGAACACAACACTCATACTCAGCCGCCACCATACCTCTCGTATAACGGCTCAATCGCAGGAATTCGGACTCATACTCGACCACCGATCGATCTCCCTTTGTTAGATTCAGGAACTCCCTCCTACGAGCATCCACATATCTAGCAACCACATACTTCCCCTGAAAGGCGTTATTAAAGAACTCCCAGGTCAGACGTTTGGGCTAAGTGCCCTTATTAACAATAAGCCAACACTGATAAGCCTCATCACACAGCAGCGAGACTGCACCCTTAAATTTCTGCTCGAAGGTTCAATCTAAGTCATCCATGATCCTCTCCGTGGCCTCAATCCAGAACTCGACCATATTAGGGGCAACCCCAGGGACAACCCTGAAGAGCTCAACTCTATTGAACCGGAGTCATTCCGTAACCGACCCATGGCCCTCAAATCCAGTATTAGGCCCAGCGACCCTCTCCAGTATCCTCAACATAGCCTAAGACAATGCGTCGTCCCCAGCCATGCGATCATGAGACTCAGTCTCGTTAACTGGCGTCACACTTGTGTCAAAATTTAGTATATTACCCAGGTAAGAGGACTCAGATTGAACCCCTCTACGGCCTCAAGTACCACGTCCATGAATACCTCATGCGCTCATGTCTATTTAGATTTTTCTGTATTACAAATTTTTATGCATCAGTTTTAGTTTTAGTATTTTCTAGCGGATGTTTTATGTAAACAGTTTCAGTAATTCAGAATGATTTTCATAAATCGCTGTCTCTATCAGTTTTACTATAGTCTCAATATACACTATCTAGAGTGTTTTCACAGTATACTACCTACAGTAGTTTTAGAATATCATAACGTATATCAGTGCACCACACTTCGATAACCACCCTTAATCCCTTATTTTTCTTTGGAAGGGAAGACATGCAGATTTTTTTTGGGGAAAAAAATAAAAAGAAAAGTCTTATAGAATATACGATAACCACCCTTAATCCCTTATTTTTCTCCTAAAAATAGTCCACCACACTCCCACTATCTCTCAAACTCCCCAAAAACCGTCCACCACATTCCCTCAACAACCGAATTCAAACTTCACTCAAACACTTCAGTAATTTACTTCCTTTCAAACTCCCATACGCCACAGATAACAAAAAATAACTCCTTTGCATGCACAGGGATTCAAACTCAAGACCACCAGCATATTAGCACTCCACCTAACCACCAAACAAGCAGGCTCATTCTGTTATATTCTTACAACCAAACGAATACAAGTCTACTGAACAAGAGTGAGGCTTTATTCAAAAAAATTCCAAAATTTCGCTAAAGGCATGGCTTGAACTTGGGACCTCAAGCACACACCTAAAATACTTAACCACTGAAGCAGACATATATTTGTGTCATATTTTTACAAAAATAAAAATATACATTTTTGGGGACTTACAACTCTAACCCCCCTAAAAGAAAATTTCGGCCTCAAAATTTACCTGATCACAACAAATAAGGATACTATTTACGCATCGTATCCTCAGGCTCCCACGTGGCCTCCTCAGTGCTATGATTATGCCATAGAACCTTCACAAAAGGAATAGGCTTCCTCCTCAGAACCTTTACGTCACAATCCAGAATCTGGACAGGCTCCTCCTTAAAGGTCAAGTCTAGCCTAACCTCAATCTCCTCAACAGGGATAGTATGAGTAGGATCAGAGCGGTAATGCCTCAACATAGAGATATGGAACACATCATGGATACAATCTAATGGCAGAGGTAGCTCCAACTAATAAGCAACTGGTCCCACTCGCTTTAGAATACTTTAAGGTCCAATAAACCTAGGGCTCAACTTGCCCTTACGACTAAACCTCAATACCTTCTTCCATGGTGAGACCTTGAGAAAAACGAAGTCCCCCACAGAATACTCGATCTCATGCCTCTTCAAATCTGCATAAGATTTTTGCTGATCAGAAGCCACTTTCAAATGATCCCAAATCAATCTCAGAGACCAACTCAGGACCCAGAACACGTCGCTCGCCCAACTCAGTCCAACATAAAGGAGTGCGACACATACAACCATACAGTGCCTCGTAAGGTGCCATCTGAATGCTAGACTAGAAGAAGGTACTCTTCCCAACTGCCTCGAAAATCAATAACACAGTCCTCAACATGTCCTTCAATATCTGAATCACCCTCTCCGACTGACCATCTGTCCGAGGATGGAAAGCAGTACTGAAGTTTAATCTTGAACCTAGAGCCTCATAAAGCTTTTTCCATAACCGAGATGTGAAACGAAGATCCCTATCGGAAATGATCGAGACAGGTACCCCCTGCAGTCTCACTATTTCTGATATGTAGAGCTTAGCTAATTTCTAAAGTGAAAAGTCTGTCCTTATTGGGATGAAATGAGTAGACTTGGTAAATCGATCCACGATGACCTAAACAGAATCCTTCTTAGTGGGTGTTAGAGGCAACCCACTAACGAAGTCCATTGTTACTCGCTCCCATTTCTATAACGATATCTTAACCAACTGTAGTAAACCCGAAGGTAACTGATGCTCAGCCTTAACCTGCTGACAAGTCAAACGGCAAGCAACGAAGTCAGTAACCTCACGCTTCAACCCTAGCCACAGTACAATTCCCGAAGATCTCGGTACATTTTGTTCCCGCTGGGATGCATAGCATAAGGACTACCATACGCCTCTATCAGAATCAACTTCCTTAAATCCTCATGATTCGGTACACAAATCTGACCGCGGAAACAAAGTACCCCATCACTGTTTATCCCACAATCAGTAGTGCAACCATTCTCAACCTAACAAAAACATAACCTAACGAAAACGTAACCTGAAGTTCTGCCAACAGACTTCTATCATCGAATAGGCTAAGTCGAGTGAACATCACTATCAGATCAGTCATAGCCCTACGGCTCAACGTATCGACCACCACATTAGCCTTGCCAGGATGGTACTCAATGGTACAGTCATAATCCTTAAGTAGGTCAACCCATTTTCACTGCCTTAGATTCAGCTCCTTCTGAGTAAGGAGATACTTGAGGCTTTTGTGATCAGTGTAGATGATACACTTCTCACCATACAGATAATGCCTCCAAATTTTCAATGCAAAGACTATGACGGCCAACTCCAAATTGTGCGTAGGATAGTTCGCCTCGTGTGTCTTAAGCTGACGAGGGCATATGCAACCAAGCTTCTCAAAGCTCTCTTACTGCGCATCAGTCCAGTCAAATAGTACACCTTTACATAACAGTTTAGTCAAGGGTCCTGCGATCAGTGAAAATCCTTCCACAAACCGTCGGTAATAACCTGCCAGCCCCAAAAAGCTGCGAATCTCAGGCATATTCTTAGGTTGCTTCCAATCCATTATAGCCTCAATTTCTCGAGGATCGACTCGAATCCCCTCAGCAGACACCACATAACCCAGAAATGTTACTTCACGTAACCAGAACTCGCACTTGCTGAACTTAGCATAGAGCTGTTTTTCCCTCAAAATCTGAAGAACAATCCTAAGGTGCTCACCATGCTCATCTTCAGTCCTCAAATAAACCAATATGTCATCGATGAACACCACTACAAATCGATCCAAGTAGGGCTGAAACACTCGGTTCATCAGATCCATGAAAGCTTCCAGTGCATTAGTCAGTCCAAATGGCATCATTAGGAACTCATAGTGACCATAACGAGTCCCAAATTCCGTCTTATGCACATCATCCTCCTTAACCCTCAACTGATGATACCCAGAATGCAAGTTAATTTTGGAGAACATAGACGCCTCTCGAAACTGGTCAAACAAATCATCAATCCTCGGAAGTGGATACTTGTTCTTAATAGTCAACTTATTTAGTTGTTGGTAGTCGATACACATCCTCATGGATCCATTCTTTTTCTTAACAAATAGTATTGGTGCTCCCTACGGGGACACACTAGGGCGGATGTACCCACGATCCAATAACTCCTGAATTTGAGCCTTGAGCTCCGTAAACTCTTTATGTACCCTTCGATAGGCAGCGATAGACACCAAAGTTGTACCATAAAAAAGCTCAATCCCAAACTCCACTTCTCGATTCGAAGGTAAACCCGGTAGCTCCTTTGGAAAGACGTCCAAAAAATCCCTCATAGTTCTGATGTCCTTTACAGTAGAGTCCCTAGAAGCGGAAACACTTACGTAGGCCAAATACGCCTCACATCCCTTGTGAACTAGTTTCTCAGCTGCCAGTGCAGAGATCACGTTAGCCAAGTAATTTCGACGTTCCCCAATCACAACTACTTCATTACCCTCCTCAGTTCTCAAAACAAGCCTCTTAGTTGCACAGTCCAAACTGACACGATGCTTGACCAACCAGTCCATCCCCAATATCATATCGAACTCCCCAAACTAAAGCTTCATCAAATCAGCCAAAATTACCGTCCCTTGAACCTCTAAAAGAACATCCCAGTATAGTTTGCTAACTCTAACAGATTGCCCCAGCGGGCTCAGCATCGTCACTTTACTAGAAGTACTCTCAATCGAAATTCCTAGGTTTTTGGGAACAGAACAGGCAACATAAGAATACATAGATTCTATATCTATTAATGCAGTGTAAGGCACATCAAAAATAAGAAACGTACCCGTGAAGATGTTCAGAGCATCTCTATCCTCTCGGCAACGAGTAGCATAAACTAAGGTTGGCTGTCTTGCCTCAGCCTGTCCAACACCTCTACCCGGTGCTCTCTACCCGCGTCCCTTACCATTACCACCCCTAGCCTGACCACGGCCTCTAGGTCGCTGCTGTGCTACCCTTTGTGGTTGTGCAGTACCAGTACCCTGAGCTTGCATCTGATCGGCCCTCAACGAACACTCCCTAATGCGATAATCCAATGATCTACACCTCAGACACACCTCAGTCCTTCTCCAACACTCGCCCTGATGGCGTCTACCACAGTCGACACATGGCTGCAGTCCAGTAGCAATAACAAGGGGCCCAGCTCTAACTGGCCCATCAACTCCGACCTTTTTCTTAGACCTCTGCACAAAACTCGAGGGCTCCAAATCCCTCTTGGTCCTACCTCTCTCCCTATCACGATTTTGGCACTCAGCGCGTTGAACCTCCTCGGCGATTTTTGCCTTCTCAACTAAAGAAGAAAAATCCTGCTCCCTCTGTGGAGCAATTAAAACTCTTAAGTTATTTCTGAGGCCATCTTCAGAGAAGACACAATGATCATACTCAGTCGCCATCCTTAAATTTCTACTCAGAGATACAATCTAGGTCATCCATGATCCTCTCCGAGGCCTAGTACTCGCCTACATTAGGGGTGACCCCAGTGACACCCCTGAAGAGCTTAGCTCCATTAAACTAGAGTCGTTCCATAACTGACCCACGACCCCCAAATCTAGTATTAGGCCCAGGAACACTCTCCACTATCCTCAACATAGCCTAAGACAATGCGTCGTCCCCAGCCATACGATCATGAGACTCAGTCTCAGTAGCAGGCGACACTGGCATCTCACTCGTATCAAAATTCAGTATATTACCCAGGGAAGATGACTCAAATGAACCCCCTACAGCCTCGAGTACCACATCCACTAATACCTCCTGCGCTCATGTCTATTTAGATTTTTCTGTATTACGAATTTTTATGCATCAGTTTCAGTTTTAGTATTTACTAGCAGATGTTTTATGTAAACAGTTTCAATAATTCAAAGTGATTTTTGTAAATCGTGGTCTCTATCAGTTTTGCTACAGTCTTAATATACACTATCTTGAGTGTTTTCAGAGTATACTACCTACAGTAGTTTCAGAATATCATAACAAATATCAGTTTGAGAACACTTACAGGATCGGCGTCAGAGACTCGGTGCACCACATACTCAGTAGAAATATTTCAAATCATTTTAAAAAACTAATTGTTCAAAGACCAAATTTAAAACCTATAACTGACAGCTGAGTTTTACAACCTGGCTTTGATACCACTAAATGTAACACTTCAAACCGGACCCAGACGTTATGGCCAGATCTAGCGATGTCACGTGATAGGGTGTTTGAAAACTGTGTCGTCGCGTTAAAATCATTTCCATTGAATTTCTTATCTTAAATCTTATTGTTTCTAAAATTGTGTTACTCATTTAATCGATAGTTTCAAAACGTTATTCATTTACAGAAACTTTTAAAATAGATTAAACAATTGTGCGTTTAGGAAAAACATTTGTTTCTTTTGAAAATCGAGGTTTCCTACTACTAGAAGTTGTAATTCATAAGGTAAAGATAATTAAAACCCAAAACCAAAGTCTGAAAGTCCAATTACAACCAAAAAATCTAGCTAGTAAAAATAGAATAGAAATAAAACCAATTATCCTAAATATGGGTTAAAAACCATGAAAGTCTAAAATCGTGGTCACTGTCGAACCTCCGCCGCACCGATCGGTCTAGATCTGGGGATTACTTGTGCACATTTAAACAAAAGAGGTGAGTTTACGAAAACTTAGTGTGTAATCCCATAGAAAACAAACAATAGCAAATCACATTACACAGTTAAAGCAGTCCTGGGCATAAGCCCTTTTTCAGTATCAATAACAGTTTGGGCCTTAGCCCATCTCAGTACAGTATCAAATATGCAGTAGGGTCTTAGCCCATCACAGTACCAGTAGCAGTCATGCAGTATTCTGTAAAAAATTCCTACCCGACCAACCTCTACACATCATCTCTGTCCAACCCTACACTCCATGTGGGGATCAAATCAACCCACCCATCCCTACACTCCAGGTAGTACCAAATGCAGCACAAAATAGTAATTTGCAGTTGAGCTGCCAATATCTTAGGCTTAAGAGCCTTTCAGTACACTTCCTCCAAATATAATTAACCCAACCCCATGCAATGCAACATAGAAGTCATGACATGCTATCTCAGGATATCATTACATATAACTAGTTCAGTATACAAGCATACTATCATCATGCTCAAAACATATAAATCAAATAGTCAGTTCGTACAATTAGGTGTCTAAGTGATGCTTACTGACCCTACAGTAGGTTCACCGTCGACTTGGGCGACCCGTGCAACCTTAGTAATCAATTCAGTGAAAATGGGCTTACACGCCCATGTGGTCTACCTATGTGGGCCCACACACCCGTGTGGCCCACTCGGCCCAAATTGGCCTTGGCCGCGTGGTCCATTTTTAATGTAACTCATGCTAGCTAAATATTCATATATGTTTTCACTATTTACTTATATGTTCCTTCAAAGATGTCTAGTTGAGTCACTGTTACTAAATTATTTATATCTTGAGCTACAGAATTCTAAATTAAGGTCCACTTGATGTCTTTGAAACTAGAATCAAGTACCTTTCTACCATAAAATTTTCAGTATTTTTGGTTAAGCCAATAAGTATAATAAAATCTTCAATCCTACCCCTATTCTGCTGTCTGGCAGCTTCAACCTTTCTTTGCTAAAAATTAATTATCTCTTAGTACAAAATTTGGATGATGTTACCACTTGTTTCTATTGAAAATGGACTCATTAATAATTTATAAAATTAAATTTTATCCCCTAATTATTTTTCTCTAATTTTTGATGATTTTCCAAAGTCAGAATAGGGGAACCCGAATTCATTCTGACCTTGTCTCACAAAACTTATTATATCTCACGATTTACAATTCTATTACTTACACTGCTTCTTCATTGAGAAACTAGACTCAATAAGATTTAATTCCATATTTTTTTCATCCTCTAATTATATTTCCATAATTTATGGTGATTTTTCAAAGTTAGCCTACTATTGCTGTCCAAACAGTAAGCAATTTTGGCTTTTCGCTGAATCCCATTTTCTGTGTTTCGGGTACACACCTACTTCTGGTTTGACGTGTAGACAGTCCCAAGACACTCAGAACCTAGAATTGACATTCCCAAACATAGAGTCAGATTTTAAATGAGTTTTTAAAATGTGAATACAAACGACCATAGCGCTAATCAAGCGAACAATGCTTACCCCAACACCCTTAGTGATTTCAATTACGAGGTGACATGAGGAAGACTATTCTTCTCGATTGTCTACTGTCCAAAATAGAAAATCAGAACCTTCAGTCGGTAAATGAATGCCAAAACTACAATAACTTAAGCCACTTACCAAATGGGGAAAAACACAACAATCAAACAGAATCCTGAACAAGGAGACACGTCTTGGTCAAAACAATAAAAAGAAGAAAAAGGGATTTGCTAACACAAAAAGAAAGAAAAACAGAATAGGAGAATTCGGCAGGGAGAATGGAAGGGAAAACGTGTAGATTTTTTTTGGGAAAAAAATAAAAAGAAAAGACTGACAGAATATCTGATAACTACCCTTAATCCCTTATTTTTCTCCTAAAAACAGTCCACCACACTCCCACTATCTCTCAAACTCCCCAAAAACTGTCCACCACATTCCCTCAACAACCAAATTCAAACTTCACTCAAACACTTCAGTATTTTACTTCCTTTCAAACTCCCACACGGCACAGATAACAAAAAAATAACTCCCTTGCATGCACAGGGATTCGAACTCAAGACCACCAGTATATTAGCACCCCACTTAACCACCAGACCAGCAGGCCCATTCTGTTATATTCTTACAACCAAACAAATGCAAGCCTAATGAACAAGAGTGAGGCTTTATTCAGAAAAATTCCAAAATTTCGCCAAAGGCATGGCTTGAACTTGGGACCTCATACACGCACCTAGAACACTTAACCACTGAAGCAGATAGATATTTGTGTCATATTTTTACAAAAACAAAAATATTCATTTTTGGGGCGTTACAGTAGCCACTTTTAAAATCAATCTTAGAAAATAGATGGCCTCCGCTAAGCTCGTCTAACATATCATCCAAACGTGGCATAGGATGTCGGTACTTGATAGTGATTTTGTTGATAGCTCGGCAATCCATGCACATATGCCACGTTCCATCTTTCTTGGAAACCAAAAGAACAGGAATGGCACAGGGACTTAGGCTTTCACATACATAGCCTTTTCTAGTAGCTCATTCACTTGCCCTTGAAGTTCTTTAGTCTCCTCGGGATTACTTCGGTAGGCAGGTCTATTCGGAATAGCAGTTTCCGGTACAAAGTCAATTTGATGTTCAATCCATTGTATTGGTGGCAAACCATTCGAGATTTCTTCTGGAAAGACATCGCTAAATTCATATAGCAAAGACAAAATAGAAGAAGGAAGGTTTTCATTAATTTCATTAGTTCCCATCAAGCTCTCTTTGTACATAAGTACAAATAAGGGCTATTTTAACAAGAATGATTTTTGAATTTCCCTTTCTTTTATAAAGAAATTTCTATTCTCATTTTCACTCTCTTTTTCTTTCTTTTTCTTTTTGTAACTCGTTTTCTCTTTTCTCACTTGTTTTCAACTCTTTCTTTCCTCTCTTTTTTTCTGAACTCTTTTCTTTTTCTTTTTCTTTTTCTTTTTCATTTTTCTTTTCTTGTTCATTTGCTCTCGCACTCTCAACAGAAACCTTCAACTTGAGTTGATCCTCGTAGATATGTTTCGGAGTGAGAGGGCTAAAGTTACCATTTTTCTTATATGCTTAAAAGTGTAACGATTGGTGTCTCCGTCGTGGATAACCCTCCGGTCAAACTGCCATAGCCGTCCCAACAGTAGATGACCAGCATGCATAGGCACCACATCGTATACGACCTCATCTTCATATTTTTTAATTTAGAAGGCAACGAGCACTTGTTTAGTCACATTGAGTTTGTCGTCGTCATTGAGCCACTGCAACTTGTAGGGGTGCGGATGCTTGGTAGTGGTTAAACCAAGCTTTTCCACCATCATCGTGCTGGCCATATTGATGCAACTCTCACCGTTAATGATGACACTACAGACTTTTCCTTGTACACGGCAGCGAGTATGAAAGATATTCTCTCGTTGCTGCTCGTTCTCCACACTTTGAAGGTTAAAGCTTCGCTTGCTTACTAACACCTTGCCATCAACAGAATATTCTAAGTCCTCTTCTTTATCGGATGGTTCGTTGGACTCTTCCTCTTGTTCACCTTCGGATTCAATTTCTTTGTCTTCTCATATGAATATAGCACTTTGGTTGGGGCATTGACTTGCTATGCGTCCCCTTCCAAGACATCAAAAGCATTTTATGTCTCGGGATCGACTAGGAATAGCCTCCTTATTTTCTTTGCTTGTTTCACCACTTAGCTTATTAGGCTTCGTGTTCCACTAGCCTTCTTGGTTCGGCTTAGGGCTTCTCTTTTGCTAACACTTGGCCTCCACTTTGATGTTGAAGAAGTGTTGGTAAAGGCTCGATGAACACCTTTTCTCCTCAATTTTTTCTCCACTTTAATTGCCATGTGGACCATGTCGATGACTTCGACATAATGTTGTAGTTCCACAATGCTGGCAATGTCTCGGTTGAGACTAGTAAGAAATTGAGCCATGGTAGCCTCGCGATCTTCCTCCACATCAGCGCGAATTATGGCTACCTCTATCTCTTTATAGTAGTCTTCAACACTACGGTTGCGTTTGGTTAAGCTTTAAAGCTTTTGATAGAGTTCTCGATGATAATAAGCAGGAATGAAACGCTTGCGCATAATGACCTTCATCTCCGCCCAAGTAGACATCGGACGCTCACCGTTTCGTCGTTGGCTCATAGTGAGCTGATCCCACCAAATGATGGCTTAATCAGAGAATTCGATTGTGGCAAGTTTGACCTTCTTGCTTTCAGAATAGTTGTGGCACTCGAACACCAACTCAATCTTTTTCTCCTACTCCAAGTATGCTTCAGGATCGGTTTGACCTTGAAAAGGTGGAATGGCCATTTTTATATTCTTCAAATCATCATCGACTCGTTCTCACTCCCTTGGCCTTTGATTCCGTTGGCCTCGACGTCTTTCACTCTGATTGGAGGCTTGGTCGCTCTCCACATCGCTAGATTCATATAGATCATTGTCATGTTGCCACGATCGGCCTCTTTCTCTCCTTGAATTCGAAGGTGTTTGTTCTCGTTGAGTTCTCTCTTCAATTTGATCCAAGCACTCTGGATTGATTCCAATTGTGGTTGTAGTAATCGGGTTATTCCTCTAAGCATGGCTTGGAATTGTAAATCGAGCACTCCTCCTCCGGCTACATTCTTTATAGGACGTATGCCACCACCCTCAGCAGCGCTGGATGCGCCTCCACCCGCAACATTGTGTTCAAGACTTCTTGACATTTTGATTGAGACCTCACTTCAAAACCTCATTTAATCTCTCACAAAGAAATAAAAGATGAACACTCCACTCGTGTTTTCGCTCAAATTTTGGCTTTTACCTTTTTTATTGACTCTCCACTCTTTGTCTTTTTCCTCTCACGTTCATCTCTCGGAGTTCTTAGGGATTGCCTTAAACCTATTAGCAAGCTTGTAGGTCGGCTTCAAACAGCTTAAAACAAAAGGTATGATGTTAGGAGAAAGGTAGGCTTGAAAGAAAATGAATTCAAGGAGTATGATGTTAGGAGAACGGATGAGAAAATCGAGAAATAAACTTTTTAGGCTAGCTTTTCTTTTGTTTGAAATACACAAAATCGAACTCCCACTTTTGCAATTTGCAATTTTGTATGCATAGCACTTCTTTTTTATATATACACGAAATTTTTTTAATCGAATTATTTTTTATGCTTTTTCTTCAATTCGGGAGTATAAAAATGAAAAATCCGTACTTAATTTAACTAGCTCTGATACCAAATGATACGAACTCGCATTCGTTGTCAAAATTGAGTTGTTTGTTGCCCGATCGATAAATTAAGTAACAAAAGTTTTCGTTTTATAAAAGCTGTTTACAAAGGGTTGATAGTTTAAAACAAAGTAAATAATTGAAAGATAGGTTGTTGGAAAATGGAATGAAGATTCAATAGCAAAGAAAGAACCTCTATTAGCAAATAGAGATCGAAATCTTATAATGTTATCAAGGGGAAGTGCGAATAGCTGGATAAGACTGTGACCCTCTATCTAGAAAGATAGGAACCAATCGGTCTAGTTGGGTGAATGCCACACTCGAAGAGTGATAAGTTCGAAAAGGAAACAAGATTGATGCCACTAGTAAGCTAGATAAGTCAATTTGAATCACTAAGAACAATGAGAGTTGAACAACTCACGAATATGTTATATTTCATAAAGGATCAAAAGTTATTTTAACAAGCTACAAATAAGCTATTTATAGGCTGGTAGAGATCCAGTTGGATAGCCACAAAATGATTGCAAATTAAAAAAAACTAAAGTTGACTTAATTTCAGCTGAACAATTTCATTGAATGGCTTAATGATCAGCTTGTCCATTGAAGTGCCCAAACAGACTTGGATGATATGTCAATTGGTGTTCTCGAACAGCCTTTGAAAAAGACTTAATAGCTAAGTTGAAGGAGCATTTAACTTGTTCGGTCGAAGGTGTTTAATAGCTGGAATGAATGCTTTCTTGATGTGTCGAATGCATGAATAGAAAATGAATGTTCTTTGTGGCGCCGAATAGTCATGGGTGTGAACAATCGGATTTGAAAGGGTGTTTGGGTGTGAACACCAAGTTTTGAAAGGTTGGCTAATCAGCTCAAGAACAAGTTCAATGGTTGTGCAACCCTTCATGAATGGACACCTAGGAGAATGTATTCACCAGTCTTAGAATGCATAAAACAATCGGGTACATTGTTTCTCATTAAATAGCTTCGATGAATCTGGAAAATGCATGAATGTCCAGCCGCACATTAAACAACCTGTTAAGAAAAATAAAAACTTGGTTAAAAGCATCAATAAGACAAACTAAACACAAATTAAATGTGTAATAAACTGAGACACCATTAAGAAGTCTGACTTACAACTTGCATTGATGCTGTCCGAATTAGGACACACTTAATAAACATAAGTCAAAGTAAAATACCAGGACAAATATTAATGTTGTACAATCTAGGACTCAATTAATAGACAAAACAAACAGACATGTAATAAAGCTGTAGGAAATTAAACATAGTTAATATAATTGCAATAACTAAAACGTCTAAGTCTTAGCAGCTGAGTTACCTAGCTAAGTCAAATTCGGCCTGAAGTAGATTGTAAATGCTACTTGTTAAGCCATCCAACACATGATTGAAGAGTCCCATTGTAGCTTCCTCCCAAACTCGTTCAACCAAAACCGAAATTGCCTCTTTGAATTGCTTGGCTCGAGCTCGAGTGATCGGTCCACTTGGTAGCTGATTGGATCTCGAAGGGATTCAGTTGAGTCCTTGGGCGAGTTCGTATCAATATTATTTATACTTTTAAGAAATCAATTAAAATATTTGAATTTTAGTGACCAATTAGAATTTAGTTCATAGAGTTTGGTGATGCTTGGTACCACCAATTCTTATAAAAATTATAAAGTTATATTAATTATTCTTTATAATATTAAAGGAATTTTTACATTCTATAAACAATGTTTAAAAGGATATCATGTATCTAATTTATATATTTTATTAAAAATATGTGAATTTATAAATTTATTTAATAAAATATTAAAATGTATGTTCTAATAATTTTTCCTCACTCTCGATATATTATTTCAAATGCAATGGATGATTTGCATGCTTTGGGAGATGAAATTCCTAAAAAAGATGAATTGTACTTTTTTTGCCATCAAAATGTTCAACATACCAGTGAAACGAGAGGTGTTTTTGAACTTAGATATAGATGTTAGGGTTTGGTGGCTCTGACGTGAGTATGCTGAACAAAATTCAATTGCATCATTTTCATCCTTGGTAGAAATATCTCATTTCCCTTCCAACCATTCCATCACACCTACACCATAAAATATGACTATGCTGTTATTCTATGTGTAAAACTAATGTATGATATTTTTTTATGTTTGGTATTTTTATGTTATGCTTTTATTCAAGTTTCTTTGTGTTGTATAGAATGCCACAAAATATTAATTTATTTTCATTTGATACTTTCTTAGGTTATGGATGAATTTAACAATATGTACAAAAGTTTTGATATGAATTATGATACAGAACGATTTCAACGATCCGAAGAAATTGTTAGTCGAATTTTTATTGATATATTGCATATATTTGCTCGAATGGGAATAGACATGATTAAACCCACTAAAGGTCAATTCAAGGAATTATCAAATTATATTCGACATGATATAAGATATTGGCCTCACTTTAAATCGAGTTAAAATTAACAAGAAAGACAGTAAAAGATCCCGGAAAGTTTAATTCGATTTAAAAAACTTAAATCGCATTAAAATGAGCAAATTCAATTTTAACTCGATTCTAAAATATTTTAAAGGCTATTTAAATTTAATTTCAAAAAGAGACCGACCTAACGTGCAAATAGGCCAAAAGTTTAAATTTGTTGTCACTAGTAGTCACATCCTAATAGACCAAAAGTTTAAATTTGTTGTCACCAATAGTTATGTCACCTCTTGTTTTCATCCAATCTAAAAAGGACAATTGATTCATATGGTCCTCGAAGGTTTTATTATTTGAAAAGGGTAATTAAAAGTAGTTTTGGTTCCCTAAGAGATGAGGAGCCAATTAATTTGAAGTTGTCTTAGGAATAAATAGGAAAAAAAAGCTGAAAAGGAAAAAAGAAAAGAATGAGGGCAGGCCGAGCTCAGGCAAAAAATGCTCAGTCTTTTTTTTTTCATTTTCAGCTTTTTTTTCCTATTTATTTCCGAGGCAACTTCAAATTAATTGGCTCCTTATTTATTAAGGAACCGAAACTACTTTTAATTTTTTGATCAATAGGAAGTTTGAGGGAAGAAGAACATAATTACACCAGTGAAACTAAGTATTGATAACTTGTTGAGACCAAATGTTGTGCAAGCATGGTTGTATTGATAACTCGTTCCTTTATGTTGATCAGCATCTTGATTTGCTAGGCTTCAGTCACTGTCTAAGATCACAATTGTCACACTTTTTAGTGCATACAATTGTCATTGTCTTTCTTGTCACTCTCATAATAGAGGCATAAGGGTGCTTTCCTCAGCCATGATGGCATTCATCAATGATCAAAATATTTATCATGTTTATCTTGAAGAAGCTATGCCTTAATCCATCAAGTCAAATTTGAGGTGTCATCACAATCACCTATCAATAAGAAACACATGGTGTAAGCCAGTAAATCACACATCACATAGCACATACATAATTAGCATGATCAAAAAAAGAAAGTATTTGCTTTGAATCACCACCATATCAACTAAATTATATATATAGAAAAACCCACCTCATATTTATGTATTTCTTGTTTCCATTTCGCCCCTATCCCAAAAGTCGACCTGAATATCTCTCCAATACTTTCCAACATTCAAGTTCGTATGCATTTCCAAATGAAAATCCAACTAGTGATTCCAAAATCACCACGAGGGCTTTCTTAGTGATTCCAAATGAAAGTTTTCTTGGCACTTTTTGGTAGTAAATGCCTCAAAAACCTACCAAGCATAGTTGAGCTTTTCTTCAAATTTTTCATAGATTTTGAATCTTAGAAACTTGTTTTACATATATGTACTAATAGTTTTTTTTTATCAAGTATATTGAAAGTTGTCATTATAGGACATTGATGGAAGCTTAGAAAACTTAAGTGAAATAAGTATATTTTTTGGTAGGAAATTATTAGAAGATGAATTTTAGCTTGTTGGAAGTATGAAAATGAAAAAAAAAATTGGAAAGCCACTAATGGCAGAGCCTAGTAGAGGTCAGGGGGCCCAAAGTTTAAAATTTTTGCAATTTAGCCATTTGTAGATATACTATGGCCCTCCCAAAAATATAAGTAGCCTCCCCTAAGGTTTAAGATTGTTGCAATTTCCCCTTTGTATAAATATTATAGCCCTCCCAAAAATATAAGTAGGCCCCTACAATATTTTTATAGTATTAAAAATAATATTAAAAAATTATTTTTGATAAAAACAAAGGAAAAATCTTCTTGAAGAAGCTAAATTATTCTACGATAACTTTTAAGTTTTGAATGATATTTTTGTTAAATAATAATAATTTAATATTTATTTAATATTTTACTTAAAATAATATATATATTTATATACATAAAGAAAAGAAAAGATGAACATATTTTTATCATCTTTCTCCTCCATATTGACTAGCAAGAAAAGAAGAAAAACTTTCTTCATAATTTTTCCTCCAAATTCTAAGTATAAGGTATGTTTTTTTTTTTAATTTTTCTTTGAGTCTTTGAAGCTTATTTTACATATATATATATATATATATATATATATATCAATAGTGTTTTTTTTTTTTTATCAATTGTATACATTGTTTGACGCTTCATCCATTACTAATATAATTATTCAGCACTACTCCTTAATCAGATAATACTGCATTTATATTTAGAATAGATTCTATTTAATTGAAAATAATTTTTTATTTAAAATTCATTTAAATCATTTAAATATTTTTTATAATTGAATTTTCTTTAAACTTTTATTAAAATAAAAAATATTTCTTACAATATTTTAATTTGAGATGTCATTTTTTAGGGCAATTTACCAAAAAAAGCCTATTTTTTTAAATTACCGAAATGTGCCCGGTATTTGATTATTTACCGGAATGGGCCTTCTCCAGCAAATCGCGTCCACGTCAGCGCGATGTCAGGGGACGTGCCACCAAGTCGCGTCCACGTCAGCGTGCTTTGCTGACGTGGACGCGACTTGCCCCGCACGTGAACAGTGCAACGGTAAAAAATTTGACTGTTGCCCCCCAACGGTCAAAAAAAAAACTATAAATACCCCCCACCCCTTTTTTTTCACAAACTAATCCTCTCTCAAATTTTCTCTCAATTTCCTCTCAATTTTCTCTCAAATTCCTTCCAATTTTCTCAAATCCATATTTAATCTCAATTTGCTCTCAAGTTCCTCTTAAATTTCTCTTAAATCCCTTTTTTTAAATAATTTTAAATAAAATTTAATTTTTTTAAACCGTAAAAATTTGTACGATTTCAGCAATGGCCGGAGAATTGACTCGTCTTGATAAGCATCACATATCGGTGGAACAATTGAAAATGGTAAGTGTTAAATTTAATTTTTAAATATTATTTAAGAATTTTTTATTTATGCATTTTTAGATAATTATTAATTTATTATTTGTTATAAAAGTCTATAGATCGGGTATTGGAATGCAATATTCGGAATATGCATGGTCCTCCATCACCGTTGGTAGAGAACTACCTGCGAGAAGTGGGTTTTTGGCACGTGGCGACGGTAGGCCGGGGATGCAAGGTGGACCCAAAACTAATCAGTGCGTTGATCGAGAGGTGGAGACCCGAGACGCACACAATCTATCTTCCATGTGGAGAGTGCACTATCACTCTGGAAGATGTCAGTCTGCAATTGGGATTGCCGGTGGACAGGTACCCAGTCACCGGGTCTGCCCAATCTAGCGATTGGGGAGCGGTGTGCTACGAGCTTTTAGGTGCTATTCCGGAGAAAATGGATGGAGGTAAGATCGAGATGGGCTGGTTAGGTGACACATTCCCTGATCCGGATGAAGATTCAACCGAAATTGAAAGAATCGATATGCTCGGGCATATTGAAAGAATCCGATATGCTCGGGCATACATTCTTCAATTAATTGGAGGTTATCTGATGCCCGATTTGTTACGGAGCCGTGTACATCTAAGATGGCTGCTGAAACTCGTTGATTTTAGAGCAACTGGTGAATTGAGTTGGGGGTCTGCCATCTTGGCAACGTTATATCGGGAGATGTGCGGGGCGACGCGACCGGGGAGAGCAAAAATCGGAGGTTGCCTGTCACTATTGCAGTCATGGGCACAGTTTCGCTTTCCATTTCTATGTCCTTAAGTGGACCACCCATATACATTCCCACTCATAACGAGGTAAATTTTATATTGTGATGTTGTGGATTCATTCACTTTGTGAGTTGTTGAATATGGTTTCATGAATCTTGCGATATTGGTATAGGATTATTATTAATATGTATAAATTTCATATTTTAAATGGATTGATATGATCAGAGTTTATATGAGCTTACTAAGCATTCATTGCTTAATAACTCAATATAAGGTGCTCCACTAGCAAGATGAGTCTGCACCATTGCCTCCAAGCTACGAGCACCTTTTATGTCGAACGAGTCATATGACACTGGATCAATAGAATAACAGAATCAATACGTAATAGACAGAACTTTTATTGGCGTCGTTTCGAAAATTTTACGCCTAATTCTTTTATGAAGTTCTGTCAAATCTATGTTCTGGTTAAAAACCAGTCGCACCGTATTCTCTGACAAAAAAACAACACCATTCTCGGTGTGGCAAACCTCACCATCGTAGTAAATAACAGCACTAATACGTTCACTCATATTTGAAACTCTAACCTTCTTAGCCTCTCTAAATTGTTTCTACTGTGACTTATGCATTCTGAGAACATTTTCTGCCTAATTTATAGCCTCAGCCCAAACATGCTACTGCAGCAAAAGTGCATCAACGAGGGGGCGATTTCACAAATTCTTCTCAAATAGCATCCTGCTAGAAGCGATTTTATACTATTTGCTCAGAAATGTCAAGTCGAAATTATTTTTCCAGGACCTACTGTAGCAAAAGCGCGTCCACGAGGGCGCGATTTCACAAATTCTTCTCAAATAGCATCCTGCTAGAAGCGATTTTATACTATTTGCTCAGAAACGTCAAGTTGAAATTATTTTTCCAGGACCTACTGTAGCAAAAGCGCGTCCACGAGGGCGCGACTTCACGAATTCTTCTGAAATAGCATCTTGCTAAAGCGATTTTATACTATTTGCTCAAAAACGTCAACTCGAAATTATTTCTTCCAGGACCTACTGTAGCAAAAGCGCGTCCACAAGGCCGCGATTTCACAAATTCTTATCAAACAGCATCCTGTTAGAAGCGATTTTATACTATTTGCTCAGAAACGTCAACTCGAAATTATTTTTTCAGGACCTACTGTAGCAAAAGCGCGTAAATGTGCGCGCAACTTATTTGTTTACTTTTTCCTACAAAACCTTAAAAACCCTAAACCTTAAACCCTAAAATCCAAAAACCTAACGTGGGAAAAACAGGCAAATCGCGTCCCCCGTAACGCGCTACGTCAGGAAATCGCGGCCACGTCAGCGCGCTCGCTGACGTGGCAACAAGTCGCCCCCTCGTGGACACGATTTGTTGCCACGACAGCAAAGCGCGTTGACGTGGCCGCGATTTCTTGGCACGTCCCCTGACATCGTGCTAACGTGGACGCGATTTTCCGAAAAATGGCCCATTCCGGTAAATAATAAAATACTGGGCCCATTTCGGTAAATTTATAAAAATTAAGCTTTTATTGGTAAATTAACCCAGTTTTTAATTATTATTTTTAATTTATTATTTTTTGTGTTAAAGCGCATATAGCCCCCAAAGTTATTACTTTGGCATATAATTTCTTTTAAATATTCGTAATGTCATTAGAAAAAAGTTGATGTGGTACACTCCTAGTATGCCATGTCATGATATTTTTTAAAGAAAATTAAAAAAATAGTAAAATAGTAAAAATAGTAAAATTTTGAGAAAAATATCTTAAAGATTTTTCTATAAATAGGAAATTTTTAAAAATATTAAAATTTCCATAAATTATAAAAAATATACTTTTCTTTTTTTAAAATGTACATATAATAGAAAAGAGTGAAAATAAAAAAATAGAAGAAAAAAACTCATGAAATAATATAGATTTATAAAATTCTATTTTACTTTATGAACCTTGAATGTTTTCCATTCTTTTCCTTAATTTTTTTAAAATTTTATTTTTGAAATGCATTATCATAATTTTTGAATTTTTAAATAATTTTAGTCTCAATGGATTATAAGAGTTTTTTTAATGTAGCAATACGTCATGTTTGATGTATTTTAAGAATATTTTAATTTTATGGATTTTTTTTACATTTTTTAAAATTTCATTCGTTTTTTTATTTCTATGTAATTTTTAAAAAGAAAGGTATATTTTTATAGTTTTTGAATTTTTTTAATTTTTTAAAAAATATAATTTTTAAATTTTAAATTTTTTTAAAAATTTTCCATTTTTCCATTTTTTGAATTTATTTTACAGTAAATAAAATAAAATTGGTGCGATGCGAGGCATCAGCTTTTTTAATGGAACTGGGACTTGAAATGTAACATTTTGAAACTTTAAGTATTAAATTAATAAAAAAAATTTAAATATCAAAGTAATAATTGTGTACAATACTAAATTAAGCAATTTAATTCTAATTTTTTTAATATATTATTTTCAATTATTATTTTAAACTAGTGTACATTGCCCTGCTTCGCGTGGGTCTCTACTTACTGCTTTATTGTCATCGTCAAAAAAAAAATTAATTAATGACATGGACTTAATTGAACACACTAAAACTGTGGGAAGGAACTTAATCCCAAAAAATAAAACCATGAGGGACCAAACTGGAATTAACCCATTATCTATTTTACCATATCATGTAAATTATTTTTTTAAGGTTTTTTTAATCCTCATTTTCCCTTACAAGCAGCTCACTCTCCCTCTCTTCCATTTTCTCTTCACTATTTTCTGTCAACCTCTCCTCCCTCTTTTCCTCTAAAACTATCACATTTCCTTTACTTCAAGCTTAACCACCATGCAAACTAATTTTTTTTGCCCTCACACTCTCACATTGAAGCCCTAAAGACTTTTTTTTAAAAAAGCAAACCTTCTAATTTCTACCCAACCCAAGACTAAAATCAATGCCTCCCTTGAATGTGTATTTTTAAATTTTCAATTTGTTCTTCTTTGGGATTCATTGCTTCTTTTTTTTTCTTACGGTGAGGGTATTACCTGATGATGTTGTCTAATCATTAGAAGCCCTCCATCTCTTTTTTCTAGTTTATGCCATTCTAACACACATGCCCTCAAAAATTTCCATCAAAAAATGATACCTCGCAAAAGTTTGAGTTTTTGAGTCATTTTGCTTGCGATTTTGACTTTCTATGAGTTGTTTCTCTCTTTTTTATTTTATTCTTTGGAAGATTAGATTCAGTTCTTAATTTTTACGATTTCAAAATCATGTCCTTCTCTTTTTTTCTTTGCATGCATTGTTCTTTTTTTCATAGATCCTTTAAAAATCCAAATCTAGTAAGATTTAGATTTTCTTTTTACCTAATGTTAAACAATAGTATAAAGATTGTTAAGATTGTTAGTCCGTTATCAAATCTGTTAATTAGTTGGTTAGGAGCAGTTATTCCCATATGAGTATATATACTTCATCAATGTGTTCATTCAACAGATAAGGAATATTGATTAAAGAATTACTCTGTAGTTTATCTTTCTCTTCATACATTTTTTGCATAGTATCTAACATGGTATCAGTCCCCTAGTCCTGGTACGTGATTTCACTTGGCACCAACAGCCGATTCTACTCTGCTGATCATACGAGTCCATCATTTTCCAACGCACATCTGATTCAATCCTTTCCTTGCCATGACATGCTGAAACTAAAGGAAGGAAATTTTGTCCAATGGCAGCAACATATCCGGTTGATAATAAAGGGATATGAGCTGCAATGATTCTTAGAGGGCACGTTGTCTGCTCTGCCTAGGTTTGTCGCGTCTCCAGAAGGTGCTCTCACTCCAAATCCAGATGCGTCTATGTTTAATCAACAAGATAAGTTGTTAGCCTCTTGGCTCCTCTCTACAATTAGTTTATCTCTTTTATCATGCTTTACATCTGCTAAATCTGCATGTGAAATATGGAGCACAGCGAATCGTATTTTCGCTGCTTCGACTGGTGCGAAAGTCTCCCGTATTGAACATAACTTGCACTCTACAAAGAATGGTGATTTAACTGTAAAAGAATATATCGCAAAAATAGAAAATATTTGTGCGTCACTTGCAGCTTCTGGATTGGTGATTTCAGAAATCGAAAAGGTGAAAGTTGTTTTGGCTGGCCTCTCATCGAATTTTGATGCAGTGTTGACCTTGGCCTCATTCTCGACAGAGCCTCTTCCCCTCTAGTGATTAGTTGACGTCCTCATGGAGATTGAAAGTCGACATATGCGAGCGGCGCGTGAGGTTCCATTGCATGCCCATCTAGTTGAAACACCTTTGGTTGTTGCGGTGGTCGACTCAGTTTCGCACGATGTGCGTGGCAGGTGTTCTATGGTAGGTTTGCGTGGGCGTGGATTTCGACCACGAATGCAGTGTCAAATATGCAACTGATTCGGTCATTTGGCGTACCGTTGCTTCTATAGTTTCAATCGTAATTACGACGGCCCGAACGCTTCTACCATATCGTGATTTTCTTCTGCGCATGATGGACAAAGGCTACAAGGTGATGACTTCTCTGGCCGTTCTGTTGTTTTTTTTTTTGTGGTTCTGGATCTTGGTGGTAATTTTTGGGAAGGCTGGCCACACTTTCAAAATTGTGGCTATTATCTGCCGCAAGCTAGGGCTACTCCTTTTTACTATTCTTACCCTAATGAAACTGGTCATGGAATTGGACTTGCTAATGGATCGAATAATGCTTGGTTTGGGTCTGCTGGTGACCCACCTGATGTTTATGGTCCATATGCTAGACCATCCATAAGACGTGACATGCAGTGTACTGTGAGGCGTGAGCTGGGGCGTGATTTGGGCTAGCGCCATGTTGGGCCATCTGCTGTGGTGCACAGGCCAAGTCATGCAAGCCAGTCCCTTGGGCACAATAGTGGGCAGTACCTTAGACCGAATGCAGGTCAGTCTCTTGGGCCTGGTAGTGGATAGAATAGTGGGCAGTATTTTGGGCCGAATGCAGGCCAGTCTCTTGGGCCTACTAGTGGATAGAATAGTGAGTCGAATAGTGGCCAGGCCAATGCTAGCCAAAAATTTGGACTCAGTTCACTTGGGCCTAATGTTAATTATGTTGATCTTGAAGGCTCTATGTAAAATAATACTCCTGAAGTTCCATGGCGGACTAAACCACGAGCACATGTATTTTATTTTGACTCCTCACAGTTGTTGGGCTACCCCAAATCCCTAATTTTCATGCATCTGATTTTTTGGATGCCACGCAGTATGATTCCAACTTTGATAATACTAACTCATATGTTCCTATCCCAATAGAAACCTCATCATGATATCCAGATTCAGAGGCCACTCATCATGTCTGTCAGAATGCGTCTGGTTTAAATGACTCCACTCCATATATAGGTACTTCTTCTCTTTTAATGGGAAATGGGGCTCCCACTAAAATTTCATCTATTGGGAATACTGTTCTACCAACAAAGAAGAAGTTATTACATTTTTCTAATGTTTTGTGCGTGCCAAGCATCCAGAAAAATCTTATGTCTGTCTTTAAATTTTCTATTGACAATAATGTATTTTTGAATTTCACCCCTCTTATTATGTTATTAAGGACATCCAGACACAGGAAATTTTATTGCAGGGCAAGTTCGTGATGGTCTCTATCAATTTTCGGTCGGTTCGTCTATCCTTCCTGATACAATTCCCTTTATTAACAACATCGGGATCCAAGATTGTCATTTGAATGATGTCTTTACACTGTGGCATAAAAGACTTGATCACCCTTCTCCTACGAAAGTTAAACTTGTGTTTGACAAGTGTCAAATTGTTTCCAATAAAAAATGTCTTGATAATGTTTTTATTGCCTATCAGAAAGGGAAATCACATAAATTGCCCTTTTCACACTCTACTACTGAATATATGGAATTGTTTGAATTGGTTCTCTCTGATTTGTGGGGACCAGCTTCTGTTGACTATGGGGGTAATCTATATTATGTTTCGTTTATTGACATGTGTAGTCAGTTTACCTGGGTTTATCTAATTAAACGTAAATCTCAATTAGTTGAATGTTTTCTTCAGTTTTAGAAGATGGTCAGCACTCAGTTTGGGAAGACTATTAATAAATTTCAAAGTGATTGGGGCGGTGAGTTTCGTGAGCTTGCCTCAATTCTAGCTAGCCATGGGATTTTTCATCGTCTTTCATGCCCTCATACTTCAGAACAAAATGTTGTTGCTGAGCGCAAACACAGACACATTGTGGAGATCGGTCTTACAATTTTGGCCCAAGCTAATCTACCTATGGATTATTGGGGTTATGCATTTTGCAGTGCTATGCATCTTATTAATCGACTGCCCACTACGGTCCTAAAAGGTCAGTCTCCATATCAGAATCTTTATGGTCATGAGCCTACGTATGATTACCTAAGGGTGTTTGGTTGTTGTTGCTTTCCGTATTTACGTCCTTTTGTGTCACACCAAATGGATTTTTGCTCACAGCCATGTACATTTCTGGGATATAGCTTTCAATATAAGGGCTATCATTGTCTCACACCAGAGGGTAAGGTTGTTATTTCTTGTCATGTTGTGTTTGATGAATGTTGGTTTCTGTTTCATTCACCTGCTCTGGCCACTGTTCAGTCATCTTCTAGTTCTCCCACATATGTTCTTGTTGTTCAGACCTTTTCTGTTCGGTCTACTGTAGAACCCAACAGCACCACTATCCCGTCATTAGCTGTACCTCTACCTCCTGAACCAAGTTGCAATTCTGACTGATCTATTTTGGTTGAGTTACCAGATACGTGTCATCCTAGTGAGTCTGTCTCAGTTGATTCACCGGCTGAATTTGGGAATAATGTAAGGGAGCATTGTCTTTCAAGTTTGTCCACAGAAGCTAGTCTGGTTGGTCAATCCAATGTGTCTCCAATTATTCCTTCTCTTTTTGCAGGAAATACTCATGCCATGGTTACTCGGTCTAAGGCAGGAATTTTTAAGCGTAAAGCTTTGTCAGTCGACATTGTAAGTTTTGAGCCTCGATCTGTTGAGAAAGCTCTTGCTTATACGGAATAGAAATTCGCAGTTCAAGCTGAATTTGATGCTTTAATAGCCAACTCTACTTGGTAACTGGTTTCTCTACCTCCTGGTCGGAAAGTAATTGGGTGCAAATGGCTTTTCAAAATCAAGAAGAATCCTGATGGGTCGATTAGTCGCCAAAAAGCACGTTTGGTAGCAAAAGGATGTTCTCAGGTTCTTGGATGTGACTTCAAAGAAACATTCAGCCCAGTGGTCAAACCTGCTACTATCTGAACCATTTTATCTGTTGTTGTATCTAATGATTGGAAGCTTCGTCAAATCAATGTAAACAATACTTTTTTAAATGGAGACCTAACTGTTGAAGTGTTTATGCAGCAACCTCCAGGATATGTTCAATATGGACCAAATGGTGAGTCATTGGTGTGCCGTCTGACGAAGGCTTTGTACGGATTACGGCAAGCTCCCTATGCTTGGTTTGAAAATTTGAAACAGTTTATTATCTCTACTAGTTTTGTCTTATCTAAAGCTGATACTTCTTTGTTTGTTAAAGTTTCAACCACGACCACTGTTTATATCTTGGTCTATGTGGATGATATTATTATTACTAGCAATTCGACTGATGAAATAAACTGTTTTACTTAGAAACTACATAACAAATTCTCTCTAAATGATATAGGTGAGCTTCATTATTTTTTAAGGATTGAGGTCAATAGGTCCTCCACTGTTAGTCTTCACTTATGCCAGGGCAAATACATTCGAGACCTTCTTGACAGGAGTTCTTTGGCTAATGCAAAGAGTGTTCATACGCCAATGGTTAATTCATCGACTTTGTCTAAAGATGAAGGTGATCGACTTGCTGATCCTACTGAATACAGAAGTCTAGTTGGTGCTCTTCAGTATGTGGTTCTAACTCAACCGGATATTGCCTATGTTGTAAATCGCGTTTGTCAATTCATGCATGCACCTACTACGATTCATTTGATAGCCTTAAAATGTATCCTGAGATATTTACATTGTACTATCACTCATGGGCTGGTTTTTCGACAATTCAACAGACTATCTTTGGTTGGATATGCTGATGCCAACTAGGGTCTTGATTTTGATGACCGCCGGTCTACTACAAGGTTTTGTGTCTACTTCGATCATACACCTATTTCGTGGTGTTCTAAGAAACAACAAGTTGTGTCTCGATCCATGGCAGAGGCTGAATATCGAAGTCTAGCTGCAGCTTCTAGTGATATTGCGTGGTTAGTGTCCACGAAAAGGTGGCTAATGGGTCCCTCGTTGTCGGTGAAGTGCCAGCCTGTGATCAAATTGTCGATATTCTCACTAAACCATTGTCTGTCTCTTTGTTTGCTCGATTTCGAAGTTTACTTCAGGTCTTACCTATTGAGAAGCTGAGTGAATGTTAAACAAAAGTATAAAGATTGTTGAGATTGTTAGTCTGTTATCAAATCTATTAATTAGTTGGTTAGGAGAAGTTATTCCCATATGAGTATATAAACTTCATCAATGTGTTCATTCAACAGATAAGGAATATTGATTAAAGAATTACTCTGTGTTTATCTTTCTATTCATACATTTTTTGCATAGTATCTAACACCTAAAGTTCAAGTTTTTCTTTATATTTTCTGATTTGATTCTAACTTTTCTTCCAAATATAGGTATCTCTACATTTTTGTTCATCTATATGTAGATAAAAAAAAATTACTTATTACTTATAATATTTACTTTTAGCTTAATGAACCTAGGCTTCCACCAGGAATTGATCTCCCCTTGCTTAACATGGCATCAATGTCGGGTATCTCCTCCTATGGAGATTTTTTATGGCTTCAACACTGTCACCATTTTACACTGATGCCATTTTCTTACCCATTCTCGGGGCCTATCTTCAGATGGCTTGGAATCTATATAGTAGGGGAAAAGAGTGATAGATTATCACATTAAATGACATGTGGTTGAAAGAAAAAGGGTTTTATGAGTGTAGCTTGCATGGGATAAATAAAATGACATGATTCAATGTTGTGCATGCACTTCACGAGGAAGCAACGCATCGCCTCGAAAAGACTAGTCGAGCATTTCCAAATTTTTACCATTTCAAAGAGATCATTTTTCAACATTGTCGATTTCTTATATGCTTTTATCCCAACTCCTCTAATTTAACCTTATGTTTGGATAAGGGAAGGAAATGAAGAAAAAGGAATGGGAGGCTAAAGAAAGGAAAGGATATACTTATTTTTTTCCTAGTTAAAATTAATAAAGGAAAGTAATTTTAATATTTGGGTAAATCATGGAAAGGAAATTATTTATGTAGAATGAAATTTTCAATCCTATCTTTTGCATAAATAACAATTAATTAAGTTAAAAAATTATAAAACACTAATAATCTTCATAGAAAAATAATTAAAGTGTTATTCAATAATATGTTGATATTTTGTTTATTTCACCAAATTAAACAAAAAATTTGTTAACCCAAAATTTGAGGAATAGAGATCAAAATGAATAGTCTGATGTTTGGATGTAATAGTAGAAGGATAAACCTGAGGAATCCTATACAATATCCAATCATCTTTAGGTAGAAAGGATAATTCTAGTATTTCTTAGATTTAATAAGCTTGTACATGCCCTTTATTTATAAGGCCTCAATCACTATAGGTTACAAATACATAATAAAGATAATTAAAGTACCCTATAAATTCTTTAGGGGTTACAAGAGTTACAAAAGAATGAATTTGGAGGTTTTGGGAGTTATATGGGCATCCATTTATTAATGGATTTATAACACTCCCTCTTGGATGTCCATTAACAAAAACGTGTCTTGTTAAAACCTTATTAAAAAAAATCCTATGGGATAAAAACCTAATAAAGGAAAAAGATTGCACAATTTCTTATTACAAGTTGCCTCGCTAAAAACCTTTATCAGGAAAACCCAGTGGGACAAAATCTTGGTTAAAGGAAAAGAGTACAACATGTTTTAGACTCCGCTAATGGAAAATTTTCCTGTAAAGGCAAATTACATATCTTCTGGAGATGTTGAGCCAATAATCTTAACCAAACACACTCTCAGCTTGCCTTATGCATTGCAATTATTTCTGCATGATTTGAAGAGGCAGCAACTAATGTCTGCTTTGTTGAACACCATGATATGGTAGTACCTACACATGTAAATAAATATTTAGTTTGAGATCAACCTTTTTGTGGATCCGATAAATATCTAACATCAGCATAGCTGACTAATAGGGATTTTGAATCATGAATAAAATAACCCCATATCAATGGTCCTTTTGAGATATCTAAATTCACGTTTAATTTCATTTCAATGCCTACGTGTTGGAGAAAAACTAAATCTTACTAATAAGTTTACAACGAAAGATATATCAGGTCTTGTATTATTGTTTCACGATGGAATGTGCAAGTATACACAGTCGTTATCAAGTAATAAGTGAGTAAAATAGTATCATCTCTACAGGGACTGTATTGATAATCAATAGATGTAAAATTAATATTTAACAAGTTGGTAAGAAGATAAAATGTTAGGAGAGTGACGAATGTCCTAATTAACCTAAATTAATGACTAATATGCAAATGTAAATAAAATAAAATGCAAGAAAATGTTTAAACAACAATTCACAATATTTAATAATAATAGCATGACTGAGCTAGAACAATTACAATTATTAACTTAATTAGTTCGTAATTATGCTTAATAAATGTCCTAGAAAATATTTGTGAGTCACTTAGAAAAACATGCATATGTCTATGTCATAATTTAACTAATGATTATATTTTTAACCTCCATTCCTTAGAATTTATGCAAAGTAACAAGGATATTTCTATATGAAACAATTTAATCACATAAATCTAAAAGTTATGCAAGGTAATAAGGTTCTTTCGAATTATCACAAACTTTAACCTATTTCTGTCAAATATAGATTAAAAATGCATAATCCAAATATTGTGTCCATTAATCACTATCCGGTTCTGATTAAGCAATTAATTCTAATGCAGTCAAACATATTTTAATGTATGAACAATATAAATGATTTTATTTGGATGAATAAATAATTGAGGCACAAAACATTATAAACAAAATTGAACTTATTAAATCAAGAAATTGCAATCATTCTAATAGAAACAAATTAAGTCATTATTATTAAATAAAAATAATCAAATAATTTGCAATAATGATTTTAAACTTAGAACAAGTAAAAGATAAAGAAAGAAAAAACTCTAAGAAGGTTCTGGTGATTCTTTGAAAATCGTCCATAGTGGTTTTCTCCTAATTTCGACGTTGCTCCGATGCAAACTACTTCTCTGGTGGCTGGTCGTGAGAGCTTCAACTAAAGAATTGCTCACCTGATGATCTCTCAAAAAGAGAATAGAAAAAATGAGAGAAGATGGAAGGCTTAGGCATGGGAGAGAAAGGAGAATGGAGATGTTTGAGAGAAGAGAAAATGGTGAGTGAATGAGTGATGAATTAAGGGAGTTTAAGCCTCTATTTATACACATATAAGGTGGCTAAAAATAGAAATTTCTAGACTTGATTTTCTCCCTCAAGTGACCTACCATGGATTGAGGAGAAGGGGGGTTGAGTTGTTTTACTATTTTAAACAAAGTGCTTAAAATGTAAAGCTTGAAAAGCGGAGGGGTAAGACTGAGTATGTAAAGAAGTTTGAGGGTTGTTTCATAATTATTAAAAATTAGCTTTTAAGTAGCTAATTTGGGCTTGCTAGATTTAACGAAAATTGGGCCTCTTTGGCGTGCACACACTTCCCCTTTTGCATCAAACATTTCGACCTTCTTTTACTTCGAGTGTTCAACTACCCGATTGAAATTCGTGTTAACTAATTAAATTGAGAGTCCAAAAAATAATTTTAATAATTATTTAGGACATCCCAATGTTGGTTAGTTGCTCAATTTCTTCTCTTGATGTAGGTGTAGGATTTCAACGGGTGAGCTTCAAGGCCAAATTTTCTTTCGATGCACAAATTGGTCCAGAGTTGCAAAAATAATTAAAATTAAGTAAATTTATCATGAAATTTAATAGAAATATTTTTTTATAAATTTATCCAATTTAAAAAATGTTAAATAAAGTTCACAAAATTTGTTATTAATTACTCAAAATTTACAAGAATTACGAGCTATAAAGTGCTATAGATAACTATATTTTTATAGTTATCACACCCCTCAAACTAAATTCATTGCTCGTCCCAAGTAATGACTTATGTAAATTTACAAATTTTCAAACAACAACCTTGCAACATTATCTCTAAGCGAATTTTAATTTCTACATAATCATGTATTAACAAATTTATGCCCACAAACTCTTCTTGCTAATAAGTTGCTCACATACAAATATTACTTCAAAATTTTATATCAAGAAAGAAGAAAAAATGTTAACCTAAATCATGATTTTGTATGTTCCTCATAGTTACATGTTAATTTTCACCATTCGATTTATTTTTCTTTATTTTTAGTTAAGTAAAATAATCCTAAGGTTTAATATTTGTCTTCATATGCTGAACTTAGTAATTTCTCTCCACTAATGCAGTCGGTATAATTATCAAAATCAATAGGTCTTTAACAAGGTTGTAATGGGGTTGGGCTCAAGGTATGGCTAAAGAGAAAGTATTTTTAGGCTTAAATAACCTTAACTTAGCTTGCCTTGGAGGTTCGTACAAAATCTTGCCTTACGGATGATTTTCATCCCCCCCCAAACTTAACTTGAAACTTATGCTCAGTGGTACCTCTTTTCAAGAAAATTCTTTTTTTTAGCAAAGGTAATATAATTTTTCTGACCTTGTATCTCTTTCTGAATTCTCCCCCAGACTTAATTACTAAGATAAGTAAGGTTAAGATTCGGTTAAAAGATAGGGTAAAATTTATGAAAGATAGCTTAACACATAGGTGAAACAATAAAACAAACTATAAAGCTCAAAGTAAGTTTTTAAGGGATAATTCTTAACACTGTAGGATTGAAAGGCTCAAACGATCCAAAGAAAAAGTGCCTAAATCATTTTTAGACTCTTATCCCTCTTAGAATCTTGCCTCAAGAAAGTTACTAAGACAGTTCTAAAGTCTTAAACTTTCATACATGTCTAACTATTCTTAAATAAAATTAAAGTTCTCATGGCAAAAATTATATAAGACTATTTAAAACATACTCATATCATAACTAAACTAACATAATTTCAACAAAACTTGAGTCAAAATCATAAATTATACTTGTACTCGAGCTAACTTCATTAACAAAAATTTTCTTTGTGCATTAATTTAGAAAAGCAATGTCCTCTTTGCAAAGAACAAAAAAGTGAATACAAACTTTGGACCAGGGAGGATCCCAAAAAAGAGAGGTGAGTCATGAAGACTGCTTAAGTACCAAGTCCTTTTTTTACAGATCCAATCCTAGACATGCACATTTGCATTATCACAGTTCTTTGTTTTACTTGAGAACAAAAATAAATGAGAAGCATCGGCATTATTTATTCATAATTGCATATTTTTATTAGTGCAGAAATAAAATTAACCAAAATAAATAGCAAATCGTTTTTGGAAATAACTAAGAAAGAAAATAAGAAACCCCTCTTTTATTCACTAGAGTCAACATTCCCATCCAGTTTTGCTGATTTTTTCATCTTCTCATCATTATTTGGAGTCATGAATTCTTCCTCCCCTAACTCTTCGACCATGGCTCCAAAATATGATCTAGAAATTCAAGAAAAAAAGTAAAATGATTACCTGATAAATTCTTAAAGACGTTCCATATGGAATTATCTCTAACTTTATCATATTTCCAATAAGCTTGTTGTTGATGATGCATAAATTTCAACATATCTACTATAGTTGACTGATCCGACTTTTTAACATGTGTCGAATTGGTTGACCCAGCATCTTCAAGGATTCTAGTTGGTTTAGCCATGTTAGGAGATTCATCAAGTTCTAGTTCGTCTTCTGGTTCAGGTTGGTCCAAATTCTCAACACTTCCCCCCAATCTGGCAATGTCATTCTCTGTTATGCATCCTTGAGGTTATGGACCTCCAAGATTGACTTGCGGATGGATGCGCGCTTGCAAACATAGTAAAGTAATTAATGATGGCAAATAAGCGCATCTTGGTCATTTTTTTAACACATTCTCAGATTTCTTTCAAGATAATTTTTCCCACATTAATGGACTTTCCTGTCATGATAGTATATAACAAGAGCATATGTTTCATCGAGATGGTGAAACTGTGTGAAGTTGGCATGAAGCTAAATCGTAAGAAAAAAAACCATACATTGGCAATCAGTTTTAAATACTCCTTTTGGCAAGTATGACTACCATATTTTCTAATTATCTATTGATATCCTGGATTTGTAACTACTAAAAACACTTTTTGAAGAATATCCCAATTGACATTTTTTAGCATCATGGAATAATCATCTTCTTCATTATTGGGCAGTTCAAGAAAATCATTAATGGATTCAGAAGTCAAAGGTACCTTTTTTCTTGAGGACAAGAATTTCTTATGCATCGGTTGGGATCAAATTTGCATAGAACTCTCATACTAATTTTTCATTAAAAGGTGGACTCACGTCACAGAATATGTTTCATTTTAAAGCCACCACTGTTTTTCGAATGGCTAGTGGTACAACAGTGTTATCAATGTTTCCTAGTTTGAACCATTTCCCCAGAAACATCAGTTAAGTCTTGAAAACAGAATCAAACCTCTCCTTTGCTTCATCATCATGAACCTAAATTAGAGATTCAGTAGATATTTTGGAAGAATGTGTCCTTTTGCATGACATAATCTCCGGGTATTTTTGTAAACAATACTGAAAAAATAAATAGCAGAACTTCGTAGCAATTTGTAAACTTAGTTAGAATGTACGGCAATAGGGATATGTAACACAAAGGTTTACCTATGGATACTACCATGGAATTAATAAGTCATGCAATTATCATAAAATTTTCTAACCTTTACGTGTTGATCCTTGGATCACCCACCTATGGTTTCTTGACTTCTCCAATTGGATCACCAATTGCTAACTTCACGGACTGCAACAATTCGAGGTAATTCTTGCCATTTAACTTGTGAGATGTCAGCTGAAAAGAGAGGTAAAATGCTTCCGTCCCTTTAGTCATTGCACTCTCAATAGTTGTTCCAATGGTAAACCTTTCTACCTCAGTTTGGTTGTTGGATCTCTTATCTCTAGTGAAGGTTGTTTTAACCATGGTGTTACTAGAGATTTAACCTAGCTCTGATACCATGAAAGTTTTCAAGAGACTATATTCAATAAAACTGTTCTGTATTTATTATGTAAAAAACTGAGTTTAAATAAAAAAACTCATAACATAACTGGGAAAATAATTCTCTTATTCTAGTAAACTACTAAAAGATAAAAAAGCCTTCCTAAAAAACCTCAATTGATTATTCTAAGATTATCTACTCAAATAACTTAAAAATTATCCCAAAGTATATGGAAGTTCAGCACATATTTCAACACAATGATTCTATTGTTATGTTTTTTCCTCCCTGCTTCTGGAACATGGGCATGTGTTATGTAGCTGAAAACTCCAAAATGTTCTAATTATGGTTTTAATCCACTTTAAACCTCCTGTAGTGTAACATCTCTTACCGCCAATCTTGGACACCTATTAAGGACATAGATAGTCTAGTTTACTACTTCTAGCCAAAACATTTTAGGAATGCTTTTATCAGATAACATCGACCAAACTATGTTCATAATGGTTCTATTCTTCCGTTCAGCCAAGTTGTTTTGCTGCAGTGTATGAGTGATGGTCAATTGCCTCCTTACTCCATTGTGTTTGCAGAAATTATTGAACTTATTTGAATTAAATTCGCCTCATCTATCGGTGCTTAGACACTTAATAAATAATCTTGTTTCTTATTCAACCATGTTTTTAAAACATTTAAAATAATCTAAAGCCTATGACTTTTCTATCAAAAAATACACTTAAGCTTTTCTACTATAATCATCAATGAATAATAAGATGTACCTCTTATTGCTATTAGAAGTAGGTGTGATCAGATCGTAAATATCTGCCTGAATGAGTGTCAATTTTTAAGTTGCTCTCTAATTACTTTTCTTTGAGATGGGATCACGATGTTGTTTCCCATTAATATAATCAGTACATGTGACATTTGAGGTGGTGAGTTGAGGTAGTCCATGTACCATGCCTTTGTTTAGCAAGGTTCTCAAGCCTTTGTAGCTTAGATGCTCGTATCTTCTATGCCAAAGATGAGTCAAGTTTTCAGCTTTTGTGTGAAACCATTGATCAACTTGCGCTAGAGAAGAAATATGTGACTGAGTAAGTAGAATAAACACTCTATTTGTACTCATATTGGTTTGAATAATCAAACCCCTCTTTAGATGAAAAATCTTACACATTTCATTTTTTATCAACAAAAATGCCAAGCCTTTTTCCTGCAATTACCCTATGCTCAAAAGATTATTAACAAATTCATGAACATAGTATATCTCAATAACAACATGACTAACTCTATTTAGCAATAGTTTCAGACTTCTTTTTCCCATCTTATTCATCTTTGTGTTATTCTTGAGTTTCACCGAATGTTGAAATCCTTCATCAAGTTCACTAAACATAGCTCGATCACCACACATGTGATTAGAACCACCCAAATTAAAGAACCATGTATCTTCCTTTCTAACCCCATTTGACTCCAAATAAGCCATTAGAAACATCTCATCTTCCTCACCAAATTCTACATAGCTTTCTTTTTTATTCTCAATGCACTCATATTGAAAATGTCCAAGTTTATGACATTTGTCACATTCCACCGTTGTTTTCTTGAAACTTGTTCGACCTTTCTCATTTCCTGTTCTATAGGCACTGTGACCACGACCTCTTCCTCCATCATATGTCACTTTCAAAACCTGCTCCTCTCCACAATGCCTTTGAAAATTTTGTTCATGTACTATTAATGAGCTTTGTAATTCATCAATTGTGAGAGCATCAATGTCTTGTGATTCCTCAATAGAACAAACAACATAGTTAAACTTCTCAATTAAAAAGCGTAGAATTTTCTACCACTTTAACATCCTACGTATCTTCTCCATAAGTTCGCATCTTGTTTGCCACTGTCATGACCCTTGAGAAGTACTTTGTCACTCCTTCATCATTCCTCATCTCAAGCATTTCAAATTCTCTACAGAGAGCTTGAAGATTAGATCTTTTGACTCTTGCATTTCTTTTATATTTCTTCTTCATGGCATCCCGTATTTCTTTGGCAGTATTCTTGTTAAGAATGGTGTTAAAAACTGTGTGGCCAATAGCCTGAAAGAGATAGTTCTTCACTTTCAAATCTTTGAGCTTCGTCGCATCATTCTTTTTTCATTGTGCTTCTCTTGCAAGTTCAACATAGCTAAGAACTACCAACTCTCAATATTCCTTAGAACATAGAAAATTTCCCATTAGTATGCTCCAATGATCATAGTGACCATCAAAGCGAGGAATAGCTGGTTGTATGAAGTTGTCAAAATTCATCTTTTGAGTCATCTTTTATGCTGCTGCTAGAATTTCTCAAGCCCAGTGAGGGTTCCGATACCAAACTGTTGGGAACTTTTATCTGATATGAGACTTAATAACACAAGTAAACAACAAGCTAGATTTTTAATGACTTGAGTTTTATTGATGATGACCTCAACTTATGTAGTCATACAATAAGATCTTAACAGAGAATAAAAACTGCACATTCAAATCAAATCAAAGATAAGAGATAACAGTAACATAGAATAATTCAAATATCAATATCCCTAAAGAATAGGAACTTATTTTAACAATAAGATCTGCAAAAAAAAACTCCTTCAATCTTCTCTCTCAATAAAAAAAAAAATCAATCCAAGGCCTCACTTTTTTCATTACTTTAATTTTACCATTTCAACTAAATCACATTTAATTTTTACTTCAGTTTTTTATAAATTTATATAAATATTTTTATCACATCATGATTGTAATAAAATCTAATATTAATAGTATGTTGAGGGTGAAATTTTAATGAATTTCTAATTTATTTGTTTAATTTTGTATATTTCCAATTTTCATTCCTTTATTGGTGCAAAGATTCTTCGATGAATGATTACTTGAAAATTTTAAAAGTCAAACTTTTGTATTTGCTAATTTTTTATTTTTCAATTTTAGCAGACGGTGGGATGAAAAAGGATTGAATGAAAGGTGAGGTTTATTAAAACGCGTAATTTTTTCAAAGTAATAATGTTACGTGTGATTAATTTCTTTTTAAAAAGTCAAATAAAACTTGAACCTTGAATGAATTGAAGTTCACGCGTAGGTTCTTGAGTAGTGTCTTCAATGATTGTAGGAGTCTCTTTCAAGGTGTACTCACAAATCACGTTTATATATATTCTTTTAATTTAATTTTTAATTTTTCAAAATAAGTTAAATTAATTTTTTAAATAAAAATACAGATTAAAACATTAAAATTTTTAAATATGGAAGCTTATATGACAATCCATGTATTTTTCATATTATTTTTAAAAATTTTATGAATTTTAAAATTTTTATTATTTTTAAATTATTTGTTGACATAACATATAAGATAAATAATGTCATTAAAAATTAATGATTTAATCAGCATTTACGTTAAAGAAAAACCATTTAACGCATTTTGCAATATTAAATTTAGTTAAAACATCATGTTCATAATGTGAAAGTATAGTCTTTTTTTTAATATCACTGAATATACAAAACACTTTCAAAGTTTTATCCCTAAAGTTTAATATTGATTCTCAAAAATACTTTTGGGGTCAAAAATATTTTTAGAACCATAAGCAATACTAAATAAATAACTTTTGAAGTCGGAAGTGCTTTTAAAAAATACTTTTGAACCCAAAAGCAAAATTAATTTTTTTTTCCTAGCTCCTACCTTTGGCAAAAGCACTTTTAGGGACAAAGAACAATTTTAATCTTTATAAATTATTTTATATAATATTTATATTGTGTATGTAATTACTTTCTTATTGAAATTTATTTTAAATATATAATATTATATATTTAAATTTTTATTGGTTATATTTTAATATTTAAAATAGAGTTTATATATTTAAATTAAATTTATAAATAATTAATATTAATTATTTTAAAATATTTAAAATTTATATTTTATATATTAAATATTAACAACAAATTATAATAAATTATTTTTTATATTATTACTAAAATATCATAATATTAACTAATTTGAATATTATTTAAATGCATATTTATTACTTTATAACACCATAACTAAAATGAACATTTTATTTCTTAAAAGTATTTTTTGACAGTAATACTAACTACTTAAATCTTAAATAAAACTTTTCAAAAGTACTTCCCAAAATAACTTTTTCACGGTAATTTTTAAAAGCACTTCTCCAAAGTAATGTTAAATTAGCCTTAAAAGCATTAAAATTTTGAGAATTGACAAAAAAAAAATCAAAATTAAAGAAATACATATAGCTTTCCCTTAAATTTTATTTAAAATTTTCATTTTTACTTTTTTTAAAATAAATTATTTACATTTTTTTCATATGACTCATACAGGGGAGCGTGTCACTACGTACACAATATATCTTGACAAACATTTGTTAGTACAAATCTCCGGTGAAGAAAATCTCAAACAAACGAACGGAACTCAAACAAAAAAGAAGAAATAGGACAAGGCTCCAATGCGTGTATCAAGTCACTATCTTTCAGGTTATATTCACCTCCACCTATCTTTGGTGTGCAAATGAGTTCCAAGCAAATTAACCTCGAGGATACAATGAAGCCAATGATTATTTGTGTTTTGTACTGACGAGAATAGTCCACTACACACTAAGCAATGTTTAACAAGAAACTCAATTTCTACAAAGGATTTCTGCAGTAATACTTTATAGAATAATGTAATAATATTAGAAAATGAAGGAAGGAAAGAAAGAATATTAGAATTTATTGGTTTTATTTCCAAAAGAATATTAGAATTTATTGGTTTTATTTCCAAATGAAATCACATTCCTATTTATAGGAATTTTTACGTCTCTTCATAGAGACATCTTTCAATAGGTGTCTTTCTAAATAATAATGTCTTTAAAATAAACACATAATTATTCATTTAATATTATAACTATTCAAATAATATTATTTAAATAGTTATAATTTTTTTTCAAAAAATCAAATAATATAACTTTTGATTAATTAAACCCAATTATTTATAGTTATTAGAACACTATAAATATTTGAAAATGTTCCAACAATATCCTCCCATTTTTAAAATATTTTAGATTTTGATATTCTTCGAAATCAATTTGCATAAATGAAGGTATCTTACGATTGAACCTTCACTTAGTGAAAACATGTTAAAGTTAATCGAAATTTCATGGTAGACTAAGCTTTAAACCAACTATTTCCTTTGATTAACCGAACACATCTCACACAATGATTTCAACATCGGTCAATGCATAGTATCTAGGGACACTGTTATGGCCATGTGTCTATGTCCTCTTTTCATGAGTGTAACACCCCAAATCCGGCCTAAACGTTATGACCGAATCTGGCGATGTCACATTGTAACACCCCTTACCCATATTCGACGCCGGAATAGGGTACGAGACATTACCAGAACACATACACTTATAAACATGTTAAACTGAGTTATAAAATTTCATTCAAATTTAAACTCTTCAAATTTTGTAACAAATAGTGCTTCTAAGAACCAATACATACTCATGCAATTCAATACTTCATTTCCATTTCATTTAATTCACGATTCTCATTTTCACGATTCAATTCAATTTCTCAATCCAATATACATTTCAATACCACAATAATTCATTTAATTCAAATCATATCATTTGCAATTTCCACTTAATTCACGTACAATTCAATTTCATTAAGTTCAATACTAATACATATTTATCGTTTAACTTAACGTCCCCTTTTTTGCATCATTTTACACTTCAAGCATGAACCTAGTATTTCATTTCCTTTCCACTCTCGTTTCCTATGCATATCACACAAGATATAAACATTACACTAAACCGTAGTCGCAAGCTAGCCTTTTTGAAGACTAACCACATGATAAACCATTTTAATAAAGATTACAAACTTTAAACCTTACCACCCTTTTATGATCACAAGCATATTTTCATCTAGACATTTACCATCTCAATGCATAATTTTATAAATTTAATGTGGCGTAATCCAGCCACAACTTGGCCAAAGCCTAAGCATACACACCAAACATGCTAGCCAAATAAACATATAGTATAAGCATTATAAGCATGGATAAGCACCACATTTATTTATTTACCAAACTTATCAACATGAGTTAATTCATAAACCATTTCTGACATTGCTACATACCAAATCATATACCAAGTATACCACAAACACATACTATGAAACTTTATTTTCTCACATGAACTTTAACTATAACTAATAATGCACAATTATAAACATCATTTCTTTTTAATCGTTTATCGATTATAATCAAGCATATGGCCAATTATACACAAATAATTCATATGTTCTTCCAATTTTCCTCCTCCTCCTCTCCATTCCACATCCTTAATGTGTATAACACACTTAAACAACATTAACTACAATTTCACTATTCACTCACATGTATATTCAAAGTTGTCTATTCGAGTCAGAGTCACTAAATTATTTTTACCCGGAGCTACAGAACTCAAAATTAAGATCCATAATTTTTTTCGGAAACTAGATTCACATATCTTCTTACCATAAAATTTTTAGAATTTTTGGTTTAGCCAAATAGTACAGTTTATTCTTTAAAGTTCCCCTATTTCACTGCTAGACAGTTTTGACCTCTCTTCACTAAAAATTAATTATCTCTTTGTACAGAATTCAGATATTATTTCCGTTTGTTTCTCTTGAAAATAGATTCACTGAGGATTCTAAACATATAAACTCTATCACATAATTTTTTTTTTACAATTTTTGAAAATTTTCCAAACTCAGAACAAGGGATTCTGAACTCATTCTAATCTATCTAACGAAACTTCAAATATCTCAAAATATATAACTCTTTTGCTTGTTTTGTCTCTTTTATGTGAAAATAGACTCATTCAGCTTCAATTTCATATATTATTCAGCCTCTAATTCAATCTCCACCATTTTTGGTGATTTTTAAAAGTCACACAACTGTTGCTATCTAAACTGTTTTATTGCTAAATGTACTCTTTCATAATTTCACTTTTTCACTTTCAATCACAATTCAATTTAAAATTCACTTTTCCATTTCTAAGTCGATATTCAATTCAATTCCACACCTACATTCATTATTCAATTACACTTAGTCAATTTCCCAATGAACACTTCGGAATAATAACAGATACTCGGTAGATTCAGCACATAGCAACCACCTTATTAATCAATGATGTCCGGTGGAATCAGCACATAGCAACCACCTTACTAATCAATGATGTTCGGTTCACATAGTAGCCTGCACATAGTACTACACATGTGACCATTACCATCCGATACACGTAGTAGCCTGCACATAGTACTACACGCGTGATCAAAACTATCTGGTACGCATAGTAGCCTTTACATAGTACTACACATGCGACCTATCATTCCGGTACATGTAGTAGCCTGCACATAGTACTACACACGTGACCATCACTTTCACTTTTACATAGTGGCCTACACACAATCCGTGCCACACATGTGATCATTTCTGTCATTTCATTCGTATCCCTTTTTATTCCAAAGGTTCATTCGGGAATTTTTCACTTTTTCTCACTTTTCTTTTTATCTATCAATTTCAATTTCTCGTCTTTCTGAAGTTCAACTTCAGATTTATAAACTTTAAATTTATCAAGCGTTTCATCTTTTGAATGCAATAAATATACATAACAATATCTAGAACAATCGTCAATAAAAGTAACAAAATATTTCTTTCCACCTAATGTAGGAGTATTATGCATGTCACATAAATCACTATGTATCAAATCAAGCAATTTTGTTTTCCTTTTAACCTCAGGGAAAGGGTTTCTTGTAATTTTAGTCAACACACATATATTGCATTTTTCAATATTATTATTAAAAACAAGAATTAGATCTAACTTATACATGTCATTCAATTTTCTATAATTCAAATGACCTAATCTATAATGTCACAAACAAAAAGATTCAACCATATAAGCAGAAATAGTATTTTTTATTCTTATTAATAATACTGAGTTTGAACATACTCTCATACATATACCCTTTCCCTACAAAAATTCCTCCCTTAGACAAAATAAATTTATCTGCCTCAAAAACAAGTTTGAAACCAAACTTATTCAATAAACTTCCAGACACTAAATTCTTCCTAACTTTTGGTACATAATATACATCATTTAAGGTTAAAACCTTTCCAGAAGTGAATTGTAGTTCAATAGACCCTTTGCCTTTGATTGCTGTAGTGGAAGAATTTCCCATGTACAAGACATTTTCATTTTCACATTGTGTGAACTTTGTGAACATGCTTTTGTCTTTGCACACATGTTTGGTTGCTCCGGCATCAATCCACCATGTATTATCATCTTGTGCCATATTAATTTCAGATATCATTGCAACGAAATTTTCGTTATTATCAGCCTTAGAAGATGATTTCTTCTTTAAAAATCGACATTCATTCTTGAAATATCCCGGCTTACCATAATGATAGCATGAGCCCTTTTGTTTCTTTTTGAACTTAGGTGTTCTATCAGTCTGTTTGAACTTTCTCTTGAATGGTTTAGTAGTCTGTACTTCCTCCGTAACATGCACTTTGGTATTTTCAGAATTTAGGTTCTGATCTTGTTTTATCCCTAAAGTTTAATATTGATTCTCAAAAATATTTTTGACCCAAAAATATTTTTAGGGCCATAAACAATACTAAATAAATAACTTTTGGAGTCGGAAATGCTTTTAAAAAATACTTTTGAACCCAAAAGCAAAATCAATTTTTTTTCTAACTCCTACTTTTGGCAAAAAGCACTTTTAGGGACAAAGAACAATTTTAACCTTTATAAATTATTTTATATAATATTTATATTGGGTATGTAATTACTTTCTTATTAAAACTTATTTTAAATATCTAATATTATATATTTAAATTTTTATTGGTTATATTTTAATATTTAAAATATAGTTTATATATTTAAATTAAATTTATAAATAATTAATATTAATTGCCTAAAAATATTTAAAATTTATATTTCATATATTAAAATATTAACAACAAATTATAATAAATTGTTTTTTATATTATTACTAAAATATCATAATATTAACTAATTTGAATATTATTTAAATGCATATTTGTTACTTTATAACACCATAACTAAAATGAACATTTTATTTCTTAAAAGTACTTTTTGACAGTAATACTAACTACTTAAATCTTAAATAAAACTTCTCAAAAGTACTTCCCAAATTAACTTTTCCACGGTAATTTTTAAAAGCACTTCTCAAAAGTAATGTTAAATTAGCCTTAAAAGCATTAAAATTTTGAGAATTGACAGAAAAAAATCAAAATTAAAGAAATACATATAATTTTCCCTTAAATTTTATTTAAAATTTTCATTTTTACTTTTTTTAAAAATAAATTATTTACATTTTTTTCATATGACTCATATAGGGGAGCTTGTCACTACGTACACTATATATCTTGACAAACATTTGTTAGTACAAATCTCTGGTGAAAAAAACCTCGAACACACGAATGGAACTCAAACAAAAAAAGAAGAAATAGGACAAGGCTCCAAGGCGTGTATCAAGTCACTTTCTTTAAGGTTATATTCGCCCCCACCTATTTTCGGTGTGCAAATGAGTTCCAAGCAAATTAACCTCGAGGATACAATGAAGCCAATGACTATTTGCGTTTTGCACTGACGAGAATAGTCCACTACACACTAAGCAATGTTTAACAAGAAACTCAATTTCTACAAAGGATTTCTGCAGTAATACTTTATAGAATAATGTAATAATATTAGAAAATAAAGTAAGGAAATAAAGAATATTAGAATTTGTTGGTTTTATTTCCAAATGAAATCTCATTCCTATTTATAGGAATTTTCACGTCTCTTAATAGAGACATCTTTCAATAGGTGTCTTTCTAAATAATCTTTAAAATAAACACATAATTATTTATTTAAAATTATAACTATTCAAATAATATTATTTAAATAGTTATAATTCTTTTTCAAAAAATCAAATAATATAACTTTTGATTAATTACACCCGTTCATTTATAATTATTGGAACACTATAAATATTTGAAAATGTTGCAACCACATTAATAGTTTTGGTAGTTGAATTTGTTACCACAAAAAATTTGGTCAAGGAAATAAAACAAACAAATATGGTTACAAACTTATACTAATAAATTATTTTTTAAAAAGAAAACTAAATTACACCATTAGTCACTAAATTATGAATAAGTTTTTATTTTGGTCATTTAATTAAAAAAGTTTCAATTTGGTTATTAAACTAATCAAAAGCTTTTATTTAAGTTACTGGGCTATTAAAATCGATACTATATGGCATTTTCTATTCGCACTACCTGCACCAATTAAAAGCTCTATTTTTCCTTCTTTTGTACAGTTCAATTTTTTCATGAAACAATTTTGGACATCACAAATTTGCAAAACAAAATTCAAACAATTTGTTTCTCTGATCTCTAACATTGATTTTTAGATCGACTTGGATCTAAGCTATGTTATTCTACTCGTCAATGAGTATTGATTCACTGTACCGGTCGTCAAATCGTCGCTTGGAGCTCGTTGTTAGAACTTTAAAAAGAAAAGTTTATAGCCTAGTTATTTAAATAAAAACTTTTGAATAATTCGGTGACCAAATTATAACTCTTTTTAATTAAGTGAACAAAACGAAAATTTACCTATAATTTAATAACTAATGATATAATTTACCCTAACAAAATAAGGTCACTGAGTAAAATTATTAATTTTGTTCCTTTAAACTATTTCCCCTATTTATTTCATTTACATCAATTTCCAAAATAAAATACTTAATGTTTTAAAAATATAAATTTAGAAACAATTATTTATAATTTTTTCTGTAAAAACTGATAGTAGTTTAGAATGCTGGTAGTAGTAATATTTTATTATATTAAAATTATTGATCAAATAATAATGTGTACATAAATTTATCTTATAAATATATAAATTTATGTAAAATTACTTTGTAAAACAAGTGAAAGAGTGTCTCACTAAAAGGTATATCTCTATAAAAGGATATATTATGGAAAGATAAACCTATTTTATGTAAAAAAAACTTTTTTCTTAGCCATTTTTATTGTTTTGTTTGAAGCATTTAGAGTTTTATTATACGTTGGGTGCATATAAAAACTTTATGGAAAATATTTTACACGCCTCAAAAATCGCTATATTTTAGTAATATGATTTTATTTTCCTTATTTATATTTTTAATAATTTATTTTTCTAATAAAAATATTTAAATTTACTTTTTTTTTTTTAATTTGTAATCTTTAAGGTGGAACATACAAGGTTGCTTTATTTTTCTGAGGAAATAAAAAATAAAAAAAAATTCCAGGGTGGCCACAAAGGAAATGATGTGCGTAAAGAAACTAACTTTTATCCAAAGCATATCTGAAACTTCCTTTTATTTTTGCAAAATTGTAGGTACGATGCCACGTGTCTTAAAATTCACTGATCACGTGCATCTCCAGACCACCATAAAACCGGCCAACACAAAGAAATTTTTTTTTAAAGAAAACCTTATCCAATACGTTTTCAATTTTTCCATCAAATACAAAATTATCCGTCAAAAAAAATCTTTGACCGTTAGATTCACATCATGACAAAACCCGATCAACGGTTGAAGTCAATCCTTAGACCTTAAAATAACCAACAAAAACTGGCAAAGCAAATCCTACACAGAAAAGGGAAAAAGAGAAAAAGGAAATCACTTTTGCTTTAAACTTCAAAGACACTGCAAAAGAAACTCTCCTCTGTGTTTGTTGTATTTTAATTTTGATTTTGAGATTATAGCAAAGGGTTCAGTTTTCAATCTGCGTTTTTTTTAGTAGTGTTGTGAGAAAACAAAACTAGTTATGGCTGAAGTTTTTGGGAAGGGAAATCTGTTTACGACTTGTAACTATAGTCAGACGAAGAATCTAGAAGGTGGAACTTGTTTGGTTCCTAAGAAAATTTCTGGGTTTTCTGTAGAAAGGAACGGTTTTTCTTCTTTAAAGGTTAAATCTCAGGCTTTGAGAAGTGATTTTAATGGGCAAAGAATGGTTTTTTTGGAGAAGAAAAGTATGAACAGGAGAAGGTTTTGTCAAGTTCCCATCAAAGCACAGGTTTGATTTAATCAACTTTACATCTTGTTAATTTCAATTTCTGGATCTTTGCTTCTTCTTTTTGTCGTTATTTTTGTAGAAAAGCGTGGGTATATTTTTATTTGTTTAGTTGTGTCAATTTATTTTATGATTAATTTTTATTTAATTTTGAATTTCTTGATAATTTACTTTTTTTCTTTTCTATTATTAGCTTTCTACAGTTAGTTCTTTGCTCAGTTTTTACATACCAAAGATCAAAATCTTTAAATAGAAATCGCCTTATATATGTGTAAAAATTTTGATTTTTTTTCACGTAACACAAAGATTAAACAAGAAATTTTACTCTTTCTTTTTTTTTTTGTTTGAAAATCTGTAGTAGTGTTATGATTTAAATTCTTTTTGTTCCCATAAGCTGATCTGTACATAGATCAATCAAGAAATACTAATTGGTTTCACTTTTTTTTTTCTGGGTTTGTTTAATGGAATCAGATGCAAAGTGGGCTTATTGGTCGAGTTCAGAAATGGTGGGAGAAAGGGCTTCAACCAAATATGAAAGAAGTTGCATCTGCACAAGACCTAGTAGACTCTCTTTTGAATGCTGGTGATAAGCTTGTTGTGGTAGATTTCTTCTCCCCTGGTTGTGGTGGTTGCAAGGCTCTTCATCCCAAGGTATATATATGCATAGCTCTGTATCTAGATTTTGTTTTTGGGGTTTTATGTATTTGAATTGATTGTGGATTTGGCAGATTTGCCAATTTGCAGAGATGAATCCAGATGTGCAGTTTCTTCAGGTTAATTACGAGGAGCACAAGTCAATGTGCTATAGCCTTAATGTCCATGTGCTGCCTTTCTTCCGGTTCTATCGAGGTGCGCAGGGGCGTGTATGCAGCTTTAGTTGTACCAATGCCACGGTTAGTCCTGAATCCATCCTTTTAGATGCTAATTTCATTAGATATGGCTCCTAGTTCTTTTATTATTGTTTTCTAATGATGTGTGTTCTAAATTACAATGGCAAATTCTATAGATCAAAAAATTCAGAGATGCATTAGCCAAACACACACCAGACCGGTGCAGCCTCAGCACGACAAAAGGGCTCGAGGAGAAGGAGCTTTTGGCATTATCCGCGAACAAAGACCTTTCCTTCAACTACACACCAATTCCCACACATGAAGAGATTCTTATTTGGAAACAAGTTCCATCTGATTCAACGAGAAAGCTCCCGCTTTCAGTCCCGACAACATCCGCAAAACAAAGGGACAGTGAGGAGAAAACTTTGGTTGGTGTCGGAAGATGATGTAGTTAGGTTTTCTGCCATTTCCATTGCCCAGTGTACATTCTTACAGTATAATTGGAGTTGCAGGGCAGTTTGGATTTATTTTTTGGATCCTAGCCCTGCATGATTCAAGGGTAAGTTTGAAGACCAAAACTAGTGTGTATATTTTTGAGGTTGTCATTTTAATGTTCAAGGGAAAACCCCTTTTGTGATTGTAAAAACCTTGTTCTTTTGGTGTTGAAAACTAGATTACGAGTATTTGTACTTTTTGGGGGGTAATACGAGTATTTGTATTGGATATTTGGTATTAATGATGTTTTTTGTTACCTTTTTGTTTTACTTTGTACATATATTGTATTTGGTTCACACACTTTGTATCATTGGTATGAAAAATGACAAAATCTGATATCCAGCTTTCATGGTGAAGTAGAGTTAACGAATTTAATTTGTGAAGAAATTACATTCAAAATCATTAAATTTTTAGTAAATTTACGATTTTATCACTCAAATTTGAAAAAGTTAATTTACTAATCTATTTGAAATTTTTTATTTAACTCCTTGGATTTTAAGTTTTTTTTAAAAAAAAAAAGTCCAGTTAGCAAGCTCTAAGAAATAATTTGACGATACCACTAAATGTGACGCCTCAAATCCGATCTGGACGATCTAACCTGAATTTTGAACGTCACATTAGCCATCAAAGTGACTCTTCATTTAAAACATTACGAACCACATTAACAAACTGTATACACCACAAATTTGCAGAATATTTCATATAGGAAATTAGACCTAAGTGTATATTTTTCTAAATTAATCATTTGCTTCACACAATCAGAAGGTATAGGGCATACCTTAATACTCGATGGTCTCCCTTAGCCACAAAAATTTGTTAGTTCATTTAATTATCATCACATTAAACAAGTAATTAAACCATCCAAATTAACAATCAAGCAAGCAATTATAACATTCAAAAATCTCAAAGTTAAACAGTCCACAATGTCCGTTTATAACCTGTTGAAAATTTTATTTAGAGTATGTGTGTTGAGCTTTTAAACTCCGAAGTGAAATGTTGAAAAACATGCCTTAGATCTGAGTTGACCTAACGATCAATATTGGAGATTGGAGAAGAAAGATGTTTAGATTTTGGTCTGCAAATTCGTGATGTTCAAAATTGTTTCATGATAAACGAAATTAAACTATAGAAAAGAAAGAAAAAAAAAAGCTTCTGATTGATTGATGCAGGCAGTGCGAATAGAGAATATTATATAGCAACAATTTTAATAAATAATGAATTAAATGAAAACTTTCAAATAATTCAATAAATTATTTTTACTTTTTAAAGTTGAGGGATCAAGATATAAACTTACTAATAATTTAATAACTTGAGTATAGTTTATTATCTTACAAGTATCCCAGGTTAATATCCAGTAGTTGTGGATGGCCTACAACTCATGGAAGCCTCAAGAGTTGTCTACTTGGACAGTGAACTCTTTTCTCGGAACATGGACAGTTAAGTAGACATCATCAACCGCTGCTTTGAAACATTTGCAGGATGACAATGCCACAAACCCAGGAGAGAGTAGAACATGTTCAGGTCATTAGTTTATAATAGAATTTTTAAATTTTTCTTGTGTTGATTAACCATGTAAAATCTTTACCTTACCTGTTTAATTAAAGATATTTATATTCTTATCAACATATTAACCTTAAAAATTGGTGGAATTTTGATAAAATTGAGACATAATTCCAATGTTTTCTGATAATATTATCTTTACAAGTTATTAGCAAGAAAACAAGAAAACCTTGACATGAATTTTGGATGAATAGTAGAAAGGCAAGATGGCAAAGAAATAGAGGAGTTTTAAAAGGAAATGTAAATTCATCAACGTGGCCAACCTTGCTTTTCAATAATTAAAAAAAAAAACACCTTGGAGTGATTGTAGAAAGAATGTGGGGCATTCTGACAACCCAATCCACTTTAGAAAATTTTCAAAATCTGAAAGCTCCCATTATTTCCTCCCAAGTGTCCAACATGTTTCATAACTTTGAAAGTAACTCCTTCCGTTCAATGTTTCCACCATTTCTTTTTCTTTTAATTTTCAAACCCGATCTCTCTAAATGTTTCCATGTGCCCATTGAAGAAGCTTTTGCCTGCTTCAAATACTAAGCTTGGAAGCAACAAATGGGGCCTATAGACTTTGCTTATTTATTTCCAACATCAATGATTTGAGAGCAAATCAAATTTTTTTTAACATAATATATTAAAAAAATTTATTATTTTTCATCGTAAATTTCTCAAAAATTTACTTTTTAAATAGGGTATTTAGAAGATTATCTCAACTGTAGATATAAAAAAAATTCGAATCAATTATAAAGTATTACATATCAAATTAAAATGATTGAGTGTCAAATTAAAATTATTATTGGTAAAAATGATGACATCATAATTATGTCATAATTATTATTTTTAATTAATTTAAATTAATTAAGAGATAAATAATAAAAGTTTATATTATCACTAATTTAAAATAAAATAATTATGTGATAATATTAAACGATTATTTTTTCCTAATTAATTAAATCAATAAGAGATAAATAATAAATAAAAGAGTTTAGGTTCTTGTAGAATAATCAAGTGAAGCAGTTAAATTCTACTAAAATTTTCTTTTATTCAAGTAATTGACACTATAAAAAGTAGGGGTGAGCGTTCGATCGAATCGAGTGAGAAAATTTCGAGTTAATCAAGTTCACAAGTCTTATTTTATCATTCAAACTCAATTTGAAATTTTTCGAATCGAGTGAAATTTTTCGAGTTAAATTAAAAAAATTAAACATGTCAAATAAAAATATTGTTAGAGTTTAACTAATTTCATGTTAGAGCACATAAATTTGAAACCATATATATTTAAAAAAATTAAAGAAAAATAATAAAAATAAGATACTTGAGTATGATAAATTTGAATCATTAATTAGGTCCCTAAATTATTATTTTAGAACATTTTTAAAATTTTAAGGTTTTTTATATATTTTTAGAATTTTTTTAAAAATATAAATTTTGAATTTTTTATATATATTTTGAATTTTTGAAATTTATTTTGAATTATTTTGGTAGTTTTTACTGAGAGTGATACTAATTTGCTTATTTTCAAAGTTAATAGGGATCAAAAGGATATTTACACGAGTCTGTTATTTAAATTATTCGAATTATTCGAGTTATTTGAATTGTGAAATTCAACTCGACTCGAATTCGAAACTCGAATCAAGTTATTCGAGTTGGCTCGAATAATTCGAATAACTTGATTCAATTAACTTGAAATTCGAATTTTTTTCGATTTTTCGAATCAAATCAAGATGCTCACCCCTAATAAAAAGGGTCACCCAAGTCATTTTACAAAGTTCAAGAAGCCTAGAAGATCTCTATAAAAATCTTTGAAGAAGTCAAAAAAAAATTGAAGAATGTTACATCACTTTTGAAGAAAAGCCGTCTTTCAATCTTCTAATCTAATTCAAGACAAGTTGTTTTTGAAGAAAGTCACCTTTCGATCCAAATCAAATGAAGAAAGGAGGTTCAAACCTGAATCAAAAGTAAATTAACACGACACTTGGAACAATCCACATCCATCCAAGATCAAGTTGGATGACTCTTGGATCGAAGCTCAAGTTGAAGAGAAGAATCAAAAGAGAGAATTTCTTTGTAAAGAAATTTCTAAAGATTGTAACTTTTTCTTTTTAAAAAGTTACCAATAAATTTGACTTTGAATTTCTAAGTCAATTTCTGACTTGAAATTTATGTGTACAAATTTCAGGCATATTCATTGGGACCATCTCTTTCTTTCATCTCTTCTCTCAAAAAGTCAAAGTTCAAAGTTACAATACACTCAAAAAATATCATCATCAACAAACTAGCCACAAGCCTACTTAAGCTAACTAGCCACAAGCCTACTTAAGCTAATCATGCAGCTTGTTCGGCTTCATTATCAAGCACCAATATCCTTATTCATCCCTACAACACTAGGCAAAAGATAAAAGAAAAGGAGGCAACAAGAGGTAGCCTCCAAAATGGAAAATTTCTCTTTAGGCCCTTTTAAAAATTTATAAAATTATAAGTAGTATATCCGTATGGCACTAGGTAGAAGAGAAAACATAAGGGATAGCAAGGGGGAAGTAGGAGGCTACCCTTTAAAATGGAAAATTTCCTTTTAGGTCCCTTCAAAATTTATAAAAATATAAATAGTATATGATAAATTATAATTTAACCTTTTAAAAATGATAAAATTTTGATTTAATCCTTTTAAAATTATAAAAATTTAAGCTAATAAATAGATAAGATTACATTTTAAATCTTATAAAAATATATAACTTAATTTTCACCCATGATGAGATTGAATTTTAAAACCACAAAATTTCTAAAGCCTGAAGGTCTTATTAGAATCAAACCAAAAGTTACAATTAAAAGGTAAGGGAAAAAGAACAGAAAAATTATATATTATTTTTCCATTAAAAACTATATGTTGTTTATATGCACTTATGATTTCTAAAACCAAACAAAACCTTAATATCCATTGAATAAACTTTCAAATATAGAAGTAATGAAATGAAAGCAAAAAGTTAAGTATGGGCATGGAGTATAAGATTATTGGTGAGAATGTTATATTGCATAATCACATATCTATGTATGGTTTAATAAGATTATCTTAAGTCCATAATATTATACTATTAACAGCTGTACCAAGGTTAGATATTACAGAGGTAATGTGATTCGTGAGAATTTTATCTCGATTTTTAATAACTTATTTATTTTCTTTAAATCATAATGGTATATCAACACAATTAATGTAACGATTCAATTTTTAGTAAATCGAACCCCCAAATGTTTTTTTTAAAGGTAAATCCATTAATTCATTCAATGAATGGAACCATACAATTCAGAGAAAAAAATAGCAAACATTCATTGTAGATGGTGAAAGACAAGCTCCATCAACACAACAAAGGCTTTAGCCTCAACATCAATAGAACATTATGACACGTTGACAATTAGCTTTGTCACAACTCAAGCACGACATATCTGGAGTGATTACAAGCACTTAATGCGATAAGGAAATTAGCCCCAGATGGTCCAAAGAGGTGAGCAAAAATCAACAAAAGAATCGAGCATTCACCAAATTAAAGAGGAGGACAACAAAATCATCCCCAAAATCACTTGTAAAATGCATAAGCAAGACTAGAAAACGTGCTACAAGAGCAAACAAAACGTAAATGTTAAATTAAGATATTTGCGGAGTTATTATATAGATATATTAATATTTGATTAAGCAATTTAGTCGATAATGTGGTTAATTAAGGCTCAAGGACTAAATTGTAAAAAAATTTAATCGCTATAGATTTTTAATTAGGAAAAGACCCGGACTTAAATAACAATTATTCCAAGAACTAAAATGGCTAATAGACCAAATTAAAATGACTTAAATATAAAATTGGTACTTGAACTTGTCCACTTCTCCCAGATTGGTACTTAAGGTTTTTTTTCCGTCAACTAAATCGACACTCTTTTGTAATGTCGTCTAGGATAGGTGGCAAAATAATATTGTGACAAGTGGCATTAATGACATCATCATGATGTCATAATCTAAAAATATATTAAAAAATCAATAAAAATATTTTGAAATTAAATAAAAAATTATAAACTAACAAAATTACCAAGAAATTAAATCAAAATAACAAAAAAAAACTCTTTTTCTCACTTCGTTAAATTTTTTTCTTTTCATTTTTTATTTCTTTTCCTTTTTCATCTTCTCTTCATACCCTCACCACTATCATGACACTACTGTCCATGGCCTTCTCCGATCGGTCGTACCACCAAAGGCACTAGAATTTTTGATCGGCCAAGAAAAGATAAGATTGCTTTTTTGGAAAAAGGATTGGTTAATTGCTAGCCTTAAGCAAAAATCAAAGAGGAGGGCAACCTTGATTTGTTAACAACAAATCATAATGAATCATCAACTAAACAATGCATGAAATTTGGATGTTATGTTAAAAAATTGAAAACAATGTATAACATTTAGAGCAGATGTTGATTTAAAATACAGTAAAGCTGGCGAATCCTTTTCATTTCAACCCACACATGGCCCACCCACCTCATTTTCCCTCTCTTTCCTCCTTCCTCAAATACTTATCTGGTTTCCCAATCCCAAACGCCTAAACAAATCCAATTCTTCACTTACCACCCAAAGAAAAGATTGATCCTGAATCTCCCACTACCAATGACTCTATCGCGCCAACTAGGGAACCCCACTAGACCCAAACCCAAGTAGACGACACTACGGCCAACCTCACCTTTAAAATTTGGCCCCCCACCCAATGAACTTGTAACATCATCCTCAACCATCTCATTACGACACTATCCTTCGAATTTATCCTTTCCAAATGCTATGGAACCATCCCAAGTAGGAGGCTTCCACCACGGCCAAATTGATCAAAGAGGAGACTTTCTTAGTTACCGGTGCATCCTTCTCCACTGATGAGGACAACATCGAGATCCTTCGTCTGTATTCCAAAGAAATCAACAAGCGTATGCTTGACATTGTCAAAGTTGGATATACCATTGGCATTGACTCCACTCTTTTAAGTTCAATAGAATCAGCCAAAGAAGGCCATGGACGATAGTGTTATGGAAATGGTTAAGGCATGAACAAAGAAAAGAATGGAGAAGATGAAAAAGTAAAAGAAAAAAAAAGTTAACAAAGTGAGAAAAAGTTTATTTTTGGTTATTTTGATTTAATTTTTTGGTAATTTTATTAGTTTATAATTTTTTTAATTTTTATTTAATTTTTAAAAATATTTTTATTGATTTTTAATTTAATTTTTTAGATTATGACATCATTAATTCCACGTGTCACAATCTTATTTTGTCACATGTCCTGAACTTAACGGCATTACAAAAAGTACCTATTTAGTTGACGAAAAAAAAAGTTAGGGTACCAATCTAGGACAAAAAAAACCTTAAGTACCAATCTAAAAGAAATGGACAAGTTCAAGTACCAATTTTATATTCAAGCCAATTAAAATAGATGATAGTTGGATTTGATGGTGGATGACATATGTTTAGTTAATTGGTGATTAGAGCATTATTAAGTATGATTAACCTAATTAAACATGTTTAATTACAAATTAATCCAACTATATAAACCAACAGAAAGTGGAAAAAGATGACAAGTAATCATCTTCTTCAAAAAGTCATCGTCCACCTTGTTTGAAGAGAAGAGAAAGCTTAAAAACCTAGCTTGAACATTTGACCCTTAATTACAAGTCCTTAGCCATTTTTCTTTGTTTTTTTTTTTATAGATTTTTTTTATCATGGGAGCTTGATTAAACTAACCCATGGATCAATTTGATCAATTGATGAAATTTTGGTAAGTTACCATTGTTGAGAATTGGATGAATTAGGTGTGAAATTGATAGAAATTAACCTTAGATTATGAAAAATACTAAATTGTAAAGTTGAACAAGCTTGATTGTTAGCTTGTTTATATTAGGGACCAAATTGAATAAAATGAAAACTTGTTATGAAATTATGGTAGGAATAAAAAAGTATAAGGTTCCTGATGAATAAATGTGAAATCAAATTTTAATCCGAAGCTCTAGATTGAAAGTTATGTTTGTCTTAGTTTTAAGACTAAATTGGATAAAATGAAAAATCTGCATGAACTAATATTTGGTTATGAATTGGCTCGAAATTAATAGTGTGTTATGTATTATGACTATTGTATCTAACATCAACGCGAAACCTTTGAGAGGGAAAGGAAAAATGAGAGTTGTCAACGAGTGGCGCGAGACCACAGTTTGTACTTTTATGATTCGGGATAGAAATATTTGCTTGCATATGCATGTTTATTTATTGATGAATTATTGAAGTGAGTATATATTGATAGTATGATATGTTTTGATTGAGTTTGGTATGGACAATTAGGATAGGGGGCTAAAATGAATGAAATGAAAAATAACATGAAATGCTTGAATTGTGATATGTGATGTAGAAATTGAAATGAAATATATGCATTTAATGATAAAATGGGATTGTGATTATGAAAATGATATGAGATATAATGTAGATTGAATTGTAAAATGCAATTGAATATTGATATCCTATTAGTTGTTCGGGTTGTATCAGATATAGTTGGCATGTCGTAGGATTGATTTGTGTATGGGAATATGCGCTTATGCCCCAATATGCACCTCGTGTGCCAGGATGCACTTCATTTGCCATATATGCGCTTCGTGCTCCAAGATGCACTTTGTGTGTTAAGATGCAGTTCATGTGCCAGATATGCGCTTCATGCGCTAAGATGCACTTTCTGTGCCAAGATGCACTTTGTGTTTCAAGATGTACTTCATGTGCCAGTATGCGCTTTGTGCATCAGGATGCGCTTTACGTGCCAATTTATCCTACTTCAGTTTATCCATTGATGCACTTTGGTGCCAGTTTGGTGTGTTGGTTGGACGATGTGTGTATCGTCCAAGCCCGAGTCATGTTAATAGGGGTTTATATTATAAACTTGATAAATAGTATTGGAATGAAATAGTATGATGATATGTGAAAAAATATGTGCATAGATGAGCTTAATACATTTTTTTTACATTATTGTGCAAATCAATTGAAAACGAGCCTTGGGGGCCGAAATGAGTACGAATGAGTATATAGACTCCAAGAACAAGTTTGAATGATAAGTGGTTTTGGGACCACAAATCTGACGAGTGAGTCCGTAATAATAATATTTACGAGTCAAATATAGAATTATAATAAATTTTGACTTGATAATTTTTGTTATTTGAATTATTAGTTAAGTGCAAGTGATTTATCTCTAAAGACAAGTGGTTTCGAAAAATGAGATTTCAGGACCTCATTTCTATAAATTGAGCTCGTAAATATTTTTATTAAATATTTATGGAGTGATTATATAGGTATATTAAAATTTGGTTAGGAAATTTTAACGTTTAGATAGTTAATTAAGTAAAAAAAGACTAAATCGTAAAAACTGCAAAAGTTAATCGCTATTAGTTTGAAAGGGTTAATTGAGTGCAAAATTATAATTGAATGGATCTTTATGGCACTTTAGCCATAGTCAAGATAGTGGACAGTAGATATATGCATTTTAGATTAAAATTATGTTGAATTAATGACATTTTGGTAATTAAAACAAGTATCATCTTCTTTATTTCTTTATGGAGAAACCGAAAACTCCATAGCTGAACTTGGGGAGCTTTTGGCCAAGTCTTTTTGGTGTGCATGGTATGTATTTTCTCACCTGTTTTTAATTATTTTTATGTTTTTGAGATCATTGTAATTGGGTCTAGCTAACCCGTATCTCCCTTTTCAAAATTGTTAAAATTTTTTAAAATAATCATTGATGATTTTTGGATGTTAAATGGAAAATTTTGAAGCTTAGAAATGTTTTAGGGCTATTTTGTTAAGTGACTTTGTATAGTTTTTAAATTTAAGGACTAAATTGAAAGTAAGTAAATTTTGTTAGGGTGTTCTTGAGAAATTTTAGAATTTGAGGGCTGTTTAGAGATGGCTAAAAATTCGGCAATTTGGGTTGAGTTAATTCTGAAAAATAAGCTTGTTTTGATATTAGGGACTTAATTAAATAAATGTAAAAGTGTAGAGCTATTGTGTAAAATATCATCTAAGAAGTTATATGCTTTAAATTAAATTGTTTTAAAATAATTGGGGGTTGATAATTGAAATAAAATATCGTATAGATCAAGAACCAGTGGAAAACCGTGGAAAAGGGAAAGTTACTAAATAGTCCCTAAATTTTACTATCTCTACAGTTTAGCCCTGATAAGTTTATACGGTTTAATTAGGTATGATTTATAATATTATATTGATTTCTGAGTTGTGGTATGTTAATAAATACATAGATGTAATTGAATTATAATAAATTGATTCAAGGTGAAAAAATGAACTGAATTATAAATTATTATACAGTAACATGCATTGAGCTCGGATGAACATATGATAGGATACAATTGGCATGCCAATAGGTTATATTGCGCGTTCTATGGGTTTGACTTGAGATGAGATGATGATTCCTGATTTACTACTGTTCACTAAATATACCGTATGTCCAGCATTTGTTGCGAATTATCGTGATATATTACAGTGTTTCTGGTGTGTTACTAGGGGCGCATGTAAAGCCTTCGAGCTTGGCACTTGGTGCCGAGGTGTGTTCTGGAGGGATGTTAGCCTACGGGCTAGGCACTTGGTGCCAAGGTTTGTTCTCGGTTGGTTTGGCTCGTATGAGCTTTTTGGCATGTTTCGGATGGATAACCTCGTATCCGTATCTATTTATATAGTTCATCGAGTTGAATTTTTAATGGTTAAATGACTTAATTATGATATGTAACTGTTATTTGCTTATAATTTCTTGTAAAAGACATGTGCATGTGTTCATGATTTCCGATATTATATCGTGACTTGATAATGGTTGATACTTTACAAATGATGTGATTAAATGACTCGTATTTACAAAACTCACCTGTGAATGACTGTGATTGATAGGGTTAATGTTAGCCATTGTTTTTATTTATTTATAAAACTATGATTATACGGTAAGTTATAATGTTTTAACCTGTGAACTTCCTAAGCTTGTAAAAACTTACTCATTTCATTTTCCTGTTTCCTTGTAGATAACATTTTGCAAAATCAGGCGATTGGATCAACGTGAATATCACACTATTCAATTTTCTTTTGTAGATTTTGAAAACGTTTAATTTTGGGATATGTCGCATGTAATAGGAATATCTTGTATATGTTTTTAGTATTTTTTTACAAGTGGTATGTTCTCTACTTGTGTGATGAATATATGCCTTAGATAATAATGTACTAGTGTCACGGGCCAAAGTGCAAAGCCCGTGACCATGCTATAAGAAGCGCCCCATGGAGGTCTGTCGACGAATTGGGGAACATTTAGCCCACGAGAACTGGCCTGATTCAGAGAGCTATTGAAGAAGCCTGTCAGATTGAAGCCTGGTTGGCCTGATAATGAAGACATGGCAACTTAGGCTAATTTTAGTAACTAATCTTAGAAGATAGAGAGAATCATATCTTGTAAAGATTAGATTAGATTTGATATGGCAAATCTTGTAAATCCCTAAAATCAAGGGATATGGTGAATCTCGTCCGTCGATGTAAATGTATCTTAACCGTCAGTTTTGGGGGAGCTCAACTATAAATAGAGAGCCTCCGCCTCATTTGTACTCCATCCATTGTAAGGTGAATTCTTAACAGTAATAGAATTCTTGAGCATTTACTCAAACACTTTGTGTGCATTCTTTCTTTGGCTTTTTGTTGTTCACTTTGAGCTTCTTTTGGCGCAATCGCTTTCGCTATACAAATTGGTGCCTTGGAGGAGTTCTTAAAAGAATCCTCACTTTTTGGCGTAAAGGCTGACTTAGGCGAGTTTGGGACGAACGGATCGCCTAGGGCCGCACGGATTGCAAGACGAAAGGTCTAGCCCTGTGACACTAGTTCATGGTTTGGTATGAAAATTCAAATATGGTGTGGAACTTGTCATGTAATAGGTGAAATTTGTATATGTTCTGATTGTGTATTATATGTGGTATTGGTTAGATTGATGAAGTGATGTTTATGTATAGAACTAGTTTATAAGTGATCATGTTTTCGAGCTTGGTAGGTCTATAGTCTTGATATGTTATTTAGTCACTTGATTAAACTCTTCAATGATGTTGGATTTATGGAACAAAACGAGTAAAGAAATGTTGTGTCATGAATGTATATGCTTGGTTTGAATTGAGGTGCCAAATGAAGGCATATTGGTTAGGCTTAGGATGATTGAATCTGGCATGTTTTAGGTGTTTTTGCAAGTGTTTATATGCATGTGGAAATAGGTTGAAATGGTGTGTCACCTTGATTTTATATGCAGGATTTTCCACATGGCATCAGTGAGTTAACGGCCTAGCGACACGGCCATGTGACCTTACTATACATGGAATCCATGAGTTATATGGGCTATGGGCACGGGCGTGTGGAATAGCCACACAGCTGTGTGCCCCCTATTTTCAAAAAATTTCAAAGTTTCTCATATTTTCCTGTTTTGTTTCAAATTAGTCCCTACTTATTTTCAAACTATTTTAATGTTTCGAAAACTCAATTTAAGGCTCGTAGCATGTATGCAATGGATAATACTTAGCCTAAATTTTTGTGTGAATTATATTAAATTTTAATTTAAACTTGCATGTTTTGGATTGATTATTCATTGTAACATCCCATAACTCTAATCTGGTGATGAAGACGGGTGAGAGGGTGTTGCAATAAGAGTACTATGGAACATTTATGCCATAATGTAAATTGCATATATATAGAGATATGTGACTATATAGTTGATGCTGATGGTTAATAAGATATAAGTAATGGTATTTGTCACATGGTATGCATAGTTCATTTCTCATGCAAATATTGATGAATGAATTGGTTAATTGTCATATTCATGTGCTTACTTGTATCAAATATGTGAATTATTTGGTTTGATAGATTATGACTCATGCAAATAATGAGAATATTTAAATTCAGTTTACGACACAATATTATATATATACAAGCCTAGGTACATGTCATTTATATCAACTATAAAGTATACTTTTCACCAACATTGTTTGAGTTGATCTTCGGATGCTGCTGGAACGACCTACCGAACCTAACTACTTGTGCACGAAAAAATAAACAAACCGTACGTTGAGCAATTTTTATGCTCGATGGTGCTAATATCATATAAATCATTACATAAGTATTGAATATAAATTAATTGATAGAAATAAATTAAAACATGATTACAAATATTATTAATAACATCACAATAAAAGAAAATTTTAATATTAATAAACTTTAATATTACGATATTGACAAACTGAGTAAAAAAATAAATTTTTTTAATCAAATTCAAACTCACGTAATTAATTTAATTCACACAATATGAAAATTCAAATAAATTCAATTTTTGTTTTTCTTTTAATTTAGACTTCGTACTAAAGCTTAGACTCATAACCAGATACACGAATTTGCCACCCCGAGTTGCTCGGCAATAATGGCTATCAGAGTAGTCCACAACCCTCTAGGAATTGGGACTGCCCATGACCCTCTGGGAATTGGGGCTAATAATAATAACTGATCAATTTGGCCTATCCTCTCTCGACCCTCTAGGAATTGGAGAGTTCTAAATCCTATGATATAAAGATTTTATGGCATGCCAACTATATTTGATTTAATATAACATAGTGTAACAGGGTAAAAACCAAATTTCATGACCCTTTTCAATTCAATTTTCATATGATTCACATTTCAGTTTCATTTCATGTTCAAATCACATATCGCCTAATGTAAAGTTAGGCTTCCAATTCAAAACATATTAAACATTTTCTTGCTTAATCATCTAAAATCATAACACTCAAATCCAAAACATAACCATGAATTTGCTAATTTAACCATTTGAAAAAAAAACATATATTTCATCTCGAAACATAATTTTATAAATATTAACTAAATCATTAAAACTGATCCAAAACTCATAAAAAATAAAATAAAACTAATATAACTATTCATAGTAAACTAAATATTCTAAAGCATTATGTAATGAAAATAAGATATTAGCACAAACCAAAGTTTCAATAGCTTTACTCCTTCTCTTTGTCTTTCTCCTTCAAGATGCTCGCTTCGTTTTTAGTTACAATAGGAGCAATTCAATGCGAAACAATGTCATTTATCCATTCTAATATTAAAACTAATAAAAACGGACTTAAATATGCATGGTTAATCAGGTTGACAACTTAAGTTTCCTAGTCCGAAATTCGCATATCTTTCGACTCAATTATCCATTTTCAATTTCGTCTTCACCATAATACTCACTGCTTCAGAAGCTATCATTCAGAACCAATATTACACAAAGTGGCCAAGGTTCTCTACTTCCCCTTCACCATGGCCAAACGTACCAAGTAAACTTTCCATCCATTTTTATTTCTTCTTCGCACTTCTAACAAGCTAGAATTCATCTTCTAATAATTTCTTTCCCAAAAATGTACCTATTTCACTTAAGTTTTCTAAGCTTCCATCAATGTCCTTTAATGACAACTTTCAATATACTTGATAAAATAAAAAACTATTGGTATAAATATGTAAAACAAGCTTCAAAGATTTAAAATCAATGAAAATTTGAAGAAAAACCATACCTTATACTTGAATTTGAAGGAAAAATGATGAAAGAAATTTATTTTTCCCCATTAGTTTTCGTAAAAAAAAAAGAAAGATAAGAAAGATGAGCATCTTTCTCTCTTTTTCTCTTTTTATGTATTATAATATTAATTAATAAAATATTATTACTTATTAAAATATTATTATTTAATAAAAATATCATTTAAAAGGCATCATGAAACCATTAATTTTTTAAGTAATGGTAACATTAAGTCCTTTCCATCAAAATAAAAATAGAATAATTGCACTTTAGTCTCAACCCAATTTTAATGAGAAACGTGAGTTGATCGTTAGTCAAACTGTAAGTCAACGAAGTAGCCTATATGGCGTGCCACATAAGCACGAGATCATAGATGACATCATCTAATACTAATTGTAAGCTTGATTAATCAAACCGAAATCACCAAGATCGGTTGAATTGACTTTTAAAAATTTAGGGAAATTAGAAAGAAAAGATAGAACAAATAACACAACAATTTAAAGAGGTTCGACTCCAATTAACTACTCCACTAACTTAGCATTCCACAACTAAGATTTTCTCAAATTCACTAATTTGTACAACCTTTGAGGACAAGGTTTAACCTTACAACTCCCTTAAGATTTCTACCCAAATCTTAAGAAACAAACCCTCTCAAAGAATTACAAATAAGTAAACAAAAAAATAATCCTTACAAGATCAAAATGTTTGTCAATTAATCACAAATAGACAAGAATGCACTTGAGCTAAAGAATAACAATAAAAACTCATAAGTGTGTACAAGAAAATTATGAAAGTATTCTGCACAAAGGTTGTTTGATTGATGATTTTTGTTTGAATATGTTTTCTTGTTGTTGTAGGATCTTTAGAAGCTGATATTTATACTCCCTAATTGATTTTCAATCGTTGAGGTTGTTGTGGTAGTTAATAGAGCAGTTGGGGATGTATCGATACCAAACAAAAAGGTATCGATTTTTTTGTCATAAATGTTAAATTCAGTGACTGTTGGAGATGAAATATCGGTACCAGGAAGATTTTATTGATACCACATAAAAGGTATCGATACTGGATCGATATTTAACTGATTTTGTGAAAGTTAGAATGTCAATTTGGTATCGTTTGTTTCAAGCGGTATCGATATTTTGAAAATATCGATACTTGGCCAAAAAGGTATCGATATTTTTTTGGCCTGAAGCAATTCTGACTTGTTTTAAAAATAATTTGTCTAGTTGAAAAAAAATCCATACTTGATTAAAATCATTTTAACTTGATTTTGAGATTGTTTCACAAATTTTCTAAGTAAGAATTGAAAATTTTATCTCTTAGGCTTCTTTTTAAAAATCATTTAGTCAATTTTGTTTAATTTTTTAACATTTATTAAAAAACCCTTTAATTTGTTGTATCAAAATATATTTTCAAATAAAGCTTAGTTTAACAAATATTTTCAATAATATGTGAATATTTTCAATAATATGTGAAGAATATTATTTAGAATTATTGTTTAAAACTTATTATTAAAATAAAATTGAAATATTAAATAATTTATTAAAATAATAAATTATATTAATTATTTATTATATGATTAAATATAAATAATTTAAATGTCTATGTTTAATAATAGTGAAAATTATAATATTTTATATTAATGTTTTAATAAATTTAAATATTTTAAAAATAAAAATAAACATTATTATCAATATAATATTAAGCAGGAAAATAACTTAAGCTTTTCAAAAGGGTAAGTCGTTTTACTAGAAAAATAGCGTATTTTTCATTGATCTGTAAGTCATTTTCGGTTCTGTAAAATAAATATAAAAAAATATAAAAAATATTTTCCGTAAAACAAACCGCCCACTTTAAATAAGAGGGAGAACTAGTGCAGCAATATCATTTACATCCACAAGAATGATTACAGAAAAAAGAATCTATAAGCTCACTGAGAAATCATGCACCTAAAATTGTCCTTAAACACTGATGTGCTGCTGTACACATAATGAAACCAATATTTGTAATTACTCTATAAACACAAATGAGAGAGAAACAAACTGTTGTTTATTGTAAAAAATTCCAAAATATAAACGTGCAAATTGCTATGCAAAAATATTGGAAAATAGGCTTGGGGTCTTGCTTTTAAGCTACAAAGGTGTTGGATCCAAGCATTCCAGGCTTGACATGCCAGGAAACAATGCTGAACAAACACAAGGACTTCCAGATCAACATGGATAAAACCAAACTACGGTTGTTGCCATTGCTGCTTCTTTGAGCAAAGACATAATGCATTGCAAATGCAGTGTTTGGATCCAATCCACCCATTAGTCATTTTATATTATCGGCATTGGATTCCAGAGGCGAAGCATGCATCTCCAGCGAAACCCCACCCTCCATCAAATTGCACCTTATTTCATATCATTCTTTTCAAACTTTTGCTCCTTAACACTCTGGTTTTCTCATTTAATTAATTTGCTTCTTGGATGTCGATTTTGTTTTTTCTTTTTTTGTTATCCCAGATGCAACTATGGCACCTAAACCACAACTTTTGTGGTGCCCTGGTTCTTGAATCAAGTGTGGCCCCAGTAGTCAGCGCCTTTATAATTGGTTCACTTAAAATCCCACATCAGGAAGCGATCCTGAGAATAGGCGACAAGCTGGCTTTAAATAGTGCGAACCGTGAGAATTAAAGGTATACCTTCCTCGGCCTTTTTGCTAAGATCAAGTGTAGTATCTGTTCTTATCAGTTTAATATCTGATACGTGGGCCATTGGCCCACACGATATTAAATTTATTTTTTGAGGGGAAGGATCCTTTACGGTAGCTTGCTACTGGGGTTCTCAGGCGTCGCCCAAGCTCTGCACTATTGCTTTGGCCTGGCGCACCTCACCCAATTCAAGTTCAAATGATTTTCAAAGGTACTTTTGGTTGTAATCTTGTGTATGTTGATTTGACCATTGACTTAATCGGTTAAAGTCTCTTTTTTGCATTTTGGCTCCGTTGGTTATAATTTCTGATTGTTAAAAGTTAAGACTAATTAGTGTCAAAGCTTTGAGGGATTAAAATTGTAATTTAACTATTATCTTACGGCGTGAAACAAATTTGTAAGTTTATATTAATACACAAAAGCGCTATTGTTTCATAAAGAAATTAGTACAAAAGCCAAACATGGTTTTGTACTTTTGTTGTGATAATGAGAATCATATAGGTTTTCAGTAGGTCTCATTATTGGACTTAAAGCTTTTTAGATTTATGAAAATATAAAAAAATTAAATATTTATCTTTATAGTAAAACGAATTACGTTTTGATAATTTTTAATTGAAGTAGAAAAACTGATCAAATGCTATAGAATTTATTTTAAAAGATGTGACAATTTAGTAAGATGAATAATATTTATTTTAAAATGAATAACTAATCTTTTAATTATATAATTAGGCAAACTAACACCAAGAACTTGTAAACAAGTACGCAATCTCTGTCTTTTGCAATTTAATGGCATAGCCTGTTCTCTTATTTGTAGAGAATGTGATAATAAGCTTCTTTAAGGTTCTTCGATTATTACAATTTTGAGTTTATTGTTTATAGGGTTTTATGCTAACATTTATAAAAGAGTGTTGAGTTTGAAGATATAATGTTAAAATATTGTTGTTGTGCATCTAAATGAAGTCTACTTTATTAAATTTAACTATTAAACAAATGGCATCGCTATCAACACCAAATTTCCTTTTAATCAATTTCCACTATGTCTTCCATTCTCTTTTCAATTTGCTTTAAATTTTGATTTTTAGATTTCTCATTACATTTTTTTAATCGAATTGAATTATTTAATTTTTTAATTAATTTGAATAAGTAATTAGATTTTTCGAATTCGAATCAAGTTAAATTTTACAGTTTGAACAAGTCGAATAACTCAAATAATAGATTGTGTAAATATCCCTTTGGTCCCTACCAATTTTGAAAATGAGCAAATTGAACACTTTCAACAAAATAATTCAAAATAAATTTTAAAAATTTAAAATATTTATAAAAATTCAAAATTCTTTAAAATTATAAAATAAAAATTCTAAATAATATATAAAATAAGTTTATTCTAAAAAAAAAATCAAAACAATAACTTTGAGGACCTAAACGAGTAAATTGCCAATTCAAGTTATCATACTAAAATATTTTTTCTTATTTTACTTTGGAAGAGTTTTCAAATATATACAATTTTAAATTTATGTACTCTAATAGGATTTTAGTTAATATTGTAACAAGATTTTATTTTAACATGATTAATTTTTTTAATTTAACTCGAACAATTTTACTCAATTCGAGTCAACTCGAATTTCATTTCACTCGACTTGATTCAAAAAATTTCAAATCGAGTTAAGATTATAAAATAGGACTCGCAACTCGACTAATTTAAAATTTTTTCACTCGATTCGATTAAACGCTCACCATGAAATTTTTAAATTGGTGACCTTCTTCTATTTTTCTATTTTAATTACATTTTAATATATTAAGTATAAAAGAACTATTTTAATAATTTTATTCACTAATTTTATTATAGTAGAAAAAAAATGCAATATCACATAAAAATAAAAAAATACAGTATTATAAAAATTTCCGAAAAATTACAAAATTCTTCTACAAACCGGGATAAGCCACCACCACCAGCATCCGCCATCCACCACCGTTGATATCGTTATCGACCCCAAACGTGTTCACTACCACCAACTAATCAGCAGCACCACATCCAAACACCATCACCATATAATTCCCCTTCAGCTGCTCACCCCTCGCATAGCATAGCATAGCATCCCTTACCCATCACATAAACCGAAATTCAACCCACAACCTAACAGCCTCCACCTTCATCAACCTCACTCACGCCACCACCTAACATTGATGATATGGGCGAAATGAGTGACTCCAAGACCACTCCATAATCTATGATTTCTTTCATTATATATTGCTGATAGTATTGATTAATTCTATGTATCATATCCAGATTCTTTGATAATGGTGTTGAACAACTTGGCTGATTATATTAAACTAACTGGACGCCTCAGACTTTAAAGAAAAACCTCACTCTTATTTCTTGCTTTTCATATCAACTCATATGCCCATCATTTGCTTATGTACATCTTTCTTCTGTTTAATTCTGCTCTTTTCTTCACCATATACCCTATGAAGTTAAAAGTGGTCAAACCAGAAATGAAAGGCAGAGATTTGTCCCACATGAATAAAGTTTGACTCCAATGAAACACTAGTCCCCATCTTTACATGACTGTCTTCTGATTCAATTTCAAAGCCATTTTCGATTTCAGGATATGAAAATTCCCAGTATAATCCGAGGTGTTCGCCATTAGCTTTTAGAAGCAGCTTACAAACAAGTTGCTGCATACATCGTCTAAATCACACATCCTGAAGATACAAAGCGACGAGGCGAAAAGCAGCTATAAAAGAAGCGGGCTTGGACAATACATGGCATACCTTTCTCGGCCTTTTGGCTAAGATTATCTGTTCTTTATCAGTTTAATATCTGATACGTGGGCCATCGGCTCACATGATATTAAATTTATTTTTTGAGGGGGAGGGTCCATGACAGTAGCTTGCTACTGGGGCTTTCGAGCGTCGCCCATGCGTTGCACTACTGCTTGGGCCCGGCACGCCTCACCTAAATTTTAGTTCAAGATTGTTTATCTCCAGATTCGTTTCAGCATAGCATTTTTATTAATAAAAATTATTATAAAAAATCAAAGCCAAACAATTAATCAGACTTAAGAGTTTAAGCAAGAAATTGTAGACGAACTGGAATCTGTAAACAACTTATACGCCATCCGATCTGGAACAATCTCAGGTAGTGTGATATGCAAACATTGGAGTATTTAAAGTGGATATAAACTTATTTTACTTCCTAAAAATATATGAATACGGAATGCATGTACAATAAAATTCATCCCAATTTTATCGTATTAAAGACGGAAATTTTAAGAACCTAAATAAACAGAACAAAAAGGCATAAAGAAAATTGGTGCTTAAAGGTTGACCATCATTTCTTCCATTAGCGATTTCAAGCTTTGCACAAGTCTCATTTGTTTATTTCATGAGTGACAATTGCATCAGTTTGACAGTGGAGTTGATAAGGTGTGAGTGTTATCTGTTTTGGGTTTTAACATGGGCAAAATTAATTAATCATTGCTAGTTTCAAAAGTGTGACCTCTCTCTTTTAGTAATTAAAACTATGATTATTGAGGTCTACTTTTACACCATAACTAGGCTTATAAATTCTTTTTCTGATCTCTCCATGAACCATAGCTAGCGAAAGTTACTAGGATTTGCACTTCAGACGCTGCAAATGAGTTCAAGGAACCTGTAACACAAATACACCCATGAAGGGTGTGGCTTCAATTTTTGGCAAAGGGCTTCTTCATAACTGTGCCATAAATCCTCTGACAGAGGGATGTATACCAATAGGAAATGTCAATTTAACAAACATATTTATTAAAAAAATTAACCTAAATAAGTTTGATTGAATGGTAAAGTACAAATGTGAAAAATTAAAGAAGTCTAAATTCTAATCTTATTATGCGAGTTAAGTGAGAGTATTTTCGTCTTTTCCCAATTGAGTTCATACCCAATTAACTCATAACACCAATAGATTTATAATATGCATGGATATGCCATTAACAAATGAAACTAATAATTTTATTAATTTAAACCCTTCCAAAGTAGCATAGTATATCACGTCATAACTTAACCCCCAAGCTTGACCCAAACCTTGAAACACCACTTGAGCTGCTAAGCTTGGCCATCGGCACCACTATCTCCAGGGCGGCCCGGGCGAAATTGAGCTTTGTCCAGTGCTTCAGTGAAGTCCCTCACAGCTTCCTCTATCAAGCTCTTGATGGTTTCCTCGTCAAAACTACCGTTGTTCTCGTGAAGGTTATCAAATCCTGCATCAACACCAATGTCACTCAGCAAATGATCAGTCAATTCTACAATGGCTTTATACTCAGCAAGCAATCTCTTATGTTCTTCGAGTGCTTTTTCCAAAGCTATTAGCCTTTCTTCCATGTATATATTCTCAGATCGCATCCCTTCCAGTTCAACTTTCATGGCTTCAAGAACATTCTCTGCATCCTGTATTAATTGCCCAGAAAAATGAAAAAGAAAAGGGTGAATGATGGATGAAGAATAAGATTTGAGACCGAAATGATTGAAAGGAAAGGATGTTTACCATATCAGAAACAAGTAAATAAAAACAGAATTAGAAGGCAGAGAATGAACAAGAACTTAATATGAAAGGGTTTTGGTACTTAGCAATTATTATGACATATGATGGGATAAAGTTTTTGTTCAAAAAAGAAAAAAAACTGAAAACAAACTTATTATTATATTTAATGATTAGGCATTGGGTTTGCTTAAGTAGGGAAATGGGATAGAGTTTGGTTTAGTTGGAGGTTGACATCACATACACTGAAATACAAACTATAGTCCATGGTCCATAGTCCATGGTCCATAGTCCATAGTCCATATGTAAAATCTTAGAAACCATAGTCCATAGTCCATGGTCCATATATAAAATCTATTATATTAGAGTCATAACAAAGGGGAAAATTGGAATAGCCTATCAAAAACTAGCATTGAAGCTACAATGATCAGCATGCCTAGGGATATGATAGAGGATTTTATTAGCGCTTTTATTTTTGCGCATAGATTTTATTAGCTCTTTGAAGTGCATAAGATTTCAACCAAATACAACTCGATTGGGTAAACATCATGCCTCAAACAAACCAACTCCATTGGCTAAACAATATGCTTATTCAAATCTCCTATTAACTTTTCTTTTTGGTTTTTTAAGGTATCCATTTGAGCGAGCTCCATGATTAAACTGTCACGTTTTATAGACTTATTAAAGAGAAAGATTATAAATATAAACATTCAAAACCCAAATATGAGAAATACTGCATGTAAACAGTTATAAAAAATTTTGAGTTTAAATTGTTAGTAATTTGAAATGATAAAAGGAAGTTTCAAAAGTGTGAAACTAAAGCTGAATTCAAATAAACTTAAATATTCTACATCTTTTCAATTCAGTTTTTGGAATTAGATTCTCTGTTTTTAGTCATTGTGATAATAAGGTTTAGACCGTTCATTCCATGAACAACTTTGATAAGTTTAACATTTTTTTCTATATCGGTTGATTAGTATAACAATGTTTTTGAAAAGGTCGGTAATGTAATAGGCGCATAATCGGGACGTAACGGTATACCTATTACAGCGAACCAAACACGCTGTAAGACTAAGAGAAACAAATGTAGGTATTAGGAGTGCTTACAACTCACTGTCTAGTTTCTCCTCGGAGTTGCGGAAAGTTTGTGATCTCTCGGTAGAGAGGTATAGAGTGGAAAAGGAGACAAATGTCATCAAAAGGCAGAAAAAGCTTCCATTCCACGATTTTTATATCCTTAAAATAAAAATCATTTAACTCCTAAAGTAATTAAAAATTAATTAAGCCCTTCGTATCAATATTTTCCACTTTTCCACGGGCTTCAACAGAAAACCATATTAGAGGGGCTCAATTGGATTACTAACTTTCAATTAAGGTTCAATTGATTTTACTTTTCAACTAAGGGCTCATTTAATTTTTAAATTAGTTTATAAGAGCTTTTTTAGTACTTAAGCTAATAATTTATTTTCAAAAACTTTGGTGATCATTTTCAATTTCTTTTGTGAGATGAATATATCAATTATATAAATTAAAAAAAATCTTCTTTGTATTGCTCCTACAATCACACATGTGGCTCTACCACCGCTTACAAACTTAAAAAATCATAACTGATATTAGATTATATATCATAACTAGATTAGTAGAGAGAGGAACTACTAAAAGACTTATGAAATCTTGTTTCGACTCTCATGTTTAGTCTAAGACTTATTACATTCTGACATACTAATGGGGTCACACAAGGATAATTTGTGCTTAAGTATGGAGATGGAGTTCCATTGTTTCAAATTCTACCTAGTTATGTAAAAGTTCAAGCGACTATCTATGTTTGTCATAATTTCTCTGTGCTTCGGATTTGGTATTATAAATTGTTCTCATAATGTACATTACATAAGATATCTATCTCATGTTAATGAAAATTATTGTTATTATTAATCATTTAATGGTTGAATTTTTAATTTACTTCACATTTAAAATGTACGGTGATATGTATGAATAAAGCATGCAATAATTAATGGAATGAAATTGTAAAATTAAATTAATTTTATACTACAGAGTAACCCCACGTGTATGTATTGGAATTTGAATGAGCTAATTACCAAGGTAACTGGAAAAATTGAAATAGAAGATATTGGCTACTGATGCAGGCCTAAATAAAGATGATCTGAATGAGAACCGATCTCCATAATGCATGGCTCCTTTGATTCAAAGGGGAATCTTTTGGGAGATATACAAAAGTGGGTTGTTTTATATTGGCAGGTAATATAGGCTTGGAGTGTGCTACGGTTATGGATGTCAAATTGTGAACCCAAAAAATGGGCTTTGGGTGACGGATTTCCGTCATTTTCTTCCACTCACAACGCACTTTGATTTCATCAAATAGTGGATGACTTCCCTGTTGCTTGGCAGAGTGTGTGTCATATGTGAACTGAAGCAGCATGTCCATGTAAGTTTTCAACTTACAACAACAATATTCCCAACTTTGATTGCCATTCAACCTAAACTTGCAAAGCTGCATGTCCATGTATTTCATTGCCTTTTAAACTAAATTTAAACTACTGCTGCTTCTTTGAGCCATTGCAAATGCAGTATTTGGATCCAATCCAGTGGAACAAAAAATGTGGCGAAGCATGCATCTCCCCCACCCTCCATCAAATTGCACCTTATTTCATATCATTCTTTTCAAACTTTTGCTCCTTAACACTCTGGTTTTCTCGTTTAATTAATTTGCTTCTTGGATGTTGATTTTGTTTTTTCTTTTTTTGTTATCCCAAATGCAACTATCAACTTTTACATATATTTTATGGTGCCCTGGTTTCTGAATCAAGTGTAGCCCCAGTAGTCAGCGCCTTTATAATTGGTTCATTTAAAATCCCACATCAGGAAGCGATCCTGAGAATAGCCGACAAGCTGGCTTTAAATAGAGCGAACCGTGAGTTTAAAAAGCGTATATTCTACCAACTACTTGATCTTATCTGAGCAGAAAGCTTGGGGCAGCTGTCCCTCTTAGCTGCCCGGCGCCACCTTATGGCGCTGCCGGTGGCTCCGCCTTAGGGTGGAAATAGAGCGGGTTATAAGCCTTAAGTTATTTTCTGCAGTGAAGACTGCCTGCAATCGAGAGCCTTTAGTGTCAGAAGCTGAACATTGTGGGCTGTGATGGTGTCGCGGGCTGAATTCTCAGTTGGAACATTTTTGGTATCAGGAATTGAGTTTTCCCGTTTTATAACGGTGAAAGCCCTATATTTGGTAAACTTTATTATCTAAGCCGAAGCCTTAAAGGAACTCAAAAGCCCAATTTAAAGGTCGACAGATTCAAGGTTAATTAGAGGTGCTAAAATCTACCAACTAACTAATTGCAATTAAAAGAAAAAACAAACAAAAACCCTATCTTTAAATAACAAATTAACTATATAGTATGCAATTAAAGCATACAAAAATGATTGGTAAAAACAAATATTGAACTAAAAATGTCTTTCCGCGACACAGAAGCAAATCAAAAAGGGTTATTACCTCTAAAACCACAATCATAGTTCATATCAATTATTCCCCTCATCCTCTATTTGAAAGGTATCATAGAAAACATCTATCTTTTTACATCTCTTGTTTCTTTTGTCTTGTTTTTCTTTACAATTTATAAGTTGGATTGTTTATAGACCACAATACTTCATGTTTATTGTATGTTAATTTTGGTCTATTTTTCTTGATTTGTATTCTGACGTGATTGTTTGCAAATTTTGAAGAGAGAGATGGGGGATAGGCAAGCAGGTAGGTATTGGTGTTACATGTGTTCCCGAGTGGTGAATCCAACGACAGAGCCTGAAATCCAATGCCCTCTCTGTGATTCTGGGTTTCTGGAAGAAGTGGGCAGCATAAGATCCCATTCCAACATCAATCACGCCGCCATCGATACAGAATCTCCCAACAGTCTTTCACTTTGGGCTCCAATCGTGCTTGGTTTGATGGGTTCATCATCACAGCTGCGTATTGCAAGCAGGGACCAAGTAACACAGGATGATGAACTGGGGAGAGAAGTGGAGTCCTTGATAAGAAGGAGAACCTCATCTTCAGCCCTGCCCCTTAGGATGCTTCAAGGTATGCGTACAGTAGCAGCAGCTTCTGAATCAGAAAATGGTGGAAATGGAAGTGGTAGACTGATCTTGTTTGATCCAATCAATGATGAAGCCTTGGTTGTCCAAGGTTCATTTGATGTTACTAACCGTGTTCAAACTCATAACCCGAGTCATAGGTCTGCCGGTTCCTTTGGTGATTACATCATGGGACCTGGTTGGGATCTTTTGTTGCAGTATTTGTCTGAGAATGATCCAAACCGACATGGAACCCTACCAGCTTGGAAAGAAGCAGTTGAAGCAATGCCAACTGTTACTGTAAATGGCAATGTGCAGTGTGCAATATGTTTGGAGGATATTGAGATTGGAAATGAAGCAAAAGAGATGCCGTGTGAGCATAAATTCCATGATGGGTGTATTATTCCATGGCTTGAACTTCATAACTCTTGTCCTGTCTGCCGGTTTCAGTTGCCGTTGGATGATTCCAAGACCGAGCCAAATGGCAACAGGAATAGTGGCAGGATAGGAACTGGAAGAAGGTATTGGATCCCTATTCCATGGCCTTATGATGGTTTAGTCACCTTACCCGGTTCTCAAAGTGAATCCACTTCACCTCCCTCATTAGAGGCTATTCCAGGAAGTGAAAATGCAGCTCAGGGAGATGATAACTGAACATTTTTATGCATATATTTGTCTGCAATGAGCTTGTCTTTTTTGCTGCTGTTGGAAAACAAAGAATTTATCTGTATTTTGTATCAATAAGCTCTTGAAAAAAGGACAAATCAAATTAAATATTTCCTCATTCATGTGAAAATTGTTCTCCGACATTCAATCAAACATGTTGATTAAAGAAGCTACCAAAACTAAGCTAAAATCAAATCATAAGCTAACTAACTGTCAAGATCTTAATCACTGAAGGGTACAAAGACACAACTGAATCTCCAGGTTTGATTAGCCCCTTTTCCTTACCATATTGAAGGGCAAACTTGGTTGTTTCCTCAGTAGACTCGGCGTAAGAAGCTTTTGCCGAACCGGAGCTCAAAACCGGGATCAGACCCCTGAAGATAAGGCAATGCCTTGATGGAGCTTCATCATTGCATGACCACTCAAGGGAATCTGTTGTTATCTCTGGGATGATCATAGACAAAATAGGCACACTTGGCCTATACTTAGCCACCAGCTTTGCCGTGGTTCCACCTCTGGTTAGGACCAAAATTAAAGAGGCTTTAATGGACTCGGCTGTCCTCACAACTGAGGAAGCCAAACTCTCTAATGGGCTCATAGGCATTGGTGCACTCTCCATTATTCTCTTGAAAAGATCCCCATAGTTTATAAAGTTTTCAGCTTCCGTGCAAATTCTGGCCATGGTTTGAACAGCAAGGTCAGGGTATGCTCCAGCAGCAGTTTCTCCACTTAGCATGACACAGTCGGTACCATCGAGAACCGCATTGGCAACATCAGTGGCTTCGGCTCGAGTCGGCCTTGGAGATTTGATCATAGACTCTAGCATCTGAGTTGCAGTCACCACAGGCTTTCCTTGTATATTGGCCTTAAGAATCATCAGTTTTTGAGCCAGGAATATCTTCTCAATTGGGATCTCCATCCCAAGATCACCTCTTGCAACCATAAATGCATCTGAATTTGCTAGAATATCATCAAAGTTAGTAACCCCTTCTTGATTTTCAACCTGCCAATCCACAAGCAAATGTTAAACATGAAATCAAAACACATATTCTACAAATCTCATTGTCTATTAAACAAACTGCAAACCTTTGACATTAGAAGAGTGTTCTTTCCATGCTTTCCCAACAGCTTTCGGACCTCCACAAGATCCGAACCTTTACGAACAAAAGACAAGGCAATCATGTCAACCTTATTTGGAACACCCCATTGCAAGATATCCTCTTTGTCCTTGTCTGTTAATGTTGGAAGATCAACCACAACACCTGGAAGATTGACATTCTTCCTTTCACCAAGAACAGCAGAGTTGTCACAACGACAGCGGACCAATCCCAATTCCTTGTCACAATCCAAGACAGTGAATGTGATTGTCCCATCAGAACACAAAATAACACTCCCAGGCTTCAAATCTTGAGCCAACTTTTTGTAACTCATACAGATTGTATTCTCATCACCCTTTATGCTATAGTCAGTGCTGATAGTAATCTCTTTACCCTGAATGAGTTGTATGGGCTTCCCATGCTTCAAAAACCCGGTTCGGATCTCCGGTCCCTACATATTCATAGAAATTGGTAAAAACAATCATTGTCGGAAAATTAAAATTCCCCAGTTTATGCTCTGCAACTTTTAAAATCCTAAAGGCAAACTAACTACAGGGTACATTATCCTTGAAAAGAACAAAGTTACTTTTAAATAAAAAAGATTAGCTTTGAAACATGATAGAAAGTTTCAATCTAAGAAACTCCATTAAATTGAAACTTGAAAGAGAAGTAAACAAGAATAACACCCTGTTTTTTTTTTCAATGAAGCACTACTGCAATAATCATAGTAACAATCCATAAATCAAACATGAGATCTTCATGAAAAGAAAAGTTGACAGAAAAGAAAGAAAAGGGTACCTTAGTATCCAACATGACAGCACAAAGGATGCCGGTGTTGAGCATAGCGGTCCTTAGATTATCCAAGGTTTGCTGGTGGTATGCATGGGAACCATGGGAGAAGTTGAAACGAGCAACGTTCATACCAGCTTTCAAAAGCCTCTCGATCATCTCCACCGACCTGGAAGCTGGTCCTAAGGTGCAAACTATCTTTGTCTTCGGCCTCACAATGCCCTTTCCGCCTGTTAGCACCCTTTCCATAGCTAAGAAAAAGAAGACACAACACAAGGTTTAGGGTTTTGTGAGGGTTTTTAGGTTTTTCTTTCTTTGCTGTGAATGGCTTTCACATAAAGTTTAGTTTTTATATAGAGGTTTTACGTGCAAATAATAATAATAATAATAATAATAATAGAGCTTGAATTCCATAGGGGTCAAGGATGTTTAGGCTTTTATTTTTATTTTTGATAATTGATTTTTTTCTTTTAATGTCATGATTTTTTATTAAGAAAAAAAATATTAATTGTATGGGTTCAAAGTTAAATAAAAATTTGCTAAAAAAAAAAAAATTCAATTTCGAATTCACTCACCTTCTAGAGTTAATGGATATGTTTTCTTCATCACCAAGCAAAAATAATGAAATTTTAAATTTGTCATTATATTTATTGATATTTACCTTTTTTTAATTATTTATTTTTACCATTGTAAGAGTATTATAGTAAATTTATTACTATGCTTTAACTTAATATTAAATAAATCAATTTTTTTTTTTTTTTTTAACCTCGCCACCAAATTTTGTTATTTTCAATTTTAAATTTTAATAACTTTGAAGACAAAATTTAATCAAATTAATATTTTAATATTCTGTTTTAATAGTTAATAATAAATAAGTTATTATAATATAAAAAGTCAGTAACTTTATATTTAATAAAAAACTTAATTCTTTCTTTATTATTTGTTTTTCTAAAATTTTATCATCTTTATTTCATTGAGTAAAACCTTTTATATTAATTTTTTTATTTAAATTTTGTCTTCAAGTCATCTGAAATCAATATTCAACGGTAAAATATAAGTAAAATCATTAAAGTTGATGCTAAAATTCTTAAAATTAAAAGCAGTTACAAAATTCAATAGTAAAGTAGTCAAATTGTCTATGATTTTAAAGTAGAATGAGAAATATAAGACGATGTGAATTATGTATAAATACTTAAATTAATAATTGGAATATATCTAAATTTTAAATTAGAATAAATTTAAATATAGTTCACACAAAATAAAATTTAAATTGAGAACTGACATATACATAATTACGTATAATAAGACTTAAATATGAACCTTCAAAATTCCAAAACCTTAAAACTTCATTAATAAAATATTAATTGAAACAAAATATAATGAAAATTTTCTATATTAATCTTTAATATGGCAATAAATTTAAATTGACTAGATTAGTTGTCTGTTCAATTATTTTAGATTTTTTATCACATTTAATATATTATTTTGAGAAAATATTTGTTACATTGTTAGTGAAATTTTTAGATTTTACAAACAAGGTGAAGGGATAAGTATATAATAAAATATTTTAAAAATAAATGTTTTTTAAAAAAGAGACGTGATAACTTTTTAAGCCTAATTGTGTAATAAAAAATACATTACATGTACCGAATACTTTTTCTTGTTAAAGTTTGGCATTAAATTTGAATGTAAGAATACGAAGACATGCAAATGGGAAGTGGTTTTCATTTTTAAAATCTTTTTGCAATTGCCCCAAAGGCATCAAAATCTTGTTTGGTCTTTCTCATCAAAAGGAAATCAACTTTATTCCAAAGAATAATAATAATTGTTTATGAAATTTATTGCATAATTGTATATTTTGATATATTCAAGTAATATTATGGTGTGTCTTGTTATTAACCTGGAGTGCTGAAATGATGCAGATGAAGGTACCAAAGGTTCGTTGTTCTGCAAATCTCAAATCTGGCAGGCGTGCAATTGAAGCATAATCATAAATAAATAAATAGATAGATAGAACGTTATGTCCCCCATATTGATATATCACTTGCTTCTTATGTCCCAAGAAAATGGTTTTGAGCCAGTAAGTACCATAAACAATACAGGCATTCATGTAGTGGATTCACCATTCCTTTAAAATAAATTAAACAAAACAGAGACAAGACACCATGTCTCCATCCTGAAAAAATGAAAACATGCCCTACACTGTTTTCTAGGATATTCTGCTTTTCTCTTAACCTGTTATCTTCATCTTCTTTCTCTGCTGCAAAAGAAATACAATAAATGGTAAAGACTTGTCTTCCACAAAACCAAGTATTTGGAGGTAAGCTAGGGAAAAACCAAGAAATAGAAAGCCATTCTAACCATTGTCTGTTTCAACTTCCACTCCATCCAATTTTGATTAGGTAATAATTAAGTATATTGGGTGTGGTTTGATTTCCAATTTCTTAATTAAAAAATCATAATTATTCCAACTCAATTGTATTTTATTTTTTATGAATTTTTTATGATCCGGTCAAAACCAGTGATTAAGAAAACAAGATAGAAGATACTGCACATTAACAGTATTTTTTTCCTAAATCAAACCAAACCATTATTACTACAGCTATTTACATAAGTTTGTTCATAGACAGATATCAGTTGGCTATGATTTATATTCAAAAACATAACACAATAAGATAACCGACCAAGGAAGATGCTTAGAGCTTTACCATTGAAAGAATTGATGCTGTAAGAATACTGAGGATGATATAAGTAGATGTCAGCAAGTTAAAGCTCATCGTGACTCCGTGGTTTTTCTTGGTTCATTGATTCTAGTTTCTGTTTGAATTCCTGCCAAATCCAACATTCTTATAGAAGATACAGAATAAAAGCAAAATGAAAATTGAAAAGGGCTTCATGTACCAATAGCGATTACCTCAAGTTTTTCATCTAGGCAGAGTAGAGGGGTATACATGAGAGCAGCATATCTGCCATGAAGGAGGGTTAGATGGCATAGTTTTTGAGTGCATGCACATGTGCGAGTAGATGTGTATGTGTGCATAGGAGTTTAATCAAGCTGAGCCGAGCTCAGACGGTAAGAAACTTGTGCTTGACCCAAAAATAAAGGCTCCAAACTTGGCTTGAACTTGACTAAGTTTCAATTTTAGAGCTCAAGCTTGATTTGAGATAAAGATCACACTATGCGACCTTACTCGATTAGGCTTGTTTACCTAGTAACATATGAACTCAATTATTTATGCTTGAGCTCGAATTGAAATTTTCAATGTTAATTAAAAATAAAATACATATATTAAAAATAAAGAAGCTCAATCTACTGGAGTCAAGCTTTTTTTTATTTTTTATTTTCCTGAATTACTAGAGTCAACCATTAAAATACTTAGAATTCGGTTTGCTCAATAACTAAGCGTGAAAAGAAAACAATTGAGCTGAGTTAAAGTTTATTTTCAAGCAAAACCCGAGTAGAGGAATGGAGAATGGGAGGGAAGGATATACTCGCAGCGACTTGGTTCATCCACACCAGTTAGTTCTGTTTTTTGTCCACACCTTAGCTTCACCTGTAAAAAAGTAAGGATCAATGCTAAGAATTTTTCATATAAAAGGAAAGCTTCTCAGCGACAAGCCATTTAGCCAGCCAGGAGCATCCGTTTTGATTATATCTCATCATATCTTTTGCTTGACAAGGAAGAAAACCATCATTCACAACTCTGTTCTTTAGGATCACAATCCAGTATTAACCATCAAGATAGCTAAATGGCACCAAATGGAGGAACCCTATTTATCATTATATAATTAATACCTTCAAACTTCTATCAGGTCCATTCCAGCATCCCTCTCCATTTGTGAACAACATCAGTCTATAAGAATTCCCAAACTTCTCCCAGATCCTACAGTGAGACGGAAAGATTAAATTTTTAAAAAAAAAAAGCATCCCTTGAGAAGGAAAGACATCAACCAGACAAACTGAAAAATTCTCAAGCATTCAGGCCTTTCCTCATAGGTTTCTGTGCCTTAAAATCAAAATTCATATTGAAGATGCAAGTAAATCAACCAATCTGCTCCCAGTTCCATCACGTTCTCTTCTCAAACTGTCTTATTTTGAATTTTATTGTATAAAACATCTATCAGCCTCTATTAGTTTGTGATTAAGGGTCAAAATGATATATTTGAAGCACAAGTCTACCATATCTCTATTAAGGAATATTGAAAAACTGTTGGTAGTTAGATTTGTTAGTAGCAGTTAGAATTAGTTAAGTCAGTTAATAGCATGGTTTGTATGGTCATGTGTTGTATAAATACGTTACTCTGAAGATTGAAAGATATACAAGTTCAGTTTCTCTTCTTGACTTCTTGGTATTCTTTGCAAACTCAAACATGGTATCTGAGCTAAGGTTTTTTTGTTGATTAGGTAGTTTGTGTGCATGGCTCCAGAAGTTCATACTGGAAATGAAGGGTTTCAACATCCATCGTCGTCAGAAGGAGTGGATGAGGAGATTGCTGCAAACCAAGTGGTCAGGAAGATTCAACAGTTTCCCCAACACAGTATTATCAAACTCAATGAGACCAATTATCTTCTTTAGAAGCAAAGGGTTATGCTTATCCTTGAACTGTTTCACAGTTCATAGTTAATGAAGAAGGTTAGTTAACTGAGAATCCTGAATTCTATTTGCATAACCAACAAGATAAATTGCTAGCCTCGTGGTTGTTGTCCACGATAGCTAGTACAAGTTTTGAAGTATGATCTACCATTGAGAAGAGATATTCTACTCGATTGAGTTAGAATTTCAAGTCTTAAACACATGTTGTACTCACAGAAGAAAGGACAGCAGTCCATCAAAGAGTATTTGCTTAAAATCAGAAGTACGTGTGATGTCTTGACTGTAGCAGGTAGTTTGGTAACAGTTCAAGAACAAGTTAGTATTATTCTTGCAAGGTTACCCATTGAGTATGAGTCTATTAGAGTAGTAGCCTTAGCTATTTCAGTTTCTCTTGAACTTCTTGCTGACTGTGAGACACGACAACTTGACTTTATAACTTGCAAGCCAATATAGTTCAAAAGAAGTCTAGTTCATAAAATCAATCCAAGAACACTGACTCCCACAAGGGATCTACTAGGAACTACAATCTGGGTTACAAGAACTTGAGTCGAGGTGGAAAAAGCTATTATCGAGGAAGATTTAGAGGAGGTAGGTCCTTTCATGGTTGTTCTTGAAAGCTTTCAAGAGAGCATTTAATAAAACTGTTTGTATTTTATTAACTAAAGAATTAAATTTAAATAGAGAAAAGAGTGATAACCTAATTAGGAAAATAATTTCCTTATTCTAATAAACTACTAAAAGATAAGGGAAAATAGAATATCTCAAATGATTTATTCTAAGATTTATCTACCTAAATAAATTTAAAATATATACCCAAAATATATGGTTTGACATATTTTAACACCCTCTCTTAAGTTGGTGCATATATATCAATCATGCCCAACTTGCTTACAAGAAAATGAAAGCTTGTCTTAAAAAGCCCTTTGGTGAGTATTTTAGCAATATGTTGTTTTGAAAGAACAAACGGCATGCACACTTGGCCTTCTTCAGTCTTCTCCTTGATAAAGTGTCTATCAATCTCAACATGTTTAGTTCTGCCATGTTGGACTGGGTTGTGAGCAATACTAATGGCAGCTTTGCTATCACAGTACAACTTCATTGGTGAAGTTATTAGTTTCCTCAGCTATTCCATAATTCTTTTTAACCACATCATTTCACAAATTCCTTGAGCCATTGATTTAAACTCAGCCTCTGCACTACTTCTTGCTACAACACTTTGTTTTTTGCTTCGCCAAGTCACAAGGTTTCCTCAAACAAATGTACAATATCCTGATGTAGATATTCTGTAATATCCTCAAAACCCCATTGGTCATAAATAATATGAGATAAAATTTTAGTGAAATAAGGTATTAGATCAAAGAAAATGAAAGCTGCAAGATATCAAAAAAGAGTTAAATCAAGAAGCATGACATGATGTATAATTGATTTCTCAATAAAATGAGAAAATGATATAAAGATGATAAAAAAGAATATTGAGGAGTATTAAAAATAAAAATAAAAATAATAATTAATAATAATTAAGAAGTAGGTTTTAGTATATTGATTTAAAGTAAGGACTAAATCATAAATATGTGAAAAGTTTTTGGCTCAAGTGTAAATATTCAAAATTTAGGGGATCAAAGTGTAAAAATAAGAAAGTTTAAGGACCAAAAATGAAAATAATCTAATTTACTATGATATGGAATTGACATGCAGAGACCAAATTGAATAGGTGAAGAATTATGATGGACTAAATCATAATTTTATCAAATTAAGTAATGATTAAATGATGGAATTTTAAAAGATCATAAAGGGCAAAATGATCAATTAGAAAGAGAGAGAACTCTAGAAGGCAATGATGATCATGGAGATATTTTGATGATATTTTATAATTATTTAATTAGATAAATATTACTTTATTAATATTTTAATGAGATATTTTACTAATATTTTATTATAAATAGCTAGTATAAAAGGAGAGGAAGATGAAAAAAAAAGAAAAAGAGAGAGGATCCTCCCATCTTTCCAACGTGAGTGAGGGGGAGAGAAGAAGAAAACTTTGTCGTCTTTACAATTTGGTCCTTCCACTAAAAATCCACCATTTTAACCAAGAATTTCAAAAAATTTTCATAATCACCAAGAGAGAAAAGTGATAAGGAGATTATGGAGAACAAGAAAATCACCTTGGATTCAAGAAAATGGAAGTTGGAGGAGAGAGAAAATCAATTTAAAAATTGAAATCAATAGGACAAGGTAAGAACATCAAGATTTCAATATATTTTTAAGTTTGATATTATTGAAAAAGCATGAAAATGATGTTAAAGTAGAGTTTTCTTATATAAGGTTTTATGTTCTTGATATGTTAGTGAAGAAAAATAAGAGAAAGTAATGGGAAATATTGTAGAGAAAGGAAATGAGGGTGTTATAAACTTGGTAATCAACATTTTGCACTAAAATAGTTTTGGACAACAACAGTAGTCTAACTTTGAAAATTCACAAAAAATTGTAAAAATTGAGTTAGAGGTTAAATAAAGTATGAAATTAAATCTTATTGAGTCTAGTTTTACATGGAAGAATCAATGTAAGCAAAAGAAATTCATATTATGAGATATATGAATTTTTTTTAGACAATGTCAGATTGATTTTGGGTTTCCCTATTTTGAATTTGGAAAATCTTAAAAAATGGTAAAAAAATAATTAGGGGTTTAAATTTATATGTTTGAATTCTTAATGAGTCTATTTTCAAGAGTAAGAAACTGAAACATCATCTAAACCCAATACTAAGAGATAATTAATTTTTAGTAAAGAAAGGTCGAAGTTGTCAAATAGCAGAACAGGGATAAATTTGAAGATTTTACTGTACTTATTGGCTAAATTATAAATTTTGAAAATTTTATGGTAAAAGGATATTTGAGTCTAATTTTAAAAAAATCAAGCAGATCTTAATTTAAAATTCTGTATCTCAAGATATAAATAATTTAGTAACTATAACTCAAGTGGACAGTTTTGATATGAACACATGAATAAATAGTGGAATTATTGATAATGCTACATATAAGCATGTTATATACTAAAAGCTAAAGATTCTAAAAATTATATACATAAATGATGTGGAATGGATAGGAGGAGGAGGAAAAATATATGAATATATATAATAGATGAATTTGAAATGTTTAAAAATGGTTGTAGGTGATGAAATGATTGATACATATGAGTATGTTTAAACGAATTGATAACATAATAAGTGAATAATTGTTAATTGATGTGAATTCTTTATTAAAATTTTATGAAGAATTAAATTGATTGCCATAATTTAGAAATAAATATGAAATATACATAAAGTGGGTAAACTAATTTTGCAAGTGTAAGTCCTCAAATGGTCTTATTTGTAAAATTTTAATATTTGTGTTAATTTTATAAACTTTGTTATATTTATATCATGTTTTTATGAGGACTTGAGATTAGAAATAGATGTAAGTGGATGATATGTAAAATGAAATGGTGGTTATGACATCTGAATACGGTTCAGGTAATGATATAAAATAAATAAATAAAAATAAAGCGTGGAACTTGTAGGAAATGGAGACGACGTCACGTGACAAGTTCACCATGTCATGACGTGGAAACCCCAATATCGTGACGACAGTTCAAATTTTTTTATGAACTTTACAATTTGGCCTTTAATCAATTGTAGATGTTTTAATGAGCTCCTTTAACTCATAATTAGTTCTATCGTAAGTTCAATCATTACTAAAATTAGTTAATGATCTACATTAATTAAATAATAAGATAAATTGATCTGAAATTTTTAGTAATTGCTTCGATAACGAATGTGACATCCTGATGCCTTGACTCGGCGATTGGGTCGGGTATGGGAGTGTTACATGTTCTATCTGCTCAATTTGCATCTGTATAAGCTTCAATTCCTCTTTGTTCAGATTTCTTGAAGAATAAGCCCTTTCCAGGTAAACTCTTCAAGTATCTTAGAATCCGAAACACTGCCTTTTCATGTTCCTCTATTGGGGAGTGCATGAATTGACTCACTAAGCTCACTTGAAAAGCTATGTCTGGCCTATGTGATAAGTAATTTAACTTACCAACTAATCTTTGGTACTGTCCTTTATCAACTAATCAACCTTCTTTATTTCTGAATTTTACATTTGGATCAATTGGTGTGTTAGCTAGGCGACAACCACTTATCCCAGCCTCTTTTAAAAGATCAAACACATTTTTCTGAGAGACCACAAGACCCTTATTTGATCGAGCAACTTCTATTCCAAGAAAGTATTTCAAAGGACCCAAGTCTTTGATATCAAACTCCAATGTTAGATGCTCCTTGAGACGCCTTATTTCATCCACATCATCTCCTGTAAGAATGATATCATCGACATAAACTACAATAACTGCTATTCTACCTCTTTGTGAGTGTCGATAGAATATTGTGTGATCAGTTTGCCCTTGTGAGTAACCTTGGTTTTTAATAACATGAGTGAACTGTTCAAACCAAGCTTGAGGAGATTGCTTTAGACCATGCAAAAATTTCTTGAGCTTACATACTCGAGTTCCAAATTTTTCTTCAAAACCTGAAGGAGGATTCATGTAAACTTCTTCTTCAAGTTTCCTATTTAAGAAAGCATTCTTCACATCTAGCTGCTGTAAAGATCAATCAAGATTAACAGCAATTGATAAAAGAACTCTAATAGAATTTAATTTGGCTCCTAGAGCAAATGTTTCAAGATAATCTATCCTGTATGTTTGAGTGTACCCTTTAGCCACCAGCCGGGTTTTATATTTATCTAAAGATCCATCCAGTTTGAATTTGGTTGTGAACACCTATTTACGGCCCACTATTTTTTTTCCATACAGGTAATTCCACTGTTTCCCATGCACCTATTTTTTCAAAAGCACGCATCTCCTCTAAAATAGCCTCCTTCCACTTAGGAACCTGCAAAGCATATTTCACTTTTTTGGGTATTTTCACAGTATCGAGACATGAAATAAAGGCCGAGAATGTCAAAGACAAGGTTTTATAGGATACAAAGTTAGACATGAGATATTTGACAATATTTCTAACACCTTTTCTTTTAGCAATTGGAATATCTAAATCAAAAAATTCATTGGTTGGATTATGAGCTTTACCTAAACTTTTGACAAGATCTTGCAGGTCGGATTCTTGGTGATGAATCTGGTGGATTCCACTTTCCTGATTTCAGTTTCTTCTTGAGTAAACAATTAACTCCTTTGTTTGTTCTTTATTCTCATGATCAAACTCTACACTTTCATACTCCTTTTTATTAACAACATTAACATAATTAATTTATGTGTTAATCATAAATTCGCCTTCCCCATTATTAGAATCTCGATGTTGTATATTCCTAGTCTTTTCTTGATAAATTATAAAATCTTCCTTACTATTATTCCCTCCCTGAAGATTAGAATCAAAATAAGATTGCGTTTCAAAAAATGTGACATCCATTGTAGCAATAATCTTCTTATCAATTGGATCATAACATTTGTAATCCTTTTTATTAGAAGCATAGCCGACAAAGACGCATTTTTTTGCTCAAAGATCTACTTTACCTTGGTTGTGAAGATGAACAAAAACATTACACCCAAAAACTCGGAGGGATAAATCTGTGATAAATATAGAGTTAGGAAAGTTATCTTTAAAGAGACAAAAAAGAGTTCTATAGTTTAGAGTTTTACTGGGCATTCTATTAATAACATATGTAGCTGTTAACAAGACTTCACCCCAAAGATAACGTGGTACTTGACTAGTGAACATCAAGGCTCTAGTTACTTCTAAACGATGTCTGTTTTCTCTTTCTGCAATCCTATTTTGTTGTAGTGTATTTGTACAAGAGCTTTGGTGGACTATTCCAGGTTTGGTTAAGAAAATACCTAATTGGTCACTAAAAAACTCTCCACCATTGTCACTTCTAAATACTTCTATTTTCACCAAATTGTATTTTCACCATAGCATAAAAAGACTGATTTAACTTCAGACTTATCTTTTAATAAAAACACCTAATAGATACGAGTATGATCATTAATAAATGTGACAAACGAACATTTTCTTGAAAAAGTTGAGACTCTTGAAGGTCCTCAAACATCACTATGAATTAACGAAAAAGGTTTGGAAGCTTTATATTTTTGAGGTGGAAAGAATGATCAATGATACTTAGCCAATTCACAAAATTCACAGAGATATGAAGGATTTTTATTTTTAAATAGATCATGTAACAAATATCTTAAATAGTAAAAATTAGGATGTTCAAGCCTAAAATGCCAAATCATAAACATTATCAAAACTAGAAACAGAATTTAAACATAAAGTAGTTGTTGGTTGGCTTAGATGGTCGTAGTCAATAAAGTAAATTCCACCAGATTCTTTAGCATTGCTAATCATCCTCCCTGAGACCATGTCTTGAAATTTACACATAGAGGAGTAAAGTATAACATGACAATTCGATGACTGAGATAATTTACTGACCGATATGAGATTACAAGCTAGATTTGACAGATGTAAAACATCATGTAAAACCAAGAAAGACAAAATTTTAACTGCGCCTTTCCCGACTATTGCCGAGAACGACCCATCTACTACTTTGATTTTTTTGTTTCCTGCACAAGGTGTGTAAGTTGAAAAAAGAACATGATTATTAGTCATGTGATCACTAGCTCCAGAATCAACGATCCACGTGTTTGTTTTACTTGACACTAAAAGAAATAGAAAAATCAGTACCTGATTGGGCAAAGGAGGAAGAAGGATTATTGGAGTTAGGAACAGAAGAATTTATCCGAAACTGTGGTGATTGAAAAAGCTTGTGTAGATGCTCTAATTATTCCTTAGTGAATGGAGACCCTTCAAGAGAACTTTGGCCCTCAGAATTTTCATTAGTTGTTTGGAAAGCTCTACTATCCCATGATTGTGAGCCACGACCATTGCCACTCTTTTTTTTTCCATTGGTCAATTTTTCATGGAGCTTCCAACACGTTTCTCGAGTGTGCCAATTTTTTTTGCAGTGATCGCACCAAGGTTTTTTTTTCTTTTTTCACTATCATCATTATTCTTAATAGTTACAAGAGCATAATTATCATCATTAGCTTCAAACCCTGGCCTTAACATTCATTTTCTCCTTGTCTCTTCTCTTCTAACCTCAGAAAAAATCTCACGGAATCTTGAAAGTGATTTTTTTCCCTAAGCTCCGAGATCTCACTTCATCAAATTCTTTATTTAAACCAGTTAGAAACAGATAAGCTTGTTTATTCTCTTCTTTTTTTCATAGCTCTTACACCATATCTAGGACAGTCCTATTCATCATTATAACACTAATTCAGTTCTTGCCAAAGAGACATCATCTCGTTATAATAAAAAAGTAACTTCTTTTTTCCCTTGCCTAGCTTTCCAGAGTTTTATTTTCAACTCAAAGATCTGTGAAGCATTTTCTAAATCTAATAGGTGTCTTCCATAGCGTCCCAAACATCTTTAACAGTCAGGAGAAAAAGAAAAGGTTTACCTATGAATACTTCCATGGAATTAATAAGCCACACAATTATCATAGAATTTTCTAACCTCCACTTGCTCATATTTGGATCACCTACTTGTGGTTGCTTGACTTATCTAGTTAAATGACCTAGCTTGTCATGCCCATCAATTGCTAAATTTACAGACTACGACCATTCTAGATAACTCTTGCCATTCAGCTTGTGAGATGTCAACTTAAAAGAAAGTTAAGACGCCTTTATCCCTTGAGTCATTGTACTCTCGATAGTTGTTTCAACGGTAGAACTTTCTTCATCTGTTTGATTGCTGGATCGCTTATATCCAATGAAGGTTTTTTTAACCATGATGTTACTAGAGATTTAACCTAGCTCTAATACCATGAAAGTTTTCAAGAGAGCATTTAATAAAATTCTTCTGTATTTTGTTAACTAAAGAACTGAACTTAAATAAAGAAAAGAGTCATAACCTAATTGGGAAAATAATTCTCTTGTTCTAATAAACTACTAAAAGATAAAATAAAATATTCCTAGAATATTTCAAATGATTTATTTTAAGATTTATCTACCTAAATAAATTTAAAATATATATCCAAAATATATGGGTTTCACATATTTCAATAGTCCTCAATGCCAACTTTGTGGCAGGAGGTGTTACTACCAGTACAAGGTAATTTTTTTGGTGTGTGTGATTTCGATCAAAGGAAATAGGTACAAGTTAATTATCATCAGTTTGGGAGTCAATCTTCTAATCATTGTTGTGATCAACATATGTAGGACAGGTGGTTTATGGTAAAAAATCTGTTCAACAAAATTGGCATTCTCTCATTCGTGACAAATTTCAACAAAGTTATCATCTTTAAGTAGGATCATCTTCCCTAGACTGTTCTTTAGTTTTTCACCAAATTTACTGATCAAGTTTGGTACCCAGATTTCAGGGCTACAAACAATGTAACTAATGACCTTTCTAATCTTGAAGGTGCAGCTGCATATACAGGTACATGTTAGTTGGTTATGGGAAACAGTGTTTGTGTACCAGTTGCTAATATCAGGTCTTCTTCTCTTCCTATGGAAAGAATTTTGCGGCTCAAAAATGTCCATGTTCCCTATATTTGTAAAAATTTGTTCTTTGTTGCTAAAGATAATCACGTGTTTTTCGAATTTCATCATTTTCATTGTTTTGTGAAAGATTTATAGATAGGGGCGGTTTTACTAATGGGCCACATTCATGAAGGATTATATAGGTTCATTGCTTCTCCATATCACAGTCTTGGTGCAACTTCTTCAATTAAGGTTCTAACTTAGAGACAGTAAGTGAATCATGCTCAGTTTAAAGCCTTATCTAAAGCCTCAACTATTGCTGACTTGGGGCATAATCACTAGGCCATCCTTGCAATAAAATCCTCTATCAAGTGTTGCAGAGTTGTCAAGTTCCTATAGCAGCATCTCAACTTCCTATTGTTTGTTCTGCTTGTCAGTTAGGAAAGTCTCACAAGCTTTCGTTTATTGCTTCTACGACTATATATAATTTTCCTTTTGAGTTAGTTGTGTCAAACTTATGGGATCCTGCCCATGTGTCATCAGAGGGGTGTTTGTAATATATTACCTTTCTTAATGCTTATAGTCAATATACCTGAATTTACCTACTAAGGGAAAAGTTGGAGGCTGTTGAAAAATTTGTTCAAGTACAATTTAATTCCAAGATCAAGATGTTCCAAAGTGATTGGGGAGGCAAATTTAGATATTTCTTTCCACTTATTCAGCAGTTTGGTATTTAGCACAGACTTACTTGTCTTCATACTTCAAAGCAAAACGACATGGTCGAGAGAAAGCATAGGCACATTGCTGAAACTGATCTTACATTGCTTGCTCAGGTTTCCTTACCAATGCATTTATGGACACATGCATTTCTCAGAGTGGTATACCTGATTAATAGGTTGCTTGCTCTAGTGTTGCATGAAAAATCTCCACATGAGCTACTCTACAATGCTAAACCCGAGTATCTGCATCTAAGGGCTTTTGGATGTTATTGTTATCTTTGTCTAAGACCTTATAACAAAAACAAACTTCGATTTCGATCCAAGCCTTGTGTTTTCCTTGGTCATAGTGCTCTTCACAAAGGCTATAAGTGCCTTGATTAATCAAGTAGAATTTTTATTTCCAGACATGTAGTGTTTGATGAAACTTGTTTTCCATTTGCTTCAAAACAGGTTCTGTTTTTTCAGAAGTCAAATTATGACCGTGAGTTATCTTCTCAGCTTTCTCAGTAAGCACCTATTCCTATTATTGTTTCTCAACCTCAAGGCTCTATTTCTTCTAAGGCAGCTCCTCCTTTATCTGCTTGTGCAACTTCTTCATCATCACCTAGAGAAAATGAACCTCATGTGGAACTTGGTGTACCTTCTACTGCTTTTCCCAGATTTAAGTCTGCTCTCTTGGAACTTGCTACATTGCCAGTTGATGATTTAAGACTTCAGATTGGTATTTTGGACCCTGGTACAGACATGAGGGTTCCTTTTGGAATTGATCAGGTTGGAACTGTTTCACCTAATTCTCCTTCTATATCTAATACCCATCCTATGGTCACTCAATCCAAAAGTGGAATTTTCAAACCAAAAGCCTTCTCAGCTAGATTGTTTGGTGAAGAACCACGGATCATTGAGGAAGCCTTTGCTAGTTCTAAATGGACTAAGGCTACCCAACAGGAGTATGATGCTCTTTTAAATAACAACACCTGAGAGCTAGTTCCATTACCTTCCCAAAGAAGAGCAGTTGGGTATAAGTAGATCTTCAAGCTCAAGAAAAATGCAGATGATGCCATTGGTAGATACAAAGGCAGATTGGTGGTCAAAGGATATCTTCAAGAAGCTAAAGTTGATTTCCAAGAAACATTTAGCCCTGTAGTTAAGCCTACTACTATCAGGATTATGCTCACTCTTGCAATTACCTATGGATGGCAACTTCGGAAAGTCGATATCAACAACGTTTTTCTAGATGGTGATCTTCATGAGGAAATCTATACGAATCAACCTCTCGATTTTGATATTCATGGTGATAGTCAACCTTTGGTTTGCAAGCTAAAGAAAGCTCTATATGGCTTTAAACCGGCTCCTAAAGCTTGGTTTCACAAACTTAGAGTATTTAGAGATCAGTGACTTTATTCTCTCTAAAGCTGATGCTTCATTGTTCATCAAGGTTTATGGTGCATTGATCATGTATGTGCTCGTGTATGTGGATGACATCATAGTCACTGGAAATCAGTCAGTTGAAATGGATGTTTTTGTTAAGTTATTGGATCAACAATTCTCTTTGAAAGATTTAAGGAAGCTGCATTACTTTCTTGGCATTGAGGTTTCCTATAGCTCTTCTGGTTTATTTTTAAACCAAAGGAAGTATATTAAGGACTTGCTAATAAAGTGTAACATGGAGTGTTCAAAAGCCTCTCCTACTCTTATGGTTACTACATGCAACTTATCAGTTCATTGTGGTAGTCCAATTGAGAATAATTCTGATTATCGAAGCATTGTTGGTGTCATTCAATATATAGTCATTACTCGACCTGGTATTGCCTTTGCTATTAACAAAGTGTGTCAATTTATGCATAAGCCGTTGGACCAGCATTTCAAGGCTGTTAAATGGATGTTGGATATTTGCAAAGCACTCTTGATTATGGCATAATTTTTAAAGCTGCACCTCATGTCTCTCTAGTAGGTTATTCTAATGCTAACTCGGGTATAGATTTGGATGACAGAAGATCCACAATTGGATTCTGTGTGTTTTTAGGTGGAAATCCTGTAGCATGAGGTTCCAAGAAACACCAAGTTGTTTCTCATTCCACTGCAAAAGCTGAGTTTTGGGGATTAGCTCAGGTTACAGCTGAGATCATTTGGCTTGAGTCTCTACTCACCGAATTACATGTTTTTCTTGCTGGAAAGTCTACTGTTTGGTGTGATAGCTCAGGAGCAGTTGCAGTATTTGCGAATCCTGTACAGCACTCTAAGTTCAAGCATGTTGAACTCGATTTGTTCTTTGTCAGGGAGAAGGTTGCCACTAGCAAATTGATAGTTGGTCATATTCCAGGACAAGATCAAGTGGCTGACATACTCAACAAGCCTTTATCCACACTATTCTTTTGTAAGTTTAGACATGGCCTGAGTGTTGTTAGTAAGTTTGAACAACAAAGTCACCAAGTCCAACTTTTGTCTTGTTAAGGAAGTTCTACGATGGGTGAATATTAAGGAATATTGAAAAACTTTTGGTAGTTAGTAGCAGTTGGAATTAGTTTAGTCAGTTAATAGCGTGGTTTGTATGGTCATGTGTTGTATAAATACGATACTCTGAAGACTGAAAGATATACAAGTTCAGTTTCTTTTCTTGACTTCTTGGTATTCTTTGCAAACTCAAACAATCTCTAACACAGGAAAACTCCATATAATACACCTAATGATTGGCACTTATGGAAGCAATTATGAAAAGCAAAAGGAAACGCTTACCCCAATTGGGTTTCACTGCTGCCATCCTCTTGTGTTGCATTTCTAAATGGACAAACTTTGTAGACATACCTAAAACCGAAAATGTTCATTGCCCAAATCAACAAAAGTGAGAGAGTAAGAATATTATAATACGAAGCATTAGCAAAAGTACAAGGTAAGTTTTGTTCTTACTTGTCCTGCTTCAATTCAAAGCAGCGACCATAGAATAAATAGAATTCGTTCTGCTTTCCTGGAGTTCATGAGCAAAATTCAACAATGCAGAGAAAAAGTACCAATACTATCCTTGTATAACTTTTACTATATAGTACGAAGTCGCCAAAATACATCTTTTCACTTACCAAAATCAAATTTTAACTTTTCTGTCAAACTTGATATCCTCGACTCTAGGTCAGATAATTTCGCAGTATAGTGATTATATTCCTTCCGAATCTTATTTGCATCTACAGAAACACAAAATATGAGACATAATAAACTTAATGTGATTATGAATTCTTTATAGAACAACGAATATTGGCAACCATAACTTCGTGCTTACCTAGATTAGCGACAGGGATTGAAAACAGGTTAACAGACTGAAGGAAATTCTGAGCAGTTTCCTGTATCTTATCCAACCAAGATTTACCGCTTGGAGTTGCTATATCTAAAGATATCATCAAAAAAAGGTTTAAAGATTTACATATTACAGTGCAAGTGATTCTTTTCGCAACTGCTTCAGAAGAGCTAAAACCTGATGAGTTTTTAAGATCTTGCACCCCAATCTTGTATTGGGCGGTACTAGAACGACCAGCATTATCTGCTACAGACTCTTCATATCCAGCATCTGGTCCCCCTTCCTCCTGATTCATTTGAATATGTTTATTCAACTTTAAAGCATTATCATTAATATGTTCATCATATGCACACTCTTAGCCTCTGTTGCTCACCTGGTCATTTTTCACTGGATCGGTCTCCTCAACTTGCTCCCCACTCTTTTTCCCCGTCCAGCGTGATGCAACGAGGCGACCAAGTTCTTCTCTTGACAATCCTTCAGAACTTTCATGCTCATCTTTTTCATTCTGAAACCAATAGATTCTTAAGCAGTAATGGTCAATATTCTCAAAGAAATTATTTCCCTACTGTAAATAAGGCAGATTGAAACATGGAAAGACCGAATTGTTTGTCTATGTTTAAGTGTGTTAGATTTGCTAAGCGACATACGATGTTACAATTTAAATAACAAGATCATATTGTCACTCCTCCAAGTGTTAATAGTATCCGATGTTCAATCGATGGTGCAGTCTGTGATAAACTGAAAGAGGATGGGAAAATATGAAACACATAATTGAAAATGAAAACAAAAATAGGCGGCAGAAGGTACGCATCAAATTGACTTGCTTTATATTTAACCTGATCTGATGGAGATTCACCAGCTTGCCCCTGTTTTTCAACATCTGATGCTTTCATGGGTTCTATTTGGCTGTCAACATTCTTATCGGGTCCACTCTCTTCGTTTTCAACTTTCTCATTCCGAGCTTCTCTCATCTTATCATCTTTCTCTTGGGGCTCCTGCTCCAACTTCCGAACTTGCCCTTCATGTATAATGTCGGGAATGAAATCAAATAAACAAGAGATATAGCAAAGACATAAATTATGTCCCTTAGCAAAATTGTACTAGTTACATCTCAATCTATGAAACAAAAATGACATCCAACAAATCTTCTTCGAGATAGATGCACAATTTTATATTAATTGTTTACTTCTATAATATTAAATTCATCTAAGTAATTAAAACAGGAATTTAGAAAATAAAACATTAGGTGGAAAGCCAGATAAATTTTGGCAGTAACCATGATAATAGTGATTAAACTTTATGAACATTGCAAATTATGAACAATAAATAATAAATTGAAAGAACAAACAAATAGGAGTCATACCTTCAAGCTGATGAACAACCTTTTCTACAACTTCCCGTTCATTTTTCAACCCTGACAATTCGGCTTTGTCTCTAGCAATTGCTCGTTTTGCCAGTCCAATCTCTACTTTTCGTAAAATAACCCCTTCTTGATACACTTCAATCTTTCTCTTCAAGCTTTCCATGGCTACTTTGCCAGCCTCGTGGCATGTAAAAGGGCATTTGACTTTACCATCATACTCATCACTCCCATCACAACAATCTGCTCTTTTTATCCATATAACAAAATGATCAATATGATAACTATATAACAAAAAGATCATAATGCACTCGCACAATGCTATGTTACTCAAAGCTTGGGTGTGAGTTTGGATACAGATATGTGGCCGACAAAGGTATGTTCAACTTTTTCCAAGTTTTTCCATGTATTTGAAGGATCATATCTTCATATGATGCAATGTCAAATATGGGTAGCTCAAGAAAAATGAAGAGCCAGATCAACATAAGCACAATGTACGAAAAATATACTTTCATCAAGTTTCTAAAGAGGCAAACACCAATTTAAACAGATGATCCAAAAATTATAGATTACCGCGAACAAATCATACCACAAATACCATCATTGACTCTGGAGGAATACAGGAAAGACGGAGCATGGCCAATATTCTTACAGTAGAACTTGCCTAGTGGACAAGCTGATGTTCCTGAAACAAACATATTAAGAAATTAAAGAAAGTGAAGACACATCAGAGCAGAGGAAAAACAAATAAATCAAACATCAACAAGATATCCAAGTTCCTTATGTTCCATTTGTTACTTCAAATAAATCAAACCCCCCCCCCCCCCCCCCAAAAGTGTCTAAAACAATACATAAACCCTGAAATTCTCTACATAAGTACGATTTTATACCCAAATAAACCATTATCTTAAACCCAATAAAAAGAAGTGCAAATTAAAGATTAAACCTTATTTGGACGTAATAAAGTATAATACTGGACAGAAAATGATAAAATCTATCATTTTTTTATGGTTAATTTAGAATTAGAAAATCAATCAAACCATCGATAAAATAACAAATCGGTCAAGAAAAGACAATGAAAATCAAGCGAGGGAGAGAGGTACCTGGCTCATCAGTGCCATCTGGGCAGTCGCAGAAATCATCATTAAGTTGGGCTTTAGTAAACTTCTTTGATCCATTCTTACATTTTATTATCTCTCTTTTGAAGTAATCTTCGTCTGTTTGTTTTTTTTATCGTAGAGGAAACAAATGATGGAGTTTCCAAGCCAAAAAGGATGAAAGTTGAAAGAGAAAGAAAGATAAGAGTGTACCTTGAGGAGGAATTCCAATGAAGGAATTGGAAGGAATAGAAGAAGATGATTCACGGGATGAAATTATTAAGATAAAAGAAAGATACATCAAAGAAAGCCTCTGTTTCATTTTATTTTTCGAAGAAGGGATTAAGCTTGAACTTTGTTAATGCATGGATTATTTTACGTGAAAGTTATAAAGTTTCAGTTGATCTGAAGCAATTAAAATAAGAGAAAACTGAAGACTTCAAGGGAGGATTTGGAAAATGTTAGTTGTGCCGCCCGCCCGACCCACCTCGGGTTGGGCTTCAATATGGATCTCTTATCTTCCGGTTCGCCCAACTAAATACTAATATAAATTTATATTTAAATATGGACCGAAATTAAATTGTAATTTTTATGATAGTAAAAATATAATTTCATCATTTTGATAATTTATATCTTTATAATTTTAAAAGAATTAAATCAAATTATTGTTATTTTTAGAGGGTCAAAGTACAATTTTATCTTTACTAATTTAAAATTTAAAAAAGAATTTAAAAAACCTAAATAAAAATTGTCCATTTTAAGGAAGCCTAGCCCCTGCACCCCTGTCTTATTATATTTTAAACAGTAAAATGAGTAGGAAACCAAGTCAAATTTATGAACTTAAAAAACTTTTAGAATTAAACTCATCCAATCTGCTAACACTTTTAATTAAAGCTATTGTAAATGTTTATATTTTTTTGATACATTATACATATTGATATAAATTTTAACAAACTACTATTTATATTTATTTTAATTTTATTATATTTGAATTATTTTATCGTATTAAATCCTATATTTATATTATCAATTTTCTTAAAAAGAGTTAATTGCACCAAACATCCCCAAATTATGACCCTCATTCTAAATTGCTCCCAAAATTTCAAAATGTTCCACTTACATCTTCAAATTATTGATCTTATATCAATCATATCCTTTCATTATTGAAACTGTTATTTAACCATATAAAATCTTACGTGTCATTTAATAGTTAAATTAACGGTTTCAATAATGAAAGGACATGACCGATATAACCTCGGATGAAAGAACTTGACCGATATAACCTCGGTAGTTTGAGTATGTAATTAAAATATTTTGAAGTTTGAAGGCCAATTTAGAATAAGGGTTATAGTTTAAAGGAGTAACTAAATGGGGTAAATGATTGAGAAGAACTAAAGAAAACCCTCATTATATAGTGTTATACCCCTACTTCGATGGGGGCACATGGCAACACGAAAACGAACCAGAAAGACCCGCGAGAAACCCTCCACCTTGTACCGTCTAGATGGTCAGTAAGTGACCGACCATCCATCCCAGAGAAAGAATCGTCTATCCTTGACCACCCAGTCGAGTCCTCTGTTAAGCCATCTATTATTAACGAGTGTGCTCTCTTCAAGAGGGAACTACTCAGGAACCATCACCTTTCCTATAAATACCCCTAAAGCACAACATAGAAAGGGGGTCTCTCCTTACAGTAAAGCCTAAAAAGCCAAGCCATCATCCTCTCCCCTCTCCCCTCTATTCTCTTTTCCACTCTCCTACTTTTTCAACTCTCAGCCCTAATGTGGGTGAATTGTCTCTCCTCGTCCTCCTCTTTTTCCAACCTCGTTGATGTCCTATATCAACAATGGTGCGGTGAACATGGATTGAATTCGCTTGTTCCAACCAAGAACAGAACAGATCTATCTCCATCATTCATTTTCCCCTCTTTTTTGTTGTTTACTTTATTCCCTGCATTCTTCATTCTGATTTTCATTTGCTTGTTTTTATAGTTTCTCCCTAATGCTTTCTTTGAGATCTTTCATAACGATTAACAAGTTCATGCATGGTTGGGTCATGTATGTTGTTTGGTTTCTTATTTAATAGTGTTGTGAGCTTGATATGTTTATCTTGCACAATTCACTCATGCTTTTATAAATTTTTGTGTCCAACTTTTTAATGTCATATATATATATATATATATATATATATATATATATATGTTTTGTTCAATCCATATTTAGGATTTTATTTTTCTTTTAGATTTTTTTTATATTTTAATGGGTTAATTTTCTTTGGGTTAAATATAAACTTGGTACTTGAACTTGTCTACTTCTTCCAAATTGGTACTTATGGTTTTTTTTTGTGTCGTAGATTGGTTCCTAAACTTTTTTTTCGTCAACTAAATTGGTACCTGAGTCTAACGCCATTAGTTTTTTGATGATGTGACAATGCGTCAACTCACGCGGTGCCACGTAGCATCTTGTTTGGCAGCAATAATCAACAATTTTTTCCATAAGTCTTTTCCTTCCTTAACCTTAAAACCCTTCTCTTCCATTTATTTATTTTGTTTGTTTCTTCAGAAAAAAACCCCTTATTCACCAAATATCATTGTCAATGCCAGTGTAACACCCCTAACCCGTCTTCGTCACTAGATTAGGGTTACAGAGTGTTACAGTACAATTCAAAACATTAACTTCAAAAAGAAACAATAATGTAAAACTAATAATAACATTCAATAACTCATATAAATCAAGGTAGAAATACACATATGGGCCTTAAACTGGGCCTACGGGGCCTTAAAAATAGTTTAGAAACATTCGGGGATCATTTTGAAACAAATCAAAAAGTTTTGGAAAAATTGACAATTTTTGAAAACAGGAATCACATGGCCATATGACAAAGCTCAGGCCATGTGGTCAACCATGTGACAGGCCGTGTAACTTTTGAAATAATTTCACACGGTCGTGTCATAGGCCGTGTGGATATTAGAATTAAAATCACACAGCCGTGTGGCTATTCCACTCGCCCATTTGGCCACTCCACACGCCCGTGCTACCAAACCGTGTAACATATTGATGCCATGTAGTATAGGGTCACACGACTGTGTTGCAAGCCGTGTGACAGACCGTGTGAAACCTGCACCTAAAAACAAAAGAGACATACGACCGTGTGGGTAGACCGTGTGTGACACATAGTCATGTGACAGCCCGTGTCCCAGGCTGTGTGTGTCTTAAATAGCTTCAAAAACAAGTCAAAACATTACCTATTTCTTAGGTTCCAAGACAAACAAATAAACATTTATAAGCCTCCAAAACACATTCAAATAGACCCAAAACATACCAAACCATTCAACCTATGTGCCTAACTAATGTGCCATCATTGACACCACAATTCAAATATCCAATCAAGTTGCATTTCAAGGTTTACATGATCACATTTTAAGACATGCCAAATTTACCATTTATCCATAACATTCAAATCTATTTCACTATAGGATAGTCATTTACTACTAACATAGAACAATATGACCAAAATCACATACTTATGAACCTTTACAACCCAAACATCAAATACCTATTCACATGTACTAAAATCCATCCAAGACAAACATCATTCAAGTTTGACAAACTCTATGAGTAACAAGTAACCAACATATTTACAAGTCACCTATTACATACCATATAACCAAAAGTGAACATTCAAAAACTACCAAAAGATTTTCGAATAGTGTGATTTCTTCAAGTTGATCCGATCGTCCGCTTTCCAAGAAATGATATCTACAAGGAAATAAGATAAATAACACGAATAAGCTTTTATATAACTTAGTAAGTTTGACGGTTAAAACGATAAAGCTTACCTAAATAACATAAAAAATTTAATAACAAGATTAATAGTCAGTGTTTCCTGTCAACCACAATCCATAATAGGTGAGTTTATACACAAAAGAGTATGAGATACAGCTGAATATAGTTATATGAAATCATTTAATATCAAGTCACAAGGCTATCAAGAATTCAAGAACAATCTTTCAACAAATTCACTAAAAAGTTATTTAATACTAGAAACATTGCCCGATGAACGATATACAAATATGAGTACACAATTATCCATATGAAACACGCCAAACGCTCAAACGAGACAATCCAACCGAAAACATGCCTTGGCACCAAGTGCCTAACCCAAAGGCTAACATCCCTCTGAAAATACGCATGGGCACCAAATGCCAATCCCGAAGGCTTTACATCTGCCTCGCTAACACGCCAAAATCACTGTAATATAATATGATAGTTCACAACAAATGTTGAACTTTGGTATACTCAGTGTATAAACACAAGTCAGGATTCATCGTCTCGTCACAATGCATATTATAAACTATTGGCATGATAATCGTACTCTATCCTACGTTCATTTGGCTTAAGAGATATCATCGCTAAATAGTGTTCCAAACAATTTACTACTGCAATTCACTCTAATTTAACATCGAACATTCAATTAAACATTCAGAAACCAATTCACCATTCAATATACATTTCAAAATAAATTAAACTAAACGAAATGAACTTACTAGGGCTAAACTGCAGTAATAGCAAAGTTCAGGGACTACTCAGTAACTTTTCCTTTTCTTGGTTATTTACTTGTTATTGATCTTTAAAATAGTTTAATTTCACTTTATTAGCTTAAACTTCATGCATAATTCATTCTAGTACTTATCCTTCACTATTTAAATTTTTTCACAATTGCCCCAAAATTTTACACTTTATTCAATTTAATCCCTAAACCTGAAATTTACAAAATTAACCTTATTTGAACATAACCCATACCAGTCAAATATTTAAGGCCCCTATATAGCCTTCTATATACCATAATTTCACAATAATACCTTGAGATTTTACCATTTAAATAATTTAGTCCTTAAAAATTAAAATAAAAAAAACTAATTTACAAAATAGTCCTATTTAACAACCAAGCTTAATAGTCTATAACAAACTATCACAAAAACCTCAAACTCATCCATGACACATTCTAAAACATTTAACAATTTCAAAAACAGAGGTACGGGTTAGCTGGACCTAGATGCAACGATCTCAGAAACATAAAAATTACAAGAAACGAGTGATTACCATGCAAGTATTTTAGCTTGGCCGAAGCTTCCAAGATATGAAAATGGTGGTTTCGGTCATGGGAATGAAAAGTGAAGAGGATGAAAGCTTAATTTTTACTTTTGTCTTATTAGTTTTATTTATTTTATTACTTTAATTAATTAAACTAAAGCATAAAACATATAAAATGTAATAAAACCTAGTAACCAACCATCCATGATGGTTTATTAGGGACTAATTACAATATAAGGCCTCTTTCAATCACTAATTAAGCTATTTGATTAAAAAATTCAATAGCGATTAAGTTTTACATCTTTTACAAATTAGTTCTTTTTCCAAAATTAACTATCCAAACATTAAAATTTCTTAATCAATTTTTAATAAGACCTTAATGACCTCGTAAATATTAAATATTTAATATTTACAGACTGACACATCAAAATTGTGGTTCCAAAACTATTGTTTCCGACACCACTGGAAAATAGGTTTTTACAGTTAGATATTCTAATTTTTCCCTTATTCTTTCTCCTTCAACACTCTTCGTCAAATATGGTCTCCTTTCCTCTATGTATTGGTCCGAACTTAAGAAATGGGGAAAAAGAACTGAAAAACAAATGTGGGTAGGAAGCAGTAAGAAAAAAGATGGGGACCAAATCGATTGATGAAGATTTCTTCTTAAATTTGCAAAAAAAAAAAAATCAATTTTGATAGATATTAAATGGCTTCTTGAAAGTATTCTTTGTTTCAAGAAAGAACAAAATCTAATTTCAAGATATTATTACAATGAGTTTTGAACCAAAATAAAAATAAAGACCCAGTTTACATCCCTTCTTAAACAAAACACGTCTTCTTCACAACCAACTTTACTGAAAAAAATTCGATCGCCATTCAACAATGTATCCGCCAGTCTCGCGAACTTTATCTCCTGGATACTTTGGACCATATGTAGACAACAAAGAAGCAAAATAATGCAAAAAGAACTACATGAACAATCTGGTTTGACCCATGCTTGATTATACTCTTGTTCAGTTTCTTCATGTTGTTCTTCACCCCTGCTTGAGCTTTAATCATCGCCACTTGCTGTCATAAAGTACATATACGTAATGATTATTATTTCCCTTTTTTTAGGTTACTTTTCATGATTACAATGGTTCAAATGATTAAGAAATAAACCTTCATCCACAAAACATTAATGCCCAGTCTTCACCTCCTTTTTCTCTCCCCGTTAAACCCTTAAACCCCAACACCAGAACCCCTAAATTCACCCCATTAGCTTCTATTACAACACCCTCCAATAACCCCTAAACCCAAACTCAGTCCCCATTTAATTATTCAATTAAACCTTTAAAACCCTTTTTAAAATAAGTTCTATTTTTGCCTAAAAAAAACCTATCCTCATTATCTATAAACACAAAATGCTCTCTTTTCCAAACATATATTGAAAAGGGTTTCGATTAAATAGAAAGAAGAAATAGAGAAGAAGCTTTTGGTTAAAAAATTGAAAGTTTTTTAGATTTGAAAATCTAAGAAAAAGAGAAATGAAAGAGATTTGAAAAGTCTGAAAAAGGAAGGAGATTAAGTTGGAGAAGACAAAAAATCTTTGATTGTCACTCTGGTGCCATTTTTAAGCTGAAAAGGAGGCCAACCGCCAACGGCGATGGAAGTAGCAACTTGGGTTGAAGGAGGTAGAAGAAGAAGAAGAAAGAAAGGGGAAAAAATAACAAAAAATAGGGTAGAAAAGTCAAAAGAAAAAATAATTTTTTTTAATTTAGATTATGACATCATGATGTCATTTATGCCACATTTCACAATCTTATTCCCCCACGTGTCTTAAATTTAATAGCGTTAAACTTAGGTATTGATTTAGTTTACGGAAAAAAAGTTCGGATACTAATCTGAGATAAAAAAACCATAAGTACCACTCTTTGTTCTGAGTTACCCAGGTTCTATAGTTGGTCAGCAAACCAGCCAGCAAAACAGTTTGACTCTTAGGGATGGTTATCGATATCTGGTCTCTCTTCTCAGTTTTAAGGTGGGTGGTTTGGGAACCCCTCATTTGGGTGAGCCATCTTAGATTATCTAGTTTACTTTGAAGATAAAAAATGTTTCCGCACTCATCGCACCAATTGTTGATGGTTCTCTGAGTCTTCCTTTCCCTCTTGGATTATATCTTGTACTTATAACACATGGTTCTTTGATGGGAAGTACTAGGGGATAAGTAGGTGTCATGCATGACGATACGTTATCCCTCCTAGACTGACAGATAATGAGATGTACGAATAATGAGATGACGAGATGTAGCCATCCGACAGACAAGGGATGATAAGTCGTGAACGTGGGAAAAGACGAGTTGTGGACATCAGGCGGACAAGGGGATGGTGAGTTGTGGATGCGGGAAAAGGTGAGTTATGGACGCGAAAGAAGGCAAGTTGTGAACGTCAGACAGACAAAGAGATAGTGAGCCGTGGGCATGGGAGAGGCGAGCTGTTCGGGTTCCCAAGTTGGGTCGCCATTCAAACTGAGTTGCAAGACATGTAATGGTAACAACTATTAGAAAAAAGAGGAATGAAAGTAGAAGAATTGGATACTACCATCCCTCACACACACACACACACACACACACACACACACATATATATATATATATTCATTTTTATTAAGAAAAAGTGGGCCATGAACCCACCATTTGTTCCTCGTATATATATACATACTAATAGTAGCACTGATAAATAAAATCAAATTGGTTGAACAAGTTCCCACCTCGCAATGCACGTGTGTTTTAAAAAAATTATATATTGAAGATGCAGTTTTCATGGGGTTTGAACTCCACGAAAGTGTTCCACATCCCCAAGCATGTAAATATTTTACTTGTTAAAATAAAATATAAGGTAAAGAAAGGAGAACCCACGAGGGGTTTCCCCGTGTGTATGTATATATGCATAAAATATATATATGGTGGTAAGAGAAAGTACCCACAGATAGCTCCCATGGAATGTACTCGTATGCATCTATGTGTATATTAGAGATTTATTAAATAAAAAAGAGTGGTAGGGCCCAAGATGATGTAACATCCCCATGTGTATATATATTCACATATACAAAAAAAAAAAAAAGTTTGAGAAAGGGAACCCATGAAGGGTTCCCAAAGGTAGTCACATTCATTGCCTTCATTTATATTATATTTAAAATTCTACATATTCGTCAAATGATAAATCAATTTTATTTGCATAATAATTTTTATACTGTCATTTTTATTGATTTTTTATTTTTTTCAGTTTTGCGCAATTTAGGAAAGCTAAACATGACATTAATCACATAAATCCAAGGCAAGTAAATTTGGCCGACGAATGTGATTCGACGTGGTAGGATTCACTCTCCACGTAATTCTTGGTTACAAGAGCCGACAGTAGTGCGGTCGACATATGATTCTTCTCGTAAACCTCCTCCCATGTGTGGGAGTAGGATCCTCTATAAGCTTTCCCCCGTGTGTGGGGGCAAGATATCTTGTAAGCCTTCCCCCTTATGTGAGAGCAGGACCCCCTGTAAGCCTCCCCTCATGGGTGGGAATAAGACATTTGACTTCAAACATCAACTTTCAAGTCCTTCTATGAACCATTCAACGGTTCTGCAAAAGTGAGGCATATCTTAAAAAATCAATACACGGTACCCTCTTGCGAGTACCCTTTCATGATACCCTCTTACGAGAGTACCCTCTTGCAAGTACCCTTCCATGATACCCTCCCACGAGTACCCTTTCACGGTACCCTCCAATAGTACCTTCCCATGAGTACCTTTTAACGATACCTTCTTGAGAGAGTACCCTCCCACGACTACCTCCCACGTGTACCCCCCAGCCCAAACGATACCCTCCCACGCTACCCTCTTACGAAACCACCCAAGTTACTGCTCTCACACCCTTCCACTAAAGGTTTATTCATCAAAGGGCTACTCATCTTATTACATTTTCATAATCTTGAATGGTTGCTATCCCCTTCAAGGCAAGCTTTATTTTGAATGGTCGTTTTACCTTCAGCATTAGCGTAATTTTAAATACCTACGAACATTTGCAATACCTATGATGCAAGAACAATTCCAAATATTCTCAAATTACCACAATTTTTGTAAGAAATACAAGAATATTTTCCTTAAACCAAATTGACCTTACTCACAACTCAAAAATCTTACCATTGCTTTTTCGTCTCAAGCAAGGTCAATTTAAAACATTTTTTACTAGGAAAGAAAGGGCAATTATTATAGACATAAATGTTGGCCTCAATGTGGATCCCACCAAAAACCCCTATATATACCTTTTTTGGGATCCATCAACACATTGTTAAAAAGAGTCGACATGAATTTCAATAGTCTCGCAAGGCATTGTATAATCTAGGATTATAGGGCTAATAATTGTATCATTTGTAACACTCCAAAATATATAGGGTTAGAAGAAATAAATTATTTAGAAATGGCTTAGTCTTATGGTTATGTAGCTAGTGTATTCCCTTAGATGTCCAAGGTTCAAACCACCCTCCTCTCATTTTCTTTTCTATTTTCAGCAACCTATGACCAAAATCAAACTAGGATATATATTAAATAGTTTTATAACATACCAAGAATGGGTAGCAGCCCAATTGGTTAAAACATTCATCTCTTTTACTACTCAAGTTTGAATAATGCCATTTCCCCTTCCAATTCTTTTTTTTTTTTCGATAGCTAGAGGAAATTACCTAGCAGCCCTTAAAGTTTTGAAGCCTTACAGATTCAGCCATTTTTCCTAATTGAACTTGAAAACCAATTTCTTTTTTCAAATCAAAATTGATTTATTTTCTCTTCTTCCATATTTCTTTTCATATTTCTTTTCATCATCCCTTTTCACAATTTTTTTGCTCACCATTGCTAGAATTTAGTTTTGATCCTGAAGCCGAAATAAATCTTTGTTCAACCCATTCTTTATATCGATTAGCACTGTCGATTTCATCATTAATCTTGTCAAGAATCGGTAAGTTTCAATTCAATCCGAGAGTTAATCCCAAATTCTCATAGTAATTATATTCCATGTTAATCTTTCATCTAAAATAATGAATCTTTTTCGAATATTGCCGACAATCCGGATAATTTTGTTAAATCTTGAAAATAATCTCTAATTCTTATGTAATTTTTGGATGAAAGACTCGTAGGAATTCTGGATTAGTTTTGGACGTGAGGATTATCGCTCGGTCTTCCAGTAATAGATGTGTGTTCTTTCATGAGAAAATAGAGGCAAAATCGAGCCTAGAATAGACCACACAGCCAGTCACATGGGTGTGTAAGCCACTTGTGTGGACCACACGACCATGTTCACCTTGAAACTCTAGGAATTCACTTCTCACACAGCCTAAAACCCTCCACATAGCCTGCCACTCAATCTCGTCTCCCCTGTAGGTTGAATTTTCGAATGCCACACGGTCACAGTCTCTCACATGGCCTAGCCACATGATCATGTACCTCCTCAACCGATCCAAGGCTTCCCACACGGGCCGATCACACGGTCGTGTCTCCCTTGCTTCTTAGAAATTACAATTTTGCACAGAATTTTATGATTTGTTTAAATTAGTCATTGATAATATGAATAATGCTATATTACATGATCTTATTAGCTAAATTAGCATTACAACTATATATATTTGCAATAATTGTGAATAAATATGCTTATTGTATCTGTTTTTGAGTTTGTTAGGATAGCATACCTTATGATACCGTTAAATTGGATCTTTGAAAAGAATGCATTTTGGCTACTATAACGATTAGTTGAGAACATAAGTATGGCTAACATATTTGATCTGTTATAAGCATGTTGTTCGTATCCATTTTTAATTTGTTATAAGCATGTCATATTTTGCTTAAGATGGGACGTTTTGAAAGGAGGAAAATCAGGAAGCTTCTTAATCTGCAATTATCTGGTAGCTTTTATCTGCAACTATCTTGTGCATTCACAACCATCTAGCAGCGCATTAACCTGTAACTTTATGATTTAAACCCACAACATGATATGTAGGGATGGACAAGTTCTGGGGAACTCTTATGGTGTGTGGCATGGGGTATGATCCTATCTGTTAAATTGAACCTATTTGCACTCGTGAAACATGTGCTTGAAATTATGAAATCTCTGATACGATATGATATATGTATATACGTTTATACATAATTAAATTGATCTGTTATTCCTATATAGTGAATTTGTTATTGTGAATTATGTTATATGATGTGATTTTATATGCTAATCGGTTGCACTGATTATCCTATGATGGAACGCAGCTCACTCCATTTTATTTTTTATCTTTTCAGATACCCTACTAGGTTAGGATGTGGGCACGACATCTGGAGGGTCTCACCTTTGTTTTTATTAAAAACACATTAGAGTTATTATCTATTATTATTACTATTCAGAAACCATATTATTTTATTTTAAACTATGGCATGGAACTTAAGGTCTATATTTCTTTTATATCGCATGACATTTAATTAGGTTTTAGGATTTTTAATTATTAAATAGTTATGCATGAACCCCTGTTTTATTAAAAATATTAGTAATTATCATTTTTCGTTGCTATACTCTAATTATAATTTCGAAGCATGATAAATCGATATTTAAACTAAATTTTCTACTAAATTTAAAAAATTCTTTAAAATGATTGTTTCCAAAATTTTGATAGCTTTTTGGGTCACTTCGGTGACTAATATAATCTTCTAAATTCGGGTTTGACGCCTAGGCCAGTTGGGGAGGTTACATCATTTGTATCGTTGCTTCGTTTTCAAAAGCTACCACCCACGGGGGCAACTTACAAATGGTCTCAAGGCATAGTAACTTTATGACCTACCACTTGACTGGGGTAGAGGATTATTGTTATACCCCTACCCTGATGGGGACACGTGGCAATACGAGAACCAGCCAGAGAGACTTGATAACAGCCCCCCACCTTGTACCGTCCATATGATCACTAAGTGACTAACTATCCCCCTATGGAAGGAACCATCCATCCTTGACCACCCAGTCGAGTCCTCTATTACGCCATCCGTTATTAACGGTTGCACCCTCCTCAAGAGGAGACCACCCGATAACCATCACCTCTCCTATACATACCCTCAAAGCACAACATAGAAAGGGTCTCTCTTTTCCTTCCAACAAAGCCTAAAAGGCCAAGTCATCATCCTTCCCTTCGATTCTCCCATCCACTCTCCTACTTTTCCGGCTCTCAACCACAGCATGGATAAACTGACCTTTCTCGTCACCATCCCCTCTTTCTCCAATCTCATATTGATATCCTGTATCGATATATAGCAACATATTCAACATCCCAAAATAATTTCTTTTCGCTGAATTAATACTCCAATGTTTGCATATCACATTAGGGAACTAGTGAAGACTCTCAGGCACAAACTTATCATAAACACACAAACTTCTATAAAGACTTGAGATTCAAATCGGATGGTATACAAGTTTACAGATATTCCAGTTCGTTATTGAATGTCTTTTATTCTAAAAGTCTATAAAGAATGTGCTGAAGCAGTGGCAAACGATGATTTCACCATCTCCCACTTGCTCCTCTTTATTATATTTTCTTCCCAAGCAAAGGCTACGCTTACAAACGCAACACCGTAATTTAATGCCCTTGTTATCTGGATTTTACATTCTGGAACGGAACAGCAGATGATACAAAATATTTTTATACTTCAAATTGGTTGGGGTGCGCCAGGCCCAAACTATAATGCAACGCACAGGCGACGCTCGAGAATAATGCACTTATTAGTTTATATACAAAATCCTAATAGAAGCAGTCAACATATGGTGAACATGTTGTCAACTCATTATCCATTATATCACTAGGTAATTGCATTCAGTGAATGTGTTGTGAACATGTTGTCAACCTATTCCCCATGACATCAAAAAATTCTGGGACAATCGCATTCATCAGTTGCTATAACATATATATACACACATAATATGCAGTAAGCCTTATCCATCATCATTCAAACTGAATGCCTCATCATCAGGTCTTCTGGTTTGAAATTCAACTGCATTAACAAGTGCAAAAATAACAATGTAACTTTTCTATTTAAATGAGTTAGATGAGAAACAACATGAACACGTGGAAAGAATATTTCAGTAATAGCCAAAGAACCATAAGTTGAAGCTAAATCAAAATTTTCATCAATACATCCATTAATTATTGGTTGAGCAAACAATGAAGATGTCAAATAAGAAACTAACATTCAGTTACAACACAAACCAATAGCCAAATAACAACAATCAATCTATATTAAACCATCAGCAACAATCTAGTTCTATTAATAAGTATTTCACTTACTTGACGTGTAACGCCCTGATTTATTTAACTTCGTTTCTATGGATTTTGTCATAAATGAGTGTCTACTTCAGTCGTTAAGTGTTTTGATTGTGTGCTTAAGGTCTTGGGTTCAAGTCCCACTTTTACAAAATATGTTATTTTTGGTCTTAGCCTTATCCCTTTTAGGTGGGCTTATGTTATATTCCTGGTAAACTCATATCAGAATAAGCCTGCTGGTTTGAGTGCTAAGGTGTTAGCTTGCCCTGAGGTTTCGTGTTCGAATCCTCGTATGAGCGTGAATGATAATTTTTGTTTCGGTTGGCTGATAAGAGGTTCTGTGGGACTGAAGATGATAGTGGGTCAAATTCTGGGGGATAAGGTTGTTAGTGGGATAATAAAGGGAGTTAGGATTGGGTGTTAAAATTTTGATTTAATTTTTTATTTAATTTTTTCCCAAAACTCCTCCCCTTTCTGACATTCTGGTTTTTCCCCTCTGTCAAAATTTATTTTTCTTTTCTTCTTGGTCTCTGTCATATTTTCCTCTCAAATCGCGGTGTTTTGGATTTCTGGTCTCTTCGTGCAGCTTGGTAAGTAGAGATAGTGGGGTTCTGCACGGGTTGGGGGTAACTTTTTAAGCTGTTCTAAATCGATTTTGTCCTTTTCGCTAATGTTGTTTTTGGGTTGTTGGCAGCGAATCATGGGGAACGGAACTCTCCTCCTATGGAATCCTAGTATTGGAATCGTTTTGAAAGTTGGGTAAGCAATGAACACTTGAGTTTCACTGTAGTCTATTCCTTTAATTTGGTTTAATTAAGGACTAAAGACTGATTTTGAGGCGTGTAATGTCGATTTTTAGGTTCTGGTGTATTGGGATTATTTTCGCATAAAAAATGAATCAGGTGTGTAACGAAAACACGAAAAAATAACGTTCGGTGAAAGCCCATAAACTGGCCTATCGACGCCACACGAGCGTGTGCTCGACCATGTAGTTGGTCTTGTGTAACACATTGTCATGTAACGGGTGACTGTGTGGCCGTGTGGGTCACACGAGTGTGTGGGCCACACGGACAAGGCCAATTTGGGCATGTGGGCCCAAATTTTTGAAATTTTCCCTAGGGTCACATACGTTGTTCCGATCGACTGTGGGCCTTTCGTAGGGTCGATAAGGGCAAAACAAACCCTGATGTATGAGATCTGCTATTCTGATAAACTGATTTGAGTTTAGGAAAACTGATATGTATATTTGACTATTTTGTATAAACATGTATGATATATGTATACAAGCATGCGGGTCATGTTAACTCTATTATATCTGTATATATGTATTCTGTATCTATATATGGGGTCGGATTTGTATATTTGGAAGAAGTGTTCTATGAGGTGACATTTCACCGATATATTGGCAGCTTGGCTACAAACTATTCTGATAAGTTTCATAAAGACACTATGTGGTGTGTAGGGATGGGTGGGTATTTCATACCCCACATGGTATATTGGGATGGTCGGAGATGGTGTGTAGAGGATGGGGGTAGGACTTTGCATATCTGTATGTTTTATACCCCACATAAGGACTTATGTTCGCTTCTGTTCTGATATTATAAGAAATCTGAGTTTATGTGTATGTATGAATCTGTTTAGTTACACACTGAGTTTTTGAAAACTCACATTTGTTTGACTGTTCTGTTCAGGTAATCCTCAAATATAGGCGTGTTGGTACGACGGAGGCTCAGCGGTTTTTCTTTGAGAGTTTTGTAATTTTGGGACTCTCTGGACTGTTGTTTATAATTTTGGTTTTGGATGCGTTTAGATTTTTAAACTGGGATGTTTGGCAAACTACGGCTTTACGCAAACAAATGTTTTTGAAAATACAAGCTCAATTTTCAACTATAATGGCTTATAAACTTCCGCTGCAAATTTATGCTTTACTTGAAAGGGCAATAAATGGCGGTTTCATTAAAGTGAATAATAATAAGTTTTTCTAAAAAGGTGGACTCTTTTAGAACAATTAATACAAGAAGTTTTAATATGAAAGTTTTGTTTTAAAGCCCTTCTTCGTAACATCTCTAGATTTGGCCATAACGTCTGGGTCGGGTTTGGGGTGTTACATGACGTTCCCTTCGCCATACATTCGTTGAGGAGAGCCTTATACTCCTTCTCACGAGCATCCATCATAAGTGTTTTTCAACAACCTATTTCTTCCCTTAGATAAGGTGACTTTCTTTAAAAGGATGCATTCATATTTAAAGCTTCTCACTTTCAATTGTCTTGCAACATATTATTATACAATAAAGGGTCTGGTCTATTATTTTTTAGAACATGATTAATACCTTGGGTTGAAAGTCATTTTGCGAACATAGATGCAATATTTAGTTCTGCGACAAATCCAGATATGGAGCCAATGATGAAAAGTCTGCCATCGACATTTAAGCAGTCAAGGTTTCTTTAGAGGTAGGCTGCTCCAACACAATCCAGAATAACATCAACGTATGCCATTAATGGTGGAAAATAAAAGTTCACTTCTTTTCAATGGTAAAGAGCTCTAACAAAGTCGATTTTAAACACAAACCCTAAAAGCTTAAAACAAAAAAAAATAATCACCAAAAATTAAGAAGAAAAAATACTTCAAATGGTTCTTCTAGTTAAGCTTAGATATATAAAAGAAAATTATGTATAGATATTCAATGGAAATTGTATTTTAAGGAAAACCTAGATAGATTTTCCAATGGAATTCACAAGTTAAGAATGTAGAAAATCAATAGAACAAAAAAAATTTGGTTAAAGGAAGAAGGGAATAATCAAAGCTGTAAAAATGGGGAAAAAAAAAGTTCAAAAAACCCTGATAGGACTAACGGAACAAAAAAAAAAAAGAAAAGAATTTACCTGATGAAACAAGTACAACCTAGAGAAAAAGGGTGAGAAACAACCCACAAGGAAATGAATAAACCTAGAGAATGATGAAGAACAGAAGAAGACTGAAAAAGGAATGAGGGTTTGATACTTTGATTTAGGTATTTTCATTTGGGAAATGGCGTCGAGGGGTTTGATTTTGGGAGAAGAAATGAAATGAGATTTGATTTGGGGAAAATGGGGGAAAGTAAAAGCCAAAAGGGTTTTTTTTTTTTGGGGGGGGGGGGAATGAAAAATAATAATAAATAATAATATAACTTTAAATTTTATATTATTAAAATAATTTATTCGGTTTATTTGAATTATTCAAGTTATTCGAATTCGAAAATTCAACTCGATTCGAACTAGAAATTCGAAAAAAATTCGAATTGATTCAATTAACTCAAATAACTCGATTCGAACAACTCGAAATTCAAACTTTCTTATTTTATTTTTTCGAATCAAATCGAATTTTGCTTACCCCTATTGGTGATTGTGTCATTCTGGAAGGGTATTTTTGAAAATATTAAATTAAAGTTTTAATCATTTATTATGATTGAATTTGAAATTTAATCTTTGTGTTTAATTGGATATGGTTTTTTTATAATATTATTAATTAATTTACGTGATGAACATTGTTAATTAATTTATTAAAGAAGCAAAGAATCGATTTAATAAATAAAACAACCAGCAATCAAATCAAAGAAGTAAAGAATTAATTTAAAACAACAATAATGAATATTAATCAATTTGTTACAAATATTAATCAACTCTAAAACAATCGATTCAAAGAAGTAAAGAATCGATTTAAAATATTTGCCAACGAAAACTAAAAGTTGGGATAGGTTAACATTTTCCCAACTCTGCCTAAAAAGTCGAGATATGATTAAATTTATTAATCTTTTTGAGGATAAATCTTTTCGAGGAAAAAGAGAATGATACATGCACGGATGGGGTGAAATTTATTAAATTTCCTTCACCAAAGCTGCCAATTTTTAAGTTTAGGAAATCAACAGATTTGTGACATCTTTTTGGATGGGATTTAGGCATTTCTAGGTTGAGATGTCTCATGACGTTCGAAGATCTATCTCTTAGCTTCGAAACACACTTTGAATCACTCGATTTCAAGTTTGGGAGCTCAAGTTATAACAATTTTAGTGAAGACTGCACGAGTAAAATTTCTGGACGAGATTATAAAGAAAATTACAAGTTTCGGGATATTAATTCGAATTTATATCATATTGAGTTCGGGTTTTGGGCTAAATTTTTTTTATATATGAGTCAAATATTGTATTTATCAGCTCTTATTTTTTTATTATTCCGAAATTTAATAATTATTAAATAGTTTAAGTTATTTACAAGTTTTATGTCAACAAGAAAGTTTAGTTTAAGACTACTTCTTGTATAAATTAATTAGAGTTTAGTATACTTAAGAGTTTTACTTAGATTTATTTAGCTAGCCTATATATAGGTCTTTGCATTGTACACAAATCACACAATTGATTATTATTCAACTTTTCTTTTGAGTTAATAAATTCTTTTTGAGTTTTCTTTTCAAGAATTTCTCTTAAGTTTTTTTTAGAAGAGTTTTAACAATCTTTTCATATTGTGTGATCATCTTCAAACTTTTTCTTGCCAAGTTTTCTTTCTTTGAGAGGAAATTAGAACCGCTTAAAGAGAGTTGTGGATTATTCTTGTTCCCAATGCTTCTCAGGACTTCTACACGCCAAGTTCTATATTTTCCATCCATCTTCTTTCTTTTCTTCTTTATTATTCTAATATTTGATCTCATTATTCTATTTTATTCATATTTATTATTTATTTTTAATTGTTTTCTTCATTTTTTTATCTGACTTCGATTCATTTGCGTTTCAAGTTGTTTTAAAATCCAAGTTTCTTTCAGAACGTCTAGAGACCTAAATCAAATTTGCAACTTGAACAAACATTACGATCCACTTCCACACTCGTGCCTTATCATTTGGTATTATATTTGGGCATTTTTCGTGTTTATGGTTGATTTTTAAACTGATTTCTATTGTAAAACAACCTATAAGCAGTTTTTACCCATAATTTTCTTCAAAAAAATATTTTTCAATGGGTAAACATTTTTCAATTGATCTGAAATTTTACGTATTGATTCTTAGCACCCTTTTAAAATATATAAAAAAATCCCACAAAAAATTATCGAAAAAGTGGAAAAATAAAAAATTACAAAAAAAAGAAAATTTAAAAAACTATTTTGTGGGTTGAATTTTGTGTCAAAACTTTCCAGATCAAATCTACATTATTAGAGGATGCTCTGGTTTAAATTTCATGATTTTTGAAAATCGGGAACACCTGAAACAAAGTTTGTCAAGTTGCTTTGTAATTTTTCGGGTTTTCGGGTTTCAAGTATTTTCATGAACTCTTAGCCTTAGGTTTTCATTTATTTTTGCTTTTTATTGTTCCTATACGTATTCTAACACTTTATTATTTCTTGTGTTAGTAGGTTAAAGCATGTTGCACATTTCTTCCTCCATGCAACACAATTTTTTGGTGTCTAGTCAATTTTGGACTCATGTGCTATTAGGTTTGCTTTGTTAGTTTAATTTTGATACATTCTAATTGATTGATATAGACACTTTTAAATGACTCATAATATTAATTCTTACCTCATTGAGAATTTTATTTTATTTTTTATTACATTACAGTGAGGTTTGCTTATTTTTTCGTTTATTGAGTGTTGTGTTTTTTTCAAGCTTTCATAATGATTTGCGATACTATGATCAGAAAGTTGCAAAGGGATCAAGAGGTTCAAGTTGCTCAAGATCAGCAACGAGACACTATTCTAAACACAATCAGCAAAAATTTGGAACATTTAACTACCAAAATTGAGCGTCTGAATCGTAATTGGGGAGATAAGGTTGATCTGTCTCGTTTTCATGCAAATAATGCTCGACGTGTCTCTCGTGCAAATAATGAGACTTTGGTTAATAATGATCGTGGGCAACCTTTTTTAGCTTAATTAAAGTTCTCAATTCCACAATTTCATGGACAATATGATCCCAAGGCATATTGTGAGTAGGAATAAAAAATTGAACTTATGTTTCATTACTATAAATGTCGAGAAGAGGAAAAAGTCTCATTAGCGACCCATGGATTTTTAGATTATGCATTGAGTTGGTGGATTCAACTTATAATTAATTGTCAAAGAAACTACGAAAGGGTAATTGAAACATGGGACGAGTTGAAGCAAATGATGCGAAAGCATTACGTTCCTTCTCATTATTACAGAGAGGTCAAAACGAAACTTCGACACCTTATTCAAGGTAATATATCTGTTGATGAGTACTTTAAGGAGATGGAGATGCTTATGCAAAGAGCAAATGTGCAAGAATATTTGATCTCATTATTCTATTTTATTCATATTGATTATTTATTTTTAATTATTTTCTTTATTTTTTTTATCTGACTTGGATTCATTTGCGTTTCAAGTTGTTTTAAAATCCAAGTTTCTTTTAGAACGTCTAGAGCCTTCAGTCAAATCCACAACTTGAACAAACTTTACGATCTTCTTCCGCATTCATCCACCTCATTCCGTGTCATTCCTCCTCCAAGAAAGAGATCTTGGCAAGAAAAAACTTGAAGATGATTCTCACAATCTAAAAGATTGTTAAAACAGCTTCTAAAGGAAAATCAAGAGCAATTCTTGAAGAATAACTTAAAGAGAATTATTATTAACAAAAGTCAATTGTATTTGTATAAGGGTGGACGATCATGCTACTTATAGGCCCCCAAAATAAGTTTTCTTAACCCTAATAGAATATAACATGACAACTCATCAAATAAAAAAAATAAAACAAAATAATTCTAAGTGTGGACTTTTAATGGGAATTCAACTAAAGGAATTAAATGGGCTCCTTGGGTTGAATTCTTACATGATGATCCACCTATTAAAATAAAATTGGACCTAAAGTTTAAATATTTTACAATTTGGGAAACTTTAATAATTTGGCCTGATATTCAATTAAATTACTTTCCAAACTTCAGGATGGGCTTGTAGACATCTTAATGGGCCATTTTTTTCAAGAACTTGGTTTTGTAATTCATTTTCTTTTGAAATTGGCTCGTTCAAACTTGTATATAAAATCCAATGCGCCTTGGCTGCAAGATTAGGTTTCTTGGAACAAGATTTCCAAGATTTAAAATCTTAATTTTCTTGATTCTTGAAATTGTCCGAAACAGCAAAATTGGACCAAAATTCGATTTCTTGATTTTCTTGAAAACAAGAAAGTGAATCATGATTTTCTTTTTTGGTCGTGTGCGCATCTAGGGTCTTGGTAACGAAGTCTTAGATGGTCTCATTCAATCTTGCTCAGATTTGTTTGGCCTTCGATCTCATTATTTGGCCTTGAGGAAATTTGAGCACATTACATTCATGAGTCTAATTTTGGGTCTTGCGACTCGTATCATTCCCCTCTTCCTCAAAAAGATTCATCCTCGAATCTAAAACATCAAAGGGAGATAAGTCAACAATATTAAAAGTAGAACTTACATTGTACTCACCAGGCAAATCTATTTGATAGGCGTTGTCATTGATCCACACCATCGCCCTTAGGGTCCAATTTAGTCCTCCTTTTACTTGGAAATCGCTCTTTGCGATGGGCCCTAACCCAATCACCGGGTTCAAGGATAACTTATTTGCGCCCTTTGTTAGCTTTTTTGGCATGTGTGTTATTTGTTTTCGCAATCCATTGTTTTGCCTTTTCGTGCATTGATTTCACCAACCTAGCTTTCTTCTCACCACTTAAACTAGAAATATTTTCTATAGGCAATGAGACAAGATCAAGTACAATTAGTAAGTTAAAACCATAAACAAGTTCAAATGGTGAATAGCCAGTTGTAGATTGAATAGATCAATTTTATGCAAATTCAACAAATGGCAAACAGACTTCCCAATTTTTAAGGTTCTTACCCACTATAACTCGTAATAAAGTTCTTAAAACTTGATTTACTACCTCAGTTTGGCCTTCAGTTTAAGGGTGACATGTAGTGGAATATAATAATTTAGTACCAAGCTTACCCCACAATACATTCCAAAAGTGGCTTAGGAACTTTACGTCTCTATCAAAAACAATTGTACAAGGTATCCTATGTAGTCGCACCACCTCTTTAAAAAGTAAGTCTGCCACATGTGTAGCATCATCTATTTTGTGACAAGAAATAAAGTGTCATTTTTGAAAACCTGTCAACAACAAAAAATATACTATCTCGACCCTTTTTAGTTAATGGCAAACCCAGAATGAAATCCATTTACCTTAGATTTTGCTTGTTTACAAGCAATGCACTTAGAACATACCTTTTCAACATCCTTCTTTATGTGAAACCAATAAAAGTGTTCTTATGGAATATCTAGTGTTTTGGTGACACCAAAGTATCACATTAAGCCTCCACTATGTTCTTCATGAATTAGTAACTATCTTATGGAGTAATATGGTATACATAACCTGTTTAGGCGAAAAAGAAACCCATCTACAAGATAAAATTTATCAAAGGCACTATTCCCACAATTAGCAAATATATGTACAAAATCAGCATCATTTGTGTACAAATATTTTATATGCTCAAATCCTAATACTTTAGTATTTAATGTAGTTATCATATAATATCTATGAGATAAGGCGTCAGCAACTACATTTTCTTTACCTATTTTGTACTTAATTACATATGAGAATGCTTCTATAAATTCTACCCATCGAGCGTGTCTTTTGCTCAGCTTATTTTGTCCCTTTAGCCATTTAAGGGACTTATGATTCGTATGTATAACAAACTCATTGGGCAGCAAGTAATGTTGCCACACCTAGAGAGCTCGCACCAATGTCAATAACTCTTTATCGTAAGTTGAGTAGTTCAATTGCATCCCATTTAGTTTTTCACTGAAATATGCTATTGGCTTTTTTTCTTGCATCAACATGGCACCAATTCCAATACCTGAAGCATCACATTCAAGTTTAAAAGTATTAGAAAAATCAAGTAATTTAAGAACTGGAGCAAAACATAACTTATCATTTAAGGCTTGAAAAGCCTTTCTTTACGCCACTTGAAACCCACTATTTTTTTATAACCTCAATTAATGGGGCAGCAATAGTGGAGAAATCCTTCACAAAATGTCTATAAAAACTTGTTAAACCATGGAAAGATCTTACCTTGGTAATCGATTTAGAAATAGGCCACTCCCTTCTTTCTTTTACTTTATCCTCATCAACATGAATACCTTAAGCACTTACTATAAACCCTAAAAAGATCAGTTTATCACAGCAAAAAGTTTATTTATCAAGATTGGCAAATGATTTTTCAATTCTCAAAATGTCCAAAACAGATTTAACATGGAAAACATGAGCATCTAAAGAAATTGAGTAAATTAGAATATCATCAAAATATACTACTACAAATCTACCCATATAAGGCCTTAAAACATGATTCATTAATCTCATGAAAGTACTAGGTGCATTAGTTAGACCGAAAGGTATAACAAGTCATTCATACAATCCAAACTTAGTTTTAAAGGTTGTTTTTCAATCATCCCCTTAACCCCCTCAAAGAATTCCATCATTTTTATTTGATCTTTATACACGTCGTTGGGATTCAAAGGGGCTAAAGTAAATTTCTTCCCTTTAAAGATAAGGCAATATCAATTTTGTTTTCCATGGTGTATTACATCACAATCAAATTGCTACGGCCTTCCAAGAAGTAAATGTGCGACATGTATAGGGACGACATTGCACCATACCTCATCCTCATAATTGCCAAGTTTAATGTAATCAAGGACTATTTTGCAACTCGTACTTCGAAAAATTCATTAATCCATTGAAGGTGGTATGGCTTAGGGTGTTTTGAGCAAGGTAATTTCAAAGAGTCCACAATATAGCTACTAACAACATTAACACAACTCCCACTATCCATAATAAGCGAACACAATTTACCTTTAATGAAACACCGAGAATAGAATATATTAGTCCTTTGGCTGTCAAGATCATCCCTCATTTGGATGTTGAGGGTGCGACGCACTACTAGGCAACGGGATTTAGCAAAATCCTCCTCCTCATTTGATGGTCCTACGACCTCCTCATTCATTTCACTGGCATGGATCATATTCTCCATAAATTCTGCCATATTTGGATTGTCTGAATCAAAAGTATTTCACCATTTTCTTTGATAATAAGAAATCTTATGCTAAGGCAATCTCTACTATAGTGCCCATGCCCTTTACATTTGAAACACTCTATCTCACGAGTTTTTTTATGTTTGAACCACCTGAACTGGGTTGCTTAGAAGGTATTTGCATTTTCATAGGAGTCCTACTCTTCCAATTTGATTTCTTAGTCTCACCACTTGAAGAGAACTTGTTAGCATTAAAAAGTGGTTTCAAATGCTTAAAGTTAGAATTGGAACTGTTACCTTTGTAATATTGTGAAATAGAGAACGAACGAGGACCTTGTTCCTTCAATTATTGTTCAATCTCAATGGCTTTGTGAACTACCTCCTCTAGATCTATGTAAGTATGTAACCGCAAAGTGTTGGCTATAGGTTTGTTCAAGCCATCAATAAAACGTATCATAGTGGTCTCATCATCCTCTTCCATATTTGCTTGTTGCATGAGCATCTCCCTCTCCTTGAAGTACTCATCAACTGGTCTACTACCTTGAACAAGTCGTTGAAGTTTGGTTTTGACCTTCCTACAGTAATGAGAAGGAATAAAGCATTTTCGCATGACTTGTTTCAACTAATCCCATACGGTAATTTCTCTCTCGTAGTTTCATTGACAACTTATTCCAAGTTAAGTCCACCAACTCAATGCATAGCCTGAGAATTCAAGGGTTGCCAATGAGACTTTCTCATCTTCCGAGCATCTATAGTAACAAAACATAAGCTCTATTTTTTATTCCCAGTCACAGTATGCCTCGGGATCATTCTTTCCACAAAATTGAGGGATTGTGAATTTAGGTTTTGCCAAAGAAGGTTGCCCACAGTCATTAGTAACCAAAGGATCATCATCTGTACGAGGGACACGTCTAGCATTATGTCTATGAGCACAAGGCTGTTCAACCTCAACATCATCATTAGCATCCCAATTTTGAGTCCTTTGTTCAGTCCGCAACTAATTCAAGGTATTGTTCATTGTCTGAAGTATAACATATCTTTGTCTTTCGGTTGGATCTTTATCCTCTAGATTACGTTGCAACCTATCGAACCTTTGTTCGAACTTATCATTGACTTCATTAAGGTCACGTTGTAATTTCGTTGCGAAACCAGCAATATTTTTTATGGGAACTAGTGGTGTGTTACTCTGGTCATCACTCCCTTTGCCACTATGAGACATTGTGACAAATCTGGAAAAATAAAAGCACAACACTCAAAAAGAAAAATTAAACAAATCTCACCGTTATGCACTCAAAAATAAAATAAAATTCTCAATGAGGTAATAACTAATCTTGTGAGTCTTTTAAAAATGTCTAGATCAATCAATCAAAATGTATTAAAATCAAACTAACAAAGCAAACCTAGTAGCACTAAGAATCCAAAACCAACTAGACACCAAAGGACTATGTTGCGCGGAGGAAGAAATGTGCAACATGCTTTAACCTACTAACACAAGAAACAATAAAGTGTTAGAATACGTCAAGAAACAAAGGAAAACCTAAGGCTAAGAGTCAATCAAAATTGTTGAAACCCAAAAACTTAAAAAATTGCAAAGCAACTTGACAAACTTCGTTAGAGGTGTTCCCAATTTCCAAATATCACAAAATTTAAACTGTAGCCTCCTTAAATAATGTAAATCTGATCTGAAAATTTTTGGCACAAAATTTAACCCACATAATAATTTTTTTTATATTTTCTTTTTTCTGTACTTTTTTCAATCACTTTTTTTGTGAGAAATATTTTTTTATATTCTTAAATAGTTCCAAGAAATAGTATGTAAAATTTCAGATCGTCTGAAAAATATTTACCCACTAAAAATATTTTTTTTCGAAAACTGTCTAGGTAAAAAAAATTTGTTTTTAGGTTGTTTGCTAGAAATCAATTTATAAGAACACAAAGAACACCTAAAACGCCCAAATCTGATACCAAATAATAAGGACACGCGAGTAGAACAGGATCGTAGCTTGTCTAAGTTACAAATTTGTCCTAGATTTATAGACGAATGTAAACTAAAACGAAAAACAACGAAAATAGATTAGTTGTCACAAAAGAGAGTCAAACGAAATTAAAACAAAAGAAAGATGATCTGGCTAGTAAAGATTCCAATAGAGAATAAATTAGGTTTTTTTGGATGGAAAGAAACTGTCCTTTGACCTCAAGAAAACACCCCAACCAGGTCTGGAAAACAAAATACAAAACAAATTTGTTAGAAGCGATTTTAAAGACAAAAACAAACTGTTTTGTGTAAGAATATTTGAAACAACAAGAAAAATATTGAAACTCCTAGTTTTGGTGTGTTTCTTGATGGAACAAGATAGAAGAACGTCTCTCTTGAAGCAATTTCAATCTAGAACGAAAGTAAAAAAAATCAACAAATCAAAACAGTAAGAACTAAATTAAAATAAATAAGAAACAATCAATTAAGGATAGAACAGAGAAGATGACGTCCTAAGAAGCCTTGGAAACATTAAGAATCCACAACTCCTTTCAATGGTTCTAATTCCCCTTTCTTGATCTCGATAAGAAAAAGCTTGAAGATATTCCCACAACCTAAAAGATTGTTAAAACAGCTTCTAAAAGAAACTCGAGCAATTCTTGAAGAAAAACTAAAAGAGAATTATTATTAACAAAAATCAATTGTATTTGTATAAGGGTGGACGACCATGCTACTTATAAACCCCCAAAATAAGTTTTCCTAACTCTAATGGAATAACTAACATGACAACTCATCAAATAAAAAAAACAAAACAAAATAATTCTAAGTGTGGACTTTTAATGAGAACTCAACCAAAGGAATTAAATGGGTTCCTTAGCCTGAATTCTTACATGATGATCCACTTATTAAAATAAAATTGGGCCTGAAGTTTAAATATTTTACAATTTGGGCCAATTTGATAATTTAGTCTGATATTCAATTAAATTATTTTTCAAACTTCGGGATGGGCTTGTAGACATCTTAATGGGCCATTTTTTCAAGAACTTGGTATTGTGATCCGTTTGCTCTTGAAATTGGCTTGTTCAAGCTCATACATGAAATCCAATGTGTCTTGGCTGCAAGATTCGGTTCCAAGATTTTCAAGATTTAAAATCTTGATTTTCTTGATTCTTGAAATTGTCCGAAACATTAAATTGGACCAAGATTCGGTTTCTTGATTTTCTTGAAAATAAGAAAGTGAATCTTGATTTTCTTTTTCGATCATATGCGCATCTAGGGCCTTGGTAACGAAGTTTTGGATGGTCCCGTTCAATCTTGCTCGGATTTGCTTGGCCTTCGACCTCATTATTGGGTCTTGAGGAAATTTTAGCCCATCACGTTCATGAGCCTGATTTTAGACCTTGCGACTCGTATCAATGTTTGTTTAACTTAAACGAACGAACATGAACATATAATTTTAAGTAAAAGAACATGAACAAACATTTTAAAATTATTAATGAATACGAATAAGCTTAAAAATAAACAAATGAATATGAACATAGATCTATTTGTTCAAACTTAGTTGATCTAAATTCCCTAATATTTGGTTTTACCCCATGCTTTAAAACTCGACTCTACCAAGAGTTTCAAAGAATTCACACGGTAAGATCACTTTCACCCATGCCCTCAATGGATCAAACTCTGACAAGTTACTTTAGAGGAGCTTATTGACCAAAAATCCAGTGGCCTAAAGGAAGAAGGCACGTTGGAAAGCACAGCAAAAACTGATTGCTAGTTTGAAGGGTAGAGGTTGAAAGTTGAAAGAAAAGCAGATGGGATGTACAGTATACTAACTTACCTACCAGTCCAATGCCAACATTCAGACATTGCTTATCCATTAAGCTTCTTTCCAATATTTTAAGTGTATAAATACATAATAATAATCTCAAAGCATATTCAGCCAGACAGAAGAAGAGAAAAAGAAAAATGCCGCCACCAGGATGGGGACCACCTCCAGGAGGACCGCCGGGGCCTCCCGGTTTATGTGGCTGCTTTGATTTTATTTGCGGTGGTATTTGCCGTCTTCTTTCTTCTTGGTGAGTTAGATAGGCTTACTGTCTTATGATTACAAAGATCATATAAATGTATTGCTTGGGAGCCTTTTTTGATCATATATATATATATATATATATATATGCATGCATTTTCAACTCTTTATCATGCCTTGTTAAATCTTATGTTGTGACAAAAGAAAATTATGTTAGTTTAGCATTTTTTATATCTTATTTCTTTCTCTCTTTTTTTTTTAATTTATTAAAAAGCATTTAATTGTTGATTTAATGTAGACTATTACTGTTAGATACTTTTAACCAACATGGTGTCACTTAGATGCAAAATCTAAAAGTTGTTAGGAGTAAATTAACCAAATTAAAAGTGAACAATTTAATTTGAATTTTGAAGTAAACCATTAAAATTGTAATGTTAATGATACTAGATATTAAAAAAAATATGAATTTTAAATTTTATGTATTGACTTGATGACTAGGATATTTTAGATGTGATCTGGGTTTAAGTTAGTTGCATTACTCTCATGTATGTTCAATTTTTCATTCCACGTTAGGAGACTAAATTGCTAACCTCGATTCCTGTTTTCTTTTATTTTGGGGGTACAGTTTTTATGTTCTGTGCTGCTGCTGCATATTTGAAAGCTGCTGTGGGCCAATGTTCGGCGGGCCGCCTGGGCCACCTGGGCCAAGACCTTTTTAATTATAGTGCCCATCTCTTTTGCCCTTTTACTCTGTTGTTGATTTGTGTTTTAGGCTGCTGTGAACTGTGATGTGAAACAAAAATCTAATTCTGCCCCTTTCTGTTCTTTCTTGCCAGCATGGAACATGGTTCCAGTCCACGCTTTTATTTGTTCTAAAATAAGAAATTAAAGGTTAGAATATGTATATTTCTACTTTCTGGATTTAAAATTTTAAGTCCAGTTAGCGCCATTAAAATTCTTTTATTGAATTTTTTGGTGTTTTTGAAATTCTAAAACAAAATGCATTTTATAGCCATGCAACAATAACATTAGAAATATTTATTAGGATTGTTTTCTTAAAAATACTCATTCGAAATTCTCATGATAATTTTTTTCTCTTGAAATTAGAGGTGAGTGTTCGATCGAAACGAGTGAAAAATTTTCGACTTGACGAGTCCTATTTTATCATACTAACTCGATTTAAAATTTTTTCGAATTGAGTTGAGTGAAATGAAATTTGAGTCGAATCAAGTGCAATTGTTCGAGTTAAATTAAAAAAATTAAACATATTAAATTAAAATCTTGTTACAGTATAACTAATTTTATGTTAGAGCACATAAATTTGAAATCATATATATTTGAAAAAAAATTTAAAGCAAAATAATAATAATAATAATAATAAAAGATACTTTAGTATGATAAACTTGAATAATTAATTAACTTATTTAGGTCCACAAAATTATTATTTTAGAAAAATTTTAGAATTTTTTTAGTTTATTATAATTTTTTTTAAAATATAAATATTTTGAATTTAAAATATTATTTTGAATTTTCTTTTTTTGTAATTTTTGTTGAGAGACAGACCAATTTGCTCATTTTCAAAATTCACATAGACCAAAAGGGTATCTACATCAATCTGTTATTTTAATTATTTGAGTTATACAAATTGAAAAATTCAACTTGATTCGAACTCGAAACTCGAATTACTTATTTGAGTTAACTCAAATAACTCGAATCAGTTAACTCAAAATTTGATTTTTTTTCGAATCGGATCGAGTTTTGCTCACCCCTACTTAAAAAAGTGTTTTTGAGAAAATTGGACAACAATATTTTGATTGGAATAGTTAACAAGATTAACTATTTACACTAACTAATGATATTGTAAAAGTAGAGAGAATTATGTCAAGAATTAAAATATATAGATTAGATATCAAGTTTCTACATAGTTTAAGGCCAAAATTAAAATTTAACCATTGCCTTAATGTCAAATAAGCGACACAAACTTGTTCATCTCTACAGACTTTTAAAGTATTCAAATTATATATAATCACGTAATATTGTAATCGAAAAGTTAACAATATTAATTATTTGGACTAATTAATAACATATCAACGATACTAATTATTTGGATTAATTAAAAATATTCTAAAAATATGAGGACCAAATTATATTAGAAATCTCTAATAATATATATTATATTACAAGTAACTAAAAAAATTTGTATTCACGTTATATTTTTTTGCCATTTGGCATTTTAGTATTCTTACACGTGTAACAAAAATTTATTTAAATTATTTCCTATATAAAAATATTTAAATTAATCCCTTTTATAAATTTCATCTACATATTTATTTCATACTTTTTAAATATTAATAACAAATCTATAATATTATCTATTTTGAATTTTAATTTTAACATAAAAAAATTAAAAATTTAATTATCATTTTAAAAATAATTTGAATAAAATTATTTTACTTGTAAAATTATCCCCTTTACTTTGAGTTACAATGTTATTCATATACAATTTTTTCTATTTTTAAAATTTATATTATTTTTAATTATTAAATACAATAAATCAAAATTTTAAAATGTATTATTTTTATTACAAAAATTATATATTTAAATATAATTTAAAAATATTTTTAAACAATAATATTTAAAATTAATAACTATTATGAATATCTTATTAAGTAGATGTCCATCATGATCAAGATAAAGTTTTGATGTACTTTAAATTCTAATAGTTATTAGAATTAGATCTCTACTTCTTTTATACTTCTTATTCCTATAAATAGAACTTTGGATAAGCTTTGTAAAATCAATAAAATATGCTCTCTCTTTGTTCTCTCATTCTTTTTGTTCTTTACTTTCTGTCTTTTTTGTTTATAACACGTTATCAGCACGGTTCTCTTTTATTTTATAATACGGTCACTCCAAATCTGCTAAATTGAGGCTTGCGCACTATAGGTAATCATTATCCAAAGAAATTTATATAATCCTTACGTGGGTGATGACGATAATGTTAAAAATCTTCAGGTATATTTTACTATAATTTATTTATTATATCATGTTTATTATAATTGGAGACTAATCATGACAACATGAACAGATAGATTCTTATTTGAAATTCACGCACGTTTGGATGGTGATTATGAAATAAAGAATCATTAGAGGCATTTAGAAGTTTGTCCTACTAGATTTATTGCATTCCCCGAAGTGAATGCAAACATATAGAAAATAAAAGATATAATCATGGACTACTAAAAGTGGGAACATAATAATAAATAAGAGAACAATGAGAGTTCTCAAGATAATTCTTCAAAGGGTAAAGATAATTTATGTTATCAATGTGATATGAAAGATTATTAGCCACATATTTTGTTTCTGTTAATATTCTTTGAGAAAGTATATGAGAATGTAGTAATGAATTCTATCATTACAGATAGAAAATATTTATCATATTTGGTACTGAAACAAACAAATATTATTCCAATATTTGATAGTACAAAATTAGTTAAAAGCTCCAGAAGAACTAATATATCAATATCTAAAAAAGCACAAAATTTGTGATGGTTAATGCATTAGTTTTAAAATATATTCATTATAATAGATATTTGAAAATTTTGGTATTTTCCCTGAAGCGAATATTGCATATAATTGTTTGGAAATTATATTTATTTTGTTGACTTAGTGACATTATAAACTTCACATTAATTTAGACATTTCCAGTAGTAAATGTCACAATAGTACTTATATGTGGATACAAAGTAAAAGGAATGACAGTAAAATTATCAATTTGCCACAATTTATATTGACATCGTTAGTATAATTGACATGCATGTTAAAGTAAACCAGAAGTTTACTGATACAAATGTATTTATTACTTGGCATAACCAGTTAGACCGTCCTAGATCATATGTGATGCAAAAATTAATTGAGAATTCATATGGACATTTATTAAAGAACTAGAAGATTCTTTAATTTAAAGAGTTATTATTTGTTACTTGTTTTCAATGAAAATTGATTGTTAGAAACTCACTAGCTGAAGTTGAGATTTAATGTCTTGCATTTTTGAAATTAATATGGGCTCATTCATCCACCATATGGATAATTTTGATATTATATGATTTTGGTAGATGCATCTACAAAATAATCACATATATGTTATTAACTTGCAACCTGTCATTTGCAAGTTACTTATTTAAATAATTAATTTTAGATTATGCAATTAAGACAATTCATATTGCTAAAGCTTATGAGTTTATATCTCAGTCTTTTATTGATTGAGTTTGAAAAACTTTCGTAAAAGCTTGTTATTTATGCGCATAATGGTTTAGAGAAATTATTGATTGAACGCATCTGATTAATATCTAAACCATTACTAATGAAAACTAAACTTCCTATTTCAACATGAGATTATGTTGATTTACGTGTTGTACTCATCAAGCCAATAAGTTATAAATACTCCCCATTACAGTCGGTTTTTAGTCAAGAGCTAAATATTTCTCATCTTTGAATTTTTGTATGTGCGTATATGTTACAATTGCTCCACCACAACGCACAAAGATGAATGAATCCTAAAATAAAATTGGGAATATATATTAATTACAAGTCTCCTCATATTATTAGATGCTTTAAATATTTTGGAGATTCAATTATGACATGATTTGTGATTATTATTTTGATTTGATAGTTTTACTGATATTAGGGGGAGAAAAATAATAGCTGAATGAAATCACTATTTGTAATGAGTTATGATTATCTAGATCCTTATAGAGAGTAATTTGAACCAGAAGTTCAAAAAAAGGATAACTCACTTTATTACAAGTTAATTGTCAAATGTATATACCATCTAATATTTTGAATCAAAGTCCTGCAATCAGTTAGAATAAATAATAGATTGATCGGTTCTAAAGATGAAAATTCTTTTAGGTGGTCATATAGTGGAGGCGGGTACTCCAGAAGAGACCCAAGACATAACTAATAACTAAAACTCCAAAAGAGATTCAGATACCTGAAACTGAAGATTAAAATAATGAAAATAAGATATCTCGATAAGTTATGTCAATTCGAGAAAATGTGGAACCAATAATAAAACTAGTCGACAAGAGTTTTGCATGCAATATTATTGTTTAAATAATGAAATAAAAGGAGGATCTTGATCTATTGAGAAATATAGATATGAAATAAATTGGTCAAAATAGAAAGATGCAATTTAAGTACAATTAAATTGGTGGAGTTTTTGGACTAGTAGCCCAAATATCTAAAGGTATAAACCCAGTGAGGGTGCAAATGAAGTAGTTTTGCAAAAGCGAAATAATTGAAATTTTTTGCTAAGTCCTGACATTGATTATGAAAAGATATAATATTCTTTTGTGGTGGATACAATAACCTTTAGATATATTATTAAACTGATAGTTCATAAAAGATTTAACTTGTGTCTAATGGTTGTTGTTACAACCTTTTATGAATCACTATATAGTAAAGTTTATATCAAAATCATTGAAGGATTTAGAATACTAGAAGCATATTGAAATTCTCGGGAAATTATTCATTTATATGAATTGAAATAATTTGAACATATGTGGTAAATTTGACTTAGTGAATAGTAGTTGAAGGAGGATTATAAAATGATCCAAAATACCTATTTGTGTTTTTATAGAAGAATCATTATTAAAGTTTGTTATGATTATTGTTGAAACTCCTAAAGAGATCAAAATATATTTCCCCCAAATTTTCCCTCTGTCGCGTGTGAAATAATATGTGAATTGTGCAAGTATACACGTCAAATCAAGTAATAAAGTGATAAGTGAGATCGTCTCCACAGGGATTAGAACGGTATAATTTGGTTGAATTATTATAATAAAATATGAGTAATGTTATGACAAAAATAATGCTAAGAATGTCGTGGTAATTTGAAGGAATAATGATGTGTACAATATGTGTAGATGATAAATAATCGAAATTTGGTGTTGGGCTCATGAACGCTTCTTGGTCGGAGAAGACGCCCGGTGAGTAATAGCGCCGACAGTGGAAGGAGGCGGCTAGGGCTTTGTTTTAGAAAGAAGAGACCGACAGATATTTGTTTTTCTAATTTTCTTTTATTTCTTTATTTTTTCACTTTAAAATAGTAATTGGTATAATTGTTTTTAAGTCCTCAGCTTTGACTTGAATTTTCTTTTTCAGACATAATTCCACGTGGCAGACCATGGTTGGCCCACAAACCAGTTTTTGTCAGAGATCGTCGAGTACCAAAGTGATAAACAAAAAAATCGTACAGGTAGCAAACCGAATAAATTGAAAGAACAGATATCATATTGACAGTTTTAGTGAAGTAAAGAGAGAAATATTCCGTTATCCCTTAAACTAATATAGGCCCATAATTTAAAATACATTTTAAAATTATACAGTTACTTTTTAAAATATATATGTTTTTAACTAAAAAATTAAAACTCATAAGTTAAATCATATTTTAATGCATTAAAAGGTAAATTTAAAATACAGAACTCTTTTAAATTAAAAATAGAATAATTTATTCAAAATTGAAAAATATGTTTTTTAACTAAAAAAATTAAAAATCATAAGTTAAATAATAATTTAATGCATTAAAAGTTGAAATTAAAATATAGTTTAAACATTAGAACTCTTTTAAATTAGAAATAAAATAATTTATTCAAAATTATTTAAAATTTTATAACAGTTAAGATTAAAATTAAAATTAAAAACTGATTAAAATAAAATTTATTTAATAATTCGCTTAATATTAGAATTGCAAAACAAGTTTTTAAAATGTGTAAAATGTTAATTTTATATGATAAAAATATCATATTTAAAATAATTTATAAATATTGTTTTAAACATTTTTAAAACTGATTATAATATTTTATAATATGATAAAAAAACATATTTAAGTTCTTAAATAATATAATTAAAATTAGTTTTGTTTTCAATTAGAAATAAAATAGTTGATTTAAATCATACCAAAAAATAAAATAGCTAAACTTAAAATATGTTCAAAAAACTTACACCGCTAATATCAAAATTAAAATAACATTAATAACAACTATTTTAAAGATCTTGCAAAAATTAAATTGTTTAAAACCTATTTAAACATGATATAAAATTACTTAAAACTGTTTATAATTTTAAGATTATAATATATGTTTAGCATATACTTTTCAAAATGTGCATATATGTTCAACGTCTACTTTGACCTAAAGAATGAAAAAAAGTTACAATTTAAATTGATAATACTTTTATAAATATATATATATATGTATTTATTTAGTACATAAAATGTTTAAAAAATTTATTAAAACTGTTATAATGTTTCAAAATTTAAGAATTATATAACATGTTTAAAATTAATTATTATCTTTTAGAAAATATGTTAAACTACATACATAATAATTGTATTTTAAAATTTTCAATTAAATTAACTTTTAAAAGAACAAGATAGGAGTATTGCGTACTTCTAATTAATTAAAATTTCTAAATATTTAATTTAAAATTTAAAATTTAAAAACGGAATCCGATCAGTAACATAATGCAAAAAATATAATTTTTAAACAATCTTTAAAAACAATGACCTTTACCTTAAACTATTGTTTTAAAAATTTACACATTATTCATATGAAATTTTAAAAATTTTATAACATACAGTATTAGAATATAATGTTTTTACATGTTTATGGAACGTAAATATATTATAAAAATATTTTTGAGAATATTACTTAAAAATAAATTAATATTAATCCATACAACACAGTTCAAAAGTTTTTCCTTCTTGTCTACTGAAATTCTATTACTCTAAAAGGAAAAAAGAATGCAATAAGTAAATCTGAATCTATGGACCACTATCAAAACGTTTCAGTACTTTATTAGCCACATGAAAAGCAAAAATTGCAAACCAAGGCAGACCATATTTTCCTCAGCAGTGATGTTCATACCTGCCAAGACACCAGTAGTCTCACTCATCCTCCTCCTCTTCTTCTTCAGCCTCTCTCAACCACTTTAAAAGGGGAAAGATGAGCAAATATTAAAAATCTTCATTTCACCGAGTGGCAAATAGAAAAGATTAAAGTTCCTTTTTTACCTGTATAAATTTTTCTGAACGCTTCAGAAACACTTTATCCGATTCATCTGCTCCTTCCTTCTCATCCGCCCACCTTAGAATAGCATCTTCTTGTAGAATTTCTTTATCATATAAAAGATGCAAAATCTGTGAAACAACAATCAAATGAGGATCCTTCTTTTCACTAAAGCTTCACATCTCGTTCTACTTTATACACAAACAACGGACAATTGCCCCACCAAGTTTTTATCTTGAACCCATCAAGGCATCTTCTAGATCTAGGCATATCATTAGAAATACCTGTGGAAATAATGCAGCAAACTCCTTGGCCGATTCCAGGCACATTTCCTCAAATTTCAAGATAACCTCAATCTGTTAGGCAATAACAAGAGAAAGGTTAGCGCAAAATTGTAATATAGACAAAAAAAAGTCCACTATGAGATGTCAGTTTTGACATGTAATAAAAACAGACAAGTCACCCCACCCATCTGATGAAGTGATACATAGAAGAAATTAAATGTAGCAGTCCAAAAAAAGTATTATTCCTTTGGCTTACAATTGATATTTATTAATCAGATGGAATTTGCCACCAGATCAACAATACAAACCTCCTCATCTATATCATGCAGGAAAGACTTCAAAAGTTTTTGCCATGTTGTGACTATATCCGCAGCATTTCTATGCAATTCACCTTCACAATAGATTGAAAACAAACTAGTTAGTGATTACAAACAAGTTAATCATGGAGATTGATTTTTGACAATAAAAGATGAAGTTATCTATAGGTGTTTTCACTTTTCCATTTTCAGTGGGAATGAGCATAAGAGGATTAATAGCAGCCAAGAGGTATACTTGTAGCGTTAACAATTCAGAAGCACAAATGTTTATGCAGATACATGCTTAAATGTTTGGACCATTCATTATTCAACAGTAACAGAGGAAAGACCATATAAGTAAAATAAGAATTAGGAGAATCATCTAACATCCAATCCTGTCCGTTGCTGCTCGAATTAGCACTTATTGGCTAACAATTGCACTAACATATGGAAGAAAACTTCAACATTTTCAGAATAATTTTCTTACGTTTATTCCTGAAAGACATACACTACAGTCTGCAAGTGTTGCCACTCTAGCAGACCAATAAAAATCCTCAATAAACAGCACAGCACTTTAAGGTCATTAATAAAGATTGGACAGAACTTCTGAGAAGATTAAAGTGCCATCTTCGTTTTGAACAAATCATGAATGACATAAGACAATTATATATGAACCATAGAGATGTGCAACCTTTGAACTACATAATTCAAAGATTAAGAATACAAATCACTGAGATTCAACATAGAATAGCAAGATGGAATTAGCTAATGGTGCTCTAATAATTTGGAAAATACTATAAGTTTGGGGCTTCAATAGATTGAAGAGTTTATCAGAATTTACTTGATGCAAAAACTCACTGCCCACTTATGTGACAGCTATGCATATGTGAATATTTATTGAATTCAATCATTTAGAGATGCATGGTAAAACAACAAAAAAGGTTTCTTCATATCAGTGCAGTGTAAATATATAACTACCAGAATAATCATGAAAAGGAAACATGATAAAAAGCAGCACACGTACTCGCAGAATTATGTGGAGATTCTACTGCCAACTTCATCATTGAGTAAAATATTGCTCCACCACAGTCAACAGATGCCATGTTGTAAGACAACCTGAAGAAATAATGGCAGGAAACACGTTAAGGCAAAATAGTAGCCCATATTGAGAAATACAATAGCAGCTCTGTTTGAACATATCTTCGAAGCAAAAAAATAAGTGCTGATTGAAGATCTCCTTAGGGAGAAAGCATCAAGGGTGGTCTGCTAGAGATAGGTGGTAATTTCGCTAATGCTCTTGAGCACCATTCAGGTGCTAAACAGGCATCAAACTAAAGGGAATAAAGCAAACAAGGCTGGATTTGAATAAACTGATGAAGCATAAATTAGAAGGATGTGATAAACAATTATTAGCAATTGGAAAAAGAGCAACAGTTAAACAGCAATAGTCATGTGATGAACTGTAACTGTTACTGAAGATTTTAGGTTCTATACTTTCAAATAATGTAAAAAGGGCAGCGTGTATTTTTACAATTAGGGAAAAAAAGGTTAAGAAAAATGTCAGTCAGGGAGCCCACCAACTAGGTTAATGGCCCCGGCTTGCTCAGGCCTCGGAGAATTAAAATGAATGTAACTTACCGAAGTGCATTCACCTCTAAGACTGCAAGGTCTACTTTGACATTTTCATGAACAGCCCTTAAAAAGGTAGCTTCAACCTGCCAATCAGAATGGAAACTATAAATAGTTCTCTATACTACATATTGTCACCATGAATATAGTCACAGATTACCTCTTTCTCAAAGGATACATAGTCATCTCTAGAGTCTTCATTATCGTCATCTTCAGAACCATTACCATCAGAATCAGTTTTCAGCTCTCCTGAAGCTGAAATAACATTCCCATCATGAGTTAACAGTTCCTCATCCTCATCTCTATCTAGCATTAGCTTAACCAGTTTATCTGTGGGAATAGGTGCAACTGAATGCCTCCATTCTTCATCATACGCTCCTTCAAAAACTGTCCAAATATAACCAACTCCGCCAGTACCAAGCTGATAACCATAAACAATTGCATCATCCAATTTATTATTTAATTGCCAGAGAAGTATGAGGGAGAGAGACTGAAGATTCATTTCATACTCAACCTCACGCTATTTAATTATATCAACAAAGATATATCATACTTTTTTTTCCTATTTTATAATTATGTTGAATTGCTTACGAGTCCTTATTTTCTCCATATTCACTCTGCACCACCTTGCAAGCAAAAGTGGCAGCAATAACATAAAATAATGTTAGAAGCAAGCCATAGAACCAACCTCAGATGCTGTCTCAGATAAATCAGGTGCAATGTCCCCGTTCAATTTATCCGCTGCACCAAAAATTGCTTTGTTAACTTCTGTAAGCACATATAATAATGAAGATCTCCCTTTTCTAGAGATAAAAATGGTAGCTTATCACAAAAATAAAAGAACAAAGATTGCAGGCACAAATTACCAATCATTAAACCATATGCACCAAAAAGAAAATAACATATAAACAATTATATAAGTGCTGAAATATAAAGAACTATTCCATAAAAGCTAAATTTTGCTTCTACAAGCTTCAAAGCAAAGAGAAGAGGAAGAGAGAAAGAAAGAGAGTGCTAACCAAGAAATGTTGTAGTGTATAAACAAAGAAAAAAAACAAAAAAGAAAGCATACAGCATCTAAAAATCAAATGAAGGAAATGAAAGAAAAAATTAGATTCAACTCTACTCAAAGGTATGGAAAATTATTTCTTTCTCCTGGGAGAGAGAAAACCGGGGGGAGGGGAGGGGAGGCAATCTGACAGAATGAAAACATTCACAAGTTAACCAAAATGACTTTTGTTCCATCAGTAGTTTTTTCCAATTCAACCAAACCTCATCAGCATATTCCAAAGTCTGCCGTCCTTAAAGCACCACATTTACAGCATGCACACAGCACATACAATATTCTAACTATGACTACTCAACATAGAATGTCTTTGGCATGACATGTATCGATTGCTTCTCTCTTTTTTTTTTTCTCTCCTTCAAGAGGAGATTCATAAAAGGCATATATACTAGAGAGAATTTTAAAGAGGATAAATAATGAAAAAGTTGGTCTAAAATAAATTTGAAAAGCTTTCACCTTTTATCATCCTTTTTTGTTAAGATAAGTACATAAGGCTCTGGTTGCGTACCAGATATCAAGTAATTGCAGAATTTTATTTCCAAGAAATAAGTTAACCAATATTTCTATACACTGATGAAAAGGATATGCAGGATACACAACAAAGAGAGACAACAAAAGCACATGGACAGAATTTTTTTTAACAAAAATGCACTCAGAAAAGAATAGATCAAAGAAGAAATTAGTTCTGACTGGTTTGTCTAAATCCAAAAACTAGCACGATTTCCCAAAAGCTTCTTCTTTCGACAGCATAAAGTACAGCCTTTCATTACATCCTACCATAGAATCTAGACATGTAATATGTTTGTCTAAATCCAAAAACTAGCACGATTTCCCAAAAGCTTCTTCTTTCAACAGCATAAAGTACAGCCTTTCATTACATCCTACCATAGAATCTAGACATGTAATATATTAACCTCGATATCAAAGATATAAAGAAGAAAAATAGGTGCAACCTTCATATACTATGTTTAAATAAAATGAAGAATGCAATATTACAAGATTCGCTAAATACCTGAAACATTTAAAAAAAAAAACAGATATTAAAAATTCATATAGCTCTAGGAACTTACATCGAAGCTCCCCAGTGCCATTAGTACTGTCAGCATATTCCAATTCCTCATCACTATCTTGCTGGGTTGGCTGTTGAAGTAAAGAAACCTTTGAGTAGGCAGGAACAACAAACTGTTGTCCAACTACAACCTGGAGAAAAGAAATGTTCAGATCTCTTGCAAAGAACATAACTTTGAGCCATACAAGAAGTATTATTAACCAGAGAAAATATTTTAATTAAGGAATAAATAAGAAAAATACAAGGTTCAAAATTGAGTATGTTGTTTCAAATTTCCAGCTCCAATTAAGATAAAGACCTGAAAAGAAGATTGAGGATGACCATGGAGAAGGTTGCAAGACAGACTTATAATTGATCACACTATACGGGGTAGCTAGAACTCCAGGTAGGGTGGGGATGTGGGAATGTTGGTTGTAATAAAACAGGAAGTTGTATAATAAGGATGAAGCACAAGTACAAGAAAGAAAAAAAATAACTGAAATGACTATTGTTCATATAGCAATTACAAACGTTTGAGATACAGCTTTTTAGCAAATAGTAAAACATTTCAAATCCCAAAAGAGAAAGCTGGTTGACTTGTTTATCAATGGTAACAAGAAATTGTAAGCTGCATGTCCAGAGAGAAATCAGAAACCGCAAAGAAAACTTACAACTTTGAGTTACTTTAGTTGGGAGACAACCCATAATGGTGTCACCATAATATATCATAAAATCTTAGTCTACCACATTTATAGATATTTGAACCAGTATATGTCTTGAGGCATGATGCAAATTCATATAACTGCATGTAGACATGTATTCAAACTAATCACCGTAATAATAATGACAACATTTGACACTTAGAAAAAGGTCTAAAGTGCTCCAAGGGATGCATACCTTGAAAGATAGAATAACTCCAGGTTGCAAAACTGCTCCTGACTTCAGTATTACACCGTCACATACTATTGCATTCCTTAACTGACAGCCATCTTCAATGGTAACATTATTCCATATATAAGAGCCTTCTATTGTGACATTTGATCCAATAGTGCACCTTTCTCCAATAACAGAATGAGAGATTTTTGTGTCATTCCCTATTTTGGTGCCTTGTCCAATGAAAGAGAATGAACCTAATTGTGCAGAACGTGACAGTGTGACATCTGAAAATAAAAATTGATTAAACCACTTCCAAGGAAAGTCCTGAACTAAACAAATTAAATAGGTACAAGCATAAATGATGAGATGTTACATGTTTAAAGCATGAAACTTTTATGGCAGTGAAATACGTAATAATCATTAATTGGTTTCAATCTATACCAGATGCTCGATAAGTTCCCTGCCTCTCAACCTTTATTGCAGAACTTCCACAGAGCACATCTGGAACAAATGGATAAGTCCACCTCTGAATTATGTCCTTGCTTATGGTATCATAACTTCGAAAGTTATCTATCCTAGCAGCATAACTTGAGTGAATTTCATGAGTAAATATCTTGTAACCCATGATCTGCAGCCATAAATAAAAGTGGAAGCAATATGATACAAAATCTTATGATATTCAGCCCGGTAACAATATGCAATTGTAATATTTCTCCAATTCTATTCTTATGTTTATCAGATGTCAAGTTTAGATAACATATAACGGCATCATCAACTACATCGTCCTATATTATATTTTCGATGTTATGCACAGTATTATGCTAAGATACGCATATATGATAAGTATATTTACTAGGATAACCAAACTTCCTTTCAAAAATTCTATGTTCTAACTATTATCCTGTAAATTTTTTTTACGATGTTTATATTTTTAGGGGTAATGAATACAAATGTCTACATTTTGTAAAGAATAGATAAGTCCTTGTTTTGATGATTACGCATGCAACACCATGTTTACCTATCCCAAAAACAGTAAAATAATCAAAGCTTCTTGAATTATTATTTTTTTTAAATTACAATTAAAGGAAAGCATAATGTTTTACGAATTATGATGCATGTTACTAAACAAAAAAGGCTGGCTTGCGAATTCCAAAGCATAGATCTAGACTAAAGCTTCCCGTAGATTAGCAGACAATTCTACATCATTCGGACAGAAGGGTCAGCTAAGACTGCTACGACAATGCACATTTGAGTGTACAAGGACAAACCACCCAGTTTTTTTCTTTTTTATCTAAACTTTGCCTTTGGATGTGCAAGCACACAATTTTGTTTTATTAAGGGTGAAAAGTGATAAGAAAATATTTTAAAACAACATGATATAAGTGTATGATATGTAACACATACATCATCAACCAGCAGTCCCTTTACAAAATGACGTCTTAGATGTTGATAGTCAAAATTGTCTGTGAAAAGACTTAGTACTTCTTGAGAGCATATGTCAATATAACAGTCCTGCAAAAGCAAACCCGAATTATTTAGTAAAATATCCTTCGACTAAAAACAAGTAGCATAAATCATATAAGTTTAATATTTATCCAGGCAATATGTGTTAATCAAGCCACTAACTGAAAGAGATTGCTGAACCAGTAGCAAAAGGTTTCAAGCCATGTAGCTTGAAAAAGGAAGTTTGAAACTTCTAATGGACCCAGAGTTGAGGTCAAGGTTTAAAGTTCTTTCTGATTATGGACAATCAATGATTTCAGTGGAATACACAGAGAAAAAGGATAAAGACAGCGTACAATAAATAAAAAGCAAAAATATTTTGAGAGTAAATAACAAATGAAGAACAAAGTGATGTTGTAAAGAGCCATTTGAGTTTGGAGAAGAGCAAACAAGTTTATAATAGCACTAAAACAGTGATTTTGACTGCTACCCATCAAATGAAACAAGCAAGAGTTTTAAGGCATCAATCACTTGCCAAGCAAGAAAAAGTACATACTCATTACATCTATTTTGTAATTATTTACAAACATCTCTGTTCAATACCAAGAAACACAACTAAAATTTGTAAAGATTTACACCACGTCCACAAAAGAGCAAATTTATCATAACATATTAATATCTTCCTTTTTAAGTGTCCGTGTGAATATATATAATGATGACAAAATAGGTAATATAAAAAGTAACCAGGTAATTTCACCAGATGATTTGAAGAACAAAACCTGTTTGTCATTGTGCAGAATGACAGAAGGATTATCAGCTATCAATGTTTTATCAAGAGATATAAACCCCTTTGAATATTCTGCTTTATCCTCGTAATACAGAAGCTGTTTTGTAACAGGATTTATAGCCATGAAGAGTTCATCAGTACCAAGTCGAGACTGCTGGGTGATCGGTGAAGGCTTTGACTGTTTAACAACCATGGTCATTATAGCATTAGCATCTTTTTTCCTTCTGTCTTTATGTTCTTGAAGTGCCTGTGTAAGCGACATGTTGCTCACTGTATCTCCACTAATAAGAACAAAATCTCCATGTATCTGAAAAGATAAGGAGAAAAACAGCACATACTGAGTGAAACAAGCTCCAAACCATGATGGTCGTAAATAAATTCCAAACATGAGATTACAATTGCCAAAAATCTACAAAAAGAATAAGGCATCCCAACCAAGAACTCTACAAAAGATTTAAGCATATTGAAAACAAAGTTCAATAAAAAGGAATTCTAGTGATGTTGTCCTCATTTCCTTTATTTTGAAAATAAGCACATTTAAAAGATAAATAAGACTTCCTGCAGGAACAATTAATTGCAGAAACCAGCTTGAACTTTAATAGAGGTGACCCATGATGCTCAAAGATCAACAGTTCAATGCTCCTCCAAAACTCACCCATCCATTAAGCCTAGAAGACAAATGCCCAGGAGCAAGACATGACAGATGAGGCAAGCTGGTACTACCTCATTGGATCTTTAAGTCACATCAAAGTGGTAACTATAGTCCAATTCCTAGTTTCAACACAAGCCTTTGGAGTTTGATCTATTCCCATGGGTTTTCACAGACTATTCAAGAGGGTTTTGGCAGACTACCAATTTGCTTTCTACAACATTTACTTCAATAATCAATTTGTGAGAAACACCTTTGAACAAATTGGTGAGATGATTATTTTAATTTCAGCAACTTTGGGAGAGTAGATTTTACAAAAATTGAAGTTCGTACCCAAATGCACAATAATTCAATAACAAAGAAAAAGCAACCCATTTCCTGTATTTACAAACTAAAGAAACCAACTAACCAGCCCACTAATATTCAACCTCAACATTCAACTAGAGGAGCCAAAACTTGCTTGAGCCAGTGGTTAGAGTCCCCATCTGACACCTACATGACATGAGTTCAAACCCTGTCATCCCCTCCCCCTCCACCAATATTGTATTGACCAAAAGAAAGAACATTCAACTAGAGGCTTGTTCCTCCTTCTAAGACGGTATAAATTTCAAGTAAATGAATTATCTTATTAACATATTTCTTAGTACACACTTTTAATTAGTGGAAAGATACATATATATATATATATATAAACCATTACCACATTGCGCTCGTAAATCAAACGCAAAGCATCACCAGCACTGATGGAATTGTGAGATTCTATTGTAGTAACCGAAAATTTTGGTTGAGATGACCATTCGGAACTCTCCAAGTAATCAATCACTTGTTTCGAATGAGCACAGCAGAACACGAAAACCTCCTCTACGCCCGCCGATTCAAGCCATGCTAATGTATAGTTTATCATCGGAATATTTACTAAAGGCAACAATACCTTCAATCAAAGAGGCAATTTTTATAATTAAACCAAAACATATAACACAATTTGAAGAAAAAAAAATGTCTGCACGGATACCTTGGGGCGTTCGAGAGTTATTGGACGGAACTTGGTGGTGAAGCTATCAGCTAACAGAATGGCTTGTAATGGATGACGTGCTAATTCCTCTGGGTCTTCTGAAACCCTAGCAGTAGCACCCTTTTTCTGTGCACCCATCTTTCCAGTCTTTGTCCTTACCGAACAAAGAACCGGAACGCAGAAACTTATTCAGTTAATAGAGAGTGAAAATCGAGGGAGAAAACCCTAATTAATTAAAATATATAATATCAATAATCAACAAAAAAAAATAAAAAAAGAAGCTGAAGCTTGAAAACTGAAAGTGCAGGGAAACAGAAGCAGCAAGAAAGAAATAAAGAAGAGATTTTGGGGGGTTTTAGGGGAAGGTCGGATCGGGTCTGGATCTCCGATCTTTAGTTCTTACAGGGTTTGGTCCGAACAGAAAGCCTGATATATTACTCCAGTACTGATAAGCAAAAATCGGTGGCCAAGCCCAACCGCCCAGCTAAACAAAGTTTTAATTTAAACTACAAAAATAGTCATGTATTTATGCTTAAGTTTACGTTTTGGTATGTTTCAATTGTTACGATTTCATCACTGGGCCGTTAGTACCCGTTAAGTGATGGATGGAAGTCAGAGCTGGCAGTATGGCAGACGTTTTTGCCATGTCATCGCCATGTTTTGAGCCTATTTCCCCCATTTTTAAATGACCTTATAATATAAAAATATCTTAAATCTTTTATATACAACATATTAAGGTAAAAAGGAATAAAAAAAGTAAACCTCTCATTGTCTTAAGCAAACGACAGAGAAAAGAAGAAAAAGGTGGAAGCACCTAATGTTATACCTATATGTAATTGTGATTCCCAAGCTCCGTTAAGGATGTCCTGATCAAACGAAAAATTAAATAAGAGATTTTTCAAGTGCCAATATTATGGTAACTATAAAAAAAAGTAATTGTCGGTTTTTTACCTAGTTCGATCCTCCTGTTACACCACATTCAAGGGTGGTGTTGGTTGGAATGCTAAGGAAAGTTAGAAAGATAGAGCGGGAGAATGATTTGGGTTGCTATGGTAGAGGTGTGTGTATTTATGCAGTGGGTTTTGGTTTCCAAAACGTAGGTGTTGTTTGTGTAAAAGGGAAAAGGGTGTAGGATAACTGATCTAGGGTTCGGGTTTTGGTAACTTGGTTAGTGGTTGGAACAATCGTGTTTTTTTTTTTTTTTTGTTAAAATTACGCTGAATTGCATATAACGTATGAGAAAACAGACATATTGTTTGTTGTTACAAAATAAACAGTGCATGACTTCTAAGCATAATTAGCCAATCAATTGCCCACTGCCCAAATAAGACCTATAAAGAGATTACAAAATAAACCCATTTGAACAACAATGGCTCATATGAAGTGACTACAAAACTGTATATTATAAAGCGGTTCAAGGCAGCTGACAAAAAACCATTATCATGACAAAGAAAAAAAAAAATTGAAACTTCACATTCAATCTTAAAAGCTGAGGATGGATTTGCTTCTCTACTATTTAAATTTTAAAATATATTCTTTATATTTTAATTTTGAGATATTGAATCATTGTATTTTTTTTTTTTTTAAAGTTTTGGTCTCTTTCTTTAATTTTTTTAGTTAAAATTAATTATGTCAAAGATAAAATAATTTTTTTAGCCCTTAATATTTATATTTTTTGTCAATATGGTCCTTACCCTTTAAAATTAGTTATTTTAAATTTTAAAAAAATAAAAATGATTTTAAAAATATTTAAAAAAATTCAAAGTTCATCTAAACTGGATCGGACCAACCAATCGGACTAAGAATTAGATGGGGGGTATCACTCCTATTAGAGGTAAAAAATAGGTTGACCCGCAAATTAGTACGGGCTAGTTGAACCAAATTAAAAATTGATTGAACCTACAATTAAACCGATTTTAAACTAGTTTTATCAATTGGTTCTCAGAACGAGCAGTTCGATCAATTGAAAGCAAATAAATTATTAAAAAAATAAAAATTATAAAAATTGGTCAAATGCCACTTCAATTGGTTTTTTAGCCTGATTCAACCACTCTGTACTGGTTTGCAGGTCAACCAGCTTTTATCTCTCATCGAACTGATACCCCAGTTGGTTATTGATCTAATCGATCCAATCTGGTTTAGATAACATTGAATTTTGTACTTTTTTATATTTTTAAAATATTTAAAAAATTCTTTTTTATTATTATTTTTTTAAAATTTTAGAGAGTTCTTTTTCATTTCTTCAACAAATATATGTTTTTAAAAATATTTTGTTTAAAATAAGAAAAAATAATAATTTTAATTTAAAAAACATGTACTTTTAAAGGGTATGGATAATTAAAAAAATAAATAAATGTTGAGGGCTAAAAAACTTAAAAATTTTAAAAACTAATTGATCCACAAACTGGTATGGGTTGGTTGAACTAGCCTAAAAAATCTATTAAATTGTCAATTGAATTGATTTTATAATTTTATAATATTTTTAATTTTTAAATTTTAGTATTTATTTGCTTTGAATTGGTCAGACTAGTCGTTCTGGAAACCAATTGGTCAAACTAGCTCGAAATCAGTTTAACTGTCGATTTAATCGATTTTTTAGCACGGTTCAACCAATCTATATCGATTTGTGGGTCAACCATTTTTTACCTATCACCAAACCGATACCCCAATCGATTCTCGGTTCAGGTGGTTGGTCCGATCCGATTTAGATAACATTGAATCTTGTAATTTTTGTTTAATATTTTTTTAAATCATTTTTATTTTTATTTTTATTTTTATTTTTCGGGATTTTTTTATTTTTTTCATAATTTTTATATTTTTATTTAAAATATGGAAAAAACTATTTTTTTTAAATGTTTATGTACTTTTAACTGGTAAGGATCAAATTGATAAAACAAATTGTAAATGTTAAAGGTTGGAAAACTTATTTTACCTTTGACATTGTTAACTTTAATGGCTAAATTAGACGAAGGGACTAAGATTTTTAAATAAAAAAGTACAATGACTCAATATCTCGAAATTAAAGTATATGGGTTAACTTTTAATTTTTGAAAGAGTAAAGGGACCTTTGGCATATTTAAACAAAAAATTTAAACGATATTAGGATTTAAGATAAACTACGAAGTTAATCATCCAGCTTTCATAAGTTTTTATTTTAGGCACTGGAAAAAAAAGAAAATTGCATTTTTTGCACTATTGTTAACAATTGTTTTCATTTTGGTCACTCATTTTATCTTTTAAACTGATTTTATAATTGTATGAGTGAATTCTTAAAATTTTCAAGTGCTCTTATATAATATATATATATATATATATATATATATATATATATATATATATTTATGATATACTTTTGTACTTTAAATAAACTGTTTTCTAAACCGTGAAATGAATGTCATTAGCATTGTTGTGTTTTAAATTCTTAATTAGTCTTTTGTACGGAGTCTAAACCATAGTTTGAAAGGTAAGTATATAGAGATTTTCCATATTATTTGACTAAGCATTATTTTTAACGCGCCATTGTCTTTACACGTAGGTTTTCTGAATTGGAGCTCGATTTGTTCATCAGATCACCATCATACACCATTATGATCATTCAAGAGTATGAAACAACTGTATATGTAATTCAACTCCTAATGCGATGTATTATAGTCTCTTAGGCTTAGTTTAGCTATAACTCCCCTAACCCCTCTACGTCACGGATTAAGGTTACAAGCATTACTGTACAATCAGAACTTTTACATTTAATTTCATTCAATAGCATAAACATAACTCAAACCATTCATACATACATATATCATCCCTAAATCGGCCCTCGAGGCCTTCAAAAATACTTTAGAAACAAATCGTGACCAATTTGAAATCATTTGAAAACCCTAGGAAAAATTCACAAAATTTTGAAAACAGGGGTCATACGGCCGTGTGGCTAGGTCATGTGCCTCACACAGCTGAGACACACATCCGTGTAACAATCGAAATAGGGACACATAGCCGTGTCCCAGCCCGTCTGTCAAACAGTGTGCTATCTAACTTGCACCATCAGCACTCAACAGGCGACACACATCTATGTGACCAAGCTGTGTGTCATACGGCCAAGTCACACGCCCATATAGACCTAAAATGTACCTTAAACAACAAGTTTACCATTTCCTACTTGTTTGGGTATTAAGTAACTCAAAAACCAATCATTTAACCTATTCAAAATACGATCAAACATATTTAAAACATGTCGAAACAATCATCTTAGGTACCTAACCAATGTACCTTCACCACAATTTATATCACCAATGCAACATTCAAATCAAGATTTCAAGCATACCAAATCACTCAATTTAGCCTAACATATATCTACCAAAAACATCAAGCTTAAGTTCACACACACCTATGAAGCCTTGGTTCAAACAACATGCCAAACTTATGGCTTCAACACAAACATATGTTTATATACCAAACCAACATTATACTTAAAACTCAATTTACATCCTATTCACAAAATCACTAACAACCTAACACATCCTAGGTGCATGCCATTACAAAAAGTAAACATTATCACACTTGAGATCAAGGATCGTTGTTGGATGCTGAGTCGGTGATCAAAAGAGAAGTACCTAACCTGCGCACGAAAAACAAAATCGCACGCCGAGTAAAATCAGTGATATTTCTATAATCCGAACATTTAAAGACATAATGATACATGAATACTCAAATTGAATTATACAATCACATTATTGTCTAATCATTTCAATTTCATACATATCATCACATCATTTTATACTATGCTCAATATGTACATGTTTTCATACTTAATTGTTTATAACAAATCTCTCAATTCACATCACTTGCTATATAAATAGCTTTTCACATATCAATCCACATTTCCTTATACAATGACATTATCCATTCCATATTCAATTCATGAGTACATAACTCATATATTTCATTTGACCACAACACATTTCATTTTTCATTTTTCAATCAACTATCTCATTTCCATTTCATATACCATGTCATTTCAATATCAAGTATAGAACTTTATTATTTAATTACCCCTATTAACACGACTCAGACTCGAACGGATACACAGATTCAACTAACACACCAGTTTGGGACCCAGTGCCTCATCGAATAAATCCAAAGTAATAACTGCACCCAGCGCTATATAAATTGACACCTAGTGTCTCATCGGTTAAACCGAAACAAATTGGCACCTAGTGCCTCATCAACTCGAAGTCAAAGAAATCCCTGAACTCTTCCTATATTATGGCATGTCATCTATATCTGACTTAGCCCGAAATAGTTAATAGGGTTCCATATCACTTACAAAGACAACCAATATCCAATTCTCATATTTGCACAATATCACATTTAAACATATATTTATTTCAATTTTCAAATACTCAATACATTCATAACATATACCAAATTAATCCAATTCAATCAACTATGAATTCAATTCAATTGTAAAGCACCATAATTCTTACCTCCAATGCTTACCATATGCAATAATTCAAAATTCAATAATTTACAACTTAGTTCGGATTATAGAAATACAAAGCTTTGATTCCAAGCTATTCGACGTTAATTTTATCTCTTCCCTTTTTAGTCGAGAATTCCGGTACAACGTTAGGTACGAAATTAAAACAATTAAATACATTAATACTACACAATTCAATTCCACATTGAATATTTCAATTTTTACACAATATTTGCTTAAATTCCAATTTAGTCCATAAACTGTGACTAATTTTTAACTTCCACATTTAATCCTATATTTTTATACCAATTTCACATTGAGCTAAATTTAACTCCCTATTTTCAATTATACCCTTAAATTTTGAATTTTTCACAATTTAGTCCTTATTACTCAAAATTTATAATTTGTTCTACGACTTAGTCCTTTTCCATTTCTAACTTAAAAATCTATCAATTTAATCTCTAATACTAAAACTATTCAACAATAACAACATCTAAACTCTTAATCAATGCTAAAATTTCAACATTGGTCGAATAGCTTTAAACATTGAAATTTCAAAAATATAAAAATTACAAGAAAAAAGAGTAAATTGACTAACCAATTAAACTTGAAACTTATAAATCCCTAAGTTGCCGCCGGTCACTCCTTCTTTCTTTCTATTTTCTTTCTCTTCTTTTTTCTTTTTCTATTAATTTGCATGCTACCACTTACTTTTTATTATTTATTTTATTATATTTTTATTATAAAATAACATATATGTATATACATTTCATAATAATTATTAATATAATATTTATATTATACTTGTTAATGCCTTCCACTAACCTTAGGTAATTGGATAATTACTACTTTAATCCCTCTATTAATTTTTATTCTATAATTCAACTTTTAACCCTTACGCGATTTAGTCCCTATACCTTAGTAATTCTTAATTTCTCAAAATTCACTTAATCAAAATCTAGTTCACTACTAACTAACCTCATAAATATTTAAATAAAAATATTTATGGTTCGTTTTACAAAAACGGAGTCCCAAATTTCATTTTTCGACACCCTAACTATTGGGTCGTTACATTAGTATTGCTTCTCAAAAGTGCTTTTGGGAAAAAAAAAACTTATGAGGAGAAGCTAATATTTTCAGTTTTGAAAAAATTGCTTTTGGACCACTTTTTGGTTTAGGAAAAGTACTTTTCTCTCAAGAGGCAAATTATTTAAGAATGTTTTTGTTCCAAAAATACTTCTTAAAAACAGTACTAACCAAACCCTTAGGAATGCATATATGTTTGTTTCATATCACTATAAATTTCTAATGGTTATTAGATTATCTCTATGTTTTGAACATGTTTTAAATAGCTTTGAACCAAAATGTTATGATTTTTGATATGGTGGTATGCATGCCAATAATTGCCTTATTTGAACTTAGATTTGGATAGTTCGATATATGTCTTAGAATATTTGTATGAATCTTGCATGTTTGACAAGTTCTGTTCCATTTTGACTATGTTTTGTATTGAGTTTTGCTGGAAATTAGTTAATCTTGAAGCATGTTTTATAAGAGACTCATTGGGAAATGTTTCAGTATGAATCTTGAGTGTTTAGAACTCTTTTTTTTTTCTCGGATACTTCTGAACATCAACAAATCATTTCAAAATGATCTGTACAAGCTTTCAATACTCTAAAATTGATTTGATCTATTCTCTAAGATTTTATATAAAAAAAGTTTTATTCCTTATTTTCTTAAATAAAGTCATGGTTTTTGTACGGAAAATATTTCAATAGTGTTTTCCATTTATACAAATTATCGGGACGGATGAAGGTATTACAATTTCTCTATAAATAGAAACCATGAGCTAAATTATTTACACACATTATTGAGCGTTCAAAAAGTAATGGTAATTTATTTTTCCTATTTTCTCAGAAAATCTCAAAGTTTCCGATTATAGAGAGAATTAACTTTCTTACTAAAAGTTAAGAAAAATTTTCATTTTGTGCACTTAGTTTGTTTTGTTTGAGCCCATGATCAAAGGAATTTAGAGTTCGATGATAGCGAAGAAGGTCATTCAATGGAAAGCTGGATCGACTTACACTGCCTTGTACAAAACACAAGTATAATTTTGATTAAGAGTTTATTGTTATAAATATCACAATGCTCAGTTTTAAGAAAACTTTTAAACTTTCGCTTTGCCTAAAAACACTGTTTTCTAAAAATGATTTTCTAACAATAACAGGGACTTGTATCAACACAACTGAGGACTTGTGACACAACAACTGTCCCAAGTCCAAACCACTACATTGTTTTGTATTGTTTTGACTTTCTAGGTCTATTTTGGGTCTTGAACACCTCCGATCACCCTGAGTAACTTTAAAATGACTTTAAATTCTCTCTAAAGTGTTTAAATTGTCTTAAAGTTAGATAAGTGATTTTATAAAAAAATGTTTTAAAGTTTTAGATTATGGTAAAATGCCTACTTTTCTTAACTCAGATGACTTCATTTTAAGTCAATAAGCTTCATAAAACTTGTTTTATGAATTGGTAATGTCCATTTATATTTTCAAAGACCTGAAATGATTTATAATTGTAATTAAACTTTTCTAAAATTTCCCATTTTGATTTAAAGAATGTTAATGGATTGCGAAATAAGTATTTATTTAAAAAGAATTTTTTTGGTTAAATTCTAAAAGTGCTTCGATAGCACCTCCCGCTGATACCATATATCGAGACAGGTGAGAGGTGTTACAAGTTTTGTTTAAAAAAATTGCCAAAATGGGAGATTATTAAGGCAAGTGTTTTGAAATGGCTAATGAAGTCTTGACGGTAGTGGCCACTATCGCTAGTAATTTTTTAATTTTTAGGAGATTTTATTTTTTTTCATAATTTTTATATTTTATTTAAAATATGGAAAAAATATTTTTTAAAATGTTTATGTACTTTTAATTGGTAAGGATCAAATTGATAAAAAAATTGTAAATGTTAAGGGTTAAAAAAGTTATTTTACCTTTGACATTGTTAACTTTAATGGCTAAATTAGATGGAGGGACTAAGATTTTTAAATAAAAAAGTACAAGAACTTAATGTCTTAAAATTAAAGTATATGAGCTAAATTTTAATTTTTGAAAGAGTATAGGGACCTTTGGCATATTTAAACAAAAAATTTAAACGATATTAGGATTTAAGATAAACTACGAAGTTAATCATCCAACTTTGGTAACTTTTTATTTTAGGCACCAAAAATAAAAAAATTTGCATTTTTCACACTATTGTTAACAATCGTTTTCATTTTGGTCACCCATCATTAACTCAATGCTCATTTTAGTCATCCAACTTGTAATAGCCTGTATCTCAGTGATGTCGAAAATAATGGTTTCAGGACCACAAATCCGAAAAATGAGTTTGTAAATATTATTATTTAATATTTACGAGTCAAATATTGTATTATATTTTATTTTGATATGGTAAATTATGCTATTTGAATGAATAACTAAGTTTAAGTGGTGTGTCCCTAAAGTCAAGTGAGTTTAGAAAATGAGGTATTGGGACCTCGTTTCTATAAGCCGAGCTTGTAAATTTTTTTTAAATATCTTTGGAGCGTTATTAGAATAATATTAAATTTTAGTTAAGGAATTTTAATGTTTAAATAGTTAATTGAGAGGAAAGTGTTAAACTGTAAAAGATGCAAAAGTTAAGTTTTATATGTTAAAGGATTCACATGGCTATGAAATTTTAAATTAAAGGATTTTGTGGGTAATTATACCATGTATATTGATAGTGGACAATAATGGGCATGGTTTTGTCATTTTTAAGGTTATTATTATAAGGGTAAAATGGCAATTAATTAATAAATTAAGTTAAAATAAAGATGAAAACAATGTCATATTTTCCAAGTGATGTGAACAGCCGAATTTCCATGGATAAGGAACCAAAGCATTCGGCCATGCTTGATTATTCATGTATGGTGAGTAATTTTTGTACCCTTTTAATAATTTTTTATGTTTTTGAGTTCTTATTAGTTTAATTTAGTTAATTCAGAATCAAATTGTAAAACTGTTAAATGCTATATAAATTGTTCTATGGATGAATATAATATGTTTTTGAAGTTTATTGGTAGATTGTTGAGTTTAGTTGTTAAATGTACATATTTTGTTAAGTAATTTTTTTATGATTTTAAGGTTTAGGGACTTATTTATAAAAATGGTATAGTTCAAGGAAAATATTGTAAATTTTTTTATAAATATGGGCTGTTATAAGGTTGGATAAAAATCGGTTAACATGATTTGTGGTTAAAAATTGTGAAATTGTAAGTTTCGAGTTTAAGGACTAAATTGCATAAAAGGTAAAATTTGAGAGAAATTTTGTAAATTTTAATTATTAAAGGTTATAAGTTAAATTGATTATTTTAAATGCTGGAATGAGCTTAATTGAATAAAATTATTTATCTAGATCAAGAAACAACTCGAACGGACACAAATCACGAAAAAGTCAAAGTAGCGGAATAGTGGTCTAATCATGTTAGAAGTTGTTATGAGTTAAAGTAAGTTCGTATATTGAATCATTCATTATTTTAAATGCTGGAATGAGTTTAATTGAATAAAATTATTTATCTAGATCAAGAAACAACTCGAACGAACACAAATCACGAAAAAGTCAAAGTAGCGGAATAGTGGTCTAATTGTGTTAGAAGTTGTTATGAGTTCAAGTAAGTTCGTATATTGAATCATTCCTTAATGGTAAAATTGTTAATTGCTATTGAATAATTAAGGTAAGTGGATTTTGGATTGATTATTATGAATTACATGGTTGATTGAATTTAATGATTAAAGTGAGTTAGTGATGAATTTAAGACCATGTAAATTTCATGAATGATATTATATCGAAAAGGGAATTAAAGTTAAGTATGGAAAATGTGATTTTCATGGAAAAATATTGAAATGCTAATGTAAAAATAAAGGTCACGGATAAGGATATAGAAAGAGACCCATTTGAACCTTGTGAACACTTAGGATACAAATGACATGTCATTAGGGATTATATGCTTTTAGTGCTGGTCCTGGATGTCCTATTGATGGCCGAGGTCCTGCATTTATTGCGGATTCTCCACAGCTCATGTAAGCAGCATTATGTAGCTAATATCTTGACTCATAGCTCGTGTGAGCAGACCCATTTCACAACTCGTGTGAGCATTATTGAAAAGGTTATGGTTATATGGAAAGGTGTTCCCGAGTATCCGATGTTATTCTATACGATTCAACGGGTAAGTCAAGGTTAACAGAAAGGCATGTATAAAAACTTAATGTTACTAATGTTCATATGAAATGAAAAGATGGATATGCACATATGAAATGTAAAGGATGAGAATTTATCATGTGATAGATGAAATATGTATGAAATTTATTTCTTAATTTATGTTATGTTTCATAAATGTTATATTACTCATTATCTACTAACCATGTGGATTCAAATGAGAAGAATGTGTAATGGATATATATGTGATGGATGATATATAAAGCCTAAATGCTTATTACGTATTTGCCATAATTTACTTGAAACTTATATGTAATGTTATACTTACTAACCTTATGAGGTGGTGTGTATAGGAAAGGAAGTTTGGCATATGACATGGTGAAAGTATGTTGGTTGTTTAATTTAATATGTTCGATAAGTTTAAGTTTCCTTAATACAAGCTTACTAAGCACTAGTTTCTTATATAATTATTTTCTTTGTTTGTATATCATCGAAAAGCTCAATCGATTGGAATCTCGTCGAAGGATCGTCACACTATCCATTCACCATATTAGTAGTTTTGGTTGTTTTAGATAATGGTTATAAATGGCATGTAATAGGGTTAAAGAAGTTATTTCAGTGATTTGACTTGTTTAAGTTGTGTTAAGCTTGTTGTGCTTAATGATGTTAAAAGATGGCATGTGAATAATAAGCACAAGTATGAGTGGATGAACCTTATGCATGTCCATGGAGAGTAGGTATTATATGGTAGAAGACAACCTTTTCCTTCACTTTGTTTTTCTCTCATACTTATTTTTCTTCATCTATCTCTTTGTTTTTCTCTCATCACCATTCACTTTACCAAGCTTTTCCTTTACTTTCCTCTTCAACTAATTGATTTTCATGGTAGAAGACAACCTCATAACACTCTAGAATATGAAATTAGGCTTTGGTTTTAAGGTAGAACTCAAAGAAAATTCATGGAAGATATTCTCTTTCTTTCTTTTATTCTCCCCTTTTTTTCTTTCCTCTATTTCTCTTTTTATTTTTGCTGTCTAGTTGCTGCTGTCCCACCTATTCCTTTCTAGAAATCTCTATACTTTTCTTTTATTTCAATTTTAGTCCTTATATTATCAACCAATCAAATTCCACCACATTTCAAGCCTTATTTCCATAAATTTTCTTTTTTTTTTCTTTACACCTCATTACTTGGGTATTCTAACCTCATGATTATGTCTCCAAATATCATTTAATAATGGATAATTTGCATTTAGGTCCTTCACCTATAATTTGGAAAATTACACTTTAGTCCCTGTACTTTTCTACTTTATTAAATTTAGTCCATGTTTCGATTTATTTATTTATCAATGTCTCCATTTCAAATTTATTAAAAAATATTTATTAAATTTTCACCCATTTTCTTAAAATGGTAATTTGCACTTTTGGCCCCTTAACTTTTCCGTACTTATATTTTGTCATTTTAAGTTTAAATATTTACATTAGGCCACAATATTTTTCATATTTTATTATTTAATCCTTGACTCAAATTAACATTTCACAACATACTTTTTATTTCATTTTTCTCTAACATTCTTTATACTTTACTTTCTTTATATCTTATTTCACTAAAAAGAAATCTATCTTCTATTATTTTCCACCAAAGGGGTTTTGGGGTGTTACACATTCTCTTCTACAGTTCAGTTTTTTTTTTATAAAACAGCTATAGGCGTCACGAATCTGCGAACCAAAATTCAAACATTTTTTTCTTCAATCTTCGATACTAACAATCATATCGACTTGGATCTAAGGTATGTTCTTCTACTCGTCGATTGGTACTGATCTACCATACTGACCGTCGAATTGTCGCTTGGAGCTCATTGGCGGAACTTAAAAAAAAAACTTAACAATCTAATGACTAAAATAAAAACTTCTAAATAGTTTAGTGACTTAAATGAAAACTTTCGAATAGTTTAGTGACCAAATTGTAATTTTTTTAATTAAGTGACCAAAATGAAAACTTACGCATAGTTTAGTGACTAATGGTGTAGTTTACCCAAAAAAAGATTTAGGGCAAAATGAAAAACATGAAAAGATTAAAGGCATATTTTGCAAACCTAGGAATTTTGGTATCACTTATAACTTTTGGTATTGCATTAGAAATATTGATAAATGTACGGTAGGAACATACCCATACTCTATACGCATACATTACATACAAAGGGAGTTGCTCAAATAAAGACTCATTACTTGCTCCCCTAAACTTTGATTAAGATTACATTTCAATCATCCAACTTTCAGAAGTAACATAATTATCATTATAGTTATCAAATTGTTACATTTTGATCACTCATTTGTTAACTTTAATTAAGAGGATGATGTGGCACGCTAATTTAAATGATTAATAACAAATTTAAACTTGAGTTATAACTAAAATATCAATATGATACTTTTAAAGTTTTTCTTAATAATAATTCCGAACAATTTAAAAGCATCTTTAAAATAAATAAATAAATAAATTTTAAAATACGAACAATCCATAATGAGTTAAATAATATTAACATTGAATTCTTTAGAAAACAAACAACGATCTTGAATTCAATCCCAGACAATCCCATCCTCCACTCTCAATTATAAAAAAAATATGGAATTCCTTTAGGAAAAAAAAACCAAAAGGTGGGTTACTAAGATAATCAGTGGTAAAAAGGTTAGATATTTTCGATTTTGTTGTCTAATATTTTTTTAAAAATATAATCTTTTTGCTTGGGTTTCTGGGGAATTTACCAAAAAAAGCCGTTTTTTTTCAAAATTTACCAAAATGGGCCGATTTTTTGATTATTTACCGGAATGGTCCATTTTTCAGGAAATCGCGTCCACGTCAGCGCGATTTCAGGGTACGTGCCAGGACATCGCGTCCACGTCAGCGCGACCTGCTGACGTGGACGCGATGTCCTGGCATGTACCCTGACATCGCGCTGACGTGGACGTAATTTTGACGTATTTTCCACGTTTGGTTTTTTTGGCTTTTAGGGTTTAGGGTTCAGGCTTTTTAGGGTTTTTAGGTCTTGTAATAAATTATTTCGAGTTGACGTTTCTAGTCAAATAGTATAAAATCGCTTCTACCAGGATGCTATTTGAGAAGAAATTGTGAAATCGCGCCCTCGTGGACGCGATTTTTCTACAGTTGGTCATGTAAGAAATAATTTTTGAGTTGACGTTTCTGAGCAAATAGTATAAAATCGCTTCTACCAGGATGCTATTTGAGAAGAAATTCTGAAATCGTGCCCTCGTGGATGCGATTTTGCTATAGTTGGTCATGTAAGAAATAATTTTTTTGACGTTTCTGAGCAAATAGTATAAAATCGCTTCTACCAGGATGCTATTTGAGAAGAAATTGTGAAATCGCGCCCTTGTGGACGCGATTTTGCTACAGTAGCAAGTTTGGGCTGAGGCTATAAATTAGGAAGAAAATGTTCTTAGAAGCATAAGTCATAGCAGAAACAATTTAGAGAGGCTAAGAAAGTTAGAGTTTCAAAATGAGTGGACGTATTAGTGCTGTTATTTACTACGATAGTGAGGTTTGCCACACCGAGAATGGTGTTATTTTTTTGTCAGAGAATACGGTGCGACTGTCATTTAACCAGAACATATATTTGACAGAACTTCGTAAAAGAATTAGGCATAAAATCTTCGGAACGACGCCAATGAAAGTTCTGTCAATCACGTATCGATTTTGTTCTTGTGTTGATCCGGTGACATATGACTCGTTCGACATAAAAGGTGCTTGTAGCTTGGAGGCAATGGTGCAGACTCATCTTGCTAGTGGAGCAACGTATATTGAGTTATATGTACAATTTACGTCGCCAACTGATGTACTTCCGTCCGATGTTCGAGATGTGTACACGACCCCTGGCCGACACTCGGTTAGAGGGTTACAAAATACGGAACAGCCCATGTTCGGCAGCGGTGTCGACTGCACATCCCCCGCAAGATACTCTGTCGGTGGATGGGACATGTACGTCAGTGGCTCGACGTTTGATGCTGGAAATACGTACTGGGGAACGGCATCAAGTTCTAGTGGATGGCAATCTACATCCAATTGGGGACGTTATCAAATACCCAGAAGAAGGGATGGCGTACTACCTAGGACGTCAACTGGTGAAGGGATGTTGTACGCTGCAGATGATTGTGGGTTAGAAGATGACTTCGATGTGGATCCACCTCGAGAGCCCAGGCCAGATGGTGCAAAAGTGGGATTATTTTCTGAACCGGAGCCTATACCAACAGAAGGTGAAGATGCTGAAAGGAGTTCAGATGATGAAGAAAATCCACGATTCAGAGCATACTCACCTCCAGCCCACATGCATAATGTCGATCTGTCAGCAGATGATGCATTAGAGTTTCCAGACTTACCACACCGGTTGCGTGATCGTACAAGTTCGGGGGTAGATTTCGGTGAACTTGAAGTTGGTAATCAGTTTACCAATAAGGATAGTTTTATTGGTGCTTTGAAACAGCATAGCATCAAAAATGGCGTTAATTACCACGTCGTTAAATCAAAATCTGATAAGTTTGAGGCGAAGTGTGCGGTGCAAGACGGCATATGTTCATGGAAAATCGTTGCCTCGTTAAGGAAAAGGACAGGGTTGTGGGAGATAAAAAAGTACAAAGGTCCACATACGTATGCTGCAGGTACAGTATTGAATGTATCTGAATAATAATTTTATTTTGCAATGTTACATTATTTAATGTACTCCCGCTGTAGGTGTTTCACAAGATCATCCGAAAATAGATTCAGCTATGTTAGCTAGCTTGATACTGCCCACGATAAAAGCAGATCCTAGGACTTCAGTACCGGTGATAATTGGCAATATCCGTAGCCAAATGGGGTACACGCCCTCTTACCGCATGGCTTGGATAGCTAAGCAAAAGGCGTTGGAGAAGATGCATAATGGGTGGGACGCCTCATATAATGAAATATGGCAGTGGTGTCAGGTGCTAGAGAGATACGTCCCAGGTGCCATCACAGACCTTGAAACGGAACATGCGTACTACAACAGCCGATTGCTACATGGATGCCAAGTGTTCAAATGCCTATTTTGGACCTTTAAGCAATCCCGAGACGCATTTCCATACTGCAAGCCGTTGGTACAAATTGATGGTACCTTCATGTTCGGTAGGTATACTCATCGGCTATTGGTTGCAGTGGCACAGGACGGTGGTGGGAGAATTCTTCCAATTGCTTTTGCAATAACACCGGGGGAGTCGTTTGATGACTGGGATTTCTTTCCCTCTAGGTTAAGGAGGCATGTGTGCCCCCAACCTGATTCTGTGTTATTTCAGATCGGGGCACCGGTATACTAGCTGCATTTGATCGAGAGGAAAGCTTGTGGCAGCGCACACACCATAGATATTGCCTAAGACACGTTGCTTCAAACTACTACAGGCAATATCCATCTAAGAGCGAACGACGACAAGTGACCAACATGGGTATTTAGTCTATCACTGTATTATTTCGTTTGTCAATTTGAATTAGTTTTATTGGTAGAAGTGGTATAAAATTAGGTTTAATCTTATATTTGCAGGATATGAAATAAATAAAGATTGTTTTCACGAGATATTGGCAATTTTACGATCCCAAAACGGAGAAAGGGCGACTACCTTTGTAACATACGTTTCGAACAGTGGGCACAAACATACGACGGAGGCCTACGATATGGCTATATGACATCGAACTTGGCAGAGTGTATAAATTCTGTTCTTAAAGGAATGCGCCATCTACCGATAACATCGGTTGTGCGAGAGACATATTTCTGTTTGGCGGCGCTATTTCGAAAGCGAGCAGCAAGTTATGCAGGCCAGATGCAGGGTGGCCATGTATGGTGCAGTAAGGTAGTTCAAGAAATTAACAAGACGAAGGCGAGGGCAAACATCATGCACTCAGTGTGTCACGATCGAGACAATTTATGGTTTCGCGTGACGGAGTTCGACAGACCGCACCAAGGTGTTATTGGCGGGCAATATCGTGTACACTTGCGAAACAGGACTTGTGACTGTGGGAAGTTTGACGCACTTCGTTATCCATGCGCTCATGCTATTGCAGCTTGTCAGAAACTCCATCTGGATCCGATGGGTTATGTGGACGAAGTGTACAAATTAGAAAACATGTACAACGTATGGATACACGTTTTCCCACCGGTCTCAGATGAACGTAAGTGGCCGCCCGTATCTCTTGCTCCTTTTAAGTTGTTACCGGATAGAGAATTGCGTCACAAACCAAAGGGTCGACCTTGCTCCACTAGAATACGGAACAATATGGATATCCGAGAAATAGCCAGTCAACAGAAGTTGTGCGGATGGTGTAGGAACCCAGGCCATACAAGTTGATCATGCCCTAATCACAATAGTTGAATGTAATTTTAGAAAAAAATATATTTTATTCAATTATTAAATGATAATTGTATTAATTGTTAGTAAAATTATCAAATTAGTTTAATTTTTTAATTATTAGTACCAGTCAAAACATTTTACCAAATCTAACATTATGTCAAATTATGTACAAATTATTAACTCCAAAAATTGTGTTAATGGTTAGTAAAATTATCAAATTATGTAAAATTATTAAGTCCAAAAATTGGTCCATGTTTAGTAAAAATATCAAATTATGTAAAATTATTAAGTTAGGTTAGGGTTAGGGCTTTTAATTAAATTAGGTTAGGGTTAGGGCTTTTATTATATCAAATAATATCAAAATAACAATATCAAAATTTCTATGTCTATTATATCAAATAAACTTCTATTTTATTACATAAAATAATATCAAAATAACTCGAAAAAATTTTTATGCGTATTACATCAAATAAACTTCTATTTTATTACATCAAAAATAAATTTAAATACGGCAATCAATGTCTATGCCCTGGGGATTCAGTTTCATATGGCGGCCGTCGACGGTTACGCGCTGGATTCCTCCTTCTTCTAGTTTCTGGCGGCGGTTGTTCTTCCTCCGGTGGTGATTCTGGTACTTCCGGTTCGGCATCTGGTTATCGGACTTGTGACGATGATCCACCTTCAAAGAATAGTGTATGTGGAGGTGTTTGCATCATGAACGGCGATGGTGTTTGAAAGCCATACGTTGGTGGTGATTGGTAAAAAGGAGAGCTCCCCGACGGCCCCCCTTGCGATCCCTCCTGCGCCGCTGGCCTAGATATCGGCGGTCCGCTCGACGTAATAGGAAATGGAGCTGAACCGGGCATTTGGCTCCAACTTGCCATAGGATTTGGAAAAGGATACATGTAAGGGTTAGGGTACATATAAGGGCTAGGAAACACACCTGGCATCATAGGAAAATGCGGTTGCGTGGGTATCATCTGTTGAATTGCTGCGTCAGAGGACTGCGTCGGTGCTCTCGTTGGGGACGGTGATTGCATGGCCGCTGATGATGAGCCGGGTGACTGTCTGGGCCTTGTTGCGGGGCTGCCTTCGTAGTCTTGTCATCTTGGATTTAGAGGCCCGCACCTTTCCCTTCCGACACGTATTTGCCGCTGCCTCTCCTCTAGCGTAAGTAAATACGGCTTGCCATGGATCCTAAACCATGGCATGTATTCTGGAACGCACGCTAACTCCAGAATGATGATTTGTTCCCGAGTAGGTAGATATTGATGCCGATTTTCCCACATTTCCGTGTACTCGGACCAGTATCTAGTCCAATCCGTACCTAATAGCCGAAGGTTGATTTTGTGGTGATCGTCAAACACCTCAGGGTCCGCAGGAATCGGTTGTCTACATCCAAACTGTCGTAGCACTCTGTCTGTCTGGTAGGGCTCAACAGTTGCATAGTTGATCAACACCACCTTCGCGTGCCAAGCGTTCAGATTTTGTAAAAACTCTTCCGGGATTACTGCCCGAATTGTCGGGTCCTCGTATGGTGTCCATTGAAACTATATGAACATGATAGAAATATTAGTTATATACATAATACTAAATACTAAATACTAAATATCAATCGACTAGCGAATGTATGGAATTATCTATTTGCAATAATACTTACTTCTGCTTCCGACCGTTGTTCCAATAGAAGCCGTATATCTTCAAGTTCAGACGGTAATCCACGATAACTTGCCGGATGGTTCCACCTAATTAAATAAAATTTTAGCATACTTTTATTTTTAAAAATCTACATAATAATTGTAAAAGGTAATATAAAATTTACCTCGTTACGAGTGGGAATGTATATGGGTGGTTCACTCGAGGACGTAGAAATGGAAAGCGAAACCGTGCCCATGATTGCAGTAGTGACAGGCAACCTCCGATGTTTGCTCTCCTCGGTCGCGTCGCCCCGCACATCTCCCGATATAATATTGCCAATACGGCAGACCCCAAACTAAATTCATCGGCTCCTCTAAAATCAACGAGTTTTAGCAGCCACCTTAGATGTACACGGCTCCGTGACGTGTCGGGCATCAGATAATCTCCAATTATTTGAAGAATGTATGCTCGAGCATATCGGATTCTTTCAATTTCGGTTGAATTTGTATTCGAATCGGGGAAGTTCTCACGTAACCAGCCCATCTCGACCTTACCTCTATCCATTTTATCCGGAATGGCGCTCAAAAGCTTGTAGCACACCGCCTCCCAATTGCTAGATTGGGCAGACCCAGTGACTAGCTGCCCGTCCACCGGCAATCCCAACTGCAGACTCACATCTTCTAGAGTGATAGTGCACTCTCCACATGGAAGATGAAATGTGTGCGTCTCGGGTCTCCACCTCTCGATCAATGCACTGATCAGTTTCGGGTCCAACTTGCATCCCCGGCCTACCGTCGCCACGTGCCAAAAACCCGCTTTCCGCAGGTAGTTCTCTACTAACGGTGATGGAGGAGCATGCATATTCCGGATATGGCATTCCAATATCCGATCTGCAGACTTTTATAACAAATAATAAATTAATAATTTTCTAATAATACATAAATAAAAAAATCTTAAATAATATTTAAAAATTAAATTTAATACTTACCATTTTCATTTGCTCCGCCGATATGTGATTCCTATCAAGACGAATCAATGATCCGGCCATTGATGAAAATATAAAAAATTAAAAATTATTTTAAAAAATGAAATTGAATATGGATTTGAGAGAATTTTGGAAGGAAATTGAGAGGATTAGAGAGAAAATATTAGATAGGATTTGTTTGTGAAAAAAAAAGGGGTGGGGGTATTTATAGGTTTTTTTTTTTGACCGTTGAGGGGGCAACGGTCAAATTTTTGACCGTTGGGGTACTGTTCACGCGCGGAGGACATCGCGTCCACGTCAGCGCGACCTGCTGACGTGGAAGGAAATCGTGTCCTTGAGGGCGCGATTTCCTTCCACGTCAGCAGGTCGCACTGACGTGGACACAATGTCCTGACATGTACCCTGACATCGCGCTAACGTGGACGCGATTTCCCGGAAAATAGACCATTCCGATAAATAATAAAAAAATCGGCCCATTTCGGTAAATTTTGAAAAAAAACGGCTTTTTTTGGTAAATTTCCCTGGGTTTCTCTTCGTATAAACGTGGGATTACTTTGGGTAGTTTTTAATTTTATTTATTTATTTTACTTTCTTTTTTGAAAAACCTTTTTTGGGATCAAATTAATATATTTTTAAATTATTTATTTATTTTTAATATTCTTTTACTTTTTTTAGAATTATTATTAAGAAAAATTTGAAAAATATCAGACTGATATTATAGTTATAGTTTAGGGGCTAAATTTATTATTAACCTTTAAGTTAATGTACTATGTCATCTTCTTAACATAAATTAACGAACAAATAATCAAAATGTAACAATTCAATAATTTTAATCACAATTATGCAATTTTTAAAAGTTGAGTGATGGAAATATAATTTTATTCAAAATCTAAGGAAAATTGTCTTAGTTTAACTATTATCTATTCATTTATCCAATATATTACTAACAAATTTTATCTCATTAACATAGACAGGGATAACTCACCAATTTTTTTTTTTAATACAAGAAGGAGACCATTAGTGGCCTTAGGACCTATTAGTCTTTACATAAGAATTCTCAATTTTATCATCTAATAACATCTTCTTAACATTAATCAAAGGTAACTAAAAAATGAGTAACTCCAAAGCATTCTCATGACACGTTTTTGCTATACAATCAACAACTATATTAGTTTCTCTAAATACATGTTGAATTTTGACCATCGAGAACTGCCTGCTTTCTATTTTAATACCTCAGATGAGCGAAGCCATCATAATATCTTCAGAATCTGCGTTTAGCATATCAACTGTTGCCTTGCTATCACTCTCCTGAATAATCTTAGAATAGCCTCTATGTCGAGCTACTTGTAGACCATGATATATTACCCATAATTCAGCTATGAGAATTGGACATCTTCCAACAAATCGATACGATCCTGCTATCCAATTACCATGACAATCACGTAAGACACCACCTATGGTGGAGTAGTTTCCATTATCAATTGATGTTCTATCAGGATTAACTTTGACGCAGCCCTTCGTTGGAGGATTCCACTTTACATAAATACTTCGATTGGGTGACTTTAGGCTATTGGTCCTCATCATACTACAAATATTAGTAGCGAGACTTTCGATCATTCTAAAAAACTCTTCCGGATGGAGACTGTGATGTTGAAATATAACTCTGTTCCTATTTTTCCATATAAAACAGAAAAGTGTATTCCCCACTCTATACTACCAACATTATTTTCCAGATTAACAATCATCCAATCCATTAGATTCATCCCAACAAACCGAGATATGTAACTGGAGGGGATAAGTTTATACCACATACCTGCAGTAGAGGGACAATCTCACAATATATGAACCATAGATTCTTGGGTATCATCTGAGAATCGCGGCCTCACCCTCTCCTGATTTATCAAAATACCCGGTCTCAAAACCGGCCATATGAAGTGGTTGAATATAGGGGGCAAATTATTTCCCCAAACAGGACAACCCGCCAATTTTAAAATTGTTTCTAAGTTTAAACACCCATACTCCATTATTAAACCATGTGATTTACTTTGTAACTAATCCCGTCAATACATCTGACGGTCCTGATTTAACTTTTACCTTAAAATGTTTCTTCATCGGTCGTATTTTAATACATTTCATTTTCCTTTTATGCCGTTGATCACCCGCGCAACTCGCCTCTCCTTTCTTCTGTTTAGCTACCGTCCAATCCCATTGCCATTTCTCTAAATATTCAAAAAAGTTTCAAATTAATTTCAACGAATCGAAGCTGGAAAACTTTTTTGGCAAATTTCTTGGGAGAGTCGAAGAAGAATCTTGTCGGAAATTTTCGAAACATTGAGACTTTGGATTCTTTCGAAATTTCGTTTTGTTTTAATAAAATCACAAATTATTCCCATATAGAAAAAAAGAAAATAAGCGTTTGTTGTCTATCCAAAACGATTTGGTTAGTTTTAGTTTTTCTTTTCCTTTTGGATGTGTGGTGGCTGAGATAGTGGGAGGAAAGAAATTTTTAAGTTTTTTACTTGTGTTGTTTGTTTTGATTAAATGAAATAGCAAAAAAATTGTAAAAAAAAATTAGTTATTAAATGCTGGAACACAAATGTGGTCTTCATGGATGTTGTTGTCATCATTGGTTCTTCAAATCGATTCCATAATTTTCTCTTTTTATATTTGGTTGATGAGAAAATGGAGGAACAAACAAGGAGTAGCCTTATAAACGGAAAGAATGAAAAACTGGGGGAAAGAAGGGGGTTTTGAGAATGAACATGCGAAGAAATGATTTTAACTCTCTTTTTTTTTTTTTTTTTTTTTGGGGTAAAATGCAGAACTCTGAAGGAGGAATGGAAGTTTTTGAAGATATCCAGTGTTGAGGGAGAATTCGAATCTAAATTAAATTAGAATCAACTGATTGTTTTCAATAAATTTCTTTGATAAAAAAGAGGTCGAAATGGTGGCATCGCAGTTAGCTGCTGTCTTATCCAAGTTGCAAACATTGTATTCAGACCATGCCTCTGTGGTCTCCATGAACCTATTCGTCGCGCTTCTTTGCGCTTCCATTGTCATCGGTCATCTTTTGGAGGAGAACCGATGGATGAACGAATCAATTACTGCCCTTGCCATTGTGAGTGTCTCCCTTCACAATCACCTCTATAAATGTTGATTTATTCATATGAACATTTCAGCTGGGTCTTGTTATGCTTGGATTATTGTTCTACTTTTTTCTCCTATGTTTTATTTTAATTGACTTTGTGGCAGGGTCTTTGTACTGGGGTCGTTATTTTGTTGACGAGTGGGGGTAAAAGCTCACGTCTTCTTGTCTTCAGTGAAGATCTGTTCTTTATTTATCTTCTACCCCCTATTATATTCAATGCTGGGTAAGTTTGTTCTCGTCACATTTTCATTTCTCCTGTGAATGGAAAATATGGAGATTGTTTGTTATTGTTTATGTAAGCTAAAATAGATGGCTATGCGACAGTTATTCTATGGGAACTTTTTTTTCCTTGGCTGTGAGATTCAAATATGGTATGTGTCCAAGATGTTGTTCAATTTATTCCAAGTTTTTGTTAGATCTTTCAAAGGTCATTCCCATACCCATAATATCATATGCATTGAATTCATGTTTCGGACATAGATACTAAATGAAGTGTCAAAGTAACCTAGATGGCTTGAACTTAAGTACATTGAGAATTTCCACTTGTTTTCAACATTGTAAATATAAGAACACAGTGTCCTTTTAACAATGTCAAGGTTTAATTTTTAATTAAATTCTTTTTAAGAGTAAAAACTGAGGATTAGATGTAGTTAATTACTTGTCTTCCTTCTGATATTTGCTTTTTTTGCCAGGTTTTCTGTGAAAAAGAAGCAATTTTTCCGTAACTTTATTACCATCATGCTGTTTGGGGCTGTCGGTACATTAATTTCTTGGTCAATTATATCTTTTGGTACTTTCTACAACTTTATGGATGCAGTTGACACATATGTACAATTTCGTTAGTTTTATCTTTTGTTTGTATACATGACGTCTGTGGATATGCAGCCAAGGGCAGTGTTAGGGGTTGGCTTGGTTTGTTGATGTACATCCTAATATTCAAAAGATTAATTTACTGGTTGTGATAGCAACTCTGATTCTTCAAACAGGTGTTATCAAGTTCTTTAAGGAAATGGACATTGGTTCATTGGAGATTGGAGATTTTCTAGGTATTTGACCTTACTCCCTTCTTTTTCAAATTGGCTTAGTTCATGTTTGTGTATCTTACTATTTTTCCCGCAATTTTCAGCAATTGGTGCAATCTTTGCTGCTACAGATTCTGTTTGCACACTGCAGGCATGCATAAACTAAAATTGTAGTAGCATTTCTATATTGAGGGACTACTGTATGAAATTTACTAAACTGAAGCTGCTTCTTCTGATGGTACAGGTGCTTAATCAGGATGAGACTCCATTACTCTACAGTCTGGTTTTTGGAGAGGGTGTTGTAAATGATGCAACATCAGTGGTGCTTTTCAATGCAATCCAGAGTTTTGATCTCACTAATACAAATCATAGAATTGCTTTGGAGTTTATTGGCAGCTTTTTGTATTTATTTTTAGCAAGCACTCTTCTGGGAGTGGCTGTAAGGCGCTTTTCATACAAATCTGATTCATTCTGTGAACACTGCAGTTTCATCTTACATTGATCTGATTTTTCATTTTTCTTGAAGTACCCATATCAGAGTATCAGACATTTGTGTTCAACACATTTTTGTACATTGGTATACGAGGATGTGTCCTTCTAAGGACCCTCCAACTATATAGAAAATCTTAAAAGAAAAAAATTGACTATTCCCATATCAGACACATGTATGTGACACTTGCAGATGAACCTGGTAGCATAGCTTTCCCCGGGGTGTAATATTTTTCTTTTCTGTGCAGGTTGGGCTGGTAAGTGCTTATATCATCAAAACGTTATACTTTGGCAGGTATATTTTGGATTTTATCTGGATTTTATATCAACTAGCTTTCAATAATAAAACCTTAAATACCTCTATAAGAATCTTATACTCCTTTCTAGGGAATTAAGTTTTACAGAGATGTAATGCTTTTAATCATTTGTGATATTAAAAAGTTTTACTTAATAGAAGATTCCAACTGGACATGAATGTTATTATTACAATAGAGTTTTTGATGGTACAACGTCTTTGTAGTCTAGAACTAATTATATGCACTTGATTTTAACATGATCCAGGCACTCAACAGATCGTGAATTCGCTCTTATGATGCTCATGGCATACCTTTCATATATCATGGCTGAAGTAAGATTCTTCTAGCATAATATGGCAGTTTATTGCATTCCTTTATTTTATTTGGATAACTCTAATGTTGCATTCCTTGCAGCTGTTCTATTTGAGTGGCATTCTCACGGTGTTCTTTTGTGGGATTGTGATGTCGCATTATACCTGGCACAATGTTACAGAGAGTTCAAGAATAACTTCCAAGTATGTGTCCTCCATGTTATCATCTTAGAGGCAATAATAGTTATGGGTCGTTGATATTTGGAGGGAATAAACTTCTTCTTAAGCGGCGTTATGTTACATCAGTTAAATTTAGGGTTTTCTGTAGCTTTGTATTCAAGTTGCACCCTTCTAACTATTGCTAATTGTTTTTAAGATAGATGCTTAACACCTAAAGAAATGTTTTAACTCTTTATATGCCTCAATTGATTCAGATCTTTTGTTTAAACACAGGCATGCTTTTGCTACTTTGTCGTTTGTTTGCGAGACTTTTATCTTTCTCCATGTTGGAATGGATGCCTTGGACATTGAGACGTGGAAATTTGTAAATGACAGGTTTGCTCTATGTCTATGTTTTTCAAACATTTCATTTTTCTTGAAGTATCCGTGTTTGAGTAACATTACTCTGTGCACCTTCTGGAAAAACTATTTTTTTTTTCAAGTGTATGTTAACGATACATTTTGGTCTTGAACCTTTGCTTCAGGTATATTTTTCAGATTTACCCCATTTTCTCTTCCATGCAATTTGTACAAAATAACTTCCATTTACAACATGATTTGTTCTTGTGACATTGGGTTTGATCTCCTATTTGCAGGCCTGGAACATCAATTATTGTTAGTTCTGTACTGCTTGCACTGGTCATGGCTGGAAGGGCAGCTTTTGTGTTTCCCTTGTCGTTTCTATCCAACTTAGCACACAAATCAGCTAATGAAAAAATCAGCTTTAGGCAACAAGTACTAGTTTGCGGTGTTCTTTGTTTCTTTGCTTCCAAATCAATTATCAATGTTATTTGACATCACTAATTTCTTTTTGTATCTTTTGTTCAGATCATAATATGGTGGGCTGGTCTCATGAGAGGTGCAGTATCTATGGCACTTGCTTATAATCAGGTGAATTCAGGATTATCTTATTTCTTTGGAAGACGGAAACCTTTTTGTAACGAAACTGGGAGATATAATTTGCTGAGGTTGAAAATAGAGAAGATTGTGTTGTATTTACATAATTTCTTCTAATAAGAACACAATATCTTGTAGTGGACCTCCTATCAATCTACTTCGTTGTAAGATCTTGAAAATGATAATGATCTAGAAAAAATAAGACAACAATTTAAAGTACTGCTGAGATTACTAATAGAGTTACACTAAAAGAAAAAATAGTTTAAGTTAACATCGTGGTCAAAGAAAATGACAAGGTAGGATTAACAGTTGTAGGCTTAAGGGCATCTGAAGTTGAGCCATCTGCTAATGTAACTTTAGAGGAATATACATAAGAATAAAAGGTGAAACAAAGACTCGAATTACTTGTCATAGATTTTGGCACTAGAATCAAAGGCCTATTTGGACAATAAGGAAAGAAGATACTAGATTTACTTGACTCTACAATAGCAATGATAGGAGAGGTTTTCTCATATGGTGAAATGGTCTTGATATTAGATATTGTAATATTTTCTAATTGTTATTTTCAAACCTTATTTTGAATTTCACACAATAACATTTCTTATGGCCTGACTCATAGCAATAACAACATAATTCCTTCTGAATCCTGACAGTGACTATTTTCTTACCACTACTAACAAGAGCTCTAATTTTAATCTAAGGCACGTGAGAGCTTTTAGTATGAAGTACTCTCGAAAAGATGAAATTTCAAAGCCAGAAAGGATCTGAGCTTTATTGATCTCAAATTTTGGAAGAATACCAACCCGAAAACTCATAGCTACCATTTTCTCTCATTGAGTCTGTTGAACTTTCACACCTTGACTAAAAGGCAACAAAACATTAAGCTCCTCGTACATTTTCTTAAAATCCATATGGGAGACCTATCTTGCTTTTCTGCACTACAAACTCTTTGCATACTTCTTTAGTACAAGATATATTCCGTTTCTCAAAATACAAAAAATCTAAATAGTCCATTAGCTCCACAATGAATTCATAGTAGTCAATCAAAGCTATTATTTAATTTTTGGGTCTAGAAAAATAATTGGGCATATTCTTTTGACCATACTTGTTTGGTATTATCAGTAGGTTGGTATCATGTACTTTGCACATTGATCCGAATTGTCTTGCTGCAATCCAAATAATTGGATTCATTCAATTATTACATGTATGTCTTCAACTTTTTTTTTTTTAATATTTCATGCATTTGGAGGGTCATATTTCCTCAACATGTTTGAAAATGTGAATAATCCAATAGACTTTTACTTAATAAAGAGTCAGAGTAAAATATGAGAGAGAGAAAGGAAGAAATTTGTTTGATTGATATTATCTGATAGATTTTTACTTAATATAAATGCAGTTTACAAGGGCAGGGCACACTCAATTGCGATGTAATGCCATTATGATTACAAGCACCATCACTGTTGTTCTTTTTAGCTCTGTGGTAAGAATGTTTCTGGCCCTCATTTCTAACTCTTGGAGATTTGATGGTTGGCATTTTCTTTTATTCTTCATATGTATAGAGTCTTGACTGGGGGTTCGAGTTTTACATTGCTGAAGTTCGTATTTGGGTAGTCGAATCTCATGCCTGAAATCCACATTTTAGCATCTCTTTCGATGTTCCATAATTTACTTGGCTTAAGCATAATAGTTTGTTGGAGATGTTGACGTTAGTAACACTTTATATGTTGGTTTGGCTTTGATCAGGTTTTCGGACTAATGACTAAACCTCTAATAAGGTTCTTGCTGCCTCATTCTAAAGTAACAAGTGCACCCTCCGGATCATCATCTCCCAAATCGATTACAGTGCCATTTCTGGGAAGTACTCAGGACTCGTTTGAAGATAGTCCAAAGGGAGTTCAACAGCCAAGCAGCATTCGCGCACTTCTTACGACTCCAACACACACCGTTCATTACTACTGGCGCAAGTTCGATAATGCCTTTATGCGGCCAGTGTTTGGTGGGCGAGGTTTTGTTCCCTTCGTTCCTGGCTCTCCAGCAGAAAGGAGTGAACATAAGCTACCTCAATTGCAATGAGACTGGTGGATCAAAATGTTCAAAAATACGTGTACTATGCATCCAATGTCTTGTGAAGACTTCTCAAAGAAATTTTACAAGGCTGCGCGGGAAGTGTGCAACGTAATTGTTCTTTTTTATTTGGCTCTGGTTATGTACGTAGCAGTGGCGAAACTTCACACTAAATTTTGAGGTGTCAATTAGTTAATAATTTAATCAATATCATATTATACAAAAAAAAAAAAAACAAAACAAAACGTAGTTCAAAATTTTGGGTTTTGTTGTTGTAAAATCCAAGGATTATAAAAGAAGGAAATTTTCAAATATCGAAAATCAAACATAATTGTTTTTTTTTAATTGTCGTACTTAAGTTAATTTTTCGTATTGTATTCTGCGATCATCTTTCACGCAAATTAAATTACCAGATTTTGTTGTAAATTTTTTACTTTAATACATTGGAAACACTCCATAATTTATTAACATAACACAAACAAATGGCAAAAGATCGTCATTGATGATGATGTGGTAATTTCCATGTGTCGTCGGCAAACTGTGCTTTATATGTTGGAAATTTTTTACTGTGATTATATATATATTTAGATCTATTAGTCCTTATATAAGAATTTCCAGCTTTATCATTTAATAGTGTTGAGAATTAATTCAAAGTAGTGGGTTGTTTAGTTAACTAACTATCTCGGTAGAATCTTTTTAGTTCCAGATTTTCAGTTTAATTGAATAAGTTGTTAACTATTTTTGTGTTAAGGTAATTTCTTTGTAAGCCTATAAATATAGGCATTTATGTTTTGTTTTATTAATTTTAGTGTTCATCAATAATAGAAAAACTTTGATGCATATTGTAATTGTCTCTTTCACGTTTCCTTCTTCAACAAATTTGGCATCAGAGTAAGGTTCGATCTTTTAGGCAATTGAGTGAAAGTTAGGTTTAGGTCCACTGGGTATTTGAGAGAAACACCTTTTTGGGTCTTTGGGAAACACGAGAGAAGAGAGTGTGTGTTCTTGGAATGGCATCAGCTGGTTTTTCTTCCTCACAACCACTCATACCCATTTTCAATGGTGAGAAATATGAGTGGTGGAGCATCAAGGTGAAGACATTGCTCAGATCACAAGACCTATAGGACTTGGTCGAGTACAGGTTCGCTGACATACTTGAACCTAATGAAGAAGAAGAAAAGAGATTGAAAGAAACCAAGAAAAATGATGCTAAGACATTGTTCATTATCCAACAAGCGGTTCATGACTTTATTTTTTCACGAATTGCTGCAGCAACCACATCGAATGAAGCATGGTCAATTTTGCAGAAAGAGTATCAAGGTGATTCAAAGGTTATAGTGGTGAAGTTGCAATCACCACGACGTGATTTTGAAACCTTGATGGTGAAGAATGGTGAATCAATTGCTAATTTTTTGTCACGAACAAGGACAATAGTCGGTCAATTGTGCTCTTACAGTGAACAAATTTCAGACGAGATAATTGTAGCGAAAGTTTTGCGAAGCTTGACGACAAAATTTGATCATGTTGTAGTTGCTATAGAAGAATCCAAAGATCTGTCTGTTCTCTCCGTTGATGAACTGATGGGGTATCTTCAATCTCATGAGGTGAGAATCAACAGATCAGCAGAAAAGAGCGAATAGTAGGCATTTCAAGTGAAGGAGACATTCACAAATCAAGGCGATAATAATCGTTCAACAAACAATGACTGAGGAATAGGAGGATTTCATGGTAGTCGTGGCCGTGGTTATTGTAGAGGCAGAGGCAAAGGAATGAATGATGGATAAAGGCAATACAATGAGCAATGTAACATAAAATATGGCATACAATGTTATCATTGCAATAGATATAGGCATATAAAAGCTGATTGCTGGTATAATGATCAAAAAATTTACTTTGCAGCAGAAAGTGATGAGGAAAACAAGCTTTTTATGGCTTGTATTAATGCTAACCATAAGCCAAGTGACTTGTGGTTTCTGGATAGCGGTTGTTCGAATCATATGACAGGCACCAAATCCTTGTTCAAGGTGCTTGATGAGTCATAAAAGATAAAGGTGCAGCTTGGGAACAAAAGGGAGATGCAAGTTGAAGGAAAAGGCACGGTGAAATTTTTTACTAGCCATGGAGAAGGAAAAATTTTGGACAATGTTTAATTTGTTCCTGATTTAGGATACAATTTATTGAGTGTTGGACAACTAATGGCTGGTGGATATTCTGTCATATTTGATGATGATGCATGTATCATAAAAAACAAAAAGTCAAGCAAACAAGTCCATGTCCACATGACTCTAAACAAGATGTTTTCGTTGGATGTTTCAAACATGGAGAACTTTGTTCTTGCTACAAGTGCAAAGGATGACTCAAAGCTATGGTATTTGAGGTATGGACATCTCGATATTAAAGGCCTGAAATTGCTAAGTGATAAAAGTATGATTCTTGGACTACCAAAAATTGGCTCTCTGAATTTATGTGAGGGGTGCATTTATGGAAAGTAAACTAGGAAGTCATTTCCTATTGGAAAAGCATGGAGAGCTACTAAATGTTTAGAATTAATTCATGCTGATCTATGTGGTCCTATGCAAATCGAGTCATTGGGTGGGAGTCGTTACTTCTTGTTGTTCATTGATGATTATAGTCGCATGAGTTGGGTGTATTTTCTGGAAAACAAGTCAGAAACTTATGAAAAGTTCTAGAAATTCAAGGCTATGGTGGAGAACCAAAGCGACTGCCATATCAAAGTTCTTCGTATGGATCGACGAGGAGAGTTCGTGTCCAAAGAGTTCAATCTATTTTGTAAAAACAATGGCATCCGTAGGGAGTTAACAACTCCTTACACTCCTGAACAGAATGGTGTTGCTAAGCAGAAGAACCGAACTGTTGTGGAGATGGCGAGAAGCATGTTACAAGCAAGGGGACTCTCAAATCAGTTTTGGGCAGAAGTTGTGGTAACATCAGTCTATCTACTGAATCTCTCGCCAACAAGGGCTGTCATGAACAAAACTCCATATGAAGCTTGGTGTGGTAGGAAACCCAATATACAACAGGAGATTTCTTTTCCCATTGAAGATTCTCCAGATGAAAAACAAGAGTCGACACCACCAATATCTATAACACTTGAAGAGTCTTCTGAAAAACCAATTCCACTAAGGAGACCAACAAGGGTCAGAAAGCCGAATCCAAAATATACTAATGACACTTATGCATCCTGTCAATTTGCTCTAGCTATTTTAAATTCTTTGTATTATGAAGAAGCTGCTGATAAGGAAGAATGGCAAAAGGCGATGATGGAGGAGATGAAATCCATCAAAAAGAATGAAACTTGGGAGATGGTCGACTTGCCAGAAGACAAAAATGCAATTGGTTTGAAGTGGATGTTCAAGACAAAATTTAGTACAGATGGAAGCATCCAAAAGCACAAAGCTCGTCTTGTGGTGAAAGTTTATGCACAACAATATGGTGTTGATTTCGAAGAAACCTTCTCCCTGGTAGCTCGGTTCGAAACGGTGAGGCTTGTTCTAGCATTGGCTGCACAATTACAATGACCTGTTTATCAATTTGATGTCAAATCAGCATTCCTTAATGAAGACCTACAAGAGGAGGTTTATGTAGCACAACCATAAGGTTTCATAGAGAAGGGCAACGAAACAAAGGTGTACAAGTTGAAAAAGGCGTTGTATGGATTGAAGCAGGACCCTCGACCATCGATGGGTATCTTCAGAAGAAAGGGTACATGAGAAGTGAGAATGAGCCTACCTTGTATGTGAAAAAGGAAGGTAAAAATTATTTCATCATTGTTTGTCTTTATGTTGATGATGTAATTTATACTAGTTCTTCTAACTTTCTTATTAATTAGTTTAAGTCTCAAATGATGAATGAATTCGAGATGTTGGATATGGGTTTATTTCATTATTTCCTTGGTCTTGAATTCATCAAGCTGAAGATGGAATTTTTATCTCACAAAAAAAAATGCCAATGATCTTCTCAGTATTTTTGGCACGCTTAATTGCAAGCATGCAGCTACACCCATGAATATCAATGAGAAATTGTGGCTAGAAGATGGAGAAGAAATGACAGATGCAAAGAGGTTCAGAAGCTTGGTTGGAGGTTTAATTTGTTTGACTCTCACTAGGCCCGATATTGCATTTCCTATTGGTGTTATTTCTAGGTTTATGCAGCAACCTTCAAAGGTTCATTATGGAGCAGCAAAACGGGTCTTGCGGTACATTGCTAAAACTTTGGAGTATGACATTTGGTACTCAAAAACTTTAATTTTCAGATTGTGTGGGTTCACAGACAGTGATTGGGCAAGTTCTTTAGATGATAGAAGAAGTGTATCAGCAAATGTTTTCACTTCAGGTTCAGAGGTGATCACTTGGAGTTCTAAGAAGCAAGCTACAACAACATTGTCAACCTTAGAGGCTGAGATGTAGCAACAACTGCAGCAACTTGTCAAGCTATTTGGTTAAAGAGAGTGTTAGCCAATCTTCAACAATAGCAGAAATGTGCAAAAGAGATATTTTGTGACAACAAATCAACTATCTCCATGACAAAGAATCCAACATTTCATAGTAGAACAAAGAACATCGATATTCGTTATCATTTCATTCGTGATTTGGTAGCAAAAGAGGAGATATTTTTGGAGAATTGCAGCACCCAAGAGCAGCTAGCAGATGTGTTAACAAAGGCTTTATCAAAGGCTTTATCAAAGGAGAAGTTCAACTATTTTAGAAGTCTACTTGGTGTCTGCAACTTTGAATTAAGGGTGAGTGTTGAGAATTAATTCAAAGTAGTAGGTTGTTTAGTTGACCAAGCATCTCGATAGAATCTTTGTTAGTTCCAGATTTTCAGTTTAATTGAATAAGTTGTTAGCTATTTTTGTGTTAAGGTAGTTTCTTTGTAAGCCTATTAATATAGGCATTTATGCTTTGTTTTATTAATTTTAGTGTTCATCAATAATAGAAAAACTTTGATGCATATTGTAATTGTCTCTTTCATGTTTCCTTCTTCAACAAATAGCATCTTCCTAACATTATTCGAAGGTAATTCAAATATGACTAATTCTAGAGCATATGCAGGACACGTTTTTGCTATACAATCAGCTATCATATTAGTTTCTTTAAATACATGTTGAAATTTGACCATCGAGAATTGCCTACTTTCTACTTTAGTACTTCGAATGAATGAGTTCATCATAACATCCTCAGATTCTGCATTTAGCATATCAATTGCTATCTTGCTATCACTATGATTATATTTTTAATTAAACAGATAAATCAATAATAAAATTCGTCATTATTCATAATAACTAACTAATTTTATAAAAAAAAAATAGAAACAGTGCGATGCACATATTTATTATATGTATTGATTAATTTTTTAAGAGATTAATTTACACTTGTGTCCCACTTTTATTCACTATGTATTGCTATGTGATCAATTTTAATGACATAAGGTCACAAAACTTAATGACTGAATCCGCATTTCCACAATTATCCTCCCGTCCCTTACTTTTCTTTGTTGATTAATATTTAATACAAGCTTAATCGTAAATTAAAGGGTTGAGGGCAGCTAGAAATGCCCACAAGCATAATCCCTAGGAGAGGCAAGATGAAATTGTTGAGTGCACTCATAGGCATCAGCATACTAGTAGGAACGTTACTGATCCTGAAGATGGTAATGGTCGCCAAAGCTGGAAGATGAATAAATATGCACTACAAGAAAAGATAGAACAACTGAAAACGGAAGTGCAATACTACAAAAAGTCAGAGTCTATAGGGTTACCTAAAAATTATACCAACGAGCCCTTAGCCCTTGAGATATTGCGCCATTACGTATCCCCGACATTCAAGTTTCCCAAGATGCTTTATGACATGCAAAGGGGCCTTCAAGATCACTTGCCCCACTCTATTAATCACATGAACATTTTGGGTGCATTAGATGAGGTGAAATGCAGGGCATTTTCTATGACTCAGAATGATTCGCCATATGCATGCTTTATATTTGACACCCCCACAACATTCCATCTCTAACTTCGAACAGTTGGCAGACTTATTCATGAGCAGGTTTTTGGCGAACAAAACCCTCCAACAATCATTGACATACTTGATGTCTATCAAACAACATGGAGATGAATCTTTAAGGAATTTTGTGAGAAGATTTAATGTTGTGACCATTATTACTAAAGACGTACTAGAAGACTTCGCCATTCAAGCCTTGTACTAGTCATCCATTTTTGAAATACAATTTGGTTAGTAAACCATTTGCACACTTGTCTACTTTGTATGAGATCACGCATAGATTCATTGAGAGTGATGAGATTTAAAGAGCAGTGAGACTTCTTGTGCGCTTTTGGGGACTTCAGCAATACCAAAAGAGGTAGGCCCCTATTGGGAGATAGATCCAGAAAAGATTATTCCAACCAATAACACGTAGGGGGCAATAGATTTACAACCCTACTGATTCTCCTACGCACCATAGAGCAGTAAGGGATGACAGATGATAATGTTGATACTTCTGTATCTTGTTATATATATATATTAGTTTTCTTACCCCTACAATGCATGAGCTAGCGTATTGTGTGTATAAATTAATTATAACCATAAGAGCCATGGAGATCTATCAAATTTTGAATATAAAAGTAAGTTAGTTAATATGTGAATTTAAATAATTTAATGTGTAGAAAATGATAATATTAATTATAATTATAAAGTAATTAATGTGTCTTTAATTAGTAAAAATGTAAAGTAGTACTTATATATAAATGCATAGGTTTATTTTGTATTTAATTTAAAAGACACCTTTAATTAATGCATTTTTTTACATATAATATAATTTTGAAATTAAAAATAATAATTGATAAATAAAACAATGAAAATCATAAAAGCATTGCATCTTTCTAATTTTAAAATATTTATTAAATCATAAAAAAAAAAGATACAAATACTAAGGGCATTATTTTCTGTAACAATTTTTGCAATATGAAAAATTAGGAAATTTTTAACCGAGAAGAAAGTGATTTAATGCTCATAAAAAGATAAAATAATTATATAAGATACACTACACCAAAACAGGCTTTTAGCGGCGTTTTTAGCGGTGTTTGCATAAAAAACGCCGCTAATGATCGATCATTAGCGGCGCATTACGGAAAACGCCACTAAAAATAAGCATTAGCGGCGTTTTTGAGAAAGCGCCGCAAAAAACCTAAGCCCAACGACGCCGTTTTCTGAGCTTTTGGGGATTTAGCGGCGTTTTTAAGAACGCTAATGCTCGGGGTTTTAGCGGCATTTTTGGGAAAGCGCCGCAAAAAAACCTAAGCCCAACGACGCCGTTTTTAAGCTTTCGGGGATTTAGCGGCGTTTTTAAGGATGCGCCGCTAATGCCTAGGGCTTTAGCGGCGTTTTTGATAAAGCGCCACAAAAAAACCTAAGCCCAACGACGCTGTTTTCTGAACTTTCAGGGATTTAGCGGCGTTTTTGGTAAAGCGCCGCTAATGCCCAGGGCTTTAGCGGCGTTTTTGGAAAAGCGCCGCAAAAAAACCTAAGCCCAACGACGCCGTTTTCTGAGCTTTCGGGGATTTAGCGGCGTTTTTTGAAAAGCGCCGCTAAAAATATTTTATCTTAATTGGTTTATTCATATTAAATAAAATTCAATTTATTTCTAATTGAATATTTAAAATCTTCAGAAAAAAATTATGACACGTAGAAATAATTTGAAATAAAACACATGGAAAATTTAAAATATTATTATTTAAAATAATTGTAAAAGAGATAATAATAAAATTGTTTACGGTTTTTGGTTTAGGGTATATGATTTATTTAAGATTTAAGGCCGATTTAGGAGTTCATATTTTAAGATTTAGGGAGTATGGGTTTAGGGATTATGGATTAGGGGTTGGGATTTAAGGTTTAGGGGTTAGAGGGTTAGGGGTTTAGGGATTAAAAGTTAGGGATTCAGGGGTCGAGTTAGAGTTTTGGGTTTAGATTAATTATTTTTTAATTTATATTTTAAATATGTTCTTATATAATTGTAAAAGAGATAATAATAAATTTGTTTAGGGTTTTTAGTTTAGGGTATATGATTAATTTAAGATTTAAAGCCGATTTAGGAGTTCATATTTTAAGGTTTAGGGAGTATGGATTTAGGGGTTATGAATTAGGGATTATGGTTTAAGGGTTGGGATTTAAGGTTTAGGGGTTAGGGGTTAGATGTTAGGGGTTAAGAGTTAGGGATTTAAGGTTTAGGGATTCAGGGGTCGAGTTAAGGTTTTGAGTTTAGATTAATTATTTTTTAATTTATATGTTAAATATGTTCTTATATAATTGTAAAATAGATAATAATAATAAATCAAATATATTGAAATTATGAGTATAGTTTAAATTATTTAAGAGATATATAATAGATAGATTTTATATGTATTGAATGGTTAATTTAGAGGGTTTAAGGTTAAGGTTTACTTGAGATTTGTTAAATGATAAAATTTTATACAATTAATTAATGCTTTTATATTTAAAAAAATGTAATCTAAACCATTTGATATATTTAAATTAGTTTAAATAGAATTAATAAATAAGTTAAAAAAAGTAATAGATTGAAATGGATATTTATGTATAATTATTTATTTTGGAGAGGACCAAATTATAAGAAAAAAATACAAAAATAAAAATGATATGGATATATAGGTAATTATTTAATTTAGATAATTCTAACTTAATAATTAATTACAACCATTTTATCATTTGTTTTCTTATTAAAATATACAATATTTATTTTGAGAGTACTTTTTATTTTATTTTATAAAAAAATCAATTTATAAAAAATAAAATAAAAAATTTTTAGAATAGCAAAACAGCGTCGTTTTGTTCAAAATGAAAAAATGTTGCGGCGCTTTATAAGAAGCGCCGCTAAAGGTAAGCAATAGCGGCGTTTTCTATAAAAACGCCGCAAAAAATAAATCAACTTATAAAAAAATAAAAAATTTTTAGAATAGCAAAACGGCGTCGTTTTGTTCAAAATGAAAAAAATTTTGCGGCGCTTTATAAGGAGCGCCGCTAAAGATAAGCAACAGCGGCGTTTCCTATAAAAACGCCGCAAAAATAAATCAATTTATAAAAAATAAAAAATGTTTAGAATAGCAAAATGGCGTCGTTTTGTTCAAAATGAAAAAATTTTGCGGCGCTTTATAAGAAGCGCCGCGAAAGGTAAGCAATAGCGGCGTTTTCTATAAAAACGCCGCAAAAAATAAATCAACTTATAAAAAAAATAAAAAATTTTAGAATAGCAAAACGGCGTCGTTTTGTTCAAAATGAAAAAAATGTTGCGGCGCTTTATAAGGAGCGCCGCTAAATGTAAGCAATAGTGGCGTTTTCTATAAAAACGCCGCAAAAAATAAATCAATTTATAAAAAATTTCCCAAAATTTTTACGCGTTTTTATCCCAAAATTTCCCCCTGAAACGCCTAAATTTTCCCCCCTAAAATTGGTATCCTCAAAACACCTGAGTGTTTCTCTCTTCCACCACCGTCTTCATCATGAATTAATTACTATTTAATCGTAAAAGAGATAGTATTAATTTTAAAATATTGAATTAATTACTATTTAATTTGTTTATTTATATTAATTAAAATTCAATTTAATTTTAAATGAATATTTGTTAAAAATGGATTAATTTGAAATAATGACACGTAGAAATAAATTGAAATAAAAAACATAGAAAAATATTTGTTAAAAATAGAAAAATTAAAATACTATTATTAAGCCATAATTTTAAAATTTTTTGGGTACATGACTGATTGATTTTTAATTTATATACTAAATAATTTCAAATATAATTGTAAGAGATAAGATAGTATTAATTTTAAAATATTTAATTTAATTATCATTATAGTTTAGGGTTTAATAAATATGGTTTAGGGTATATATATGGTTAATTTAAGATTTAAGATCGTTTTAGGAGTTACAATTTTAAGTTTTATAGATTATGGAATTAGGGATTATGGATTAGGGATTCTGGTTTAAGGGTTAATGTGATTTAAGGTTTATGGGTTAAGGGTTAGGGGTTAAGGGTTAGGTTAGAGGTTAGATGTTAAGAGTTAGGGATTTAGGGTTTAGAAATTCGGTGTTAAGTTAGGGTTTAAGGTTTAGATTAATTAGTGTATTTTAATTATATATTAAATAAGGTTTAGGGGTTAGGGGTTAAGGGTTAGGGATTCAGGATCGGGTTATAGTTTAGGGTTTAGATTAATTATTATTTTTTAATTTATATATTAAATAAAGTTTAGGAGTTAGGGGTTAGGGATTCGGGGTCAGGTTTCAAGTTTAGAGTTTAGGGTTTAGATTAAGTAGTGCTTTTTAATTATATATTAAATAAAGTTTAGGGGTTAGGGATTTGGGGTCGGGTTAGGGTTTAAGATTTGGATTAATTAGTACTTTTTAATTTATATATTAAATAAGTTCTTTATATAATTGTAAAAGAGATAATAATAAATTGTAAAGATTATTAATTTAAAATTGATATGCAATATATAATAATTTGAATATAATAATTTAAAATTGTAAAAATTGTAAAATTGTAAAAAATTGTAAAAATTATAAAAAATAAAAATAAAATTAAAAAATTAAAAAGAAATAAAAACACTAAAATTTTTATTTTTACCTAATTTTTATAAATACTACTTAAAAAACTAAAATTGATAATTTTATCTAATTTTTATAAATATTACCTAAACAAAATTTTTATAAAATTTGCAATAGAAAATTTAATGTACTAGACAAAATATTCTTAATAATGAAGAAAAAACGGTGCAGTTTTTGGCTGTGAATTTAATGGGTTTTGCGGCGCTAAGGAAAAACGCCGCTAAAAATGGTCATTAGCGGCGCTAAGGAAAAAACGCCTCAAATTTCTGTTCTCAGTTTTCGCAAAACGGTGTCGTTTTTCCTGGGCCTTAGTGGCGTTAGAAAAAAATGCCGCAAAATATTCTTAATAATGAAGACGAAACGGTGCAATTTTTGGCTACGAATTTAATGGGTTTTGTGGTGCTATGGTAAAAACGCCGCTAAATGTGGTCATTAGCGGCGCTAACAAAAAAACGCCGCAATGTTCTGTTCTCAGTTTTCATAAAACGGTGTCGTTTTGCTTGGCATTAGTGGCGCTACTAAAAAACGCCGTAAAAAATTCTTAATAATGAAGACAAAACGGTGCAGTTTTTGGCTGTGAATTTAATGGGTTTTGCGGCGCTAAGGGAAAAACGCTGCTAAAGGTGATCATTAGCGGCTAATGAAAAAACGCCACAAAGTTCTGTTCTCAATTTATATATCTATATATAAGAGAGTACTGAAAAATTAGTAGCGGGAAAGTGAGTATCGAAAAGAAAGAATGGGAGGGAGAAATTAAAATGTTTTAAACTGTAATCATTTTCTGTTCTTTTTTTCTTCTCCATCTCTATCTCTCTCTCTTTTTTTTTACTATTGATTTACAAAATCTTCTTCCGTTGCTAATTTCTTTGTCTAGGGTTTTTGTTCGTTAGTCTTTTTATTCTTTTTAGACTCAAATTCTTTGAAATTATGAGGAGAAATGTGAAGAAAGAAAAACAAACAGATAAGGGTGATGCATCTGCTGAACCAGTTCGAACCAAGGTGGCGGGAGTGGCCCGAGATGAGTCGGCGGATGTTGAGTCGAATCAACCGAATCGAGAAGAGGATGCGGCAGATAGGAGGGTTCTTCGCTCCAAATACCTTGCCGTGATGACCAAAATAAACGGTTATTATTATTTTTCTTCTTCTTCTTTTCCTGAAAGGATATTAATCTCATTTCACTAGTTTTTTTTTGTTTTAATTTTCTTTCCAGATTTGAGCTAAATTATTGCTTTTTCTAACTTGAATTTTTATAACCTGCAAAAGAATTTGCACTATGTTAGTTCTTTTATAGATACTGTTTTGAGTTTTCTTTTTCGTCTTTAATGGATTGGGTGTTAAGGATTGTTGGATTCTTGCTGAATTGTTTTGCTTTGTGCTGAAGAACCTCAATAAAATCATTGTGCTTTGTTAATCTTGACTTTTTTTAATCTTAAATTTTTATTTTTATTTATGAAATAAAACTGGTATTTGTTCTTTGTGTAACTTGGTGAATTATATTATAGAACTCTTAACTATTTTTAAGTCTAACAACTGAATAATGAAACAGAACTGTATTTAATTTGTTGTGGCTTACAGAGAGTTTGGTTTGATTTGTTTTCTTCATTTAACTACAATAAATTGATTCAGTATAAACTTCCGTTAAAATCTTGCTGAATTTAACTGATTACACTAATTTTTAAGTGAACACATGATCAGGAAGAAGGTGTATAAGTTGGCACTGAGTTATTTGGTAATAGCCATATCTCATGGAGTTGGTGTGTTGTTGAGTTATTCACACACTATCTTTTGGGAATATTCAAACTTCCCTTTCTTGTTTGGCTTCTATTAATTGCGGGTTAGAGATGTTGTGGAAGTAAATAAAATGTGTATCCTGATGTGCAGTGTTTAGTGTTGTGTGGTTGAATGTATACTGTTTGGTACCATAAGCTTAGCACTCATAATTTGCATTGTGTCTGTCTACTCTTTTAACAACCATTGTTGACAAAGAGTTCTTGTTGTGCACAGACAATATGTTTGCTTTTCTGGTTAATTTGATTTATAATCCATTGCTGTTCAAGCTTTATTCTTTAAGTTCTTTTGCCTCTTTTCAGAATCTCCCCTGTTAAAGCAGGAAGCATTGAAGTTTGGTTTATCTTTTTACATGCATAAAGTGGTTTATATTTATACACGCATGAAATCATAAAGTTGGTGAGGATGAGTGCATCCTTTTGTTTAATACAAAGATACTTAACAAATTTTATGCTTACCTTGATTGAAGCTTCTTATACGGATATGAACAAGTCTTTAGCTGATGGGATGTTGGATGTACCTTGCTTAGAAGAAAAAAAAGAAAAAAAAAAAGGAGAAATCATAGGGAAAAGAATCAAAACATAAAATATGATGAGAATAGATAGGCATAGGCCCTTCCATATAAACCTTTATTGGGCTATTGCTGATAATTATAATTCGACAACTCAACGATGATGTTCCTTACATATTGTAATTCTTTTGTGAATACTCACTATCTGTCAGCTCTAGTGCATTTGCCTTAATTCCTTTTATTGTTGATATGTTGCTAATGCATCTTTTGTAACAAAGTGCAATATACATTCCTCTGGACTGACCATTCATAAGTTGTTAAACTTAACTGCATGGTAAGGCCTTGGTATTTGTTTGATTTTCAGGATGTCCATGAGACTGCTGCCGGAGCTCTCTGGAATTTGGCTTTTTATCGTGATAATGCTCTTCGTATAATACAGGATGATGGAGTTCAACCCCTTGTTCATCTATGCTCTTCATCGAACTCAAAAATGGCACGTTTTATGGCTGCATTGGCCTTGGTTTACATGTTTGATGGGAGGTATGTCAAACCATTTTCTGAAAGTTATCATGAATAGGCAAAGGCTAATATGAAGGCACATTTTTCATGGGAAAAATGTTATGAGACTGCTTTGAAGAGAACTAAATATGAAGATAAAAGAATCTTAATTAATATTTGGTAAATAAATGGCATTGATTTTAAAATTTACTTTTGAGGTGTAAATTTTGGCTTATCAATTTACAGAATAGACTCAGTGGTGCCAGTGGGGCCTTCGCCTTCATCACAGGGCAGTTCAAAGAGTCTGAACATAGATGGGGTTGGAAGGATGGCCTTGAAACATGTCGAAGAGTTTGTCAGCTCATTTTATGAACCACAAACCTTTAATGCTGCTGCTGCAACATTAGTCCCCACAGCTTTGGCACAGATAGTAGAAGCCATAAGAATACCTGAAGCAGGGCATCTAAGATGCAGGTTTGGTTTTTCGACATTAGTATTTTATACTGTAAAGATGAAACTGATGATTTCGTATCTATTTTTGGTAGTAAGATTTAAGAAGTAACAGCTAGTGTTTGTACTAATTGCATATACTATTAATCCATTTAATATTTTAATCAAGTCTCTAACACTATCCAAAATCCGCATTGCTTGTAGAACATATGATCAGTCAATATTCTTAATAATAAAGCAGTCTTAGCGATTGTTGAATTGCCTAAAGTAGTATGGATACAATTGTGAGTCTATCTGCAATGCTTATTGCCATTTTAGAAAAAAATGACCAATCTATTATTCATTTCTAGAAGGTGGATTATAAGAAATTTTTAAAAGTTAGGTCAGTTTCTGTTTTTAATTTGGTCGTTTAAATTTGAAATTTTACAATTTAATCATCTAATTTTACAATATCATTAACTAATTTAAATAGTTAATACCGTTAAATGAGAATAATATTTCGATTTTAATCGTATTTTTGACTTTCGCAATTAAATGAGAATAATATTTCGATTTTATTTTCATTAGAAATTATAATTCGACAACTCAACGAAACAATTATATTAGTCTCATATTTCAACGAAAAATTTAATATAAAAAAATCCCAAAAATAGTGGCGTTTTTTTATAAACGCGCCGCTAAATCTTTAGCGACGCTTAAAAAAAACGCTGCTAAAGATAATGTTCTTTACCGGCGCTTGAAAAAAAACGCCACTAAAGACCATGTTTTTTAGCGGCGCTTAAGACAAAACGCCGCTAAAGAACATGTTCTTCAGAGGCGCTTAGAAATAAACGCCACTAAAGACCATGTTCTTTAGCGGCGCGTAAGAAAAAACGCCGCTAAAGAACATGATCTTTAGAGGCGTTTTTATCTAAGCGCCTCTAAAGAACATGGTCTTTAGCGGCGTTTTTTTTCTAAGCGCCGCTAAAGAACATGGTCTTTAGCGGCGTTTTTGTTTGTAAACGCTGCAAACGTTTGTGACGTTTTCGTTAGTGGCCCTTTTTGCGTCGCTTACACAAGCGCCGCAAATACCTTTAGTGGCGTTAAAAAGCGCCGCTAAAGGCCTAAAAAAACGCCGCTAAAGACCTGTTTTGGTGTAGTGATAGTATAAATAGAAAAGTGAATCTATTATTAAGACTTAAAATTTGTAACATACATGTATTTTATTTAATAATTTTAAATTTGGTTTTAGTTTATATAACTTTTAAAAATGATTATCTATTTCATATAATATATAATTTTAAACCATAAGCCCTCTCCAAAATGAGGAAATACGAGATATGAGCATAATCTCTAATCATTTCAGATTTATTATGTTTATATTTCTCTAAATAATTAGAATAATTTTTTAAAATTTATTATTCCGCCTAAAATCTTGTTTATTAATGGCGGGTATATATAACAAGTTATATGATAAGCGGCGTTGTCTCATTCTTTATATTTATTTTTTAAGTTTTTAATAAAAATCAAATTATAGATTATGGTTAAAATTTTAAATAAAAATAGTTCAAAATCATTTATTCTTTAAAATACTTTCTAAAATCTAAAACTATCCTTATAGATATATCATTGAATACAGAAGGAAAGAGAATATAGAACATATAAGGAAAATTTTTAAAAATAAATATTGTTTAATATATTAATTAAAAATATCATAATGAAATATTAGATTTTATAACAATGTTTAAAAATTTTACTAAAACACTTTTAAATTTTTTACAAAAAAAAAAAAAACAAATACTACTGAAAACTTTTAAAGCAAAATTATATATATTGTATAAGAAGGATAAAACCATAACTAGACTAGGCGAGGTCAAGCCATTCCAGAGCAGTCATAATGTAGCCTTTGAAGAATTTCATTCGGGAATTGCATATAAATATACTTGCCCAAAGGCCTTGAAAATGTCATTTCTGCCAGTCCATCAGCGACTCGGTTACCCTTTCTGAATACATGTGAAACCCGAATTATCCAAGAACGTTGAAATATATCTTTCATTGCTCATATCACGGTAGAGTGGTCGTACTCAATTGATGCCACTTGAATCAATTAGATAGCTGTCGTATGATCCATCTCAAGCACAACCCATTTAAGGCCTAGGTTCCAAGCTATTTGGAGTCCCTCCAAAGCTCGGCATCGAGTGTAGAGCAGCAACCAATATATTTAGAGAAACCAAAAATCCAAGTACCATGTTTGTCTAGGATTACTCCACCGGCTGAAGCATTCCCTGACACTTTACACATAGCACCATCAATGTTCACCTTACGCCACCCATCTTTGGGTGGAATCCACCTAATCAATCTGAAAACTTTAGTTTGTCTCTGCCTGAACGAGCTCACCATTTCCTGGTTAAGGTGAAGGTATTCATCCCTCATTCTATAGCTCTTCTTCAATACACTAGCCCCCTCAATGAAATCCGTATTAAAAATAAAATTGTTTCTTCTAATCCATAATTGCCAAAAAATAGCACCAAAAAGGGTCAGCTAATCATTAGAATTGCAAGCAAAATAATTGAGATTAGATAATTTAATCGCGAACCAATCCTCCAATCTGATGTTAAAAATTCTTGTCTTTTGTTTGGTATGATCACCACCAACCATGTTGCCACAACTGAGAAATAGAGTCTTAGTATGTGATTAATAGTTTCTGTTGAATTTCCACACATTATAACACTCCTTAGCCCATCAAGAAAACATGGTGTATAACATTTAGCCAGACAGACCGCCCAACGGATCAGTGGATTCAAACCTTTCAACTTAACTTAAATTTTTAGAAAAATAGTTAAGAAGATTTCCTTTTTAGTTAAAGACTTATTTTTCTTTCATTTTGTAATGCATTTTTAACAAAAAGTATTAGTAATTATATTAAAAAAAAACTATTATCCATCTACTGCCCAACTGTGGTGTACACATATAAATGATAATCTCAAAAGCATCAAATCACTAAAGTTTGGCACATACTTTCATAGTAAGGGGCAATCCTCTTTTTAAAATAGAAATAGTGCACAAGACATAGATTATTACATAATTTGATTACAAAACAGATCTATACGCCACCTGCCAAAATATTCATGCATGATACAAAAATAAGCAAGTGGCTTACCCACAACCGCAGCTCTGGCGTAGTCCCCTTCAACTGATTCCTCTTCTACTATCAATACGCCTAAGGAAGGAAAAGTAACGGAGTAAGTTCAAATGAACTTAGTGAGTTCTAGAGTAGACATAAATAATTTATAGGAATATCGTTATTCAACAAGAATCAATACTCGCAAGAAAAAGAAACTTTTTCGTGAGACTCTGTCGTATAGACACAATACGCCAAAATGTCTTCCACAATTCTCTAGCAGAAACATTTTTCCAACTTAGATATAACACTTACAGTACCCATGCAGATATATCCCACGAACTTACAGATAATACACTGTACACGGGCGGTCACTATCCGTTAACTTATACATATCTCTCACAATCATGCATGTTTACAAATGACCCATCATTGTACCAGCCTCGGACCCATAATTTAGAACTCAAAATCACAAATAAGTCATATTCATATTCCACCATAACTCCTCACATCATCCTTGTTAAATTAAACACATATTCTCCCGCAAGGCCGGGCCATGATCTGCCAATCTGATTTGCAATATAGCAGCCTTACCGGAGGCATCAAAAACAAATCTTCTTTCCACATTTTCTTCAGCAAGGAGGGTGTTTTTAAATCGATAATGGTCATACTCACGCATATGACACTGGTTTATTACACACACGTCCAGACACAACATATCGACTCATTATAGCAGAGACATTTACCATACACAATCTACATAACATGGGGGTTTCATATATCAAAGAAAGTAAGAAAGAACTCACCAGTAGCTCCAGAATGAAATCATTATACGGGTTATTTGCCTCGATCGCTCAGACCTTCACTAGCTTCTTGAGCTAAAGAAGAAACAATTATAACAATCAAATTATTTATCTACTAAAATTTAACATGCATGCATGAATCGGTTGCATGCAACCCAAAATGAAGAAGTCTCATTTCTTACGAACCAGTTCTAAAAATCTATGCATGCACTACTGCAAAACGTAAATCCCCTCGATAACAACCTAAAAGTTTTCCAGAAATTGCCAGTAAGCTGGTACTTAACAATAGCTTTTTAACTAGCTACTGGAAACTTTCCTCGTCTTTCCTAACAAAGATACCTTAAAATTTCTCAGGGACTTAAAAAATAATGCAACGAAAAACAAAGGTGAAACATGCCAACTATCGGCATCTTTATATAGCACAGACGTAAAAATAGAGCTTAGTGAAAAGGTTAAAAAAATCCCACTATTGCCCTTGAATCCCAGGAATAAACTTGCCTATCAAATTGAAATCTAGCCATTTACAGTACCTTAGTTCAATTTCAACTAGGTCTCAACTAAACTCTAACGATACTCATTGAGTCATCGTTTTCATAGTAAAACAAAGAAAATAAGTCTATCAATCCACAAGCTAATAAGTTTGCCCAAAGTATCTGGGGTTGGTGGATTGTCTTCATAGAAGAGTCTGCCAAACCCTAGAGTTCGCCAAACCCTAGAGTGTGCCAAATGGTGAATTCTAGTGAGGTGTTTCACATTTGGATGTATTATCGAACCCACGCAATACGCCACCAATCATTTAACAGATAATTCATCAATCTATCTCTTTTTCTACCTTAAGCTTAATCAGCTATGCGCCAAACAACATATTGATACGGTCTATGCCGGGCGGGCTGTTACACACACATTACAACTTATATCTAAAGTAAGGTGTAGTCTTACTCTTACATCATTAGTAAGTACCTTGTTTAAATATGTATTTTAATATCTGAAGTAAGCCTCTCTAATCCGCTTTGATGACAATCATATTTCCGCCACCCAATTAGCAATGGTAATTCATTATTTTTAAATTTTCGTTTTTTTAATTATGTTAAATTTTTTTGATATATTTAAATAATTTTTTAATGTTATAAATAGGTGTACGATCGTGTGCTGGAGGCGTTCATACATAATAGGAGGGAGCCTTCGATCCCTAAAATTTGTAGTTACCTACAAGAGGCTAGATTTTTGTATGCGTCTCGCATGCAAAGGGGCTGTAAACTCGATCCCATATTAATCAGCGTTTTGGTGGAAAGATAGAGGCCCGGAACACTCATTTTCCACCTTCCATGTAGCGAGTGTACTATCACACTCGTAGACATAGTGTTACAAGTTGGCCTATTGGTGGATGGGTTGGTTATCACGGGATCAGCGATGGTTTGGGGGAAAGTGGACCTCTGCACAATAATGTTAGGGAATGTCACGAACAGGTTTAAAGGTGGTCGGATATCGATCAACTGGTCAGAGAAAATTTTTGATAAGCTTTCCAATGATGCAACATAAGAGGTCATACAACAGTACGCCCGAGCATTCATCATGAGGTTAATCAAAGGCATTTTAATGCCCGATAAATCTAGAAATTTGGTACACGTAAGGTGGCTTCTAAATCTAACAAACTTCAGTGAATGCGCAAAACTATGTTGGGGATCCGTCGTGTTGTCGACATTATACCGGGAGCTTTTTTGGGCAACGCAACCAAATAATATATCGATTGGTGGTTGCTTATTGCTTCCATAGTCGTCGACCTGGTGGCCAATACTGTTTCTACGTCCTAGAGTCACAAACCCATACACGTTCCCGTTGGTGACGAGATAAACATCATTTGTAACACCCCTAGCCCGAATCTATCGCTGGAATAGAGTTACAGAGCATTATCAGAGTTTACAAATCAAACAGATAGAAAATCTAAACATTTCATATCATATAGAATTCATGTAAAAAACCAATCAAAATCATACATATTGTCCCTTATACGAGCCCTCGAGGCCTAAATTATGCATTTGAAACAAATCGGGACTAAATCGGAACCTCAAAAGGTTTTTTTAGAAATATTTAAAAATTTCAACACTGCAGAAGTCACATGATCAAGAGACATGCCCATGTCTAAGGTCGTGTAACTCACTGACTTGCATTTTTTTAAAAGATACAGGGGACACACGACCGTGTCACATGGCAGTGTGTTATACACAGCTGAGATGCACACCCGTGTCTCTGTCCATGTAGACTAAAATAGGCTATTTTATAAGCCATTTTTCTCACCCAACATGGCATGTACTTTCAATTAACATTGTGTATATAAATAAGTCATATTATGGCATCCAAAACAAGAAAAATCAATCCCTAAACGTGTAGTATATTCACATACAACCAATATACCCTTAGGCATCTTAAATGACAATTAAAAATATGTTTAACCATATAATCCATGTAACCAAGTAATCCACCAACTTTTTTTGTCTAATCGCATTAATACACAACATGTAAATCATTTACTAAAATTTACCATTTGGTACCAATTATACTACTTATTCAATAGCATCAAATACATATACACTTACTATAGCATAGTACCAAATCACACCAAGTTAGAAAACGTACCTCATATGCATTTTCAACTACTATTTTACCTTTCATCATTCAACCACAAATCATTCCATACATCAACATTTTAAAGCAAATTATGCACATATCGAAATACCAAAACATAAGCCAAATGAATGGCTAAACTCAACAAACACATATAGGCCAACATTTAGCCAAAAATAACCTATACATGCCATTATAACCAAAATAAAAACATTCAAAAGTACCGATAGAATCGATGCATAGTATGATATATCTCCGATAAGCTTCCACCCCGATCGAGCTTCTGATAATTTGAAAAAATAAAGGAAAACAATTACGTAAGCAATGATTGCTTAGTAAGCTTGTATAAACTTTAATCGTATCAATTCATTTCATTATGAAATTTATACTTATCAAGAATAAACATTTATTGATACCACATGATTCAAGAAACCATATTCAACAACTCACAAAATGAGTAAATCCACAACATCATTTATACATATTATTTCTAGTATAATAGAGTTTAAACAACTTTATACTCTTCCAAATTTCTTTATTCTCATTTGCACTTCTTTACTTTCCACACCCGTTCCATAGGCGTAACACACAAGTCATAAGCATATCATACCTCCATAGCCACAAGCTAGTGTATTTAAACATAGCCATTTTTCAAATTAATCATATAAGAAGCCATTTCATAAGAAATTGCATAATTTAAAACTTACCACTCTTTCATGAGCACAAGCATATTTTCATTTGAGCATTTACCATTTCAATACATCTTATAATTAAACATATTTTCATCCAACCAATAGCTTGACACTTGCTTAAGCATCAAACAACAACACTTGTTAACTTTCTTGAACATATTTCATATAAATTCAACATCGATAACCTTATTATCTTAACATATCACACTTGAGTTTATTACTCGTCACAACTTACATGATTTCCATGTATCAACATATCAAGATATTCATATGTGTTCATGTTATGATACATATCATTCTCTTACCGTTTCTTCATATACATATATCATCCATTTCAATATATCATTATATATCAGTATATCATGTACCATCATTTTCATGTATTTCGTGTATACCCTGTATTAGTTTGTATCAAACTCATATCATTTCGTAACTAAGCATTACTCGTTGAACCATTTAGAATATTGTTGGATAACTTTCAAATTCATTAAATAAATCACTTTACCAAGACTTTCCCAAATCGAAAAATGACTTACAGATAAGAGTACATCATTAACAGAAGATCATAAGAGCTGATCCTCCCGAACACGCCAACAGAACCTCGAAAGCTGAACAGAAGCTCATAAGAGCTCAACAGAAACTCATAAGAGTTTAACAGAAGCTCGTAAGAGCTGAACAGAAGCTCGAAAGAGCTAAACAAAACTAAAACATGAGAGTTTGCAACAAATGCTAAACCCTGGTTTACTTGGGTAATTTGCCGATATCTTCCTTTAATAGTGTCATCCGCCAAATAACGAATGTACTCAATTCAACCTGAATTTTCAATTCAATATTATAATTCCAACAATGATTCATTTTCAACAATAGAATAAATACATAATACCATTTATCATATTTATATAAATATTAAATTTTAACCGTACAAACTTACCTGGCTAAATTGCAGAATTACCAAGATTCAGGGGTATTTTGGTAATTTTCTATTTTTCCTCAATTTTCCACTCGATCTTGATCTAAATTAATAATTTCATTCAATATTTTAATTTAGACAATAAAACAATTCATTTCATACAATTTGGTCATTTTTGACATTTTTACAAAATTACCGCTAAAGTTTTACTTTTATTCAATTTGGTCCCTGAACCCAAAACATGCAAATTAACCATTTTTAATAAAAATCCAAGCTATCCAAATTTTTATGGCATTTAATACAGCCCATTTTTGCAATAATTTCACAACAACCTTTGTATTTTTACTATTTCAACAATTTAATCCCTAATCGAAAAATTCATTAAAAATCACTTAATAAAATACTTTTAAATAACAATTAATATCTCAAATTCATCATTTAATATAAAAAAAAATCACAAGGATCAATGGGAACTTTCAAAATTTTTAATAAAATAAAAAGCTAAGGTAATATTTAGTTGGACCTAATTATAACAATCTCAAAAACATAAAAATTACAAAAAATGAGTAAGAATTGAACTCACATAAAGCAAATATGTAAAAGCAGCTCAAGGAGCTCTCCCAATGTCTGTTTGAACCGAAAATGGGAGAAGAAATGCTTAGAAACCTTAAAATCTAATTTGTTTATTTTTAATTTCAACTTATTTACCATTTTGCCATTAAATGGCCTTTTATTATTATTTTTTTCTTGTTATGCCGCCTCATCCTATTCATTTAGGTATATTTATTATTTAAGTCATTCTTTATTTATTAATCAAGCCTTTTAATCACTTAATTGTTATAATTAGTAAGTTTTGCATATTTTTCAATTTAGTCTTTTTTAATTAATTAACTATCAAAACATTAAAATTTTTCAACGAAACTTTAATACTACCTTAATGACACTCCGTAAATATTTATAAAAATATTTACGGCTCGTTTTATAGGAACGAGATCTCGATATCTCATTTTCTAAAACCACTTGACCTAGGGTTTTACCACTCGAATCTAATAAATCATTATAAAACATAAATTACCAATTCAAAAATCTTTTTAAAACCCTATTTGACTCGTAAATATTAAATAATAAAATTTACGAGCTTAATCACCGAATTTGGTGGCTTCAAATCACTTTTTCCGACACCATTGAAAATCAGTATATTACATCATTTATCAATAAATACGTAGTTTGTGCAGTAAATGTTTTTATTTATTATATGTGTAACATCCCTACTTTAAAAGAGAGAGAGAGAAGAAGAATATTTATGGTAGAAGCCATTGAATAAGTGATCTATAAATAAATAGTAGTATAAGAAATTATGATCGTTTTTATAGGAAACTATCAAACATGAAAACATAGAGAATTATTAGTAGGAGCATGTGGTTAAGTTAAAAATTTGCTATTGAGTTTAGGGATTAAATTGAATAAGTTGGGAAAAGTATAGGAACTAAAGTGCAAGTATTCCATTTTTATTTTGATGGAAATTACTTAATAGCAATTTTACCATTACTTAAAAAATCAATGGTTTCATGATGGTTTTTAAATGATTTTTTATGGGTAAATTTCTAAAATAGTCACTTTTGTTTACTTCAGGTTACATTTTAGTCACTTATGTTTGAAATGTTACGTTTTAGTCACTTACATTATTGAGTTGTAGCATTTTAGTCACTGTGCTATTAATTACCATTAACGATGTAACGGTAAGCTGATGTGGCACATTAAATCATCATTTCAAACAAAAATTTTAGGTTAATTAATACAATCGGTCCCCATATTTTTTCGTTTTAAGCAATTTAATTTTTTTTCTTTTATATTCTTTTAACTTTCCTTTTTTTTTTTTTTTTTTCATTCTCTTTTGCTTTTCCCTCTGTTTTTCTCGCTTCTCCATTTCTTTTAACGTAGTTTTTCTATGTTTTTAATTTGTTAAAACTAGTTCTTATACTTTTATTTTTTAAAAAATTTTAATTTTTTCGAGTAAGGTGAGCTTGTGGATTAGTTTTAACAAATGGAAAACATAAAAAAAAGTAGAGTTAAAAGAACATAAAAGAAAAAAAATTAAATTGTTTAAAATGAAAAAAATATAAGAACCAATTGTAGAATTTAACCTAAAATTTTTATTTGATATGATGATTTAACGTACCACGTCAGCGTACCATTACACCATTAACAGCAATTAATGGCTCAATGACTAAAATGTTACAACACGATAACGTAAGTGACTAAACCGTAATATTTCAAACATAAATTATTAAAATGTAACCTGAGGTAAACAAAAGTGACTATTTTGATAATTTACCTTTTTTTATCAAATAATATTATTTTAATAATTAATATTATAATATATAATAAAGAGAAAAAGAGAGAAGATGAAATCTTTTCTCATCTTTCTTTCTTTTTTTGACGAAAACAAAAGGGGAAAGAAAAAAAATTCTTTCATTATTTTCCTTCAAATTAATATTATAATATATAATAAAGAGAAAAAAGAGAGAATCATCTTTCTTTCTTTTTTTGACGAAAATAAAAGGGGAAGAAAAAAAAATGCTTTCAGGTATGATTTTTCTTCAAAGTTTTCATAAATTTTGAATCTTTGAAGCTTATTTTACATATATATATCAATAGTTTTTTATTTTATCAAATATTTTGAAAGTTGTCATTAAAGGACATTGATGGAAGCTTAGAAAACTTAAGTGAAGTAGGTATTTTTTTGGATAGGAAATTATTAGAAGATGGGTTCTAGCTTGTTAGAAGTGTGAAAAAGAAATAAAAATGGATGAAAAGTTTACTTGGTACATTTGGTCATGATGAAGGGAAAGTAGAGAACATTGGTCACTTTGTGTAATATTGGTGCTAAATGATAGCTTGTGAAGCAGTGAATACTCTAGTGAAGATAGAATTGAAAACGGATAATCGAGTCGAATGATATGCAAATTTCGGACTAGGAAACTTAAGTTGCCTACATGATTAACCATGCATATTTAAATTTGTTTTTATTAGTTTTTGTATTAGAATGCATAAATGACATTGTTTCGTATTGAATTGCTCCTATTGTAGCTAAAAACGAAGCAAACATCTTGAAGGAGGAATGCGAAGAGGAGTAAAGTAATTGAAACTTCGGTTTGTACTAATATCTTATTTCATTTCATTTTATTTTATTTTTATGAATAACTTTAGAATATTTAGTTTACTAAGACTTGTTATATTTATTTTATTTTATTTTTATGAGTTTTGGATGAGTTTGAATGATTTAGTTAATATTTATAAAATTATGTTTTGAGATTAAGATTATGTTTTTCAAAAGATTAAATTAGAAAATTCATGGTTATAATTTGAATTTGAGTATTATGATTTTTGATGATTGAACAAAAAAATGCTTAATATGTTTTGAATTGGAACCCTAGTTTTACATTAGGGGATATATGATTTGAACATGAAATGAAATTGAAATGAAAATGATATGAAAATGGAATTGAATTGAAAAGGATAATGAAACTTGGTTTTTACCCCGTTACACTATGTTAGACTAAATAAGATATAATTGGCATGTCATAGAGTCTTTATATCAGAGGATTTAGAACTCCCCAATTCCCAGAGGGTCGTGGGCAGTCCCAATTCCTAGACGGTCGTGGACTACTCTGATAGCCATCGTTGCCGAACAACTCGGGGTGGCAGATTCGTGTATCTGGTTATGAGTCTAAACTTTAATATGGGGTCTAAATTGAAAGAAAAGCAAAAATAAAACTTAAATTTATTTGAATTTGCATATTGTGCAAATTAAATTAATTACGCGATTTTGAATTTGATTAAAAATTTTATTTTCTTTATTCGATTTGTCAATATCAATAATTTAAAGTTCGTTAATATTAGAATTTTCTTTTATTTGGATGTTATTAATGATATTTATAATCATGTTTTAATTTATTTCTATCAATTAATTTATGTTCAATACTTATGTAATAATTTATATGATATTAGCACCACTGAGCATGAATATTGCTCAACATACGGTTTGTCTATTTCTCCACGCACAAGTAGTTAGATTCGCTAGATCGTTCCAGCAACATCCAAAGAACCGAAGTTCAGCTCAAATAGTATTGATGAAAAGTTTACTTTTAGTTTATGTAAATGGCATGTACTAGGCTTGTATATATATAATATTATGTCGTAAATTGAATTTAAATATTTTCGTTATATTTTTTTTGCTAGTACTTTATAACTAATGTTTTGATGAAATAGTAAATTTTAGAAATCTAATTTATTGATATGTTTTGAGAAATCGTAATGCTGAGAATTGGTTTGGGAGATTATTTGAATGTGGATATTTTGTGAAATCTAAATTTTGTAAGGGGTTTTTATGTAAAATAGGCAGAAATGTTGCCGAAATTTTTATAAAATAATTTTACCACTACATTTAATTTTAAAAAATGGAAAAGTAAGTTGCTTCGGCAACGAAATGTGGCATTTTATATTTGGATCCAACAACTGAGTCGGGTATAAGCTGTCACAATATGTTTCACCTAATATATCGCTTGCACAAATAGAACCATGAGCCGAGTTATGTAGGACTGCCTGACGAGTTGGAAGACGTTACGCTATTGTTAGATAAACGCTCGAAAATCGAGTTTAATTTCCTATCCTTTTCGAACCTATATTACTTACGCAATGATTCGTTAAAAAAATCAATAGGTAACGATATTTACAATTTATGCTTTTCATTTTAAATGGATGTCGTATGCCAACCCCAAGATCATATCTTGCATCCCGTAGAAAATGTTGGACAACCGAGAGATGTGGGACACGAAGGTGCCGTTGATAGTGTACGCGATGTTGGAAATGTACGAATTAGACCAGGTCTACGGTAGTTCAAGTATAGGCAACAAATTCCACCGCCCCGTGAGACATGAAGGAACTACACAAGGTGGACATGCGAGGGAAGAACAACGAAAATTGGGTGGAGAAGCACAAGGAGCACATCCAAGCTAGGAATCGTAGGATGGAATTCATACTCGCTCGCAAACTATTTTTCTCAGTAGACACGGTGACAATTGATGATTACTTAACATGGTTTAAAGCCGTCGACAAGCCGTATCTGCTACCACCAGAGGCGAGGAGTAGGCAAATTTAACCAAAGAGGCAACGTTGGCTGTCACAACAGTGTAGGAGGAGATGTAGTCGCACGATAGGTTTGTCATTGGCTTCGGCAGAAGATGCGCTGCCTGTGGCTATGCAATATCTGGGTCAATTTCCTCAACTTATTCCTGTTCAATTCATTAACCCCATGTATTTTTCACAACCACTGTACTAGGACCACCGTTGCATGTAGTTAGTTCTTCTGTCCTCGCAGGTTCATATTTCAGGGCATCGATGTCCCCCGCATATTATAATCCCATGTCGATATCGATGTCGAACCCCATATCAGGGCAGATGTCGATGTATGCACCCTACCGATGACGATACTGATGCAGATGCCCATGCATCAGTCGATGTCGATGTCGATACCTGGGTTAATGTTGATGTACCCGGGATTTAGGGCACTTTACGGTTACACGCATATAGTGACCCAAACATCGCGCGCATCACTATTTTACCAGGGTGGCAACTCATCGCAACCATTGCATGCAGAGTGGCAAATACATGATGATAGGTGAGGACGACGTAGTAATTGACCACGGAGGAAGATGATGGCGCTGCCAATCCCGAAGAAATAATTACTCAAGAGGGCCATGCTAAGTACATATTCAGGTGATGATGATGACGACGAGGAAGTCTACAGGCCCGCACTTTCAGATACACCTCTGGTATCACCTCCGGAGGCACATCCAGTTGCATCTCCGGAGGCACCTCCAGCTGCACCTCCTATTGATCCTCTGGTTGTATGCCTGATTCCACGCAGAAATCCTCCATGTGACTGTTGTCCACCGTCTTGCGGCACACGTTCTCCCCGATGATGAGTGCGATGTATTTTGGTTATAAATATTGTGATGTAAATAAAACTATCATAAATAAAAAATAATGAATTATTACAAAACAATCCTCTTAGGTGTTGTACATTATTAATTATTACAATTAGTATAAAGTCTCTATTTGAACAATACATTTGTTTTTTCATGAAAATGAAATTTGGTAGAAAGTAATGTTATCGATGCTGGGGCCCCAACATCCGTGTACAGAGAACATGTTTTTTTATTGGGCATGCCTCTCCCGAATATCCATACTATTTCTTATCTAGGAGGAATTTGGACAACCTTTTAGGACACAATGCAGGTCCTTGTTTGGCACCAACTCAAATGGCGCGTTGGACATCGGTGGCCATATACTCTCATTTGAGACGGGTGAGAATTCAGGACTCTACATATTATGAATGCGTTGTAGTCGATACACGTCGTTGATGCAAGGTGCGTACTTAACCTGTATGTTCCCACATGCGGCAATTGTATTTATGCATGTAAACCGAAGTGCTTGGAATCTCTCATAATCGTAGATCTCTTCCGTTAGGTTAACACTATAGGATGCACCTGACATTTCTTGGTCAGGCCTAGCGTACTTCCTGACTCAAAAATTGAGGTTCTGACGCGAGTGAAACACTACATACATAATGTTTTCTCTTGCTATATTTCATCGAATCTCTTGCATAACATCACTGCAGAATGTACCGCCACCCGCTACCTATCCAGCATACGTTGACTCCCTCTTAGAAAATAAGGTGACCAATCGAAATTATGTCTTTTTGACAACCGTTGTTACTGAATTTATGCACTTGGCCAAGTTTGACATCATGTGCCCGTATTGTGGCCCCCTGTCATACGACTAACGCCCGCTGTTCGAACGATATATTCAAAACATACGTCGCACCGTAGGTATTAATGGTGCTCAAGTTGTTCAACTTTTGATAGAAAACATCTTGGATGAGCTTGTAACCTGTCGATAAATAGCTACTAGTTAGTACAATGAAATAACCTCGTATTTGAAAATTTGATGTACAATGAATACATAGTTGGAATGTGTAGCAACCTGATTTTAAGGTTAGTCAGAATAGTGGTTTTAAGACTACAACAAGAGGTCAAAATAATTATTTTATTATTTTATTAATGTTTACAGTAATATAGAATGTTCGTGTGAAAATTTCGTAAAGAAATTTTACCGTTTGAGTGATTAATTCGATAAAAAGGACTAATTCGCGTAAAGCATAAAACTTGTGTTCTATTACCTAAAACTGTCAAATAGCTATAGAACATTAAAGTAAAGGTCCTTATGTGATAATTAGCCCATTTATGGGTTAGTGGATGATAGTGGAGTGGCATTTGGTGTAATTATTAATGTTATTAAAGGTTAAATAAGTAAAAAGGCAATTATATGTTAAATTAAATAAAATAAACAATTTGTATCATCTTTCTTCTTCATTTTTACAGCCGAATATGGAAGAAAAAAAAACCTCCATGGATGCATAACATTCGGCCAAGCTTGCTAGCTAAATTTTAAGTCCGTTTTTGTCTCGTTTTTAATGATTTTTATATTTTTGATATCGTTGCTTCGTAATCTAGCTAGCCCATACCTCCGATTTCGAAACTGTTGAAGATTTTGATAGGTTCCATGGTTGAATGCATGTGTTAATTGATGTTTGATGATGAAATATGAAATTTTGATGATAGTTTTACATGTTTGGTAAAGTGATTTTGAGTAAAAATGTCAAATTTGGACTAAATTGAGAAAAATGATAAATCATGTGGTAAAAGTGTGAATAAATGAAAAATTTGGGCTGTTATGGCAATAATAAAAATTCAGCTAGCTTTGGTTTGTGTTTAATTTCATGAAATTGTGATTTTATGTGATAAGGACTAAATTGCAAAAATGTGAAAATTTAGGGGTAAAAGTGTAAAATTTCCCTAATATGTAAATTGTGTTAAATTGAGTGATTTAGTGATTAAATAATTAAATTTTGTTATTATTTGATTTAGAAAAACAAGATTTAGACCTAGAAATGGGAGAAAAACTACGTATTAGATTAGTCGACCTAATTCGTCGTTTCAGCGAATGAAGTAAGTTCGTATGTTAAATAATGTTCTTAAATTGTGTTCTAAATGCTCATTTATCATTGAATTGAATTGACTGTTGATTGGATGAGTACGAGCATGAATCGACAAAGTTACAACATCTGAAAGTCCCGTACGAACATTAGGAATAGCTTAGGATACTAAGATGTGATTCGTGTAAGACCATGTCTGGGACATTGGCATCGATATGAGATTCGTGTCAGACCATGTTTGGGACATCGGCATCGATATGAGATTCGTGTAAGACTATAGCTGGGCTATTGGCATCGATATATGATATCATGTAAGACCATATCTGGGATATGGCATTGTACGAGTTATACAAGATTTTTTAGTATCCTTAGCAATTCTAAATGGTTCAACGGGCAAAGTCAAGATAAGAATAAAAGTGTAAACGAAATAAGTGGTACAGGTACGTACGATACTCATACGTATATTGAATGAAAGAAGATTGATAAATAGATGTGAGCTCGTGTATATTACATGGAAAGGTTTGAGTTTATATAAGTGTTTGATTTATATAAATGCTTATTGAGGGTATCGAATTTCACATGATGAGTAAGTGGATAATTATGAGAAATCCATATAGTTATATTGATTATGAATATGTAATGAATATTGGATTGAATGTGGGATATCTTAAATTGCTTATGCATATATAAATGTGAATGAATTGGTGAGAATATATTAGATCTATATGAACATGGAAATGAATAAGCTTGTGAGACCTTTGGTTAGCTATGTGTATGGATTCATGGTATAACGATGAAAGCAAATAAGTAACATTGTAATTTGTAAATACTTAATATGTGTTATTTGATAAGTTGAGTATATTATCATATGAGCTTACTAAGCTGTATAGCTTACTTTGTTTTCTTTCCTATGTTTATAGTGTTTTGGAGGCTCACTCGGGTTGGAAGTCATTGGAGATTTCATCACACTATTCAACTATCATTTCGGTATTTCAAAAGCTTTGTGATTTCGGTTATGTGGCATGTATAGGCTAGTTGGTTTATGAAGTGTATAAGTGACCTTTGGCTATTTATGCATATGTGTTTGATATGTATTTATAAAGCCATAAGAAAATGGCTAGAGATGATGCTTATGTTTATGCAGTTTTGATCATGATATAAGTTCATGTTTATGCAAAAATAGTAGTATGGCTACATTAATTCGGTTATTTATTAGTGATAATTTGCTATGTCTAGGTATGCATTCAGTTATAAAATAGGATGATTTGGTTTAATCATATGATTACGTTATAAGCATGTTTCGTTAGTTACATGATTAATTATTAAGTGATTTAATAAGCATGTTTATATTCGGCTAGTAATAGGTAAGACCAATAAATATATGCCTATGATATCATTGGTTGTAAATTGATCATTCTATTAAGGATAGGAAATGGCATAATTCAGTTTATGATTAAATGGCAAAATTTGTACCATTTATGCGGTTAACCTTGTTGGCCGATTAGACAAGGAATGAATTTAGAAAGCATGTGTAATTTTGGCATGATGCATAACTCCTCAAAATTTGGTATGTTTGATTCAGAAATGTATTTAGGAAATGGCTAATATTAGTCAAATGAGTAGTGCATGAATGGGGTATAGTTTTATATGGTAACTTGCTAGCCTAATAGAGGATAGAATGAATGGCAATGAGTGCACATGATCATGCTTGAATGATTTATTTCGATGTGGTTAAATGTGCATAAGATTTTAATGTTTAATAAAATATGCTTGATCATAATATAGAGTTCTTAATGCCGCATTTGAAAGGTGAGAAATGTGGCTTACACCAAGTCTATTTTCGTGCCACATGGTTTGAGCACATGAGCGTGTGACTCAACTATGTGACCTCTGTTACTTAAAAAATTTTTACAAGTTTCAAAAATTTTTATATGTGATTAGTTTAGTCCTGAACCTTCTCTAATGTATGTTTAAGGTCTCGTAGACCTCTAAAAGGAACAATATGTGTATGATTGAATGATATTTATTAATGTTGGATTATTTGATTGAGAAATGAATGCTGAATGTTGTGTTTCAATCGGTAATACCTAGTAACCCTATTCCGGTGACGGACGCAGGTTAGAGGTGTTACAGAATACAAACCCATGTTGATAACTAGATCTCGCTCAGTCGCCGAAGGATATTTTTTGTAGTTGTTGGATCCCACATGTTGTATGCAGTACCGATGATGAGTGTGATCCCAAAGGGATCCGTGACGATCAATGGCCGAGAGTATTCCGGATCTCCTGTTTGATATGACATATATGTCAGACTACAGGCAGAATCTTCCGATTAAAAATCTCAATCATTTGTCGTTTATTTGGGAGTTACTACAAACGCTATAGGTAGAATCTTCCGATTATCGTCCTGAGAAATGGCAAGCAATAGACCCTACTGGTACCTTCCATACAACCAGGTGCCGTTCATTTGGACCATAGGCTTGCAGTGCTGAAATGCCTCTTTGCGTTACTCAAAAGTCCAAAAGAGCCAGTGGAATACTCTTTTCTTAAGGACCAACCGATCGCCGCAGTACCCTAGGTGTGTTTCGAGATCGGTTACGAAACCTGGCACATACCGATCCAATACCTGGTACCATTGTCGTAGATAGTTATATGAACCCTCCCACCCGTGATGCAACTTCTCCATAGCCTTTTGTTTTGTAACCTACACTTTGTAGTACGTTGGAGTGTACTAGTACTAGCTATGTATGTTTGCAATCAGAACCGATATTTCAATCTGGGGACTGGCCTTCACCATAGGTAGAATTATGTCAGCAACCATGTCCAATTCTAGCCTCGAATGGTCCTGGCTTGCACTTGTTGCAACACACGTATTGGGACTAGGATACTTCTTTATCGCCCACAACCTGATTTTTTTCTGGTAAAACACCATAATTTTCCACTTACACCTTTCGTCTTTCATTATGCACTTTCTTTCAAATTTCTCAGAGCGGGACTTTGTTACGTAATAATTCACACCGTTCTTGATGCTATACTGATTCAGTGCAACAAGAAAAGCATCTTTGTTGGGGTATCCCATTCCAACTTCTAATACTTGTACACCATGATATGTGCTTGCATGATCAGGTGTGCTGTGCGGAAGTCGTGAAAACTCTAAACCACCATCGGTCGATAGGTCGATATTTTTCATGTGTGACAGAGGATCATATACATTAATTTGTGCATCTTAATCTGGAGCATTGTTCGAGGTGTCACTATAAGACTTACAAGGTTGCGCTTTGTTGTAACCGGATTCGGTTCAAAAAATAGTGCCACTTCTGAACCATCCGGACTGCGTTGCCGGATTGGCTCAAGTTCTGACTCTTTTCCCTTGTTTGTATCTATAGCCCCTTCTTTCTCATCTGCATCCCTTTTCTCGTCTGTGCCTTCATTGTTACATTTGAGTAAGGTGTTAGATGTACCCTCACCAGCACCCCGTCGAAAGGAGTAGGTCATCAGTTCTCTTGTAACCCATGTGCCCACCAGAATATTCAACGAGTTGATGACCAGTATACATCGATGATCCCCCAGTATAACTGCTTCCGCCCTATGACATCAACCCGGTGCCAAAATTGAAATCGAATGTACTGATTGAATGTCAAGCTCGAGTGCCTAGATTTGGGTTATGCTGGTACCTTGACTGGTACTAACCCCTGAAGTTTAAATTGATGCTGGAAACTGATAAGTGTCTGCCCATAGATGTTTCGAGAACATCGTAGTAGCCGCTTTGAAAAAGGCCAAAAAACCCACTACACAACCTTGTAGTAGGACTTTCTATTTTAGCTTCGGTACCCGTATTCACCGCAACAGTGGTTGAAGATGGGCTAGATTTATCAACATTGGCGAACTAGACATATAACTCAATAACAACATTTTCATTTGAGATGTGTGATGATATGACCGTCTCGAGATGTGTCTCACTAATCACATCAAATAACTCATACTTATAGAGGTCAACAGATGCAAAAAATCTGCATTGCAACCTCGTAATTCTTCCTTGAGACAATTCCTCAACTTTTCTTCTGATTCTGGTCCGTAGCTCATGCATTTTAATAGTACTATTGAACTCAAATTCCACGGGCTTCACTCCTACAAACACCATCGTGAACTCTATATTACAGATTTAACTGTCGTAGTATATAACAAATTTCACTCATCGACTTATTTCAATATCGATCACGATTTGGAGGAATAAACGCAAAAAAAGTAGAAAGTTGTCCAAAGGAGTACACACAACTCTCACCTGTGATGCAAGCTTATTCTGTTTGATATTAACTTGATGAGTGTCTACGTTATGAAAATTATGCCCTTTTTATAAGATAATTATGCAGGGAGAAAGAGAATACATGCTATTAATTTTGTTTACGAATGCACACATTCGTTGCATATTGTATGGTGCAAATACTTTTCATCACATGTTCAGAAGTCACATAATTTCATTGAGATTTAATGTTGCATAACGTGTTCAACAGGCATACGAAAAGGTCCTTTCACCCCAGAATAGAAAATTTGTTAGAGAAAGATCGCCCAATGAAGGAGCTTTCTCTAACAAATTTCCTATTCTTGGGGCAGAAAAGCAGGACACTTCGAATAATTCAAACGCTTTAAACACTTTAACATGTTTAGAATATGTTCCAGTGCGCTTTTATGGTTTTTCTTTACAAACAAACCCTTCTCTAGGACTATAAAATGACTCTCACATACTAAGCTTCATCATCCTTCATTCATATAATTTCTCTCCAATCCTTTCCATTTCTCCACCATAAAATATTTCCCAGTTTTAAAAATTTTGGCCGCTAAAAATATTCGATTTACGTTCGAGGTATTCTTGAGTCGTCAGTGATGTGATATCGCTTCGAGCCACACACATTTCATATATCAAGTCGGGATGGGATCATTGCCTCTGAAGCCTATCCTAGGGAAGTTGGTTATGGGATGATTTTGTTTTCCACAGTCAAGGGTAGAAGTCGACGTGGAGGTCTCAATCAATGACTGTTATACGGTAATAAATCGGGGTATAATGGGAGAGCTAGTTGACGGTTGTTATGCGACCACGAGCTCAATCTTTTTGAACACCTAAAAATGATGCCCTGTAAATACCATACAAAACTTTGAGGGCATATTCATACAGAAAAACTCTAGGGCTTCCAGCTATAATCAGTGTAATTTTTTCTCAATTTCCATGCAATCAGTACCTTTAACCTTTCTTCTTATTCAAAGGCCGACACTGTCATGAACGCAAGAGGACTCTCAAGTAGGGAGCGGCTGTTTCGGTGCAGTAAAGGTGATGCTCCTTTTGGAGCGACGACGGTTGTCGTTATTATATAACACATTAATAACTACAATCGCTACTGCACTGACCCGAGTTTGACCTTACTGTGTTGGAACATCCGCTCTCCACCTGAGAGCCCTCTTGTCTCCACCTTGGTGTAAGCTTTCGGACAAGAATGAAAGGTTAAAGATACAGGCTACTTGGACATAGAGAAAAAAATTATGTTGATTACACCGAAAATCCCTAAAATTTTTCTGTATGATTATATCCTCAATCTTATGCATGGTATATATAGGGAATTGTTTGCAGGTATCCAAAAGCTTGAACTCTTGATCGCATAACGACTATCACCTGCCCCTCCAGTTATACTCGAACCCGTGACTGCATCACGGCCGCCGACTGGACCTTCACGTAGACTTTGACCACTGATTGTATCAAGCATTGTTACCCCGAAACTAGATTTCCCCACGATTGGTTTCTAATGTGATGGTCCTATCCCGCCATGAAAGATGAAATGTATGTGTGCTGAGGCGCGTTATTACATTTGTGACCCCTCAAAACTACCTAAGCACTTCTATCGTTTCAGTCGAAAACCCTGAATACTTTTAAAATACTCTAAACCCTAAACCTTAAACCCTAATCCTAAAAAAATAATAAGCCCTAACCTTAGAGATAGAAGGTGAAAGTGCGCCCAGCTGGACGCGCTTTCACATTCTCTCTCCTAAAACCGGCCTATTTCCCTAATTAAAGTTAAAATCAGCCTAAAGGCCTAATTAAAAAAATAAAATTGGCCTATAGCCCTTATTTAGCCTAAATTTTTAAAAAAATCATAAATCCTCAAACAAACTATAAAAATATATTTTCTCTAAAAATTCAATAAAAATATATTTGAAATTTTATATGAAATTTAAATATTTTCATAGTAATATATTTTAAAATTTATAATAATATTACAAACTTGAAAAAGATATATTAACTAATCATATATTTTTTTCTAACATATTATTGTTTGTAAGTTGCTATATCAAAGGATTGAAGATTTATTTTAGTTAACCTTTTTACAAAAAAGAATTATATTTAGAGCAGTGCAAAATTATTTATCACTTATTTAAGTATTTCTTTATGGAATAAAATAATTGTATCCTTTTATATTATTTTGCATCTTTCATAATAATATGCTTTAAATTAATGTTTACATTATTCATATTAAATACAATTGACCAGCAAGGTGTGTTTCCATGCAAGCAGAACATAAAAAGAAATATTATTTTCAGCATATATCCTACCCCTTTGAATTAAATAATGCTAAAAATCAGTAAAGAGAAGAAAAAGAAAAGAAATTTGGTATTGTATATGTCAGTTATTGCCATCATTTCATTTTAACATTTAAAAGCATTGGATGCCATCCTTCCATTTTAACAACTAAATTGTTTGAAACATGTATGGCATGCAATCCCGTTCATTAAATAAAGTTCTGGCTTATTTTCGAATAATATATAGAGATTAATACCAGAATTTACTTAAAATATATATTTATAATAGTTTGATTTTAGATTTTCTTACTTGTTTAATCTATTTTTTCTCAAATATTATTACTATTTTTATAATAATTAATATTTTTAAAATTTAAAATTTAAAATTTAAAATTATACAATTATAATTTATACAAACAAATGTAACATCAAATCTACAAAATTAAATTTCTTCGTATATAATATAAAATATAAAATTATAATTTAAATAAAAAAGGCCAAATTTGGTCGAGTGCCGTCCAGGGTCGGTGCTAACGCCATTAATAAACGAGGAAATAAACACCCCCCAAACCCCCCCCCCCCCCCCCCCAAAAGGAGAGAAGCCTCTTTCTCATTCTCAATATCACAAATCCTCCTATAAAAACCAAACTCCTAAACCCTCATACTCCACTCCACTCCTCTTCGGTCTCTCCGCCGTTTCGCATTTCGTCTTTCTCTCTCCAATGGCTTCTATTGCTGGTTCATCCATCTCCATGCAACCTCGCCCCTTTGTACACTCTTTATCTTTCTTTCTTTTTAGCTACTAATGCATTTGTTTCTCTTCTTCTTTGGACTTTTTTTTTTTTTTGGGTTTCTTTCTTTGGTTTTATTTTTGGCCCGATCTGTTTGTTGTTTTAATTTATTCTTCTTTTTCAGATTTCACTTTTTGTTTATTGATTTAATCAAATTTCCATATCTTACTGTTACTGATGCTTTACTGTTACTTTTGTTAGTTTTACTTCTTTCATGGATGATTTGATCTGGTCAATCTGAGATCTGAAAGTTTCTAATTTATTTTTATTGCTGTTGTTTTGCTTTTACTTCTTTTTGGTTTTTTGCTTTCGGAAATTATAAAAAAAATAGATTTTACTTGTTTATCTGATTTGGTGTTGCATTAGATATGGTTATTTATCCATTTTTTAATCAAGTGTGATTTGTTTTAGCATCTTAAGGGAGCTCAAGCAAGTTACTAAAGCAATAACTAGAACGGGAATTGCTTTTTGCTTCCAAATGAGCTGATGTGGTGATGGAAGCTATAGATTTTCTGGGTATCCTTAGTTTTAAGTTTAAGGAGATTTGTTTTAGTGGTTTTTGGCCTGTTAAACATGATTTTGATAGAATTATATTTGATCTATAACATAGATCACTGTATAAAATTGCAGTTATATTATTGATGTTTAGAGTGCTTATGAATATCAATGGCATGTTGGATTTGGAATTTTGTTTGTAAAGTTCACTAAAATAGACTATGGCTGAAGTGCAAAATTTAAGTTTCTATTTTGCTTGGATTAAGATGTTGAGATATCTTTGAAGATTGTTGTTTCTTCTAGAACCATTCTTTTTATATAAATCATCGGCTGATTTTCATGCTACTGAACATCTTTTAACAGGCTAAAGGCAGTGTTTCTGGGTTGAAATTGGGTTCATTTATGAACCAGGGAAGAAGCACCCTCTCATTTACGATGCGTCCAATGCCTGCTCGCTTGCAGATCTGCTGTGCTGTATGTTTCTCACTGAATGCAGTGATATTTGTTTCTATAGGTTTTGGTCTCTCCTATGACAATATATATCTTTAACTATTTCTCTCTTTGATGTTAAATGTCATTGTGCAGGCCAAAAAAGAGACCGTGGATAAGGTATGTGAAGTAGTAAAGAGACAATTAGCTTTAGACAATGACAAACCAATCACCGGTGAATCAACATTTCTTGATCTTGGAGCTGATTCTCTTGATACGGTACTTTCTCAACTGTATAACCATTTTATATTTTCTTTCTTCCCTTTCATCTTATGTGCATAAAAGTAGTGTGCAGGATCAAGGAGACCATGAATTTGTTCTACTTTTATAAGTAGTAGTTGCCCATCTATTTGTTTTAGATGAATATCTTTGTTGATTAGTTGTTTGTAATTTGAAAGATTATTGGTTTTGGTTTGTGTTATGATCGATAGTATATGGTTTCAGGTTGAGATTGTGATGGGACTTGAGGAAGAATTCGGAATCACGGTGGAAGAGGACAATGCACAATCCATCACAACTGTTCAAGATGCTGCAGAACTTATCGAGAAGCTGTGCAGTGAGAAAAGTGCCTAGAAAACAAGGATCGCAGTTGGTTGGTTTATTTGCCGATATTTGATATTCACATACTAGACCGCAAACTTGGGGGAAATCATGTGTGAACTTTTATTATGTTGAATATGTAGGAAATTTCGTAATAAAGTTGTTGGGATTCTTAGTTAAATTGTGGAACTTAAAATGTGTCATTTCGTTTTACCGTAGTGGTTTATGTAGAAGTTTTTTTTTGTTTAATCAAGCTGCATATCTCTGTTGAGGGTTTTATTTGTGCTCAAAGTATTGGTAATTGATGATCTAAGATTTAGGTTTTTTTTTTTTTTTTGGCCAGTGAAAGGGTATTTCACTCCTGAAAACAAATGTAATCCAATCGACAAATGAACAATTGCAAAATCACAAATGAAACAATACAGAGAAGACATCTTTCTCACAACAACCATTCACCAACACAGAGTAAAATTAACAGTATAAAGGTGGAGCGGGCACACCATCGTTATCCGAAATGAAAACCAATGATGATGGGTGCATTGACCCAATTACATGGGCACATCATCAAACGGCACTGTGTTTCTTTATTAGCAGCTCTTCCAATCAATTTGAATCTACAATTAGACACTCGTTTACTGAAAGACCAGATGTTCTTCAAAATAGGCAGCAACTTCCACCCGAAACACACTTCACCGCCCTCGTTAATATCATCCATCAACACTTTAGAATCAATCTCAACAATAATCTTTCTAAATCCCTTATCAACAACCATTTTAAGTCTCATTTTCACAGCTTCAGCCTCAGCTTTGGCCAAACCATCCACTAACTTCCCATCTGAATTTCTAAAAACAACCCCAACTCCTGCATCCTCAGAATCCTTGTGAAAACTTCATTCACAGTTCACTTTAAACCAATCAAATGGCGGCCTTTCCCATTTATCCTCCATTCGACCCTCTCCATCTCTTGCCAACTTACACAGACTCTCCCATAATCCGTTAAGCATCCAATATTCCTTAAAAGCATTCTCAGCAAATATGATGGTACTTACTGGATCAACACCCTTATTCTCCAGAACAGCATCACATCTATGCTTCCCAATATACCAACAAAAAGAGCCCACCTTAGCCGTAATCTCCTATTTGTCATGTCTCTTTTTTAAACTCTCTCACAGTTGCAACAACCATTAAACAAAGTCTCCTTCAAAATCCCCGAACTGAACTTAAAAAGTAAGTGCATAACAGTCTCTTCCTTATTTCTACAAAATTTACAACAACGGCTAGTTCTAACTTTCCTTCTCCACATGTTCAAATTAGTAGCAATCGCATTATTACATGATCTCCACAAAAAAACTCCTGACCTTAGGTGGAGTCTTCAAATTCCAGTTCACCTTCCATATACTAGATCGCTGACAATCCATGTTACTATTACTATGACCCTCCATCCTTGCAACAGTGTACCCAGATTTCACCGACTATTTACTCTACACTAAACAATCATGACCACCACTGAAACAAAAAGGTATCTTCAAAATAGCATTACATTGTTCATCATCATCAAGCCATTCCTTAATACCATCCATATCAGTAATCTCGGTTATTATTTGTGGCCTACCAGACACATCCTCTTCACCATTAGCAAAAACAGAACCTCCTAATCTTGGAACCCATCTATCTCTCCAAATATTCATTGATTCTCCATTCCCTATTTGCCAATGATATCAGATCCCTTCCTGCCAAAAGACTACTCCAAATCCATGATGCTTGTGCACCTTTTTGAGCCTCACAGAACTCAGAATTTGGGAAATATCTCCCTTTCAGCACTCTAACCCAAAGCTTATCAGATCCATTAACAATACACCAACTTTCTTAATTCTTTAAAACCCAATCCACCATCACCCTATGTCTTAGTTAATTTTTCCCAACTCAACCAATGAATCTTTATTTTCCCATCACTTTGTTCCCAGATAAAGTTTGCCATGGCAGAAGTAATCTCATATCCAACTTGATATCCACCTCATGCCTCCTACCTCTTCTCCTCAATTTCAAATAATGGAAGACCTCTCCAGCAATAGCAACATTATCCTGAATCAATACATTATCCTGAATCAATCTTTCTTCAATAAAAGCACTTTGATTCCACATTATTAACTCTCCCATCAAAGGTCTTATCCTATTAACCATAACCCTTGCAGTAATCTTGTAACAGAAGTTACACAGACTAATAGGCCTAAACTGAGAAACCAACTCAGGCCTCTTCACTTTTGGAATTAGCACAACCTCTGTTTTATTCATTTCTCTCAGCGTTCTGCCATTTCGAAAAAAGCTCTGGACACACCTCACAGCATCATCTTTTACTATTGACCAATACTTCTGATAAAAAATCCCACAATACCCATCAGACCCTGGAGCTTTCAAACCTCCCAGCTGGAAGCATCATTCTTAACTTCAAGCTCAGACACCTTACTAATAAGCTCCTTATTATTAACCAAGAAACCTAAATGGTTATTAAACCATTGTTTGTAATATTACAGTTGATGATAATGATGATAGTCATTAGCTATATATAAAAATATATTTTTATTATATAATTACATATTTATTATTTTATTTATATAAATAAAAAAGTTATTAATTAAAAAATATATTTATAATTATTAAATAATTTTAAAAAAATAAAATAAAATGAAATAAAAAATATAAATATAAAGAGTAATAGAAAAATTGAATCCCACAATCAAAAATAAAACTACTAATATTTAATCATCTAACTAAAAAAATTAATATATTAAATTAATAAACAAAATACATTTTGTAGGATGTGATTCTGGTTTTTTCTTTAAAATCGATCTAATTCTTCTCCTAAATATTGGAAAAATCCGCCTAAAATCCTATATGTTTTTTAAATTGGGCATATATATATATATCAAATTTACCTTAAAGTAAACAAATTCCAATTCCTTCAAAGCCCCCTCTTTTGTTGTGAACTTTCCCAGAGTTGTTCCATGCAAGAGGAACAAAAAGTCAAAACTAAAAACACAGGAATACGCGTCTCTTGTTTTGGAGATTTCGATTCAAGTCAACTATCAATCACAAGGTTTGCTTAAAGGCGACTTCCAAATGTTGCTAACCAAGAAAAAGAAAAAGAAAACCATTTTTGAGTGCTTGATTGCCTTGCTTTCCCTAAAGTAATTATCTTTTCTTCCTTCTTTCTTTCTTTGCTCGTAGAGTTCAATTATGGCAGAAACGTTTCTGTTAGATATTGCACAAAGGGTTCTGGAGAAAATAGCCCATCTCTCTGTAGAAGAAGCTCGCTTGGCGTTTAATGTCGAAAGCCATCTAAGAAAGCTCAAGGAGACCCTGAGCCGCATTAAAGCGGTGCTGTTGGATGCTGAGCGGCAACAGCACCAGAACGAGAAGTTGCGCCTCTCTATGTGGAAGCTCCGAGACATCTTTTACGACGCTGAAGATGTTATTGATGATTTCAAGTGTGAAGCTCTCCGCAAACAGGTGGTCAATCACCCCAACATCACCTTCAAGGTTCGATTTTTATCTTCCTGCTCTTTGCCTCTTTCCTTCTCTTTAAAAATGGGTCATAAAATCGAAGTCATCAATCAGAGGTTAAACGAACTGGCCATTGAGTGGGATAACTTTAATCTAGGACAGAGTACGGACAACCGACATGTTTTTAACAGAGAGACTCACTCTTTTGTGAATTCTAAGGATGTCATTGGTAGAGATGTGGATAAAGAGAACATTATTGATCTCTTGATGAAACCAAGTGAGGGTCTAGATGTTCCTGTCATTCCCATTGTTGGAATTGGGGGTATAGGAAAAACCACACTCACTCGATTAGTGTATAATGACAATCGAGTTAATAGACATTTCCCATTGAAGATATGGATTTGTGTTTCAGAGGAATTTGATCTTACTAGATTGCTTAAGCTGATGATTCACTCTATAAATAAAGGAGAACAATGTGATGATTCAACAGTTGAAGCCTTACAAACTTTTTTGCGAAGTCTTTCGAATGATAAGAAGTTTTTGCTTGTTCTAGATGATGTGTGGAATGAAAATCAAGCAAGATGGATTGAATTAAGAGATTTATTAAGATCAATGGGCGGTTTGTCTCAAAGTAAAATCATTGTGACCACCCGGAGTTTGAAAGTTGCTTCAATAATGAGTTCAATTCGCCCTTATGAATTGAAAGTTCTTCCTCATGAAGATTGTTTGATTTTGTTTACAAAATGGGCATTTAATGATGGTGATGATAGACAATATCCAAATCTCATGAGGATTGGGGAAGAAATTGTGAAAAAATGCAAAGGGGTTCCTTTGGTAGTGAGAACTTTGGGGAGCCTTTTGTTTATGAAAACTGATGAATCTGATTGGATCTCTGTTCGAGATAACGAAATATGGAAACTCGAGCATGCTGAAAATGAGATTTTACCAGTCTTGAAGTTGAGTTACAACCATTTGCCATCTCACTTGCAACGGTGTTTTGCTATTATGTCGTTGTACAAAAAGGATAGTATATATTATAGTGATAAAGTCATCCAATTCTGGATGGCAAATGGATTGCTTGAGCATTCAAAGCAAAAGCAAGAATGGGTTGATGTTGGAGGTCGATATTTGAATGAGTTACTGTCGAGGTGCCTCATCCAAAAGGAGACTGATTATGCCTTGGGTTTTACCTTTAAAATGCATGATTTGATACATGATCTTGCATTAGATGTGTCACAAAAAGAGTGTAAAACAGTGAATTCCCAATCATATGTTATTGATGAAAATGTTCGACATTTATCATTTTGTGATGACAAGCTGCTAAAGGTTCCGCAAGATTTGAAGAAATTAAAAAATGTTCGAACAGTATTCGTCCATGAGCTTTCAACAGAATCAAAGACTATCCATGAATCTCTTATCAATCTTTGTGTCTCAAAATTTAAGTATCTACGAGCACTTCATTTACGTTGTTCACCATTGACAGCTTTACCGAATTCCATAGGTACCTTGAAGCACTTACGAGACCTTGATTTGACTGGTTGTCGAAATATACAGAAACTTCCAAGTTCTTTCTATAAGCTTCGGAGCTTGCAAACATTAAGAATGTATGGTATTCCTTTGATGCAATTGCCTGTCAGCATGGAAAGCTTGATTGAGCTTAGATATCTAGAAATAACCATTAAAGCTAAGCATTTGAAAGAAACTTGGCTGCGATGTTGGACATCTCTTCAATACTTGGGCTTGTTTGAATGTGACAACTTAGAATGCTTACCTGAAGGAATGCAGTATCTCACATCACTTCGAAGACTTGTTCTGTTTGGTTGTCCTAATCTTGTCTCACTACCACGAAGCCTGAAACACCTAACCAAACTAGAAGTCCTTCGAATATCTTGCTGCGAAAAAATCAATCTACGAATGGAACCTGAAGAGAAAGAAGACAAAGACCTTCAGTTGAGCCTTAAAACTTTCTCAATCCGGAGTTTAGATGTGTCAACAGATTTGCCACAATTGCTTCTTGAAGGATCTTCTTCCACTTTGCAGCAAATACAAATTGAAAATTGTGACAAGTTTGCGGTGCTACCAGCATGGCTACAAAATCTTACTTCCCTTCATAAACTTGAGATTATTGAATGCCCAAGATTGTTAACTCTACCAGGGGGAATGGATCATCTTACTGGACTTAGACAACTGAGAATTAGAGCATGTCCGAACTTGGGACGAAGATGCCAAAAAGATGGAGGGGCAGATTGGCACAAAATTGCTCACATCCAGGAGATCGATGTTAGTTGATTAAATCAAATAAAATTTGAGGTATGTATAAATTTTATCTTCTCCAGCAGATGATTAAATCAAATAAAAAATTAGGGGTTTAATTGCAAATTTGTGTGTTTGAGATTATTAGAGAGATAAGATGTGGAGGTAGCTTCCACTCAAAATAAAACTGTAATAATCTATCTTAACTATTATAATTAAGCTTATGAGCTTTACTTTGTCTGCTTTAGCTTTCGCGCTGAAATGCACTGGGTGGGCTCAGCGGGACGACGAAGGGTCCAATTGCTAATTGAACCCTCTACTTAAGCTTAAAATTATTTTTTACCCTTTTCTCAATTCCTTTCTCACTTACTACTAGTTTTTAAATTACTTTAATTTTATTTATTTATTTATTATCTTAAAATATTTTAAATTAATTATGTTTTAACTTTTTTAATTTTAAAAAGTTTTCAGTTAGTTATTTAATATTTATGCTCATTTCATTTTAAAAAATACTTAATTAATAAGATATCTAAATAAGTTTATAAAATATAATATACTAAAATTTTAAATATTATTGAAAAACATATAAAAATAATTCAACCTTATTTTTTAAAATTAATATTTCATTTACATTTTGGCCTCACCGCCACCACTAAATTTATCATCACTTTTAATTAGCAGTCAGTTGAATTCCCATTGTACCCTCAAATGGGGTAGTTGGCGATAAAGCCTTCTCCTCTGATTCCCACCCGTTTCTATAAATTCCTAAACAAACACCACACTCATTTGTTTGTTTACTCTGAAGGGGTGCTCTGAGGTAAGCTTCTTTTGACTTTCATATTCTCCTTCAATTTTTAGGCTTCTAAACCTTCCGCTTCTTTCATTTCTCTCTATCTTAACCTTGATTTTGCTCCTCTTCACCTTTTATGGAAGATCGTTCTAGAATTCTCTTCTTTTTTTTAAAAAAAAAAAATTCTGTCTGATCAGTTTGTGTGAATCCTATTTTTTTGGTTGATGATTGAAAAACTTAAGACAAAAATCATAAACAAATACATGTTGAAGGAGATCTAGTTCCGAAGGAGGTAGCTCAATTTTTCAAGTTCTTTATTGTTTTTCGGTTTGACAGTCATGATTTTCGATTTTTAGGGTTTTAAAGCATTGACCTGATTATTTCACTATAGCTTAAGCTTAATTTTGATGTTCTTCTGCTTTTATGGAAGATCTTTCTAGATGTCCTTTTCTTTTTATTTTTTTAACCTAGATTTCGCTGCTGCTTGTATTTCTTTTTTTTTTTTCCCCTCTTTGTAGGATAACTGGAAGATCTTTGATTCAAAGCCGTGTGAACTTGGTTGATGATTGAAAAATTAAGAATATATATTTAAAATTACATATTGAAGAACATCTAGTGCTGAGTTCATTTTCAAGTTTTTGGTTTTCTTTTCATTGTTTTATTTTGTATTCTTTGAGAGAGTTTATTTATTTATTTATTTATTTTTCTGTTGTATGATTAAAGTAGTGGCTAAACTATTCCCTTTTTTGTTGGGATAAATGATAGTTTATGGTGAATGTTTAGCTTTTGTAATTTTTATCATTATTTGGGGAATTTTAATTAGTTTACATTTGTGGTGCTATTGGGCTATAATTAATTACTCTTGGAAACTACTAGCCTTTATTTGCAAAGGGTCTTAAAATGATTGTGATGATACGAAACAAAGACTACCTTCTGATTTTATATATGCTAAACATTAAGAATGGCTCTTGAATCTATTGTACCAACTAAGAGCTTATCTTTCTATTTGTACCTAAATAAAATTTCATTTCAAATAAAAGATCAATTATTTTAAGGGTTTATTTAAGTTGAAGGTTGAGAGCTTATTTGGCACAAATTGAAGGGGAATGCCTTATATGAGTGCAAAATAAAGGTTAAGGCTCATTTGGGTACAATGAAACTACCTAGGTTAACTAATAAGGTTAAAGAGTTTTTCTTTTAAATATTTTAACCTTTTATGTAAGCTATCACAATTGGAAAATAATGGTCTGCCTATCACAATTGTTCCATGTTTTTGCATTCTTTGACATGGGATAAAATATTTGTTTGATTGCATTTGAATTTATCCAATAATTATATATCATGTCAGGGAGCACAAAATTTGGGGCAAGTAGTATGGTTCATCATAGTTATACTTTTTGAACCTTTTATTTCATCATTATAAATGTATCTATCAAAGATATCTTTTATTTAGCTAAAATTATTTACTTCCATGTCTAACATTGTGTAGTATAGATCACAGAAAAATGGTGAAAGCAGTGGCTGTCCTTAGCAGCAGTGAAGGTGTTAGTGGAACTGTTTTCTTCACTCAAGAGGGAGATGGTAGATTGCAACCCTGATAGCACTTGGTTTCTGTACTTCTGTCTTTCTTGTCGAAGTTATTTAACCTTTCCTTCGCTTTCCAGGCCCAACTACAGTGACGGGGAACATTTCTGGTCTTAAGCCTGGCCTCCATGGGTTCCATGTTCATGCCCTAGGGGACACAACAAATGGTTGCATGTCAACAGGTAAAGTCTGAAAGTTGGATTTGTTTTTCCTTTTTGTATGGAATTGGAATGAGAAAGGGAAAAAATGACAGGAAGTTGACTTTATTGATTTCTTGCATCTTTGGATGTAATTCATCGTGATTAATATCTTTGCAGGACCTCACTTCAATCCTGCTGGAAAAGAGCATGGTGCTCCTGAAGATGTGAATCGCCATGCTGGTGATCTAGGAAATGTCACTGTTGGTGCTGATGGTATGAATATTTGCCTTCTAGTTCATTACTAACATGTTGAAATATTTCAACTCAATATTGGTGTTTAAGGATTTTGTATGGCTTATACTGTTAATTTTATTTATGGTGGTCCAGGCTCTGCGAGTTTCTCTATTGTCGACAAACAGGTATTTTTTTTTGAACTCCTTATTCATCTGTGCTTATGTTTGATTTCCTTTCTCTTATGCTTGTGGCCATTTCTGAAAATTACTGAATTATGCTTTGGTAGATTCCTCTCTCTGGGCCACACTCCATTATTGGAAGAGCTGTCGTTGTCCATGCTGATCCGGATGACCTTGGCAAGGGGGGGCATGAGCTTAGCAAAAGCACCGGAAATGCTGGTGGTAGAGTAGCTTGCGGTATTATCGGTCTGCAAGGGTGAAATTTCAGTCCTGGTGAGCGGGAATAATACATTGAGTGGAGATGCAATGGCCTAGGAGCAAACTCTGTATGTGAACTAGGAAGTTTGTGAATAAAAGTAAAAGAACCCTTGTTTTGTGTTGGTTTTCAGACTTAAAGGAGTGTGGTCTCTTAACGGATGCTTTAGCCATTTATAGTAAGCTGTCTTTTGCTGAATGCTTAATTTTGGTGCTTTACTTCCTGGTAAGGGTCTCATGATTCATGAATGCTTCAAGCCATTTTCATGGTTAATTTTGCATGAAACCCATCTTTTATCTTTGTAATTTGAGTATAAAGTCGACAATATTTGGAGTTTGGGTTTGAATTTTAGCATAGCAACCACCTACCGTTACAGTATTGTGTGACCTTCAATTCAACGTTTGAAGTTTTGTTTGACGGTTTGAACTTTGAGCTTCGAACGTAGGATATTACTTTTGGTCCAATGTTACTCATGTTCTTATCCATAGTAAACTGCTTCGAAATTGAAAATTCCTAAACATAAGCTGTTGATTGATTCATTTATTCATTCAAATCGAGTTTCATCATTGACTAATAAGAATATTGTATTCTTTATTTTTTACTGATAAATTGTAAGTTATATTGTGATGGTGTATATGAGTGGGTTTAGATCGGGCTTAGGCTCATGTTTAGCTTGGTACAAAATGAGTTATTTAAATTTTAACTTGTTTATATATATTATCTTTTTATTTTTTTATAAATATTATTACTGAATATTTATTAATTATATATTTTACGTTTATTATTTTTTGAAATGATGATTTTTTATTCATAAATTAAACAAGAGTACGATATAAAATAGAGCTATAGACTATTCTCTAGTCACGCCAGCCTATTAGTTTCTTTTCCTATAAATGTGTGTAAATGAGGCTCGATCAAATTTAGTCATGAGTGACTTGCAGTCATTAACAATAATGCAAAGAAATGTGAATGAGGCTCGATTAAATTAAGTCACGAGTGACTTGCAGTCATTAACAAGAGTGCAAACAAACCAGTTGTTAGACTGAGTGCTATTAATATCTAATTGAGCAATGTTCATTTGAAGTGCAAGGGAAAGGCCATCCCTGAGTGCCTACAACTCGATCCATACGTTAGTAACCAATGGGATACGTATATAGATCCTTTTATCCAGTTTCCTTTATCATTTTTAATGATCGAACCATCTCCTCCAATGCCCGGATTTCCTAGTGAGGATTTGTCCATATTAAGCTTAGGCACCGGTAACTAGGAGCTGCCATTGAACGTGCACAAATCTAGGAAGTGGGTGGCAAATCAATTTGCAATTTAGAGTAAAGAATTCGCTTGACTTACTAATGATCTCTCTAGTAAAGGCAGATTGATTATTGGTAATTTCTTGTGGATGCAAAAGTAGTAATAAACGTGGAATTCATTGGTGCAATTGGAGATTTAAGTATTCCTTTGAGACAGTTTCCACATGAAGGTTTCCTAGCTTGCGGAGGTGAGGGGTTGAGGGAGTATACAATGCTTAGTGCTTATAGACTGTTACAAGAAAATCATGAGGCAAACACAAACGGGACTCATCATTCCCATTCAACACTTTACAAAAAGTTATAGATATTGGATCTGCCCACCAAAATAAAAATTATAGTATGGAGAATTACAAAAAAAATTTCTGCCTATTTTGCTAATCTAAATTACAGGAGATTAATGGGAACGCCAATCAAAATAGTGGAACATGTGTTTCGGGATTGTCTGAAATCAAAGGAGGTTTGACAACAGTTGGGCATTATGTGGCCAATAGCATCATCAGATATGCATATTAAAGATTGGGTGAATCAATTCGCTGAAAACAATTCTAAATACCTTTGGAGAATCTTTGGTTGTGCTTTTTTGGGCTATATGGACTGGGAGGAAACCAGCTACTGCATGAAGGCAAATTTCATCAGAAATTATTTGAGAGAAATTGATGGAACTAGTGAAAAAAACACCAGTAAAGTTAAAGTGTGCAAGCACGATGGAAGGCACCAAACGACCAGTTTGTTAAAATAAATTTTGATGCAGCGTATTGCAAGCACAACAACAAATCATGTTTTGGAATTATCATCAAAGACGCAAATGGTAGGGTGCTATTTTCAAAAAGCTCACTATATGGTAACATACCTTCACCGTTTGCGGTTGAGGCATTGGCATGTTTACAGGCGACTGAGAAGGGACTGCATGTCGAACTTACGATGGTGGAGATAGAAGGGGGCGCCTTATCAGTGATTTCAAAAGCTGCAAACAAAAGGAATTTAAAGGTCAGTAATAGGTGCTTACATCTTAAGAGCTATTTGAAGATTATTTTTCTTGTTTTAGACGAATCGGTATGAACAAGAGCAGACACATAGTGGTTTTCCAAGAAGCAAAAAAGAAATCTGAAGGAAAGTGCCTGTTTGGGTGGCTGGGTTACTTGATTTTTTTAGGGTTTGTTGGGTTGTTTGTTTTAGGTTATTTTGTTTTGATAGTGTCCGAGTCTTGTTTTATTTTTAATAATAATAATCCAGCCAGTCTTTTTTAAAAAATAAATACTTGTTACAAAAAATAATGGCTGAAAGCTAAAAACAAGATGCACAGGGATATGATGTGTGCTATGGAAATACTTTGAGTCAATGGTTGACTTCAGCCATTCGAACCATTATTGCAAAGAGTACTTCGCATCATTTAAAAGGTGCTCAGTGGTCTCCAATTATCTTCATCTTTTTTGAGAAAAGTTGAAGTTGGTAGGATTTCATGGGTAAACGAGCCTTCCACACCCAGTTCCAGTTGGTATGTGCGTATTTCAAGTTTGCTTCATGAATGCTTATTATCTTTTGACACCCACTGTTAAGATTGAACTCCCCATTAGAAGATAATTCTCATCATAAGTAGTCATTATCCTCATTGTCAATGATTACATGGGTGCTCTAAAAAGTCTTTTCAAATTATAAGGAAAAAAAAAAAAAAGTTTGGGCACTTCAATTTATAGAGGTTTGGCTCCAATTGTTTGCTTTTATTATTTTAGCTTTCCGTCACTAAGAATTTCTCAATTCACTATTAGAATTAATACCTTTCAAGGAGAAGGTATAACCCTTACAACACTATCTTTTTCTTAAGGCTTAGAAGGAACCTTTCTCCTTATCTTTTATGGCTAAACTAGAACCCTTCTTAGTTTTTATGGCTCGACTAAAAGTATGTGTTTATGAAAAATTAAGTTCTCAAAGAAATTAAATGAGTGGTAAAAGATCTAACAATAAGTTCCTAGAGAATATTTATAAGAGAAATGAAAGAATAAAGATTTGAAGACTTTTCTCTTGATCTTGATGCTTGGATATCTCTCTCTTGTGTCTTGAAGTGTTCTTAAAGCGTATTTATATCAAGGAACAAGTTTGTGGATGTTAATGATTGTTGGGGATGAATTCTATTCGTTGGAAGCATTAATTTCAGGCTAAAAATTGTCCCTGCACATAATGTCTTGAGACCTGGCAAGATTTCTCGAGATGAGTTTGAAAAATAGCCATTATATAGCTGTTGGCAAGCTATATCTAGAGACATAACATTATTTCAAATGTTTCTAGACATAGTACCCAATGTCTCAAGACATGCAACACCTAAAGCAAATTTTTGCTTTGAAATTTTCATGTCTTGATACATATAGTCGTATGTCTCGAGACTTGCATATTAAAGTCCCTTAAAAAATTTTAAAAACCTTAAAACACCTTAGAACACTTTGGTATTAACCCAAAAATATTTAGATAAATTAAAATACATTTAAAACATACTTTTGAGTATATTACAAGTATCTGAAAATGCTTTGAAAATGTTTGATAAAATTTTCAACCATATTTTCACCAAATGACTTAGGAAATATAATACATATAAAAATTATCTTAAATATTGTTATATCAAAATCTTGGTAAATCAAAGCTAATAGTTCTTCACTTGAGTAGGACAAAGTCTTAGGCCATCTTACTCTCCCATTTAAGGAGGCGGATACGTTTCTGTTCTTTAGTGTCTCCCTAAAGGAAATTTCTACTCACTGGATCTAGTTCATTTCAAACACTAGTTGGTAGCTTTCTGCACTACATATAGTAGTTAGGGATGGAAGCTAAATTTGATTTAATGAAGGCGAGTCTCTCTACTTTGGACAGACAATTGCTTTTCCAATTACTAAGTTTATTTGTCACATTTTCCATGATAAATTTATAATCACTCCTTTCCCCGAATGGCTTGGGAAACCTAGATATTTACCTAGATTAGTCATGCTTTAGAAACCAGTCTAACCTTTGCAATCTCCTTGGTCTGATAATTTGTATTCTTAGAGAGCAAAATTTTGGATTTACAAAGGCTAACTTTTTTTTTCCCCAAATTCTTTACCAAAGTTATTAAGGATATTTACAATGGTATCCACCAACTTATTATCTATCTTGGCAAACAAAATAATATCGTCAACAAAAAATAAATGGGTAACAATTGGACCTTTTCTGGAAGTATTGATCCCTTTTCAGCTATTATTTTCAACTGCCTCTATGATTTGCAATTTCAGATATTCCATGCATAAAATGAAAATGTAAGGGGACAGAGGGTTGCCTTGCCTAATACCCCATGAGGGTTTAAAACAAGGTAATTTGCCCCTATTCACTAAAATGGAAATGGAAGTGGTGGAGATGCAGCTAATGATAAGGTCAGTCTATCTAATCTGAAACTTGAAGTAGTGAAGAACTTTTCAGATAAAGTGTTGAATTTGGTGCCCTAAGTGTAGTATTTTCATCTATATACACTTGCATTTTTTTCAAACAGATTGGTTTAATAAAATTATTCATGAATTACATTAATACCCTTTGTATATTGTCATCAATGGTTTTTGCATGCAAAGCAAAATGGAAGCAAATATTAGCTTAATGGTTATCTAATATTTAATTAATACTAAGCAGTATTACATGGTCGGATCGTAATACAGAAAGACAACTTCTATTGCTAGATGAACCTAAACATGTCTTTAGTCTAATTGGAAATGAGCAAACCGATTGAAAGGCCAATATGTCATCTTTCAAGTCCAATTAGAGAGATGCTTTGTGTTGAGCATCAGAGTGAATGACTCCCAGAAGATAAAGACATAGATGTGACTGACTGGACTGGTAGTACATCGGATAAAATCCAAATAGAATAAATCTTGAATCCGTTTATGGATTTATTCACTTGTGATGTTTATAATGTGGCATACATTAATCTTGAGTGGATGATGAACTATGTATGTATGCAAGACTCGTATACTTTGATGTAAGTAAAAGTCTGAGTTCAAATAGATAAGGAATCAAAAGCTTTTGCAATATGTAGCATAATTCACAATAGTGTAATTTATAGCCCAATACATGGGTAAATGATATCCTCTCGTTGGCATTACATGATAGATGAAAAATAAACATGGTCAAAGGTCGTTTCTCTTCATAATGAATGATTGAAGTAATATTTGATAGTAATTAAGTTTTCAAGAAGGAAGATGTAATCCTTACTATGAGATAAAATATGATCATATTGGGAGAACATATTTATCCCAAAGAGATTAAGGATATCCTATGAGGGTAACACACTTATGACAAGGTCATTGGACAAGCACTGATCGAGCAACTTTCGTAATGGTATGTCATTAGGGAGAGTTCAGTCACGATATTATAGTGGAATGACTTCGTGACTAAATGAGTTTATAATTAATAGGAAAAAAGCTAGAACTTAATTGTAAATCATTTGAGCCCTAATTAAATATGTCCAATTGGTCCCTCCATTAGCTTGTTGAAACCAAAAATTAATTGCATGTTGAATCAAATGAAAATAAATGGATAGAAATGATAATGTTAGAGAAATGGGTTACATTCGGAAATGAATGCTCACTAAGTATGGAAATGACTTGAGAATTAATTTAAGTTTTTTTGAATTATTATTTAATTAATTGAAGTTCGAAAATGAAATGAAATTAATTGTTTATTGTGAATCCGTTAAATGAAATATATTTTCTCATAGGTTCTTTTACGGTAAAGTTGTCATGATTTTAACGGAAGTAGAATTGAGTTGAGAAAATTATTTTAATAAAAAATATTTATTTTGGGTTGGATTGAATTATAAAGTGATGAGTTAAAAGTTCAGGAAGCACAAATAATTTTACCTAATGCAAGAGAGGCCCGAATCCCCATTATAATACATATAAGGGCAAACACACCTTATTAGTCGCTCATTTCTCCTAGTTCAACTAGGGGATTAGTTTATTTATATTAAATAAGTATTATTTGTGTTATACTAATTCAACTAGGGTTTCACTTACTCTCCCTATAACTAGATGACACTGGTAAGGTTAAAAACACAACTTTTAAGATATTGTTATTTTGCCCGAAAATAGTCAAAATTTATTTCTAAGTATAAATTCTATTTTTCGAGAATAAAAATTCTACTGTTTTCTATAAGAGAGAGATCTACTTTCCTATTGAAAGTAAGAAAAATATTTTTGATTCTGTGTTTGATTCGTAATTGTTCGAGCCCACACTCGAAGTAGTTCATGGCACAAGAATAGTGGAGAAGATCATTTGGTTGAAAGCTGAGAATGTCAAGGATTTGTCTTGCTAGAAGATCATTTGGTTGAAAGCTGAGAATGTCAAGGATTTGTCTTGCTTAAAGCACAGGTAATTGTCGGGAAAATTTTATTGCTATAAATATCATAAATCGACTCGATTTTCAAAATTTTATTTTTCCGCTGTGCAAGAAAACCATTTTCAAACTAGATTTTTCCAACATAAAGTCTCATTTAAGCCTATCATAGGCTTTTTCCATGTCAAGTTTTATGATCATAGAATAAGATTTACTCTCTATATAGTTCTGATAGCACCAAATGTCACACCCCATACCCGACTCGATCGCTGGGTCTAAGCTATAAGGTTCTATATTCATTGTCGGAGCAACTACTATCAAAATAATTACAATTCACACCATTAGAGATTCAAATGATGACTATTATAAGCAAATAATATGATAAGAATCATTCTCGGGTCTTATACGAGCTTACAAAAGCTCCAAAACTAACTTGAGATCGAATCATGACTAAATTGCATAGAATTCAAAGTGCAAGATTGTTGTCGTGACGTGACATACTGTTTTGGTCTCATCAGGACAATGGGGTTCCTCGTCTTGCCGTGACATTATAGGTCATTTCTTGTCGTGCTATGGTACTTTTGACGTCGCAACGTCTATACTGTTTCTACAATTCCAACTTGCATATACATGAAGTTTTCAAACAATTATCACACAACATTCACACCTAATGAACAACTATTATTTGGAGCGTTCCAACACCAACTTAAACACATCAAAGCTTTAAACACATTAAATCATCGCCTTATCATTCATAACCTAAACAACTAATATAATATCATTCAAACTTATACACACATATATATAATAAACTAATCCTTAACATTTCAACCATTCATACCAATTTAGAACATATTTAAACAAAGCACTTACAAACATAGCATCATCAAAATATAACATAATATCACTTGGCCAAATTTACTCCTTAACATGCCAACTTTAAAATATACATGAATTTAGATGCAAACTAAACTTGAATCAACTTAGGTACATGCCAAATAACTAGTGAAAGAAGTACACAAGCATCATTGAGCCTGGATTGCTGACGTTTGGCACTTTATAATTCTAGCTCTCAATGTTTTCTCTAAAATTCACTCAACTTGTTTTCTTTACATAGCATTATTGTCAACCACACTTTATTTTCTCCCCTTTACCAACCACCACTTGCCTCTGTGCTCAGTGTTATCGGATCTAATCCAGTCTTCCTCTTCATCGTCTTCCAGCACATCCCGTTCACTTATTTTCAACACTTCTTCTCTCCATTAAAAGAACCCTCCACACCCTCTTAACCTTCTTGCCTTACCTACTTTTTTCTATATCTCCACTTGATTAAGTGAATCAACCTTCTTGGCACCACCACATCCTCATCTTTATCTCTTCTCTTGTTGACGCTTGTATCAACAACATTAAATAGACATACCAAGATTCATGATCATGGAAAAAATCATAATTAATAGCTATAGCTTCATATCATGGTGGAAAAAGACTTTATTTTGAACTTGACTTGGCTTGAGCTTTCCATTTTTTTGCGCCATTTTTTCACTAATTCCAGTTATAATAATCTCTTAATTTAACCCTCAAATAAATTCAACTTTGTAAAAATCATCCTTAAAATACCAAAATTTGTAGCCATTTTTTAGATGAAAACTCAATGATGGTTCAATTTACACAAATGATACGTATTTTTCATATATCTCGTTTTGTTACAAGTTTTTTATTTCATTTTAAAAAATTTTAAAAGTTACTGAAAGTATATTCTAAATTAAAACCCTTTGCACACCTTTATATCATTCCATTAACTCAAAATTATTTATGTAATTACGTTATTTCAAAGGGTAATTGGTTGGTATATAAGTGGTAAAAATTTTATATTTGAAATTTTGTTACAATTTTTAAAATATAATTTAAAGACACATAATAAAATCTTATTTCAAATTCAAAATAAAAAAGACAGATTGATTGTTGGGTTAATTATTAGATTAAGCAAAACTCAGAAGCTCAAGATTCTAATTAAGGCTCCTTTTATTGTTTTAGCTGTCTTAGTGTTGCTAAAGTGGAAAGAAATTAGAAAGATGAACAAGTAAAAGGGTAGAAAAATTGAAGGATTGGAAAATATAATTATTTTTTCTATAAGTGTCTTGATAGTAAAAATAAAAAGTAATTTTTTTTATTTATTACTTGGTAGAGTTGAAAAATAAAAAGAAAGTAGGTAAAACATTTGGAATTTTAGATAATTCTTGCATTGTTGAATATATTTTTTTATTTTTTTATTTTTGAATTTTTTAAAAAAATTATAATTACTTTATTTTTTAATTTTTTAATTTTTTATTGAAAATTTGAATAATTTTTATTTTTTTATTTAAAAGACTTTTTTCATGATTTTTAGAATTATATTTTTATTTAAGATATTTTTAATTTTAAAAATATTTTAAAATTTAAATTATTTGCTAACATAACATATAAAACAAAATAATGACACATTAGTAATGAAAGGTTGATGTCAATTTGCTCCAAATAAAATAATAAGGAACAAATTGAATAAAAGTATACAGATGGGTAAGTTTATCATTGTGTTTTACTAAAATAAACATTTAATCACACAATTTTAATAGAGCATCTTTATGTAATGCACAAAGACTAGGGTCGAATTTGATAAAAAAAAGAGGCTATTTAAAAAAATTAGGGTTTTGGATCGATTTCTAGGATATTTAGGGAAATAGACCTATTTTGGAGAGAGAAGTGAAAACATGTCCTGTTGGACGCACTTTCACTTTCTCTCTCCTCGGCCACTTTTAGGGTTTTAGAGTTTTTTAGGGGTTTAAGGTTTTTGTTTTTTGTAGGGTTTAAGGTTGGAAATTTGTGGGGACAAATTTATTTGTGTTTGTGTTTGAGGTAGACATTGTGAAAGCTTAAAGGTATATTTGAGTTGACGGTGATGTGATAACACTCAGAGACTCATACATTTCATTTGTCGTGTCAAGACGGAACCATTGCCTTAGAAGCCCATTACATTGCAACTCAGGCTCCGAGTTCCTGGTGCTTATATGGTCACTAGTTGAAATATAACTAGGGCTCGTACTTGATGGATGTTAATGTGCGATCATGGGTTGAAGTACAACTCGGGAGCGCTATTGACAATGGTTATGTGGTCACAAGTTCAAGTTTCATCTTATCATAAAAGGATAGTTTGTAAACTTGATACATAAGTTTGAGATCATAATCATAAGGAAAAACTAAGGGGATTTCCAATATAATCAAATTAATCTTTTTCTCCATCTCCACCAAAAGTAGTATCATTAACCTCCCTACGTGAAACCTGAGAGAGAGTTGGATGCAAGGGACTCTCAGGGGGGAGTGGTTGTGGCAGTGGAGAGAATGTAAAACTCGAATCGGGGAGACAATGATTATAGTTATTAATGAGTTCTTTAATCATAGCAACCACTATCGCCCCGAAAGGACCTTCACCTTTTCTCCAATGCCACAATCACTCCCCTGTGAGAGTCTTCTTGCATCCAACTCTGTCACAGTTTTTGGACAGGATGGAGGTTAAGGATACCGCTTCTAATGGAGATGGAGAAAAAGAATAAGTTGTTTAGACTGGAAATCCCCTTAGTTTTTCCCTATGATTATGATGTCAAACTTATGTATGGGGTTTACAAACCATCCTCTTTTGGTGAGGTGGAACTTGAACCCATGACTGTATAACCACCGCCAACTGGACTCCCGAGTTATACTCCAACACGTGACCTCACCTTAACATCCATCAAATAGGAGCCGTAGTTATACTTCACCCTGTGATTCTATAAGCACCGCGAAGTCCAAGCCTGAGTTGCAATGTGATGGGCTTCTAAGGTAATGTTTTCATCCCGACATTGTCTCTGAGCGCCACCACTTCATCGTGAACTCAAACACACCTTAAAGCTAGCACACTATCTCCCTCAAACACAAATAAATCTTTCCGTAAAAAAATTTCAACATTGAAAAAAAACCAATTGAGGGGAGAATTTTTTAGGGTTGAAGGGTGGTGGCCGAGAGAGTTTATGGAGAAGGGAGAGGAAAACTGTAACACCCCTAACCCATGCCCGTCGCCGAAACAGGGTTACGAAGTATTACCGCAGTTTACAGAACAATTTCAATTAATTTATGTCAATTCACATGATAACCCTTATCATAAATAAAAATTGCATAACTTAAAAACAAACGCTCTTTCATGAACACAAGTATATTTTCAATTTAACACTTACCCTTTAGATGCATCATATAAATAAACACATTACCACTTAACCACTAGCTTGGCACTTGTCTAAGCATCAATAATAATATAAATAGCAATCATAAATTAAATATTAAAATATTAAAATTTAATACTAAACCTGAATATTTAACTATTTTCCACAATTTGATATTAACATCAATATTTAACAAAATCACTTTATATTATCATCATACAACAAAATTAACGTTCTAAACCCACTTGATATTTATAAATTCTTTCCATACATTATTATAGACAATAAAACAATTCATTTACTTCAATTTGGTCATTTTTGACATTTTTACAAAATTTCCCCTAAAGTTTTACTTTTATTCAATTTAGTCCCTGAGCCTAAAACATGTAAATTAGCTATTTTTAAAATAAACTCATACTAGCTGAATATTCACATATATTTTCCTCCTCCTCCACTCCATTCCACATCCTTGATACATATATAATGCCACTATTTACTTGTATACTCATAACAAGCTGTTCACTTGAGTCATAGTCACTAAATTAATTATATCTTGAGCTAAAGAATTCTAAATCAAGATCTGGTTAATGTTTTAGAAACTAGACTTGAATATATTTCTACCATAAAAATTTCAAAATTTTTGGTTTAGCCAATAAGCACAGTTAATTCTTCAAAGTTGTCCCTATTTTGCTGTCTGACAGTTCCGACCCTTCTTCACTAAAGTTTAATTATCTCTTAGTACGGAATTCAGATGATGTTTCTGTTTGTTTCTCTTGAAAATAGACTCATTAATAATTTTAATCATATAAATTATAACCCATAATCATTTTTATACAATTTTTAATGATTTTCTAAAGTTAGAATAGGGGAACCCGAATTCATTCTGACATGGTCTCACAAATTTCATTATATTTCATGATTTACAATTCCATTACTTAAACCGTTTCTTCTATGAGAAACTAGACTCAATAATATTTAATTCTATATTTTTTTCATCTTTAATTCGATTTCCACAATTTATGGTGATTTTTCAAAGTTAGTCTACTGCTGCTGTCTAAAACTGTTTTATATCATCACACTTCATTTGTATTCTCTTTTAAACATTCAAATTCACATAACCTATTTTGTTGACTTTAAAATTTATTCTCTTTTTCTACTACTTCAATATACCATTTTAATTTTCATACATAATAGTAGCACTTTCACAATTAATTCAACTAATTAAGCATACTCTATACTTGATGAAAAATTAAGTAAAGTAAATTTCTTGAAGTACTTACCTTATCTCTTTAATTTCCTCACTTTTTCTACCATTTTTTCCACTTTCACTTCCAGTTTCTCTCTTCCAAGATGATATTTTAACTCTCTAATGTCTTTACTTCACTTCTTCTTTTGGGTGGTTATGAAAATTTCCAAAGAATTTGTGAGAAAATCTGAGATTTCATAGTAAATGACCAAATTGTAAAGAAAAAAATTTCTTTTCTTTCTTTTCTCCTCACGTTGTAGCATGTTCTTTGCTTATATACTAAATATAATAATAAAAAATATTAATATATCATTAAAATATTAATAAAATAATATTTATCTAATTAAATAATTATAAAATATCATCAAAATATCTCTAATATCATCATTGCCTTCTAGATTTCTCTCTCTTTCTAATTGACCATTTTGCCCTCCATGATCTTTTAAAATTCCATCCTTGAGTAGGGGTGAGCAAAATTCGATTTGATTCGAAAAAATTGAGAAAAATTTTAAATTTCGAATTATTCGAATCGAGTTAATCGAATCAACTCGAATTTTTTTTTGAATTTTGAGTTCGAGTCGAGTTGAATTTTTGAATTCAAATAACTCAAATAATTCGAATAAACCGAATATAAACTATATTTTTTAATTTTTTAATAGGTTTTTACTTAATTACTTTTAAGTCTTTAACCCAATTGTCAATTTTCCCCAAGCCCAAACATTTTATTTTTTCCTACTTCCCCAAGCTCGTCTGCCCATGCCCCAAAGATTTATTTTCCCAAATCCCAATTCCTCCCCCCAAATCACCCCTAGCAAATTTCATCGTCCAAACACCCATTTATTTTTCTTCTTCTCTCTGTTTCTATTCCATTCAAAGTTCAAACCGTAAAATTTATTTTTCTCAAAAAAACCCTAAAATAAACCCTTCTTCCTTCTTCCTTCTTCCTTCTTCTTCTTAAAATAAACCTTCAAATCAAAATCCTTACCTCCAAATCGAGTTGATGTTCCTTCTGACCGAGGCAGTCTGTTCTCTTCCATTGTAAGCTCAAATTTTTTGCATCTTTAAAGTTTGTCTTGAAATATTTTTGAATTATTGAATGATTTTAGCTCTATTTGCATCTGTTTCGCTCTATTGAATGATTTTCGCTCTATTTTCCTTCTCCACTTACCTGTTTGCTGTTGTAGAACGAGGCACACTGGCACAGCACAATCATCATCGGGCTAATTTTTTAAAATGAAAGAATTTAACTTATTTTATTTGAGACTTTGAGTGCAGCTACTGGAATCTCTTGGTAAAGCCATTTTTGGCTTTAAAATAATTAAAAATGATGCCTCCCCACTGAAATGAAACCTTTAATTACACTATTAAAATAATTAAAAATGAAACATTTAATTGTTGTTTGTCTTTTTTTTGTTTTGGAAGATGTAAAATTCTTTTTTTTTATTATTAATAATTAAGCAGGAAGCACAGCCTAATATAAATATATAATATTAGTAATAATGTAATATTTGTAATACCCAATTTTGGCCCGGGTAAAAGGCCCAAATTACAGTTGGCCTATATGGCCTAAGTCTAAACAATACAGAGGCCCAAAATACAAGAATACATGGCCCAAATACAGTGGCCCAAAAAATGTCAGAAACCTAGGGTTTCTAATCATCTGCGCCGCAACCACCTAGCACGTTCGCGCCGCAGCCGAATCTTCACCTGCACATTAAAAAAGAAAAAAATAGAATATGGAAAGTGAATCAAAAATTCGCAAATCAAATAAAAAACAGATTTGTTTCTTCTTTGTATTGTTTCATTCGGCTATAAAAGAGCCATGAATATACTGTAAATGGGGGATTTTCAGTGTAATGGGATAGGAAGGAAAAGAGAAAAAAACAGATTCAAAAATAATAAAAAATACGAGATTGATACAAAATAAATCGAATATCAGTTTCTTTTTAAGGTGATTATTAGAATTTTTTATTATCATTTTCTCTCTTCGATTTATTATTCATTTTCTATATATGCGAAAAATAAAATAGAATGGAGAGGGAGGCTTACCTTTGCCCTCGGATCTGTTCCAAAAGGGGTTAAAAACCCAAATCGTCGTGCCTCCGGTCACTAGTCGCAGTGGAACTGTGGCGGAAGAGTGGCGGCTAAGGCTAGGGTCAAAACCCTAGCAGAGGAAAAAGAAGCAGTCCTTGTTCTTGAAAAAAATGGGCTGCTAAATTTTTTTTTAAAAAAAATTTGTTTAAATAATATCATAGTACGACGCCGTTTTGAACTAGGGTTCCTAGTGTCAAAACGACGCCTTTTGGTAGCCATGACCCTCGCGGTGACCCGATCCGAGGAAGGATCCGCGTGTTTTCATTATTTGGGTTATTTCGCATGCAGCCCCTCTTCCTTTCATGCGCATTTCGATTTGGTCTTTTTCTGTTGTTTTATTTTCTTTTAAATTTAATCGTACATTTGATTTTTGATTCAATTTAGTCCATTCTAAAATGCTGCGTTTTGAGGGGAAGGAATATTCCCTACTTGTCCCCCATGTAATCCGCATATTGCGTTTTTAATCCTTTCTTTTTGTTTTTAATTTCATTTGTTTCCTAGTAATTCTTTTAAATTACGGTTTATATTTTTTATTAATTAGTTTAATATTATTAATAATATTATTATTTTTATATTTTTATATATTAATCTACTTAACTCTTTATATACATTATTTTATTCCCTTATGTACATATTTATTTTTTTAAAACAAATATTTTCCTCATATTTATATATATACACATATTTATTTTTTTAAATTAATTAATTTCGATAATGTATTTATTATTTAATTATTTTTAATCTATATATATATTTTTCTTTTATATGTACGTATATATATATATTCATTTTTTTCTTCCTAACGAATATTCTTTTATATTTATATAAACACTTATATATATATATATATATATATATATTTATTTTTTTCGAAAATGCTTAAATACCTACTTATATTTTAACACATATTTTATAATTTATTTATATATATATTTCTATACTTTTCTTTATTTTCACAAATGCATTATATATTTTGTTTATATAAATTTTTATAATCCAAATTTTATATGTAAATTCATGAGTATGTATTTCATTCTTCATAATTTTAATGTATATGTTATGTATCTCTTATTCTTTATATTTTTTTGCTTATTTCCTTCATTTATTTATTGATTTATGTTTTCATTTATATTTTAAAAGAGTTTTTTTTTTAATTTTGCTCATTTATTTGATATTCTTGCATTGTCATTGTTTTTTTTTTTATATTAATTTCGTTTATTTACTATTTATATTATTTCTATACAATTGTTGTATTTGTTATGGTGACATTTATACATACATTCAATATAACATTACATCATCTTTAAAAATAGAAATTTTCAAAATAGAGATAATACTCGTATTTAGGATTTTCAAGAAAATTGAGCCCTAACGTATTGGGTTCCAATTTTCTTTGTAAAATCTAACAATCAGGAATTGCTCTTTAATCAAACAAAATAAAACTTGTCATCGGGAATTCAACATGTGGTGTCCTAACGTATTGGATGTGACGCGTTGATTTCTTGAGATAAAGATTTTTCTAAAAAAAAACAATAAAGGAAATATTCAATGCTTAGAATTTTGAGAAATTGTGCCCTAACGTATTGGGCCACGATTTCCTTATAAATTTTAAACAAATAAATATTCCCTCAAATTTTATTACACGAGTATTTTGGACAAACTCATTTTTGGAGAAATAGAATATCGTGCCCTAACGCATTGGGTGTGACATTTTCTTTTTCTGAAATGAGAAAAGTCTAAATAAGTAACACATTTTTAAATTTTCTACTAAGGATCATAATTTTAACTCTCGACATTAAGACATTAATTAATCAATTTGGTACCAATTTTTGGTCGTTACGAGGGTGCTAATCCTTCCTTGAACGTAATTGACTCCCGAACTCGTTTTTTCTAAAAACACGTAGACTAAAGTCATTTTTAGGTGATCCAATCACACCTCAATAAAAGATTGGTGGTGACTCTAATTTTCATGAACAACTAATTTTTGTTTTTTAAAAAAAAAAAAAGGGTTTCGACAATATTAATAGAGAAAAAATGTTAGCCAATTAATTTCCCAAAGTAATAATGTAATATTAGTAATAATATAATATTAGTAATAACGTAATATTAATAGAGAAAAAATGCATAAAATGTACTTCTTTTTAAAGGATTTTGCAGCTTGCTAATACAATTCGATAAAATAACATTAAATGATGAATAAAATATTGGATTATCATATTTAAATTATAAATTAAAATTAAAATATTAAATATTAAATACTAGACCTTATAAATAAAATAACACTCCACCAGACTTTTTTAAATACCATGTTAACTAATTTTAAAGTTTAAACTGTAGTTTAATAGACACCTAAATCTTTTAATAATAAATCTTTTTGGCAAGTTAGATATAAAGAAAAATAGGCTTCAATTAATTAATTAATTTATGTTGTTGTACTATTATATTAATTTAGGCTTCAATTAACTAAATTTAAAGTTTAAACTGTGGTTTAACAGACTTTTTTTTGTTTAATTTATGCTATTGTACTATTATATTAATTTAGGCTTCAATTAACTAACTTTAAAGTTTAAACTGTAGTTTAACATACTTTTTTTTTTTGTTTAATTTATGCTGTTGTACTTGTACTATTATATTAATTTAGGCTTCAATTAACTAACTTTAAAGTTTAAACTATAGCTTAACAAATTTTTTTTTGTTTAATTTATGCTATAGTACTATTATATTAATTTAGGCTTCAATTAACTAACTTTAAAGTTTAAAATGTAGTTTAACATACTTTTTTTTTTTAATTTATGTTGTTGTACTATTATATTAATTAATTTTTAATTTAATCGATTTATTTAGTTTGATTTTAAACCAATTTTTGGTCATGGTTAGTGATTGCAATAAATGTTTACTTGTAGATGAGTGATCCAAAGCGAGATGGTTCAACTCAAAGTTCACAAAATTCTCCCCCAAGTAGAGATGATCAAACAACAACCAAGGAAAATGTTCGAAAAAAGATTACTTCAAGGGTAGCTTGTTGGAACCATTTCACCAAATTTGTGACTGAAGAGGGGGAGAAGAGAGCAAGGTGCAATGCATGTGATGTTACTTACACAATGGAATCAACTTCGGGTTCTACAACAAATTTGAATAACCATTTGAAAGCATGCCTAAAAAGACCTCGAGGTAATACTTCTAATCCGAAGCAATCAGGACTAACATTTGTGAAGGTTAGCCAAGAAACAACAGATTTATCAACTTGGGTGTTTGATAAAGATGCTGTTAGAAAAGCATTGGTTCGTATTATAATTATGGATGAACTACCTTTTAAAATTGTAGAGGGAGAGGGTTTCAAATACTTTCTTTCTATAGCATGCCCACGGTTTAGTCTTCTATCTTGTTGGACAATTAGAAGGGATTGTCTTGATTTATTTAACTCCATGAAGAGTGTGATGAAGAATTGTTTTGAAAAAGATATAAGTACAGTTTGTTTGACGACAAACACTTGGACTTCATTGCAGAGGATATCTTATATGGTTTTAACAGCACATTGGGTGGATGATGAGTGGAGGTTGCAAAAAAGGATTATAAATTTTTGCCCAATATCCGCTCATAGAGGTGAAAGCATAGGTCAAGCCATTGAAAAAATGTCTTCAAGATTGGGGGATTGAGAGGGTCTTCACTATTACAGTTGATAATGCATCAGCCAATAGTGTTGTCATTGAATATTTGAGAAAGAAATTGAATCATCGAAATGCTTCTGTTGCAAATGGAAAATTTATTCATATGAGATGTGTTGCACACATTCTTAATCTCATTGTGCAATACGGTATTAAGGATGCTTCTGTGTCTGTGGATCGAGTTAGAGGTGCTGTGAGGTATATAAGAGCATCACCATCGAGGTTGAAAAAATTCAACCAACGAGTAAAAAAAGAAATGATAGATAGTAAGGCTCAATTGTGTTTAGATGTGCCTACTAGATGCAATTCAACATGTATAATGTTAAAGGTGGCCGAAAAATATGAGCGTGCATTTGAATCATATGTACGTGATGACCATAATTTTTTTCTTGACCTTACTGCTGGAGATGGAGTTCCTACACTTGATGATTGGGAATGTAACACCCCTTACCCGAGACCGTTGCCGGAGTCGAGCACGAGGCGTTACCTGACTTAACTTACTAGTTCGGAGCATAAAAAAAAGTTGCTTTTAAAATTAATTCACTCACATTCAATCAATATGTCCCTAAAATAACTCTCGAGACCCTAAAATATGCAACGGAAATGGTTCAGGTCCCAAGCAGGAACATTAAAAATATTCCGATTACTTAAACAAATAAAAATAAATTATTTCACTATTCACAATAAAACTATCCACCTGTGCAGCAGTCACTAAATTAATTATAACTCGAGTTACAAAACTTGAAATTTAGATCCGTAAATTTTATCCAAAACTAGACTAATATACCTTCTTACTATAAAATTTTCAGAATTTTTGGATTGGCCTATTTGTACAGTTTATTAGTTAAAGTCTCCCCTTTTTCACTGTTCAACAGTCCTGACCTCTCATCACTAAAAATTAATTATCTCATTTTATAGACTTTATATGGTGCTACCACTTATTTCTACTGAAAATAGACTCAATAAGGAATCAAATAATATAAATTATAACTTCTAATTCTTTCTGTACAATTTTTAATGATTTTCTAAAGTCAGAACAGTGGACTTCAGAATCCATTCTGACCCTGTCTCACTAAAATTAAAATATCTTAGAATATAAAATTTATTTACCCACACTGTTATTTTTCTATGAAAATAGACTCAATAAGCTTTAATTCTATATATCATTCACTCTCTAATTCATTTTATACTATCCTTGGTGATTTTTCAAAGTCACATTACTGCTGCTGTCCCAAAACTGTTTCATTGCAAATTTTTACTCTTTCATAATTTCTAGGTATAAACTATCACCTAGGCCTTCATAATACCAAACATATTCTTACTTAGCCATTTTAATAGCTAAATATTATCACATATTTACACATCATCCTTTAGCAATATCATAAGGACATACATTCAAAATGACTAAGTCCCTATACATGCCATAGCTCAAACATTGATCATCATAAAATACCGAGTTGTTGTTGTTGATAGTGTGAGTGTTCTCCGACGTCTTTAAGATCCCCGAATTAGCTTTGCAATACTATAAAAGAAGGCAAATAAAGGAAGTAAGCATAAAGCTTAGTACATTTACAAGGAAATAAATAACAACATTTAACACAAATAAATATACTCAAGTGTCATGATCTCTAATTTCCTCTTTACTTAATCTCTTACTCGTTCACTTACTTGTTTACTTTGATAACTCATGATTATAACTTACTCTTCTCTTGCTGAAATGTTGATTCTCAATTGATAACATAATATGTTCTTAACTCTTATAACTCACTTGAATTTACTATTTATGCTTTTACCTGAACTTTCATGAAACATAATTTGTTTACTAGCCCGTTGAGCCACATTGGAATAATAAGGATACTTGGGTCTCTTTTCTGATAATAACATGCCAAAGCCATGTCCTAGACATGGTCTTACATGGGATGTTTCTTGTACTGCCAATGCCATATCCCAGATATGGTCTTATATGGGAGTTCTCATATCGGTGCCCATGCCATGTCCCAGACATGGTCTTACGGGGGACCTCTCATCTCGGTGCCAACGCCATGTCCCATACATGGTCTTACATGGGACCTCTCATCTTGATGCCAACACCATGTCCCAGACATGGTCTTACATGGGACCTCTCATAATCTCAATGATGCCAATGCCATATTCCAAACATGGTCTTACATGGGATCTCATCACCCAAATGTCATGACATTTGTATCCGATACATTCCAAAAGTTTCAACGAGACTTTTTAATCCTAATTCTCTATCGTCTCATACTTGAGTCAACATCAAATAAATTCATGAAATAAATATATAATTTCTGGAAAATAACAGCATTAATAATAATTATTGAAATATTTTATTTATTTACCGTAAACTTACCTCGGTACAAAATTTGACCAAATCTAGCAACTTAGTCCTCTATCTTTTTCTTTCCCCAATCTAACTCCGAATTTCGTTCTTCTTGATCTTTAATACCAAATTTAACTTATTTAATATTCAAATTCATCAAAACAATCCTTGACTCGAACTTTGGAAAATTTATGATTTTGTCCCTAAACTTTTGCATAATTACAATTTTGCCCCAAAGCTCGGAAATTAAACTTCATCCCTTATTCTTATATTTTATGACATGCTGAAAATTTTCCCTTCTATCGAAACATCAAATTCTCACTCTAACATGTACTTATGAACATTAGGTATTTTTACCGATTATGTCGTTTTACTCGTTTTCACTTAAAATCGCTTAGCAAAAGTTGTTTAACATAATTTCAAGCTTCATTTTCAACCATAAAACATCAAAATAAACACATTTCACCTATGGGTATTTTTCCAAATATAAACCCTAGGTTAAATTATTGCTAGAATAAGCTAAATCAAGTTACCGAGACTCCAAAAACGTAAAGAATATTAAAAACGGGGCTTGGAATCACTTACTATGGAGCTTGGAAGCTTGAAAACCCTAACTATGGCTTCCCCCTTGCTATTTCCGTTCACCATGGAGAAGATGAGCACATTTTGCCATCTTTTTCCCTTTTTAATTCTTTTTATTACTAAATTACCAAATTGCCCTAACTTAAAAATTTCCTATTTCACTCATCTCATGTCCATTTTTGTCTACCAACTTAACCAATGGTCTAATTACCATATAAGGACCTCTAATTTAAATTTTCATAACAATTGGACACCTCTAACATGTAGAACTCAACTTTTGCACTTTTTACAATTTAGTCCTTTTGACTGAATTGAGTGCCCAAACGTCGAAATTTTCGAACAAAATTTTCACAAAATCATTCCGTGAAATTGTAGACCATAAAAATATTAGAAAAATAAATTTTTCCTTATCGGATTTGTGGTTCCGAAACCACTGTTCCGACTAGGTCCAAAATCAGAATGTTACAGGGAAATTGTTCGAAGAATTATAAAAGTATTAGAGCTTTTTATCATCTTACATTGAAGGAGTCCGGATCTTTGCATGTTACCTCTCATTCACTTTTTGTAGTATTGACGGATGTGCATTGTCTTTTTGATGGGTGGCAAGATTGTGGAGATCTAAACATAATTTCTATGACTTCCAAAATGAGAGAGAAATATAATAAGTATTGGGGTGAAGGAAACAAGATCAACATGCTAGTTTACTTGGCGGTCATCTTTGATCCGCGATGTAAAATGAGTTTTTTGGACTTTGGGGTCAACTTGCTTTTTCCTAATGTTGCTAATGACATTATGAAAATGATTGATAAAGATTTGCATTGCTTGTTCACTGAGTATTCTTCTAATGCCTGGAGAATTGAATTGTTTGAAGGTAGATCTAGTTATTCGACAAATCTTTGCAGTTCAATGGAAATAGATCAGTCAGAAATGAAAACGGGCTTGGCCAAACAAAAATACCTTAAGAAGAAGAAACAAGTTGGATTAGAAAGCAAATCTGAGTTGGCTAGATATTTGGGTGAGGATGAAGAAGTAAACAATTCAAGTTCATTTGATTTACTATTGTGGTGGAAAATGAACAGTCCTAGATTCCCTATTCTTGCACAAATGGCTCGAGATATTCTTGCTATTCCTATCTCAACAGTTGCCTCGAAAAGTGCATTTAGCACGGGTGGACGTGTTCTCGATAGTTTTAGAAGTTCTCTAACTCCTCTCATGGTCGAAGCTTTGGTTTGCACACAAGATTGACTTTGGAAATCTAATGATGCCATCAATCTTGAAGATTATGTTGATGAACTTCAAACCATGGAAGATGGTAATATATAAATTTTAATTTATAAAATAAGCTTTTGTATTCTTTATATTAGTAAGCATTCCCATAATTTAACTGACACTTTTGTTTTTAAATTTGCTAGACTTATCCAAAATACCCGAAGATCAAGAAGGTAACATACTTAGCATTAGTTTATAAAGTTAAATGTTTATTTAATTTATTTTTGCAAAATTTTTTTATTATTTAACTAACTCATTCAATACTTTTACTAGATGTTTCAAGATTATCAATGGTGTTTGAAGCACAAGAAAAAACTTAAACGTTTCTATAATGGTTTTTGAACTGGTGTGTTATTGTTATTAGTTTGGTTTGGTTTGTTATTGTTGTTGGTTAATTAGATTTTTGTTGTGTTCTTTTGGTGTAGGTTTCTATTGTATTTTGGACTTTTGCTTATGTTTTTTTTATTATTATTATAATGTTGTTGTTTATTTTGACTCATGCTATTTACTTGGACTTTTACTTATGTTTTTTATTATAATCTTGTTGTATTATTTTTGTTGTTTATTTGGAATCATGTTGTTTATTTGGGTTGATGTTGTGTTGCTTTTATTTATTCACTTATTTACTTCAATTTTTTTGTTGTATGATCATGTTTAAAAACTTTAAAGAAAATTATTTTTTGAAAAATTACATAAAAAATAAACAACACTAATTTTATTTTTTTAAAAATTAACTCGAACAAATATATTCGATTCGATTCGATTCGATTTGATTCGAATTCCATCTCACTCGATTCGATTTAATAAAACTTCAAATAAAGTTAAGATGATAAAATGAGATTCGAAAACTCGATTAACTCGAAAATTTTCGATTCAATTCGATTCGATTTGATTGAACGCTCAGCCCTATCCTTGAGTCATCACTTAATTTAGTCAAATTATGATTTAGTCCCTCATAATTCTTTACCTATTCAATTTGGTCCTAATTCATCCATTTTCCTTAGTTTCTAGATTATTCCACCCTTAAAATATTTACACTATTGATCCTTCAACTTTCATATTTACCCTTTAACCCCTCAAATTTTGAGTATTTATTCTTGAGCAACAAAACTTTTTTCACTTTTACGATTTAGTCCTTTCTTGAATTAATATATCATAATATACTTCCAAATGTTGACATAACTCAAAATTTCCCTTTTTGTCACTTTATTTCCTTATTTTACTATATCAAGGATAATATCTTGCTGTAGAAATTTTTAAGATATTACAAAAACCCCCTTTATATAAAAAATCTAGTGGGCAAGAATGGAAAAACAAAACAAAACATGTACCATGAGTATTTGAAATTATCCCAGGATGTCTGAAAAATAAAGATGGGGATCCTTGGGTTCTGGAAATTGTTCACGGGTTAGGCCTATTTTCAGCTCTCTATCTTTCAACCAACCCCCAACCCGTGAAAATTTTCCAAAACTCGAGAATTTTTGCCCTTATTTTCTAGACATTTTAAGAATCCCGAGATAATTTTAGATACTCGTTGTACATGTTTTTTTAAACTAGATGCTTCTAACAAGAAGCGTTTAAAAAAAAAACCACTCAGACTTGTCATGTCCAATCTTTTCGAACCATTTGAAGTTATGTTTGATATCCAGGGGGTAGTATTTGGTATAAAACGAATGCCCATTCTGGTCATTCCATAATGAAATTTCGAGCAAATGGAGATTAAGGATAAGATTATTTACATTAAAGAGATGAATTTCAAAAATCGACCCAACACACTAAATTAGATCAAGTAAGTTTAGTGGTTGTTATTACATAACTAGTACTCTTCTTTTCTATATAATGTTTTTGTTTTAAACATGTGAAACAAGTTATTCGTTGAATATGAGTCGACAAGTTAAAGTCGTTATTTATTATGATAGGGAAATTTATAATATCGAAATTGGGGTTTTTCTGCACCAGCCCAAACAATAAAATTGGCTTTCAACCGGACCATACAATTGTCAGAGCTCCAGCCCAAAAATAGGTGAAAATTGGGGAGTTCAAGCCGAAGGAGAATTTCTAGTTTGAAATATAGATGTCTAGCATCAGTAGACCCCGTTAGATATGAAATATTCGAGCTTAGAGGTAACATGGCAATCGAGGCAATGCTCCAGATATATTGCTATAGTGTATCATCCAAACTAGAGTTATATACCAAGTTTGTCGACGTCGATGAAGTGGTTCGAGTTCGACAACAGCTCCAGTTAATGTCAGAATGGAACATGAAGCTGGAAGTCCAACCACACAGTTGTGGGGTGGGTTCACAACATTGTTGCAAAGCTCCCATTATGAAATCTCAAAAATCATCAATGGAAAGACATTTATCGGTTTCATCCCTCGATTTCAACTATGGTGCACAATTTGTCCAACAGTCGAGGTTTATCGGTAACTGCAACTTTGACACCTCGACACAATATTATGTTAGTGATTTTGATTTCAACTTGCAAATGTCGATGTTCTACGTTGAAAACACTTATACGAGTATGCCATCAAGTTACACCGTCGAGCAATTCGCAAGTGATTTTGGTTGTAATAAAAGGTACACAAGAAAGGATGATGTACTCCTTACAACCTGCACCGACAAAGGGACATCCAACCCTGGACATGCAACCGAGGTTAATAACGAAGAAGGATATGAATTCGATAATGATCCAATCCGAGAGTCCAAGCCGAATGGTTCAAAAATTGTATTATTTTCTGAACCAGAGTTGATTCCTACCAAACCAAAAGATGATGGTTCTGACAATAAAGGTCTGAACAATGTTGAAGGAACCTATCCAAAATTTAGGGCATATGCACCTCCAACCCACATGCATAATGTCAATCTCGATCCTGAAGGTGGGTTAGAATTTCCAGAACTCTCTCACAGAAAATCAAACCAACTGAGTTCTTCGTTAGATGTCGGTTATTTACAACAAGGAGTTTTTCTCAACAGATGCTTTTGTTGCTGCAATGAAGTGGTACAACATAAATCGCGGGGTAAACTTTTACGTTACAAAATCTTGACCGAAGAAATTCAAGGCCTAGTGCATAATGTGTGACAACTGATATTCATGAAAAATCATGGCATCTATGAAAAAGAAGACATGGTTCTGGACCATTAAAAAATATAGTGTTTCATATACTTGTGTTATCATTGGTACGTAACATGGTCATCTGGGATTTTATTCTGGCCCCATGTATGATATTGACTTTCTCATTTTGAAAAACTCGTGTTTTTATAGGTATGACACAGGGTCATCCCGGTTTGATTTTAACATGATCTCCGACATTATATTACCTATGATGAAAGAGAGTCCCAAGATTTGCGTGCCGATTTTGATTGCCAATATCCGTAGTCAATATGATATATGCTATTGTACTATAATGCGTGGCTCGAGAAACAAAACGTTGTAGATGGATAACGGGTAGGAGAAATCATATAATGATTTGTGGCAATGGTGTCAAGTACTGGAACAGTACATACCAGTTTCCATAACTGATCTGGGAACAGAGCTTGCATATTTCCGCAATCGTTTGGTCCATGGGAAAAGAGTTCTCTATCATTTTTTCTAGACTTTCAAGCAATGCATAATAATATTTCGATACTGTAAGCCACTTGTACAAATTGATGGCACGTTTATGTACAAGAGATGTGAGTATTGATTGTTGTTGGTTGTTGCAAAGGATGGTAATTGTAAAATCCTGCCAAAAACTTTTTCAATAATGTCGAGAGAATCTGCAAATGATTGAGATTTCTTCTTGACTCACTTGAAAAGGCATGTTGTGTTACAACCCGATATACAGAAGGCAATTGAACGACATGGAAGCCTCTAGGACTATACACACCATAGGTATTGTCTACGACATATAGGGTTTAACTATATGGGTCGATACCATTCGAATGCTCAGCGAGTAAAGTTATTAACATGGGTATGTAGTTGCCACTATTTCCTATTTTATTGTTTAACATGCAAAAGTGTTTGCATTCATGGCTATACTTTCGGTTCATTACAGGTGGTGCAAACAACATACTTGCAGAAGGTGTTGAAGCAAGGTACGGTGGTGCACAGTGTGGTGTTTGTGTAAAAATAACAGGGTTAGTGAAAGTATTAGAATAATATGAATCATATCGACCGAGAGGTGGTGCATCCCTCAGTGCCTCGTGTTGGGTTGGAGTTGATGATGACTTCGTCAATGCACGCACTCTCAACCTAAGATTGATGCAGGGTGGTCTTTGTAACAGCCCGTTTTTTCATGGTGATAGAATAGTGCTTTTGGGACTACAAATTTTTATCGTGTCAGCTAGTAAATATTATTTATAGAATATTTATGGATTCATTAGAGTCGTATTAAAATTTGGTTATGAAATTTTAATGTTTAGATAGCTAATTAAAGAGAAGGGACTAAATTGAAAAAGGTGTAAAACTTAATATATATTGCATTTAGATGATTTAATAGCTTAACTAATAAATGTGGGAGGGCCAATAAGGCAATTAGACCTTATTATTAGAGAATGGACGGTATTGAAGTGAAAATTAAGGAAAAAATTGAAAGAAAATTTAGTTAATGGCAATTTTTTAAATAAGTTAAAATTAACTTAAAACATAATGAAAATTCAATCATTTTCTTCATTTTTTCTTCTTTCTTGCCCGAAACCTCCATTTTCAAGAGCTTGAAGGTTCGGTGGCTTTTGATGGATGCATGTAAGTGAAATTGATACTCGTTTCTAGTAATTTTTATGTTTTTGATATCGTTACAACTAGGTCCAGTTAACTCGTACCTTCATTTTTGAATTTGTTAAAAATTTTAGAAGTTCCCATTGATGAATCCTGGTTGTTTTTATGAAAATTATGTGTTTGAAGTTCTGATTGTGATATTTGGTTGTTTTATGAAGTAATTTTTATTAGTTTTTAATTTAAGGATTAAATTGTTAAAAGGTCAAAATTTCAAGGTTTGATTGTGAATTAGAGGTATAATTGGGACTTTTTAAGGGCCTAGATTATTTGGCTATAAACTTTGACTTGATAAATGGTTAATTTGATTATTTTCGAGTTAAGGGACTAAATTGCATAAATTGTAAAAGTTAGGGGTAATTGTGTAAATTTTGAAATAAAAGGGTATAAAATGCATAATCAATTGGAATATGAAATATAATCTAATAAAGGGAAAATTTTACATTTTAGATCAAGACCCTATTAACTTACATGAAAAAGGGAAAATTACGGAATAGTCCCTAAACTTCTACAACTATTACAATTCAGTCTAGGTAAGTTCGTTCGGTTTGTAATTCAATATCTTTATGAAATGTATGATGATATCAAATGATATGAAATAGTGAATATTAATGGTTCTATTGACGATGTAAAGTTATTGGAAAATAATATCGAATTTCGGTACTTGAGTTGCATGAACGCGGGATAAAGTACAACCGAATGATGGCATGTTATGAGGGATTGGAGTGGAGATTGATGTGGCATGATTTACATATTTTTCCTGAGTATTCTGAGGTTTAACATTTGTTACGAACCCTCGTGTTATACTATCCTATTCTGACATGTTATGGGGGTGGATGTATAACCTACGGGCTAGTCACTTAGTGTTGATGCGTGTTATTGGTTGGATTAGCTCTCATGAGCGTTTGTCATGATTTTGGTTGGATTAACTCTTATGAGCATTTGGCGTGTTTCGATTGGACTACTTGTGTACTCGTATCTGTAAGTCGTTCATCAGGTCGTAAATTATTGTACTATAATTTATTTAATGACTTTGAATGGCATGATATGTACTTGACATCTTGAATTGACTTCGTCGTGGACATGTATGCTTTCTGGAAATTATTATATGAGCTTTGAATTGAACTATGTAATTCACTGGTTTGCAGTTGTGGATGACAGGAAACATTTGTTGTTAATTATATTTGATTAAATTGTTATATTTACTTTGGTAAGATTTATTGTTTTGTCCGTTAAACTTACTAAGCTTCAATAAGCTTACTTGTGTTACTTGTATTTTCTTGTAGATATCTTTTCGTAAGAGGGGTGATTGGATCAGCACTCAAGTCACACTATCTATCTGATTTCGGTAATTTTGAGTGTTTATTTTGGATTATATGGCATGTAATAGGTCATTATGTCGATGACCTCATTTGATATATATATCTATAAGGCATGTAATTAGTTAATCTTTTGATCGATGTTGTCTTGTAATGTGATGATAGTTACATGGTTGCTAGGTTTGGTGGTGAATATAGTTCATTTTGTGAAGTTATGGTTAAGTTTTTGGTAAGTTTTGCTAGGAATAAATACGATACATGTTTGATATTAACTTAGCAAGTTATAAGGTTAGGTATTTAGCTTAAAATTGATAAGATTATATGTTTTGAATGAATGAATGGTTGATGACTTATATTGTTGTATAAGTGGGTATACTTGTGGCACCATTAAGGGTACATTGGTTAGGCACTTAAGAGGGTTCATTTAACATAATTTGAGTATGCTTAATGGCATTTTAAATAAGTCTAATAGCTGGCAAATGGATTGCTTAGTGTCCAAGAAATCTTGAAGTAGTAAACTTGATGTTTAAGGTTCATTTAGGTACACACGGCTTGGGACATGAGCTGTCACATGGTTGTGTGCCATACACAGTCTGCGACACGATCGTGTGTATTAAGTTAGAGAGTTACACAGCTTGACACACGGCCTACGACACGACCGTGTGTATCAAGTCAGTGAGTTACACGGGCTGAGACACGGCCGTGTGTCCCAACTTCGAAAGTCACACAGTCTAGGGCATTCCATTCGACCTAGCCATACAGCCGTGTGTCCTCTATTTTTGACACTTTTCATGTTTTCTTGAATTTTCTTGACTTGTTTCAAATTAGTCTTTGAGAGTTTTAAGATTATTTCTTTAGTCCCTTAAGCTCGATTTAAGCCTCATAGATGTAAGTTATGATTGTAAGTCAATTTCTTTATGGTATTTGAGAAATTATATTGTAATAATCATGATTTTTACTTGTTTATTTCTGTTAACTTGCTATAGCATTCCCAAAATCTCTATTCCAGTGACGGATACGGGTTAGGGGTGTTATAGTCTTGGCCTTCTAGTACGACGTTGCCTAGTCCTTGCCTTCTCAAATAGAAGATATGGTTTTTCATGATGTCTAAACCATGACATGTAGTCGAGAAAGGTTGCCAAATGTTGAGATATTGTCCGTGGAATGTAGGCCAATCTTCATCGATTCTCCCTCGCAAGTCGACCTTGTACAGTGGTTCGATGTATTGGGGTGATGGAAGAATAGTTTGCCTAAACTCGAACTGCCTCATTACTCGATCGGATTCGTAAATTTCCACCTTCGCATAAACTATCAATGGCACATTCATATGCCAGATATTGGGATTGGCCAAATATTCAGCCGGATGCATGCTCGAATTCTCATATTGGCGTATGATATCCATTCAAACTATAATACAAAATAATCAATTTTATTACCTCCATAATATTAACTTTCAAATCCTTAGGTAAATAATACATAATTGAAAATTTTAAAAACTAACATCAGCTTTCGATTGTTGATCTAACAGTATTGGATATCTTCGAGCTCCTCTGGTAGTCCTACATGACTTACGCGAGTGTTCCATCTATTCAAATAATATGTTATTTCAAAAATATAATGATGAAAAATATTATGATAACTATATTATCAAATGAAGTTTACCTTGTTACAAGTGGGAAAGTATAAAGGGCGTCGACTCGAGGACGTAAAAATGATAGTCGATACCATGCCCAAGACTGCATAAGGAGAATGCAACCACCGATTTTAATTTTTTATGATTGCATCTCCCAACACATCTTTCAGTACAATGTGGCCAACACGACTGATCCCTAACTGAGTCGATATGTTTCTTTCAAGTCGACGAGTTTTAGTAGCCACCTTAGATGTACCAGATTTCAAGATTTATCGGGCATTAGAACATCATTGACTAACCTTAAGATGAATGCTCAGGCGTGTTTTTCTTTTTCAAGGGCATTCGAGGTGTCATTGAGATAACTGAAATTATCTTCCAACCATTTCATCTCTATTCGACTACCAAAAAACTTGTTCGACACCTTGCCTAAGAGTTGCTCACAAATGCCGCTCCAACCGCCAACGACCACTAATCCCGTAACGATTGGCTCATCCACTAGTAAATCAAATTGTAAAGCTACATTCTCAAGTGTGATTGTACACTCATCGCATGGAAGATGGAATGTGTGACTCATATCTCTATCTTTTCACCAACACGTTGATAAGTGTGAGATCCAATCTACACCCCCTAGCATACGAGACACATGCAAGAATCTCGACTTTTGCAAGTATCATTCAATTACATGCAGTGACTTTGATGATAAATTGTGTATGTACGTCTCCAAAATTTGATCTTTAGCTTGAACATAAAAAAAAATGTTAACAACTTAATAATGAACTTAATTAAAATTAAATAAATTAAATATATTTTATTACCATTTGCAATTGGACGCCACAAATGCGGTTGTCATCGAAACGAATAAGAGTATTTGTCATTATAAAAATAAATTAAAACGAATAAAATATGAAATAGATAATTAAAATAACGAGAATTTTAGAAAAATTTAATGAAAAATCTAGAATTAAAAACTTGAGAGAATTGAAAGAATTGAATTTGAATGCAAAATGAAGAAAATGACTAGGGTTTATATAGCAAATAAACTAGTTGTTTTATGGTCATTGGGTTTTGTGACCGTTGCAATTTTATTATTGGGTAAAGTTGGGAAAACGCGTCCCACAAGACGCGCTTTCTTGTCACATAAGTAGAAATTGTATTTTGTTAATGCATTTTCACTTCTTTTTTCAAAATCGATCTATTTTCTTAAATATCTCAAAAATCGACCCAAAATCTTATTTTTTTTAAATGTCCTTTTTTTTATTATTATCAAATTTAGCCCACAGACCCGCTTAAACGATTTTTAAGTACACGATCAAAACACGGTTAAAGATATAATATAGAGACTATTACAATACTTTTACTGTAAAATTAAATCAAACTTGGTCGGGACTAAATTCATAATTTTATAAAAACATAGTTTTTAAAGAAGGAAGACGACAGCTTAAACCATTTTCTTAAAAAAAAAAAAAAAGGATGGAGAGAGAGGTATCAGAAAGCTGTATCGATAGCTTACTAACCGAAATGGTTTCAACATATTGCAACCGATTTTACGCTAATAAGCCTGAACTCGCCGCCCGTCGGATCGAAGCCATTGGATATCAGGTCGGCCACCAGCTCTCTGATCGGTAAACCCTTCCACATCTTATCAATACCCGAATTCCCAAATTTTTTTAATGAGTTAATATTAGCATATTTATGAATCTGTGCAGCCCATTTGAATTGTGTTTTGGTAACTTTAGCTTTAATTTAAGTTACTCTGATTTAATGTCTCTTTTGTGTGTGTGTGTGTTTGTCTGTCTCTGGATTTCGAGGAAGGGAGAAAAAAACCCATTACTTGAGATTGAGTTAAATCGAATGAATTCAGAAAACCCATCTTGATTATGTCAATTTGGGTGAGTTTATGATGTGAGAAAAAGAATGCTCTTAGTTTTAGTTTTTGTAGTAATAGTAATACGCCTTTTTATGTATTATGATTTGTTAGTCTTCTGAACACTTAATTTGGAGTTCTGATTGTAGCTGTTGATGGATGCAACTCCTTGCCTTGGCTTTCATAATTATCGGTATTGCTTGTAACTGTTGATATAATTATCTTAGCAATTCCAGTTTTTCATTGAGTTTGATGATGTAATGCAAGATAGTAACTTGTATGCATTTGTTTCTACTTGAAACCGAAAAGATCTCATGGTTTTAAGGAATTACTTAGAATAAGATATTGGTCAATGTTTGGCAAAAGTACCGTAGAGGTACTTGTACAAGGAGTCAGATTGCATTTTGCCCCCTCTACTAAAATAATGGGCAAATTATGGTTCTTGTACATTATATCAAAGAGCAAATTGGTCTCTTCTATTAAAAGTTTCATCTATTTGTACTGTTAAAAACTAGTATACTTGTACAAGGAGTCAGATTGCATTTTGCCCCCTCTTCTAAAAAAATGGGCAAATTATGGTTCTTGTACATTATATCAAAGAGCAAATTGGTCTCTTCTATTAAAAGTTTCATCTATTTGTACTGTTAAAAACTAGTATGGCTGACGTGATAACCAAACAGTGACATGTATATCACGTGTACCTCATGTTGGCATTAAGTAGCCAATTGTTAACAGTAGAAATGAATGGAATTTTTTAACAGAAGGACCAGTTTACCTTTTGATCTAATGTATAGGGACTACTTTGCTCATCTTTTGAGTAAAAAGGGGTCAAATGTAATCTGACTCCTAGTACAAAGGCTTCCACAGTACTTTTCCATCAATGTCCCTATCCGATTTATTTTTGAACTTGTTGTCTTATGTAATGATCTCTTTACATATAGTGTTGATGTTGTTTGTCGCCCTCGACATCAACATTTGATTTACCATGGGGCTTTTAAGAAGTATGATAGTACCTAATGTATTTGCTGAAATGCATTATGATATCTTCAGGCTTTGATCATTTGCAAGGTTCAAATGCTATAAGTTGTAATAACAAAGTTTAGTCGTTGTCAGGTACACAATGGAGAGGCCACGTTTTAGCGATCATTTAGAAGCAATCAAATTCATCTGCAAGGATTTTTGGTTTGAACTCTTCAAGAAGCAGATAGACAACTTGAAGACAAATCACAGAGTATGTTTAGGAACTGAAACTGACCAAAACTGTTTGCGGTGATGAAGTTTAATGAAGCTGTTGACGTTTATCTTGTAGGGTACCTTTGTATTGCAAGATAATCGTTTTTGTTGGCTTACACGCATGTCGATTGATCAATCACCCGAAAATGGAACATCCGAAGAGCTTTCTATCATGGCTGACAACAAGGCTATGCAAAGCATGCATCTCTATTTTCCGTGCGGAATTATCAGAGGAGCTCTATCAAACTTGGGAATACCTTGTGCAGTTTCCGCCGACATATCCAACCTTCCTGCATGTGAGTAACCTACTTGACAATTGCTAATAAATTTTATTTACCCTTTTCTAGACACTTCACCATATTTCGAGACATGCAAATTATAAATGATTTTGACTCGGTTAAGATTAACATTCCACTTTAGGAACTTGGCCAGTATTAGTTAGATTTTGGTTCCCTAAATTATAAACTTTCAAGTAAACTTAAGTGACTTTATTATAGAAATTAGAAAACGGGTGATGTAATAATGTTATCACATTTGCTATCCAGGGCTTTACAAAGAAATCTGGATGATCACACCGATAACACCGGACCATGAAAATCTTACATTCAGTTCATTTGATGGTTCTTTGGTTTTGAGTATATCTTTTGATGTTTTCTTTGCCCTTGTTTGTACTGTAATCATAATGATAACGTGTTTCTGGAAGAAAGTTGAACATAATGAACGGATTTAACACGTATACTTTTTCAGACTTGTAATCTTGCTTTTACTCCCAGGTTCATTTGTGATCCGAATAAAGGCTTGACGAGGATGTTGTGGGGTTTCGAACATACTCTCATTGCTAGTTTAAAGCATGATAACAAGAAGTTGGCTGGAGAAGTAATAGAACCCATTCAGAATGATCAGAAATTGTGGTACATGTAAGTACTTTTTGAACAAAATTATGTGACAAATAGAGTTGGAACATTTTGTATATTGTGAAAACCTTTGTTGTTGAGTTCTTGTCTGTGTATCAAATGCCTTTCACTGTGTTGACAAACCGAACCGGTTGGTGGGACTAGTTAAACCCAACAATGTTAAAAAGAATGGGAGTGGAGTAGGTCAAACTGATGAGGCGTTTTAACGAGTTGAATTGGTTGGTTGTATTAAAATGAAAATTTTAATATTGAACTATAATTGTAGTCCTTGGCATGGTTGATAAACAGGACCAAATCATGGCAATTTAGGTGTGTGGATTTTTTATGTTTCACGGTGTATTATTGTCATATTTTACTTATGTATTTGTATTTTTATTTTAATAGTATTGTACTTGTAACTTAACTATAATTATGCCCTGTATTTGTTGGGGTTTTAAAATAATTAATTAAATATTTATTTACTTAAAATTTTATATTTGTAATCAATTAATATATTGAGTTAATTACATCAAACATTATTCTAAATTCATCTTTAAATTTTAAATAATTCTGATTATATCCCCAAACCATTGAGGCTATATCAATTAGATCTTTTTGTTATTAAAATTGTTAATTTATCTGTTAAATGACATAATTTTAAATGAAAAATTTAAGAAAAAGAATAAATATTGTAAAAATTGATGTTTTGAAAAATATTAGTTTTGAGGTATTCAAAGTTTTTATAAAAGTTTTTGTAGGAAATATAATCTATTCTAAAACAAATCTGTTAGCACTAACGGAGAAAAATAAATAATTAAATATGAAATCAGAAATTACTGTGCGGTGATAAATTCATTGCCTTAAAAACGAATTTTTCTTGATCGGTGTAATCGTGTAATAGACGTCGTCTCCCAAGGTTAACACAATTCTTTGATATTCATGCATTCAATTATAGAAGATGGAATTCAATTGATGTTGCTCTTCTCGGAATATCAGAGTAGGAACAATCTTCTATTTATACTAGTAATAGAAGGGCAAAACAATAAAAAAGCATGAACAATTTCATAAAAAAACCCATAACAATATCTCCACTAAATCCTCAACAACCCCCTAAATCCTCAACAATCAAACATATACAATTTTCTTTACATTATCAATGGTTTTATCATTCACTCTTTCTTTCTTTTTTTTCTCTTTTCATTGTACTTTAATTCTTCTAAAATCATTTTAGTTTTTGAAAAAAAGTGATGGATGGTATGGGATGTAACAAACTGTATTTCAAACCGCTCACTTTATTTTCTGGTGTTTACTTACCCTAAAAGCAGCTCCACCCCTCTCCATTAGACCAAGTAGCTGCTGAGAAATTATATATATTCATGAGGAATATTTCAGATACTATTGTTGAGAAGTTGGGGCATTTTACCAATAAAAGCCCTTTTTTTTAAAAAAATTACCGAAATGGGCCCATTATTTAATTATTTACCGGAATAGTCCATTTTTCGGTAAATCATGTCCACCTCAGTGCGATGTTAGAGGACGCGCCAGTAAATCGCGGCCACATCAGCGCGCTTTGCTGACGTGGCCGCGATTTCATGCCACATAGCTCGTTCCGGGGGACGCGATTTTACCGTTTTTCCCACGATAGGTTTTTTCGGCTTTTAGGGCTTAGGGTTCAGGCTTTTTAGGGTTTTTAGGTCCTAGAAGAAATAATTTTGAGTTGACGTTTCTGATCAAATAATATAAAATCGCTTCTAGCAGGATGCTATTTGAGAAGAATTTGTGAAATCGCGCCCTCGTGGACGCGCTTTTGCTACTGTAGGTCATGGAAGAAATAATTTTTTTTTTGACGTTTCTGAGCAAATAGTATAAAATCGCTTCTAGCAGGATGCTATTTGAGAAGAATTTGTGAAATCGCGCCCTCGTGGACGTGCTTTTGATACAGTAGGTCATGGAAGAAATAATTTTAAATTTAATTAGGTTAGGGTTTTTAGTTTAATTAGGTTAGGGTTTTTAATTTAATTAGGTTAGGATTTTAAAGTTAAGGGTTATGGTTTTTAAGTTAAGGGTTAGGGTTTTTAAGTTAAGGGTTTAGGGTTTTTAATTTAATTAGGTTAGGGTTTTTAAGTTAAGGGTTTAGGGTTTTTAATTAAATTAGGTTAGGGTTTTTAAGTTAAGGGTTAGGGTTTTTAAGTTAAGGGTTAGAGTTTTAATTTAATTAGGTTAGGGTTTTTAATTTAATTAGGTTAGGGTTTTTAAGTTAAGGGTTAGGGTTTTTAATTTAATTAGGTTAAGGTTTTTAATTTAATTAGGTTAGGTTAGGGTTTTTAATTAATCAGGTTAGGGTTTTTAATTTAATTAGGTTAGGTTAGGGTTTTTAGTTTAATTAGGTTAGGGTTTTTAAGTTAAGGGTTTAGAGTTTTTAATTAAATTAGGTTAGGGTTTTTAAGTTAAGGGTTAGGGTTTTTAATTTAATTAGGTTAGGGTTTTTAATTAATTAGGTTAGGGTTTTTGAGTTAAGGGTTTAGGGTTTTTATAAAATTAGGTTAGGGTTTTTAAGTTAAGGGTTAGGGTTTTTAATTTAATTAGGTTAGAGTTTTTAATTTAATTAAGTTAGGGTTTTTAATTAAATTAGGTTAGGGTTTTAAGTTAAGGGTATTAATGGTTAGTAGAATTCTCAAATAATATCAAAATATTCAAAATATTCAAAAATTTATATTTTATTACATCAAATAAACTTCTATTTTATTACATCAAATAATATCAAAATAACTCAAAAAAAATTCTATTTTATTACATCAAATAAACTTCTATTTTATTACATCAAATAATATCAAAATATTCAAAATATTTGTACAAATAAATTTAAATACTACAATCAATGTCTATGCTCGGGGGATTCAGTGCCACATGGCGGCCGTCGACGGTTACGCGCCGGATTCCTCCTTTCTCTAGCTTCCGGCGGCGGTTGTTGTTACTCCGGCGGGGATTATGGTTCTTCCGGTACGGTATCTGGTTGTCGGACTTGGGACGATGATCCACCTTCAAAGAATAGTGTATGTAGAGGTGTTTGCATCACGAACGGCGACAGTGTTTGAAACCCATACGTTGCTGGGGATTGGTAAAAAGGAGAGCTCCCCAACAGCCCCTCTTGCGATCCCTCGTGCGCCGCTGGCCTATACATTGGCGGTCCACTCGGCGTAACAGGAAATGGAGCTGAACCGGGCATTTGGCTACAACCTGCCATAGGACTCGGAAAAGGATACATATAAGGGTTAGGATACATATAAGGGTTAGGATACATATAAGGGCTAGGAAACGCACCTGGCATCATCTGAAAAGGCGGTTGTGTGGGTATCATCGGTTGAACTGCTGCGTCGGGTGACTGTGTCGGTGCTCTCGTTGGGCCTGGTGATTTCATGGCCGCTGATGATGAGCTGGGTGAATGTCTGGGCCTCGTTGAGGGGTTGCCTTCGTCGTCTTGTTGTCTTGGATTTAGAGGCCCGCGCCTTTCCCTTTAAACACGTATTTGCCGCTGTCTCTCCTCTGGCGTCAGTAAATACGGCTTGCCATAGATCCTAAACCATGGCATGTATTCTGGAACGCATGCTAACTCCAGAACGATGATTGGTTCCCGAGTAGGTATATATTCATACCGATCTTCCCACATTTTGATGTACTCGGACCAGTATCTCGTTCAATCCGTATTCAATTGCCGAAGGTCGAATTTGTGTTGATCGTCAAACACCTCAGGATCCACGGGAATCGGTTGTCTACATCCAAACTGTCGTAGCACTCTGTCTGACTAGTGCGGCTCCACGGTTGCGTAGTTTATCAACACGACTTTCACATGCCAAGCGTTCGAATTTTGTAAGAACTCTTCCGAGATTACTGCCCGAATTACCGGATCCTCGTATGGTGTCCATTGAAACTATATGAACATGATAGAAATATTAGTTATATACATAATACTAAATACTAAATATCAATCGACTAGCGAATGTATAGGGAAATATCTATTTTATTTAATACTTACTTGAGCTTCCGACCGTTGGTTCAATAAAAGTCGTATATCTTCAAGAGAGGACGGTAATCGAGCATGACTTGCCGGATGGTTCCACCTAATTAAATAAATTTTTAGCATACTTTTATTTTTAAAAATCTACATAATAATTGTCAAATCTAATATAAAATTTACCTCGTTATGAGTGGGAATGTATATGGGTGGTCCACTCTAGGACGTAGAAATGGAAAACGAAACCGTGCCTATGACTGCAGTAGTGACAGGCAACCTCCGATTTTTGCTCTCCTCGGTCGCGTCGCCCCGCACATCTCCCAATATAACGTTGCCAAGACGGCAGACCCCCAACTCAATTCACCGGCTGCTCCAAAATCAACGAGTTTCAGCAGCCATCTTAGATGTACGCGGCTCCGTGACGTGTCGGGCATCAGATAACCTCTAATTAATTGAAGAATGTATGCCCGAGCATATCGGATTCTTTCAATTTCGATTGAATCTTCATCCGGATCAGGGAATGTGTCACGTAACTAGCCCATCTCGACCTTACCTCCCTCCATTTTCTCCGAAATAGCGCCCAAAAGCTCATAGCACACTGCCCCCAATCGCTAGATTGGGCAGACCCGGTGACTGGGTACCTGTCCACCGGCAATCCCAATTGCAGACTGACATCTTCTAGAGTGATAGTGCACTCTCCACATGGAAGATAGAATGTGTGCGTCTCGGGTCGGGGAAGGGAAAATTGTTTTAAGAGTGGCCGGGATCCTTCCAGCCCCTAGTTTCGCTATTGGGTTTTTTAGTTTATTTAATAATATTAATATAAATTAAAATTTATTATATATTTTAAAATATTTATGTATTTATATATATTGATTTTTTTAGAAATTAAATTAAAAATATTTATAAATTTTGAGGGTTATTTTTTTAAAAATTATAACTAAATCAATATAATATGTAAAAATTTAGGGTTATATTTGTTATTATACTTATTTTTTTAACTACCACGTTAGCTTGTCTGTGTTTTTAACAGGAGTGACCAAAATGACTGAACTATGGAACTCGAGTGTTTAAATTGCAATTTTTTTTTATTTTTGGCACCTAAAATGATTTTTTTTTTATAGTTGAGTGGCTATATGCGTAGTTTAAAAGAACATGTGACAAAATCTCAATTCTAAATTTCGCTCAAGGAGTTAAAAATTTGCACTTCAATATACCAAATAATTATTCAAAATTTAAAAAGGCATAATGACTTATTAATCACTCATATTTACAAAAAAAAGTCATTTTAACCCTCCATTTATTTTTATTTTTTTAGCTTTTAAACATTCATTTTTAATCAAATCATTTTAAAATGGATAAAAAAGTTTGTTTTTTAAATTTGATGTCACGGCATACACATGGATGACATGTCAGCATTTAATTAATTTTTTAAAAATTTAAAAATTAAAAATATAAAAATTATATTTAAAATTAAAAATCATTAAATTATTAAAAAGTATAATAATTATAATAATTTTTATTTAAAATTTTAATAAATGTTGACATGTCATCCACGTGACAATTCATGCGTATGCCACCATGTCAACAAAGTTAGCGAATGTTAACTTTTCTATCTATTTTTGGGTGATTTGATAAAAAATACAAGTTTAAGGGCTAAAAGAAGTGAAAATTAAATAAAGGGCTAAAATGAATTTTTTTTTTTTTTTGTAAAGTGGAAGGGAAAAAAAATTCATTATGCCATTTATTAACAAAAATATTTTAATAATTTTTTATGGATTTTTTTTCTTTTCTTGAATAAAGAGGACTTTTAGCAATTTTTTTTTAATGAAAATATGAATCGAAGGCTATGCGGTACTAAGGGCTAGTTTAGTAATGCTTTTGAAAAATGTTGTAGAAAAATGCTTTTAAAAAGTACTTTTGAAAATTTTGGTTTAGAATTTGAGTATTTAGCATTGCTGTTAAAAAGTGCTTTTGAGAAATAAAATGTTAATTTTAGACATATTATTATCAAGTAACAAATATACATTTAAATAATGTTTAAATTAGTTAATATTATTATATTTTAATAAGAATATAAAAAAATATTATAACTTGTTAATATTCTAATATATGAAATATAAATTTTAAATATTTTTAAGCAATAAATATTAATTATTTATAAAATTTAATTAGAATATATAAACTATATTTTAAATATAGTTTATATATGACCATTAAATATTTGTAATTATTATTTTAAAAACATCTTTTTAATTTTAATTAATGATTTTAATACATTTGTAATTAAGCACTAAAAAAAAGTATTATGTTATTAGAGGGATAAAAAAGTAATTAAGCACTAAACATGCTTTTGGGAGAGAAAAAGCTAAAAATTTTAAATTCTTTTTTAACACAAAAAATTTCAATCAAAAACAGCTTGTTTAACACGGCTTTTCTTTCAAAAGTGCTTTTGGAGTTAGAAGTGCTTTTTTTAAGCACTAGTAAACAGGCACTAAATATGAATAAAGCTAGATCCGGACTGATTCAACTTTTTAAAATTTATTAGTTAAAATATTTTATATTTTGATAAAATTTGAGATTTAACTTCTATATTTAAAAACTTAAAAATTAAATCCTCTTAAATTTTATATTTAAAAATTAAAGTCTAATAATTATAATCATTAGTATTTATTGTATTAATTAGGTTGTTGTTGTATGACATGTCAATAGATTGGATTAGACGTTTTAAATTGAAAAAGTAAAACAATTGAATTTTAAAATTTAAAATATAGGGATTAAATATCAAATTTGGTAAAAGTAGAGGAACTAATAATGGAATATTTTAACGAAATTTATATCAAAGACCTGTCAAAATGTGGGCAGGGGCTAGTCTAGGCTGAAAAGGAAAAGCCTCCTTACGCAGAAATAATTCTGGTCGTTAACAAAAGCGTCCCATCAAAATTTACATCCAAAAAAATCTCTCCCTTTCTTCCCACCTTAGGGTTTCTCTGTTTCTTTTAAACTGTGCCAAAAACATTAACTAGGTTCGTCACTTCCTGCTTTTCCTTTTTTTTTTTTTCTTTCGCATTGTCCTTTATATCTCTGTTTTGCATTGCTTTACGTTTTTTTGAATATGGCCTGAACTTTTTGGTTTCTGAACCTGGGTTTTGCATTTGGTTTCTCTTAAAGCATTTAAAATAACAGACTATTTTTTTTGAAAAAAAAAGAGCTCAAAACTTGCTCCTTTTTTTGGCAGCCGGGTTTGGAATTGTTGGTTTTATATTCTTTTTAACAGTGGAAAAGTTTCTGTTTGGGGGGGGGGGTTCCTTCAATGGAGGATCTTAAGACAGAGTTGAAACTTGGTGAGTTAAAGAGCGAGAACCTTCGTAAGTCACTTGAGCAAGCCAATGGTCTAGCGTCTTCAGTTCTGTTGTTTACTTTACAATGGAAAGAATTGGAGAGTCATTTTGATTCGATTCAACAGAAAATTGAGGAAAGGGTTGCTGTTTTCGAGTTGCGAGAAAAAGAGCTTGAAACTACTATGAGAGTATCGAGGGAAAGACAAGAAGAGATTGGTTTGAAAGAAATTGAATTAAGTTTGTTGAGTAAAAAGGTTGACGAATGTAATGTTGAGCTTACGTTTAAAGAAGAGGAAATTGATCGGAAGCGGAAATTGCTGGAAGAGTGTTCATCGGAGTTTAAATCAAAAAACCAGGAGTTGGATTTGGTTAGAAAATGGGTTGAGGATTGTTCTAAGGAGCTTAGTTTGAAGAACAAGCAATTGTGTTCTGTGCAAAAGTTGATAAGTGAATGTTGTGAGAAGCTAGAAGGGAAGGAGAAACAATTGATTTTGGTTGAGGAACAAATTCGAAAATCCAGTAATGGAACTGATGTGTTGAAAGAGGAGTTGGAATGTTTGCAAAACTCGATAAAGGAATGCTCTAATCAACTCGATATGAAACGGACTGAACTTGTTCAAAGCCAAGAAATGGTTGAGGACCAGTGCAAACAGCTTAATGAGAATGAGAAAAAGCTAGATTCAATCAAGTCCTTGATTCAGGATTATGAGGAAGAACTTGAAGCCAAAAGGGAAAAATATGAAGCACTTGACAAATCTATCTGTGTTCATGCTGCTAAACTCGATTATAAGGAGAAGAAATTGGGGTCGATCAATGAAAAAATTAGGCAGCGCTTGCAAGAGCTTCATTCAAGAGATGATGAACTTGGTTCACTCCAAACATTGATTCTAAGGAGAGAAAAACAACTTGAATCAACAAAGGAGGAGCTCAAATCAGTTGAAGCAAGGGTGAAACAATGTTCCAAGGATATCGAATTGAAAAACCAAGAGTTCAATGCTATACAAATGTCCACGGAAGAACTCAGTCAAGAACTCCATTTGAAAGAGAAACAACTCAGCTTGGTCCAAATATCAATTGAAGGATGCTCCAAGCAGCTTGAAGCAAAGGAGGAAGAGCTTACCTCAATTAAAAACTCAATCTTGGAGTGCACCAAGGAATTTGAATCAAAACAACTGCAGCTTGAAGCAATACAAAAATCTCAAGAGGAACTCTATGGCACGCTTGAGTCAAAAGAAAAGCAACTGGATTTAGTCGAAAAGGCATGCGGTGAACGCCTACAGGAGGCTAACATGAAGGAGAAGCATCTTGATTTGCTTAAAAGATCATTAGAGGAAGGCTTGGAAAAACTGGAAACAGAAAAGAGGCAATTTGAAGGTCGTGTCGAGGAGTTTGAACTGAGGGAAAAACGATTCGGTTCCGTCCAAAAGGCTGTTGAACAGAGAAGTAAAGAACTTGAATTGAAAGAGAAGAAACTATCTAATGACCTTCACTCTCAAGCGAGCAGCAAGAATCCTAGTTCTTTCTTCTCGCAGGCTGTTGGAATCGCTAACACAGAATCAGGTGTATTCTCTATTTTTATGTATCCATTCACTGATAGCTAAGACTTGCTTATAAGTTTCAGGTATCTGTACATGACCAAAACTGGATGTGTTTTGTTCTTTTTATGGGGTTGTGGAGCACCATAAGACATGCTCATCATCTTTTACTTTCAGTCTCTTTATTTCACTGTGTTTACTATTTCAAAACCATGGTTGAAGTGACTACCTATGGCCAATATGGAGATTTTGAAAGCTTGGTGGCTTGTAGGTGACATGATTATGTTTTGCTATATTAGGGCAACCATCCGCTATTTTAACAACCCTGTGAAGGACATTTTTTATTCTAGCTGTTCTAGTTATAAAGTGAGGAAATCTCATTTGTTGTCCGTGGTGTCGCAGTCTACTAAAGTAAAACTTGTATATACCTTGGAGATATAATTTACCGCCATTGGCTCTTAGAAAGTTTCTTGATATAAATATGTAATGCTCGTATGGAAATAACTCATCACTGCTATAAATGTTTTAGTAATTGCAATGCAGAATTAAGACTTTGCTTTTCTTACTAAACTCTCTCTTTTTCTTCTCTATTGCATGTGCTTAGTGAACTCCATCATCCCTAATCAAATAAAGATGGAAAATCCGGAAAATTTTATCATTTGCGAAGCAAGTGAAGCTTTGTCTGCTGATCTTGTGGTTGGTGCTACAATGGATGGAATGGATTTGCAGGGGATCCTCAATAAGCATTTAGATGAGCCGGATTTGAGAAAGAATGAAGTTCTGAGTGCTCTTCAAATGTCACCCGATCCAGCCAAGTTTGTTCTAGATCTAATGCTATGGATATCTTCTCAACATAAGAAGAAGGGTGGGACAGGATTCGAAGAAAGTGTTCTGAAGATTTCTCTCCTTATGTTGGAACAACTTTTGCAAGTCTCACCGCATGTACAACCTAAGGTGAAAGCAGACGCATTGAAATTGGCAAGCGAGTGGAAAGCAAGGATGAAACTGAATGCAGACAATTCTATCGAAATATTGGGTTTTTTGCAGTTTATTGCTGCTTTTGGATTAGTGTCCTCTTTTAATAGAGATGAAATCTTCAAACTTCTTGGCACTACTGCTCAACAACACCAGCAGGCTCGAAATGTATGCCGGATCCTTGGTTTTACAGATATGATTCCTGGTAAAATTTACTGAATTCTTAGTTTGCGTATTCATTTTCTTGTTTGATTGCGTAACCGTACATGAACATTATCATTTTCTTCTGTATGTTCATGTAGGCATCTTCTATACTTTTCGTGCTTATGTTCATGCTATTTTTCTCGATCTTAGTTCATTCTTATACTTTTTTCTTCAATATAAAAATGTAGAAATCAAATAGAAAACCTAGAGACTAAAATGTTTTTGTAATCTGTATATTGAGATTGACAGATTGATGAAGACTACAATTTCATGTTTTTATGTAACAGGATTCATTCAAAGTCTAATAGAAAGGAAGCAGTATATCGAAGCTGTTAGATTTGTTTGTGCATTTGATTGCAAGGATAAGTGCCAACCAAAACAGCTCTTAACCTTATTCTTGCAGGATGTAAACAAAGTGGCTTGTCAACGCTGCAAGATTGGGAAGAATTCGCCTGAAGTTCGGGTAATGTCTTACAATTCATTGAGGTGTTAATATATCCTTGATAGTATAGTTTAATTTGCATTATATACTTGCACGGTTTTTACAATAAATGATACAAACAGTTGGATATGATTGTCTTTGGCAGCAAAAGGCTACAGATGAACAGATTGCTGCTTTGAAATCCGTAATTGAATGCATTAAAGATTGTAAGCTTGAATCGTGTATGCCAGTTGAGGTCATTGAGAAGTACATCGCTGAGCTAGAAATGCAAAAGATGAACATGACATTTTCTGCACCGGCCCCTGCCCCTGCAGTTGAGCCAATAGTGATCCCTTCTGGGCCCTGGAATCAACCGAGTCCTGTTCTTGCAGCTCAACGGCGGTTTCAGGGTGGGATTCATGCTTTCACTCCGGGGACTCAACCACTAGGCCAATTTCATGGTGGGATCTATGCTTCCACACCGGGGACTCAACCACTAGGGCAGTTTCGCGGTGGGATCTATGCTTCCACACCGGGGGCTCAACCGCAAGGGCAGTTTCACGGTGGGATCTATGCTTCCACACTGGGGGCTCAACCGCAAGGGCTAAGCAATAAGCGTGCTCGGACTGATGGACCAGTTATTAACTCCTATAGACCTCAAGTAGCAACTGTTAACCCCTATATTCGTCCAGCTTCACCGCATGGGTTAGGCATTCCACGTAATCAAGATATGGCCCATTTTGGTCGGCAGCCAAATTACCTGAAGAAAACTACCTGATCCACAAGAAGCCCAAGCAGTCGTAGATCCTGTCCAGTAACTTTCCGACAACCTGTACATATTTTGTATATATATATATATATATGAAGCAGCCCTAACCCGGACTGACAACAGTCATTTCCGACTGATCTGAATCTAATTATAACATTTATTAAAGGAGTTGATTCTCATATGGTTAGGGTATAAACCATGGTACTCGGTGCCGTTCTGGTACCACTCATATCGGCTGGAACGCTCAGTTCCGGTAATAAATTGGAACAATTTTAGGTTCCGTTCTGGTGCAAATTCTGATTGATACTGGTTTTATCGATACGTACAGGTTAATTTTGCCCATACTGGTCGGAATAAGGAGTACCGGTCATTATAAAAAATTAAAATTATTTTTTATTATTTATTTAGAATTTGTTAAATTATGAATTATTTTATGCATGGTATGGGATGATCTTATTGTTTAATTTATGAAATAATTTTTTTGCTTGTTTTTTTGAGTTTGTTTAACAATGGATTGCAGTTGTGAATCTTATTAAAGAATAATTTATTTTTTTATTGGGTGTCTTAAAATTTACATATTACATTTGGTGGTATTTGAATGCATGTCATCAACTTTTTCAAAATTTTTCTTTAACATTTCAACCAAAGTTTTATTTTCTCAAGTATGTTATATTTGAGATTTATATATATATATATATATATATATATATATATATATCAAATGTTTTCCAACAATAGTGATAAATTCAAAATGATACCGATTATAATTTGTACACCAATCCTTATCTCATTATAAACACATAATTCTAATTAAACCATTTTCCTAGGATATCGGCATAACATAACGGTGAAACCATATAGCCGGATATCGGAATGTGTCTAACCTACACTCTAATGGACGCACTAAAATGCTAGATATAAACCCTTCACCTATACACACATCCATAGAACTATTAAAATTCTAGTTGGCATGTCCATTTATCCCACTATTTTTCTACCACCAATTTACTAAGGCATTTCCAAATAATTATAATTAAAGGCAATCTATATTATATACCAGTTAGGGGGAGGCAGGGCCTACACCAAAACTGGATTTTTTTTTTTACTTTTTAATATTAATAATAGTAAAATTTCTCTCTACCCAAATGATATGATTTTAATATAGTTTAATTCTTTAAAAAATTATAAAAATATTGACTAAGATAATGGTGAAATTGCATTACAATTCTTGTTAAAATTCGGACTTCACCTTAAATACCCATAATGTTATGAACACATAACGGACCTGATTTTTTACTTATAAAGCATATAATGTCATTTAGGCAAAACAGTGCACATACTTCACATGGTAACATGATTCGCTACAATATTGTCTCCCTTTATATTAAATTTGGATACTTTAATATATGATCTCATATTCATCCCATTCTTCATTTCAATATATTAACCACAACACCAAATTCCTCCAATGCAATTAATAAATAAGCTAATACTTAGAGTTGTCTTCATTTTCAATGCTATTAGACTTTGATAGCCGAGTTCCTTAATTATTTAGTCAATAAATATAAATGTTGTAACTTACATTTTAGTATAACCAAACATTGTAAGCCATTGAACGCATACCAAAATGAAGCACCACCACCTTAGTCTACAAGCTTTCCTTTGTTAAAAAAAACCATGAAATCATGGTTCGAATCAACTCAAATAATTAAGAATAACAAATCATTGATAATCTAGTACATTTGTGTTCTGATCTACTTTGACAAGTTGAAACTGATTTGCATGGTTTCCTTTACGGAAACAACCAACGGACCTCAAAATTAGATGTTTCAAAAACCGTTTCAAAAAGGACTCAGAGATTTCGAAAAGTCAAATCAAAATTACCCCTCTAAAACCTATTCAATTGATCTTGAACTTTCCATAGGAAAATGCACATTATTCTACGAAAATGACCATATCTTGAGCTACAAAATCACTATTTTAAAAAGAACTCGAAGATCTACAATTTAGACGGAAGAATCATATATCAATAATAGTAGATTCTAGGAAGAACTCGAAGATATACTATTTAGACATAAGAACCATATATTAATACCAGTAGATTCTAGGAAAGTATTGCTCCAGTATAATCTCTCTAAGAGTTTCGTATCTCACACGTCAGTCCCACACCAAATTTAAATCAAATATCATTGTCAATCTCTGTAAGGTTATTGATACTGCATGGAAACAAAAAATGCAGCAGTACCCTTTTGCGACCACATCATATCTCATCCTCCTCAAAGGGATCTCGTTCAGGATAGTCACCAACCTGCAAAAAACAAGTTCCATTCCAAGTCACAAATAAATAAAAGTGGTAAAACAGGTAGAAGATATTTAACTGTCAGAATACACCTCTTGGACTTCGGATATGAAAAACGATTAAGCTGCCTGTTAAACATATATGTAATATATTTTCTCACGGAAAAAGAAGAATTTAGACAAAAATAGAGTCCATCAGCTGTTTGGATAGACTTGTTAAAGATCCATATCTTTCAGAGCAAAAAGGTATGTATCGGGTTATGTTATAATAATTAGAAGGAAACACAAAATAAACAAATAATACTATTAAGTTGTTATGGACAATGCATTGCAATGCAGTAAACTTGCTTTCTTAAAGTCTGCAATACTATCATGGATATACGTGCATTACGAGCTGTTGCAATAAAGGTCCATAGATAGAAAAAAGAAAAAGCAGGATGCGAGCGGGCAAGAAACTTTGCCAAGGGTTAAACTTAAAGGTAAGCTCCTGCAGTTTATTCAATTTGTTGGAGCAGAATGCTTCATAATAGGACTATCTACCTAAAATATTTGAACTTGAGAAGGCCACAGAATAACCCCAGAATGCTTACAGCACTTAACATATTTGCATACAAACCTTTACTTTGTCAGGCCTAACCATTGCACCGCAAAGTGGAGGGCATTGAAAATATCGAGTTCCTTTCACTCTGCAGTATGACCAATAGATAATTTAACAAATGAAAACAAATAGTGCATCCAAATAAGGTAGATTATCTAATAAACATCCAAATAGGATAGCCAATTTAATGCATCTGTGTCAAGAGAAAAATTCTAATCACCTTCAACGTGAATAAATTAAGTACCATTTTTTTTAAGGAAGACATATAATAGACCAAAAAATCCAATCCTTGTAGGAGTTTCTATCACACACACACACAAAAATAGAAGTGCCATACAACAAGAACATTACTGCAAAATTGAATAGAACATTAAGAAAATAAGAATATAGAGTTTACATACATTCCATCATGTTTTCCCAATGGCTCATCATATTGAACTCCAATCCAAAAGCCTGGCCCTAATGCTTCTGCTCGACCCACATATTTGACAACACCTCTTTTCTCCCCTGGATCAACTTCACATCTGTCTCCTACCTGATTTGAGACAATGTGAAAATACATATGACACTTAAGTGGAAGCGAGCAGGCAAAATAACAGAAGATAATCGTGACGTTGAGAAATAGAGGGAAAATAGCATGGTTCTTCACTCTAGGAAAATATACAAAACATTATCCTAGAAGTTATATACACAAAAAACTACATTTAGTAGTGGGTGAGCATTATCAAGCATGAAGTACTGAATTAATTGAATTTATTTTCCACTATATTTAAGTACCCTATCAATCAGTCTATGATCTTCATTTGCTTCCCTTAAGCATCCAGCAACAAAAGAATATAGGTTTTAAAGATCATTCACTTGGCACTTCAAAAAGGGAAAATCACAAATGAAAAACTAACTAATCTCTGATCTGTAAAGATGATAACACTAGAAATAAATTAGCCACTACTGACTTTATTAAGTTCTTTCATCAGTACAAAACCATTGTCAAGATGGTAGAAAAATATTGAATAATTTCTTCTTGAACTACCAATGTCCAAAGGTAATTAATAATAAATGACATTTTCTTCAACACACACACACACACACATGGAATTGGACTATTTTACTTCCTTTAAAAAGAGTGAGAGACCAAAACAGTACTTTAATATGCTGCAAAAGATGCTAAGTACATATGAAAAAGTTAAAAATAAATACACAACCAACCTTGATATTTGAGCAGAGGTCTTCCATGTAGTCATCTGACATCTGTAAATGAAACCATCAAGCATGACTAAGATAGAAATAGCAGCAATATATACATGATTTCACTTTGTAATAAGCATTAGGAACCTGTGCGTACTTAAATATAATATTAGTTGCAGCTATTAATAACAGCTTAAAGCTACCCCATATATATATATATATATACACACACACATACACATGTATCTATGTATGTATAGATATGTAAATGTGTGTGTGTGAATATATGAAATAAGATATACTTACTTTATTCCTGAATTCTGATGGATTTTGAGATGCCATCTGTTCCTTGAATTTCCTAAATGTACCTGAAACAACAAAAAAGTTCAAACCATTGCAAACAAATAAATGGTAAATTAAAAGGAAACAAATGTGGAGGATAACAAATTTAAGTCAATAACATTGCAGAATCAACTTATGCAGGTAACTAACTTACCGGAACGTTTATTGTATTCATCTTCAGAAATCGAGTACTTCTCGACTAATGACGTATCTTCAAGCCACCCTCCCGAAGTTACCGATGAAGGATCAAGATCTATAATGTGTATTCGGAAGCTGTTACAGCAAGAAGGAGTCAGAAGGAAATAATTGATATGTTTTTAATATGAAAATCTATAAAATTAGAGTTAACAATGAAAATAAAAATAAAAGGAGAAAGGGCGAAAGGCTAACCCATCTAGTGGAGAATAGAAACCGAGAGGTCTTGAATCATCACTTAAATCACAAAGTTTATTTTTACAATCATCATATAGCTCTAACCGCATTGAATTTACTGAAGTCCCACATTTCTTCCATAGCTTATCTTTCACTGCTTCCACGCTCATCTTTAAACAAATCAATTTGTTTTTAAAAATAAAAATAAAACCTCAGGAGTAATTAATTTAAAGTTAAAGAAATTGTTTAATAAAAATGGAACCTGAAGAGAGAAGCGAATGTCAGCGGCGAAGCTTTTGAGGTTGGAGTGAGTGACTCGAAGCAGCACTGAGGCATCGCCCTCGATTTGCAGCCGTGATGCCATGAATATTTCCTATAATTTCTGGATTCAAATCAAAATGTGTAACAAGCAAATAGAAAACAAAAGAATCTAACAAATTTTGTTTTTGAGGCCTAATATAAGATGAAAAACAATGGCACAAAAAATGAATAGGAAAAAAGTGTGCAAAAGATGGTGCAGATGTTTTTAAATGTTTTATTCATGAATCATTTTAGCAAATTTGTGGGTAGAAGACGCAAAAAGGAAAGAGAGGCAGTTCTCTTTTATCGAATCCCCTTTGACTCAATTATGAGTGTAGTGAGAGGTAAAAAGCTAAGTAAAAGCACAATCTGAGAAGACACGAAGAATATATGAAAATCGTAAAAGCAATGTAAAAAAAATACACCATCATCACCCCACAAGATATGAAGAGAGTAGGAAAGAGGGATCTCAACTCACCTTGAGAATTAAGGTAGAATGGCAGAAGCCAGTGCCAACTATATGAGAGGACTGAACTGAAGTCTCAAGGAAACAGTGAAGTACTGAAAGATGCCTAATTCCTTAAGGTTAAAAGTAATTTGGGCTCAATTTCATAGCCCGAGTATAAAGCTGAGACAAAGAGTTGGCGGTAATAGAGGGAAGGCAAATCAAAAATCCATATTACCATAACCCAATTTACATTTATTAGCTAATATATTAGTTTTTTTATTAATTCTTATCTAAATAGAGAGAGCAAAAATATAATCTAACTGTTGATATAGAGACTTCTATAATACTTTAACCATAAAATGAAACATGAGAACAAAAATCAAAATAAGAGGAAAATAGAACGAGCAAGTCACTGCTTTGAACTCAATAATAGGGGTGAGCATTCAATCGAATCGAGTGAAAATTTTCGAATTAATCGAATTCACGAGTCATGTTTTATCATCTTAACTTGATTTGAAATTTTTTTGAATCAAACCGAATGAAATTCGAATCGAGTGAAATTGTTCGAGTTAAATTAAAAAAACTAAATGTCAAATTAAAATCTTATTACAGTATAACTAATTCAATGTTAGAGCACACAAATTTGACACCATATATTCATGAAAACTTTTTCAAACAAAAAAAAAAAAAAAGAAAGAAAGAAAAGAAGATACTTTAATATGATAAGCTTGAATAATTAATTTAACTTATTTATGTCTCCAAAGTTATTATTTTAGAAAATTTTTAAAAATTTAACTTTCTTTATATATTTTTTAGATTTTTTATAAATTTTTTTTGAAATTTTTATAAATATTTTGAACTTTTGAAAATTATTTTGAATCTTTTTTTTGTAATTTTTGTTAAGAGAGAAACTAATTTTTTCATTTTCAAAGTTGACAGGGACCGAAACAGTATTTACACAAATCTATTATTCGAATTGTAAAATTCAACTTGACTCAAACTCGATTCGAGTAACTTGAAATTCGATTTTTTTAATTGAATCAAATTTTACTCTTCTTAACAATAGAATTTAATACATTTTGTTAAATAATTTTGGAGTGCAACTATTTTCACAAATTTTTTTTGTATTTTATATACTAGTTTTATTCGTGCATACATCAGTTAAAATATAAAAGATTACTTAAACAAAAACTAAAACAAATAATAAATAGTAAACTGTGAATTTACAAATAAAATTTCTTCAAAAATAATAATAAAAGAAATCCAAACAAAAACAAAAGAATATAAATCAAATTTTTTTAAAAATTACAAAAGTTTTTACTTAATTTAAATCTAAATTATTAATTTGTTTAATATTATATTGCATCTAAAATATGGTTTTAAATTTCTAAACCTATCATATGTTACTATTAAAATTAGTTTTAAATTAAGTCTTGTAGTTTATTGGTTGGGTGTTCACTTTATTCGAAATTAGCTTGAGTTAAAATCACAATTGTATGAAGACAAAATTAGTTTTGAATTTTTATTTAAACTTTGAAAAATATATAATTTATTAAATTTTAATTATTTATTAATATATTATCTTAAATTGTAATTTATAATTTAAATGCGATTGACCTAATTCTAAAATATGTTTAATAAGCCGTTAGTGAAATTTAATTTTTCATTAATCTTATTCTTAAATTGCAATTTACATGTAGTAATTTAATTAACAGTTTTTAAATTTTTTTTAAAAATATTATTTGTAGAATGCATTTTTAATGACTTAATTCCGACAATGCATATACCAAATTGTTGTTTCTAACTTTCATGTTTTTAGAGTGCGCATTCGATCAAATTAGCAAATCCTATTCTATCATCTTAACTCGATTTGAAATTTTCTCGAATAGCAAAATTTAATTGTTTATTTTTATGTAATCTTTTCTGAAAATATTTTCTTAATAGAAGTAAACAGGTAACACATGAGGAGTCCAAGTATATATAGATATATAGATATGATTCTCCAAATATTAGAAGAAATTGAGCATAAACATGTGAAAAGCCCATCCATATTAGACACTCATCAGTCAAGTACGTAGCTATTTGACCTGACTACAGCTTCTTGAAAAAGTATTGTTGATCTTCATATTATTTGCAATAACTAATAACAACTTTTGTGCAAAATCTCAATCATAATCTAACTGGTTAGCATCTCCACCATGTACTCAAGGAACAATGGGTGTGATATACATAAAATTTATAAATTCAATAAATGGCAGCAAGAAATAACTAACAGATTTTCATTATAATGTCATCTGATTACACGCGTGTAGCAACCCACTCTTATGGTGTCTAATTAGGCATAAGAGTAACTATTATTGGGATTGATTTTGTAAGCAACGAAGAAACATCTACGTTACCTGGACTCAAGATCGAGTATTGGATATCAATGCATAACAGACATAGGTATGCTCAATTTTTTCAAAGTTCTTTCATTAATTTAGAGGAGCCATGCCAGTGTATCTAAATATGTTGTAAAGGAACAGAAGTCAGATAGGATTCTCAAGGGAAAATAAAGAGTACCCATAATGCAGAATAACACTAGCGTCAACAAGAGACAATTTCTTTTACCCTTGGTGAGTACATAAAAAGCAGTCAATGAATCAGTTAGTTTACATTTTACAACAACAATGGAACCTACAAACAGCAGCAAGCTACATTTACCCTTTAACTATGGCATATCAAGGATGTCTAACCCACTGCCACAAATTCAGGCCAGGCCAAATTTGAACCTAGTGATTATTGAGAAATTATTTCATCATGAAAACGCTTTGTGAGCTTGTGCCTGTTATCAGAGTAGCAAATACGTCTGATATTTGGAAAACGAGACTATCATAATCCGTGGTCTACAAATATTGCAGGTGATCAACTCATAAACTGAACAAAGTTGGATTGCACAAAGATGCAAAAGGAATACTTCAAATATCACAAGGACCCATCAAAGCTAATAAGCTACATATTCTTGCGGTTGGAACAAGTGGTCAAGCAATGGGGTTTTGAAGCAACATAGGAATTCATATAAGCATTTAAAAGCAGGATAACAAGTTCAATATGGTACAGAAAGAAAAAGAGTAGAGAAAACCAAAAAAAGGATATATCATGAATGTCTTCAATTAAACTGAATTACGAAAAGACGATTTGATTTTCACAACTAGAAATAGAAAACTTTTCTATAACTGTTATAAACCCAACCATAGCATTCAACCTTACTCGCCCAACACCATGTTAGAAAATCAATTACACCCCAAAAGAACCAAATTTATCCAACATAATGCCAAAAAAAATATAATATTACCTACATGCAGAAGTTATAACTGTGTCAAATGAGAAATCTAAACAAACAGACCCATTAATTCTTTACGTCAAAAAACATGAATCTAATCCAAGAATCAACAGTACTAAAAATAGAAAAAAGAGGACAAGAGAGTTTGATTTTTTAACCTTCTTAAGGGCAAGAGCTAGGCGTTTACTATCAAGCTTTCCAGGCGGTAATAAAATTACAAACAACAATGGTGTCTTCACCGTGTCTGGTTTTGTTGCAGATTGAGTTGGATAGAACGACACCGTTGTGATCCAAGCCCAGAAGGATAACTACTTTGATTAGATTTTGGGGAAAGGAGTTTAGCCGTTTAGGGAAAAATCTAAAACGACGTAATTTTAGTAAAATTAAAATAATAATATAAATTTAAAATTTAAAAATGATATAATTTAATATTCAAATTGAAAATTTAACTCGATTTGAACTCAAAAAAATAAAATTTTCTTTGAGTTGATTTGATTCAAATAATTTGAAATTAATTTTTTTTCAATTTTTTAAATTAAATCAAATTTTAATCATCCTTTTAAGTACAAAAGATGCATTTTTTTTAATGTCTTAATTTCCAATTTTTGTTTCTTTTAATGAATTCACCACATATTTTAATAATTGCCATTTACACTTGTTAACAAAACAAATTAAAGTGAATTTAAGTTATATTTTTAGGGAACATTATTTAGTGTGCTGTAAATGTAGGTGAAATGTTGTGATATGTTTTTACTAAATATTTAAAAAATTAAAATAGACATGTTATTCAACTTTAAAAAATTCTATTACTAGTGAACAAAATAATAATTCGTATTAAGAAAAAAATATTTAGTACATTGTTAGTGAAGTTTTTAAACTTCACAAGTCCCAACAAAAAATTTAGACTCGTTTGCTAGGGTTGGGCTGAAAAATGGGCCTAAAAATTTGTCCAAGCTTAACTTGGATAAAAATGTTAAAATTTAGGCCCGACCTGGCTCGCCCGTATTAATTTTTTTAATATCATTTTTATATAATTTTTAAATATATAGAATACATCAAAAATACTAAAAACATTAAAATAAATATTTCCCAACAAATTAAACGTAAATTTTAAAAAAATATGTATACTTAAATAACACTAAGATAGATGCAACTTAACAAGCAAATGTCTCTAAAATAATAACAAAATTAACAATAAAACAAGTATTATACAATATCCAAACAATAATAACAAAATAGTAGTAACATAATAGTGAAATGGTAACAAAATAGGAAGAAAACAACAAGAAAATAGCATTAAAACAACAACAACAACAAAAATAGCACTTTTGTGAATTCGGACCGGGCTAGGCCCGAGTCAAAAATGCCTTACCTGAGGCTCGGCCCGTTTTTTAAACGAGCCTTTTTTTTGCCCAAACCCTCCCACTTTTCGGGCGGACCTTCAGGCTGGGCTAGGTGGCTCAGCCCATGATCAGATCTAGTTAAAGGGTTACAAGTGTCGGGATAACAAACTATTAAAATATATATTAAAAAAAGGAGATGCATGTCAATTTTTTAAAACTACTTGTGAAATAAAAATATATATTACGGTATACCAAATACTCATCTATTTTTACATGTTCATTGTTGTTTGCACGTAGATTACTTATTGTTAATTATGGTTTGTGTAGGTGATTAGATTGAGGTTTTTTAAACAATTAAAATTTTACCGACAAGTATTAATTACGTTCAAATCTTAAAGATAATATTGCTTAAAGTTGGGTAAAATCAATAAATCCTTCATCATCGGCTGCTATTAGTGCATTGCTCTAAAAACAATTTTTTGTGAATCTTTAACTCATAGGTTAGGTCCTTCACCCTTTTCTGTCATGGTTCCATTTTTAATTTAAAAACAAATTATTGGTAAAGAGAAAAAAATAAAACTAAGATAGATGAATATAAAAATATCCAACGGATGAAATTACAACTGAAATTAAATGTGGAGTCTTATTGTGTACAAAGATCCATTTTATAGGGTGAAAAATAATAAAAATATGATACTATAATTATTTCCACTTTCTTTCTTTTCTTTTGGTTATATGCAAATATGAAAAATGTTGTAATTACCTTTATTTAATTTGTAACGTTTGGTCGAGAAAATAATGATTTTCAAAAAGATACATAAAATGTTTCAAAATGGTTGGAACGGTGTTTAAAATTTGTAAGCTTGAAAATCTCGTGTGTTGGCATGATGGTCAAGGTGTTCATTGCCCTAGATGTGGCCTAGATTTGAGTCGTACTAGTTGCGTTGCTGTTAGGGCTTTGCCCTCTTCTTCTAATTTTTCAAAAAAAAATTATAAGCTTGATTCATGGAATATTTGTAAGTTATACAATTTAAAAATATTTTTAAATAATATATTATTCATTAAATTAGTTTTATTCAAAATTTTTTTTAATAAGTATTTACTTTAATAATTAATTTAATTTTAAAAAATTAAATAGTATGTATAAATTTGAAGGACTATTAAGTATAATTTATCCATTTAAAATGTCATAAAAAAGTACTTAATAAAAAATTTTTTTGAAGAATTGGATTGGACCAAATTGCATGAGTATAAAATCTCAAAGGATTTACAAAACAATTACACTGAAAATTAGGGGTGAACATTCAATCGAATCGAATGAAAAATTTTCAAGTTAACTGAGTTGACGAATCCTATTTTATCTTCCTAACTCGATTTGAAATTTTCTCAAATCGAGTCGAGTGAGATGAAATTCGAATCAAATCGAATCAAATATATTTGTTCGAGTTAAATTTAAAAAAAAATGACTTTGGGTCCTTATACCCACTGCCACCCACCATAATCAAATTTGTTTTTAACTTTCATTCCCTCATAATCTATTTATTAATATTTTATATACGGGTTAGCTTCTTTGCTTGCTTAGTTACTTCAATTATCTTCTGATTTTTGTCACCATGTATTTTGAAATTAAAAAAAATTAAATGTAAAAAATGTGATTTTTTTAATAAAATTTATTTTAAAGATAAATTGTGAAATTGATACCAACAGAAAATTTAACACGAATATTTTATGGCATCATCAATAATTCAATTTAAACAAAATCTGATAAAGATTTGGCATAATTAAACAATTGAATAATATAAATAGTAAAAAATGTGAAATTTAATTCAATAATATAAATAGTATACATAAATTTGAAAAAAAAAAGTTTTTAGGGTTTGAGGAAAGTAAAAGTTTTGAGGGAAAATAAAAGGAAATTTTTTTTTGAGGGTTTATAGGAAATAAAATTTTTGAGATAAAAGGAAAAAAGTTTGGCCAAAGTTGTATATACATGTAAGGTTACCCGTCTGGGCTAAACTTATAAAACGACATCAAGTTACTTGTTCGAGCTAAACCTGTGTCACATGTATCAAAGTGGCAATGAAAGTTATGGCAAATTGCCACTTTGATCCTTGACTTAATATTATTTAGCCCTTTTAACAAATAAAAATTAATAGCGATAAATTTTTACCACTTTTACGATTTAGTCTTTGTACCTTAATTAACTATCCGTTCAATAAAATTGCTGGATTGAAATTCAATATAACTCTATAGTATACTTGTGAATATTAATTAATAATATTTACGAACTCGATCATTGGAAGACAGGGTTTTGAAACCACTATTTTTGACACCACTGAAAAACGAATTGTTATAGACTCCAAGTAAAACATTGAAATGAAGGGAACCCAGTGGCCACTATCGTTAAGGTCGCGACACCAAAAAGGTTGTTTTGCAACACCAAGTGCTCCCAAGTCAAACTCTTGCCCATTGACATGGATGTCACGACACTGAAGTCCGACAGGTGAAAACTGTAGAGACAATTTTGTGTCCAAACAAGCTTAAGTTACTTTTCATTTAAAGCATAAAGTCAAATATTTTTTGCTTATAAATACTAGCTATTTTTTTTATATAAAGAGGCTAGGGGTGCCAAAACTCCTATTTTAGGTGGGGAAATTCTTTTGGATTTTAGTAAAAATTTATTTGAGTTACTTTTATGAAGTTAAATAAATTTTTTTTTTGAGTTCCTCTTCTAAATTTGTGATTATAATCGCTTTCTCTTTTATTTAAAATTCTAATACATGAATTTAATTTTGAAAAAAGGAAAATTCCCCGACTCTTACACAACCCCTTGAAATATTAAATGATGTTTATATTATATTAAATGAAAATTTTTAAATAATTCAGTGATATTTTATAAATTTTTAAAGTTAAATGACCAAAAAATAAAGTTACCAATAATTTAGTGACATTAACTGTAATTTACCTAAAATATAAAATAGTTATGAACTTTATTATTTTGATAAAATTTTCCATGTGGGGGTGTAGGTTTGACCAAAACTTCATCTCGACCTCAACCTAAAATTTTAATAGAAATTTAGGGCCAGTTCTTCACTGCTTTTAAAAAGTACTTTTGAAAAGTACTGTGGAAAAGTGCTTTTGAGAAGTGCTTTTGAAAAGTTTGGTTTAAAATTTGAGTGTTTAGCATTGCTGTCAAAAAGTGCTTTTGAGAAATAAAATGTTCATTTTAGACATGTTATTATCAAGTAACAAATATGCATTTAAATAATATTTAAATTAGTTAATATTATTATATTTTAGTAATAATATAAAAAAATTATTATAACTTGTTGTTAATATTTTAATATATAAAATATAAATTGTAAATATTTTTAAGCAATAAATATTAATTATTTATAAAATTTAATTAGAATATATAAACTATATTTTAAATATTTAAATATTTGTAATTAGTATTTTAAAAAATATTTTTTTATTTTTAATTAATGATTTTAACACAATTGTAATTAAACACCAAGAAAAAAAAAGAAAAATACTATGTTATTGGAGGGGTGAAAAAGTAATTAAGCACCGAAAGTGCTTTTGGGAGAGGAAAAGCTAAAATTTTTAGCTTCTCCTTTTCAGCTCCTTTTCAGAAGTGCTTTTGAAAAGCATTTCTGAAAAGCTAAAAATTTCAACCAAAAGCAGCTTGTTCTTCACAGTTTTTCTTTCAAAAGTGCTTTTGGAGTCAGAAGTGCTTTTTTTAAGCAATGAAGAACTGGCCCTTAGTCCATAGTTGAAGGACAATTGATACCATTAACCTTAATAAAAATGAAGACTTCTAAGGTCAAAATTGTCAATTACTCATTCGCCACTATCGCAGCGAAAACCGTTGTTTAATTTATTTATTATTTGAATTCCAAACTGCCCAACCTTAATTTTTAGTTTCCATTTAGGGTCCGTTTGTTTACATATAAAAAGTTTTACGGAAAATATTTTCTATATTTTCCTGTGTTTGTTTCACATAAACAGCTTGGTCAACGGAAAATAACTTACAGGTCAACGGAAAATAAGCATTTTTCTTTGTAAAATGACTTACCCTTTTAAAAAGGTTAAGTAATTTTCCGGAAAAGAGCTCCTCAATAGATAATTTTACTTTCATATAAAAAATAACTTAAATCAAGTTTAATATTATTATATTGATAATAAATTTTATTTTTATTTTTAAAAATATTTAAAATATTAATATAAAATATTATATTTTTAATATTATTAAACATACGTATTTAATTATTTATATTTAGTCATGTAATAAATTATTAATATAATTAATATAATTTATCATTTTTAATAAATTATTTAATATTTAAATTTTATTTTAATAGTAAATTTTAAAAATAATAATTTTAAATAATATTATTCACATATTATTGAAAATATCAATATTAATATTTAATACTAAATATTTATTACAATTATAAATATATTAATAATAAATGTTTTGTAGTATAAATGTTAAATTAATTTCTTTTTTTATTAAAATACATATAAGACCTACAAATAAAGGTGAAGGAACCCACTTTATTTATGTAATTGTATTGTAGAACTGAAAACAATTAATGGAGCAATTAATGGACTTGTTATTTATTAATTGAAGCCCAACCCTATGTAGCCTATTTAATTTCCATAAACTAATACTAAAGCAAACAATTTTCCTTTTGTTAAAAAAGGGATGCAAGGGTAAAATTCTACAAATAGTCATCTAATTGTTAGTGTATTACTTTGGTTTAATTTTTTTTTTTTAGTTATTATTGTTATCAAAATTTAGTATGTTGGTAGTTATTATTGTTGTCGAAACTTAGTATTTTGGTCACTCTTCCATTACTGAAGTTCTTTTTGTTGGCATAATAATAAATTTAGCATTCCAATATTTATAAATTCTATCAATGTGGTTCTACCTCTAAAAATTTCAACAAATTTAATCATCAACTTTACATATTTTATCAATTTAATCTTGATCCTTAATTTAAAAAGAAAATCAAAAGTAAAAAAAATATTTAAAAGTTTGTTTTTCAATAAAAATATATTTTATAAAAATATATACAAAATTATAAAAAAATTAGATATAAATAAAAATCTAATTTATCACTTTCTAACATGACATATATTTATTATAATAATTTTTATAAATAAAATAATTTAAGGGAAAAAAACCCTAAGAAAACTTAAGCAGATTTAGTTTTTCCCTTTTTTTTCAACATTAACGACCACTATGTTTTAGTTGTCAAAAACTATAATCTAAGGTCGAAAAAGATAAGAATCAATGTATTTAAGTTGTTCCCTAAAACGGGTTTGTTGCGTTTGAGGTTGTACTTAAGGGTGGCATGATTGAGGATATATAAGTGAATATGAAGTCTTGAAAACTTGAGAGGTAGAAGGTCATGCTAGCAACTCCAAATTTGCCAAATTTGCCTTCACCTATAACCACCAGCTCCACAAATTTGCCTTCAACCATAGTTGCGCCACCCGACTAGATGTTTCTTATAAGTATTAATAATTTCCCATAATTTTTATATATTTTTTAAATTTATAGTAATTGCTTAAAAAATCACAAATAAATTTAAACCTAATAAATGGTTTATCCTAGATGTATTTTTTTTTTGTAATTAAAACAGGCATTCATAGAACAGTCATAAAGACAAACTGACAGCTAGCAAATCAAAAGCAGAATACATACCGACAAAACAGAAACAAAAGGCAAAACCAAAACCAAAACAAGGCGCAAGTGAATACCAACAGACTTCCGAACAAATCAGCAGCAAAATTCCAACAACCGGAAGAGAAAACTTCGAAGACATACCAGGAGATTCTGAAAACCTTCTCCAAAATACAAATCCCACACCCAGCTCAGTCCCGGCTAGACCACGCTTGGCAATCCAACTCCGCTACCTCAACAACCAAAGGGGGTGCCTCTTCAACCCAAAAACAAGGGAGTTTCTGGTTCCGACCCACCATCACCAGTTCATGCGCCGCTCTATTCGCCTCCCTGGGGACAAAATTGTAAGTAACCTCTTCAAAAGCTTCAGCCAGAACTCGAATGTGTTGAGAAATAGGACTGAGAACAGATTTATCTGTAATATTTGTTTCTAATTTCTTGATAACAGTAAGCGAGTCGCCTTTTATGACCACCTTCCGAAAACCCATATTCCGAGGAAAAGAGAGAGCCCTCTCACAAGCTCTCGCTTCAGCAACGAAGGCATCAGCAACATCGATAATTGGGTACGTACATGCACCCATAATCAGGCCTTCAAAATCCCTAGCAAGAACAGCTGAAATAGAACGATTAGATTTACTCTCAAAAGAGGCATCAAAATTTAGCTTTATAATCCCAGGTTTCGGAGGTCGCCACAATCCAGTCCTTAGCATACCAAATGTCAGATCTTTAGCTTTAACGAAACTTAAGTCTTGACCATAGCTCTGAAAAAAACCCATTAATTCATGGAACTCAAACTTTAAGCCTTCATTTACTAACTTGTTTCTCTTGTACCACAGAGCCCACAAAGAGATAGCACTAAATTTCTTAGAATTAATGTCCATTGCGAGGAAGGAACTAACAAAATTTGTTATTCCATCTGAGGTAAAGGCACCAAAGTCCTCAACGAGTTTCAACTGAAACAAAAGCTGCCGCAAAACGCTACAATACCATAAGATGTGATGGGAGTCTTCCGGCTCTGCCTTGTACAGTGGGCACGCCGAGTCAACCTGCAATCTCCTTTTCACCAGATTCATAAAGTGAGGCACATAGTTTTTAAGAAGGCGCCATAGATGCGTCTTTATTTTTGCAGGGATCTGGAGGTCCCATATTGATGTAAAAATTTTACTGTAGTTCCCAGTGTCTGTTAGCTGTATCGTACTTGTAACCAAATACCTATACCCACTCTTCACTGAGTATTCCCCCGATGCATCATGTCTCCAAACTAGCAAGTCAGAAGCCCCTCGCCCAGCAACTGGAATATTGATAATACGTCGGGCCTGTTCAGCGTCAAAAAGTTGGTAGATAACCTCCTTCTTCTAGGTATGAGACTCTTCATTCAAAAGTTGGTCCACCGTGGTCCATTGAGTATTCATAGAATGGACTAATAACCGACCATTTCCAAGGCCTGGTATCCATGGATTATTCCAAATGTTCACCTTCATACCGCTACCTATCCGCCACAGCATTCCATCATCAAACACATCCCTGGCACCACAAATGCTCCTCCAGGTAAAAGAAGGGTAAGACCCCACTTTAGCTAAAAAAATATCCGAAAATGGAAAATAACGTGCTTTAAAAACTCTCGAAAGAAGACAATCAGGCTGAGTATAAATTCGCCATACATGCTTAGCTAAAAGGGCTTTATTAAACAGATGGAGATCACGAAAACCCATCCCACCAAAAGCCTTTGGCAAACAAAGGGCACTCCACGTACTCCAATGGATACCTTTAGAAGTCTTATTATTTGTCCACCAAAACTTATTCAATATTCCTTCTCGTTGAAGACAGAAAGTTTTAGGTAACTCAAAACACTGCATAACATAAACCGGAAGAGCTTGAAGAACTGCCTTAATAAATACTTCTTTTCCTCCCATCGACAGATACCTAAAACTCCAACCTGCGATATGCTTCCGAAACCGATCTATAATCTAAGGTCGAAAATGATAAGAATCAATGTATTTAAGTTGTTCCCTAAAACGGGTTTGTTGCGTTTGAGGTTGTGCTTAAGGGTGTCATGATTGAGGATATATAAGTGAAGATGAAGTCTTGAAAACTTGAAAGGTGGAAGGTCATGCTAGCAACTCCAAATTTGCCAAATTTGCCTTCACCTATAACCACTAGCTCCACAAATTTGCCTTCAACCATAGTTGCGCCACCCAACTAGATGTTTCTTATAATTATTAATAATTTCCCATAGTTTTTATATATTTTTTAATTTTATAGTAATTGCTTAAAAAATTACAAATAAATTTAAACCTAATAAATGGTTTATCCTAGATGTGATTTTTTAAATATTTATTTTTAAAAATTAAGATTATTTTAATTTTTAAAAATATTTGTTGACATCCATGTGTCATCGTTCGATTGATTTGTTAGCCACGTCAGTAAAACTTAACGGTCAAATTTGGTCAATGCTAACAGAGGGGTTTGATTGATTAATTTTTCATCCTTTAAGGGCTTAATTGGGTGCTAAATTTTGTTGACTACTTAATTGATTTTTTTTTTGTTTTTCCACTCTGGGCTTTTTTTTTACTAATAAGCTTATTTCTAAAATAAATTTTATTTTTTAAAATTTTTAAAATTTTTTTCATAATTTTTATTTTTTAAAAAATTATATATTTTTTATTTTTATGTTTTATTTAAAATATGAAAATAATAATTTTTTTAAAAAAATTTATATACTTTTAGATTGTCTAAAAAAGTTATTTTACTTTTGACACCATTAGATGGAGGAATCAAAATTTTTAAATAAAAAATACAATGATTCAATGTCTCAACATTAAAGTATAATGGCTAAATTTTAAATTTCAAACGAGTGTAGAGACCTTTAACAAATTTAAAGGCAATAAATTTTATCATCTTATATTCATATAATGAAATTATATTTATAAAAAAACATTAGGTGCAGTGGCAAGGCACATTATACTCTTAAGGGACGAATGAGTTTAAATTTTAAAGATAACATTGTTAGGAGGTATAGTCAAGAATCTCAAATATGAACCATAAAATTGATATGAAAAGTAGCGAAAAATATATTTATTTAAAATTATTAAGTAAAGTGCGAAGCCCAACAAACATATATAGTATATACGTATTTGCAGTAATTTTGTATGTAGACAGCACATATCTTACGTGTCACTTCTTTTATGCTGTAAAACACTGATAATATGTCAAAATAATATTGTTTTAATATGCTTAAAATAAAAATTCAGATGTATCGAAATATTATTACCTTTTTATTGGTTTTTTAAAATAATTTTATGAATTTTTAACTTTTTTTCATTATTATAGTTTTAAAAAATAAATTATGGATTTTTCATAATTTTTTTAATTTCTTTTTGAGAATTATTACTAAAAGAATTTTAAAAATATCAAAATAATATTTTAATTAGAGTTTAGGAGCCAAATTAGGTATTAACTCTATATAATATTGAGTTAACATGTAATGTCATAATTTCGTTAAGAGATTAACGTCAATTAACAAATGAGTGACCAAAACATCATAAATCAATTATGTTAGTAATAATTTTATAAAATTTCATAGTTCGGTGACCAAAATGAAAATTTACTAATAATTGGATGATCTTGATGTAGTTTACCCAAAAAATTATTTATTGATAAATTAATATTTCTTAATTTATTAAAATTTTATGTTTTCTTTTTTTTTTTAATGTATTCTTTAGAAATTATTTATTTATTTAAGCAAAATTAGGTTTTGATTTTTTGACCAACTTTGAGATACTGTAAAAATTTTCTTCAAATATATTTATCAACTTTTAAAGGATGACAAAAGTTTGTTTAAACTTAAAAGTAGGATAAAATTTTCAATATTTTAAAAAGGTTACCTACCATATATTTCCCACCAACCAAAGCAAAAATCAAATATAAAACTAAAACCTATAAAGAGATGTCACTATCTCTAAATTTGGTTAAAGAAGAATACTTTTAAAAGATGTAGTAATAAATAAATATTTAATATTTAATATTTAATACAACTACCAAACACAAGTTGAATTAAAATATAAAAAATACGTATGCAAAAAATAATAAAAAGGCTTAATGGTACAAAAAGTCTTCAAATTTAAAAAAAAAAAATTAAGTCCCTATTTTTTTTTGCACTCATTTTGGTACTTGAACTTTTAAAATGCATCAAAAAAGCCCTCAAACCTTTTCAAAAAAAGCAATTAAGCCCTTATTTTTTTCACTCAATTGAGTACTTGAACTTTCAAAATGCATCAAAAAGACCCTCAACCTTTTAAAAAAAACAATTAAGCCCTTTCTTTTATTAAAAATTAGAAAAAAATTAGAAAATATTAAAATATTAAAAATTAGAAAAAATATAAAATCATAAAAATATATAAAAAATTGTAAAATTTTATAAAATCGTAAAAAATAAAATATAAAATTTTATAAAGTCGTAAGAAAATTATACAAAATGTAAAGAAATATAAATTTCGTAAATTTTTTTATAAAAATTATCATGTCAAAAGAAGCATTTTATAATTTTTCTATAACTTTTATTGATTTTTATTTTTTTTATTATTTTTCCCCACATGTCATGCTGTGTTGCGACACGTGATGACTTTAATTGAGAAAACTAGGGGTCGTTAATTTTTTTTATGATTTTTATAAAAGTTTACATTTTTTATTTTTTTTACAATTTTTATAAAAATCCTAATTTTTAATAAATTTAATAATTTTTCTAAAATTTATTATTTTTTATAAATTTTTTTTTCTAATTTTTAATAAGAGCATGGCTTAATTGTTTTTTTCAAAAATTTTGAGGGTCTTTTTGATGCATTTTGAAAGTTCAAATACCCAATTGAGTGAAAAAAAAAAGCAAGGGATTAATTGCTGTTTTTGAAGAAATTTGAGGGCCTTTTTGATGCATTTTAAAAGTTCAAGTGCAAAATTGAGTACAAAAAAAAGGGAGGGGCTTAATTGTTTTTCTTAAAAAAGTTTGAGGGCTTTTTACACCCTTAAGTCTAATAAAAAATAGTTATTTTGACAATAATAAAGTAATCTCTTTCAATCTTTTTAATAGGCCTCAAGAGTATACATAGTATTTATACAACAGTAATCATGTAGGAATAGAAAATATATATATATATATATATATATATATATATATATAATATTCCTAAATATATGCCTAAAATATATAAAATAATATACAATATATTTAGATGTTCCTAAATGTTAATATCCCATAATAATATCCTAACACCCTCCTCAAGTTGGAGCATGTAGATCATAAATGCTCAACTTGCTGAGAATGTAACACCCCACATCCAGCCTAGAACTTATGACCCGAATGTGAAGGTGACATTGATAAATTTAGAACTTTAACCCTTTGTTCCCGTAGCACATCTTATTTTGGAAAATGAAGATTCAAAAAAATGAATGGTCAGAAAATAATAATAATTTTTAGCTAAACCTTTTGTGCATTCTTAGAAAATCTCATACTCGAAAACTCTTGTTTTATAGTAAAATCACTTAAATCACTTTCTTAGTTTCGCAGCGGAAAATATTTAGAGTTTTAGTTGAAAACCGAATTTTAATGATTTTGCAGTTTTACATTAAGAATACCAAAAAACGACGAACAAAACAAAAACCAAAAACATATTTACAATCTAAAAGTCTAGAAAAGTTAATAATGTAAGCCACCACATTTAATTAACCGAGAATCAATCCGAGTTCTTGCACGTCGTTCGGTTCTAAACTTGCTGATTACTTGAAAAGGGGAAATGAAAGGGGTGAGCTATAAAGCTTAGTGTATAACTAAACTCAAACAGATAACACAAATAGCACAATAAACAGATCAAAGTATCGCGGAGAGTTTTATCAGACTCACATGGCAAAATTGCGTATGCATGGTTACGTCAATGCATTTTCTTACCCTATTCCGCTACACACCAAGTTAGAGTTCCCCAAAACTCGTCTATCCTTACCAATTAAGTCATCCTAGGTTGCCCGGCAACGATGACCAGCCATCCCAGGTTGGACGACAACGATGGCTTATCAAATTGTAGTTAAACTACCAGATCAGATATATGTAGTCAAGCCACTATAATTGCAGTCAAGCTACCAAAACAGATATATGGTTAAACCACCAGATGGTGCAGATCATTAAACTGTCCAAACTTCCTCCTTTCCATATTATCCTTACCCCATGCACTGTGACATGGCATGCAAACACAAAATTAGAGTATTAAGCATGCTGAACATGCATTTTTTAATTGAAACTAGTAAGCATGCGATTTCATGCTTTGCAAAACAGATATATCAGATATCGGTATTTATAGATCACTTAAATTAGAAAATCACAAAGTCACACGCAATGAGAATTAAACAAAAACATACCTTATCAGTACTCATATATACTTAGCTACTCAGAACATAAAATCATGCTTCCAGAGATTGTATAAACAGTAGCATATTATCAATTTTCATACTCGTATCACATACATATCGCATTACAGAACCTACGAGGTGACTATCTCGAATTGCACTTCAAATATGGCATTAACTAAATTTTACAAAAAATGGCGTGAGGGCCACACGGCCTAATTGAACCAGCCTGCATGACCCACACGACCCAAATAACTTAGCCCGTGTGACTTATAAGGTCTGGCACACGGTCATGTGACTTCGATAGTGAACTTTTCGGCATCATGCTGTTCACTGTTTTTTGAGTTTTCTATTACACACTTGGTCGTTTTTCAATGCCAGTTCAACAATCGCAATTCTAATACCCTAAAACATCATCCAAAACAAATTAATTAACAACAAAGCAACAACCTGAATAAAAAATGCATCCACCAAAACTAAGGTACTTGGCCCTTACCTAACGAGAAACCAATTTCTATGGCACTATGCTCACCCATAAAGTGTTGGATGCTTCACGATTATCACCTAAATAGATCGTATAACAAACTGATTAACTACCTCATTCTAAATCAAATCGAATACTAACATTTTAAAGAAGTGAACGAATACACAGAGGTTATGGAAATGAAACACAATTAACAACCACAATTCCTCTTACCACGCACCACTATACGATGAAAGGAATAGTATGAAAGAATTTATTATAATAAAAATGGAAAAAAGAAAGAAAGTGCAAGAAGAGAGAAAAGCCATATAGAAAATGGTAGAACAACAAAAATAATTCCACAACAAAGATAGGAGACAAAAATGTGGGAAAGAAGGGGAGAGAGTGATGGCAAAACTTTTCGAAAAATTTAGGGATAACTCAAAAATAAAATCCCACAAAATCCCACTACTAACCACCTATCAGATTTTAGAGTTCAAACTCAACCCCACTTCTACCACACGAATGGCACGGACAGGAAATTACAAAAATATTTTCATTTTGCACGCATGAGGAATCTAACGCAGGACCCCTAAGTAAGCTGAAGCTTTACCACCAAACTAGTAGGCTCATTCTGTCATCAGTTGAACGAAAATAATATTTAAGCCAGAAGTTTAAAGATAGAGGTTGGGAGAAAAATACCAAAAATTTAAAGGAAAATATTTGAACCCAGAACCTCACACACACAAATACAACACTTAACCACTGAACCAGATCACTTAATTATTCACAATTTCACAATATTTAACTACAAATAGGGCGAGGCCACTCTCTCAGTTTACTAACCAAATTTCTACTAACCCAATTTTTGGGATGTGACAGAGAAGGTATTCAAATTCCGGTTTACCAAGCGCCTTTGTAAAAATGTCAGCCAATTGAATAGAGATTGGAACATAAGAAGGTGCAATCAACCAATCCTAGATTGCATCCCTAACAAAGTGACAATCCACTTCAATATGTTTAGTTCACTCGTCAAATATAGGATTCTCCGGTTCAATAGTATTGAGAATCCAAGACACAATCATACAATGAATGGTAACCTAATCATCCTTGGTACCATCAAGAAATCCAAATTTGCGTCGAGAAGATCGAGCGATGCAAATAGCATAAGCCCAATCATCAAAATTGTCGAGCTTTAATCGAATAGGAGTAATAAAATCATGGGTCGATCTAGAGGACTCAAGAAAAAACAGAGAGTTAAGTTCAATTTTAGGTGGTGGAGAAGTAGAATCACTGCCAGCCATTAAGAACGATGGTGATAGTTTCAACATTCAATTTTAGGTGGTGATGGTTTAGAAGTAGAATCGCCGCCAGCCATTAAGAACGGTGGTGATAGTTTCAACATTCAATTTTAGGTGGCGATGGTTTAGAAGTAGAATCACCGCCAGCCATTGAGAACGATGAATTTTTTGTGTGTTAAATACCAAGCTTAGATAACATGAAAAGAATGGAGTAATCCCTTTCAATTTTATTGGTAGACCTCAAGAGCATACATAATATTTATACATGACTACAGTAGTAGTTATGTAGGAATAGGAAAGATATATAATATATTCCTAAATATATACCTAAAAGATATATAATAATATACAAAATATTTAGATATTCCTAAAAGATAATATCCTATAATAATATCCTAATATCTAAAAACATAATTTTAAATTATAAAAACATCAAAATCTTAACTTATTTACGGGAGTTTGAAAACCAAAATTTTGAGCAAAAGGTTAATACTTTTACTCTTAATAAAATGCAATTTTTGAAACTAAGAAAATTAAATTACTATTTTTTATTTAAATTGAATTTAAATTTGATACTCAATAAAAAATAAATAGACAAAACGATCAACTCCAAATTGACATTCTTTCTTAAGAATGCAATATACTTTACCATTGTACTCATTATTTATTAATGCTTTGCCCACTAACATTTTAGTTATTTCTTTTCTTTTTATAAAAACCTTATCTACTACTTCCCACTCTTGGGACTATGTTTTTAATGATCAAATCTAGTATCTAAAATAAAAAGAGTTAAGAAAATAAAAATACATAGGAAGAAAAGAAAGATATATCATCCCTATGAACCTATTGGATCACTTGTATTCAAAATGCCAACAATTCAATTTGGACTCCTAGGAAAAGTCAGATTTGAAATAAAAGAGCAGAGAAAATAAAAATAAATAGAAAGAAAAGAGTTATATATTAGCATTATGGAATACTTGGATAACTTGTATTAAAAAACATCAATAATTGAACTTGGATTCTTATGAAACTTCTAGAGTTTTTAGAAGGACTTCTAAAACAGTTTATAATCGGGTTTGAATAATTGCAATTTCTTGTTAGATTTGAAAATAATAAACTCCAAAAAAAAAAAGAAAAAAAAAGGAGAACAATTATTCAACTCTCAAACAAACTTGCTTCACATGAAGTAGAAAAAAAAAAAGAAGCTTCAATTTTATTTGATTCTATCTAATATGACCAATCAAACTTCCTTTATATAAGCACTTATATGATAAAGTTTGAAATACATATAAACTCCTAAAGATTAATTATATATTTGGTTTTACAAGTACTATATAATCAAAACTTTAATTAAATGAATAAACTTAATAAACTTCTATGTAATATAAAACTCTAAAATATAAGCCTAAACAAAATAGTTGGTGGCTAAAGAGACTTTCAAAACCTTAAATAGGGCGAAGCTAGAAATATTTTCTTGGGGGGAGATCGAGTTACATGTTTTAATGACAGATAAAATGCAATTTCACCATTGTATTAGCATATATTTTTATAGTTTTTAGAACTAAACAAAATTTTATCATTTTTGTAGGCAGAACTTTAATTTTACCATTTATTAACTTGAAATTTTATAAAATTTAAGGCCTATATGTAACACCCCAAACCTAACCTGAACGTTATGATCAAATCTGGATAAGTTACTTCCACTCGTTTGAAAATCTAGAAACCAATTTGAATCCATAACCAGATACAGGATAGATGCATAATCAGATACAGAACCAGATGTATGATCAAATACAAAATCAGATCCTACCCCACAGCTACACACCATCTTCGACCAATCCTACACACCAATTAGGGTAATAAATACCCATCTAGCCCCACATTCCACTAAGTAAGCGTATGCCACTTTTCAGAAAATTACAGTTTAGCTGCTAGAATCAGATAAGTGTGGAAAAACCACCAAAACAAACATGTGGCGTCAAGCACCAGATAAGACAGAGTATCATACTACCAACACTTCCTCCATAAGCATAATCCCACCCCGATGCACATGCAAAACTAAACAAATATCGAATGTGTGTGTGATATACATGCTATACATATAAGATTTTAGATCACATTGGAATAAAACACATCATGGTATTACATAACATACATATCATGTGTTCATAAGTCACATTTAATAGAAACAGAGCATCAAATATCATGATTTACAATGTTATTTATACCATACGGGCTCTATGGAAAGGCTAATTTCGATTCGCACATCAAATATGGCCCTAGGGTCCCACACGGCCCAATTGACCCAGATCGTGTGGCATCGACAGTCCACTTTTCAGCTTCGTGCCATTTGTTGTTTTTCGGGTTTTTCATTACACACCTGGGTATTTTCTGATGTGAAAGCAACAATGCAAATTTTGGTACTTAAAAATATCATTCACCTAACAAATTAGCCAACGAAAAAGAATCGATTAAAAGAATATGGTCATCGATTTTCCTAAAATACCAATCAAATTAAATACGATCAATCCAAACAACCACAACACCCCCAAATTGGCATTAAAACACTTACTCTTGAACTAAAACAACACCCTCACAAGCCTTAATTCACCGGAGGATTAATCGTCTCGTGATCTCTACCTAGAAAACCTACACAATTATACATACGAAACACAACTCCACAAAAATCCCCAATTAACAAAAGATAACAATGTAAAGCCCAAAATCTGCCCAGGCCCAACAGTCCAATTACAAAAAATAATAAACCCAATTTAAACCCAAACAAATCAAAACCCTAAGGCCCAAATAGCCCAAAATCTAAAATATTTTTCAGCAAAATTTCAGCAGCAAACTCTAGGGCACCGCATGCTGCTACCCCATCGCCGTTTCGCCTCTTCTGCCATGCCTGGCTGTCGCCGCTCCTAGCCGCCTCTCCTCCGCATGCTCTGACACCTCTGTCACCTGCAAATAGCAATAAACACGAAGTAGAGAGAAGAAAACAAATGGCAAAAAAACAAAAACAATGGATATGAACAGTTGTATCTGGCTATAAAAGCCAAAGTCTAACCTTTGTAATCTTCTTCGGTTTTTTACGAACATATAAATAAAAAGAAAAGCAGAGAAAATTTCAAAAGGAAAAAAATTTTTCCGGTTCTTGTTTTCATTTTACTTATTTATTTTTATTTCTTTTATTTTCTTTTATTTTCATTTTTGTACTAAATAATGAAATAAAAAGAGAAGGGAGAAGAAGCGTACTCGGTCACCTTGCGAGCCCGGCATCGATGATCTCTTCGCCGTCGTCAGATTCGGGCTTAAAGGAGGCTAAGGACCATTTTTTTCTCTCGGCTCCCCGTTTCAAAGACCCAGCCTTCGAACGGGGTTAAGAAAACTGATTTTTAAGGGCGCCGGCAACCGCATGCGGCTGTCGATGGCGTCGGAGCACGGTGGCGCTATGGCTGGAGCTCTTGGCCAGATTCGGGGAGAGGAAGAAAGGGTTGAGAGAAAGTTTTTGGTTTTTTTTTTTAATGTGGGAAGAATGATTTTTTTAGTTTAAAAAAACACCTTTTATAGCTTATTCAAAACAGCGCCGTTTTGGGCCAAAGAATAAGCACAAAAACGACGCCGTTTTGGCCTTTAGGATCCGCGCGCAACCCGACCCGCCTATGGGATCCTCGCGTTTCTGTTGAATGGGCAATTTGCGCCTTTGGTCCCTCCACATTAATGTTTTGTTTTAATTTAATCCTTCTGCTTGTTTCTTTATTTTTTAATTTGGCCCCGCAAATTTGCTACATGTTCCAATTTAGTCCGCGCATAAATGCTACGCTTCAGGACTTGGGCATATTGCCCGATCAGTCCTTCGCACTTTGCGCGTGCTTCATTTCATCCCCCTGAACCTTTTATTTACGAATTTGGCCCTAAATTTTTAGCCCGATTTCAATTTGATCCTCGGCCTATTGAACCTTATTTTTTATTTTATGTATTTATTTTTAAAAAAGGAAAAAAAATTAGTTTTATTTAATATTTTATTTAATATTATTTACTTATCTATTTTCAATTTTTTGGTCAACTTGCATTAGCTCATATTCTATTTATTATTCTTTTTTATATGTATTAGTTTGTGTATTTTATATATGTCATTATTATTACTATCATTTCATTATCTAATTACTTGCTAATCTTTAATTTTTTTTAAATGTTGGATTCCTTGATATCATCTTTATTGTAGTTTATTATTATTGTTATTGTTAGGCATGTCATACATATTGTTATTATTATTACTTGTGTTATCGTTAGCATTATCCTTATTATTGTTCGTGTTCGTTAACCTTGTGATTCATGGGTGACAATGTTATGCATGTTACATTTTATTATGTACATTATGTCAAGGCTATTTCAAATGTATGTCGCACTATTGTATTTAGCCACGTATAACTCCTTTTACGTATTAAACAATTTCTCTAAAAACCAATGAATTAAACGTGTATTTGTTTTTACATTTCGCTATTCTTTTACCTAAATTCGAAACAAATTTCAAAATAAGGCAATGTTTCGCGTTTTGGAAATTCGAGAAATTGTACCCTAACTTACTGGGTCTCAATTTTCTCGTCAAACCTAAATAGCAAAATATCCGTTTAAATTTCCAAACACACAAAATTTCAAAAAATAAAGGTAATATTCTATATTTAGAAAATTCAAGAAATCGTGCCCTAACTTACTGGACTTCGATTTTTTCTCGTTGATTCTAAGTAACCGAATATCCTTTTATAATTAAAATAAATGAGGTTTAAATAAAAAGTGAAATGCAAACTTACTCTCAAAATATGAGATGTCGGGTCCTAACTTACTGGGTGTGACATCTTGTTACTTCGAGCTAAGGAGGCATTTTCCATTTTTGATTTAATTAAAGCATTTTAAAATCAACATTATAAAGAGGATCGTATTTTTAAATTCTTTTCGAGTTTTTAATTTTCGACACCAAGACATTAAGTAGTCAACTAGGTACCAATTTTGGGCGTATCGAGGGTGCTAATCCTTTCTTGTGCGTAACCGACTCCCGAACCTGTTTCTTTGAATTTCGCAGACCAAAAGCATTGTTTTAATAAATTAAATCGTTTATTAAAAACGACCACTTTTCGAGGTGACCCAATCACACATCATCAAAAAAGATTGGTGGCGACTCCCATTTTCGTTTTCGTTTCCAAAATCCAGGTCGACCCCGTTTTGTCAAAAAAATGGTGTCAACAGCTTGGCGACTCTGCTGGGGAAGAAACACGAGAGTCAAGCCACGAGTTGATTACATTTTGTATTTTTGTCGAAAATTAAAGATTTGGTTTAAATTTACGATCCTTTTATTGCATTTCCTTCGTCTTTATTTCGGTTTTTTTTCATTATGATTTGATTGCTGTGGTAGTTTAAGCTTGGTATATTGATCCATTGCATTGCATGACCGCTGGTCACACCCTTTTAAGCGGGAGTGAGAAACTAGTCGTTCGTGAGGTTTTCACCTCCGTGCAGGATAGTGGATCGCTTTCGGGATATATCCGTACCTATGTCTTCGTGAGATTTTCATTTCCGTGCAACCATAGGGAAATGTATTCCCCTGAACCGAACTCAGTCCGTATGAGCCTATAATGGGTGAGGATCGAGGAATCTGCTGGTTCGGGTACCTTTGCTTTAGAACTAAACCACATGTAGAAGACCTTAAGAGCCACCTTAGGTAGAACCATTTCAAACCCCTAGTGGTCACCCAAATAGGTGTTCTATTTATTCTTGCTTGCTTTTGCTTTGTACTAACCTGTTGTCTTTTTGGTTATGACTGCATTGCATTTTCATCATAAAAAAGAGGTGTTGATTCACGTTCAGTTGCTAAGTAGAGAGCTTGTCATAAGAAAATAGGTTTTTTGATAAAGTGGATGACAATACGGTTGTCCGAATATAGTCCAAGAAAACGTGATAAGAGAAGGATGATAGTTTAATGGAGGACTACACAACTATTGCTCTGTCGCCCGAGGATTCAAGATGACAAAGATTATTCGAGAGCCGCTGAACTTTCGTAAAGAGAAGCCAACAAGCATCACGAGGATGAGTGAGCAACGAGTCGCGGCTCGGATCAAGCAAAAAGGAGATAGAAGAGACACCCTTTTTGAAAAGTTCGTGAGATTTATCTTAACGCTCGAATGAAGAAGAGGATCGAATGTCCCTGCCTATGAGGGCAAAACCGTATATATATCTACTTTATGTAAAGAGATCTATTTTCTAGTAAAGTTGTTCTAATGGAATTGAACCAAAATCAACGTCACTTTTTACATTCATGCATCTGCATTACATTTCATTGCATGCATCTTTTCATTCATTAACATTATTTTTCATTGCATACAATAATTTTCCTAAAATCCAAAAGTGCATTGAGTTCAGAACTCTAGTACAGAGCTAGATGAAGGATAAAGAATTGGATTTCTTTGGACATATCTATGGTATGGAAAGGAATGATGTTCGTGCCTTTGAAGAAAGAACTAAAAAATTATCAAGAATTTGTTTCTACATCCCTAGAGGCGTTCTAAACAACCGGACTTTGAAGGAGATTCTTGTAATTTTTTGGACCATTTCAGAGTAATATTTGGAACGCTCTTATTGCTCTAAGCCTGTGAGCAATAGAAAATCCTTTTGTGAAAAAGGCACATGTCCACTTTCTTTATTTCAACGAAATGTATCTTTGTGTCTTGTTTTGGCAAACATTCTTTTGTTCCTTCCATTTCATTCATACTCATACCACACAAATAATTCCCCTTTGATTCATTAGTTCTTTGAGTCTTTTTTCGTTCCGTAGAACAGGTCTCCAAATATCAATGATATGGGCGACACTGCTATTGACTCAGAACTTTCTTTTGAGCAAGATATGTGTCTAGAGGAACCTCAAAACTTCGAAGATGATCGAGACTGTAGCTTATCTCCTGATTTGTTAAAGATGGTAGAGCAAGTCGAAAAATAGATCCTACCTTACAAAAAAAAATCAGTTGGATATTAGGAGAAGAGAAAAAGGAGAAAATCAGAGCCTGTATCACCGCAGAGACAAAGCGGGACGTCATTGAGTTACTCTAAGAATTCAAAGATGTTTTCACATGATCAATATATGTCTGAGCTACCAAGACGTGTGGATGCTGTTGAGGCTAAGAAAGTATTAGAAAATGTCCACAAGGGTGTCTGAGGAACACATGCATTGATTTTGCAATAGCCAAGTAAATCATGAGATTTAGGTACTGCTGGCCCACCATGGAAAGGGATTTCATCAGTTATACCAAGAAATGCCACAAGGGCCAAATTTACGGAGACAAGATTTATGTGCTTCCTTTATCTCTTCATGTTATGACTTTTTCATGGACTTTCTCTATGAGGGGCATGGATGTCATTGGGCCGACCTCACCAAAAGCTTCTGGCGGTTATCGATTCATCTTTGTGGTCGTCGATTACTTCATAAAGTGGGTAGAGGTTGTTTCATATGCCAATATCACAAAGCTGACAATCAGCAAATTTCTTGAAGAATCATATGTCAATATGGAATGCCAAAAAGGATCATATTAGACAATGCATTGAATTTGAGCAACCGCACGACATCAGAAGTTTGCAGTCTGTTCAAGATTAACACCATGTCGCCCCAAAATGAACGGTTCAGTGGAGGAAAAAAAAAAAAAAACAAAAAACAAAAAAAATAAAAAAAGAGACAAAAAAAAACAAAAACCCTCTACCGGGGCACCTCATTTCTCATTGGTATATGGAATAGAGGCAGTCTTACCCATCGAAGGTGATATTTCTTCCCTTCGAGTCTTGTCCGAGTTGAAGTTGGATGAAGCAGAATGGATCCAAGCCCGATATGATCAGTTAAATTTGATCGAAGAGTAAGGGTTGAAAGCTATCCGTCATGGTCAAATGTACCAAAAGCGAATGATACGAGTTCACCAAAAAAGTTTCATGGACTCTCAGAAGGACTCTCAGGCGGGTAGCGACTGTGACGTTGGAGTAAATGTGATGCTCCTTTCGGGGCGATAATGGTTGCCATTATTAAACAACCCATTAATAACTACAACCGTTGTCACACCGACCCGAGTTTGACCTCTACTTCGACGGAACATCAGCTTTCCACTTGAGAGCCCTCTTGTGTCCACGTCGGTGTCAGCCTTCGGATAAGAATGAAAAGTTAAAGATACCGTTTGCGTGGAAATAGATAAAAAAAAAGCGTTGATTACACCGGAAAGCCCTTCGTTTTTCTCTATGATTATGGCCTCAATCTTATGTATGGTATATATAAGGCATCATTTGTGGGTGTCCAAAAAGCTTGAACTTGTGATCGCATAATGACCGTTAACTGACCCCCTGTTATACTCGAACCCGTGACCGTATCATGATCGCCGATTGGGACCTCCACTTAGACTTCAACCCGTGACTGTGTCAAACATTGTCACCCCGAAACTTGACTTCCATAGGATGAGTTTCTAAGGTAATGATCCTATCCCAATATGACATATGAAATGTATGTTTTCCGAAACACGTTATCGCATTCCCAATCCCTCAAATTAAAAAAAAGGCCTATTTGTCCAATTAAAAAAAAAAGGACATATTTGAATAATTTTGACTGTTTAGCGGGATATGTTTAGCTAATTTGACTATAAAAATGGCATGAAGAAATTAAGTTGGGGGGTTCATACAAAGACGTTGTAACTAGCATTCTTGGAAAAGTTCTCTTCAACCAAAGTTTGAGGTTGGTTAGAAATGGGTAGCACTGGGATTTTGAAAAACTCAACAATGATATGTGCTCCATTAATGGGTGAAACGGTGGAGCAAATGGTCAAAGAGATGAAGCAGGCCAAAGCTGAAGGTTCGCACCTCCTCGAGATTAGGTTGGATCATATCACCAACTTTCACCCTCACCACCACCTTCCTGCAATCCTCGATAACAAGCCTTTGCCACTCATCATCGTTTACAGGTACCCATTTCACCACCTTCTGTTTTTGGCGTTGAGTTTGTTTAATGAATTTGCTTTTATCTTGTTTGAAAAGTTTTACAAAGACACTGAGATTACAGTATGTTATTCGGATTTCTATTTATTTAGGAAATTCTACTAATAATCATATCTAAATTCATTCAAATATGGGTAAGATAAAAATATACAACTCTAATACTTTGAGGATAACATCGAAGACCCGTGGGATGAAAAAAGACCTTCCTTTACCAGTCAAGATTTGTATTTAATACATTCATTTCTGGATGATAGTGTCTTCAAGTACGGCTGTCAAAGGCACGGGGGCAATAGTTGGCGGGCCTTGGCCCTCAAAGTTGGTAAATTTATGGTTTAGCCCTTTAAAAATTATAGCATTTTAAGTGAATATAATGACAAAATTTACATTTTGGCCCTTAAATAATTTATAATTTAATTCTGACCTTCTAAAATAGAATATTTTTATTTTAACCCTTCTAAAGTTTATGAAGTTTTATATTAATACATTGATAAATTTTTATTTTAGCTCTTCCAAAAATTTATAACTTAATTTTGGTTAAAAAAAATATTTAGCTTCACTACTGGAAAAGATATTTAGGTCCCGGCCCACTCCCATTGTTATCACACATTTTTCCTTTTAAAGAAGTAAATTATTAGGTAAAATTATCATAGAAATTTCTCTACTAAGAGTTAGATTGCATTTTATTCCTCTACTAACAAAATATGCAAATTAATTGTTGTACATTAGATCAAAGAGCAAATTGGTCCTTTCTATTAAAAATTTCATCCTTGCTAAAAACTGGCATGGTGACAAAATAACCAAGCAATAACACGTGGCGTGCGAGGTTTACATCATGCTGATGTACAAGGCCAGTGGACCAATTTTTAACCGTAGAAATGGATGAAATTTTTGATAGAATGATCTGTTTACTATTTAATCTAACGTACAATGACTGGTTTACTTATTTTTTAGTAGAGATGACAAAATGCAATCCAGCTCCTAATACCAAATTATTATTAGTTAGATTTGGAGTGAGTATATAATTTTATAAGATATTTAGAGAATTATATTTTTATACTAACGTTTGAATATGTGAGGGACTCACAGAAAAAAGGATTTTTGAGGTGGGATTACAATATATGTTGAAGTTGTAGTATAAGAATAGTCTTTTTCAATAGGCTAAGATATTTATGTTCCACTCATATTTTCTATAAGTAGGTGTATATAAATTCTAAGAATAGGCCTTTGTTTCAGGCCTAAATGGGACGGTGGTCTGTATGAAGGAGATGAGCACTCCCGACTACAAGCACTTCGTTTAGCTGCAGGATTGGGAGCTGATTATATAGATTTTGAACTCAAGGTACCCTTTTACTATTGCTTAGGCTGCTATCTGTGCCATCCAAGCTCGGAACGAGACTTACATCACATGCATATTATGTTCTTGTCCAGGTTGCTTCTCATCTTATCAGGGAACTGAAAATCAACTACCAAAGTGCTACCAAATTTATTGTTTCATGTCATATTACCGGTACAACCCCTTCAGACGAAGAGTTGGCCAATCTTGCTGCCACCATGAGAGCTACTGGAGCCGATATCCTCAAGGTGGTTGTGAATGTAACGGATATTACCGAGATAGCAAGGATTTTTCATTTGCTTTCTCACTGCCAGGTAAGAAACTTCAACTCTATTGCAAATACGTTCGGAGAAGTATCGATTGTGTCTGAGATATAACACTATTAGATTCTATTTATTTGCAGATGCCAGTAATTGCATACTCTGTAGGGGAAAGGGGTCTCATAAGCCAGCTATTGTGCCCAAAATTTGGTGGCTTCTTAGCCTATGGATCCATCGAGGGACACTCGATTCCTGGCATGCCTTCTTTGTACAGTGTTAAGCACACTTATAAACATGACCTTATGAATTCAGAAACTAAAGTTTTTGGACTTGTTTCGAAACCTGTTAGCCATAGCAAAGGCCCTATACTGCATAATCCTACCCTCAGACATGAGAACTTCAATGGGGTTTATGTCCCGTTATTCGTTGATAATCTCAAGGAGTTTTTTAGCACCTATTCTGGTTCTGATTTCCCGGGTTTTAGGTATTGTGGTTCGACAACTTCATTCTCATAGGTGATCAGTTTTTATCTTTTTGTAGATTAGGCATTCAAACACATTTTAGCCAGTGATTTTGTTTATTGAACTAAACCAGAACTGGCCTTGACAGATTTAGTTGAAAGCCATTTTCCATTATTCTCCAAAATGTAACTTCGAATTTTCTTCATTTAAACGAATTGCAGTGTCGGGATTCCGTACAAGGAAGCTGTAGTTGAGTTCTGTGATGAAGTTCATCCACTTGCAGAGGTTGACAATCATATTACAACTTATAATTTCCCATTTATTTGTGCAAGTTTCTTGTTTTTCTTCTATATTAAACACTATATATTGACATGTGTACTTGTTTCGTATACAACGATTCTAGAACTTTTCTTTTATGCACGATCCTTTGATGTTTCTGTTTCCTAATTAAAATATACAGATGGCAGCATTTACTTACAGTTTCATTCATATGCTTGAGAATGTAACAAAGTATTCTTTACATGCATCATCAGTCTATAGGTGCTGTTAATACTATTATAAGGAGACCTTGTGATGGGAAGCTGATTGGTTATAATACAGATTGTGAAGCTGCTATAATTTCGATCGAGGATGCTCTAAAAGGTACCTTACATTGATTGCAGATGTTTATTGTGTTGATTAGTGACTTGACCATTCCGGTACTTCTTTACTTGTAAACTATCATGTTTAGGTACTTTGATATCCGGGAAACTCTTCGTGCTAGTTGGTGCTGGAGGTGCCGGAAGAGCATTGGCATTTGGTGCTAAAAGCCGAGGAGCTCGGATACTCATTTTCGACATTGATTTTGGTATGTCATACGCAACTCCTAAACAGGCAATGCTCCCTGTATGCTGATATGATTTTCAATTATGATCTGAACCCTTTTTTTCTTGTGGAAAAAGAAAGAGCAAAATCTCTTGCTTCTGCTGTCTTGGGTGAAGCTCGAACATTCGAACAAGTCATTAATTTCCGACCGGAGAAAGGAGCGATCCTTGCGAATGCAACACCGCTCGGAATGCATCCATATACCGATCAGCGCATTCCAGTTGACCAGGAAACTTTGGGGGATTATGAGTTGGTGTTTGATGCTGTTTATACACCTAGAAAAACAAGATTGTTGAAAGAAGCGGAGGCTGCTGGGGCAATAACTGTGAGTGGAGTTGAAATGTTCCTAAGGCAAGCTGTTTCTCAGTTCAATCTGTTCACTGGTCAACAAGGTATCCCCTCAATCTCTTACCTGTTTAATCATCTTAAACTATATAGAACTGGGATGCTCAGACTGGGTGTGAAAGTTAGATAGGGTATATTTTTTATACAAGTATGTTCAATTTTTTTAAGGCCTACCATGTATTTGGAGTCTTTAGAGGGTCATATCATCATACCACGTTTGAAAATGTGCAAAAACTTTTTAGTTAGACTTTGTGAAAATTAAACAAAATGGACCCTTATTTGTATTCGACAGTAACATAGGTTACTATTTGTACTTTGGGGTGATGATCTGTGTTATTTCTTCCACAAAAGTACATCCTAATACTGGAGAAATATATGTAATTAGTGTGGAGGTTGTTAATATGGTTTTTAATTTGTGTTTGTTTTGCAGCACCTGAAGAGTTGATGCGGGAGATTATTGCGTCCCAGTTCTGATGTAGTGGATTACACTGAAACTTGAATAAAATTAATTGATGGAAAAATTCTAATAATTTCCTGATTTTTGTAATCATGATTCAATGTATTGGACATGGAACATTGAAGATAAGTATTAATATATATATATGAAGAGAAAATAATATGGTTTTTTTTTTTTTTCATTTGAATTAAAATACTTTGGTAACGGAAATAAAAAGTGCATTCCGAGAATTGAACCCCGGAACTCTCGCACCCTAAACAAAAATCATACCACTAGATCAAACAGCCTTGACTGCCAAACGGCGATCATTTTATTACTATTTAAATAATATGCATATTCCTTTGTATCGAACCAAAGTTATTTACGGTGGAGCTTGGTTCTCCAGCTCTCCTAAGTTTGTTCCCAGTTTTGTATTTCCCATCTATACCAGGTTTACCTCTCTTGCTTCTCTTCGTCTTCATCTCCCTTTCATTTATTCTACCAAAAGCGCCTCTTACTTGTCATTTTTTTCCTCACATATCGTGCAAGACTCATTTTTCTTTCTTTATGCTCTAGTCTTAACAATGCACTTCAACTGTTCGATATAATGCTTCTTTATACAATTTGTTTCTGGTTTTCAGGGGGTGTTGTCTGTAAGATGTTGAAGCAAGCGATATGGAAGGTGTTGAGCAAAAGGGTAGTTTCAGATTCTGGTGATAAACTTCTTTTGCCTTGCTTGTACTTGCCCACAACTTCTTTTCACGCTGGACAGGTAGGTACTTTTTTTTTCTTTTACTTTTACTTCAGTTTTTTTTTTTTTTTTTATGGATACCCATTTCGTTTCTCCTTCGATATTTTTCAATTAAAACCAGAACCATTAACCATTGTTTTCCAGAGATTGTGTTCATAGTTTGATATTTCAAGAAACAAAACATGAAAAATCTTATTTTGCAACTTGTTTTGGCAAAGTCCTTTATGAGCGTGACGAATAAAAGAATTGAACTGGTGTTGACTGAAATAAGACTAAATGCTCCTCGATAGCAAAGTAGTACCATGAGAAAATGAACCCTGTGGAGAGTGAAATAGAACATGAAGTCATGTGCTTGGAGCCCAGGGCTCTGACCGCGTGCCTGTTGAAGAAATTATGATGCTAGTAATGTTCCAAAAAAGGGTGGACTGGAGAGATTTAAAACTTATTGTAACATCTACCCATTCGGCAAACTTAAAGTAAAGTATGGCCTGCATTAGGGGTTTGAAAATGGTGGAGAAGAAAATTTGAAAGATAGAGAGGGAATACATAAGCTCTGTTCGTGCATCTTTGTTTTGTTGACGTGTTGATTCAAAGAAAATCGTGTAAATCTAGTTCGACGATGTATATAAGCTGTTCATTTATTTGATTTGTTAATTGGAAGGAAGTTGTGTAAATCTAGTTGAAAGGTTCTACTTTTCCAGAAAAATACCTGCTTCATTCCTTCTTCCTATTTCTTTTTGCTTAATCTGCATGCATATAACTCTGTTTGCATCAAAACTCAACCACATCATCTGTCCAATTCATATTATCAATCTATGCTTATACGCTTAAGATGCAATGTGCAAAAAATAAAAGCATTGGCTTGTTGAACTAAGGTGCAATATGCATATATGTGTGTGTTTGATAATGAAGTCTAAAGATAGTCCAATTTTCTTCAAAACATGCAAAATTTTCTTTTTCTTTTGTCGGTCAAAATGCATGATTTCCTTATAGTCTCATGTTTATTGTTGAATGCTCAAATATTGAGAAGTGTATAGTTTGATATTATCCCTTTTTTAGTGATATTATCCCTTTATCTGGGTTCGAGGCCCACTGGTGCCGAAGTGTTGCTTCATTAGCTTGTGAAGTTCAGAGTTGCAGACTTTATACAACATTTTCCCTTGTACAGGTTCATTGTTCACCAAGAAGTTTTTTTGGGGTAGAGGATTTTCTTGATGATGATAATAGCAAGCCATACACTTATCAGAAAGGAAAAAAGTCGAAGAATCCGAACAAGCATGTCTCATTTAAACAACGGACCGAAGCCTACATGGAACCATTTACACTCGATGTCTTCATCTCGAAGCGGTTTGTTTCCGCTTCTGTCACACATAGGGTGACATGTAAGCAAGTTGCAGTCGCAGGCACAAACTCGAAAGACATTAAAGCAGTACTGAGATCCAGATCGGACATTCCGGCTTGCTTGGCAATCGGGCGGATATTAGCTGAGAGAGCGAGAGAAGCCGATGTGTATACAGCTTCTTATACTCCCAGGGAGAGGGACAAATTCGAAGGCAAAATCAGAGCTGTGGTTCAATCCCTCATTGATAATGGAATTGATATTAAAGTTTATCTTGATTGAATGATTTGAATTCAGTTATTGATCTTTATTCTCTTTACCCAAACCTTTTGAAAGATATTCTGTGTTATTTAATTAAGCTTGTGAATATGCTTGACTGATGTATTTCTCTCGCATTTCTATTTACATTTTGATTTTATACCTCCAAATGAGATGCTTGGAAATAAGCTTGAATTCTAATGCTTGATTCTAGTAGCTTCTAAGCTTAATTGGTATAAATTAAAATATAAAAATTTATGGTATTTTGAATTTTAATCTTATAAAACAGTTTCAGAATAATATTTATTATTTTATAAAATATTGGATATTTGGTTAAGATATACATATTCTCAAAGAAAATAAGAAACACATCTATTGATTATACTTTGCTTAGTTGACGTGGATTTTTAATTCCTTAACACAGATTTATATTCTATATTTTTTGTAAGAGCAATACACATAAAGGGTATTCTAGTAAGTCACAAAAGGGTTGTTCGACATCTTCAATAGGGTACGCTTCCTAGAAGTAATTCGTAATCTTTTTCTCTGTTTCTGAAATTTCACTTTCCCCAATTCACAACCCTAACATGTTTCTCTAATCAGACTTCAATCCAGGTCTTTTTTTTCTTTTTTTCCTTTTGCGGAATGTAATTTTATTTTCTCTCTTCTGTTTGGTTGTGGAGAAAAAAAAAGGGCATGTGACGGACTTTTTAGAAATCTTTTGTTCTCTGGTTTTCTTTCCTTATTTTCAAAATAATAATAATAATAATAATAATAATAATAATAATAATAGTTGTTGATTTTGATTGGTTGCTATTGTTGATTCCCCTCCGAAAATTTATCAGTCTCTAAACGATTATTGATGATCTAATTAGATATCTGTGCAACGAGATGAAACGTATTAACAGTGAGCTTTACCTTTTGGGGGTACTGAGGAAGCCGTTTAGAATGAAACGAGTTATTTGGATTTGAAATTGAAGAATTTGTAGTAGATTTGTGTGGATAATGTGATGTTTGGTGAGAGAGAAAGCTTGCATTAGGTTCCTTTTAAGCTCCAAGTAGGAGAAAAGAAGGGAAAATTTTCTTCTCTTTGACAATGTTCTCTTCATCCTGTTCCATTTCCAACTTATAACTTCACATATTTATATTGCATTTCTTTGGTATTGACGATGAGGGTGTTCTTAATTTCTCGGGGCATTGAAGAAGACATTTAGAATGAAAAATGAGTTATTTAGAATTGAAATTGAGAATGTTTATTAGATTTGAGGAAAATGGTGGAAGGGGAGAAAGAGGTTAAAGGAGATGGTTCTATGCCGTTTGTTACTTTTATGTCCCTGGATAATGTGATGTCTTGTGAGAGAGAAAGTTAAGAAACTTCAGTTTTCTGCAGTTAAGTTTCTTCTAAGTACTAAGTAGGAGAAAAGAAGGAAAAAAAAAAAAAAAATCTCATTTTTGTGTTCATCCTGTTCCAAGTCCAACTTATAGCTTTACATATTTTATTGCTTTGCTTTGGTATTGACAATTAGGAAGTTCTTAATTTTTGAAGCAAACATTTAGAATAAAAATGAGTTATTTAGAACTGAAATTGAGAAGTTTTGTAGATTTCTGAAAATTGGTGGAAGGGAAGAAAAGATTTAAATGAGATATGTTATTCTATACTGTTGTTACTACCTTTTATATCCCCGGTTAATGTAGTATTTGGTGAGAAAGAAAATGGAGAAACTTCAATTTTCCGCTGTTAAGTTCCTTCTTAGTTCTAAGTAGGAGAAAAGAAGGGACTTTCTATGTTTTCATGTCAACTTTTCATAGTTGTATTGTTTGCTGTGGTTTTGACCTTAGCAAGTTTTTATCTTTGATTGGTGCAAATGCATGGATGATTGAGAGGAAGTTATAGCAAACAATGTTTGACTCGATATGGGTTTTACTGGTGAATATACCAGAGGTGTTTGGGACTTTCTATGTTTTCATGTCTGCTTTTGAGCCAGTTTTATATATCAAGCACCATCACTAGGTGGGACCACTATTTTCTTGCTCAAATGTTCCTAAGTATAAGAAAACTGGGAGAAGTCTCTCATTTTCAGTGATATTTTTCTTCATCCTGTTCCAATCCTAGTTAAAACTTTACATATCTTATTGCTTTGCTCAGTATAGACCTTAGGAAGTTCTTAATTTTGATTGGTACAAGGGCATGACAAGAAGACATTATAGCAAATTGATATATTTTTTAATTTCAATATGGATTTTTCCAGTAAATACACTGTAGTATTTGGGGGCAGACTATATTTCTGTGTCTACTTTAGAAATCAGGCTCTACTGCTAAGAGAGACCATGAAGTTTCTTGCACAAATGTTTCTAGTTTCTGTAACCATATTCATCCAATATTTATGTTAAAATATGCAATTTACATATGCGGTAAAGTGGATACGGCTTTTAATAAATAAAAACCGGTTTATTCCATATGTTCTTTTTTCCCAAGAAGTTTATTTCCTGTGCTTGACTGGCTCTAGACATTCCCAAACTGCTCTTATCTGCTTGATTGTTAATTTGACCAGGAAAACAATTGGCTTCTATCACTCTGTGGGTGTAGACCATGGAGCAAGAAAATAACAAAAATGAAGGTGACAGTGCTGGAGTAGGTTTGGCACTATCACAAGCATCTGAAAAGAGAAGCTCAAATTTATCAAAGGCCAAATCTGACATTGCAAAGTCAATGGCCAGGAATTTCTTGAAGACAAGAAAAGCCACTCATACTTCTGAGGATCGGAGGAGAAATCGAAAGAAGAAAAATAAGAGTTTATCAGAAGGTAGTAAAGCAAGTGAAAATGATGCTAAGAAGCAAAATTCAAGGGATGAAAACCCACAAAAGGATGCTACCACCATTATGGTGCATGTAGAGAATAGCCGGCAGATCGAAAAGAATGAAGAAAATACATATGGGTCAGGTGGCAAGGAAACGAGTAGTAAGTCAAGTCAAAGTTCCAGAAAGCGAAGAAGGGGAGGGGGGCCTGGTCTTTTGAATAAGAACTGGAAGAATGAAGAGAAGCTGAGAGGTAACAAAAGGAGAAAATGGAATGAGCAGATGGAAAAGCGCAGGATTTCAGAGAATAATAACAAGAATAAAGAAAAAAATGATGGTAAGGGAAAGAAACAAGAAAATAAGATGAAAGAAAGGATTGATGGTCTAATATTTCTGTGCAATGCAAAGACCAAGCCCGATTGTTTCCGGTACCGTGTAATGGGGGTATCAAATGGTAAAAAAGATCTTGTGTTGGGTATCAGACGAGGGCTTAAGCTTTTTCTATATGATTATGACCTCAAACTTATGTATGGGGTTTATAAAGCATCCGCTTTTGGTGGCATGAAACTTGAGCCCGAGGCTTTTGGTGGGGCTTTCCCTGCTCAGGTACCATTTCATTATAGCCATCTTCCTCTAGTTACAACTCTTCCTCTTCATCCAAGAGATTTATGTACCAATGACATCTTTTTTCAGGTGCGGTTCAGCGTCCATGCTGATTGTTTTCCTCTGGCAGAAAGCATATTCAAGAAGGCAATCAAGGAAAATTATAATAAAAATAACAAATTCAAAACTGAACTTACTGCTAGACAAGTGAGGAGTAGTATTCTTACCTGGCAGATTGGTGTTGCTAGTTTCCTTTCATATTTTGGCTTTAACAACATCCGAATTTTTCCTTTCAGGTTCGGAAACTCACTAAATTGTTCCAACCTGTTGCAGTTCATTCAACTGCACTGCCTGTCCACTCTCCTCCATCAAGGGCAGCAGCTCGAATCCGTGAACACCCAAATAGGGAAGCTCATGATAGACCAAGGGAAGCAAGGCCCCCTTCAGACAGAGAAGCATCTGCTAGAGATCCTTATGCCAATATCAGTGCCAGAAGTTTCGTGTTTTATCTCATGAAAGGGATCGACAAATTACGTATGGAGAGTTAGCATCTGCTCGGAGGGAGGACATTCATCGTGATTTATACCTTAACGAGAATGATTATGGGGCTTATGGTTTTCAGGGAGAGAGAAGAAACTCGAGATTTCAGCCTCATATGGCTCCTAGATTAGGATCTTACCATAGAGATTATAATGAGCAGCCTCTATGTCAACCAGAGATGGCATACAGGGAATCTGTGCCAATTCAGAGAAATATAATTCCCTCTGATCCTTTTACTTGCCTCAGAGAGAGTATCGGTCTTATGATTTGGGAGCTACACAAGCAATGCAATCAACCCTTACTGCAGCAACTGCAAATACATCTGTAGCTGCTGCTTCTACCTTGGATTCCTATGCTACAGATCCATACTATAGTCAATACTATGGTGGTTCAATAGACTCATACCTGCCACGTTCAGGTGGAGAGACACACCTAATAGAGAGTGATCATTTGAGGAGAGAAAACAACCAAGTGGATAGATCGTATTTAACATATGCTTCCGATGCTTTAGCCGATTACAACCAGATGCAACGACATCATGATGTTAAGCCTGTGCCTGCGTCTACATCAGTTTCATACCGCTACTCTTTTACAGGTGCATCTTTTTCATATCTGTGAGAGCCGGAGCTTGAGTATCTGCGCCCCTTATCCCTAACTTGGAGACGGTCATGAATTTCAGTTCATGACTTATTTTAGCCTGTTATTTGCATGCAACCTGTTGAATTTAAACAGGCATCTGTGATAAATAGTTTATCATGAATGTTTTAGCAGAGAGCATTTTGCAAACCTATTGTTCCGAGGACTGTCTGTCTGCTCAGCTCTTTGCTAATACATTCTTTTAGCCAAAGTTGTATTTTGGTATGCTGGATGGGTTAAGATTCGCAACCTATGTTATTTCCAACTTTTCAAAATGTTAACATAATAATTCGAGTTGTTTTTTTTTTTTTTTGCTAGGAAATTTTATTGCTATATTAAGTTAATCTCTATTTCATTTAAAGATCAATCCCAATTCAATTGGATTATAAAATTAAGTAGCTTGCATACATGAGAATCTTTAAAAATAAAGTGATTGGGAAAAGTTTGGTGTTTAGTATTGTTGTTAAAAAGTGTTTTGGAGAAATAAAATGTGTATTTTATACATGGTGTTATAAAATGCAAATATGTATTTAAATAATGTTTAAATTAGTTAATATTATGATTTTTATTAAGGATATAAAATATAATTTATTATAAATTGTTATTAATATTTTAATAAATAAAATATAATTTTAAATATTTTTTAAACCATTAATATTAATTATTTATAAAATTTAATTCGAATATGTAAATTATATTTTAAATATTAAAATATAATCAATAATTTTTTTTTTGAAGGATAATCAATAAAAATTTAAATATATAATATTATATATTTAAAATAAATTTCAATAGGAAAGTAATTACATACCCAATGTAAATATTACATACAGTACTTTATTAGGGTTAAAATTGTTTTTTGTTCTTAAAGCGTATTTGCCAAAAGCAGAAGCTAGAAAAAATTATTTTTGCTTTTGGGTTCAAAAACACTTTTAAAAAATATTTCTAACTCTAAAAGTTGTCTGTTTAGTATTGTTTATGTTTTAAACGCTTTTGACACCAAAAATACTTTTGAGAATCAATGCTAAACTAAACCTTAATATCTGAGATGTGATTTTATTACAATACAACGGTCCAAACCTAAAAAAAGGCATGAGTGAGTCTTCATGTTTTATTTGCTCCCTAAGTTTTAAGGAAGATCCCTCCTTTAATAAAAACAACGTTCAAAGGATTTTTAATTGTATGCTACCCATCAAGATTATGAGTGGATACAAACTTACGACACCTAATATCAAAACAATTAGGTGAAACTCTTTCAATTTTTATATTAAGTAGATTGGTTTCTTGAAGTAATTTAATCTCCGTCAATTTCGGAAGTGAGTAACTATGAATATTTAATCATTGTGTTAATGTCTTCCATTAATTGTATATAAATTTGATTGGTATAATAATAAATTTAACCCTCAATTTTTATATATTCTGCGTAAATATTACGAGCTAAATTTGTTAAATCATTATCTAACTGATAGAATGTGTAAATGTTGTGGACTAAATTTATTAGGTTTTCAAATTTAGGATCTTCCATTACACCAATTTCTTGGGAAACAAAATCATAGACACAACTTTAGAGCCAGATCGACTACTCCAAGTGCACTTGTCCATAAATCGATTATTGATACAAATAACATAAAGAAAGGTAACCAACATTTAGTGGAAATAGCTAATCCCAAAGATTTGGGGTCACCATTGAATAACTTTCTTTGGATTTGAAATTGCATAAATATGACAATTATATTAATCTAAACAAGTAAAACTTAATCATTTGATCTTTTACCAAATCTCTCTCTCTCTTTAGCTTTTTTTCTTTTCTCTCTTTACCTTTTATGGCTTTTCTTTGGTCAGCAGTGAAATAATCATCGTTAGGAGGTGGGCTGTCTTGTTTTGTTGGGAATGGTCTTTGGCCGATGTCTTTGGATCTACCCTATTTCCAATGAGCTTTTTGGGTTTTTTTTTTGTTGGTGAGGCCCTATTCTTCTTCGCTTGACGGTGTCATGGCTCTTTGTCAATCTCACCGAACGAAACTTTTGGGAGGCTAGGAGTCTACGCACAAGACCTTGTTCTGGTGGCTAAAGGCAAAGGAGCAACCTTGACTTCCTTCTCTATTGAAGTTTTAATCGGCACCACGGTAGATGTAGTGTTTTTTGTAGGCCTTTTTACAACACAACTTTCGTTGGAGATAAGCGTGCTGATGGCTTTGTACGACAGAACCTTCATACTTCCTATTCGTTTCTCCTTTTTGTCTCCTCTTATGACGGTGGAAACAACAGTTGGCTATTACCAGGGTTTGTTAGGGATTTGGGGGTTAGGCTCTTGAGATTTTGAATTGAATGCGTTCTATTTTTAAGGCTCTTAGGCCATTTTTTTTGTATCATTTCTCTTTACCCTTTTTGGATAAAGTACACCAATAACCACTCAACTTTAATTTCAATAACAAAATAATCACTCAACTTTCAACCCAATCACTCAACTTTCAACCCAGTCACTTAACTTTCAAAAAATAACAAATCAGTCACTAACGTTATCGAAAAGTGACAAATCAATCACTCATTAACATTTTCAGTTACAGGCCTAACGGGACAGGTGACATGGCCGGTTAACTAAGTGACGTGGCCAGTTAACTTGCCATGTTGGGCAAGGAGCTGAAAGGTTTAAGGTTTGGACGGGTTTAGGGAAAAGAAAAGAAAAGATTGATTGAGATTAAGGGGAAAAAAAAGGAAAGGATCGATTGAGATTAAGGAGAAGAAAAGAAAATCGATTGGGATTAATATTTTAGGGTTTAGTGTTAGACAATTAAAGGATTGAAATTTTCATGGTAAGGGTTTATAAATTATAACTAATATTCTATTATAAATTTATAAAATTTTCGTTTCATAAACGAAGAGAAATTTAATTACCATATGCATTGTTGCAATGGGGAAATTAACTCAAATCGATGGGGCTGCACAAAAGTTTTATGATTTGTTGGAGTTATCAACTTTGAATGATTTGATCAATTTTAGGATTGCTATCGAGGAAGAGGGTCACGACATTGATGAGCCAAGCTTGTGGTATGGAAGAAGGATAGGCACGAAGAAGATAGGGTTCGAGGAATGAATGCCTCTTCTGATTGCTTCAATTTTTGGTTGCAAGGATGTGGTGAATTCTATCATCAAAAGCGACCAAGTCGGTGTCAATAGGGTTTGTAGTTCTGATGGAGCAGGGCTTTTTATTGTGCTACTGCCGGTGGTTTTTTCGATTCACCTAAAATTGTCAAAATCTTGCTCAATGCTTGTGCTGATATTAATTCCGTTGATGCTAACGGAAATCGAACTGGTGATTTGATTGCTTCAACTAGTTGCAACTTAGATTGCAGCTCCATTCCTTCTCTTCTTCTTCTTTTTCTCTTATTTTTCTTCTACTGCCTAGCTAGGGTTCTTAAATAGGGTTGTTTAACTGAAAACAGACCCTCTAACATGGCCGGTTAAATGATAGCAAGGACTCCAACGTGGCCGGTTAAATGACAGGTCACTTTTCTATTACGTTTGTAACGAAAAATTGTTACTAGGACTGATTTGTTATTTTTTGAAAGTGTTGGGAAATGTATCCATATTGTAGTAAACATGTAATTATTTTCTATGTATTTGAATGATAAATAAACAAAAAAATTTAATTTCACATTTCACTATTATATCTTTTGTGTTTCTATCTTTCATGTTCTACAGCCTAGCGAAATTGTATGTAATAACACGTTTTCAATGGTGTCAGAAACAATGGTTTTAGACCCACAAATCCGATAGTAAGATCGTATTAAGTAGTATTTAAATTTTAATTTGATGAAATTTTAGTAAATTGAAAAATGACTAGCATAAATGGTTGTCCCAAAAGTTAAGTGGTTTCAAAAAAATAAGGTATCGGGACCTCATTTCTGTAAAAAAACTCGTAACTATTTTTATTAAATATTTATGGAGTTACTAAATAGGTATGTGAATGTTTGGTTTGGAAATTTTATGGTTTAAATAGTTAATTTAATAAAAAGGACTAAATTGTAGAAACTTCAAAAGTAAGTTTCTATTAATTAAATGTGTCATATGTTTAAGGGAAATTTAGTTTGTGGACTCAAATGGTAAATATACTATTTGTTTTTATAGTGGATGGTTTTAGGTGATTAAATGTATCAGCTAAGTACATGAATGTTCAGCTAAAAATTAGCTCCCAACATTCATGCACAATTCGGGTGCATGCTCCATATTTAATGAGCTATAATGAATCAGCTAGATTCATGTATGTTCAGCTGAATAGATGAATGTTAGCTTCTCATTTCCAGCAACCTGTAAGAAACAATTAAACTCACACACGGTTAAAGCTTCAATAGGACAAATTAAACACAAATAAATATGTATTTGACTAGGACCAAATTAAGTAAGCTGATTAGCCATTCATGCATTAAATCGGTCCTAAAATGAGTCACATTATAATTCTAAAATAAACATGCTTTGGATGTTGTCCTAGCTAGTACACGCTTAATTAAATAAAACAAACATTCAAAATAGGTAATTAAGACTGTAGAAGACTAAGCTAAATTAATTTAGCTAAAATAATTAAAAACGTCTAAATTTAGCTAGCTGAGTTAGCTAGCTGATTTTGAATTCAGCCTTAAACAAATTGTAGATGTTCCTTGTGGAATCATCTAACACTTGATTAGCAAGCTCTTTTGCAGCATTCTCCCACACTCGATCCACTAGAGTCGAGATTGACTCTTTAAACCGTTTAGCTCGAGCTCGAGTGATTGGTCCAATAGGAAGCTCGATGGAATCTCGATTGGAGTTAGCTGAGTCCTTGAGCTGGTTCGTATCATTCCCCCCTCGTCAAAGTGATTAGTCCTCAAATCGACACCTATATCAAAGATATATGAATTAGATACGTTAAAATTCATACGACTAGGATGCTTACTTGGTAGATCCATTAGATGTGAAGTATCGACAATTGACTCCATCGCTTGGAACAAACCTGCACCTTCTTTCAACAATAGCGTAGGCGATCTTACTCCGGATTGAAAAACGGAGTGTTCCTGGCTTATTCTCGAAGACAATGTAAAAGCATATTTTAGCAACAATACAATCACTTTTGACAATTGGAATTTAGACATGATTATGTGAAAGTTATTAGAACTTCTAAGATTCCAAAGAACAGGTAGTTGCGTCCTTAAAATTGGTTTACATGAGGTAAAAGATTTTTCATGGCATTTCACTTGGAATAGAGTAGACCCTTCATGTAGCAATTGTTCAACATAGATGACAATCAATTTCAAACAGATTTGGTAACAAAGCTCACGTCGTCACAATTCAAATGATGAAGGAAACAAGTCAAGTCGCTAGGCAAAATAGATTCAGCAATTTTATTCAAGATATAACAACAAATTAAATATTTATAAGAAGTTTTTTTATAACGATCTGATTGAATATCAAAGGATTTCTTACCTTGCTTACCTTCAGGATGGTTGAATACAACTTCACTCTCCAACTCACATTTTTCAATGAATTGAAATCGTCGTATGTCGGTAAAGTATTGAAGTTGGAATTTGTCAATGAAAAAAGCTTTACGAACCTGAAAGGAAAAAGGATCTGAAGACAGTTTTAAATATCGGTTAGCAAAAATTATCCTCCCTTTTGTTCGGAAGCTTTCTTCACTCGATTCTTTTATAGAATCCCTTTCTTTTTCCATTTTAATCCTCACATAAAAATTTCTCTTTTTGAAGTCACCGTCTCTTTTCTTTTCTTTTTATTTTTGAAACTCAATTTTTTTCTCTCACTCTTTGCTTTTTCTTTTTCACTTTCACTTTCTCTTGATTTTTCAAACGAAAATTTCAATTAAATTTGGTCCTCTTGAACTTGTTTCGGTGTAAGGGGCACTAATGTGACATTCTTCCCTTGATGCTTAAATGAGTATCAATTGTTGTATCCGTCGTGGATAACTTTTCGGTCAAATTGCCAAGGCCTCCCTAGCAACAAATGCCTGGCGTGCATAGGTACCACGTCGCAAACAATTTCGTCTTGGTATTTTCTAATAGAAAACGGAATGAGAACTTGTTTTGTCACCTTAAGTTCACTATTGTCGTTAAGCCACTGCAACTTGTAAGGTTGCGAATGCTTGGTAGTGGTTAGACCAAGCTTCTCCACCATCGTCGTGCTGGCTACATTGGTGCAACTTCCCCCATCAATGATGATGCTACAAACCTTGCCTTTCACATGGCAGTGAGTATGGAAGATATTCTCCCGTTTTTCCTCATATTCCACCATTCGAAGGTTGAGGCTTCACTTGATGACAAGAATTTCACCATCAACAGTGTATTCTAAATCTTTCTCAGCATCGAATGTTTCATTGGCCTCTTCTTCATGTTCACTTTTAGATTCAATCTCTCCATTATCTCGAATGAAGATTATACTCCAGTTAGGACATTGCCTTGCTATATGTCCCCTTCCAAGACATATAAAACATTTAATGTCTCGGGTTTGGCTAGAAACAACTTCTATTTTACCCTTATTAATTTCACCACTTGGTTTGTTGGGGTTCAAGGTTTCGCTTGCCTCTTTGGCTCAGTTTGGAATTTCTCGTTTGCTAGCTCCTGAACCCTACTTTGCTGTTGAAGAAGTATTAGAAAATATTCAGGAAACACCTTTTTTTAATTACTTTTCCACCTTTATGGCCATGTGGACCATGTCGATAACTTCGACGTAATGATGTAGCTCTACAATATTACCTATGTCTCGGTTGAGACCAGCAAGGAACTACGCCATGGTGGCCTCACGATCTTTCTCCACATCAGCACGAATCATAGCCACCTCTATTTCCTTATAATAATCATTAACACTCAAATTGTCTTGGGTTAAGTTTTGGAGCTTTTGGTAAAGTTCTCGATGGTAGTAGGTCAGAATGAAACGTTTTCGCATTAAAGCTTTTATTTCTACCCATGTAGACACCGGTTGTTCTCTGTTTCGTCTTCGGCTTACAGTTAACTGATCTTACCAAATGATAGCGTAATCAGAAAAACTCGATTGCTGCAAGCTTCACCTTCTTGCTCTCGGAGTAGTTGTGGCATTCGAACACGAACTCTATCTTTTTCTCCCACTCCAAGTAGGCTTCGGGATCAGACCTTTCTTAGAAAGTAGGAATAGCCATCTTTATGTTCTTCAAGTCATCGTCGACTCTTTCTCGATCTCTTGGCTCTTGGTGTCTTTGTCCTCTTCGCCTTTCACTTCAATTAGAGGATTGATCACTCTCCACATCGCTAGGCTCGTAGAGATCATTATCATGTTGCAATCATCGACCTTTTTCTCGTCTAGAAGCGGTATTTTCTCATTGACTTCTCTAATCCATTTGATCTATGCGCTCTTGGATGGAATCAAATTAGGGTTGGAACAAGCGGGATATTTCTTTTATGATGGCTTGCACTTGTAAATTGGGAACTCCTCCTCCGGTTACATTTCTTCTAAGATGCATGCCACCACCCCCGGCAGCATTGGATGCACCTCCACTCGCCATATTGCGTTCGGGACTTCTTGACATGATGTTAAAATTCCTCACAACAAACCTCACTTAAATCACTCACAAAGAAAGAAAAAAATGACACTCTTTTCGTGTTTCACTCAATTGTTGGCTTTTACCTCTTGATGAATTTTCACTTGTGCCTTTTACCACTCAAATTCACTTCTTGAAGTTCTTGGAGATTTCGTTAGACCTATTTAGAAAGCTTGTAGGTCGACTTCAAAGGGCTTAAAAAATAAAGGATTAATGTTAGGTAATAGGTAGGCTGAAAGAAAATTTCAAGAGTGTGGCTTGCAAAAACGGCTTCAAAGAACAAACAAAAGATCGAGAATTTAAAAACACTTTGTAAATTAGCTTTTTTTTTGTCAAAATTCTCAAAATCAGAACTCCCACTTTTGTATTTTTTTCTTTTGTATTTTGCACACTTCCCTTTTTTTATATTCGAAATATTTTTTTAATCGAACTTTTTTTACTTCTCTTTAATCTCGGGAGTACGAAAATAATAAAACTTACTTAATTTGAAAAGCTCTGATACCAAATGATACGAACTCGCTTACGGGATGTAATTGAGTCGTTTGTTTGCCCGATTGTAAATTAAGTAGTTTTCATTTTGGTTTAACAAAAAATGCTAAATTTAGATAAGTTAGTTTAAAACAAGAGCGAATTAAAATAAAGATAGTTTGATGGAAGATGGATAAACGAACTTAAAACAAGAAAGAACCCTTAATAGTGATTAAGGACCCAAATTTTATAAGTTTTAAGGTGAAAATGGTTTGTTGAAATCGGACTGAGACCCACTATCTAATGAGATAGGAACCAACGATATCAAGGATGAATGCCACACTCGAACGAGTGATAAGTTCAGAAAAGAAACAAGATTGACGCCACTAGCTTAGCTAGATAAGTCAAGCTGAATCTAGAAGAACAATGAGAGTAAAAACTCACTAATATATATTTCATAAAAATGATTCAAAAGTCCCACCAAAGTTTACAAAAGAAACAATTTATAGGCTGAAATATGACCAGCCAAATAGACAATCATTAAAGGCAAAATAATTAAGCTAAATTAAATATCCAGCTGAAAACAATCCAATGAACTCAGTGAATGCAAGTGTTGATCAGTCTTGGTTTATGGCTTCGATAAGTGAGCTGAATGTAGCTTGATTCGGTGAATGGAGTTGATGTTTGTAGGTGCTCCGAATAGGAAGTCTGCTGATGAATGAACTTGATAGCAGCCGAATGGTCTTTAAGTGTGAACATTCGGTTATGTATGTGTGAACAACAGGAACCAAAGAGTCACTTGGAAAGTTAGCTGATCAGCTCATAATCTTTGGTAAAAAGTTTATGAATAATTCAGCTGGAGAATGCACCAAGTAGCCCCAAGGTACATGTACAATCGGTTGCATGAATCCTTCATTAATTAGCTACAATGTATCAGCAAGATACATGAACATCCAGCTGAATAATAACTCCCTTCGTTCATGCACAATCAGGTACATTGCTTTTCAATTAAATGGCTCCAATGTATCAGCTAAGTACATGAATGTTCAGCTAAAAATTAGCTCCCAACATTCATGCACAATTCGGGTATATGCTCCATATTTAATGAGCTACAGTGAATCAACTAGATTCATGTATGTTCAGCTGAATAGATGGATGTTAGCTTCTCCTTTCCAGCAACCTGTAAGAAATAATTAAACTTATACACGGTTAAAGCTTTAATAGGACAAATTAAACACAAATAAATATGTATTTGACTAGGACCAAATTAAGTAAGCTGATTAGATATTCATGCATTAAATCAGTCCTAAAATGAGTCACATTATAATTCTGAAATAAACATGCTTTAGATGCCGTCCTAGCTAGTACACACTTAATTAAATAAAACAAACATTCAAAACAAGTAATTAAGACTGTAGAAGACTAAACTAAATTAATTTAGCTAAAATAATTAAAAACGTCTAAATTTAGCTAGCTGAGTTAGCTAGCTGATTTCAAATTCAGCCTTAAACAAATTGTAGATGTTCCTTATGGAATCATCTAACACTTGATTAGCAAGCTCTTTTGTAGCATTCTCCCACACTCGATCCACTAGAGTCGAGATTGACTCTTTAAACCGTTTAGTCGAGCTCGAGTGATTGGTCCAATAAGAAGCTCGATAGAATCCCGATTGGAGTCAGCTGAGTCTTTGAGCTGGTTCGTATCACTTCTCTAGTTAAATGACCCAGCTTGTCACACCTATCAATTGCAAACTTCATGGACTGCGACTATTCGAGGTAATTCTTGCTATTCAACTTTTGAGATGTCAGCTAAAAAGAGAGGTGAGATACTTCTGCCTCTTGAATCATTGCACTCTCGGTAGTTATTTTGACAATAGAGCTTTCTACCTCAGTTTGGTTGCTGGATCTTTTATCTCTAGTGAAGGTTGTTTTAACCATAGTGTTATTGGAGATTTAACTTGGCTCTGAAACCATGAAAGATTTCAAGAGACTATATTCAATAAAATTGTTCTTTTTTATTACGTAAAGAACTAAGTTTAAATAAATAAAAAAAACTTACAACATAACTGGGAAAGTAGTTCCCTTATTCTAGTAAACTACTAAAAGATAAAAAAAGTCTACCTAAAAAATCTCAATTGATTATTCTAAGATTATATACCCAAATAACTTAAAAATTATCCCAAAATATATGGGAGTTTAACACATATTTCAACAGCCAATTTTGATTGGCACTTAGCAGGCCACTTCAAAAACTTCCCTCAACAGGATTGATTGTCTTTATAATATTGTGTTTTACATATGGCATTCACATGACACCCAAGAGTACCTAAGTAGCTTGTATTTTTTTTAAAGGAATAATATTTTATCACCTAACCATCAATGAGAATTCAATTTAGGGTTTTTTTCAATTATAAAAAACGATGGTCAAGTTCTACGGAAAGTAAACATATTGAGAGTGAATAATTAAATTATAGTTTTGTCTTTAGTCTAATTATTAAGTAGAATATTTAGCTTGTATAAATCTATTGATACTAATAATATGGTTGGCTTCAAACCTTTTACTTGTTTGAGATTTAAATTTATTTAGTTACTATTTAAGTAGTTAGCATAATGACTTTTTTGGTTATTTAAATTTATAAAAAAATTATTTTAGTCTTCCATTTAACTTTTTGTCTTTTTTAGTCCTTGAACTTTAATTTTTTTTCAAATTACCCCAAAATGGATGGAAAATTAACTTTTGTTAACTTTGTCGATGTGGCATACATGTAGATGCCACATCATAAAATAAATAGTTTTATAATATTACAAAATTTTAAAAAAATAAAAAGTATTTTTTTAATATTTTAAAATTTTAAAAAATTAATTAATTGCTAATGTGACATACATGTGTATGCTATTTTAGCGAAGTTAGCAAACATTATCTTTTTCATCTATTTGGGGGTGATATGACAAACAATAGAAGTTTAAAAATTAAAATAGACAATAACATAAAATAAAAAACTAAAATGACCTTTTTTTTTTAAATTAAAAGGCAAAAAAAAGTCATCATACCTTAATAACCATTATATATTAGTTTATTGAGTGTTGTTATACATTAATATTTTAACATTTCAAAATTTTACCCCAATCAAAATTTGTTGGCTCCATATTTCATGCTATCAACTCCGGTGAGGAAGTTCCTTGGGCAAGGCTATTCATTCGGACTAAAGGTGGGTTTGGATGAGCGATTGGGTGTGGTACGGTGTGTTTAGCTTACTTTTTTTCTCTCATGTTACAATATCTAATCTCATCGCCACCGCTGTTTTTACAGTAACCATAAGTAAACACGTTGCCCATCCAAACCCACCCTAAATGAGGTGACTATTGATAACAATACAAATTTCTTAATTAGTCAACTGGTAGCTGATGATCGGTGTTGACTGAAGTCCGAAGACCGGAAGGTTTGTATACTAATAGAGACAAACAAGAGTTAAATAGATTTCTTTTATTTAATTGTGATAATTACAAAACAAAACCAATGAATATATACACACAACTAACTACCTAACTACTATTAACCAATCGCTAACTGACTAATTGCTAACTAACTAACAGTTTTTCAACACTCCCCCTCAAGTTGGAGACTGATATATATCTTTCATTCCCAACTTGGACATCAAATATTCATGTTGATGGATCCATCTTTTGTTAAGATATCAACTTGTTGGTCTTTGGTAGATATATGATGTGTTTTTACAAAGCCTTTTATGTTTTTTCCTCACATGATAAACTGGGTTGGCTGCTATCTGCAAATGCAACTTGACTATCACAGTACAACTCTACTAGTGTGTGAAGTTCAACCACCAATTCCTCGATCAATCCTTTTAACCATACTAATTCAGATACTGTGGAAGCCATACATCTATACTCCGCCTCTACTGAAGATCATGACTCTATGTTTTGTTTCTTAGTGTTGTGGGCCAATTTAGCCGAGGCCCAAACCAAACAAAAAATAGAATCCATTTACAAACCAAATTGACCCAACTAAATTTAAAAAAGCCTAAAGGCCCAATGGCCCAACAAACTAAACAATTTAAAAAAAAAACAACAGAAACCCTAACGCCGCTCCTAGCTTCTACCATGCCTGCCACCGCCGCCTGCAGCGCACCAACTCCACCTACTCCACCACCCACTTGCACCTGCAAAAGAAGTGACAGCAAACAAATAAAAAATTATGTAAAAATGGCTATATAGAAGCCATTCAAACCGTTTGGTAGGGAGAAATTTTTCTTTTTTTTGTTTTCTTTCGGCTAAAGCCGAACATGCTGTAAAAGGAGAAGGGTTTTTTGAGGTTTCTTTCAGAAATAAAAAAAAGGATCCAAGAAAAAATAAAGAGCAAAGAAACACAAAGGTTTTCCTAGTTTCTAACTTTATTTATTTATTCATTTTTCTACTTTTGATTTTTAATAATATACATAATATAAATATATACAATCTAAACAATCTTGTAGTTCTTGACCTAGACGAAATGGAAGAAATAGAAAAAGCAAGGATGAAACTGCCAAAACAACTCGAAGATCGGTACAGGTGGTTGGAGGAAAAACTTAGAGCCATGGAAAATACTAATTATCATTGCGGGGTTGACGCTAAAGATCTCAGTTTGGTCCCAGATTTAGTACTCCCGCCGAAATTTAAGACTCCAGAATTTGAAAAGTATAATAGGACCAGTTGTCCCGAAGCTCACATCACGAAGTTCTGCCGAAGAATGACAGGATACATTGATAACGATCAACTGTTAATTCATTGCTTTCAAGATAGTCTGATTGGGTCGGCCGCCAAATGGTAGAACCAGCTGAGCCGTGCCAACATCTACTTATGGAAGGACTTGGCGTAGGATTTCATGAAGCAACCATGTAACAGACATGAAACCCGATCGAATCACATTGCAGAACATGGAAAAGAAGCAAAGTGAGAGCTTCAGGCAATATGCCAAAAGATGGAGAGAGGTAGCGACACAAGTCCAGCCACCTCTTTTGAAGAAAGAAACCACGATGCTTTTCATCAAGACTCTAAAAGCCCCATTCATTAACCACATGTTAGGAAGCGCTACCATGAGCTTCTCAGATATGGAGATGTCATGTAATGCAAATGCATGAAATGAATGCCTAAAGAGACATTGATTCTGATTCAATTACATTTAGGAAACTTTACTAGAAAGCAAATTCCTTTACGTAAAGCAGATGCATGTACGTCTTTGCCTTTATATTCCAAGAGACAACATCGATCCCTTCCTTCATTCGTATGTTTAAGATAAGTCTCGCAAATTTCCAATAGATGCCACTGCTAGCTCTTTTTTCTTGATTCTGGTCACGATCCACTGTCTGCCTATCCTCGTGATGCTCAACAGCTTTTTAGGGAAATTAGGATGTCGAAGGCTCTTAGTTAATCATCTCGAATCTTCGGGCCTCGAAGTGAAGTCACGAACTCTTTCATCACCATTCCTGTGTTTCTTGGAATATATTCGGGCAGTCGTATTACTTTCCACTTTATCAAGGAATCCGTATTCAATGATAAGCTTTCTAAGTTAGTAATCAGATTTGAATCAATATCTCTTTCCTAAGATGCAAATGCAATGCAACCATAATCAAAACACAACAAGTGGGGTTAGTACAAAACAGAAGTAAGCAAGGAAAACAAAAGTACCTAGTCAGGTAATCACTAGGGATTTGGAGTGGCTCTACCTAGGATGGGTTCCTAAGGTCTTCTACATGCAGTTTGGCTCTAAAGGCAAGGTACCTGAACCAGCAGATTCCTCGATCTTCACCCATTATAGGCTCATACAGACCGAGTTCGATTCAGGGGAATACATTTCCCTATGGCTGTACGGAGAAGAAAATCTCACGAAGACATAGGTACGGATGTATTCCGAAAGTGATTACTATCCTGCACGGAGGTGAAAACCTCACGAAGGAGTAGCTTCTCACTCCCACTTAAAAGGGTAAGACTAAACAATCTTTATGAAGTATGATGCCAAGATATAAAGCTCAATTTACAGTAATCATACAAACAAATGCAAAGAGAAGATCGTAATTTATCAAATCAAATTTTTAATTTTCGACAATAAAACAAAAACAATCAATTTTGCGGCTTAACACTCTAAAGTTCCCCAGTGGAGTCGCCAAGCTGTCGAAACCACCTTTTTTTTGAAAAACAAAAAAATTTAGTAGTCGACTTTAAAAATGAAAATTGGAGTCGCCACCGATCTTTTAAAGAGGTGTGATCAGGTCACCTTGAAAACGATTTTAGGTCTGCGAATTTTGAGAAAAGAGGTTTGGGAGTCGGTTACGTACGAGAAGGGTTAGCACTCTCGTAACGCCCAAAATTGGTACCGAATTAATTGTTTAATGTTTTAGTGTCAAAAATTTGAAAAGATTTTAAAATACGATTCTTCCTTTTTTATTAATGTTAATTTTATAAAAAGATGCTTGGATAAATCGAGGCGAGTGCTAAAGACCTCCTTGCTTCAGAGTAATAAAATGACACACCCAATACATTAGGGCACGACATTTTTAGTCCTCGAGAATAAGTTTGTCTTTTGATTTTCAAAACTTGTGTGGTGAAGTTTAAAAAGGATATTCAATTGCTTTAAGTCAGATGAAAAATCGAAACCCAATACGTTAGGGCACAATTTCTCAAAATTCCGAGCATTGAATATTGCCCTTATTATTTTTTAATCCTCCTTTCGAGAAAATGACACGTCACATCCAATACATTAGGACATGACATATCGAATTCTTGAGAATGAGTTTTAATTTATGTGTGTTTTGATTAAAAAGGATATTCGGTCTCTTAGGACCGAGAAAGATTGGAATCTAGTAAGTTAGGACACAATCTTTTCGAGGATCTCAGATTCCGAGTGTTGCGTTATTTTGAAAGGCTTTTGTATAAAAATGCCCTTGATATTCGAATGATATTAAACGTAATCTTTTGAACAAGTAAAAACCATGAAATAATAACGTACAACGCGAAATGATGATTCAAAAAGTAATGTACGCTAATGAACGACAAGGAATCGATAGATACGAGCAAGCAATACAATACACGTAAGAGCAATTATCTCCCATCATATACAAATACTAACTTTAATATTCAAAAGCTAATGAACTAAAAAACTAATCTTAAACGAAGCTCCAAGCAGATTAATACAAAAATATGTAACAAGTTTTGAAGAATAAAATAACATAAAGGAAGGGAAATTATATATTAAAATATATTTAAAATAAATCATATATATGGAAATTTGAAATAAATTTAAAAAATAAGGTTAAAGATAAATACTACATAAAATAATAGTATCCAAATAAATATCATATAAGAAGAAAATCAAATACATAAAATAATATACATATATTAATTTAAGATAAGTAATATATAGGGAGTGAAAAGCTTCATGTGAGTAATAATATATGCTAATATGAAAAAAGTGAAATAAACTAAATATATGTGGGTATTTAAAAGGAATAAAGTATCTATATATAGCAATAGAGATAAAAAATATATATAGTTTTAAATTAAATAATATATACATTACGTACATAAAATAAGTATAATAAAAATAGTTTAAAAAAAGTAATAAATAATAAAGTAATACATAAAAATATAGATAGAAATATTATCAAATATAATAATAACAATAATAAATAGTAATAAAATAATAATAAATTAATTAATAGCAAAAATATGAATCAGGATTAAATTGGAATGAAAACAGAAATTCTGGGACAAATCTGTAATAAAACCTAAATTAACAAGGAAATAATTGAATTAAAATAAAACGGAGGACTATACTGCAACGCGTGAATTACATGGGGGTCCGATTGGGAAATATCCCGCTTCCCCAAAACGTAGCACTGTGAACGAACTAAAATGACACAAAAGTAAAATACCCAGCAGAATCTAAAAGAAATGAGAAAATTGATTTTGATACGTTATAAAAGGCAAGGGGCGAGACGCGAAATAACCCCCAGAGGCCGAAACGCGCGGATCTGGCCTGGTTCGGGTCGGGTAGGACGCGCAGGCACCGGTTTTTATATCCAATACGACGCCGTTTTGGGGTCACTGAGATAGACCTCAAACGGCGTCGTTTCTGACTCAATAAAAGCAAAAAAAAACCCTAAACTAAACAGTTTTCAGCCATCTTGGGTACCATAGCCGTAAGCCTCAAAGAGGAGACCTCTCACCCTGCGCCAGACCCCTATTACGACGGAGTTAGTAGAGGCGCGGCCACCAGGTAAGCTCCCTTTCTCTAAACTTTTTTTTTATTTCTACACTAGTAATGAACGAAAGAACAAAAGAAAAACATAGAGAAAAAACGAAGAAAGATTTAAAGACCACCTTCCGAAACTCAGTTTATGTTTTCTCTTGAATCTTTTTTGTATTCAATCTCTGTATGTATGTAACCCCTTACAAATTCTTAAAAACAACTTTATATAGCCGAAAATAAAAATTACAAAAGAAAAAAATATATTTTTGCTCTCCTTTTTTCTTCTTTTCATCATTTTTCGTTATTGCTTGCCGTTTCTGCCTTTGTTGCGTTTGTTGCGTTGCAGGTACGAGTACGGTGTCAGGGGGCGTGGTGCGTACGGAGGAGTGGACGTGGAGGCATAGCACGTGGTGGTGATGCACGTGCGAGGGAATGCCCTGGTGGCTGCGACGCTGAAGGCTCATTGTGGCTAGCTGCTAGGGTTTGCTGCTGTGTCTTCTGGTGTTGGGCCATTGGGCCATTAGGTTTAGGTTAGTGGGCTAGGTTAAAATGATTTGGGCTATTTTGGGCCTGCTATTGTAACAAAACTGGATATTTATTATTATTTATTTTATATATATTTTTTATATCTGGGTTTTTAATAATTGGGCTCGGGCCGGGCAAAAATGGGCTATTACAGCTACCCCTCTTTACTCGTTGTCGTGTAATGGGAACGGAGCAAAGACTCTAAAAATGGCCAATTTTGCCCGGTTGTGTTGGACCTTGGTGCTCTTCTTCCTCAAGTTGCCTTATTGCATCCTACTGCATCTTGAAGGGTATAGGAATTGGTACCGTAACATTGGGGAGATAGGATTTGTGGCTTTAATCTACTCTACTGTAACCTCAAGGAGGTAAACTCTGCCATCTTCAGTCTGCTCCACTGTAACCTTAGGGAGGCAAGACCTAGTGCGATCCACTCTAACTTGAAGGTAAGATTCGCCGTCTTCGATCTGCTCCGCTACTGCTTAGGGAGACAAGATCTATAATTTCCCAACCTATTCCTCTGCTGACCAGGGATATAGGACATGTTTCTTCGATCTGCTTCACCGTCGATGTAGGAAGGCAAGATCAGCTATATTTAACCTGCTCCACTGCAATCGAGGGAGGCAAGGCTGGTATCTTCGATCTGCTCCACTACTGCTTAGGGAGGCAAGATCTGCTATCTTCGATCTGCTTCGCTGTCGATGTAGGAAGGCAAGATCTGCTATCTTCAACCTGCTCCACTGCAACCGAGGGAGGCAAGGCTGGCATCTTCGATCTGCTTCGCTGTCAGTGCAGGAAGGCAAGATCTGCTATCTTTAACCTGCTCCACTGCAACCGAGGGAGGCAAGGCTAGTGTCTTCGATCTACTTCGCTGTCGATGCAGGAAGGCAAGATCTGCTATCTTCAACCTGCTCCACTGTAATCGAGGGAGGCAAGGCTGGTGTCTTCGATCTACTTCGCTGTCTATGCAGAAAGGCAAGATCTGCTATATTCAACCTGCTCCACTGCAACCGAGGGAGGCAAGGCTGGTGTCTTCGATCTGCTTCGCTGTCTATGCAGGAAGGCAAGATCTGCTATCTTCACTAATCTGTTCTTTGGGGAACATGACCTGTATAATGAACCTAATTATGCCTAATGATTAGGATGGCATGATCAAAAGGAACCAAATGCTCCTAACTAGACATGTGAATGGTGTTTGCATGAATGCATAATTTTATTTTTCCGAGAACGATCCCGCTTAGGTTGTCATTACTCGAAGTTTATTAAGGCTTTAATACTGACGTGCTACAACACCTTCTTGCTTGACCGGCTTTTTGAAGAAACATTTAGCCAGGTTGCCCCCATTGTAAACCTTAAAGTTTAATATATTAGGGCGTAAAATTTGTACCATCATTCTCCCACTACAATCCAAGGGTAGAAATATGCGGCTTTTCCTCAATCCTCTCTTATCACAATTCAAGGATACAGGATTTCAATCGTTCTGGTTTCTTACACCATTCTCAGGGTGTCGTACCAAAGACTCATGCGCAAATGAATGCTCTCTTCTTCGAGGTAACCTCTTCCTATTGCCTGATGATCATTACTTGCTCGTTTATTTAAGCTTTGTCACCAATATGGCGTCTTGTCAATCAATGCATTTGACAACAAAATCCAAAGAGAAAGTCTAAATTTAGACTCTTCCTTCTCAAATTTCCAACCTTTAAACCTGGTGCATTCTAAACAATAGTCCTGTTTCAGGCTCCTGTATTATTCAGAAACTTTTCAGAGTAATATGCAAAACTTCCTTTGTGAAAGTTTTATTAGTCCATTAATCATTATTCCAATGCAACATGCTTGCAAAAAGGTCATAACAATGGATAAAAATAAAGTTGGTTCTGAGCATAGCTTAAATAGTAAAGAAGGATAATAAAGAATTGATTGGGAGTGTATATCTGAGAAAAGAAAAAAAGTATTCCAAGAACAAAAAACTCAATATAAATAATATGAGAATTGGGTGCCCTAGATAACGGAGCTTGAACTTCTCTGAACAAACTTTTTGAAGACCATTTTGAGTTTGACATGTGTTTAGGAGATCTACAGTGCTTTGTCGATGCCCTAAGATGTCACCTACCCTTTCCTGTTGATTCAGGTATAAAAAAATCATCACATGCCCCAATTTGATCAAGATTCGAGTTGGTCTGATCACATCATGCCCCATTCTGATCAATATTTGAGCCGCCCTTTTCGGGTTTTCAACTCAAATCCCTTTGGCCTAAGGTGCCCTTTGCGGGTTTTCCCCTTAGCCTTTCCATTTTTACTTTTCATTTTTCTTTTTTCTTTTTTTGTTTCTCTTTCATTTTTTTTGTTGACTCAAAGTCCCCTTCGCAGTTTTCACCTTGATCCTTTCTTCTTCTTTAAACAAAGTATTTATTGACTGGATCTGAGTTTATAGGATTAGCAATCTTACTCAGGATCAGTGCTCCTCTGAAAAATGTCTTCCTTACAATATAGGGACATTCCTGGTTTGGGCATTCATTTCCCTCTAGAATCTTTTCGTTGAGGAAGGATCTTTTTTGACATCCAGCCCTCTCGTGGAATTCTCTGAGATGACCCTATTTATTATGGGCTCGTATCATTTATTTTTGGTACATCTGACCTGATGAATAGTTACCCTTTTCCTAGGTCCAACTGATCACAACGTGATTGGATCTATCAACTCTAGCTCAACTAATACCCGGAGAGAAGGGATTTCAATAGGTAAAATTACCTCAATCCTGTAAACCAAAGAGAGAGGTGTTACCCCAGTACAGATGTTTGACAAGCTAGGAGGGCAAATGGTAATTTCCCATTCCAGTCCTTGCAAGTCTCAGTCATTTCTTCGCAATTCAATACAGTGATGAACTATGGTATCTGATTTTGAATTGATCACAGACCTCAGCTATCATACTAACATTCATGATATCGTCCTTTTGTAATTTTATACCGGCATATGATGACATTGGCGTATGAAACAGCCTCTAATGATCTAAAAAATGAAGCAATGCCCATTAGAAGTCTTCGATAATGGTGATCTCCATGCCCCATTTTGCTCAAAATTTGAGTCGCCCTTTTCAGGTTTTCAACTCAAATCCACCTTTGGTCAAAGTGCCCTTTGCGGGTTTTCGCTTCGGCCTCTCCTTTTCTCTCTTTTTTCATTTTCATTTTTTGACTTTGATTTTGATTTTTCTTTTTCTTCTTTTTTTTTTTTTTTTTTTTGATTTTGATTTTGATTTTTTTTGATTGAATCTGAACTCATAGGATTAGGTAAGTCCTTGTTATCCCTTTCGATCAGAATCAATATTGTCATAGATAAAGTCCTCCACCTAAGATCTTCCACTTTCATTTTGTATGCGAAAAACCTTCTTTGGTATCAGGTTTCTTTCATAGAGCCTTTTAGGGCGAAACTACTACAAAAAACTTTGGATCTTCCGCTTTAATCAAAGTAAAATCCAACAACTTTGAAGAGATGAAAACTCGACTTCAAATGGGCAAAGCTATGCTGAGTCAACGAGAAAGGCATTGCCCCGGCAAAGGATTGCGTCATTCATACTGCAAATTTCTGATATCGTTGTTGTGCAGATTTCATTATCAGCGGTTAACCCGGCATATCCTGGTATGATCATACAAAGACATTTTTGAACCCTAGAGGCAACTCGACAAGGTCTTGCTTCGTCTTTGCAGTCAGGTCAATTTTAATCTTCACCCAGCTCACAGTTTCTAACGATTCCTTGTGAGGTAGGCTCTGTCTGTCCTCTTGTTCTACCATCCTCAACAAGTCCAGAGATAAGTTACGATCTATGTCATTTTCGAAGTCATGAGATCCTTCTAAACACATGTCTCGCTCAAAGGGAAGTTCGGAGCCTGTAGCAGCGTCACTCATGTCATGAATATCATGGGACCCATAGTAAGTATCAAATAATATACAAAAGAATGTATAAATTTATGAATAATTATTTATACAATATAATTATGAATGAAAGAATGATGTGGAAGACAAAAAGAATAAATGAATAATTATTCAAAAGAATGAAAGAATATTGGCTCAAAGATGAATGCAAAGATGTATTTCATTAGAATAATAACGTTCAGACATGAGCCTATTTCACAAAGGAAATTTCTATCATTTTTAGGCTAAAAACAACAAAAATGTTCTGAACATCACTCTAAAAAGCTCTAGAAACTATAGGGTTTTCTTCCGTAGTCGAATTGTTTAGAACACTCCCACGTTTATAAGGACGGATATATAACAAGGTCCCTTCTTCAGTTGTTTTTTGTCAATGTGAACATTTCCCACTCTTCTTTATGCATTGCATTTACTTATTTATCAATTACGATTGGGTAATGGATTTTCCGCACTGGAGGAATCATCAAATTTAACGACGCCCATACTGATAAGCCTTTCAATCACTTTTTTAAAGGCAATGCAATTTTCTATGGAATACCCCGTCATTCCCGCATGATAATCGCATTGTGCGTTTGCATCGTGCCATCTGGGGTACGGAGGCTGTGGAGGTTTTGAGTAGAGAGGGGCAACAATGTGCACATCGAATAAGCTTTGATACAGCCCCTTATAAGACATGGGAATTGGTGCGAACTGAAGGTTCTCAGTGCCTTGTTTCACACAAGATTCTTGTTTTGATGAACCTTGTTTACTAGCAACCACTTTTCTTGGTTGGTTCACTGTAATCGATTTGTTGTATGTACTCACATGATTTACTTTATTCTTATTTTTCTTTGGGACTGACCTTCTATTATCCTCCCCACCATCTATTCTTCCACTCCTGATGACATTTTCAATCATTTCGCCATTCATGATTATATCTGAGAAACTCTTCGAGGCACTTCCTAACATGTGTGTGATGAACGGCGCCTTCAATGTGTTGATAAAGAGATCGTTATTTCTTTCTCTAGGAGTGGCGGCTGAACTTGGACTGCAACCTCTCTCCACCTCTGTGCATACTGTCTAAAGCTTTCATTCATTTCTTTTCCAAATTCTGCAAAGTAATTCTATCAGGAGTCACTTTGATATATGACTGTACTGCCTCATGAATGCCTGGGCTAGGTTCTTCCATGAACCAATCTCGGTATGACTCAATTGATTGTACCATTTAGACGCTGCCCCTACCAAACTGTCTTGGAAGCAGTGTATTAACAGTTGATCATTGTTGACGTAGCCAGTCATCCTTCTGCAGAACATGGTGATGTGAGCCACGGGGCAACTAGTTCTATTGTATTTTTTGAATTCAGGCATTTTGAACTTGTGAGGGAGTACTAAGTCCGGAACCAAGCTCAGATCTTTAGCGTCGATTCCATGATAGCTATTAGCGCTTTCCAGGGCTTTGAATTTTTCCTCCAACCATTTCCATTTCTCCTCAAACTGCTCTGGCAATCCTTCATCTTTCTCAGCTATTTCATTAAAATCAGGAGTAGCAAGATTCATCGGGTTACATCCAGTATTTGAGCCTGATCTAGCCTGGAAATTCATCGGTATTGAAGCACCACCTTGGAACTACTGAGGCCTAACCGAAACAGAAGGTCTCCGCGGATGCAACTCAGTCTGAACCTTCGCATGCGGAGGCGTAAAACCTGGAGGATAAAGTGGTTCCTCTTTATTTTCCTCTTCCTTATTAACCATAGGGCCCTTTCCCTTATTTACTTTTTTAGTCAGTAATTGTGTCAGCTCAGTCATCATGTCCTTTTGAGACTCCAACATCTTTTCTGTCATTTCTTGTTGAATTTTCTCTAACTGCTCATTCATTTGCATCTGTAGCTGGTCTTGCATTTCTTTTTGCATTTGCTCTAGTTTCTCTAATCTTTGATCCATTTCCTTAGTTTTGCAACGAGTACCGTAAAGGTGTTTGGTTGGTTGGTTTTCCAGATTAGCTGAAATGAATTTACTCAATTAGACTCTTTCAATGGATTTTAATGCATGTGATGTCATGTAATGCAAATGCATGAAATGAATGCCTAAAGAGACATTGATTCTGATTCAATTACATTTAGGAAACTTTACTAGAAAGCAAATTCCTTTACATAAAGCAGATGCATGTACGGCTTCGCCCTTATATTCTAAGAGACAACATCGATCCCTTCCTTTATCTGTATGTTTAAGATAAGTCTCGCAAATTTCCAATAGATGCCACTGCTAGCTCCTTTTTCTTGATTCTGGTCACGATCCACTGTCTGCCTATCCTCGTGATGCTCGCCAGCTTCTTTAGAGAAATTAGGATGTCGAAGGCTCTTAGATAATCATTTCGAATCTTCGGGTCACGAAGTGAAGTCACAAACTCTTTTATCACCATTCCTGTGTTTCTTGGAATATATTCGGGCAGTCGTATTACTTTCCACTTTATCAAGGAATCCGTATTTCATGATAAGCTTTCTCAGTTAGTAATCAGATTTGAATCAATATCTCTTTCCTAAGATGCAAATGCAATGCAACCATAATCAAAACACAACAAGAGGGGTTAGTACAAAACAGAAGTAAGCAAGGAAAACAAAAATACCTAGTCGGGTAATCACTAGGGATTTGGAGTGGCTCTACCTAAGATGGGTTCCTAAGGTCTTCTACATGCAGTTTGGCTCTAAAGGTAAGGTACCTGAACTAGTAGATTCCTCGATCTTCACCCATTATAGGCTCATACAGACCGAGTTCGGTTCAGAGGAATACATTTCCCTATGGCTGCACGGAGATGAAAATCTCACGAAGACATAGGTACGGATGTATTCCGAAAGTAATCCACTATCCTGGATGGAGGTGAAAACCTCACGAAGGAGTAGCTTCTCACTCCCACTTAAAAGGGTAAGACTAAACAGTCTTTATGCAGTATGATGCCAAGATATAAAGCTCAATTTACAGTAATCATACAAACAAATGCAAAGAGAAGATCGTAATTTTTCAAATCAAATTTTTAATTTTCGACAATAAAACAAAAACAATCAGTTTCGCGGCTTAACTCTCTAAAGTTCCCCAGTAGAGTCGCCAAGCTGTCGAAACCACCCTTTTTTGAAAAACAAAAAAACTTTAGTAGTCGACTTTAAAAAATGAAAATTGGAGTCGCCACCAATCTTTTAAAGAGGTGTGATCAGGTCACCTTGAAAACGATTTTAGGTCTGCGAATTTTGAAAAAATAGGTTCGGGAGTCGGTTACGTACAAGGAAGGGTTAGCACCCTCGTAACGCCCAAAATTGGTACCGAATTGATTGTTTAATGTTTTAGTGTCAAAAATTTGAAAAGATTTTAAAATACGATCCTTCCTTTTTTATTAATGTTAATTTTATAAAAAGATGCTTGGATAAATCGAGGCGAGTGCTAAAGACCTCCTTGTCTCAGAGTAATAAAATGACACACCCAATACATTAGGGCACGACATTTTTAGTCCTCGAGAATAAGTTTGTCTTTTGATTTTCAAAACTTGTGTGGTGAAGTTTAAAAAGGATATTCAATTGCTTTAAGTCAGATGAAAAATAGAAACCCAATACGTTAGGGCACAATTTCTCAAAATTCCGAGCATTGAATATTGCCCTTATTATTTTTTAATCCTCCTTTCGAGAAAACGACACATCACATCCAATACATTAGGACACGACATATTGAATTCCCGAGAATGAGTTTTAATTTATGTGTGTTTTGATTAAAAAGGATATTCGGTCTCTTAGACCCGAGGAAGATTGGAATCTAGTAAGTTAGGACACAATCTTTTCGAGGATCTCAGATTTGAGTGTTGCGTTATTTTGAAAGGCTTTTGTATAAAAATGCCCTTGATATTCGAATGATATTAAACGTAATCTTTTGAACAAGTAAAAACCATGAAATAATAACGTACAACGCGAAATGATGATTCAAAAAGTAATGTACGCTAATGAATGACAAGGAATCGATAGATATGAGCAAGCAATAAAATACACGTAAGAGTAATTATCTCCCATCATATACAAATACTAACTTTAATATTCAAAAGCTAATGAACTAAACAACTAATCTTAAACAAAGCTCCAAGCAAATTAATACAAAAATATGTAACAAGTTTTGAAGAATAAAATAACATGAAGGAAGGGAAATTATATATTAAAATATATTTAAAATAAATCATATATATGGAAATTTGAAATAAATTTAAAAATAAGGTTAAAGATAAATACTACATAAAATAATAGTATCCAAATAAATATCATATAAGAAGAAAATCAAATACATAAAATAATATACATATATTAATTTAAAATAAGTAATATATAGGGAGTGAAAAGCTTCATGTGAGTAATAATATATGCTAATATGCAAAAAGTGAAATAAACTAAATATATGTGGGTATTTAAAAGAAATAAAGTATCTATATATAGTAATAGAGATAAAAATATATATAGTTTTAAATTAAATAATATATACATTACGTACATATATATAAGTATAATAAAAATAGTTTAAAAAAAGTAATAAATAATAAAGTAATATATAAAAATATAGATAGAAATATTATCAAATATAATAATAACAATAATAAATAGTAATAAAACAATAATAAATTAATTAATAGCAAAAATATGAATCAGGATTAAATTGGAATGAAAACAGAAATTCTGGGACAAATCTGCAATAAAACCTAAATTAACAAGGAAATAATTGAATTAAAATAAAACGGAGGACTATACTGCAACGCGTGAATTACATGGGGGGCTAATTGGGAAATATCCCGCTTCCCCAAAATGCAGCGCCGCGAACGAACTAAAATGACACAAAAGTGAAATACCCAGCAGAATCTAAAAGAAATGAGAAAATCGATTTTGATACGTTATAAAAGACAAGGGGCCAGACACGGAAATAACCCCCCAGAGGCCGAAACACACGGATCTGGTCTGGTTCGGGTCGGGTTGGATGCGCAGGCACCGGTTTTTATATCCAATACGACGCCGTTTTGGGGCCACTGAGATAGACCTCAAACAGCGTCATTTCTGACTCAATAAAAGCAAAAAAAAACCCTAAAATAAACAGTTTTCAACCATCTTGGGTACCATAGCCGCAAGCCTCAAAGAGGAGACCTCTCACCCTACGCTAGACCCCGATTACGGCAGAGTTAGCAGAAGCGCGGCCACCAGGTAAGCTCCCTTTCTCTAAAATTTTTTCTTTTTATTTCTACACTAGTAATGAACGAAAGAACAAAAGAAAAAAATAGAAAAAAAAACGAAGAAAGATTTAAAGACCACCTTCCGAAACTCGGTTTACGTTTTCTCTTTGAATCTTTTTTGTATTCGATCTCTGTATGTATGTAACCCCTTACAAATTCTGAAAAACGGCTTTATATAGCCAAAAATAAAAATTACAAAAGAAAAAATATATTTTTGCTCTCCTTTTTCTTCTTTTCATCATTTTTCGTTATTGCTTGTCGTTTCTGCCTTTGTTGCGTTTGTTGCGTTGCAGGTACGAGTACAGTGTCAAGGGGCGTGGCGCGTATGGAGGAGTGGACGTAGAGGCATAGCACGTGGTGGTGGCGCACGTGCGAGGGAATGCCCTGGTGGCTGCGGCGCTGAAGGCTCTTTGTGGCTACCTGCTAGGGTTTGCTGCTATGTCTTCTGGTGTTGGGCCATTGGGCCATTAGGTTTAGGTTAGTGGGCTAGGTTAAAACGATTTGGGCTATTTTGGGCCTGCTATTGTAACAAAACTGGACATTTATTATTATTTATTTTATATATATTTTTTATATCTGGATTTTTAATAATTAGGCTCGGGCCGGGCAAAAATGGGCTATTACATTCTGCATATCACTCTGAAAGCTTCTAAATAGTACGAGGACCTGAAACAGGACTATTGTAACACCCCTTACCCGAGATCGTTCCCGGAGTCGAGCATGAGGCGTTACTTGACTTAACTTAAAAGTTCGGGGCATAAAAATTTACTTTTAAAAGTTATTTCACTGTTCATAATAAGGCTATCCACCTGCACAGTAATTACTAAATTAATTATAACTCAAGCTACAAAACTTTGAATTTAGATCTGTAAATTTTCACTGAAACTAGACTCATATATCTTTTTACCATAAAATTTTCAGAATTTTTGGTTTGGCCAATTAGTACAGTTTATTAGTTAATGTCACCCCTATTTCACTGATTGACTATCCTGACCTCTTGTCACTAAAATTCAATTATCTCATTGTACAAACTTCATATGGTGCTTAAATTATTTATAATTAAAATAGACTCATTAAGGAATCTAAAAATATAAATTATAACTCAAAATTCCTTCTGTAAAATTTTTAATAAATTTCTAAATTCAGAACAGGGGACTTCAAAAAACATTCTTACCCTGTCTCACTAAAATTAAAATACCTAAAAACATATAACTCTTCTACTTACTCTATTTCTTTCATGTGAAAGTAGACTCATTCAGCTTTAATTTCATATCTCACTCAGCTTCTAATTTAATTTCTACCATTTTTGGTGATTTTTCAAAGTTACGATAATGCTGCTGTCCAAAAACTGTTCCATTGAAATTTTTTTATTATTTTAAAAAAAATTCAATATAACCCCTTTATAATTATTTAACATTCCCTGCAAATTTCAAATTACAACCAATTTCAGTATTTCGACTAATACATTTAAATACTAATAAAGTTCAACCAATCAACCATTCCAAGCTAAAAACATGTATATTTCATTGTCTAACATAGCCATCACATTCAGATTTACTTTGCATTCTTAATCATTCATACTATTACTTTTTACTTCAATTCCCTATACATGCCATATAAATCAAAAAGTTGTTTAACAAAATCTACCGGAGTAAATCTGGATAGTGTGATTCTTGATGTAGATCTGATCCTCCGAACGTATTTATATGTCAATCTACAAGAAACAATAAACACACACAAGTAAGCTTATAGAAAGCTTAGTAAGTTCATAGGAATTTAAGATAAATCTTACCGAACTAATCATAATAATTCACATCTTATTATTCACTACACTTCCTGCCATACACAATATCCAATTGATGAAATCATTTAATTGAGCTCAATTTCAACAACTACGATAAATCTACCACTTGAATATGAGTCTATGTAACACTTACCGACTTTATGAAATTAGTGAACGTCTTACGGAATTGAGTACTTCATTTCCTCGATGCCGTAGTCCAACTATGGTCTTACACATAATCACATAACACATACCGATGCCATAGCCCAGCTATGGTCTTACACGGAATCACTTACCATTTATCTCTTGTCACTGATCAGATAAGTGTAGCTAAGCTACCACTTATCACTTATCACTTGTCACTGATCAGATAAGTGTAGCTAAAGCTACCACTTATCACTTGTCACTTGTCACTGATCAGATAAGTGCAGCTAAAGCTACCACTTATCACTTGTCACTGATCAGAAGTACTCAAATCCGACGTTTTACTCAATTTGATCATTTATTCGGTTTTCGCATTGTTATTTTATTTTCAATCCATCAACAAATATATATCATCATACACTATATAATTCATGAAATTAACATTTAATCATTAAATTTCAGCCATATGAACTTACCTGACTACTTTGGAAAAGTTGTGGAAGTTTAATGACTAATCGGTAATTTTCTCTTTTCCTCATTTATCTTCGGGTTCTTGATCTAAAATACAAATTTATTCTTTCATCAGCATCTAATTCAATTCTAATTCATTTCACAATTATACCCCTTTAATTTTTGAAATTACACTTTTACCCCAAACTTTACAGTTTTTACAATTTGGTCCCTACTCAATTAACCTCTCAATTGATCTAATTTTTCTCAATTAACACCTTGTCCAACTATTTTAGATTACTATATAGCCTTTGATATTCAAAACCGCAACACCAAACCCTAATTCCAATTTTTTTCACAATTAGGTCCCTAAAATCAATTTCTATCAAAATTACTTAATAAAATTATCATATAATAAAATTAAAACTTTAATTTCATGTTCATTCATCATAAAAATTCAGCACTCATCAATGGTAACTCTCAAAATCAGCCATGAAATCAAAAACTAATGAAATAATTAGTTGGACCTAATTGTAAAAGTATCAAAATCACAAAAATTAGAAGGAATAATCAAGAATTAAACTTACATGATTCAAATATATGAAAAACCAGCTTGGAGGGACCCTTCAATGGCATTTTTTTCTGAGAAATATGAAGAATTGCCTAGAAACTCTTTTAATTAAGATTTTTATTTGTTAAATTTTACAAAATTTCCAATTTTGCCCTTATTACATCACTTTTTCAGATTTTTCTTCTCTTATGCCGTCTCAACTATTCCATATTGGCATATTTATGCCTTAATTCCCTCCTTATTTACCTCTTAAGCTATTTAATCACTTTTAACAAATTTTACATTATTTTCAGTTTAGTCCTTTTTAATTAATTGACCACCCAAACGTTAGAATTTTCTAACGAAACTTTAATACCAACTCAATGACACTCTATAAATATTTCTAAAAATATTTATGGCTCTATTTATGAGTTTGAGGTTTCGATACCTCATTTTTTATTCTAATTATTTTAATATTTATTCCTAGTATACTATTCACTATTTCAAAAAGTTTCCAAACTTCACATTTAACTTATACTCACTAAATTAATAATATTTTCTACTCATTTGTCAGATTTAGTGATCTCGAATCACCATTCTGACACCACTGAAAATTCAGGCCATTACAACTATTGTTTAGAACCAACCAAACCTAGGGGTTGGAAGCATTTGAGAAAAAATAGTCTAAATTGCGACTATTTCTTTGGTTTTTCTGTTGAAGATACCAGCTGAACAAGAAGGCATCAGTGATTAAAACCTTGATGAACAACGAACAATGACAACCTAAGCGTTAAAGAGGGATCATTCTTATGACATTTCTGCATTAATGCAAATATCATTCATATATATCTAGTGAGGAGTATTTGATTCATTTTGATCATGACATCCTAATCACTAGGCATAAATAGGTCCATGAAATGGATTCTATAGGTCATGTTCCCCAGAGAACAAATCAATGAAGTTACCTATACCCCTGAGGTTGTAGTGGGATGGATTGAAGTCATCACAGCAAATCTTGTTTCCCTGGCATTGCAATAGAACAGATTAAAGCTACAAATTATGGCAAATCTTGTCTTCCTGTAGGCAAGTAGATCGAGAAGAAGCAGAGGAGTAGGTTGAAGATTATAGATCTTGTCTCTCTAAGTAGTAGTGGAGCAGATCAAAGATGACAAATCTTTTCCCTGGCTTTGCAGTGGAACAGATTAAAGCTAAAGGTAGCGAATCTTGTTTCCCTAGCATTGTAGTGGAATAGATTAAAGCTGAAGTGAAGTAGATTGAAGCTAGAATAGCGAATCTTACTTCCTTGGCGTTGTAGTGGAACAGATTGAAGCTACAACAGCGAATCTTACTTCCCCGACATTGTAGTTAAAAAGATTGAAGCTACAACAGCGAATCTTGCTTCCCCGACATTACAGTTGAAAAGATTGAAGCTACAACAGTGAATCTTACTTCCCTGGCGGTGTAGTGGAATAGATTGAAGCTACAACAGCGAATCTTGCTTCCCCGACATTGCAATTAAAAAGATTGAAGCTACAACAGTGAATCTTACTTCCTTGGCGAACAGATTGAAAACGACAAGATTGAAAACGACAAGTCTCATCTCCCTGAAGTTGCTGTAGAGCAGACTGAAGATAGCAAACCTTATCTCCCTGAAGTTGCAGTGGAGCAGATTGAAGACAGGCTACAAATCTTATCTCCCTGAAGTTGCAGTGTGGTAGATTGAAGCTACTAATCCTATCTCTCTGAAATTGCAGTGGAGCGGATTAAAACAATAAATCTTATACCTCTGAAGTTGCAGTAGGTTGGATTAAATCCACCATAACAAGTCTTATCTCCCTGAAGTTGTAGTGGAACAGACTGAGGATAGCAGATCTTATCTCTCTGAAGTTGCAGTAGAGTAGATCACGACAAGTCCTATCTCCCTGAAGTTGCAGTGGAGCAGGTTGAAGATACAAGTCCTATCTCCCTGAAGTTGCAGTGGAGCGGATTAAAATGATGAATCTTATCCCTTGAAGTTGCAATGGAGCAGATTGAAGTAACAAGTCTTATCTCCCTGAAGTTGCAGTGGAACAAACTGAAGATAGCAAACCTTATCTCCCTGAAGTTGGAGTGGAGCAGGTTGAAGATACCAATCTTATCTCCCTGAAGTAGTAGTGGAGCAGATTGAAGCTATTAGTCCTATCTTCTTGAAGTTGCAGTGGAGCGGATTAAAATGATGAATCCTATACCTTTGAAGTTGCAGTAGGTCGTATTAAATCTACCATTACAAGTCTTATCTCCCTGACGTTGCAATAGAGCAGACTAAAACCACAAACTTCGTCCCCCTGAAGTTGCTGTGAAGAAGATTGAAGCTACAAGTCAGATATCTCTGAAGCGCAGTGGTGTGGATCGAAGCAACAAGACCTGCTCCACCACCCACTTGCACCTGCAAAAGAAGTGACAACAAACAAACAAAAAATTATGTAAAAATGGCTATATAGAAGCCATTCAAACCGTTTTTTGAGGTTTCTTTCAGAAATAAAAAAAGGATCCAAGAAAAAATAAAGAGCAAAAAAACACAAAGGTTTTCCTAGTTTCTAACTTTATTTATTTATTTATTCGTTTTTCTACTTTTTATTTTTAATAATATACATAATATATATTTATATTAACATATAAAAAATAAAAAATACCTTTTTATTTTTTCGGCCACCGTGTACTGTGGCCGACTCAGCAACGGCGTTGGCCGAATTCTGGGTTGGTGCTCGGATGGGGGGAGAGGAAATTTGAGAAAATTTTTTTTTTTTTTTAGAGAAAGAAGGAAAATGCATTTTTTTAAAAAAACTTGACTTTTATAGGCCCCAAAACGACGTCGTTTTGGGCAGGCCTCTCAGGCACCAAAACGGCGTCGTTTTGGCCTAACCCGATCCAGCCGACCCGACCCGCCAAAGGATCCGTGTGTTTTCGTGCGGGTGGGATATTTACGCGATAGGTCCTTTCGTTTTTGTGCCGTTGTGCAATTTGGTCCCTTTTGATTTTTTTAATTCGGCCCTAGAATTTATTGCGTTTTCAATTTGGTCCCTATCAAAGTTGACCGTTTTGGAGGCCTCGATAAATTTCCCTTTTGGTCCCCCTCCTTTCTCGCACATCACGATTTAGTCCTTTTTATGTTCTTCATTTTCAATTCGCCCCTAGGGTTTTGGTTTTTAATTCAATTTAGCCCTTTTCTTTGTTATTTTGGCTATTTTCTCATTAAAATTAATAAATTTGGTACTATTATTATTACTATTATTATTATTGCTTGTTATTATTAGTTTTTATCTCCCTTTCATTTACATATTCATTATTATGTTATTTCATGAATTAGTATATTTTTATAATTTATTTCATTTTTTTATTTTATATATATATTTGTCTAATTATATCATTTTTATTATTTATTATTTACTTCAAGTTTTTTTTTTACACTTTCAAAATATTATTATTATTATTATTATAATTGCTACTACTAGTATTTACCCATTTATATCTTTTAATTATAAACTTTGTTATACACATATATTTCTTTTATACATGTACATATATTTTTTATATTTTGTAATTTTTATCTATTTTCTTTGTTATTATTATTGCTTTACTTGATGTTCATTTATTTATTTATTTATTTACATGTCCATTATTATCTTTATTATATTTTTAAATGCTTCAATTTTTATTTGTTTATTTACTTGATATTGTGTATACATGATTGATTTGTTTTTTATTTATCTTTGCATTATTTTTTATTTTTGCTCGTGCTATTTATATTTACATTATCATAATTGTTATTCTGTCATATATAATTTTTATTCAAATTCGTAAAAAAGAGAAAATTTTGAAAATAAAGGCAATACTCAGTATTTGGGATCTTCGAGAGAATTGAGCCCTAACGTATTGGGTTCCAATTTTCTTCATTGAATCTAAATAATCGAGAATGCTCTTTAATCAAAAAACATAAATAAAAATCTCATTATCGGGAATTCAATACGTTGTGTCCTAACGCATTGGATATGACACGTTGTTTTCTCGAGATGAGGATTTTTCTAAAAAATATAATAAAGGCAATATTCAATGTTTAGAATTTTGAGAAATTGTGCCCTAACGTATTGGGCTGCGATTTTTTCATCTGACTTAAACAATTGAATATCCTTTTAAATTTTATTACACGAGTTTTTGGACAAGCTCATTTTTGAGGAGGTGAAATATCATGCCCTAACTCATTGGGTATGACATTTTCTCTCTCTGAAATGAGAGGGTCTTAACGGCTAGTTTGATTTATACAAGTTTTTTTAATACAAGGATCGTATTTTAAAATCTTTGCACATTTTTAATATTAAGACACTAATTAATCAACAAGGTACCAATTTTGGGCGTGTCGAGGGTGCTAACCCTTCCTCGTGCGTAACCGACTCCCGAACCCGTCTTCTAGATTTTTATAAGACCAAAAATTATCGTTTTAGTAAATTTAAATTTTCATTAAAATGATTTAATTATGAGGTGATCCGATCACACCTAAATAAAAAAGATTGGTGGCGACTCCCACATTCATTTTCTTTTTTCAAAATCCAAGTCGACCCCATTTTCACAAAAAAATGGTGTCAACACTTAGGTTTCTAGCATGCCAATGAATCTCTCAACTTAATGCAATAGCCTGTGACCGACCTTCATGTCCATTGAGGTAAGCCTTTGATTTTGTTCAAGTGGAGTAGATGCACAACGTGCTCCCCCTAAACCTGAATCGTCTATGAGTTCCAAGACATATTTTTGTTGGTTTATCACTATTCTTTCTTTGATTCTAGCCACCTCAATGCCAAGAAAGTACTTGAGATGACCAAGGTCCTTCATTCGAAAATTCTAATGAAGAATGCCCTTAAGTTCAATTATAAGATCATTATCATTCTCTATGATAAAGAGATCATTAACATAGATCAACATTATCACCAATTTACTACCCTCTCTTTTTGTAAACATAGAATAATCATGCCAGTTCTGCACATAACCATTGAAAAGAAGTGCCTCAGTCAGCTTCATATTCCATTGACGAGAGGCTTGCTTCAATCCATATAAGGACTTAAGCAACCTACAAACCCAAGGCTCCCCCTAGTTGCAAAAACCCTCTGGAAGAGTCATATAAACTTCCTCATGGAGATCATCTCTAAAAAAAAAAGTATTGAACACGTCCATTTGAAGCAAAGGCCAACCAAACATGGCTACTAAAGCAATGATTGTTCGAACTGTAACCTACTTTGCTACTGGAGAGAACGTATCATGAAAATCAATACCTTCACATTGATTGTAACCTTTAACAAGAAACCGAGCCTTAAATCATTTAATCAAACCATCAAAATTGTACTTCACCTTAAAAACTCATTTGCAACCACTAAGTTTCTTACCAGGGGTAACTCCACCACTCTTCATGTACCATTTGCCTCTAAAGCCTGAATTTTTTGTTTCATAGCTTCTACCCATTGTTTATTAACAATTGCCTCATAATAGGTACGTGGTTCAACAATAGAGGATAAAGAAACAACAAACACACATGTATGATAAGGTAAATGAGCATATGAAATGCAATTAGTGATAGAATTCGTACCTTGATATAGTGAAGTTGATGAAGAGGATTGAGGATGGCAAATAAAGTCAGATTGCCAAGTTGGTGGTTTACTTACACGAGACGATTTTCTCAAAGGGGCAGATGGTATTATAGGAGAAGGGGAGACAGTTGTGTTAGGGGATAATGTATTAGGTGTAGCAGACAATGGTTGGATTGAAAAGTCTTATGGGGGAAACAATAGGAATATGAAGAAACTCATGGTCAAAATATGTGAAGAAGGTGGGAATAAAGAGGAGCCTTTGACTCGAAATTGAAAGGGAAAAATGGTTTTATGGAAGATAACATAATGATTAACAAAAAAAGTTTTGGACTAAAGTTTAAATAAGACATAACCTTTTTGAACTGAAGAATAACCCATGAACATGGAAGGTATCGCTTTGGAGGTGAATTTGACATGGTAATTGGTCACTGTGACGCAACAAAGACAACCAAAAATCTTAAGGTGAGACAAGTTTGGAACATTATGATAAAGCATTTCAAACAGAGACTTCCAACTTAAAACTGATGTAGGCAATCTATTGATGATATAACACACTATTAACACACACTTACCCCAAAATTTGGTTAGAACATGAGACTGGAACTTAAGGGCTCGAGCAACGTTTAACAAGTGTTGGTGTTTACGTTTAGCTATGCCATTTTGCTGTGGAGTATAGACATAAGAACTCTGATGGGCAATTTCATTAGAAGAAAAAAATCCTTCCCTTCGATGGTAAAAAATTCTAAACCATTATCACTTCTAATTGTTTTGATAAGAACAAAAAAATGTGTGTCTACATACACAATGAATTATTTGAGGACAACAAATGCATCACTTTTGAGTCTAAGTAGATAGACCCATGTCATTCAAGTGTGGTCATCTACAATAGTTAAAAAATACCAATGTCCACTATATGTAGAAACACGATATTACCCCCAAAGATCAATGTGTATAAGGGAAAAAGATTTGTCTTCAAGAGAAGTACTAATAGGAAATGGTAAGCGAGTTTGTTTTGCTAGAGGACAAACACCACAATGTTGAATATGATTATTATGGGAGAAATTACAATGTAATTGAGACATTTTAGACAATGTGCTCATAGATGTATGCCCAAGCCTAGCATGCCATAGTGTACTACCATTAAAATGTGAAGAATATGATAAACAAGCATTTGATTGTGTAACATGTGATAAGGTCTTTGAAGAAGAAAACTTTGAGAAGGGTGACGACTACAAGATGTATAGACCTCCTCTAACTTTACCAATCCTCTTCATCTCGCCACTGCAAAGGTCCTGTAGAAGACAAAAATGTGGATAAAATATTACACAACAACTGAGCTCTTTGGTTAATTGTAAAATAGACAATAAATTGTAGTGAAAATCAGGCACATGTAAAACATTGGTCAAGGTATGAGTAGGAGACAAGGTATATGTGCCAAAGTGTGCAATTTAGGTGGCTTTACCATTTGGAAATTGAACGAACAATAGAGAATCACATGCAATAGGAGAATCCAAATGCTAAAAGTCAAACATCATATGGTTTGTGGCTCCTATGTCAAGAATCCAACTGTGACTCGGAGAAGCAAGATTTGTACCTGTCATATAAGCAACAACCTGCACTGTCGACTCATTTTCAAGCAAATTAAGAATCTGCTGATACTGCTCAGATGTAAAGAGAGGTGTCTGAACAGGAACAAAAGAGGTACTATTATTGGACGACGACTCATTCGAGGCAGGATAAGACACAATTGTTGTCATAGTATTATTGGCAAGGGATCCTTTTTTTTTAGTAAACTTGTAATCAGCTGGATAGCCCACAATTTTGTAACATGTCTCCTTCTTGTGACCCTTAATATGGCAACAATCACATGCACCATTGAAACGTTTCCTTGGCTAAAAAGTAGAGGAATTTGTGTACAAGTTGTTGGTTCAGTAGCCAACAAGGATCCACCAGAATTTTGACGTTGTCCCTCCTCTTGAACCAACATGAAATATGCTTGGTTAACAGAAGGTAATGGCTGCATCAACAAGAGCTTACAACAAACCATAGATTATGAGTCATTCAATCCTATGAGAAATTGAAACAAACGTTGTTGATTTACATGCTCAGCGTTTTTTCTGAGATGTTTCACAATTGCATAATGCAAATGGCATAATCGCATCCAATTCATCCCAAAGCAAATGTAGACGAGTATGATAAGTTGAAATGGAAGAAGTACCTTGAGAGAGCGAGACAATTTCTCTATGCAATAAGTAGAAACGTGGGCCATCAATTTTATCAAATTGTTCCTTAAGATCTTGCCAAACCAACAAGGTGCTGAAAGCAAGCACGATCCCTGCAAAGAGCTCTTGACTAACAGTGTTCAAGATCTAAGAAAGAACAATGGTGTTGCATCGATCCGACTAATCCAAAAGTTCTAGTGACAAGGCATCACGGAAACAAGAACCATCAATAAATCCTATTTTATTCTTGGCAAGGAGGGTTATTTGCATTGATCGACTCCACATATTGGAATTTTCAATCCCAATCAACTGATGAGACACAAGCATCATCCTAAGTGTATTTGACGGATGAAGATAGAGCGGATGACTAAAGCCAATCCAGTGTTCTGGTGGAGTAACCATGATTACGTGGAAAAAGGAAAACAAAAAAAGTGCAGATCTAGAGAATAAAAGAAATAAATCTGAAACGAGGTAGAAGAAGGAACTTGAACAAGCTGAACCACTACTGACTAATGGCAGCAAGTTGAACGAAAGCAACTGCCGACGATGGCTCAGATACCATGTCAATTGGTGGCTGATGATTGGCGTTGACTGAAGTCCGATGACCAAAAAGTTGTGTATACTAACAGAGACAAACAAGAACTAAATAAATTCCTTTTATTTAATTGTGATAATTACAAAAACAAAACCAATAAATATATACACACAGACTACCTAATTGCTATTAACCACTTGCTAACTAACTAACTGCTAATTAACTAAACAGGCCTTCAACATAATTCATTTATAAAATTTAAAAATATTTTATATTAAAATGTACACTTTGTTCAAACCATGAAATTTCACTGAAAATTACAAGGAAATTAAATAATCCAGACAATGAATAGTTATATTGAAAACGATCGCAGTGCTAAGATTCCACGCAAGATAATTAAAAATATTGACTTGTATTTGACCAAAAAAAAAAAAAAAAAAGTTGTAGAGTTTAGAAAGAGAGGCCTTCAACTTTATATTATAGAGCAAATTAAAGTACAAAAATTATTTAATATTAAAAAATAAAGAATATTTTTCTGACACTTTAAATTACTGGGAAAGGTATTGGTGGATGCATTGCTGTGCTGACATATAACAAATGACGTGAAAGCGAGTTATATGTTTGTTGGATCTTATCTTCGTAAACATTCTTCTATAAATACAAGTTCTTATGACCCAAAGAGAATAAAAAGAGTTTTGAGAGTTTGGCTGTTGCTTATAATCATGTAAGTTCTTATAGACCTTTTTAATTGCCTATCTTTTTTTACATTTTTATGCATCCCAAGTGAATTTGTTTCAACAATTAGTTACCAACTCAATCTAAAGACTTCCACCTTTTTAGGCAATATGTTAAATAATTTGATTATTTATTTTTATGGATAAAACTAATAAATGATTTAACGCTTAATGTTTATATATATATATATATTTTCAAAAATGCTACTTAAAGTGTTAAATTTTTAAATATGGCAGCCTGCATAATAACCATATATACTTCATGCTAATTTTTTTGAACTTTTATAAATTTTATTTTAATTTTGAATTCCTTACATTATTTATTAACGTGTCATATAAGACAAATAGTGTCATGTCAGCATGAAGTGTCTGTGGACTATCATGTGAATTGTCATGCCAACAATGTTAAAAAAATAATTCTTTAGTCATTATTTCCATTAAAAAAGTAAATTAACTATTTTTGAAAGATTAATAATTAGACCTAACAAAAAATAATAAAAATATAAATATTAAGGACTAAATTTATCATTATTCTTAAATAAATTAAAAAAAAAGGGTAAAACCTGTTTGGAAGAAAAAAGAGAGGAAGCTTTTAGATATAAAAGAAATAGAAAACGTCATTAATTACTAGTGTCCAAATTTCTTGAATCCATTTTACTAATCTATTAAATTAAAAAATAAGTTTATTTTCCATTAATTTTTGGTTGAAATTTTGAGTTTTAAGTATTTAACTTGGAGTTCTATCCTTTGTAATTGTGTTTGTGTAAGTTTTAATTCAAATTTAATTTAATTTTATAACTATTGTGCTTACTTTGTATTTATAAAAACTTAAAAGTAATTTAATTTAATATATATTAAATAAAAAATCTGAATTCGATCAGGTTTAATTCATCTAGTAATTTTTATTCATTATTAAATAATAAAATTTTAAAATTAAAAATATTAGAAAGGTTTTGGATCTTCCTCATGTTGCCACGTGGCAACCCATGCTCTCTTTCTTTTTATTTTATTTTATAAAATGGTTAAATATCAGAGTTGGCCACTCTAATATGTTTAATTTTGAAGTTTTTAGTTTTTAACATAATTTACTCTCTATATTTTTATAATATTTTTAATTAGTATAAATAATTAATATTGTTAATTTTTTTGACTAAAACATTATGTGATTATATATAATTTAAATTTCTTTTAGGTTATATATATGGTTAAATATCAGAGTTTTAGAGATTAAAACGTGACATTTAATTTTTTTTAGGTTTGCGTTACTCTTTTTTTTTTTTTCCTTTTTACATTATAAGATAATGGTTAAATTCTAAATTAAGTTAAAATTTGATATTTAATTTATATACTTTAATTTTTGACATAATTTGATCCATCTATTTTTATAATGTCATTAGTTAATCTGAATAGTTAATATTGTTAACGATTTCAATCAAAATGTCAATGCTAATGTTTCTCAAGAACACTATTCCAATAGAAAAAATATTATTTTAACAATGACAGCAACTACACGTGAATTTCTTAAATTTGAAAAGTAGAGGATTATATTCCTAAAAATAAAAGTATGAAAAATAAATTTTAAATGCACGTATAGAAATTTAGAGCATATTTTAGCCTTCAAGTTTTTACTTTATAATTTGATACAAACAAATGATCAACCCAATCCAACGAGAAGTATGGGTTGAGAATCATATTAGATAATTATTAACTTTTGGTTTATACAGAAAAATGATTAAATAAAATTCAAAATTAGAAGCCTAATTTCTTTAATATATTTTAATTATTTCTTATCATTATCATTAGTTGGTGTCATGAGAAATTACAAAATATCTTTTTTAATAAAAATAAGTTATATATTTTTATTTAAAAAACTAATAAAAATATTAAGATTTGAACTCATATTTTTTTTTATTTCTTAAATCTACCAATTGATTAAAGTTTTATTTTAATTTTTTATACATTTTTATTTTAATATGAACAGTTTATTATCTCCTAATCCATTTAGTATTCTTAATTTAATGTATTTATGTGTTTAAATTTCAGTTTACTCATAATTTAACCTATTTTTTATTTCAATATTATACACATCTCATATATTATTATTAATTAATTTCAAACTATAATTTCATTATTTATTGTATTTTCTTTTCTAAAATTACCAAAATTTCATAAGGTTAAATTTACCGAGAAAACTCTGTTGACTTTTACTAATATATATCTTAACATTAAACAATATTTCGTTTTATAAAAAAAGTTTAAGATTCCAATACAATACAATTGAAATATAAATTTTTGAAGAATTGACCAAATTTTTGTCCATTTTGATTATTCTTTGACCGCACAACGTTTCAACTGTTCCAGTGCGGTTCAAATTTGTTTACCAAAACACCCACCTTCAATTTCTCGGGTAAATTTTCCTTAATTTTTTTTCTAAGAACTCCCGAGAGTTTTAATGAGAAACTAATAATACAAAAATTAACCTAAACCCCCACCAATTATGAGTAAAAAAGGGTTCTTTTCCCCGGAAATGCACTTTTAAGCAAATATAAAATTTTTAAGCTGATTAGGGTTTTAATTTGTCAAAGAAATTGAAAAAGACATGGGAGGCTGCCTTTCTGGTGACCTGAAAGGAGGGAAGCAAGCTATAGGTGGTGGGGTTCATGGTAGGTCCACTATGAATAATGATACTGGACATAACGAAGCCATTCATCACTTTTATACAGTTCGAGGTCATTCTCCTCTTTTTACTCAAATTGAGGTACCATATTTTTTATTATTATCATTATATTTAAAATCCTTGGGTTAAAAATTTTGATAGGGGTTTTGCATCAAAATATGATCTCCTTTGTTCACACTTGATTAAGAAGGAATTTTGATATTTGACTTGAGTGTTTCTTTTGTTGATTTTACTATAGTTTTTGTGTATGTGTGTGTTCGAGTATATGTTGGATTGATTAATGAGGTTTATTTTGTGTGTTTAACTGCTTATGTTATTTGGACTCAAAGACCATAAGGGCCAGACATGGGAATGTGCTTGACATGGGTACACTCAGATTTTTGTAAGATATTCGTATATATTTAGATGCCCTTTGAAGGGTCATATCTTAGTAGACCAGATGTGTTGGACATATACATAAAAAACAAAAGTTGGAGTAGAGACCTGAAATAGTTTTTTATTGCTTATTTACTGTTCAATCTTCACGTTTCCCGTTTTCCTAGTACCACCTTAAACTAGTATATGGATAGCAGGGGTTCTATGGCTCATAGCAGTCCTTATCATGTTAACCCTAAGTCTTGACTTTTTCCACTTCAAAACTTATGTACTAATCACTGTTTCCCTGGCTGAAACAGTGCAGGATACTCTTTTCTAGATTCTTGTACAAATAGTAGGCTGAGAGGTAGAACCTCAGGTTCAACCATTTGGTTAATAAATGTTTTATCATATGCAAGGGCTTGGCGTTATACATATTTTTTTATTACCTTGCACTATTTTTTATTGGAGTAATAAGTACTGGTTTTTATAACGAATCCATCAAGCTATCAACTATTCATATCTTATGCTTGAAATCAAGTATTATCCTTGTCACGGTTGTCTGATCTGACTTACTTAAAATGGTAAATAAATTAATTGGAGAGATTGTCTTCATGCTAAAATATGATCATATACTAGATTGTCATGTTTTTGCAAGAATATGTGTGTGTGTGTGTGTGTGTGTGTTCTCTCTTTTCTCCTCTATTATCATTTGGATAATATGTTCATTTCTGCAGCCACGAGCCATCCACTTAGTTAATGAAGGGTGATTAGTTGTTTCCAGACATCTTAATGTTGCATGGAAACAATTTCATGGATGCAGTTGGGATAGTTTATATTAGTGTTATAATGTGAAAAAGCTGACTCTTATGGTGTTTTAATGTGATTAAAATGTGCATTGCAGTTATCGTTGTCAGCATCAAACTTGCGTGATCTTGACATAACATCGAAGGTAAGCTTCTAGATATATCTTGCTTTCTTCATTTTGGTGCAAGTGCCTTTATCATTTCTTATTCACAAAATATTGGAAGTTTATAACATGAAGTACATGCCTCGTTGATTCTAAACATCTGAAAATAAGAGGTATAGAACATGTCTTGCATCATAGGATGTACCTGGAAATTCAGGTCTTTTATTGCATGTAAGATTTGCTTCACATAGTAAAAGTTGACTTCAAAATTGCAACTGCTTTTGTTTTCTTGTAGAGTGATCCTATGGCAGTTTTGTATGTAAAGAAAATGGATGGGACACTAGAGGAGCTCGGTCGTACTGAAGTTATACTCAACAGTTTGAATCCTGCTTGGATTGATAAGATTCATGCTGCTTATCAGTTTGAGATTGTTCAAAATTTGGTGTAAGTTTCCCATATATTCTGTATGTCTATCAGATTATTTTCCCCCAAGATGTACTGTAGGTTTGTGTGTGTCTGTGTGTGGATTGTGAGACTGATGTTCTTCTCCTTTCCTCCTGCTCCAGTTTTCATGTATATGATGTGGATACCAAATATCACAACATACCTGTGAAAGTATGTCAAAATTCTTCTTCTTTTTCTTTTCAAGGCTTTATTATTTCATTTCCAAATTTAATTAATGAATGTCATTGACAAGTTCGGAAGAGATGTCAGTAGATTTCAGATTACTATGGCTTCATTACCAATCATAATGTTTCAAATTTTATGTGCTGGATAATCTCCTTTCCATATTTCTTAAGTGAAACTACTTCCTGTGTGAATTTAAATAGCACCCAACATTTGAGGAACCTAAGAAATTTATAGTGAACAGTATTAAAAGAATAATTATCAATGAGTTTGGGCTTAGCTGCTATGTTACTCAGATTCGGATGTGAGTGTTGAATACTAGTATGTGTTTGACATGGTATGCTTCCTCTCCCGTTTATTGTAAGGTTCTTAGAGGGTCATACCTCCCACACCCATGTTAGATGTCGGACTAAGAGTTTCAAGATAAAGGAAGAGCCTGACTGTATAGCTTAGTTGAAAAAGTGTTTTACAGATTTTACCATTGGACCAAGGACTTTCCTATTAGTGAAAGAATGCTTGTTACATAAAATTTCTTTCAGCATTTGGAATTTATCATATGACAAGTATCACTGCTTTCTTTGTTATTAAACTTTTCTGTTGTGTTGCTTTGTAGGCACTAAATTTAAATGAGCAGGATTTTTTGGGAGAAACCACTTGTGTTCTGTCTGAGGTGAGTTGCCTCACATCCATTATTGTTTCTTGTATTTTAATATGTATTTCTTTATTATGAACTGGGGAATTAGTAGTACTTCCTCGAATTACTTCACTTGTATCTACTGTCCTTCAAGTGAAGTTATTGATAAACCTGCACTTCATTTTTCATCATGGCTACTGAAATATATTGCATTTTCTTCTGGTTGTAAATAAAATTTGCTTGCCACTGCTAGTTTTCCAAAGGTGGTGGCTTAGAACCATTTAGAATGATTTGTCAGACTGCTTATTTCTAACATTCGAGTTCTTCACTTTTTCTTGGCAGATAGTGACCAAAAGTAATCGAACTTTAACTCTCAATCTCCGTGGAAAAAATGGTCCAGGAGGTTCCAGAAACTTTGGGGCACTGACTGTCCATGCTGAAGAAACTTTTTTATCCAGGATGACTGTTGAGATGAAATTGTGTTGTTCCCGGTTAGACAACGTGGACATGTTTTCTAAAAGTGTATGTGCTCATGATTCAACTAGTTTAGTTGTGCATGTGTGTGTTTTACAACTTCCATATTCTTATTGCTTATAGGATCCTTTCTTGAGAATATCAAGACAAACTGAAGACGGAAATCATGTCCCAATATGCAAGACAGAGGTGATAAACAACAATTTAAATCCAGTTTGGAGACCCTTATATCTAAGCATGCAACAGTTTGGAAGCAAGGCAAGCACGCAATTTCTTTAAGGCTCCCATGATAAAATATTAAAAGTTTTATAAGATTTTTATCCCACAGTTATGGTTCTATGTTGATTACAGGATGACCCATTACTTATAGAGTGTTTCGATTTCAACAGCAATGGCAATCATGTACTTATTGGGTAACTTTTTAAAATTTTGGCCACTGCATTTGTTGGTTTTGTCACTGTTAGCTTTTACTAGTTAAAGTGTTTGTTGCCTGGTAAGAAAAAGCCTGACTTTGGACTGCTTTATTTACTTAATCAGCCAACTTCATAAATCAGTTTCTGAGTTGGAAAAACTTCACAAAGACAGAAGTGGTGCAAATTTGATTTTCCCATCTCATCGTGGTCAGGAAAAGGTGTTCACCATGCTTGGCATCAATATTTTTACCAAAAATATGTGGTGTTGTTAAACATACCTTTGCCTTACAGGTTCTCAAGGGCCAGCTCTTTGTAGATCAGTTTATTGAGAAAGAGCACTTCAGTTTCCTTGACTACATTTCTAGTGGATTTGAGCTAAATTTTATGGTTGCCATCGACTTTACAGGTAAATAAGCTTTGTGCTAGGCATTTTTGTTTTCCCTATTTCTGATCTTATGTTCTGGTGCAAATTTACATATTTGACTTGTCCAGCTTCAAATGGGACTCCTCGAAATCAAGATTCCTTGCACTACATTGATCCTTCAGGACGATTGAATTCTTACCAGCAAGTAAGTCTGCAATAATAATGCATTGCTATTTAGTGGAGAAATGTTCTCCATGAAATAGTATAAGATTATTTCAGATGGATTACATTTGCATACGGCAAAGTGTATCTGTTTAGTTCTCTATTTATTGAGATTTACCTTGTTTGAATTCTCTATAATGGTGGGTAACTTACGAATGACATGATTAACAGGCTATAATGGAGGTTGGGGAGGTCATACAATTTTATGATTCTGATAGGAGGTTTCCAGCTTGGGGCTTCGGAGGAAGGACATATGATGGCACTTTATCCCATTGTTTTAACTTGAATGGTACAAATGCCTATGAGGTACGAGAAACCGTGTTTGTTGTTTACACCATGGCCATTCAACTTGAAAGCTGCACAAGTTCTAAGACTAGTTAATTTACTGCCTATAAAAGGTCGAAGGTGTTCAAGGCATCATGTCTGCTTATGCTAGTGCTCTTCACAACGTCACTCTGGCTGGTCCTACTTTGTTCAGCCATGTAATCAGCATGGCTGCACAAATGGCTTCCCAGGCTAACTCCAACGGCATTACCAAATATTTTGTGCTGCTTATTATAACGGTAAAAATGAAGTATTACTTCTATGTAGCACGTTAAGAATCGTTAATCTTTGTCTAAACTTATAAAAGTATGGGGTCTTATGTAGGATGGAGTTTTGACAGATATACAAGAAACAATGGATGCTTTAGTTAGGGCATCTGATCTTCCTCTATCTATTCTTATAGTTGGAGTGGGAAATGCAGATTTTAAACAAATGGAGGTATGCCATTGTATTCTAGAACAATTTGGCATATTTGAATTGTCAATTTTTGCATTTCTAGAGTGCTAGTTGCTTGTAATTTTTCCACTAAAATGGTGATAAGAAAAAGGTTTTTGGTCTTATAATTTTGTAGGTTCTGGATGCTGATGATGGACGTCGATTGGAGAGTTCAACAGGTCGGGTTGCTACACGAGACATTGTACAATTTGTTCCCATGCAAGAAGTGCATAGTAAGTCATGTTCTACGCCATCGAGCTTTTCGGTTTTATCACACTTTCTCCCAAACTTAATGATTTTTATCTCAAGCAAAGATTTGTTATGCACCTTGGACTTAGGTACGAGTACTAGATACAAATAGGTTTGTTCAGTTTTCTCTTAGCTTTATTCCATGTATTTAGAGAGATATTGGAGAGTCATATCCCCACACTCATGTTTGAACATGTATTGGATGCAATATTTCAAGAAAAATAAAAAAGTTGGATCTAGACAAAGGAATAATTTAAGTGTATTCGGAGACCTTATAATAGTGGTAGGCTTGGTTTGGATGTTGAAACAATTGGCCAGCACTTGTAGTTCCTAATGTTATAGGCGAAACAAATGATGGACTCTTTCTCATTTGTATCTTTGCCAAGCCTAAGAAAATTGAATATGGTGATTATCAAATTTGAAACCAATTTTCCACAAGTGTCGAACACTTTTTTGATTTTAATTTGATTTCGACTAATCAAATGAGAGTGATTTTACAGGTGGGCAGGTTTCTGTTGTCCAAGCTCTACTGGAAGAGTTACCGAGTCAATTTTTGACATACATGCGGTCTAGAAACATTAAGCCACTCCATGTTTGATTGCCCCCAATGGCTTTCAAACATTGGCAAAGGTAATAATAGATTACTGTTGTCTCTTGAAATATAGTACACAAGATACTTAAGAACCAAGTACAGATAGTTTAGGATAAAGTTTTACAACCATCTGTTAATATTGGCTTTTTTGCTCAAATAGAGTTAAAAATTATGTACGAAGGCATTGATAAATGAAGTTTGGTTTATTTATAGCTTATTTGATTCTTGTGCATCATTACATATCCTTTTAAGTCATCGCACAGTTGGTTTTTGTTTCTTGTGCATCATTACACGCTTCCGTTGAGGAGCAAATCACAGCACTTAAGATAGAGTTACTTCAGGAGGTCCATAGATCAAAAGCTAAAGAAACCTCTTGGAACTATGCTAATGAGCCCCTGGCCCTAGAAGTGTTAACGCGTAACCTCTTAGCCTCCTTCAAGTTCCCCAAACTTGCCTACAATGGCACAAGTGACCTAGAAGATCATTTGGCTCACTACAACTACCACATGAACATTTTTGGTAATAGAGTAATGAATCCCTTATATGCGAGTTGCTGAAGCCATAAGTGAGACTAGCTTTCTTCAATGCAGTGTTTTTAGAACCCATCATGTATAACATTGCATTGAAGAAAGCTAGTCCCGTTTATGGCTTCGAAAACTAGCCTATAGTAGTTAAGGGATTTGTTACTCTGCCAGTGGTTTTAGGTGATGGTGAGCATACGGTCACAGAGATGGTTGAGTTTCTAGTATTGGACCATCTAACGGTGTACAATGCAATATTCAATAGCCTAATCATGAGAATGACCAAATTGGTAGTAGTCACTTTTTGCATGATGGTTAAGTTCTCAATGCCTACTAGGGAAAGTTAGATGAAGTGTCACTAGAAAATAACCTGGGAATGCTATATAGTTTCCTTGAAACTTACAAAAGAGTAAAAGCCACTCCTTCCCCTTGTAGTAGTACTCTCCAAAACCCTTTGATAGGCCTCAACTTGATTGGGAGAATGATTATAGATTTGGATAGATGATATGGAAGTTATACCTAAGGCCGAGCTTCCAAAAATCAAAGCCGTAAAAACAGCTGAATCCCTGCATTTATGTGATAGGGACCAAAGCAGAGTAACCCAGAGTGCTGCCACCCTCCCATCCTCGGAAAAGGAGTTGTTGAGCTCCCTTTTGATAGTGTACAGATGTCTTTGCTTGGTCCATCGTTGACATGCTAGAGATTCAGCCCTCTATTATTCAACACTCTTTGGGGGTGGATTCCAACTTATGTCCCGTAAAGAAAAAGAAGAGAATTCTTCTCAAAGACAATAGTTGAGCTTGATAGGAGGTGAATGAATTGTTAGCCATTGGTTTTATTTGAATGGTGTCTTACCTAGATTGGGTGTCGAATATGGTAATGGTATCGAAGTCCTAGAATAAAGGAGAATGTGGATTGATTTTACGAACCTAAATAAGGTTTGTTTGAAAGATAGTTTCCTGTTACCCTCCATTGATCATCTAGTAGATGCTTCTTCAGGCCATGAGTTTATGAGTTTCATGAATGCATTCTCTGGGCATAATCAGATTATATGGTTCTGGACAACTAGAGAAAATGACATTCATTATTGAAGACAAGCATACGGGACATAATCAGGTATAAAGTGTCAAAATTGAACCATTTAGCTAACGACAAACTTCAATAAGAAAAAGGTCGCCAATCAAACTTTAATACATTAACAAGAATACTTTGTACATTAAGAACTTCGAACCTAACATAATTTGACTATTTTGAAATTTTGAATCCTAAGAGAAATTATTAAAATACAGGATCTCTAACCCTGAGGCAAAGCCTCTAAAGGTACCCACTCTCATGTGCATAACACCTAATTGATGATGTTCTTTGGTCTAACATGGTCTGGCTTAGTCTCTCATCGAGTTCTTTATCCCACGAATCTTGCAACATAGGCCAAAACTTCTATAAGTTCAAATGAACTTAGTAAGTTTGTTTGCTACTACATATATGGATGTGACTAGCCTTTTTCTTGCTGAGGTATTAACTTAAAATACTGTAACTCCTTCATTTACTTAGACATTTGTGCTTTATATAGAGTGTTGAACTCCCATTCGACTTCTGTATTTCTTTATCGGCGGACTGATTGTTGAGTGATCATTACCTGGTCAAGCTTATGATCATTCAACTAATTTTGGTGAATGCTAGATGATTTATCATTCTTACGGATTCTCACTTTCCTTGTACATATTACCTTATGTTCCCTTTTTTTTCACACTTCCTATCATGAACATCCATTTAACTTTATCCTAACTCGTAAACACGTTATAGCTCTGGTAGATAAACTGGCATTCTACTCATAAGGCCTACTAGAAAAGGGCTACAGCACACTAGCGGTCTTAACCTTATTTCATCCTTTCTACTTCTAGCTTACATTCGGGTTGAAATGTTGTTTGGGTTACCCTTTATAAACTGTCGTAATTTTGATACCTTTCCTTTAAGGCACATCAAATCTGTCTACATCATACCATGTTTGCTTATAATTTCTAGCAGACTATTAACTGTTCAAATTCACATTCTTCCTTATATGATGGTTCCTGTGGAACTAACTCTATAGAAGATACTCTCGCACTAGGTTTTCCTCAAAAAGGAATAGTCTTGACAGACATATCTGTCACTTGGATTAACTTTCCTAGTACCTCTTCCTGTCAATAGGTTCTAACTAACCCCTCTTTATCAAATAGACTATTTGGGGTACTTATGATCGAACCTCTAACTTACAAGGTTTTACTAAGCACCTTCTAGCAGTTCTAAATCATGGATCCTTACCTGTTATCCTCGGATAAATCTTTTTCTTTTCATTTGTCTATACACTAGGCACTAGTGGCAAATCATTTCCCATGTCTGATTCTTGTTGGTTTACCATCCATATGCCATATTGGCTTTCATGATTACTATTTTGGCTAATTGTTCCCATTTCTACTACTTATTCCTTGTTCGACGAATTCCTCAAAATTCGCTTGCTAACTATCGCTCACCAACACTTGCATTTTTCTTTTAACCTTCTTTTCTATATATGATTTTCCATAATTACCGTATTGGCGGTCTACCCTACGTTTAATGTCCCGAAAGATTTCATATGTTGTTATTGTTGAGCTATGATCTTACACTTTTTTACCTCATGTTTAACATCCTTGTAACATCCCTGGCCCATCTCCATTGCCGGATTGGGGTTACGGAGTGTTACAGAACAATTTAGAACATTTAAACTCAAATAGATAAAATTATACAAATTATATAATATCATCCAATAATTCATATAAATCAAGTACGAATTACATATATGGACCTTAAATCGAGCTTATGGGGCCCTAAGAATAACTTGAAAACAATTAGGGGTTATTTTGAATCAAAATAGAAAATCTAGGAGAAATTGAAAAACAGGAGTCACACGGCCGTGTGGCCAGGCCGTGTGACACACCCTACACCGTGTGAGTACTCATAGTATGGACACACGGCTGTGTCCCAGCCCATGTGTCCACCTGTGTAAATATTCAAAACAGGGCCACACGGTCGTGTTGCAGGCCGTGTGCCAGCCCGTGGGAGCATGCGAAGTTGGGTCACATGGTCGTGCCATAAGCCATGTGCCAAATCGTGTAACATGCTGAGTTGTGACACACAACCGTGTCGCTAGCTGTGTCTCAGACCGTGTGAAATCTGCACATAAAACAACAATGACACACGGCCGTGTGACAACCTGTATCCTAGGCCGTGTTCTCCTAATTGTACCTTAAAAATCAAGTTTACCAAAACATGCTTACTTGTACGTCAAGTGACCCAATTACCATCAATTAGAATATCTCAAAACATAACTAAACAAGCTCAAAATATGTCAAAATATCATCCTAAGTGCCTAACCAATTTGTCTTCATTGACACTACAATTCAATTTATCAACCAAGTTACACACAAAGCCTATAATTCCTCACCATGAATACATATCAAATTTTCCCATTCACATAAAGCATTCAAGTTTACTTCTAGCATAATATTACCTTTAGCATATAACCAAAAGACCAACACTTGTTTATGTACCAAAACAAGCCAAACATTAAAGGCATGTTTACACATAAACCAAAATATATCCAAGAAAAAATCATTCAAGTATGGCAACTACCCTAAGTAACTAGAAATCAAAGTATTTACAAAACACTTATTACATGTCATATAACTGAAAATAAATGTTCAAAGCTTCTAAAAGATATCCAGATAGTGTGTTTTCTTCAACTTGACCCGATCGCCCAATTTCCACGAAATGTTATCTACAACGAAATAGACAAATAACACAAGTAACCTTTTATATAACTTAGTAAGTTCGTTGATTTAAAATAATAAAGCTTACTGAGATAACATAAAAACTTAAATAACAAGATTAATAGTCAGTATTTCCTGTCAACCACAATTCATAACAGATGAGTTATACACAAAAGAGAATGATATACATGTGAATATAATTGTACCAGATCATTCAATATCAGGCCCTAATGCTATCAAAAATTCATAAACAAAACATTTAACATTGGAAATGTTGCCCGATGAACAATATAACGAATACGAGTATACAGTTATCCATCCGAAACACGCCAAGAGAATGAGCCAATCCAACTAAAAACATGCATTGGCACTAAGTGCCTGGCTCGTAAGCTAACATCCCTCCGAAAACACGCTTGTGCACTATGTGCCAAGCCTGAAGGCTATACATCCGCCCCCGGTAACATGCCAGAATCACTGTAATATAACTCGACAATTCCCAACAAATGCTGAACCTCGAAATATTTAGTGCATAAATATAAATCAGGAACCATCACCCTTTCACATATTAATCCTGTATAGTGCACTCTATAACCTATTGGCATGCCAATTGTACTTTATCTTACGTTCATCCGGCTCAAATCATATTATCGTTAAATAAGTTCCAAACAAATTATATTCTCGATTAATACTAAAGATTCATCAAGGTATTCAACAATTACTTGTATATTCAATACACATTTTAAAATATATGAAAATAAATCGAACGAACTTACTAGGGCTAAATTGCAATAATAACAAAAGTTCAGGAACTATTCTGCTACCTTCCCTTTTTCTTTATTATCAACTTGTTCTTTATATGCACAAGCTTGTTTTATCGAAACCTAAGCTCCTCTAGTGGAGTTTTTCACTTGGCTTTTCGGTGGAACAAATCCCACTAAAGAAGATGTCCCTTTTCTTTTATTAGTTTAAGTTCAATTTAACTAATTAAAAGTTTGTTCTTTAACCAAAACATGCATTTTAATTAATGTCCAGCCTAAAATTGTCCACTTAAATCACTATGGTCTAAATACCATTTGGGCCATCATACATTTAGTAACTTAAACTATCAAATCAATAAAATTCAATTATAATCAAATTTTGCATATTTTACGAATTAACTCATTTTCTTTAATTAACTTATTTAACGTTAAAATTCCTAAAGAAAATTTAATACGACACCTAAGACCTCATAAATATTAAGTAGTTAATATTTATGAACTGACATGTCAGAATTGTGGTCTTGAAACTACTATTTTCAACACCACTGAGAAACGAGCTGTTACAACTCTCTCCCCTTAGAAAAATTCATCCCCAAAATTGTTACTTTAGAATAAATTCGGGTATTGAAATCTCATTGATTCCTCAGTCTCCCAAGTAGCTTCCTCGATATTGTGTCGATGCCAAAAAACTCTTACTAATGGTACTCGTTTGTTCCGAAGTTCTTTTACCTTGCGAGCTAAAATTCCCATCGATTCTTTAGAATATGACATGTTTAGTTATAATTTAATTTCACTAGGAGTAATTGCATGTGAAGGATTTGATTTATATCGTCTCAACTTTGAAAAATGAAAAATATTGTAAATTATTTCGAGTTCAGGAGGTGAGGTTAATATGTAAGCTATAGGATCGATTCTCTTCATAATGTCATGCGGTGCAATAAACCTCAGACTCAATTTCCCTTTTCTGTTGAACCAAAGCACTTTTTTCCACGGTGAAACTTTAAAAAACACATGATCACCAACAACAAATTTTATATCTTTTCTTTTTAAATCTGTGTACGACTTCTGATGATCTGATGTGGCTTTCAAGCAATCACAAATAACTCAAAATTCATCTTCCGTTTCACGAATCAAATCAGTTCCAACTAACTTAGATTCACTCAATTCAGACTAGTACAATGGTGTTCTACATTTTCTATTGAATAAAGCTTCAAATGGTGTCATTTTAATACTAGATTGATAGCTATTATTATAGGAAAATTTAGCTAACAGCAGATATTTCTCTCAGCTACCTTCAAACTCAATGATACAACATCGTAACATATCTTTCAAAATCTGTATTACTCGTTCTGATTGCCTATCTGTTTGTGGATGAAACGTTGTGCTAAAATTTAATTTAATGCCCAAAGCCTTATGAATTTTACCCCAGAATCTAGATGTGAACCTCGGGTCTCGATCCAAAATAATTGATATTGGCACTCTGTGCAATCTAAAAATTTTAGACACATAAACTCAGCTAATTCTTGCAATTGTGCTTTAAATTCTTTCAACTCAATTGATATCATTTTATACGGTGAAATTGATATTGAAGCGGTTCTAGGTGTCAAATCAATAACAAATTCAACTTCACGCTCTAGTGGCAATCCTAGTAACTCTTCAGGAAACACATCTATAAATTCCTTTACAATTGACACCTTCCATCTTCGACTCTGAATCTCGAGTATCAAATATATAAGCTAGAAATGCCTCACAACCTTTATGAATCAGTTTTTCTATGCCAAAATAGCTTAAACAACTCAAGTAACACTGTTTGATCTATTTGATTGAACTGAAATTATTTCACCCATTTGACATTTTAAATCAATTCGTTTCAATCTACAGTTTACCACAGTATCGTGTAATGTCAACCAATCCATTCCCAGAATAATATCAAATTTCCGAAAAGGTAGAAACATCAAATCAACAAGAAATTCATAGCCTTCAACTTTCAGTGGATACTTATGACATATTAAATTAACTACCACTTTAACCCAGTGGATTTGTAACTTGAACATCAAACTTAGTTGACTCGACAAGTAAATTCTTATATGTTACTAATGCAGTGCAAATATACGAGTGAGTTGACCCAGGGTCAATCAATTCATATGTATTAACATCAAAAAGATAGAATATACCAGCAATAACATCAGGTGTGGTAGTTTCCTCCCTAGCTTGAAAAACATATTTCTATACAGGTGCTATAACTTCAGTTCGATGAACCGTATCTTTGATCCCACTACGATTTGCTTCAGTATTACTACTCTAACCAAGGCGTCTACCTTTCTGAGGTGTGGACATTTTTTTATCACCTCGTTCATCATTATCTCCCGCTAATCTTGGACAATTCTACACAAAATGATCAGTTGAACCACATCTATAACACGCATCTAGTTTGGTTCTACATTCACTAGTGTGAAGTTTTCTGCAATGATTACAAATTAGCTTAGGAGTATTTCGAACACTTTCCACACTATCAGCAGGCTTAATTGGATTTTTGGAATCATGTTGAATTGATTTGTTTCTACTCGGAAACCTAGATGCTGAAGTGTCACGAATAAATTCTTCTTTTGTTTTCTTTGATGGCGGTACAGAGAACGACTTTGAGAAGCTTCTTTTATTAAACTCTCGAGCCTTCCTTTCTCTTTGTTTCTTATTATTATAAACTTCCATCTTTTGAGCTCGATTAGACAGTACCACAAACTATCAAATTTTTGTCCCTCCACTCATCATTTTAATTTCGTTGTTTAAACCATCTTCGGAACGGACGCACATTTCTTCCTTATTTGGCACAATTTCCCGAGTGTACTTGCTGAGATACACAAACATATTCAGCTATCGATTTATTCTCTTGCTTTAACTCAAGAAATTCTTTCCTTTTTCGATCTAGATATCATTTGTTGACATACGTCTTTTTAAATGCAGACTTGAAGAAGTCCCAGTTAATGTTATCCTTCGGTACCACTGTTGACAACGTCGACCACTAGTTGTAAGCTTCATCTTTCAGTAAATACACAACACATCTGAGATAATCACTAGGAGAACAAGCCATTCAATCAAAGACTCACTGAATGTTTTCAAGCCAATACTCAACTTTAGTCAAATCATCTTCTACTCTACCCCAAAATTCTTCAGTGCCACATTTTCTAACTTTGTCGGTAAAGATCCGTCGACTCATTTCTGAGCAAGTGGAGGTATCATAAGATGTACAACAAGGGGTGGAGGTTGTTGAGCCATTGGGTTGGTTCGTATAAATTCTGTGAACCTCTGACCCATGAAACCGAAGAAAACAGTTTTACCCTTATTTTTAGACATTTGTGGAAACGGTAAGCTACAGCTTGTTTCTTGTTCATTAGTTGAAATGTTACTATTTACTTCATCCGTGTTAGCGCGACCAGATTCTGTTGACATCTTTAAAATCTATAAGAAAATCAGCGATTAGATCGGATCAGTAATATCACACTATCGCAGGTTTATATGGCATGTAATTTTTAGACCTCAAACGTGCTACGTTCAATCCAAAAACTGGAAAAATCGTACCTTTGATACCACTAAATGTAACACCTCTAACTGTTTCCATTACTTGATTAGAGTTATGGAGTGTTACAAAACAATTCAAAACATTTAAACTCAAAAAGATACAATTATACAAATTATCTAATATCATTCAATAATTCATATAAATCGAGTAGAAATTACATATATGGACCTTAAATCGAGCCTATAGGGCCCTAAGAATAACTTAAAAAATCAGGGGTCATTTTGAATGAAAATAGAAAATTTGGGAAAAATTAAAAAACAAGGGTCATACGGCCATGTCACACACCCCAGACCATGTGAGTACTCGAAGTATGGACACACGGCCATGTCCTAACCTGTGTGTCCACCTGTGTGAATATTTGAAATAGGACGACACGGTCGTGTCGCAGGTCGTATGCCAACCTGTGTGAGCATTCAAAGTTGGGTCCTATGGTCGTGTTGTAAGCCATGTGCCAAATCGTGTAACATACTGACTTGAGACACACAGCCGTGTGAAACCTACACCTAAAACAACAATGACACAGTCGTGTGAGGAGACCATGTGTGGCACACGAACATGTGATAGCCTGTGTCCTAGGCCGTGTGCTCCTAATTGTCCATTAAAAATCAAGTTTACCAAAACATGCTTACTTGAACGTCAAGCGACCAAATTACCATCAATTAGAATATCTCAAAACACAATTAAACAAGCTCAAAACATGTCAAAACATCCATCCTAAGTGCCTAACCAATGTGTCCTTATTGACACCACAATTCAATTTATCAACCAAGTTACATATAAAGCCTATAATTCCTCACCATGAACACAAATCAAAATTTCCCATTCACACAAACCATTCAAGTTTACTTCTAGCATAATATTATCTTTAATAGTAGCATATAACCAAAAGACTAAAACACTTATTTATGTACCAAAACAAGCCAAACATTAAAGGCATGTTTACACATAAACCAAAATATATCCAAGACAAAATCATTCAAGTATGGCAACTACCCCAAGTAATTAGAAATCAAAGCCTTTACAAAACACCTATTACGTCATATAACCGAAAGTAAATGTTCAAAGCTACCAAAAGATATCTGGATAGTGTGATTTCTTCATCTTGATCCGATCGCCTGATTTTCATGAAATGTTATCTAGAACGAAATAGACAAATAACACAAGTAAGATTTTATATAGCTTAGTAAGTTCATCGATTTAAAAAAATAAAGCCTATCAAAATAACATAAAAACTTAAATAACAAGATTAATAGTCAGTGTTTCCTATCAACCACAACTCATAACAGGTGAGTTATACACAAAAGAGTATGAGCTACATTTGAATATAATCGTACGAGATTATTCAATATCAGGCCATAATGCTATAAAAAATTCATGAACAAAACATTTAACACTGAAAATGTTGCCCGATGTATGATATAACGGATACGAGTACACAGTTATGCACCCAAAACATGCTAATAGCACAAATGAGCCAATTCAACGAAAACATTCCTTGGCACCAAGTGCCTAGCCCGTAGGCTAACATCCCTCTGAAAACACGCCCAGGCACTAAATGCCAAGCCTGAAGGATATACATTCGCCCCCAGTAACATGTCAAAATCACTGTAATATAACTCGACAGTTCCCAAAAACTGTTGAACCTCGGTATATTCAATGCATAAATATAAATAAAAAATCATCGCCCTTTCACATATCAATCTCGTACAGTGCACTCTATAACCTATTGGCATGCCAATCGTACTCTATCCTACATTCATCCAACTCAAATCATATTATCATTAAATAAATCCCAAAAAACTATATTCTCAATTAATACCAAGGACTCATCAAGTACTCAATCAAGGTATTCAACAATCACTTGTATATTCAATACACATTTTAAAATATATGAAAAATAAATTGAACGAACTTACTAGGGCTAAATTGCAGTAATGACAAAAGTTCAGAGACTATTTTGCTACCTTCCCTTTTCCCCGATTATCAACTTGTTCTTGATATGCACAAGCTTGTTTTGCTGAAACCTAAGCTCATTTAATGGAGTTTTTCACTTGGTTTTTCAGTGGAAAAAATTCCACTAAAGAAGATGACCTTTTTTTTTCTTTAGTTTAAGTTTAATTTATCTAATTAAAATTTTGCCCTTTAACCAAAACATGTTTTTTAATTAATGTCTAGCCTAAAACCGTCCACTTAAATCACCATGGTCTGAATACCATTTGGGCCCTCATACATTTAGTAATCTAAACTATTAAATCAACAAAATTAAATAATAATTAAGTTTTGCATCTTTTACGAATTAACTTGTTTTCTTTAATTAACTTATTTAATGTTAAAATTTATAAAGCAAAATTTAATACGACACCTAAGACATCGTAAATATTAAATAGTTAATATTTACGAACTGACATGTTAGAATTGTGGTCTCCAAATCACTATTTTTGACACCATTGATAATCGGGCAGTTACAATTCTGGCAGACTCTGTTGGTTTCCATAGCCAAGTTATTGTCTTACATTTTAAACCTCTCTTCAGGTGTCACCCCGTAGGATATTACCGCCATCGTGGTGTCGCCCACATAAAGCTTATTGACCGTTGTCGTGGTGTTGCTCTATGGAACTTAATAATCGTCGTCATGGTGTCACTCTCACTCTGCCTCATTTCTAACCTTAATGCTCGAACACCGCAGTGTCCCTTCTATAAGGCCCAGAGCTACGCACATCACGATCTACACCCAACAACACCAGATTGCGAAATCTAACAAAAATTTCATTCCCTATTTATCTGACTATTTCTCTATTTTGCCACTTTTAACCTTAATGGTCGAACACTGTAGTGTCTCTTTTGCAAGGCTCGGAGCTTTGCACATCACGGTTTGAACCCAACGAAGTCCAGATAGTGGTATATAGAAATTCCCTTCTCCAATCCATCCACCCAGTCCTAACTTCATCTAACTCGTCAATAATTTTCCCTCCGTACTTCTCCATCATGAACATACAATACATTCAACTTATAAACATATTATCATGGAATACGCTAAATTTATGTATGGTACCACAACTATTTCATGCATACCAACACACTTGCAGATATCCATATACCTACTCAACCTTATGCATGCAAAGCATTCTCAAACAACAGAGAACATACATCATCATAGAACTCACTCTAAACTCAACAATGATTCACGATAGCTATACGATATCCGAGTAATAGGGTATAAAAACTCACCTGAAGTTTTTTTTCCTCCTCAACTTAGTTTTTTTCCAAACGTTGGAGCTTCCATTGTCCTTGTAGAAGTAGCTAAGCATTATAACCAAAAATCATGAGTTAAACTTAGCATTCTAGCTTAAAAACTTGATTTTCAAAAACATGCAGAACCCTTCAAAGGTTTTAAAATTTTTTAACTTATTTTCTTAAATTTACGAACACCAAAGGACTTAAAACTTTACTAGCTAATAGGATTTCCTGCCATGCAGAGCTTCCTATAACTATCTCTTCTTCGGAGCAACCAAAGAAGAAGGTGAAGGAGGGAAGAAAATGAAAACAAATTGAGAGGAATTCTCACTGAGAAGTTTTTTCCAGCTATTTATAGCCCTTCACGCTTGATTATCAACCCTATAGAAACCATCCGTTGGTAATCATTTTATCTCCAACTAAGGAATCAGTTGGTTCTAATTCGACCGAATCAGAGTTGGCTCTCAACTATGTACCAATCAATTACCAAATTTTTCCTGATTTTTCAGTATATTCCATCAACTTAATGCTTCTTTCAATTTAACCCCAATTATTCCTTAATTTCTAGACTTAAAAAAATCGGGTGTGACACTAAAGGCTACATAAATTGGGCAGTTCAATAAGTAAAGTTGATGAATGACTTGGGTTTGTATACTTGAATGTTAAGCATGATCTATGTATGGTTTAACTCAAATTGTGAACATATATATGTTCCTAGTTTAAAAATCGTTAGTTAGAAATTAATTGGAATTTAAAAGAAGTACTTTGGTATGAAAAATTGAGCATAAAACTTGGATAAGTTTAGTTGATGTTCTGGTGAAATGTACCATGTTAAAGGTTGATTTCAAATGCTCATGTTTTGACATGGATTGTGGTTTATTTAAATTGATAAAGATATCATGTAAGCATTAAGGTATTTGTTTTTTTTTTTTGAAAAAAAGGCATTAAGGTATTTGTTGGAATCTTGAAATAGGTACTAAATGTGCATTTTGCCTAAACTGAGGTGACGTCACGACCACGGGCTCTTGCCATCGCAATATCATCTCATAGAGTGACGTCGTGACAAACAAATACTTTTCATCGCGACATGACATATTGAGTGACCATGTCATGATGAGGAAACAACGAATCCATGATGTCGACTTGAGATTTGGAAAATTTTACAATTTGGTCCTAATTCATGCTCAGGTTAGCAACAGAGCTTTCATAAGCTCGTGTAGGACTCGAAATTGATTGTTTATTGTAGAATAAATGTGAAATACATTAATTAACATGTTTGAACGATTGTATGGTGAATGTGTGATTATAGTTTCTTTGGTAACGGTTGTAGAATCTCGTAACTCGGACCCAACAATTGGGTTGGGTAAGGTGTTCTACAGGGCTATCCAAGTGTGACTGCTATGGGACTTGTGTTGGGTATGCCACAATCCATGTAGTGGGATGTGATTGATCAAGATAAGATTTTTCCCTCCTATTTAATAGGAGTGATATGTTAGGTATTTTGATCAAGTGAGGCTAGAAATGCATGACCATGCTCAAATGAGTTTATATGAGATATAAGACTCATTAGTTTGTCTTAGTCTACTTAGTATTCAAGAATCAAATGATTATGCTATACAAGTGTGACTGCTACAGAACTTGTGTTAGGTATGCCATAATCTATGTTTGGAATATGAACGATCAAGATACGATTTGTCTCTCCTACTTAATAGGAGTAATATCCCAGGTTTTTTGATCAAGTGAGACTATAAATGCATGACCATGCTCAAATGAGTTGATATGGTATATAAGACTCATTAATTTGTCTTAGTCTACTTAGTATTCAAGAAACAAATGATTAGGTTATACAAGTGTGACTGTTACAGGACTTTTGTTCAACCTAAATATTAAGGACAAAGGGATATACTACATAATTATTGTCATAAAAAGGTTATGCCGAACCATGTATTTTTGTAACTTAGGTAGTAGTGTGATCTGCCGTAATTTGATACGTCAAATCCGGCTCTCCAATACATTAAATGAGCTTATTCTCAAGCAATTTAAGTGTCTTTTATATGTTTTTATTGATTTTTAGTTTTAAGAATTAATAAATGTTTTTGTTAGTTTTATATCATTTTTTAAACCCAAAATAGCCAATCATGCAATGGGGAGCCTAACAATATGATTGAGTGGTGTAGGGAGTCAATAATGGCCCAAACTTGAAGAAATCATCATTCAAAAGAGGGTATCGTGATACTGAGGCATAAAAGTTGTGATACCCCTGACAGTGCTAAAGTGAAGGAAATTGAGGCCAACTCCAGTGATATCACGATACCGAGGATGGGTATCACGATATTGAGACTCTTAAGACTCGCAATTTCAATATTGTTTTGGGTATCGCGATATCGAAGCTTAGGTATCGCGATATCACTGCCTGACGGGTGAAAAAACTATAAGGGCAATTTTATGTTAAATGTTAGGTTAAATGTTAGGGCATAATGGTCATTGTTAGGTTAAATGTTAGTGGACTATAAATATTACATTATAAGCTTTGGATTTGAAGATTTTGTTGGTCGATAATCTTCTCTAGTTTCCATAATTTTAGGTTAGGGTTCTTTTTCTTTTTCTTTTCTTCTCTTTTCATTTTTAGATTAAGTTTTCCATTTTCTTTATAGAATAGATTTTATTTTCGTTGTTCTTTCTTCTTTCTTGTTAAAGATTTTTGTAAATGGAGATGGATCAAGCTATTGATTGGCATTGGATTCCACATCCAAATGAGCATTTCTTACCCTTATCTTTATATTGTGCATATCAATTGTTCGATAAAATGTCTATTTGGTTGTTAAGATTTATTATGCGCTAAATTGTTTGATGGTTGGTTGATTGGTTATTTGTTAGTTTAAGTTAATTTTTATTCTTAATTAATTAATTGCTCGATTATACCAAAATGCTTAAGACACTAGAATTGACACCCTTAGTGGAAAATTTAGATAAACGAGATCGAGAAGAGAGTTTATCTTTATATAGATTGATATAATTGTGTCAAATAGTGAGATCGAGAGGAGATCTATATGCCTAGGTGAGACCAAGAGAAGAGCTTAGGTGGTATCTTTTAGTCTAGGATGAGATTGAAAGGAGATTCTTAGCTAAGAGTGACAAACAGTATAATCGATATAGGTTCATTTGTTCAATTAGCAATTGACTAATAAATTGACCATCGTTTTATCATTTACATTATGTAAAGCAATAGGAAGAAAGTTTAGCTTAGTTGTTTAATTGATAGTTTAAATTTAGTTTATAAACAATTTGTATTTGAATTTGCACTAATAATTTCCAACTCGATTAGGTACTAATTGCTTAACATGTAATTAACTTGATAACACATTTACCAATTTGGCAATCCATTGGGTTCAATCCTTGGAATACTCAAAGTGTTTATTATGACACTTATAAATATTACAATTGACCTATCACACTTGCAGTAAAACCACTTTTAAATTATTAAATTGAGTGTTGATTCATAACCTCGGTGCATGCATGCCGAGGTGCAGTCATGGTGACATATTGCTACATGTCACTCATTGCTCTTAATATTAGAAGTGTTATAATATTACTGCCAATGTTGCAAGATCCGATAAGGTCACACCCTATATTGTGTTTGTAACACCCCTAACTCATATCCGTCACCTAAATAGGGTTATGGAACATTATCGTAAAAACATAATTTATAATCATTCATTTTTAAACATTTCATAAATCATATCATAGTCCATTCAAATATATGCATATCGTCCCTTATTTGAGCCTTTGAAGCCTTAGAAACAACTTAGAAACTATTCGGGACTAAATCGAAAACATTTAGAATTTTATGGAAAAAGATAGAAAATTTCACACTACAGGAGTCACAAGGCCGTTTGACTCACACGGCTGAGACACACGCCCGTGTCTAAGGCCGTGTGGGCATTCGAAGTAGGGACACACCGCCGTGTCCCCGCCCGTGTCTGTGCCCGTGTAACTCTCTGACTTGGGTCACACAGCAAAGCCACACGTCTGTGTACTAGGCCGTGTACCTTTCGAAATGGCTTTACACGCTCGTGTGCTAGGTCGTGTATCTGCCTGACTGGCAACCCTTTGTAAGCCACAGGGGACACACAACTGAGACACACGCCCCTGTCTTTGGCAGTGTAGACGAAAAATAGGCCATTTACAAGCAAATTTTCTCACCCAAAACATGCACACACCTACAACACTTTTGCACATATAATCAAGCATTCAAGATGTACCCAAGATATGCGTAAACAAGCTAGAACAATGTGGTATATGTTCATACAACGAATATGCCCAAAAGGCACCCCAATCAAAACAACCAACATGTATCATATAATTATATAACTTAAACATAAATCAACCAATTTGTAACCAACTTTATCACAATGTTCACATATCAATGTCACACTCAAAATACCAAATTGGCCATTTAACATCTATCATCACTAAACTTAAGCACAATTTGCCATATAAGTCAACTACATCCCATATACCAAAATCACCATATTCAAGCATATCAAAGAACAAATCATAGTATGCATTTTACTTACCATTCCAAACTTTCATAATTTAAGTACTATAAACACTATAATAACAACCATTATAGGGCCATATATACATGCCAACATAACACCATTCCAAATGTACATATTTAACCAATTATCACTTAACTTGTTTCCATGCCAAAACATAACATAATTGATAACAACCATACCATTTTGGCCATTTAAAGATACATTAACACATACCACTTTTGGTCATTTCAAAACATACACCAATTTGACCCAATTAACCACAATCAACAAGATATCAATAGTACCTTAAATACCTCAAATCCAAGGCAACATTTCATGCCATAATCATCAACCAAAATGACATATATATACCCAACTCATCAATTAAACATTAGACATGTCCACCTATACATGCCATTATAACCACGACCAAAGTATTAAAATCTACCGATAAAATTGATGGATAGTGTGATGGATCTCCTACTAGCTTTCAACCTGATCGAGCTTCCGATAACCTGAAAAGTAAGAGAAAGATAACCACATAAACAAATAATGCTTAGTAAGCTTGTATAAACCATAAACAAAATATTACATTTCAATAATGAAATTTATAGGTTAAGTATAAACCTATACTAATGCCTCAAGATTTACCAAACCATAATTATCAACTCACCAATGAGTAAATTCATTAATGTCACATATATTTATAATTCATAATATGAAAGGATTTTATGGGACGTAATGTATAACCATAAACCTTTCTATAAGATTATACACCTTTCAATTTACTTACTTTTCTTTCTATTCTCAATTCTTATCATAAGCCTAAACAACATTATTAATTCTCAATTCAGTGTATTTATCCATGACATATATTCATTCAAACCATAAGCAATTTACTAATATATGAATACATCATTTATCTCATTAAACCTTTTATAACATCATAATACATCCCAATTACGTACTTACCGTATCATTCCCTTTTCTTACCCATTTCATATGCATAGTACAAGCATAACTATAAACACCAACCATATCCACAAGCCTGGCATAAGCCTAAGCACATCAACAACACATGTTAGTTCATTTAAACATGATTCATATGAATTTGACATGGATAACTACTATACTTGAGCATGATTCAATTGGATTCATCATCCATCTCAACATAACATATTTTCTATGTAACTCACCGTTTCAAAGTCTTTCAGACATTCAAGTCTTGGTTCATATAGAACACTTACAATATCCTTGTAAATTCATGCTCGTTGAACCGAATAGAATACCGTTGGATACGCGGGGTAGCTCACACGAAGTGTGCTAACATATAACTGTAGTCCATCAATTCCTTTACATATATGTTCACATTAGCTATGAATAAGTGTGCTCACACGAGCTTTGAAAATGAGTTTGCTCATATGAGCTGTGGGTCAGAATGTAACTACACGGTGCTGCTAACACAAGCTGTGGAGTATCCACAACACATGCCGAAACTCAGCCACCAGTAGGACTTTCAAGACCAGCACCCAAAATGTGTAAACCCTAATGACATGTCATTTGTATCCTACAAATTCCTAAGGTTCAAACGGGGGTCGATAATCGTCGTACGTCGTTGGTTTCCATCGTCTCATGACATCATAAATTTCATAATAACATATATATATATATATATATATGATTCATTTACATTAGAATAACACATAAAACATTCAATTTAACCAACATTTAAGTAATTATAGTTTATATGAACTTACCTGGCTAAATTATAGAAATGTTAAAATACATGGGTATTTTGGTACTTTTCCATTCTCCTTGATTTTTCACCTGATCTTAATCTAAATTAATAATTTCATTCAATCTATTAATTTAGACAATAAAACAATGTACCTTATGCAATTTAGTCATTTTTGACATTTTTACAAAATTGCCCCTAAAGTGTTACTTTTATTCAATTTAGTCCCTGAGCCCAAAACATGCAAATGAACCATTTTTAATGCTAATTTATAACAGAAAAATATTCATGGCACCCATATTATTCCATATTTGCAACAATTTCACATCAAATCCTTGAACTTTTATTATTTTAATAATTTAGTCCCTAATCGATAAATTTATCAAAAATCACTTAACAAAATACTTTTAATTATCAATCAACATTCCAAATTCATAATTTAACATAAAAAATCACAAGATTCATCAATGAAAACATTCAAAATCTTTTGCAGTTTCAAAATCGAAGGTACGGGATAGTTGGACCCAGTTGCAACAATCTCAAAAACATAAAAATTATTTTTAAAAAAAGATAGCTTAAGGACTTACATTGACAAAATAAAACATGGCCGAACCTAGCTTCCATAGCCATAGCTTTCGGTTGAAAAACAAAAGAGAAAGGAATATGACAACCATATTTTTTTTACTTATGTTTTATTTAATTTAATTAATAAACAAATTATCATTTTAACCTTGGTTAATAAATAAATAAAACACCACAGTCATGTCCATATTTGTCCACTAACTCCTTAAATGGTTTAATTACCATTTAGGTCCCTTTTCCTTTATTCAATTAATCATTTAATCACTCAAATCAAATAGTGATCAAATTTTTCATCTTTTACGATTTAGTCCTTTATAATTAATTAACTATCGAAACGCTAAAATTTTTCAACGAAACTTTAATACCACCTTAATGACACTCTATAAATATTTATAAAAATATTTATGGCTCGGTTTATAGAAACAAGGTCCCGATACCTCATTTTCTAAAACCACTTGACTTTAGGGTTTTACCACTCGAACTTAATAAATCGCTTAAACAACATAAATTATCAAATCAAAAACCTTTTTAAAACCATATTTGACTCGTAAATATTAAATAATAATATTTACAAACTTACTCAGATTTGGTGGCCCCGAAACTATTTTTTTCGACATCACTGAAAAACGGGCTGTTACACCTTATAAGGCACTTCAAAAGTAGGCCCTCAACTTAACTAGACATATGCATAATTGGTCACCTTGCTACCATACTTGACTTATACCGTTTCAATATAACTTATCATTTGAACCATTATTTTCATGCATCTCAAATACACATGTACCTAAACTTATACATATTTGACCATAATTCATCCATATATATTTAGCTTAATTCCATACCAAGTTATACCATAATTGACCACATGACAAAATCACATTCAAACATACCAAATTGGTCATTCAAAACATAACTTCAACTAACCATTTCAACTCCAACCATCAAGGCCGTCTAAATGACACAAATCTAGCCATATCCAAATGGTTCCAACAACCAACATGTATACAAATCATATTTAAATCATGCACATCTATTCAAAACCTTTCCAAGGCATACTATAACTTAACCATATTGAGATCAAATCATCACCTACCGTTTTGGCCATTCAAACATGCATTAACACCTTATCAAAATATCACACACCAAATAGGCATTAAAGGTACCAGGTTACACCAACCAAAAAGACATATACATGCCAAACTCATCAACTAACATAAAACACAAGTCCACTTATACACGCCATTATAACCTTGATCAAGACATCAAAATCTACCAATATAATCACTGGATAGTGTGATAGTTCTCCGACAATCTTCCAACCTGATTGAGCTTCCGATAATCTGTAAAGTAAAGGAAAATAACTACGTAAGTAATGAATGCTTAGTAAGCTCGTATAAACTTTAAACATAACATTTCATTTTAATAATGAACTTTATAGGTTAATTATAAACCTATATCAATGCCTCAAGATTTAACAACTATATAACATCAACTCACAATTTATTATATTCCTTCATGAACTAGGTAAATTCATCCATAGCATACGTTAGTTTCTCATATAAATACATCATTCAACTCTTCAATCCCCTTTTTCATCATATTAAAATTCAACTATGCACTTACCATTTCATTACCTTTCCTCACCCGTTTCATATGCATAACACACAAGACATATAACATCAACCATAACTACAAACTAGTGCATTTAAACATAGCTCTTTTGGAATCAACTACATGATAAACCATTTCATAAGAAATTACATACTTTGATTTCTTCTACCTTTTCATGAACATTAGCATGTTACCAATTGAACACTTACCATTTCAATTTATTTCATTAAGATTAAGCATGATATAATCTAGTCATAAGCTTGGAACAAGCCTAAGCATCATCATCAATACAAAAGTTAGTGCATACATACATAATTCACTTGAATTAAACATATGATGATCCATTTCCATGTGAACATATTTCATTTGAATCATTTAACCTTTCCATGAACATGTGCATAATGTCAAGCGAAAGCTTACCTTTTCAATCCTTTTTATAAATACATGATATAGTTCATTTGAACATTTACCGTTCCTTTCCTTTTTATGCCCGTTGAACCATTTAAAATATCATTGGATATGCGGGAAATCTCACACGAAGTATGCTAAACATATAACCATAATCTTTCCTTTCATATGCATGGTTGCTCACACGAGCTGTGAAATGAGTCTGCTCACACGAGCTATGAAATGGGCCTGCTCACATGAGCTGTGGGTCAGAATGTAAGCTACACGATGCTGCTCACACGAGTTGTGGAGTATTCGCAACACATGTCGGACCTCAACTATCGGTAGGACATTTAAGACTAGCACCCAAAACATGCAAACCCTAATGACATGTCATTTGTATCCTACAAATTCCTAAAGTTCAAACGGGGTACGTCATTGGATTTCATCTTTTTATGACATGATAAATTGCACAATAACATATATATATATATATATATATATATATATATATATATATATATGGTTTATTTACATTAAAACAACACATTAAACATTCACTCTAATCAACATTTAAGTGTTTATAGTTTATATGAACTTACTTGGCTAAATTGCAGAAATGAAAAAGTAATTTTTGACATTTTTATAAAATTGCCCCTGACATTTTACTTTTATTCAATTTAGTCTCTGAGCCTAAAACATGAAAATTAACCATTTTTATTACAAATTCATACCAACCGAATATTCATAGCTTCCATTTCAGCCTATTTTTGCAACAATTTCACATCAAGTCCTTGAACTATTACTATTTCAACAATTTAGTCCTTAGTTGGTAAATTTGTCAAAAAACACTTAATAAAATACTTATAAATAACAACTAATACTTCAAATTCATCATTTAATATCTAAATCACATAGATTCATCAATTTCAACATTCAATATCTTTAACAGTTGCAAAATCGAAGGTACGGGCTAACTGGACCTAGTTGTAACGATCTTAAAAACATAAAAATTAAAAGAAATAGGTGAAAAACGGACTCACATGCACCCATTGAAGCTTCGCCGAAGCTTGGAGCTTCTCCCTTATTTTGTTTCTATTAAAAATAGTGAAGAAGATGAATACATCATCTTTTATTTTATTTTATTTTATTTTATTTTATTAACATTATAACATAATATAATGTTTTTATAATTTAATAAACATCATTTTTTTAACTAAATAACCCCACTAACCGACCAACACCTTTTAAAAATGATATATTTACCATTCAAGTCCACTTACCTTTATTTAATAAGCCATTTAATCACTTAAATCAAACAGTGATCAAATTTTACATCTTTTACGATTTAGTCCTTTTTAATTAATTAACTATCGAAACGTTAAAACTTAACGAAATTTTAATACAACCTTTATAACACATTGTTTATAGAAATGAGGTCCCGATACCTCATTTGCTAAAACCACTTGACTTTAGGGTCTTACCACTTGAACTAAATTAATCATTTATATAACATAAATTACCATATCAAAAACCTTTTTAAAACCATATTTGACTTGTAAATATTAAATAATAATATTTACAAACTTACTCGTCAGATTTGTGGTCCCGAAATCACTGTTTCTAACACCACTGAAAAATGGGTTGTTACAATGTTTCACATATTTTATTTGTGATCCAAAAATCCCTTTTGCCAAATTTATTCCAATTCAAAAGAAGAAATTTTTTAATATGAAAATGGCAATATGTTTTCCCCTATTATGCTTTCTTGCTTGTTAGAAATTCTTTGCCTAGCAGTAATAGAGGCTTTTGAGAGTCTTTCCAAAAGTTATAAGAGTACCATTTTCTGCCATCTATGTTATTTATTCAAATCAATTTAGGTATACTTTCATACCTTCCTTTTAAACTTAACTCATTCCTCGCACATGAATCCATGAAGTGTAATCCTTAAAATATTTCTCGTTACGCCATGGGTCATAACAACTTTCCAGCAAAAAGTCGCTTCAAAGGCTGAAAAATTTAGATTCCATCTTCGTATAATGAGAAACCTCCCTCTTACAAACACAGTCCTCCATTTATAACATTCTCGAAATATTTTCTGATCCCAATCTTTATTAGGAAGAAATCGTGCCCAGATCTATTAGTTCTATTTCTCCTCTAAGCCTCTAGATTTGGTTTAACTTGAAGGATAGATGTTTAAAGCTAGTTGTTTTACCAAACACCTAAATGATTAAAGTCTTTCTTTATCTAGTCCTTGTAACTTCCTTTTCTTCCTTTGAGAGGTTGACCTTGACAACACTATCTTCATCCTTCATTTCCTTAAAACCTCTTCTTCGTAGTTCGTTTTCACTTGTTTCATCTCCCTTTCCCATAGGTTATTAGGAGTGTCCCAATAACCCACCCTAAGAAGTGCATCTTTTTGGATACCAACTTTCTACAATGTCCATTCTCTGGGAAGCAAGATTAGATACTCTTTGATTTTTCTTAATGCTTCTAAGAAATTATTCTTCTTTATAGAAAGTGTTTTGTTTCATTTCAAGATTAATTGTTTTTACTAATAGAGGCGTAATCAGGGGGCTAGTAGGGGGCTAATAGGGACCTCAACTGGGGTCCCCTCTAAAATAGAAAATTTTCTATTTAGGCCTTTTAAAATTTTTAAAATTTTAAATTAGTAAAGATAAATTTGCACTTTGGCCTCCCCTAAAAATGTTAAAATTTTTATTTAATCCTTTAAAAATTATAAAGGTATAGGCTATTAAAATGGTGAAATTGTATTTTTTTTACTATCGTAAAAATTACAATTTAATTTCAGACCCCAAAAAAATTTTCTAGTTTCGCTCCTGATTACTAATATGTTGTTATGATAATAGATTGATTTGATGTTGAACTTCCCATTTTTCAAGAGCCTTATAAGAATTAGGTGCTATTGTTGAGAATTAATTTTGTATTCAATATTAATATCTACAGTATGAGAATTTTGAAATATTTAATTGAGTATCTTATCTTTTAATTATGAGGTTGGGGGTTTGATTCCCATCCATGGGAGCATATTTCATGACCAACTGTTTATCTATTTGGAGAGCATCCATGGCGGGGGGAATAATCATTGCTACCTGCGATAAATACCTTAATTTTGACCTAAAAAATTTTAATTGAGTAGATTGTGATTATGAAAGCTACAAGATGTCTTTTTTATTGTGTTGTATTTGTCGATTGCATATTCATGTTTTATTAAGATAATATCCTTAAATTAATTTCATCAATGATCCCTTCATTACGACAAATAATAAGAGTTTATAGATGCTCATTAATAATGGAATATCCTATTTCAAACGAGTGAATTCACGAATTTTATTTATTGATAAAAGATGGATTTTTAATATTTTTGTGGAAAAATTATTTTACTTTGCAAATTGAATTCGCCTATAAATGAAAATCCTTTCATCATATGTTAATAGTTTAAGGGATTATAATTAAATATCAAAACATTGAATTTTTAATTTTTAAAAATTCTGATGATACGTAATCAACAATATATCAATTTTGAGTATAGTAGGGTTGCTATAACTTTCCGTATGCATAACGGATTTTCTAACTTAATTTTTCCCTAGACTTCAATACATGTCATAAATATTTTTAAAAAAATTTAAATTTTTTTAATAAAATATAATTTTATAAGTGATTCATCACGCATAACTAAAAAAAAAATATTGACAACTCCTATCTTAAAATAAAACCCTCGTGATTTTTTTTCCAAAGCGAAAAATATTCACATTTTGCTAAATTTGGTCATGCTAAATTTCATCAAGCTATTTCAAAATTTTAACTTAAAAAGCTGCCACAACAAGAAAGAAAATTTTTCTAAAGAGAAGGGAGTGTTTTTTTGTTTAAGGGGATTTTTGTCATGTGTGTTATAAAAGTTTCATGGAGGTTTCTCTTTTCTAAAACAAAAGTTAATTTACTAAAAATAATAAATTAGTTCTTATAAGTTAGAAGAAAGCCCAAATTGACTATTTTGTTAAAAATTACCGTTAAACGATGACATGGAAGGTAATTTCTAAGGTAGAACTAAAATTTTTTTATTTGAAAAAAACAACATAAAATCCAATGTGACATATTATGGAAAGCCCGTGAACTAGGAGTTGAATTGCATATTGTCTCTTTTATTCAAAAAATGGGTAAATAAGCATTAGATTAAAAACAAATTGGTCATCTATTAAAATTTTCATTTATTTCTATAATCAAGTGTTGATGTGGCTAACTGGGTCAGTTTAGCGTAAAAATATTTAAGAATTTTAAAAATCCTAAATAATAAATATCTTTTTATAATTATTTGAAAAACCACATTCATGATGAACTTGGACACTCTTTGTCTATGTTCGTCTTGAACATGGTTTTTCAAATAATTGTAAAAAAATTATAGAAATCTATAAAATTTTAAGAATGATAAGAAATTATAAACGTATTAACATTATTAAAAATTAAAAAAATTATTAAAAATAACTTGTAGAATGAATTGAACAAATGATTGTCAAGGCTCGACCAAACTTGGACGACCATTGCTTAAGCTTATTTTAGAGTGATTTTTTAAATAATTATTAAATAAATATAAAATATTATAGAAATTTATTTAAAATTATTAAGATTTACAAAAAAATTTACAACAAATTATAATTAATTATTAATTTTTAAAATTATAAAAAAATTATCAAAATATATACATATATATACACTTATCCATCTTTTTAATCCACTTGATATTTTTATAAAACAGGTTGATGAGTACTATGTCATAAGTTTCTTATAATTCAAATATATATATATATATATATATATATATAAATAGTAACTTTCCATTATAATTTTTTAATTTTGATAATTATTTAAATATCTTATAATTTTTAAAGAACTTTTGTATTTTTTATAATTATTTGAGAAACCACTCTAAAATGAATCTAGGTAAATGGTTGTCTAGGCTCATTTGAACTTAGACAACTATATATCTAATTTCATTCTACATGTTACTTGTAATAATTTCTTATCATTTTTAAATATTTTTCTATAACTTTTAAATATTTGTTGATGTGGAAAATGTTACATCAACATGAAACACGTATGGTGCACTATGTATTATTGTTTGGTTATTCTGTTAATTTTATCATTTAACAGAAGAAATTGATAGAATTTTTAATAGAAATATCATTTTGCTCTTTTATCTAACATATATATGGACTAATTTGCTCATTTTTTTAATAGAGAAAATAAAATGCAATATAACTTATAATATAAGGACCTTCATGGTAAGGGGGAGTAGAGGCCTTGACCCCTTAAAATAGAAAATGTTCCATTTAGGCATTTTATAATTTATAGAATTTTAAATTAGTAATAGTAAAATTATATATTGCCCCCTTAAATAATAAAATTTGGATTTAATTTTCTAAAAATTATAAAGATATAGGTTATTAAAATGGCGAAATTACATTTGTACTATTATAAAAATATATTATTTAATTTCAATCCCTCCCTTAAAAATTTCTGACTTCACACCTAACTCTTTAAATTGTATTTTTGAGAATCTGTCACTATTTTATGAGATTTTTACCTATCTGATTACACCATTAATGCTTATAATTCTTTGACTACTAGCCGCCTAATGGGTTGGTACAACGACCTTAGACAAGGTGCCCGTTGCGTATAAACGAAACTACTACCCGTTTTAGAAAAATGGCCAATTTTGGAACACTTCTCTATATTCAATGTTTACCTATAAGAAGAAAAAAACTACGTCGAGTTTAAGTCGTCAAAATATGGATGGATTGCACGCAACCCTTATCTTTAAAAAAAAAAAAAAAAAATGCACCCACACATACGTCCTACCACAAAAACCCGCACTTCAAAACCTAACAGGTATAGCAAACGGGAGTAGATACATACAAACACAAGCGGTTAAAAGATTGCCCAAAATTACTTAATAATGAAATGCATAGTTGCAAATTGCAACGCATGCAAGTATAGGTAGTGTTTGGAAAGTTATTCATTAACTGAATTTGTGTAATTATTTATAATTATTATAAACAATTAAATAGCTCACGAACTCTTTAATATGAGACATTTAATGTTTCAAAATGTGATTGAAAAAATATTTGTTGTTCTAAAAAGATATTTCACGTATTAACAACATCACATTGGTGCATAAAATAATGTTGGATCGTACTAGTATGTTACATATTTCAAAACTGCAATCATAGATGGAATTGAGATGATCCATACTTCGAAGAATACATGAAAAAAATGAAATCTTGATAATCTTATTGATATAGATTCAAATTCAAACGATAATAAAGAGTATGTGTTAAATATTATTAAAAAGGCAATAACCCAACAAATATGCACAATAACAATTAGATAAAATTGCTTATGATGTTTATTTTTCTTATTATTTTTATTAGTAATTGTATTGTTAACCACTTTTTTAGACTAACATAATACGTATGGTGATTTAATTTAAATTTTTGTTACTTGTTTAGAAAATAGTTTTATCATACTAAACTTTTTTTTATAGTAATTAATATTTAAAAAAAATATAAATTATGTAACTTGTAATTACGATTTATACTACTAAACATGACACAGAAAATTACAATATAACTAACACTTTCATTTAATTATTCATTAAATATTCTTTTATATTAAGAGTGCATTGGTTGTGAAAAGTTAATGGTATGTTCAAAACCCTGAAATTGGATAGAAAATTACAAGGAAATTGAATAATTGGAATGGTGCGTTGAAGTGGAATGAAAGAGAGAGTTGGAAAAGTCTTTTCTTTTTTTCGTATAAAAAACTTTGACCAGACATCAGAAGTTGCCATGCAAATTAAAAGTTGGTCATTGTTTTTTTGCTGACATTGGCCATCATCCACGCGCATCCGTTTAACTTCAAAAGCAACAACTTATGCTCTTTGGATGAAATACATTTTTAAATAAACAAAACATTATCCAAAACTTGAACAAATCAAACTTGTTGGAAAGGTGACACAGCAACTGACGTGTCAAACCCAGTTATGTGCTGCTTCTATAAATAGAACGACAATAAGAATTAAATGAGAGAATAAAAGGATTTTTCATGAAGAGGATGCTCATTTCTTGGATTTTAACTGCTTCTGCCCTTCTTTTCTAACTACTAATCATCTTTTCAGTTTTTGGCTTTTAATTTAATCATATCATGTAAGTTCTTATCTTTTCTCCTTATTTTATTTTCTTTTCTTCTTTATGCATTCTATCTATACCGTATATTAAACATTTGATTAAGTTAACATTATCAATCGGACATTAATTTAATTGGGAAATGATGAAAATATTCGTATGAGAGAATGGTGTTAGATATAAACACCATAGACAGCTCGTGAACTCTTTAGTTTTAGACATTTAAAGCTTCGAAATGTAATTGAAAAGACATTTGTTGTTCTAAAAAAATGTTTCTCATATTAAGTGAAATTGAGATGATCCATACTTCAAGAGTATATGAAAGAAATAGATTTTGATAATCTTAATTATGCATATTCAAATCCAGATGATAATGAACTCGGTTGACGACCAACAATGGCAATAACGAGCATATATTAAATATTAAAGAGGGAATAACCCAACAAATATATTCTGTAACAATTAGATAAAATTGCATATATAATGTTTATTTTTCTCTCTTTTTTTTAGTAATCGTATTATGGACTACTTTTTTAGACATAAAACATATGATGGTTTGATTTTAATTTTTATTACTTGTTTAGAAATTATTTTTATCATACTAATAATTTTTATAGTAATTAATATTTTTTCTAAAATATAAATTATGTAACTGTGTAATTGCAATTTGTACTACCAAATATAACATAAGAAATTAAGATATAATTACACTTTGCCAACCAAACAAGTCTAGAGAATTACAATCCTTTGTAATTATTATCTTAATAATGATATGCTTAATTGAATTGGTTGATATGATATTTATAATAAAAATAAATATGTAATTTGTCGAGGATAAATCTTTGAAGTTTCGGTATTTTTTCCTCAATATAATTAATTATGAATTCAATAAGGATAATATAAATTAATGAAAAAATTGTAAATATTTGTTTGATTTTCTTTCTTATATAAAAAACTATATTTTATTTGGAGGTATTCAATCAAATTCATTAAATTAATATTTTGAAAATTTAAAGTGTTGTTTGTCAAATTAAAAAACTTAAGTACTGAATTTAAGTCATGAAATTTATTTGATAAATTATTTAATATTTATTACAAAATATAATTAGATTATTTGGTAAATATAAATTTTATTAGAATATATATATTCTACATTTTATCTTTAATTTTTAATCATTTCACTTAATTTTAAGAAAAAGTCAAATTTTAAAAGTAAAATTTTTATAGTATAATAAAATATTAAAATAAATAAAATAAAATTGAAGTAATTGAAAATATTTTCCAGTAGTTGTAGTCTACTTATCATTTTTCATAATTTTTTTATAGAAAATTTTGATGTGTTTTTATTTTAGATTATCAAATTAATTGATTTAAATTTTTCAACAGTTTATCAAACAAAACCTAAAGTATAAGATAGAATTTAATGAAGCTTAAAATCATTTATTTTTTAATCTAAAAATGTTTTGATACAAATATATTTATTGATTATTAGCATAAATTTACCTCTCTAGAGCGGAAAAATAATTCGTAAGTTTAAATCCACAAATATATTTAATCATATAATGCAATTATGGCAATTCTTTTTAGTAATTGAATGTAAGATTTTAATTTTATAAAAAAGTATATTTACTGATTATTAGCATTTAATCATATAATGCAATTCTTGTTAGGGTTTGATTAAGATTTTAATTTTATGTAAAAAAAAGAGAGTATCTTTATTGATTATTAGCATTTAACTTAGAAACTTCCCATTATATGATATATTTCATAATAATTTTACAACTTTTAATGACCTAATCTTTTTCTTTTTTCAGAAAAGGGACTTTTAAACCTAAAACACATTGACACCCAGCAGCAGCCAACCTTCTTGAATCTATTTTCTTTATTATTTTCGACCATAAATTGGTTTTCTCGAGAAAAATCTCTTTCATTTTGCTTGTTAATTAAAAAAAAAATACATTAAATTTTGTAAAGATTCCCTTGATTGACTCATCGTATTTCTTTGAACAATTTCTTGTATTTTTTTTACCAGTTGACTCTTTTTTTGTTAATATTGATTATTCCTCGATCGTACGACATTTGAAACGACAAAATTTTCTGTTTTTCTTTTGGGTCTACTATACAAACTTTTTCACTGCAACCTAAACCCCACCAATTCCCTTTTGTTGTTTTAGTAAGAGGGCTCTATTTCCTCGAAAAGTACTAGGAAGCAAAAACCGAAATTTGAACTTCAAGAATCAGTTTAAAGACTTAGGCTTTTAATTTGAAAAGGACATGGGAGGCTGCGTTTCTGGTGACTTGAAAGGAGGCAAGCAAGCTATAGGTGGGGTTCATGGTAGGCCCACTATGAATAATGACTCAGGATATAACGAAGCCATTGATCACTTTTTTAGAGTTAGAGATCAATCTCCTCTTTTTACTCCAATTGAGGTACTATAACTTTTTATCTATATTTTTGTTTATAATTAAAATTGTTGGGTTCACAATTTTTTATAAGGGTTTTGCATCAGAATGGAATCATCTTTGTTTACACTTAACTAAGAAGGAATTTTGAGATTTGACATTGATTTTACCGTGGCATTACCGCATTAGTTTGTGTGTGTGTTTGCCTATGTTGGATTGATTAACGAGGTTTATTTGATTCTTAGTGTGTTTATATTATTTAGGCTTGACTGCAAACGTGGGATATAATTACATGCTCAACACAAGTATAATCAGATTTTTAATATATTTGGATGATTTTTAAAGGATCATATTTAAAAAAAAAAAAAAAAGAGTCGGAGTAGCATAAATTTAAAGAGATCTTTTGAATGAATGTTTCCACTGCTTGGAATTGTTTCTTTTCAATTGTTTACTGTTCAATCTTCAGCGGTTCTAGGGCTCGTGGTAGTTCTTATTGTGTTAACCCTAAATCTTTTACTGTTTCTCTGCATCAATCATCATGCAAAGTAGATGTTTTTGACTCAATTCTCTTATGGATTAATTGATGTGTGTTTTCATTGGTTTTTTCAATTTACTCAGCAAGTTTAGGCTTTCTGCTTTAACTTATACCGACCAACTTTAGAACTTCAGGCCTAATCATTGTTTTCCTGGTTGAAACAGTGCAAGATTCTCTTTTCTAGATTCTTGTACAAATAGTTAGGAATCACAAGTTCCTAATCATTGGTTTATTCTTGATCAAATAAATGTTTAATCATATGCAAGGGCTTGGCATTATACATGGTTTTTATTACCCTTGTTTATATTCCCTGGATGACTATATTATTTTTTATTTTGCTGGGGCATATAGGACCACATTCGCTGATGTGAATGTTTTATTAGCTTGGGCCTACCAGGGGACAACCATTTGGACCCTTCTTAGCAATAGCACATTTCACCGTTCTTTACTGGAATAATACATACTGATTATTATAATTTTGCTTCAAGCTATCAACTATTCATATCTCATGCTTAGAAACCAAGTATTATTCTGGTGACGGTCTGTCACTGTCATGGCCAGACGCACTTAAAATGGTATATAAATTATTTGGGGAGATTGTCGTCGTGCTCAATATGATGGAATATTAAAATTGTCATGTTCCTCTAAGAGTATATGTTGGCGCTTTATGTTCTCTATCATGAGCCAACCGTTTTCCTAATGAAGGGTGATTAGTTGTTTCCAAGCATCTTAATGTTGCATGGACACGATTCATGGATGCTGTTGGGATAGTAGAATAAATTATTATATCCAATTAGAATTTTGGATGCAGTGGATAGTTCATATTAATGTTATAATGCGAAAACACTGCCACTTATGGTGTTTTTATGTTTTTCAAATGTGCATTGCAGTTATCTCTGTCAGCATCAAACTTGCGCAATCTTGACATCTTATCAAAGGTAAGATTCTTGATACATCTTCCTTCATTTTGTGGCCAGTGCCTTTATTATTTCCTAGTGAAAAATATTAGAAACTTATGACATGAACTACGTACCTCATTGATGTTCAACGTCTGAAAATAAGAGGCATACAACATGTTGTGCATCATAGGAAGTACCTGAAAATTCAGGTCCTTCATTGCAAGTAAGATTTGCTTCACGTAGTAAAAGTTGACTTTCATAATTGCAATGCTCTTGTTTTCTTGTAGAGTGATCCTATGGCAGTTCTGTATGTAAAGAAAATGGATGGCACACTAGAGGAGCTTGGTCGTACTGAAGTCATACTCAACTGTTTGAATCCTACTTGGATTGAGAAGATTAATGTTTCTTATCAGTTTGAGATTGTTCAAAATTTGGTGTAAGCTTCACATGTTTTCTTAAGAGTATCCATCTTTCAGGGTCTCCATCCCCCCCCCCCCCCCCCCCAAAAAAAAAAAAAAAAAAGAAAAAACAAAAGATATATTGTAGTTTTGTGTGTCTCTGTATGTGGATTTTGAGACTCATATTCCTCTCTTTCCTCCTGCTCCAGTTTTCATGTATATGATGTGGATACCAAGTATCACAACATGTCTGTGAAGGTATGTCAAAAGTCCTTTTTTTTTTTTCAAGTCTTTGTTGTTTCAAGTCCAAATTTAATGTATGACATTGACAAGTTCTGCAGAGATATCAGTGGACAATGTCAGATTACTATGGCTTCTTTACCAATCATAATGTTTCAAGTTTTCATTGTGCTAGATAACCTCCTTCTTATATTTGTTAAATGAAACTCCTTTGAATGAATTTTATAATTTGATTCATATAACACCTAATACTTGAGGAGCCTAAATAATAGACCATCATAAAACAATAATTGCCAACGAGTTTGAGGCTGAGATGCTATGTTACTCAAACTCAGGCATGAATTTGGTAGATATGGGTATGTGTCTGACATAGGCATGCTCACTTTTTTCTAAGCCTCCCATGTATTTGGAGGGTCATACCCCATATTTAGCCGGACATGGGAATTTCAAGAAAAATGAAGAGTCGCAGCATCATAGCTTAAATGTAGGAAGTGTTTTACAAATTTTATTACTGGACTTTTACAAATTTTACTACTGGACCAAAAGTTTCCAACTTGTGAAAGGACAGTTGTTTCATAAAAATTCTTTGGTTTTGAAAATTTGTTGTTGTTTTTCTTTTCTTTTGGCATGTGGAATTTATAGTATGACAAGTACCACTGCTTTTTTTGACACTAATTGAAGTGGTACTGTATAGAATATAGCATTATTTTGGTTGAATAATAGTTGAATTCCCATTATAGAATTTTTGTGCTGATTGCGCTAAATGGGAATTCAAATATTGTATAAATGGAATGGATGATCATAGAAATAGGTCTGCAATTTAAAGCAATTAAACATTTATTCACTCAACATGGATTCTCAGAGAAAACAGAAAGGTCAGGATTGAATCAGGGAGGGAAACTTTGAAAGAAATCTCATAAAGGATAAATATTTCAGGTTAATGTTATTATCTGTCTGCTTTTATGGTTCCTTGGAGCAGTGTTCCCAAGCTTGGCGAGGAATGTGCTGAAAGTATTGGCTGAACTATATTATTCAACTTCTATTGTGTTGATTTGTAGGCACTAAAGCTGAATGAGCAGGATTTTTTGGGAGAAGCCACTTGTGTTCTGTCTGAGGTGAGTTGTCTTGTATCCATTTCTTGGATTTTAATATATAATTCTTTATTATGAACTAGGGAAGTACTGTTTAGAATTATTACATCTGCATCTACTGTCTTTCAAGTGAAGTTATTGAAAAACCCGCTCAGTATTTTCATCATGGCTACTAAAAAACATTGCATTTCCCTCCTGTTGTAAATAGAATTTGCTTGTCACTGCTATGTGGCTTAGAGAACCTTTTAGAATGATTTGTTAAATCTTTCTTACTGGTAACATGTGTTCTTCACTTTTTGCTTGGCAGATAGTGACGAAAAGAAATCGATCTTTAACTCTCAATCTCCATGGAAAAAACGGTCCAGGAGGTTCCAAAAACTTTGGGACACTGACTGTCCATGCTGAAGAATCTTGTTTATCCAGAATGGCTGTGGAGATGAAATTGCGTTGTTCTCAGTTAGGCAACAAGGACATGTTTTCTACAAGTGTATGTACTCTGATGCAACCAGTTTGGTTGTGCATGTGCATCTATGTTTTCTAACTTCCATACTCTTATTGGTTATAGGATCCTTTCTTGAGAATATCAAGACTAACTGAAAGTGGAAAATATGTACCAATATGCAAGACAGAGGTGATAAACAACAATTTAAATCCAGTTTGGAGACCGTTATATCTAAGCATGCAACAGTTTGGAAGCAAGGCAAGATTGCTATTTCTTTAAGGCTCCTGCGATAATATCTTAAAACTTTATACGATTTTGGGAACCATAGTTATGATTCTATGTTCTATGTTGATTACAGGATAACCCATTACTTATCGAGTGTTTCGATTTCAACAGTAATGGCAATCATGTATTTATTGGGTAACTTTTTTAATATTTTGGCCTCTGCATTTGTTGGTCTTATTCACCGTTGCTTTTACCAGTTAAAATTGTTGTTGCCTGGCTGACTTTGGACTTATTTATTAACTTAATCAGCCAACTTCATAAATCAGTTTCTGAGTTGGAAAAACTTCACAAAGAAAGAAGTGGTGCAAATCTGGTTTTCCCAACTCATCGTGGTCAGGAAAAGGTGATCACCATGCTTGGCATCAATATTTTTACCAAAAATATGTAGATGTTGTTAAACATACCTTTGGCTTACAGGTTCTCAAGGGCCAGCTCTTTGTAGATCAATTTATTGGGAAAGAGCAATTCAGTTTCCTTGACTACATTTCTAGTGGATTTGAGCTAAATTTTATGATTGCCGTTGACTTTACAGGTAAATAAATTTTGTGCTCTTTGATATGCTTGTTCTAGGGATTTTTGTTTTCCCTATTTCTGATCTTATGTTCTGGACAAATTTACATATTTGACTTGTCCAGCTTCAAATGGGACTCCTCAAAATCAAGATTCCTTGCACTACATTGATCCTTCAGGACGATTGAATTCTTACCAGAAAGTAAGTCTGGGGTAGCTCTTAATAATGCGTTTCTATTTAGAGTAGAAATGTTCTCCATGAGATAGTATTGGGATTTACATTGTTTGAATTCTCTAGAATGGGGGAAATTTTATAATGATATCATTAACAGGCTATAATAGAGGCTGGGGAGGTCATACAATTTTATGATTCTGATAGGAGATTTCCAGCTTGGGGCTTTGGAGGGAGATATGGTGGCACTTTATCCCATTGCTTTAACTTGAACGGTACAAATGCCTATGAGGTAAGAGAAGGCATGTTTGTTGTGTTCACCATAATCCTTCACCTGGAAAGCTGCACACTTTCTTCTAAGACTAGTTAATTTACTTCCTATAAAAGGTCGAAGGTGTTCAAGGCATCATGGCTGCTTATGCTAATGCTCTGCACACTGTCCCTCTGGCTGGACCTACTTTGTTCGGCCCTGTAATCAACACGGCTGCACAATTGGCTTCCCAGGCTACCTCAAATGACATTACCAAATATTTTGTGCTGCTCATTATAACGGTAAAAATGAACTATTACGTCTATGTAGCAGGTTAAGAATTTGCCTCAACTTATAAAGGTATGTGGTCTTATGTAGGACGGGGTTCTGACAGATATGAAAGAAACAGTGGATGCTTTGGTTAGGGCATCCGATCTACCTCTATCCATTCTTATAGTTGGAGTGGGGAATGCAGACTTTAAACAAATGGAGGTATGCCATTGTGTTCCAGAACAATCTGGGATATTTGAATTGTCAATTTTTGCGTTTCTAGATAGAGTGCTATACTTGCTTGTAAATGATGATAAGAGAAAGGTTTTCTGGTCTTATTATTTTGTAGGTTCTGGATGCTGATGATGGACGTCGATTGGAGAGTTCAACAGGTCGGGTTGCTGCACGAGACATTGTACAATTTGTTCCCATGCGAGAAGTGCATAGTAAGTCATGTTCCACATCACCAAGCTTTTCCATTTTATCAAACCTTTTGTCCTAACCTTAATGATTTTTACCTCAAGCAAAGAATGATTACGTACCCCAAACTTTGAATGTATTTAGAGAAAGTCAGAGCAACAGTGAAAAAATTTTGGAGGCCTTAAATTAGTGGTAGACTTGGCTTGGCTGTTGATATAATTGGCAAGCACTTGTATAGGCTAAACAGATGATTAAGGACTCTTTTCTCATTTGTATCTTTGCCAACCCTAAGAAAATTGGAAATGGCGATTACCAAACCCAAAACCCATTTTCTACTTTTGATGTTGAACAATTTGTTGATTTCAATTTGATTTAAACTAATCAAATGAGGGTGTTTTTACAGGCGGGCAGATTTCTGCTGTTCAGGCTCTACTGGAAGAGCTACCGGATCAGTTTTTGACTTACAATCGGTCTAGAAACATTAAGCCACTCCATTCTTGATTGCCCCCAAAATCTTTCAAAGCATTGACAAAGGTAATTAGATTACTACCGTCTCTTGAAATATGGTGCACAAGATAGCCTTAAGAACCAAATACAGATATATGGTTTAGGATTTAGTTTTACAACAAATTGTTAATATTGGCTTTTATGCTGCAGTAGAGGTAAATACCATGTAAGAAGGCATTAATCAATGAAATTCGTTGTATTCATTGTTTATTTGATTCTTAATTTCTTTCGTGCGTCATTACTTACCCTATTAGTCAAACCCCAAGTTGTTGAATTCAGCTCCAGACTTAAAACTATTAGTTTGTTTCCCCCCAAAGTTTGTTTTACCAATTAAAAATTTATGTTCTTATTTGAGATTTATGGATACTAATTTGGAAGTCTAATTATTTATAAGTGGGTCTTGTTGACTTGTCATCTGTCAATACTGGGCTTGAATCACTAATTTTAATATCCCAACGTAATAACCTGAATGTTACCTCTTTATTTTTAAGAATCATGAGAAAAGTGGTCGTGTCTGACATTAGTTCAATTCAGATATGATATTCCAGTTGGGAATTGAAATAACATAGGTTGATTGCAGCTCATGGTTACCAAAATCACACTATGAATTTGATGATTTAGGTATTTTCATTTATAAAAATGAAAATTTCAACTTGTATACAACAAATCTGGCAGATATTTTTTGTCATTTTTCTCTTCCATTAACGGCAAAAGTATTCCATAAAATTAAGAAGAGAAAATAGCAACCCCCAAAGGTCTCTCAATCTGAATCACTTTCCATACTCCCCATGGCCTTCAATCCTCTTGGTCTCTGCATTATCCCAATCAACATACAAAAACAAAATGAAACTATGGCACTCTGACTTTGGTAACTGTCAGATATGGGTACGGACATGCTCAATTTTTTCTAAATTTTTCATATAAACCCATGTTTCAGACACAGGTACTTGAAGAAAAATGAGAATATATTGAAAGCTGAAGAAAAACTGTACAGAAAAAATATATCAAGAAGAGAGTGAATCATGTACCTTCTTAGAACTCTTCTTTTCCCTGACTTCATACCTCTCTTGGCACATATCAGTCAACCATGCACCAGGGCTCACCAACTGCCATTTACCACATAAGTAAACCCAATTGCAAAAGAAACAACCCAAAACCAATTCACTCTATGTTACTCAGACTACGAGTGCTCAATATTTTCAGAGTTTTTCCATGTATTTGGAGAATCCTTGGAGGGTCATATCCTCGTACCTATGTCCAAATATGGGTCAGACACGGGTACGTCAACCAAAATAAAGGATCCAATCGATTGTTTGGCTATTACAATTCTCACATTCAAAAACGACATATGATTCAATAGTTACATTATTGGAAGTTTGGCATAAATTCATCGATGTTACTTACAAGTAAGCTCCTTTGAATGATCTTGGCTCTCTTTCTAGGTCTTTGAGGAGGTTTACACCCTTTCATTGCCATAAAATCCTCCTCTTTTTCTTTGCTTGACAATGTGATATACAGCTTCGGCCACACTACCCTTTTCTTATCATCTCCATTACTGCTACTATCCACTACTACCTTCCCATTCTCATCAATTAAACTCACCGCTGATCCCCTTGTTGTGTAGTACCGATCTTCCTTCTCCAGTGACGAAGTTTTCTGGTGCTCAGTCATAGTCGACTGGAGTATAGATACCTCAGAATTCCTACAATCAAACAAACAATGAGAGTCAATTTCACAAGTTGGTGCTAGCTTGCTAATTCATTATTAAAATTTTACTTGTGAATTTCATAACACCAACGTTAGGTCTGCTAAGGGACTAAAAATATAGTAGTCACTGAAACAAACAAATTCAAACTTCCCTTCTCTATTTTCCCTGTAGCCAAACAGGGGAAAAGGGAAAACAACGTTTCCAACCTCATTTTCTCGGAAAATTCCTTACACGCACTAGGTGGCTGGCTGAGATTCCATAGCCATTCGCAGCAAATTTGGATAAAAGAACTAACACAAAATTCAAGCTTTTCTCCTCCCAACCCAACAGTTTCCCAGAAATCAAACAAAAGGATAACAAAACAAAAAGGATGTAAAAGGAAAAAAAAAAAAAAAAAAAGGAGACAATCTAATAATCCCAAACCCACAAAAGATGCCAAGAAATTGATTGATTTTCTTACCTAGTGAGACGATAATTGGAATGAGAAAAAGTAGAGGAATTGAATCTTCTACGGGTTGTGGCATTGGATTTATTAGATGTATTTTGAGAGTCTTTAACTCTCACACATCTTAGCCTTTTTCTGTTTCCCCACTGTAAAAACAGCTCTGAATCTATTTTTTTGCATGTTCTTTGGCTCCTCTCTTCTTTCTCCATCCCTGCTATAAACAAAAGCAAAACAAGTTTCAACTTCCATATCAAAAAAGAAGAAAAAAAAGATCAAAGTTGAAGAAAAGGAAGAAATTCTGGAAGACCCCAGATGGAATTTTTGTTCAAGAGAATGAATTAAGTAAAATAAAACGGATTTTGGGGGAAAAAAACTATTACGGCAGTTTATGGTGTGAAAAAAAGAAAGATAATGAAAATAAATTCTGGGTTTTGCTGCTTTTGTTCAACTAAGATAGAGAAGAGTCATCAGAGATGAAGATATGCTCTTTACAAAGTACATATTTACGTTGAAAATTTGAACTTCGAGAGGAATTTGTTGTCTGACCTTAAAGATCTAAACAAGTACACTAAATTTTTCTCAAAAAGGTCCTGAAAATCAACATAAAAATAGATATCAATTACCAGGTAAAAGACAGAAAGAAAAAAAAAAAAACTGAGAATATTACATAAAAAAGGAAGAAGAAGAAGCAGAAATCTTACAATGAAAACACAATCATCCCAGAGAAAAATAAAAGAAAAACTTGGGGTATATTCTTGTCTAAATTATTGCTTTAATATATATATTTATGTAATGAATCTGAAATTGAGGCAGGAGGAGGCTTGGTGTTGCTGTTGTTGCTCTGCCTCTGTTTCTCTTATCAGTCCACTCTTTTGTGTTTCTTTTCCGATTTCTTATTTTTCTCTCTTTCCTCCCTCTCTTGTATTTATTTATTTATCTCATAGATATATAATTTTGAAAAACTGGAGATTTATAATTACCGTCTGATTTGAATTTATGATTTGATAAAATGTGATTTTTAATCGTTTTCCCAATTTTAAATAACTTTTTATTTTAATACTTAAATTTTTGGGTAAACTACACTAAGAATCACTCAACTTTGAGAAAATAACAAAACAATCACTCAATTTTCAATTTAGTCACGGAATTTTAGAAAATAACAAAATAACCACCCACTAGCGTTTTCCGTTGCAGGCTAACAAAACAGGTAACGTGGTAGTTAACTAGCTGACGTGGCCAATTAACTTGCCACGTTGGACATTTTCCTATCATCCCTCTTATACGACCCATTTCATTAAACTAGCTGGTGTTGCTTTTTCACCATTTTTCTTCATCCCTCTCGGCTCCTTCATTACCACCCTCGACGTTGGCCACCTGTAACACCCCAAACTAGCCTAGATGTTATGGCCGAATTTGGAAGTGTTACGATGAACTGTTTTGAAATCAACCATATTATATTAAAACCTCATATATTTTATCGCTAAGAAGAAATCCATATTTTATAAAACATATCAGTTAACATGTTTATTACTAAAACAGTCGATAATTTGTTCTTTCAGGAACACTAAATTTGCAGTGGAAATACTAAAAGTCGTTATATTTTGAAACCAAGTTCATATTTTGATAAAACATTTGTTTACGTCAAACCTTGATTTTGTCAAACGTCGCAGTTTAGAAGTCAAAACACACCCAAAACCAAAATTAAAAATAAAAAAGTCCAGAGAGTCCAAAAATTACAGAACTCTCAAAATAATTTAGATTTTAAAATAAACTGATAGTTAGGAATTAGTTTCTAGACTAGTGGTCACCGTTGAGCCTCCATTGTACTGACCCGCCTATGTTTGAAGATTACCTGATTCAGATTTGATGCAAACACTCCCACGAGATAACCAGAACCTTTAATCGAACAATGATAGTTCCACACAACTAAGTCACCAACGGATAATCTTGGGCCCCTTGGTCTTCCCCGAATCAAAAATTGGGACAGAAGGAAACGATAGATGAACCACAATACCGATCAATCAAACAATAACACACGGTTTCAAAAATTGAAGAATGAAGAAAAGGAAAATTTACTTAGGAGAGGAAAAGAATAGATGAGAGGAAAAAAACATCAGAATGATGGAACTCTTGGGAAAAGGGAAAAACTTAACAAAATTTTCCCCCATTCCATCCACTAACCACCTTATCCCATATAATTCTACCCACTAACCACATCCAACTACCTCAAAATCCAACTCCACCAAACCTTTCTCTATTGGACAACTGAAGTAAAAATTAACATTCATGCTCGTACAAGGATTCGAACACAAGACCTTAGGGCAAGTTAACATCTTACCACTCAAACCAGCAAGCTCATTCTAATATGAGTTTACTAAAAATAAAATATAAGCCCAATCGCCAAGGAATAGGCTAGGATAAAAAATAATAAAATTTTTCATAATTGGGACTTGAACCCAAGACCTCAAACACACATCCAAAACACTTAGCCATTGAAACAGATACTCATTTTGACAAAATTCACAGAAACAAAATTAAATAACTCAGGGCATTACAACTCTACCCTCTAAAAGAAATTTCAGCCTCGAAATTTACCTGATTCGAACAGATGAGGATATTGCTGACACATCGAGTCTTCAGGTTCCCACGTGGCTTCCTCAGTTCCATGATTTCACCACATAACCTTAACTAACGGGATAGACTTCCTCCTCAGAATCTTTACATCCCGATCCAAAATCTAAATCGGCTCCTCCTCAAATGTCAAATTGGGTCTAACCTCGATCTCCTTAATAGAAACTACGTGAGATGGATCAGACCGATACTGCCTCAACGTTGAGACATGAAACACATCATGGATACGGTCTAACTTTGAAGGTAGCTTTAATTGATAAGCGATTGGTCCCACACGCTTCAGAATCTGATATGGCCCAATGAACCTAAGGCTCAACTTTCCCTTACGTTCGAACCGAAAAACTTTTTTCCACGGAGATATATTAAGGAACATGTAATCCCCCACAGAGTACTCAATGTCCCTCATTTTCAAATCCGCATAGGACTTCTGTCTATTAGAAGCTACCTTAAGATGATCCCAAATTAATTTGACTTTATCTTCAGTCTCGAAAACTAACTCAGGACCCAAAACTCGTCGTTCACCCAACTCAGTCCAACCAACGAAGTACGACACTTACGACCATACAAAGCCTTGTAAGGTGAAATCTGAATGCTAAACTGAAAATTGTTGTTGTGTAGAAAATCCTCCCAACTACCTCGAAAATCAATCACACAACCCCAAAGCATATCCTCCAGTATCTGAATCACCCTCTCAGATTGACCATCGGTCTGAGGATGGGACGTATTATTGAAGTTCAATCTCGAACCTAAAGCTTCATGAAGTTTCTTCCAAAATTGCGAAGTGAAGCGATGATCCCTATCAGAAATTATCAAAATTGGAACCCCGTGAAGTCTCCCAATCTTAGAAATGTAAAGCTTGGCTAACTTTTGCAGAGAATAATCTGTCCAAACCGAAGTAAAATGGGCGGATTTAGTCAATCGATCTATGATGACCCATACAAAATCCTTCTTAGTAGGTGTTAAAGGTAACCCACTAATGAAATCCATAATCACATGCTCTTATTTCCATAAGGGAAGCTTAACAGGTTAGAGCAAACCCAAAGGTAACTGGTGTTTAGCTTTAACTTACTGGCACGTCAGATAATGAAAAACAAAATCTGTTACCTCTCGTTTCAAACTCGGCCACCAGTACAGTTTACAGAGATCCCGATACATCTTATTTCCACTAGGATGCATAGCATAAGGGCTACTATACGCTTCCATCAGAATCGACTGTCTTAAATCAAAGTCGTTTGGTACACAAATCTATCCTCGAAAATAAAGAACCCCTTCATTATTCAACCCAAAATCAGATGTGTTGTCATTCTCAACCTGGCGAAACGCGAAATTAGATAATCATCCCCCAACTGTTTATCCCGAATCTGATCAATCCAAGTCGACTTAACTTGTAACTCGGCTAACAGACTCCCATCTTCAAACAGACTTAGGCGAGCAAACATTAACCTTAAATTAGACATCAGTCTACAATTGAGAGCATCAACTACCACATTGGGCTTACCGGGATGATACTCTATCGTACAATCATAGTCCTTAAGCAGCTTAATCCATCTATGTTGTCTAAGATTCAACTCCTTTTGAGTAAGGAGGTACTTAAGACTCTTGTGATCGGTGTAGATGATACACCTCTCATCATATAGATAGTGCCTCTAGATCTTTGAAGCAAAGACCACGATAGCCAGCTCGAGATAATGCGTCAGATAATTCCACACGTGTAACTTAACCTGTCGAGACACATAAGCCATAACCTTACCATCTTGCATCAGAACACACCCCAGACTAATATGCGATGCATCACTATACACCACGAACTCCTGACCAGATTCAGGCTATATTAGAATAGAAGCTTGAGTCAGAACATACTTGAGTTTTTAAAGCTTGATTGTTGCGTATCAGTCCAGATAAAAGGAATATTCTTACGTAGAAGCTTAGTTAAAGGAGCTGTAATCAACGAGAACCCCTTAACAAACCTCCGATAATAACCTACAAGACCTAGAAAATTATGGATCTCAGAAACATTCCTAGACTGTTTCCAATCAAGTACAGTCTTAATATTTCTAGGATCAACTTGGATCCCCTTAGCAGAAACCACATGCCCCCAAAAAGTTACTTCTCGTAACCAGAATTCACAATTGCTCAACTTAGCGTAGAACTATTTTCCCGAAGTATCTAAAACATTACTCTAAGATGCTCATCATACTTATCTTCAGTCTTAGAGCATACCAGAATATCATCGATGAATACTACGATGAATTGATCCAACTATGGTTAGAAAACTCAATTCATCATATCCATAAATACAGCCAGAGTATTCGTCAAACCAAAGGGCATAACTAGAAACTCGTAGTGCCCATAACGAGTCCTAAAAGTCGTCTTATGAACATCATCTTCTTTAACCTTAAATTGATGATACCCAGAGCGGAGATCTATTTTTAAGAATACCAAAGCCCCACGAAACTGATCAAACAAATCATCGATCCTTAGAAGTGGGTACTTATTCTTCATAGTTAACTTATTCAACTATCGGTAGTCGATATACATCCTCATGGTACTGTCCTTTTTCTTTACAAATAATATCGGTGCCCCTCACGGAGACTCACTAGGACGAATAAATCCATGATCCAGAAGCTCTTAAATCTGAGCTTTAGGCTTCGTAAGCTCTTTCGGTGCCATACGATAAGGATAGACACCAAAGTTGTACCCGATAGAAGCTCAATACCAAACTCAACTTTCGAATTCGGAGGTAAACCTAGTAAATCCTCAGGAAAAACATCCAAAAATTCCCTCACAGTTTTAATGTTCCTACAGAAGAGTCCCCAGAAACTAAAATACTCGGAAAAGCCAGATATGCTTCACACCCTTTCTAAACTAGTTTTTCGGTCATAAGAGCGGAGATCACGTTAGACAAGTAATCTTGACGCTTGTCGATCACAATAACCTCCACATCACTCTCAGTTCTCAGAACGACCCTCTTAGCCGCGCAAACCAAACTGACTCGGTGCTCTACTAACTAGTCCATACCCAGAATCAAGTCGAACTCTCCAAATAGTAGTTCTATCAGATTAACCGGAAACACAACCCTTTGTACTTCTAGCGCTACATTTCTATACAATATGTTTACCTAAATCGACTGACCCAGCGAACTCAATACATAAATATCACCCAAAGTACTCTCAACAGGAATCCCTAAATTACTAGAGACAGAACTAGCTATATAGGAGTGGGTTGACCCTATATCTATCAAGCAGTATAAGGGAAATCAAAAATAAAGAACGTACCTATAATCACATCAAGGGCGTTTCCATCCTCTCGGCGTTAAGCAACATATACCAGTGCAGGTTGCCTCGCCTCAGTCTAATTAGCACATCTGCTTGGTGCTTTCTGTTCTCTACCCAAACCATTACTACCCCTAGCTGGACTACGGCCCTCAGGTGGCTGCTAATCTGCCCTCTAAGGCTAAAGAAAACTCAGACCCGGAGCTTGCATCTGATCAGAATACTGTGGGCACTCTCTAATCCGATGATCCATTGACCCACAACACAAACATGCCCCTAATCACTTCATGGCTGAACCCTAGTAAGAGCAATTGGGACTCTCACTCTAGAAGGCCCATCAGGTCTGGCTCATTTTTTAGGCCTCTGAGCAGAATTAGAAGGCTCTGAATCTATCTTATTCTTGCTTCTCTCACGATCCCTGTTCTGGTGCTTCACACGCTTAACTTTTTCGGCAATTTTCACCTTATCCACCAGAATGGCGAACTATCGCTCCCTTTGTGGAGCTATCAAAACCCTCAAACTATTCTTCAGACCATCCTCAAAGCGGACACATTTCTCATACTCAAATGTCACCATGCCTCGAGCGTAGCGGCTTAGTCGCAAAAATTTGGCCTCATACTCGGCCACAGTCCTATCACCTTGCATGAGGTTCATAAACTCACACGTACAAGCATCTACATAGCTTACGCCCATATATTTCCCTTAAAAGGTGGCCTTGAAATAATCCCAACTAAGACGATCCGGTTGAGTACCCTCCTCAATTGATAACCGCCACTGATATGCCTCGTCGCGAAGCAAATAAACTACACTCTTCAATTTCTGCTCAGGAGTGCAGTCTATGTCATTCATTATTCTCTCGGTAGCCTCCAACCATTATTTGACCACGGTAGGAGCAATTCCAGTGACACCCTTAAATAGTTCAACTCTATTAGACCGGAGTCATTCAGTTACCAACCCACGGCCCTCTAGATCCAGAATGGGGGTCCAACAACCCTCTCTAAAACTCTCAATTGGCTTGGGATAATGCGTCTTTCCCAATTGAGCAGTTTTGAGACCCGATCTCAGTAGTAGGTGTAGCTGAAATCTCACTCGTATCCAGATTTGGCATACTGCCTGAAGAGGAAAACTCATCTCGAGTCCCCCTACGGTGCCCGTCGCGCCCACGAATACCATGACCGCGAGTTTCACTAGTGCTCATTGTTTTAAAATTTTATCTATATAACGAAATTTTATGCATCAGTTTCAGTGTTTATTAGCAGATGTTTTATGCTTCAAACATTTATCAGAAACAAACTTTACTCACAAGAAACAAACTTGTTTGAAAAACCATTTCTTTTACAAATTCAATTTTGAACTCAAAATTCACAACTCGAGTTTTGCAACATGGCTCTAATACCAAACCTTCGATGTTAGCCATCTGTAACACCTCAAATCCAGCCTAGACGTTATGCCGAATCTGGAAGTGTTACGATGAATTATTTTGAAATCAACCATATTATATTAAAACATCGTATAGTTCAAAGATAAGAAGAAGTCCAAATTTTATAAAACATATCAATTCACATGTTTATTACTAAAACTATTGATAATTTGTTCTTTCAGGAAAACTTAATTTGCAACGGAAATCTTAAAAGCATTTATATTTGGAAACCAAGTTTGTATTTTAATAAAACATTTGTTTACGTCAAACCTTGATTTTGTCAAACCTCGCAGTTCAGAAGTCAAAACACACCCAAAACCAAAATAAAAGAGAGTCTAAAAATTACAAAACTCTAAAAACAATCTAGATTTTAAAATAAATCGATAGTTAAGAATTAGTTTCTAGAATTAGGTAAAATAACTCTGTCGTACCGACTCGCCTATGTCTGAGGATTACTTGATTTGGATTTGACGCGAACACTCCCACGAGATAACCAGAACCTTCAATCGAACAACGATAGTTCCACGCATCTAAGTCACCAATTGATAATCTCGAGCCCCTTGGTTTTCCCCAAATCAAAAATTGGGACAGAAGGAAACGATAGATGAACCACAATACCGATCAATCAAACAATAACACATGGTTTCAAAAATTGAAGAATTAAGAGAAGGAAAATTTACTTAGGAGAAGAAAAAATAGAAGAGAGGAAAAAAAGTTAGAATGATGGAACTCTTGGGAATAGAGAAAAAATAAAAAATAAAAAATAAACAAAATTCCCCCACTCCATCCGCTAACCACCTTATCCCATAGAATCCTACCCACTAACCACATCCAACTACCTCAGAATCCCAACTCCACTGAACCTCTATCAGACAACTGAAGTAAAAATTAACATTCATGCTCGTACGGGGATTCAAATACAAGACCTTAGGGCAAGCTAACATCTTACCACTCGAACCAATAGACTCATTCTGATATGAGTTTACTGAAAATAAAATATAAGCGCAATTACCAAGAATAGGCTAGGATAAAAAATAACAAAATTTTTCATAACTAGGACTTGAACCTAAGACCTTAAACACATATCTAGAGCACTTAGCCATTGAAGTTGATACTCATTTTTGACAGAATTCACAGAAACAAAATTAAATAATTTAGGGCGTTACACCACCTCCACAAGCCCATTATCATTTAATTATCACACCAACATCACTCACTATCATTCCTTTGCTAAGACACCACCACCATAATCACAAAATTCCAACCCCTCAACATTTTAGACCCGTGAAATCCCAACAAAAAAATATAAATAAAAAGCATCCAAAATAAAAAAAAAAGAATTCCAAATTGGCTTACATCAAAAGAGAGAAGTACAAAAAACTAAAAAAAGGAAAGATAATCAAAAGAGAAGAAACCCACACCCATTTCAGGTTGGAGAACTCAAGCCACCAATTCGATGATCCGAGCTGTCAAGAGTCATGGTTGGTTAAAGAAGAGTTATGATCAGAATATAGTGGTGATCCAACGGTGGACAGCGAAGATTCGTTGAAGCCTTGTTCAAAGCTTTGGGGCCTTAATCTCGGGATTTTGAAGGCCTATTGAGAAATTTGAAGTGAGATTTCAGAAGAGGCAAAGAGGAGTCATTTGGTGATGATACTTGGCCGGAAAAGGCCATGAACATAGGCGAATAAAGTTAAGGAAAAAGAAAAGAAAAAATGGAGAAAAAGAGAAGAAAAAAAGGGACAAAGATTCAACGGAGTCACCTGGGGCACAAAGATTCAAAGGGACAATAGCAACTAGGTGGTTGTCCACCTTGGAGGAACAAAACGACTATAGCTAGGGTATCTCTATTTCTTCTCTTCTTCTACTGCCCAACCCAATTAGGGTTCTTAAATTGGGGTCATTTCTACTGTGGGTGCCAAGGTGACCATTAAACATGATAGGTCAGCTTTCCGTTACAGACGTAACAGAAAATGATTACTGGTGACTAGTTTGTTATGCTTTTTTTCTAAAGTTTAGTGACTGAGTTGTAACTTTTCAAAGTTGAATGACTGTTTTATTATTTTACTTAAAGTTAAGTGGCCGGTGGTGTACTTTACCATAATTTTTCTTTGTCTCAATTTAGAACTTAAAAATATCCAAATATTATATATTTTGGTGCAAAACATAATTGTCGTTTTATTAAAAAAAAGTAACCAATTAAATCATGCCATATGTTTTTGTTTTTATTATTTCATAAAATATGTTTAGTAGATTTGTTTCTTAACATATTATAATTATTTAAAAAAATTATTATTATAATTATTTTTTAAAAAAATTATTATTTTACTCTCTCACACCCAAGTCATAATAAATTCAAATTCATCTTCCTCTAAAATTTTAAGGTTTTTAAACCTATTTGAACCACAAATAGTATTTTTTTTCATGGCCTGGTGGCATCTATGGAATAAACTCATCGCAAATAACAACATCGATGGGAATACTAAAATCGCCAAGTTCTTGTATTAAGTTTGCCAACAAAACCGACAAACATGGTAGTTGAGAGGTAAAATCAAGAGATTGTCTAAGTAAACCCACGTTTTTGTTAAAGGGTGAATTAATTGGGTTTTAAGTTCTATTAATTCTATTATGGGGCTTTGATGAAAGAAATCATTTTGATCCGTGGTGCAAAACGATGTGTTTTACTTTGCCTTGTAACCATTTTCTTTTCTTTTGTTCCACATGGCAATTCTTATTCCATAATATAACAGAGTCAGATAGAAGGAGGAAAACATGTTTTTTAATCATCGATTAAATCATTAGAAATTCCAGTCTCTTTCTCCTCTTCTCTACTCTGTTTTTTCTCTATTCTTCATTGTTTTTCATTTCTTGAAATTATCTCGTAACAAAGGTATTAGAGCTAGAAGATTATCATGGTTGGGGATGGGGTTTTTACAAGTTTGCAAAAAGAGGTCAACCACCTGTAGTAAGAAGTTACCAAGCTCCATTCTGAGTTCTCCCAGTTGGACAATCGCATTGGCGACAGATTAAAGGAACTGAAAGAGGAATTTCATGTAGAGTTGAAGTCTGAACTTCAAGGTCAACTATATGGGATATTTGAGCAGTATTTAGGCAAGCTTATAGCATCTGACAAGGGGAAAGGAGTGCTGGGTGCTTCTACTAGGATTCCCTCCTAAGGATTCCTTACTTCCTTGCTTTGATGATACAAATTTTAGCGATTAGTGGGCAAAATGAAGTAGTACTTTGTGGCTGATAAGGTAATTGTGAATGCCAGAGTGAGGGTAGTCATGCTGTATTTGGAGGGATGGGCTCTAGATTGGCATCACTTTTATGCTTAGAGGCTAGGTGGGTTTCACATGTTGGAGTGGGAATCCTATGCACAAAGCCTTAAGGATAAGTTTGGTTCTCAGAATTTTTAAGATCCTATGATGGATCTAGTGTCCCTTAAGTATGTAGGGTCGATTCATTAGTACCATGACTCTTTCATTAGCTTGTTAAACCAAATGCACTTACGTGAACCATATGCCCTTAGTGATACATGCACGGATAGGGTGAATTTATTAAATTTCATTCACCGAAGCTGCCAATTTTCAAGTTTAGAAAATCATCAGACTTGTGACGTCTTTTTGGATGGAATCCAGGCATTTCTAGTTTGAGATGTCTCATGGCATTCGAATATCTATCTCTTAGCTTCAAAATACACTTTGAATGACTCAATTTTGAGTTTGAGAGGTCAAGTTATGACTGTTTAGTGAAGATTGCGCGAGTATAATTTTTGGACGGGATTATGATTGAATTTACGAGTTTTCGGCTTTTAATTCGAGTTTAAACCATATTGGATTTGGGTTTTGGGCTTAATTTTTATTATATATGGGCCAATATTGTATTTATCAGCTCTTATTAATTTATTATTTTGAATTTTTAATAATTATTAAGTAATTTAAGTTATTTAGGAGTTTTATGTCAACAAGAAAGTTTAGTTTAAAACTACTTATTATTTAGATTAATTAGAGTTCTAGTATAATTAAGAGTTTTATTTAGATTTATTTAGCTAGTCTATATATAGGCTTTTGTAATATACACAATTCACACAATTGATTATTATTCAAACTCTTTTTGAGTTTTTCTTTTCAAGAATTGTTCTTGAGTTTCTTTTAGAAGAGTTTTAACAATCTTTTTAGATTGTGGGGATTATCTTTAAACTTTTTCTTACCAAGGTTTCTATCTTGGAAGGGGAATTAGAGCCACTTGAACAAGGTTGTGGATTCTTCATGTTCCAAGGCTTCTTAAGACTTCTACATATCACATTCTATCTTTATTTTATTATTTATTGTTCCAATCTTTGATTTATTGTTCTATTTATTTATCTTAGTTATTTATTTATTTAATTATTTTATCAGACTTGGATTTGATTGCGTTTCAGGTTGTGTCAAAATGCAAGTTTCTTTCTGAATGTCTAGTGCCTTAAGTCAAATTCATGACTTGAACAAACTTTACGATTTGCTTCCGTCCTACCACTCTCTATTGGGAAATGTGCCCATATTGTAGTAAACATATAACTATTTTCTACTTCTTGAACAATGAATAAATAAATAAAGTTAATTTCACATTTCACTATTTTGTCTTTTGTATTTATGTTTTTTTTTATATTTTGCATGAATAGTGAAATTGTGACAAACAAATATTAGCTCATTGATTGTCTAAAGTTTAAATTGAAGATAAGTGGCATTGTAAAGAACATTTACATTGCGAGAAAAAAAAACTTAATTCAGTAGATAATCTAAATGAGTCTGTAATCCCGTAAAAGAATCAAAGGGAGCATTTGATTCAAATACTGAGAAGGATTATTATGTCGTCTACAATTCCAATTGGGAAGATGATTAGACTTGGCTATCAAAGCAGTTGAATCCACGAGTGGAGACATAGATGTATTCATTGGTAGAATGATACATTGAACTGGACCCAATATGAATTATTCTGAATTCGTTCTTGAATTAATTTACTTGTGACATTCATGGTGTGATTTACCTAAATCCTGAGTTAGTCACTGACTATGCATATGCAACTCATGTGCTCATAGCCGGTATGTTGTGTACATGACTTGTGTATGGCATGGCTTTACTAGCAATAACAGAATTCATAACTCGATTAAAGAGTTAATGATATCCTCTCATTGACATTGTGTGGATTGATAAATATGGAACGTGGCCATGGGTTACTCGTTCTCGAATGAGAAATTTATCATAGTCATTTGTTGACAGTGGTCATATTAATCATTAAGAAGACACAATTGTGACAATGATATAAAATATGATTGTATTGAGTGAACGGATTTAACTTAAAGGAATCAAGGATATCATATGAGGGTAACACACACATGACGAGGTCATTGGACAAAGTAGTTGGATGATTTGCATTCGTAAAGAGTATACAATAAGGAGTTTTCAATCATGATACTTCTTGTGGACTGACTCCATGATTACATAATTGTGAAATATAGGAAGATGCTTTTGGACATAATTGTAATCACTAGAGCTTGATTGTATATGTCTAATTGGTCCCTCTGCTAGCTCAACAAAAGCTCGATCGGACTGCATTTGAATCAGAAGAAAATTCTACGACTTTGGGAATAATTTAATTGAATCGATTTATTCGATGTGGAATTAAATTAGGTGGCCATGATAATTGTTCAACTATAGAATTTGATTAAAGGATTTTCTTAAAAAATTAATTTGGAAAATCTAAGTGATTTTTGGAAAAATTAATTTTGATCAAGTAAAATTAAATTGATCAAATCAATTAAAATTAATATGATATTTTTGGAGGTTAACTTTCAAGTCAAATAATTGGCCCAATGCGTAGTTGAACTTGAAAATTAGACCTGAGATCGAAAATTGGGCTCGGGAGCCCAAAACTGAGATCAAGACCCAAAAATTGTTCGAACCGGGCTCGATATGTGAAATCGGGCCGGTAGTCCAATCGGTGGCTAGACCGGACCGATCGGGTCGTCATTGACCTGGACCGAACTGGTTCAGGTGCCGTAAGAGTGTCGCACCTGCATCATCAGACATGATGATGTCGGTGGCGTGACTGCAGCGTCCCGATGGCCAGCGACGGTTGGTCATCGGTGGTTGAGCAGTGGAAGAGTTATACTCCTACTGGGACTCTACCAAAAAATTTGATTTCAAATTAATTATTCCAAAAATAATATTATTTTAATAGTTTAATATTAAATTTAATTTAATTCTTATCTTAATAGTATTTTATTAATTTGATATTAAAGTGATTATCTTAATATTTAATTTAATTTAATGTTTATCTTGTAGATAAACATTCTATTATTGTAATAAGATTTAATATTAAATTTAATCTAATATTTATCTTGATAAATATTATATTAATTTAATATTAAAGTGATTAAGTTTAATCATAGTTGAACTCTCTAAACTCTCCCTGTATAAAGTGAGCAATGAATTATTATTTACACACTTAAATTCAAGAGAAAGTTGTAGAGAGAAAATTTTCTGAAGAGATTATTTCAGAAAATTTCTAGAGATATTTTTCTGATTTATAATTTGACCCAAAAGTTTAGAGAAGTTGTAAAATTATCCCACTGGGAATTTTTGTGAATTTTTTTTGATTCGAAGCGAGCCCACACTCGGCAACCGTGAGCTTGAGGATAGTGGAGAAAACTACTCGGTCGAAGCGCTCATCCTAGACGAATAAAAAGGTACAATTTTGATTAAATGTTTATTGCTTTAGATATCACAACGAAGATCTTGTTTTGGAAAAATTTTTAAAACTATGGTTTTTTCCTAAATTTATTTTTTGCCACGTTTTCCATACCCCTTTTTCCAGCACTCCCATTCTTTACCATTTGGTATCAGATTTCAGCATTTTAAGTGTTCTTATAAAATTGATTTCTAGCAAATAGCCTCAAAATAATTTTTTTTACCTAGAAAATTTTTAGAAAAAAATATTTTTCAGTGGGTAAACGTTTTTCAAACGATCTAAAATTTTACATACTATTTCTTGGCATTATTTTAGAATATATAAAAAATATTTCCCATAAAAAAGTGTTTGAAAAAACTACATAAAAAGAAAATATGAAAAAAAAAAAAAGAAAATAAATATTTTGTGTGTTGAATTTTGTTTTGAAACTTTCTTAACTAGATTAGATTCCTTCCTCTGTGCAACATAATTCTTTAGTGTCTAGCAGGTTTTGGACTCCTAGTGCTACTAGGTTTGCTTTGTTAGTTTGATTGTAATACATTCTAATTGATTGATATAGAAACTTTTAAAAGACTCACAAGATTAATTCTTACCTCATTGAGAATTTTATTTTATTTTTCTGAGTGCATAAGGTGAGATTTGCTTAATTTTCTTTTGAGTGTTGTGTTTTTTTCAAGCTTTCACAATGACTCGTGATACTTGAACCGTTAAAATCATGATGAGATACCATCCAATGACATAGAACAAGATGTTACATTTGAGAATTTTATAGTGATAGTAAAATTTCAACACCAACAATTGAACGAGGTAAGTGATACATTTGAGGCTAATTTGATTAAGTGTCAAATGGAACTACATGTAAATTTGACTAGGTATCAAACAGAACAAAAAGAGAGCATTAATTAACTTACCAATCAAATTCAAATTCTAGCTCAAGCTGTTGCTTGTTTGGAGCCTTCTTTGAATCAATGGTCTAGTGTTTGTGATAGTCATAATGATAGGGACAATGAACAACTTTGTATTCGTTCTAATACTAGTAGATGCAAATATCATCACATTGATGAAACTTTGGGTATTCCTGATCGAGACCAGTCTTCTGTAGCTAAACCAAAGTTCAACATTCCACCATTCCGAGGGAAGTATGATCCAGATGCATATTATGACTGGGAGGCTAAAATTGAGATCATGTTCCATTGGTATAGATGTCCAAAGGAGGATAAATTTCCATTGGCTACATTGGCATTTTTGGATTATGCATTGAGTTGATGGACTCAACTTGTGTTGAACCGCCAAAGGAATCGTGAACAAGATGTTGATTCATGGGAACAGTTGACACAAATCATGAGAAAACATTTTAATCCACCTCACTATTATCGAGATACTAAACGAATACTTTAATGCCTTGTTCGAAGTAATCAATCTACTGATGAGTACTTTAGGAGATGGAGATGTTATGCACAGAGCAAATGTCCGAGAAGATGAAGAGACTACTATGGCCCAGTTTGTGGACGACTTGAATGTTTTCAATAGCCAATGCTCTTAATCTTTAAACTTACATTGATCTTAAGGACACGGTATGCGAGGCATTTCAGATTGACCAGTAGTTTCAACAGTGTCAATCTTGTCTATTTGCCACGTCACACTATTGTTGATGTACAAGTTTTACTTCTACTTTCAAGAATTTGGAACCTCCTTATGCTACTAATAAGTTGCTACCAAAATATGATGAGACTAAATCTTTTGAGTGGAAAAGTGGGGCTTCTATAAAACCTCATTCTACATCTTCTAAGTAGCCCACTTCTCCTAATTCTTCACCAAAACAATAAAGAGCTCGTGAAATTGAATATTTCAAGTGCAAAGGGCGTGGGCACTATAGTCGTGATTGTGCCAACACGAGACAAACAAAATAGATCCGAATATGCCCAGATTAATTGATGATGTCGACGATGGAGGTGAGTTTTATGGTGAAGAAGAGTTGGTGGAACCACTAAATGATGTTCATTGTCTAGTTGGGAGACACACCCTCAACATCCAATTGAGGGATGATCATGATCTTCAAAGGACTAATATATTCCATTCGAGACGTTTGATTAAAGGTAAACTTTGCTCACTTATCATTGATAGTGGAGGTTGTGCTAACATTGTGAGTAGCTACCTTGTGGACTCTTTTGCTTCGCCATATAGCAAACACCCTACACCATACCATCTTTAATGGCTTAGCGAAGGTTCGAAGATCTATGTGGTAAAAAAATGCTTGATCACTTTTAAACTTGGGACTTACATTGATGATGTTTGGTGTGGTGTCGTTCCCATGCATGCCACCCACTTGTTACTTGGTAGACCATGATAGTACAATTATGATGTTATTCATCATGGTAAATTAAATTGATATCCCCTCGTTTTCTATGGGAAGAAGTACATTTTAGCCCCTTTGAATTTGAAAGATGTTCACAATGATCAAATCAAGATGATGAAGTTTTGTAAGGAGGTTATGGGAAATGAGGAAGAATCATGTATAAAGTCTACTTGGTGGTCAAAATTTGGTGAGTGAAAATTCATATGAGGTAAAATTGAAGAGTTCTCAAGCGGAAAATGAAAAAGAAAAGCAAGAAAATACCCATACAAAAGTGATGAGTGATTATGTTTTAACTAACACTAACTCAAATTTTTTTAATGGTGTTTCTTCATTACACGATTTCAAGGATCCATTGACGGGTTTCCAAATATATTACTCTACCATTGATAGACTATTTTACTTGTGGGAAAAATGTAAGTTAAATATTAATAATTCTCCACAAGTGCTACAAGGTAATGAATGTAAGGAAACAATAGAAATTAACGAATGTAACGAATTTTTTTTATAAGTATGATACTGATTTTTTCTGTAAAATATTTCCTTACAACATGTTTTTTCGTTGGTCAAATTTCTTTACACCTTGGTCTGAAAGTTCAGCTAATTTTATGGGTTTATCTAAATTTGTAAATGTTAAAAATAGTAATTCTGTTGCATTAAATAGGTTTTTTAAAAACATTTTACAAATTTTCTCTTACAAAAAAATTTTCTATCTTGACATTTAACGATGAATTTTTACATAATAATATTAAACTTCTTAATTTTTATAATTATGTGAAATTATTGACCCATCATTGGAAATTCTTATGGATGACCATGCATATTTAAAGAAAGTTACAGGTTATTTTTTCTGAAGACTCATGTACCTAACACTTCCTTGTTTAGTGTTGATACCTTGTTTTGAAAGGAGACATACATGATCGAAGCTAATTTGAAGGATCAAAATAATATATTTGATCCTGGAGATAGTTTTGGTGCACAAGAAAGCTTAGGTAAATGTTTTTTTTCATTTGATTGTTATTTATTCTAATCCTTTTTCTTTTTGTGCAACTAAAGATTTGGGGACTAATCTTCGTGAGGAAGGGGGAATGATGCGAGTCTCAAGACCCAATTTCAGACCTAATTTAAGACCCATGGATGTGATGGGCTCACATTATCTCAAGGCCCAACAATAATGTCAAAGGAAAAGCAAATAAAACCAAGATTCAATCAAATAAAAGATTCGAGGACAAATCTTTTTGAGAAAAAGAGGAATGATACATTCACGGATGGGGTGAAATTTATTAGATTCCATTCACCGAAGCTGCCAATTTTCAAGTTTAGGAAATCAGCAGACTTGCGATGTCTTTTTGGATGGGATCTAGGACTTTCTAGGTTGAGATGTCCTCATGGAGTTTGAATGTCTATCTCTTAGCTTCAAAACGCACTTTAAATCACTTGATTTTGAGTTTAGGAGCTCAAGTTATGACCATTTTAGTGAAGACTGTGCGAGCATAATTTCTGGATGGGATTATGATGGAAATTACGAGTTTTGGGCTTTTAATTCGAGTTTAAATCATATTGGGTTTGATTTTTGGGCTTAATTTTACTATATATGAGCCCAATATTATATTTATAAGCTCTTATTATATTATTATTTATTATTCCAAATTTTTAATAATTATTAAGTAGTTTAAGTTATTTAGGAGTTTTATGTCAATAAAAAAGTTTAGTTTAAAACTACTTGTTTAGATTAATTAGAGTTCTAGTATGCTTAAGAGTTTTATTTAGATTTATTTAGCTAGCCTATATATAAGCCTTTACATTGTACACAATTCACACAATGATTATTATTCAAACTCTCATTGAGTTTTTCTTTTCAAGAATTGTTCTTGAGTTCCTTTTGGAAGAGTTTTAACAATCTTTTTAGATTGGGGGGATCATATGCAAACTTTTTCTAAGCATCATAAGCATTTCTTTCTTATGGATTTTTTGTTCTACCATTACTCTTGTCTTTGAGTTACTTTCGATTTATTTTTGGCGTATTAGAGAATTTCTATTGAGAATTCTCACTTTGCAAGAGTTAGGTTGACTTGGGCAAATTTGAACCCAAGAAATTGCTTAAGGCAATATGGATTGCGAGACTAAAGTTCTAACCTTGAAACAGTTGGTATTAGAGCTAAGGTTTCAAAGGTGATGATCAAGATTTTAAAAAGAGTAGAAGAAATTGAGACCTATGAGAGGCCAAGAAAGCTAGCCAATTGAGGGATATGCTGTATACTTTGGAAAGACAAGTGGTCAATCTTGAGGAATCCATGGGAGATGTGAATGAAGTACTCGAGATAGTGAAAGGATGTACTAATAAGCTGGATTTAGTGAAAGGCCAACTCAAGGAATATGTGAAGGAGGGCCTAAGTTCTAATATGGATGAGTTGCAAGCACTTTCAACACCAATGTGGGCAAGTTGACAGAAAAAGGTGAGGCTCTCGAAGCTGTGATGATAGCTATGAAGGCAAAAAATAAAGCTACAGTGACGACTTTGAACCCAAAAATTGAGTTGCTCGAGGGGAGGTCATTATGTGCCGGGTTGCTATGGTTAAAGAAGTGTTTAGTGTGACACCAAACCATGATATTGATGTCCCTAAGTCGAAAAAGTTCAAGGGGGTAAGGTTTATTTGGGAAGTGGACAACTTCTTTTGGGAGATGGAGTAATACTTTTGTGCCGTGGGCATCAAGAATGATGATGATAAGGTAAACATTACTTCTATTTATTTTACTAATGTTGCTCTGTTGTGGTGGCGTTGAAGGTCCTCAGATGAAAAGCAATGTGGGACCAAAATTGAAACTTAGTAGGAGTTCCAAAAATAGTTCAAGGAGAAGTTTTACCCACAACATGTCAAGAAAAAGGCTCATGCTAAGTTGTGTCAGTTCTTGTAATGAGGCAAAACTAGGGAGAATGTCAAGAAATTCAGTGAGTTGATGCTCCAAATCACTAACCTGAGTGAGAATGAGGCGTTCTTCTTTTTAATGGATGGGTTGAAGACGTGGGTTAAGTAAGAATTGAAACATCATCGGGTCAAGAAACTTACCACTATTGCAGAGTCGCTTATTGAGCTGGGTGCTAAGAAGTAAAAAAAATATGAGTCTTCCAAGTGCAAATTCAAACCAAAAGACATTGGTGGGGAAGACAAAGATAAGGTGACAAGGAATGGAAATGGTAAGACCTAAACCATTCAAAAAGCCAAGCCAGACAAGCCTTGGGAGAAGACCAAAAAGTTGCTTCCTTTATGAAACCTGCATAGGATAAGGGATTGTCCAAAATGATCCATGTTTTTTCTCCATTAATGGGGATGATAAGCCATAAAAAAGCACCATTGAAGCTTAGCTCGATATTGAGTGGTGTTAAAACTAAAAAGGATCATAAGAGAAAATGGTTGATGTTTGTAGACATCATTGTGGCTTGCAGAGGATTGAATGCGCTTATTAGTACAAATGTGTCATATTTGTTCACGTTTGAAGAGACTGCTCAAAAAATTGGTCTCAAGGTTGAAAAGGAACCGAGTTGGATCAAGACGATGAATTTAAAAAGTAATCCAACAATGGGTGTTGCAAAAGGAGTAAAACTTCAACCCGATGGTTGGACTAATAAGGAGACCATTGAGGTAATACCATTTGATGATTATGACTTTTTGGTTTGACTAAATTTCCTTGGCTGATTTAATGCTTTGTTGGAAACGTATATTTGGCACTATATGAGTGCCACACAGAAGGACTAACCAAAGTTTTTGGATGTGGCCCAATTTGCTTATAACTTATAACGGAGCGAGGCAACAAACCAGAGTCTGCTTGAGATAGTGATAGGGCAACAACCACTCACACTTAACACTGTTACAACCCATTATGTAGGACCAAGTCCAACAACTTATCGATTTGCGAAAGATTGGCAAGAGCATAATGACTTAGCCAGAGCTTGTCTACACAAAACAAGTAAGCGTAATAAGAAGGGAGTTGATTAGAATCTCAGGGATGTATAGTTTTAGGTTGGTGACTAAATCCTTGCAAAATTGCACTTGATTTTGTGCCAACATGACTTGCACAAAGGGCTTGTACAATGGTGTGGGCTTTTTCGAGTTTTGAATAGAGTAGGAAAAGTGTCCTATAAACTTTGAGTTTCCAACAAAAATCAAGGTTTATCCGGTGTTCCATGTTAGTATGCTTAAGCCTTTTCATAGAGATTAAGAGGACCCAAATTGAGCCAAGTCTGTACAAGTGCCAATGGGGGTAATGGTCTCAGATGATCGTGAAGATGAACACATCATGGTAGACCGAGTGATTTGACGGAAGTACTATAGGTCGAGGCATGAGTATCTTGTTTGATGGAAGGGGCTTCTCTATAGTGAAGCTAGTTGTAAACCTACTGAGGCTTTTTGGCAATTCTAAGATAAAATAGACTAGTTCCATTATGAAAATACAATGAAGGCATCACGATAGACTAGTTCCATTATGAAAATACAATGAAGGCATCACAAGAACAAGTGGGGCAGAATATCAAAGGTCATGCAAGGGAGTCCGTAACCAACACTCACTTGGATGATCCATCTTGCTCACAAGAAGGTCATTTGGTCCAACAGTACTGGTCCATTACTTAGAGAGATAGAAGACCCATCTACATACACGAGTAAATATGGGAAGTAATCTTAGAAGATTTGATTTTGTAAACTTAGAATCCAAATTTGTAGATTGCATTTAATCTCAACCATTGATATATTTAAATCTGTGCCATTAGATCTAGAGGAGCTCAATTATAAATAGAGGTCTCTCCCCCTCATTTGTAATCACTTCATACTTGAGTAATAGAATACTGTGAGAGCATTTACTCAAACACATCATGGTTGTTTCTTTCTTGTGTCTTTTTTGTTTTTTTTGTTACTTTTTTTTTGTTTTTGAGTTGCTTTCGCTTTGTTTTTGGTGCCTCAGAGAATTTTTATTGAGAATTTTCACATTGTGAGAGTTTAGATTTACTTAGGCAGATTTGAACCCAAGAAATCGCCTAAGGCAGCACAAATTGCGAGACTAAAGTTCTAGCCTCATGACAAAAGAATGCGATTGATTCTTAAAACCAAAAAAAAAGGTATGAACCTTGTAACAACCATTTTTTCAATGGTACCGAAAACGGCGATTTTGAAACCCCGTATTTCGATGATTGAGTCAATAAATAGTATCTTACTGAATGGTTAGTAATTAAGATACAAGGGCTAAATAGTAAAAACTATAAAAGTTGATTTCTATTGGTTTTATTTGATAATAGGGTTAAATAATATTTAGTTAAGGCTTACTGGCAATTAGGCCATTTATTTTGATAATAGTCGATAAGTGGCTTAGATTTGAGCGAACTATAAATGAAAATATTAATTAAATTATTAATATATGTTAAAAGGATAAAACTAAAACATAAGAAAAAACATTATTATCTTTTGTGGCTTAGATTTGAGTGAATTATATGTGAAAATATTAATTAAATTATTAATATATGTTAAAAGGATAAAACTAAAATATAAGAAAAAAACATTATTATCTTTTGTTTTCATTTTCCCCCATCAAAAGTGACATGAAGAACAAAGGGCAACCAATGTTAAACATGAAACATTTAACTAAGCTTCACCTACTTGCATGGTAAGCTTAAATTAACTTGTTTTTCGTAAAATTTATATTTTTGAGATCGTTATAGCTTAATCTAGCTAACATGTGTGTTTATTTTTAAAACTGTTAAAGATTTGAGAAGTTGTCATTGATGATTTTTGAAGCTTTTGGTGCTTAAATGTTAGGTTTTAAATTTAAAGATGACAAAAGGACTAAATTGTTAAGTTATGATAGTTTCGATTATAGGGAACTTCTAAAAAAGTGAAATTGAACTGAATTATACCTATAATAGGATGATATCAGGCTATTGGAATTAATAAATTGTAATGAATTATTATAGATTGGGATTTGAATTAATTAGTAGATAATCAAGAAAAAAGAGAAATTGTGAATTAATCCCTTACACCTTGTTTACTGATGTATTTCTAAGTAAATTTATATGAGACTTACTTTATTAATTTATGATATATTTATATTATATTGCCTTTCTTATTAGTTTACATTGTTAAGTATAATGTTTTTTGCATCTAAAGGGCTAAAATGAAATATATGAAACATGTGATAAATACGCATAGATATGCAAAATAGAATGGATTTGAAACTATCGTATGAATGAATGATATGTACAAGATGATGTTATAATGTTTAAATGGTATATGGATAGCTATTTGAAATATGAAAAGAGTATACAGTTATAGAAAGAGAAATTATACGACTTCGATAACAAGTCGTGTGAATTTAGTAAACAATTGAGATGCAATTGGCATGTTATTAAAGTACAAAAAAGGGAATTGGGTGTCGTGATCAAGGGGTCATTTGATGGCTTGAGATCCAACATATGTTGCAGATTCTCTGAAGCTAGTGTTAGTAACATTGAACTAAGCTAATGTTAGCAACCTTGATCTGAAGCTAGTGTTAGCAGCCCGAGTAAATAAGTCTGTATGAATAAATGGGTGTTGTGATCAGGAATTAATTCACTGGCTTGAGATCCAACATATGTTGTGGATTCTCTGAAGCTAGTGTTAGCAATCCTGATCCAAAGTTAGTGTTAGCAGCCCAAATACATTTGAATATGTAAGTAAATCATTTCCGTGCAATTGACTTTAAATTTATTGTAGCCTTTGGGCGAAATGTAACACCCCTCACCCGGTCTGGTCGTCAGACCTAAGCTATAGTATGCTACAACAACTACCTGAACTTATACAGTTACAAACAAAATGACAAATAAGAGCAATGAATACCACAATCAACCATTAGAGATGAGATCATGACTAATTAAATTTTAAAATGGTAATAGAAATAGATTTTTTGCGAGAAATAAGGACCATTTTGAAAAAAAATTAAAATCTAGCATTAGTATCGATACTAAACAAGCATGTATCGATATTTATGTGTTAGGTATCAATACTAAAGTAAGTATCAATACCATTTTAGCTCTCTGCCAATTTGGTTTAAAACGTTTTATCGATACATTTGCAGAGGTATCGGTATTTTTATCATGAGTACCGATACTTGTGTTTGGGTATCGTACCAAATTTAGTTACTGTCGATTTTTAAAAACTTTTCATTCATAAGGTATCGACATTCTAGTCCCGAGTATCGATACTTTTATCCAGAATGCTAAGAATTCATAAGTTAAAACATTTTTCATGCTTAAAGCAATATTTCTACTCATTATACAATTAATATCTAACTCAACCAAGCCTACTAACATTTTTTAGCCATTTTAGATGCCATACTAATACATATTCATCGAGAAAACCTAACATGCATTATCAAACTCAATCTCAAGCATCAAAATGTTTGCAAGCAAAGACCAAACCAACATCAATAGTCCATAAGTCTAATCCCAAAATAATAATAACTATAACCTATATTGTCTTTATTCAAAGTGTCCAAAAATCATAACACCACATACTCGAAAGTTAAGCCTTAGATGGATCGATGCCTGTCCACTCTACACTCCTTGAATGTACTACAAGCTTGCAAATTTTAGGGAAAGATTGAGCTTTTTCAAGCTCAGTGAATGTTTGAAATTACCGCAAAGCATACAAAACAATATAAGTTAAGCAAGAGTATACGAAGGCACATTCACAACCATATATTCATCAACTCAAAACAATGCATTCATGCTTCATTATTTCACAAGTCCAGGATATACTCTCATATGCATTTACACATAGCATATCTCATATATATATAATTCAAAGAGTGATAATTTGATAGCTTAAGATTATGAAATATAAAAGTAGACTCTATCACCACACATTAGATAAAAGGATTGCCATCACACCAATGAATCAAATTGTCTAACATGTCCCATAAGTGTAACATTAAGCTAAACACTTTCCAACACACCAACATGTCCTGATGAATGGAGCTTAGCTCAACATTCCTTTATCTCTCCAACCTATCCTGGGGCCTCAACGCCCAAATCACAAAACACAAAGGTGAGTACTCACAATCCTATGGCAGGCCAATTATATCCAACGATTTTAAGAGATCACAATGCCAAAATATCCACAATTACACATATTTAATTACTATTTTATTGGACAAACCTTTGTTTATATTCATCAATTCACATCACAATCCTGTAAACAATGCATGCTTATCGGGTTTACATTTAATTCCATTTTAAGTGCCACAATAATAGTCATTAAGCTATCATATATCAAACCTCATATGTGCGGGTTAAAAATAGTATATCACATATCACATATCACATATCACATTCATATTCACATATTTTCGTGTATTACTTGCTGTAATATCATTACATAACACAACCCAACTTACTTAGGCATAACTTATCAACAAAAGCAATAAGTATAAGAAAGACTTACTTTTGGAACTTAGGATAGGGGTTTAGGCTAATCCTAGGCTCGCGATTAACACTATGAATTATGCATACCAGTGAATGCTAGAGTAACAAGCTCAGTGAATGCTAGAGTAACCACAGAGTATACAAAATATCAAAGGTTAAACAAGAACATACTACAACACGTTCACATACATATTCTAACCATGTCAAAATAACATATTCATGCTTCATTAAATCATAAAACTAGCATATACTCTCACGTATAACTACACTCAACTCATATTCGAATAATTCATTTTACAATAATTCATCAAGACTAATAACGTATACATGCTTTAATAACTCATAAGTCTAGCTGATATATTCTCATGCATTCACAAGTTAAATGAAAACGATCCAAACTACAATGACATACGCAATTTACTATGAGAACATACTATCATCTTCTTGGAACTTAAATCAACTCATTTACCATATTATTTACATGTTTATTTAATCATCTTACATAGTATTATTACAATAAATAAGATCACATTTAAACGATAATTTGACACTTGAGGCTATGAAACATAAAAATGGGTTCTATCATCAAACATCGAATACACGGATCTCCAACACACCAATTGATAGAGTCAAACATATCCTAAAAAGTGAAGCATAAAGCTAACACTCTCCAACACACCATACATGTCCTGTTGAGTGGAGTTTAGCTCACATTCCCTTATCTTTCCAAACATGTCCCAGGGCTCAATGCCCAAATAAAAAATACATATAGGTGAGTACTGACAATTCTATGGCATACCAACTTTATCCAACGGTCTCATAAGGTCACAAGGCCAACATATCCACAACATAATTACACATTTTTAATTACTGATTTAATGAATCGTGAATATGTCATTGTGACATGGTTAGAATATGTATGTGAACGTGTTGCAGTATGTTCTTGTTTAACCTTTGATATTGTGTATACTCTGTGGTTACTCTGACATTCACTGAGCTTATTAAGCTCACCCGCTCCTTTTAATCCATTGTAGATTAGTAGTGTTTCGGTGTGAGCGATGTGGTTCCAAGGGATTGATCCAAGTGAGTCTCTAGTAGCACTTCATAGGTGATTTATTATTTGTTTTTGATTTGGGAAATAAAAGCAATGTGGTAGAACTATTGCATAAGTGTTTGCATGATGTTTTGGTTATTTTCATAGTTTATTAACTCTTAGGATTTATGGATTTTGTTCTTGTTATATCGCTTGGTTACTCAGACGTGATTTCGATGATTGAACTGTTATTGTGGTCATTTTGATGTTTGTTTGATGAGGTATTAGTTATATGTTGAATGGTTTATGATTGGGATGGATTATTTGCCTTATTATGCTGTATTTTTGGTGTCTAGAGTAGAGATATCGATATTCGGGTTTTAAAAACGATACCTCTGTAATATTTCGTTGTAAAAAAGTTAATATTGTAATTTGGTATCAATACCTTATCACGAGGATCGATACTCGAGGTAAAATAATTGATATTTTAAAAAATGTACTAGTATTTTCTAGGATTTGATTTTTAGACGAAAAACATAATGTTGTTTCAATACCGATTTTCCAATTACTATTAATACCATTTAAAGGAAATATCGATACATTTGTTTTAGTATCAATACATACGTGATTGTTTTGGAAATTTTGCTAAGTGGCCCTCATGTATATACAAATGTTATTATATGATCTTTTAAAGCAAGTGTAGTAAGTCTTAACAATAATTAGGACCTTATTTGACTTAAAACTCGTGTAGATGCTACAATGGAAGACATTTCTTTAATAATGTGCTCATTTGTACTGTTTGTGATGTGAGACGGTAGTGTGAAATCTTGATATTTGGTCACATATGTGTGCATTAAAATCAATACATCATATATCACATACAAGTATTCTCGCATATTACCTGTCATAATAATATCACATTCCATAATTCAAAACATTTATACTTATTGAAATTTCGCTCGCTTTCGCTACATATTTGCGTTGTTAGCATATCATTATCACTGTCATTTGGCATTTATATCATGCCCACAACACAACACAATTCACAATAGTCATCACATATGTCTCATATCACAATATCGTATCACAATAATCAATCCACAATTATTCACATAATCACATAATTTGACAAAATAAGATAAGTAAAATAGAAAGATTACACTTGAAACTTAAGATAGGGGTTTAGGTTATTTCTAAGCTCCCAATTAACACTATAAATCGTGTCTACTAGTAGCGATTTCAAACATTCACCAATTACATTTTTGCCGAAAAGTCAAAAGCTTAAACTAGCTTTCCTTGTCTTTCGCCTTGCTCATAGAAGGCTCTAATAGTTCCGATGCTTCACACATAATAACCACACAATATACACAATTAACAATCAGCCAAAGACTCACTTCAAACAATTAAAACACAAGCCTAAGCTAAATTCTCTTGTAATCGAAACCTTCGACATAACAAACTTGAATTTCAATTATCTCGGTCTATACTTAATTTTTTTTTGCCTAAAACTGATTCCATTTATCTAACTATTCACCTACAATTGATTCTAAACCTTTAAACTACTAAAAACTACCTAATTCATGGAATCAAAATTTTTGACATGTTTATGACAAATTTCACAAATTTTCATTAAAACGTTAGAAATCTTGAACAAAAATTTTTAGTAAGTTTAGAAACCTTGTAATCGTGTCAACTAATTGAAAAATAATTTGACACCACATTTTTACCCAAAATCCTGAAATCCACCATTAACGATCCAATTTTTGGCTTTTATTTAAAACATGCAATTTAACAGCTAAAAACTCCATTTAAAATACTACATAAGATTAAAAAAATAGAAAAACCATTCATTATCTTTAATGGAAGAAAAATGAGCTTTTGGTTGACAACCCAAAAATCCACAAGCTTGGGAGATGACAAAATATATGGTGTTTTGGATTTTTTCTTGAAATACTATGGAGATTTATGACTTGGGGAATGATAGTAATATAAGAAATTAAGTTTGGGAATCAAAATTGAATGAGAAGAGCTTTGGAGATGCAGAGGAGACTAACGTGGGTTTTGTGAATATAAAGAGGGAAAATAGGGTGGAAATTAAAATTTGGTTTAACTGCCCGTTAAAAACTCATAATTTAGATCCTTTTACAAATTAGCCCTTATTTTAAAATTGAAAATATTTTGAACTTTTTTTCAAAAATTGTTTTAATTTTCAAAAAGCTATAGACAAAAGCAAATTCAGGTTACCACAATTCAAAATTTTCGAACCCATTCCGAGCCAAAATTCTTAATTTATCCTTAAAACTTCTAAGCCCAATTTTGGGGTGTGACATTAATTGGGTATCCATTTGACTTCAAGTTTACAAAACAAAAGACACAAAATAATCTATCAGTAAATAATGTATCAACTTCTAAAACTTCCTCTAGTTTTACAATTGAGCCACACCATCAGGCTTTAGTATTTACATAGGAATAGTACTAGAAGATTTTGAGGTTGTTAAGAAAGGAGCCTACTATTGAAGTAGTTGCACATATGGTAGGTATAGTGTCTAGCTTTGCACCATATTCACTTAAGTGGATCTTAGATATAAGAGTCACTAACCACTTGATTTTTGATATTCAATGCTTGAATTCTCCCGTTACTTGTGCTTCTAACTCCTCATTTTTTCAATTGCCAAATGGAAAGTCTACTCCTATTGCACATAGTACCTTTACTTTTGCTCCTTATAATAATCTTACCAAAGTTCTTTATGTCCTAGACTTCAATTGCAATTTTCTATCCATTTCATAGCTAACCCATAATCTCAATCATTTTGTTTCTTTCACCCCCAACCTTTTTTTTTTATTATAGGACCTTTTAGTGGCAACATGAAGGGAATTAGTAGGAACAAAAAGGTCTGTATGTTCTATCATCATGCCAAGCTTGTTTCACGTCAGCACTGTTAGAGTATGCCCAAAGATCAATCATGAGATGGTTGTAAAAACTTACTTGATTTATCATGTTTATTAATATAAGGTGTTACCATTATTATTTCAGTTTCTTTTCTGTGTGTATAAATAAATTGTTTTATAATAATGTCTTGAGAATAATATGATTATTCTTAAAAGGTCCTTAGTCAAGTATTGTTGTTGGCTAGGACAACAATAATGCATTAAGACTAACATGTAGTTGATTGATGATAAAGAGTTGTCATTAATATGGAATGTCAAAATCTATGCATGAATATGTGTGTTAGAGAACAACATATTGGACTGACCCGTTATGAGTATGTTTCTTGGATTATTATGTAATTGTCACAACATTACTCATAGTGATTAATATGTATATGATCATCATAATCCCAACATCGTGAGTTGTATATTTTGATACAGTCAAACGTACACCATAACTGGTTGTTCTATAAAGGCTGATGTTGGATATACCACAATCTGTGTAGAAGGATATGGTTGATCGATATAGGATAAGTCCCTCCTACATAATGGGAGTAATATCTTAGGCCACTTGATTGAGTGAGACTAGAAATGCATGGCCATGCTCAAATAAGCTAATATGAGATGTCATACTTATTTGTATATCATAGTCTACTTAAGATATCAAGGAACATAGAATGGACTATGCAAGTGTGACTATTCCCTTGTCCAATCCAAAGATAAAGGACTTAAGGATTATTGCATGAAAGGTTAATCATAAAAGGTTATGTCGAATCATGATTTCTTGTGACTTAGGTAGCAATGATGCATTGCTAGCTGCCACTCATTGTTTGTAACATTAGAATCGTTCTAGTATTACTGCTAACGTTACAAGAACCTACAGGGTCACACCCTATAGTTGAAATGAACGGAATAAAACATAGTTGGTATTGTGTTTGGTTGTCACTTGAATTAAATTAATTATAAATTAATTTAATTGGGTACTCGAATACATTATATGTACAAGGTTGTTGTACGCATAATGAGAACATGAATTTGGTTCGTATATAAATTCAAATAAATATATAGTTTACCGAAATCATTATTATAATTAATGTAATTATAATTTTTGGTTTAAAAACATTGTTATATTTATTTAATTTCTAGAAACCCTAAAAATAGATATAAAATCCCATTTTTTCTTTGCTTGGTGGGTCTAGTAGCCGTCAAAGCAAAGTCTTTTCCAAAACAGTTTTGGGGATTCCTTCTGTTCATTGTCAACTGGGTGGATTACGTAGAGGCCGGAGTCACGATTGATTGCGGCTTGGTTCGATAGTAGATCAGATTACTCATTACCGAGGCATCGCTGTCTACTCAGAATAAAGATTCAGTAATTTTGAAACCTTTATTTCACCCCGATTCGTTCCTCACACATGGATTCATGGTTAGGATTGTCGGATGTTTTATTTTTCCGCTGCACCGTAGGGGTGCCGACATTCCAACAAGCACAACCTTGTACTTCATCTTTTGCTTATTCTTTTTTAAGTGTTCATTGTACTTAATCTTTCTGGCATGTAAGGGTGGGTTTAGCTCCATTGTCCAAATTGAATAAAAATGTCATGATTACGTTGTAAGTTTGTAATGACCCAACTTTTGCTGATGTCAAAAATGTGGTTTCAGAACTCCATTTTTGTAAACCGAGTTCATGAGGATAAAATAGGAAGATGTACAAAGTTGATATGGAAATATATTAAAGATTGGTTAAGTAATTTAACTAAGAAGATCGTTAATTAAAACTTAGGGACTAAATTGTAAAAGTCTTATCGCTATTGAGTTTGAAATTGGAAAATGCTTAAGAACCTAGTTAGAAATTATCCAAAGGACCTAAATGGTTACTATACCATTTTCCCAAAAGATGGTGGAAAGTGATGATGATGGTCACTTAATTATATTAATTACAATTCATACAAATATGCATGTCTTGAGTTAATGACTTAACATGACTAATTAAGCTTAATTAAACATTAATATAAGTGTAAGTATATATATAAGTATGAATGGAAAGATGAATTAAATCATCCATCATCTTTTCCTTTCAACTGTCCAAACCATCAAAAGGAAAGAAAAACCGCAAGTTCCCTAAGCAACTTTCGACTAGCAATTAATTAAGGTAATCAAGCTAGATCTTTAAATTTTTATGGAAATTGAATCATGAGAGATTGATTTAGCTAACCCATATGTTAATTTCTTTAATTATTAGATGTTTAGCAAGTAGCCATTATAGTGAAATTGATGAAATTATACTTAAATTTGAAGAGATTGTTAGTTAGTAATCTTGGATCATGATAATGATTAAGTTAGAAATTAAGTTAAACTTGTTAGAATTTTTTTTACGTTAGAGACTAAATTGAATAAATTGAAAGTTTTCATGAAATTATGTTATAGACAAAAAGTATAGGGCCCCTAATGAAATAATGTAAAATTGGATTTTGATCTGATATGAAATATTGAAAAATATGAGTATTTCGATTATAATGACTAAAATGAATGAAATGAAAAATATGTTGATTATGTGTGTTAATGTGATTTGGATGTGAATTGATATTATGTTTATAATTGAATTATCGAAAGTAATTAAAGATGACGATGGGCCGCCTCGAGAGAAAGAAAATGCAAGAGTCGTAAATGAGTAACAACATCAAATCGATCTAACCATAAATGATGACGGATGGATTTTTTTATTTAATTTTTGTTGGATTTTTTGAAGGTTTTAGTTTGGGTTTGAGGAAATCTAAACTGAGAAACAAGAATAAAGGACAAGGAGTGTCACTTTAGGGGCTTTTGATCGATGGAAGCCAAATGGCATCGGCAGCGACTTGGAGGGGTAATGGCTAGGGTGAGGAGAAGAGGAGAAGGAAAAAAAGAAAGAAAGAAGAGAGAAAGATGGGAAAAGGAGAAAGAAAACAAAAAGAAATAAATAACTAATGATACCAAGAAAGAAAAGGAAAAAAATAAAAAATATTTTTATTTAATATTTAAAAGAAAATAAATATTAAAAAAGGTTAAAATAATTAAAATATAATTTTTTTACAAAATTTTAAAAACAATTTTGATAATTTTCTAATTTTTGGAATTATTTTATTTTTTGAAACTTTAAAATTTTAATTAATTGTTGGCGACATCCACATAGCAAAGTCAAAAGTTGTTAACTTTTTTATCCATTTTGGGCTAATTTGACAAAAATAAAATAAATTCAAAGGTTAAAAGAGACGAAAATTAAATGAAAAGTTAAAATAAATTTTTTAAAGTTGGAGGACAAAAATAGTCATTATGCCTTCTAAAAAATATATAAGGATACTAAAATCCAAATTTAAAGTTTCCATACTAGTCAAAAGTTTAAGACTGCAATTTTTTATCATGCTACGTTTTCCAAAATAATCTAAAATAAAGTTGTCTTAATATCACAATAAAAAATTAAAAATATTTTAATTGGTTTTATATATAAGAAAAATTAAAATCTGTGCAACCAAAATTTTTGATACCAAAAATTTAAACCATTAAATTAAATATCTCAAAAATAAAATATAATAGTTGACATATTATATTGTAAATCATATCAACTATAATTTAACCAAATAATATAGAATCAAATTTAAAATTAAATTCTTTAAACATACATTATAATTGACATGAATATCAAAACACCCATAAAATTAAAGATATAGTAATCCCAGAAAATTAACAACTTTACAAATATCTCAATATTTTCATATATCATGATTGACACCAACAAAAATCTTAGTGCCTCTCAATATTTGATTAATCCCCGGGACATATAGCAGCATTCAGGCATGGGAGGATTTCAACGTAATTAGTTCATTAAAATTTTCAATATTGATTCCAGTTGATGTCAAAAAACCAATCAATATTAGTAGAGACGAAGTCAAAAAATTTCAATAGGGCCGAGATAATGAATAATAATATTTTTAAAAATAAAAATTAATTAAAGAGAAATAATTTAATAAATAAAAATAAACTAAAAAGAAATTTTAAAATTTATTTAAATTGCACTCTTCGATCCTTGACTTTACTAAAATTATCAATTATTTAATTTCTTTCTCAATGTACACAACTAAAGAACTTCTCAAAAAACCATCTTCCATCTTGCTATGAAGTCAAGCCTTCACAATCTTCATAGCAGAAAAAGCACGGTTTGAGGATGCAGTTGAAACTGGAAGAGCCAATATAAGACAAATCAATCTATCAACGAGTGGGTACATGATTGACTTTCCACTCTCAACTAAGCTTCTACAAAGTTCAAAAAGTGTTGATATTTTTCTCAAATCAGGATACTTACATACATCAAGTTCATAATGCTTCAACTAATATGGGAGATGTCCTTTCTCTTGTTGAGAAAAACCTTTTGGATAAAACTTGTTTACAAGAATGCAAATTTTATCAATATCAAATAACTTGAAAAACTCATTGGGATCTAATGTTGTAGTAAGAGTGAGAAGCTTGACAACATGTTCGTTAAATCTACTCTTCAATTCTTGCAATTGAGCATCTATTGTAGCAAAAAAATATATCCACTCGATAATGATGCTCCATTGTAACATCTTCTTTCTTGTTATGACTACAACTCACAATGTATTGAGCATTCATATTTGGAAAATCCAACTCCCAAGTTTCATAAAAAGATATCACATTTTTCAACAATTTATCCCATCCATCATCTCTCAACTTTTGAATTAAATCTTTTGTTGTTGAAACTAAACTCATGGCATTTAATATATCTTGAGAACGATGTTGCAAAGCTTGACAAATGTTATCAATAACACCTAAAACTTCCTTCATCATATGCAAAATAAAAATAAACTCAAAAGATCTCAATCTATTATATGTGCTGTGAGCATATCCTCACTGAGAATAGTTAGAAGCGTTAAAACTATGCTAGTAGCATTGTACACCATTAGTAAACCAGTAATTGAATTTAAATGGGAACTCTACCGAGTCTCACTTGGTCATTGTAAATTGACAATCTGATTCATTCCTGTTCCAGTTGCTAACTCACTGATGGATACCAAATGAGTTATTTTTGTTGCTTGGGCTTTTTGTAACTCACCGTGCCATTTGGAAGAAGCAGAAGCAATATTAACAATACCAAACAAGTCTTTAAAGAATTGATGCACTTTAACTACTTGCAACCAATGCTAATTGAAGATGATGAGCAAAACAGTGAACATAATAAGCATATCGACAATCATTCAAAATCAAATTTTGCGAGCCGTTAAATTTATTCTACACATTAAACATATTATAAATAAACTTATAGGCTTTAAATTGAGCTTATGGGACCTTAAAAAATAGTTTGAAAATAATCCAGGACTAATTTGAAACAAAATAGAAAAACATAGAACATTTTGAAAAAATTTGGAAACAGGGGTCACACGGCCGTGTGACAGAGCCCAGACCGTGTACAATTCGAATTTGGGTCACATGTCGTGTCACAGACCATGTGCCCGCCCCTGCGCAAATCAAAATAAGGTCACACAGCCGTGTCGCTGACCGTGTGCTAGATCGTGTGAGATTCGAAATATGATCACACGATTGTGTCTCCAGGTTGTATAACAACCTGATGCTGTGTGGAAAAACTTCTAAATGAGGAGACTGTGTATGGCACACGGTTGTGATGACTTTTAAATCAAGCTAAATCATTACCCATTTATTAAGTGTCAAGCCAAACCAAAATAAGTATTCGCATACCTTTAAAACACATTCAAACAAGCTTAAAACATACCAAAACATACAACATAAGTGCCTAACCAATATGCCCTTAATGGCACCACATTTCATACACCAACCAATTCACATTCAAAGTTCACAGGTACTTACTTTAAACACATACCAAACTTACAATTCATCCATTCCATTCATATCTAATTCTACCGTAACCTATTCATTCACAATTAGCATAAACAAAATGACAAAATCCTATACATATGGACCTTTACAAGCCAAAGTCCAAAGACATATATATAAGTAAGCCAAAATCAAGTTCAAACAACATCATCCGTGTATAAGATGTATCACAGGTAATAAGTATCCAAAATATATACAAGACACACCCCAAAAGTAGACATGTCAAAATCTACCAAAAGATATCTGGATAGTTTGATCTTCAAGTTGATCCGATTCCCTGATTCCACAAAATGTTATCTATAAAGAAATGGGAAATGACACGAGTAAGCTTCAATAGAGCTTAGTAAGTTCAATGGTTGAAACGATAAAACTTATCGTATAAACATAGCAATTTTACATTAACATGATTAATAAAAATAATTCTGTCAACCACAATAATTCAACAGGTGAGTCTATATATACATATACAAGTTGCATAATCTATTCAATCATACGAGATAATTCGATATCAAGTCACGATAATATTGAAAATCATGCAAACATTTATATAATTCAATAATAAGGCATCAACCACTAGAAATTTTTTTCGATGAATGGTATAATGAATACATAGTTATCCACCCAAAATACGCCCGAAAGCTCAAACAAGCCAAACCAACCGAGAACACACCTTGGCACCAAATGCCAAGTCTGCAACAAATGTTGAAGTCTGATATATTCAGTCCGATATATTGGCATGCCAATTGTACCCTATCCTACATTCATCTGAACTCATAACATATCATTGTGTTTACAATGTTCAAGTCAATTATTTTCTCAACTCACAACAGTTTATAACAACTCAATTTACTAAAAATATTCAACACCCACAATTCACAATCAATATAACATTTCAAATTATACTAAACTAAACCGAACAAACTTACCAGGGTTAAACTATAAAGATAGTAAAAGTTTCAGGGACTAATCAGTAACTTTGCCTTCTCCACGATTATCTACTTGTTCTTGATCTACAAAATAGTTTATTTCAATTTATTAGCTTCAACTTCATAAAATATTCAATTTAATGCATATGGCTTCCTATTTATAATTTTTCATATTTGCCCCAAACTTTTATATTTTATTCAATTTGATCCTTAAGAAACAAAACATGCTTATTTTCACAATTAAACCCTATACCCATTGAACCTAAATCATAACCATCCCAAATCAGTCCTTACATGCTAAAATTTCACAAGAAAAACATGTTATAATTACTTTATTTTTAATTAAATCCCCAAACTTAAAAATTATACAAAATTACTTTACAAACTAGCTCAAAATCACCATCAAGCTTCCAACCAAACATTAGCAGTTAAAAAGCTTCAAAAACAACAATGGTAAATTTCCTAAACTTTGAAAACTCCACAAAATAGTCCCTAAACTAACTAAATTTCAAAACAACAATCTCAAAAATATAAAATTCATGAAAAATGAGTGGAAATACACTTATATGCAAGCATGAAGACAAGGTTGAACTCTCAAGCTCTAAAAATGGTGTTTCGACTATAACATGAAAGAAATGGGGAAGATGAACACTTAATTCTTTTTTATATATTACTTTAACATTATTTTATTAATAAATTAATTACAAAAAACCTAGTTTATTAAGTTTTAGACTGTCCACAAAACTTTGAAATGGTCTAATTGCCATTTAAAACCATCTCATTTTACTTTAACACACAATTGGCACTTAAACATTAATAGTGATAGACTTTTGCATTTTTTACGATTTAATCTTTTTTCTTTAATTAACTAACCAAACGTCAAAATTTCTAATCCAAATTTTAATACGACACTAATGACCTCATAAATATTGAATAAATAAATTTTACAAACTCACGTGTCGGAATTGTGGTTCTGAAACCATTGTGTCTAACATCATTGAAAAATGGGTTGTTACACATTAGATTTGGCATGTAAATAGGATTTCGTTGAGAATGTTATATATAAATCTAAAGGATGAAACTGTTAGCTATTTATCTTTATTGTAAACTTTGTAATTTGGTCATCAGATTGTTGAAGTCCTGACGAGCCAAGTCAGATAGTCATGTCACGGCGTGAAACCTCTTGAGGTCACGTCGAGCTGTGGATGTCACAATGTGGGACACCCTGAAGTTGCTACGAGCTTTCAATGGTTTGAACCTTCCCAAATTGACCTTTGGCAACTTAGAAAGCTTTCATAAGCTCATGTTAAGCTCAGAATAGTATGTAAATCTTATTTTAAGTGTGCTATGAGTTTGATTACTTGAATAAAATGCTTAATTGATTTTTGAAAGATTGTAGTTGCCTCGAAAATGAATATGACATCCTGGTACCCTAACCCAATGATTGGATTGGGTAAGGAGGTGTTATAGGGGCTAACGGTAGGAAATTGGGAAGGAAAGAATTTCCTCTTTAGTTAAAGATATATGCTTTGGGAAGGGATAAATTGCAAAAGTGTTTACATGTTAAAAGAGAAAAAAAATTAGTGGCAAAGCTTAATCCACTTTTCACGTAAAATATGACTAATGATTACCTATCCTAATGAGAGAGATATCTTTATAATTTAAATTTTAAATTCTAATCAAGAGCATTTTGGTCATGATAATACCCAAAAATCGATTTCTGTACAATAATTTTCTATATTAAAATCATTTACCTAAATAAAATAACTGACTTAAGATTTGATGTGTGGATTCAATTATGCACTTTAAAAACCAAGAAACAAACCATGCATTTAAGAATTCGATCCTTTTATGGATCAAAATACCAAACATTACGAATTATTAAAGAACTATGTGTGTCATTTTACAACCCTGTGGCACTTTATTTAAACAAATAAAATTTAATCCTTTCAATAGAAATTAACTTAATAAAATGCAATAATCATCTAAACAGCAGAAAACAAGAAGACAAAACTATAACTAATTGGTTAAGTGTGTTGAAGGATGTTTATCTTCCTATTTAGTATTGAACAAGGGTTATATGTAATTCTAGGCATTGTATAAAACAAAACTAGATCCAATTGCACAATTCAATTTATATACTAAGTCCCCAATAATTAAATCCATAAATAATCAAACCCAAAGCTTTTATCTTGAATGTTCAAGATTCAATAGAAAAACCAAATCATAACAAAAAAACCCATAAAACTTGAGAACAAATCATTCCAAAAATAATTGAAAATCAATTTATTCTTAATGATTTGAAATTACGTGGCTTGAATGTATCTTGTTAGAACTATAAAACTCTTATACAAAACTTAATAAACCATGAACTATTGTGTCAAATCATCAACACCAAAAACTAGATTTAGAATCATACTTGAATCCATTGATATCTTGAAATCTTGTGATTTTGATCTTCTAAATTAACACACAAGTATTTCAAAGAAGGTGATTCTTTTTTTTTTCCGAAAATGGGATATCAAAAAATTACGTATGTGTAATTTGGCAACCATAACTCTAATATGTAATTTTTTCACATTAACCTGAATTTCTAATCAACCCATCATCAATTAGAAATTAGGGCAGAATTTTAGAAATATGTTGAAAAAAATTTATTTAAGAAACTTTGTTGTTTTTTTTGAAAATTTACCAACCTACACTACTTTTGGAGAGAAAGGAAAATGTGACTTACAAGGCATGTTTTCACTATCATATTAGTGAAAACGCCTATAGGACTCGTTTTCTAAAGAGAGTATAAAAATGCGTCTGACAATCACCTTGTAGGACGTGTTTTCCTTACTATTCCAATGGTAACTTTTCCAATGGCTAAAAGGATTCCAACAGCCAACCTCAGCGTGGACGTGAAGATGAAGACAAAGTCGATGAGCAGCTGCCAACCCAAATAGTGTGACGAAACCCTAGGCGTGCTCGACGCCCACCCGATTGTGGCACACATTCGGGATGTCGATGATTATGTTATTTGTAATTTTCCCAAATTGTATACTTTGCTTTACATCCCAAATGTACACTTATTTACAATATACGAAATAAATCTATTAAATTGGTTTTCATTGTACCATATCATATTGTGAGTTTAAAATTTGCAATTATTTTTGTTACTTTTTCTTTTAAGTTTTTCACCGTCTATTTGTTAAGTACAATATTTTGAGAAAGCAAAGAATTCATGAATAAATGAATAAGTTAGTGTTTTACTACATGAGTTAGTATTTTAATTAGCTCTTCTTATCGATGCTCCTGAGTTGTGTGGACATGTTGGTTTTGTATACCCTGGGTTCCTACAATAACTGCATAACCTCAATCTATCTCACCACTCCTGAATATCCATATTGCCTCATATTCGAGTTGAGTTTGATAGACCTTTTGTCTTACTTACACCGCGAGTTCTTATTTGATACCAACTTAAAAGGAGTGTGCGTGGTAGGTGGCCACATCTTTTCATCTGAGACAGGTAGGAATTCAGATTTCCAAACATTATACAAGCATTTGAGCTTGTAAACTTTGTCAACGTAGGTCATGCAATCTACAAGTGTTGAGGCACATGCCATAATTGCATGTGCTCATAGATAATGAAGTGCTTGAAATCTCCCATGGCTGCAGGTCATTCATCTCAAGTCTATGTAGTACGCTCCACAGTTAGCTCATTGGTCGGGTTTATAGGGTTGCTTAACCCGGAATACTAAATTTGGTTGCAAGTGACACACTGACATCATTGAGTTTGCAATTTCTACATTTTACCTAATATCTTTTAGCATTGACTCTCACCAAACGTGACTGCCCTTTATCTATCCCGTGTATGTGTTAGCTTACTTTTAGAAACAAGGCTACTAATCGAAAATATGTTTCCTTAATCACCGAGGTTACTGGAAAATTACGCGTCCCCTTCAATATGAAATTAATGCATTCCACTAGGTTCATGGTCATTTGTTCGTATCATAGTCCTCCGTCATACGATTGCGTCCGCTGCTCAATTGGTATTCCATCGAGGTACTCTACACCCAGTTGGTTTACAGCCCGTAGTCTCTCTAACATTTCATGGAATCGATGTTGGACGAGCTTGTACCTTGTCGATGAAAATCAATATTGCGTTCAAGACAAGTGACCTAAATCTATACACAACATACCCATGTTAATGACATGTCAACACTTCGTATACTTATGGTATCGGCCCATGTAGTTAGACCCATTATGATGCAAACAATACCTATGGTGTGCACGATCCCATAGGCTTGAACATCAGTCAAATGCAGCTTGTATTCCGGTCTCTCTATCAGAAATGATGGATACATCGCGTTACGGCACAGTATGCCTTCTCAGGTTGGTTAAAAAGAATCTCAGTCATCCCTAAATTCTTTAGAGTTATTGCAAAAGCTATTGGCAGGATTCTTCGGTTACTATCTTGTACAAAAACTAATAACAACTTATGCTCGTATCTTCTATACAGGAATGTACCGTCAATTTGGACAAGTGGCTTACAGTACTGGAATGCAATTATGCATTGCTTGAAAGTCCAAAAATGATGGAAAACTCTCTTTCCAGGGACCAAGACACATTACTTGATTATACTGAAACATGTTATAATAACAGGGTCACCACCTTCCTTACAGGTTATAATAACGGGGTCACCAACTTCAGTGGTGATGGATAAGATGCATCACTTGATTATATTGAAATGCCACTGCGTTTTTCTTTCTCGTATTTGTGTTTGAGTTTTATAAAACATCCTCTTCTGATGAGAAAAGCTCATTGTCGTGCCTGTATAACCATTGTCAACTACGACTCCATTTATGCTCCAGCCTTTGACAATATAACCTTTGTAAACTTGAAGCCCTAGTTACAATTCAACCGAATACAGTATAATCACTGTCAACTGGGACCTTGAGTTGTAACGTGAGCTGGCTTCCCGAGTGATGTCTCCATACTCACATGGCATATGAAATATGTAGGTCACCACCATAAATTCAAATATTCCTTAAAACTATAAACATGTCTTTCTCAAACACGGACAAAAATAAATCTACAAACTTATCATTTCCAACCGCAAGAAAAAAAAAATTAGCTAAGTGAAAATGCGCCCTATAGGAGGCATTTTCACTTATGTGGCAATGATCGGTAAATTTTTTGAATATCAACGTAGTTTCTCAAATTTTTTTAAGCATATTTACATAAAGCAACCTAGAAATTAATTACAAAAGTATTTGTACATATTTAATCTATACTTTATTTAATAACTAAAACCCAATAAGCCTTAACCAATTAAATCACTTTTAATTTAATTAACATTTTATGATAATACATAATAACATGTAATTATTCTTATTATATATGTGATGTCCATATTATTTAATATTTGTTTTGAGGTTTTTTTATCAAGTTATGTGGAGTGTTGAAGTTAGGGTCCATCTTAACAATTAAAATAGAATCACTAAGCATATATAATGTCGAATTTTCAGACATAATAGTATGAATATAATATCAATAATAATTTATTAATTAGTTACTTCAATCATATTAATTTATGAAATCGAGTATGCAAAATACCCTCCAGCAACTACGAACTTCTATCATATTAATTTTTTCTGTATTGTTTGTGGCAAACTGTGGAAACAAAGAAATCTTAAGATCTTTCAGAATCTTCCGTTGAATTCAGTTAATGTCATCCAATCTTTGTGGTGTTGAGCAAGATGCATCAATATGATAACAAAAAAGGCTGGGGTTCTTCTATTAACCGCTTTAGAGGTTATAGATGGATCTCACCACCCATTGGTTCTTACAAATTAAAAGTTGATGGAGAGTGCAATCCATCTTCAGGTCCCATTTCTTCGGCAGCAGTTGCAAGGAATGTGCATGGTGAGTGGTTTGGGCCATTTATGACAGGCTACAATTTGCATGGGAACTCAAGTGGGAAGAGGTGATAGTCGAGACTGATTATGCTACAGCTGTTAATAATATACTTGGTGGCCTCAAAAGATATACGAATAGAGATTTGATTTCAAGAATTCAAGAATTATGCAAGCGTGATTGGCAGGTGGTCATCAAGCAGATTCCAAGAGAAGCGAATTTTGCCTCCCACATCTTGGTGGGTATAATGAAGGAATTTCCGATTAATCCTCAAATTTTTCATGTAACTCCGGTTAAAGTTGTTGATCAAATCCATCTAGATATTCAATCTTTACATTCCAACTCAATTGACATTTCTATTAGTTTGTAATTGTAATTGATTTCATTCTTTCTTTCTTTTTTTTTTTTAAAAAAAAACTTCAATAGTGATACACCAAATAAATTATGAAAATGAGGAAGTTCAAGTATGCAAAAATGACTATGAGCACTCTATTTTAAAATGTGAAGATAAAGATGCTTATCTGCTATTTATAAGTAACCAAACTACTACCGAATATGAAACACAAATTAAAATGTTGGAAAAGACTAAACACACGTGAGATTCGTGAAATATTTCAAAAACACTTTTAACTGGAATCACTTTACGGGGAAAATTCATAAAAAATTTGAAAAACATGTTTTGTTGTTTTAACCAATAAGACTCATTCTTCTGGCCAAAAGTACTTTCTTGAAAAAATACCCTCACAAAACCATGTAACATGTTTTATTCATTTTAACTAAGAAAATAAAAATAATCAAATGGTTATATTTAAATCTTAAATAATCCAACAATCAGATTATAAAAATAAATAAATACAAAGCATCCTTCTATTCTCACAGTTTCTCAACTTATTTCAAGTCAGCAGCCAAGATTACCAAATGTTGAAAATCTCTTTCCACGCACCATGCCAGCCAAAGAAAAGTGAAAAGAAAACAAGGCTTAGATTTGGTCATGTGAGATTTGAAAGAGTTTAGAATGTTTTTCGAAATATCAAACTTGGAGGAGGAGGAAGCTTCAAAATGTGTAATTCAATCTTTTATTGTAGACCTACAAAAACTGGACTCATTTTTTAACAATCTAAGGCTAAATTTGAAAGAGGAGGCAAAAACGAATAAGATGGTGAAAAGTGAAACTAATTTTAACAAATTAAGCTTTTAGCAGCGTTTTTAGTAGCGTTTGGATCGAAAACACTGCAAAGGTTCTACCATTAGTAGCGTTTTTCCCATAAACGCCGCAAAAGGTAAAGCAATAGCGGAGTTTTTGCATAAATGCCGCAAAAGGTTAAAATGATAGTGGCATTTTTTCCAAAAACACCACTAAAGGTAAAGCAATAACGGCTTTTTTGCATAAACGTCGCAAAAGGTTAAAACGATAACGGTATTTTTCCCATAAACGCTGCTATAGGTAAAACAATAGTTGCATTTTCCCCATAAACGCTGTGAATATTTTTATTGAAACGTCGCCATTTTGATAGCTGACCCCCCAACCTTTATTCCCTCAAATCATTTTCCCCAAATCGATTAGTTTTTTCCCCAACGCTGCATCGCCGTCATCTGCTGCAATTTTTTCAAATCCATTAGTTTTTTCCCCAAATCCTTTTTGTTTGTTTGTTAATTTATTTTATCATCTTTCAAATCCTAACCCTTTTCTCTTCACCAAAAATAGCAACGCAGAAGAGAGGAGAGAGAGGAGAGAGAGAGAAAGAGGAGGAGAGAGAGAGAGAGGAGAGAGAGAGAGAGAGAGGAGAGAGAGAGGAGAGAAGCGAGAAAAAAAAAAGAAGAAAAGAGAAAGCAGTAAATCAACCTGCTGTTCTCTTCGCTTTCTCCAAAAATTTCTCTCGATCTGTGCAATTAATCTAGTAATTCTCTGCTGACGCGGTAAGCTATTGGTATTTGATTTGCTCCTTTTAATCTATTTGGTGAATTTTTGGATTTTGCGCTTGCGGTTAGACTTTTTATATAGTTTTCTGTTCTGGGTTGGTTTTGTTTGTTAATAGTTTCAAAATTTGAGTTTTTTTGTTGTTTGATCTATTTTCCTTCTGGGTTTGATCTTGATTGAATTTGGGAACTAGGACAATATAGCTAGTTTTTATTTTTTCTGTTGGTTTTTTTATTGTGTTATTTTCTATCATTCTATAAATTATCGAAAGTTTAGGAGGTTGGATATATATTTTCTAATGCCAAATTCACCAAAACAGAATGCTTTAATCAAAGAAACCATATTGTATCATTGTTCTTTCTCTTTTTTATTTTTCACCATTGTTTTCTCAAGCAGTAGACCCTTGTCTCTTGTTATGCAAGCTCATTTCCAGTAGCAACAATCTTTTGGATCTAATATGAGTCTGAAAAACATTGAAACAGTTGCCATGATATCATCTTATAATTATATTAGATGATCAGATGCCTCGTATTGTATCTGAAATTTCATTTTTTGTTTTCCAGCTTCTCTCATTAGTGTTTTTAAGAGCAATATGAACTGTAATACAATGATACTCTCTAATTATATCATGTGAAAGTTTTTATCCATTCAACGTGTGTTGTTATTGTAAAAATAGAATGTCGATAATGACAATATATCACAAAGAAAAGAGAAAGGAAAAATAAAGAACACGCAGATTTTTACGTGGAAAACCCTTTCGGGAAAAAAAACCATAGACAGAAGAGAAGAAACTTCACTATGTTGAATTCGAATGATTACAAGAGGAGTAGACTATGTCTATTTATAGGCTTGTAAAACTATATTCTAATAGGAGTGTAGTAAGATTGAAACACCTTATTCTAACCAATATCAAATAGACGAAGTTTAATAAGGTTTAAAAAACCTTATTATAAAATAAAATAAGTGTAGTTCTATATGGATTTTACTTTTATTTTATTCTATTTATTTAAATAAGGATTCGGGTCACTCAATTCTAACAATCTCCACCTTGACACGAATTCTCAATGAATAAGTTCTTCATCGCGAACTCTTAACGAACAAGTTCTCCACCTTTTCTATAAAACCCCTTAAGGGTTTAACTTCAACAATGAACACCAACCAAGTCTAAGCAATGCTTAAACTTGGCTATAGGAAGTGGCTTAGTCATCATACCTGCAGGATTTTCATGAGTACTAATTTTGCTCACAAAAATATCACCACGAGCAATAATATCACGAGCAAAATGATACCGAACATCAATGTGTTTTGTTCTCTCATGAAACATTTGATCTTTTGTAAGGAAGATGACACTCTAACTATCACAAAATACGGTACTGATTTGAAGGTCTTCATTAAGTTCACTAAAAAGTCTCTTCAACCAAATGGCTTCTTTACAAGCCTCAGTAATCGCCATATACTCAGCTTTAGTGGTAGACAAAGCGAATATAGTTTGCAAAGTGGCTTTCCAACTGATTGCACAACCTTCAATTGTAAAGACATAACCTGTGAAAGATCATCTTCTATCAAGGTCTCCAACAAAATCAGCATCAACATACCCAATTACTCGATCTCTAATCCTTCCAAACTGTAAGCAAACATTAGTAGTACCTTGTAAGTATCTTAAAATCCACTGAACTATTTTCCAATGTTCTTTAGCAAGATTTGCCATGTATCTATTAACTACACTGACTACATATGATAAATCTGGATGTGAAAAAAAACCATAGCATACATGAGAGATCCCACTACACTAGAGTATAGAACATGTGACATGTACTCAATCGCATCATCTGATTGTGGAGAAAAAGCTGATGAAAGTCTGAAATGGGCTGCTAAAGGAGTACTAACAGGCTTAGCACTCTGCATATTGAACCTGTAAAGAACTTTCTCAATGTACCCCTTCTGACTTAGGTACAATTTACTTACTTTTCTATCTCTGAGAATCTCTATACCAAGTATCTTCTTTGCTGGTCCTAAATATTTCATCTCAAATTCTTAGTTGGGCTTTAACCTTTCTTATCTCTCATTTATCTTTCGCTGCTATCAACATGTTATCAACATAAAAGAGTAGATACACAAAAGAACTATCACTGTTTTTCTCAAAGTAAACATAACTGTCAAAGCTACTTCTTTTGAAATCATGAGAAGTCATAAAGGAATCAAACCTCTTGTACCACTGTCTTGGTGACTGTTTTAAATCGTAAAGAGACTTTTTCAGCAAGCAAACATAGTCCTCTTTTTTTGAGATTGTAAAACTCTTTGGTTGTTACATATTTTTACATATAACTGTTGAAGCTCCAAATCATGCATGACCACAATACCAAGCAAAGCTTGAATCAAACTATGCTTCACAACTAGGGAGAACACATCTGTGAAGTTCACTCCTAGAATTTGACTGTAACCCTTTGCAACAAGCCTTACTTTATATCTGGGTTCTTTAACTCCTGGAGTCTCTTCTTTCTTTTTAAACACCTATTTACAATGATTAACCTTTTTACCTTAAGAAGTTTCACAAGATCTCATGTTCTATTTTTTTGGAGTGATTCCATCTCCTTTTGCATATCAAACATACACTTTTCTGAGTCTTCACAGCTAATCGCCTCAGAATAATTAGATGGCTCTTGGTTTGAATCTATATCTTCGGCCACATTTAAAACATAAGCAACTAGATTAGCCTCAGCATACTTCTTTGGAGGTTTAATTTCTCTTCTAGTTCTATTTTAGCGATAGAGTATTGTGATGAAGAAGTAACTCTATTCTAAATTTTTATACTGGCTTGAGGAGTAGACTTTGTTATAGATTCTGGATTAATCTGATGCTCCACCTGCTTTTGATTTTCTTTATTGGAAGAGTCTTTAAGAGATAAGTTAGGTAGCATAACAGTTTCATCAAAAATAACATCTTTGCTAATCACAACTTTTCTATTTTCACGACACCATAACGTATACCCTTTTACACCAGCTTTATAACCAAGAAAAACACATTTAATGGATCTAGGTTCCAATTTTCCATTATCAATAAGAGCATACACAGGACACCTAAAGATCTTTAAATCAAAATAGTCAGTAGGATTATCAAACATACCTCTTGTGGAGTCTTTTTCTCAATAGCAACGGATGGAGATCAGTTGATAAAAAAACATGCAATAGAGGCTGCTTCGGCCCAGAACGACTTTGGTAAGTTGCCATTTGACAACATACATCGAACATTCTCCATGATTGTTCTATTTATTCGTTCTACAATGCCGTTTTGTTGTGGAGTATGACGAACTGTCAAGTGTCTCACGATCCCTTCTAACTTGCACAGTTTATTAAACTCATCAAAACAGAACTTTAAACCATTGTCTGTGTGAAGGTATTTTATTTATTTTTCCGTTTGTTTTTCAATCATAGTTTTCCAAGACTTAAATGTGGAAAACACATAGTTTTTCTGCTTTAGGAAGAACGCCTAATTTTTCTTTAGAAAATCATCAATAAAAGTTAGCATATAATTAGCTCCACCTCTTGAAGGCACTCTAGATGGCCCCCACAGATCAGAATGAAGATACTCCAACGTTCCCTTCATGTTATGGATTCCTCTGGTGAATCAAACTCTCTTTTGCTTCCAAAAATGCAATGCTCACAGAACTTCAGTTTACAAATTCCTTCCCCATTAAGAAGTCCTCTTTTGCTCAATTCTACCATGCCATTCTCACTTATATGCCTTAGGCGCATATGCCAAAGTTTAGTAATACCATCATCTGACAAGGAAGAGGAAGCGATAGCTGCATCACCATTAATAGTAGAACCCTGCAGAACATATAATTACAACGAGGGAACCTTTGGAAATTTTTAAAACCTTACTTTCACCTGTGTATTTGTACCCTTTTAAATCAAGAGTACTCAATGAAATTAAATTTCTCTTCAATTCTGGAACATGTTGTTCATCGCTTAGTGTTTTGACAACTCCATCAAACATCTTAACTTTAATTATTCCAACACCTACGATTTTACACGAAGCATTATTTCCCATCAAAAAAATACCTTCAAACACTATTTCATAAGTTATAACCAATCCCAATTGGGACTCATGTGGAAGGTGCAGCGTGAATCAAGGATCCACTCCTTGTTCACTTTAGAATTGTTGACAGAAGCGACTAGAAGTTCACCATCACTGTAGTCTTCTACAACATCAGATTCACTTAAATTTTTTGGTTGTTTTCTTTTTGATTCGCAACCTCCCTTTTGATCGTGTTCTGTAGCTTATAGCATTCAAATTTAATGTGCCCTTTCTTATTACAGAAGTTACAAGTTTTACCTCTGTTTGAAGACTTCGATCTACCTTTAGATTTACCGTAAGAATTTCGTTCTTGTTTCCTTCCACGATCATCATCAGCATTCCAATCTTGTCTTCCATGAACAATGAGACCCTCTCTTTGAGAGTCAGTTTTAACTACAAGATGCTTTATCTTTTCATACGAGGTCAAAGAATCATAAACCTCATCAACTGTGAGAGACTTACGGCTGTATAAAATCTTATCTCTAAAGGTTGAATAAGACGGGGGCAATCTACAAAGTAGAATCAACCCTAGATCTTCATTATCATAGTGAACCTCCATGGCCTCCAAGTTTGAGAGAATTTCTTTAAACACTGTTAAGTGTTCGTGCACAGACGCACCTTCCTTCAAATGATGAGCATAAAGACATTGCTTCATATGCAACTTGCTGGTTAGAGTTTTCGACATACATATTTGTTCCAGCCTATTCCATAATGCAGCGGTGATCTTCTCTTTCATCACATCCTGTAAAATTTCATTAGACAAATGCAGATATAACTATGTTAACGCCTTTTGATCCTTATGCTTCTTTTCTTCCTCCGTCAATGTCGAAGGCATCTTATCTACCCCTAGTAAGGCTTCCTCTAAGTTTATCTGTGCAAGAACTACCTGCATATTTATCTGCCACAATGCGAATCTAGTGTTGCGATCCAATAGTAAAATTTCACACTTCAAAGACGCCATTACCGTGATTGAGATGAACAACCCGGAAGCTCAGATACCAATTTGTAAAAATAGAATACCGGTAATAACAATATATCGCAAAGAAAAGAGAAAGGAAAAATAAAGAACACGCAGATTTTTACGTGGAAAACCCTTTTGGGAAAAAACCACGGGTAGAGGAGAAGAAAATTCACTATATCGAATTCAAATAATTACAAGAGGAGTAGGCTATGTCTATTTATAGGCTTGTAAAACCATATTCTAATAGGAGCGTAGTAAGATTGAAACACCTTATTCTAATCAATATCAAATACATGGAGTTTAATAAGGTTTAAAAAACCTTATTCCAAAATAAAATAAAAGAAGTGTGGTTCTATATGGATTTTACTTTTATTTTATTTTACCACTATATTTATTTAAATAAGGATTCGGGTCACTCAATTCTAAGAGTTATTATTTTCTTGAAATATCTGCATGTTAAGACTTGTTGCATTTTAATTTGATTTTGGAGATTTACATCAAATGTTGATTTGTGATTATATTTGCCTTATTTATTGAATTTGTTGTAGATTTCGACTGTATGGAAAAATTCCTACAAATGGGGGCAATAGAGACCTTGTGTAAACAAGTTTTATAAATGTATGAATTCATATTCCCTTTATTCTATCGTAAGTAGTTCATGAAAGTTTTCTATTTCTTTGTTGCCTTATTTATAAATATGTGTATGTATTTATGCATATATTAGAAAAATAAAGGGGGAGGGGGAGAGATAATGGACAGTTAATAACTAGGTCACCTGATCTGCTCATTTCTTTAACTATGTTTATATAGGATATTCCAAAAGGACAAGGAAGAGAAGCATATTGTAACCACGTTGTGAACGTAAGTTCTTTTGTTTATATGTTGTAATCGAGTTGCTATAATTTTTCAAAAAGTTGAAGCATTTTTCATTTTACTGTTAGTGGTATATTCTAACCAAGTTGATCAACATAGTTAAATGTTTGAACTTGACTCGGAAAAACTTAAAATAGGGCTAAGTTTGATAGAGTTTTATTCTTTAAATTTGATATTGATTCTAAAAGTTAGTGAGCTATTCAATTAGCCTCATATCATTAAAGATAAAATCAAGTTCATACACTTGGTGACAGAGAGATTTGTTATTAACTCAACAGAGAAGAAGCATGAATCTGCATTTGCTTAAAAAGAGAAGAAGCATGATTCTTCTTTTATTAGGTTTTTGAAGTTGTAATATATTATTTTGTACTAATTTTACAACTAATGAGATTTTATGCAATAGAAGATGGCACAGAAGGTCCATTAGTAAGACACTGGGATAATGTGATCTAAAAGTAAAATATTGTTGGTTGAATGAATAAATTGATTCAAACTACTAAATATTCCTAAAGTTTTAAGTTGGAATATTATATTAAGAGGTACTTAAAATGATTAACTAGCTATGTCACTTAAACTCATGGTAAGTGTTGAATATGATTATGTGTCTTGAATGGGTATACTCAAAATTTTTAAAAAAAGATTAAATTGTGAGATGAAATAACTAGACCTATAGTAAAATAACTTTTATTGATAAAATAGCACAAAATTAAATAATTGTGTTAATTAATTTTGACTATAATGGTGGGACCTTTTCTTTAAAAGAGAATAATTTTTTATTTTATTTTTAAATTAAATTAAATCCTTATAATGTGAGTCTTACTTTAAAATTTTGATAATCTGACTCATTAATTTAATGAGTTGAAAATCAAAATAATCTTTTAATTATATATAAAAATGTGTTAGATCAATTATTGATTTTATTAATTTAAAAAATATAATTTAATCTAAATTGTAGGTGTAAAATAAAAGACTTAATTCCACTATGCATTCACCAATTTGCAATTTTGCATATGCATCTAACTGCTTGGGATTCAATAAATTTAAATAAAATGAATTAATATATATTAATGTCAATTTATCTTATCATTTATTTATTATTTTTTTTATTGAAACAGTGAATTGGATAAAAGAAGTATTTGATAGGCTCATTTGAATTGTCTAATCAAACAAATCCATTTTAAGCTCTCCTTAATTGCATTTGTAAGTACCTCGTATTACTTGCATGTTTTAAGTTAATACAACATTTTTTACATGATAAATCCATGTTAGTGATTTGAATTAAGGCATAATATCTTACATATCTCCTTGTGTTATTACTATTTTAGGTTAAATGTATTCATTTAATTATATAAGTAACACGTTTCTTATTTTTTAAAGATATAAATAAACAAACATAGTAATAAACAGATTATAAATAAATAAAAGAAACACATAAACAATAATAGTATTAATTATATAATTAAACAATAGCTGATTTTAAATGATTTACTAAACCAGTTTTAAACTAGTATTAAAACTAGTATTAAAATCGAAAGGGAAGTGGTGGTGGATAAAATTAAATAAATAATCATGTTTCATAATAATTAATTAATTAATTTTTGATTAAATAAATAAATAATTATAATTCATAATATTTAAATATTTAATTTTCTATTATTTAATTAAATAATCATTTTGATAATAATCATAAAAATCATAAAATATTTACTTTGTATATAAAGTTAATTGCTTACTTTTCAAAACAAATAAAAGAAAAAGGAAACTGCTTCATTTCGTACTAACCACACCAGTATGGTTAAATATAAAGGACATTAACTAGGCAATGGATGAATATAAAGGACATTAATTTGTCAAGAAGAAAGGACTTTCTTTATTCCATCATTAGTTTTGTCTAAATGGTATATAGTTGTAATGATAATTAGACATGTACAAAGTTTTCTTTATGCACTGTGTTCTTTATTGCATCTTCAACCTTAAAAACTTGTCTGCCACTCCAATTCCATGTTAGAAAATTGCTTATTACTTGAAAATTGCTCATTAATTTGTTGTCAACTTTAGACTTTAAGAACTACGAAATGAATAAGAGTTGGATGAATTTGTCAAAGGTAAGCAACGACTATCGAAATGGAGTACAAACTTTTCTAAATTTTGCATTTCAAAATACAAGCCAAGAGAATAGGATTCTTTGCCCGTGTAAAAAGTGTGGCAACATCCATTGACATATTTGTGAAGTTGTCTATGAACATCTAATTGTTGATGGATTTATTTGGGGGTATAAAAAATGGATTTTCCATGGAGAGTGTCCACCTCGTAGAACCTCTTCAACGATTAATCTAGCTTATCCTCATAATGGTTATCATCAGTTTGTTAGAGAAGATGACATGGAAGGTATGTTGCAAGATGGATTTAATATGCACAATCATGGTTTCCAATCGTTTCCACTTGAAATTATTGCAACCGATGATTGTGATATTGGTGGAAATGCTTTTACTGAAACGGGAAGAAGGGCACTTGATGAAGAGCCAAATAGAGAAGTAACGAAGTTCTACAAGTTACTTAATGAAATGAATAACGAACTTTATGAGGGATCGAAATTTTCAAAACTGTCCTTCTGTATTCATTTTTTTCACTTAAAATGTTTGGAAGGGTGGACCGAAAACTCTTTTACACTGCTATTAGAGTTTTTGAGAGATATGTTTCTGTTTACAAAAATCTCTCATTCATGAAAAGATATGAAGAAACTGATAAAGGATTTAGGCCTTGGGTATGACAAAATTCATAGTTGCCTAAATGACTGCATGTTGTGTTGGGGTGATCGAAAAAATCAATAGTCTTGTCATGTTTGTGGTAAATCTCATTGGATGAATAGGAATACAGAAGATGTGAATGAGGATGAAGGTGAGTCACAGTCAAGAAAGAAGCCAGTAAAGATTTTTGTGATATTTTCCACTAATACCAAGGCTTTAAAGGCTCTTCATATTGTCAAGGACAACCGAATCTATGAGGTGGCATCATGAGCAATGAACCGATGATGGATTATTAAGGCATCCTGCCGATTCTTTAGCTTGGAAATCATTTGATAGTAAATTTCCAAGCTTTGCAAGCGATCCTCAGAATGTGAGGTTTGGGCAAGAAAAAAAGCGTGTTGGGTCTTTGAAATAGGCCAAATCATTTTGATAATAATCAGTTCGATCTGTTTTACCGAGAAGGTCTACGGTTCGAGTCCGTATAGCCCTATATTTTTGAATTTTCTATTTTATTAATTTTAAATATTCATTAAATTTATTAAATTAAGAAAGCTAGTATCTAATGGATTTAATCCTTTTAAAATCATGAGTACTTTGTACAGTACTTGGCCTGTAGTGCTTGTTCTTTACAATTTGTCTCCTTAGATTTTCATGAAGCAATTTTCTTTTATCTTATCTATGATTATCCTTGGAAAGAAAGGTCCCAAGAATCATATTGACATTTATATGCTGCCACTTATTGAAGAGTTGAAACAGTTATGGGCGGGTGTTGAAACATATGATGTTTGAGAAAAGAGAACTTTTATTTACGTACAGCTTTATTGTGTACTATTCATGATTTCCCGGCTTATGCTAATTTATCTGGTTGGAGTACCAAAGGACGTTATGCTTGTCCTTGTTGTGCTACGCAAACATGTTCGAAGTGGTTATATAATGGGAAGAAGTTCTCTTATATGGGGCATCGTCGGTGGTTAGATGGAAATCACTGATTTAGATTTCAGAGAACTCTACTTGATGGTATTGAAGAGTTCAACGAAGCTCCTGAGCAGACCATTGGATCTAAAATCTTGTTCATGTTAAAAGATGTCAATTTTAGTTATGGGAAGATGAATCAACCACCCAACATGCAAAAAAAGAGAAGACCGAGGGAGGCGTATGTTGGCAATGTTGACCAACAGAGTGATGATGAATCTGATGAAGATGATGATCTTAATGATGCGAACTTGTGGAAAAAAACTATTTTTTTAGTTGTCTTATTGGGAGCATCACATTTTGCAACACAATCTTGATGTCATGCATATCAAAAAGAATGTTTGCAAGAACATCATCGGGACAATTCTCAATATTGATAGAAAGTCAAAATACAATCTTAAGAGTTGACTTGATCTAGTTGACATGGGAATTCGACATGATCTTCATCCCTAATTACTTTTGAATGGAAAATCTCGATTGTCGCCTTCTATTTTTACAATGTCGATGAAAGAAAAAAAAGTGTTCTGCACGGTGTTGAAGGATATAAAGGTCCCAGATGTGTATGCATCAAATATATCTCAATGTGTGAGTCTTAAAGATCGAAGACTATATTCCCTAAAATCACATGATTATCACATCTTGATGCAAGATTTACTGCCAGTTGCTTTGCGGTGTTGTATGTCAAAAAAGGTGACGTCTTGTATAATTGAACTATCTAATATAATGAAAGCTATTTGTGGCAAAGTATTGATTGTTGAAGAACTTGAGAAAGTACAAGATCGAGAAGCAAAACTTGGTGGATTAGTTTTCTATTGGTGGACGTATCCTATAAAGAGATGCTAATTTATTTGCAAAGTTTTCATTCATTCATGAATATACCTTTAATTTAATTACAACTTTTGATAATGTTGTATATCGTGTTTAGGTTCCTATGGAAATTGAAGTCTTATTGTCGTAATAAGCGTTATCCAGAAGGATCAATTGCTGAAGGTTACTCAGCAGAGGAGTGTATGACTTTCTGCTCTAGATATTTAAAAGATGTCGAAACAAGACTGAATAGACCAAGTAAAAATGCTAGGCTCACTAATCATAACTTAGCTGAAACTTATCTATTTTCAAGTTATGGACAATCAATCGGTAAATTTGAAATTGCACACTTAGATGATAGATCTTGGGAACAAGCACATCGATATGTTTTTTTTCACCATGATTCAGTTGAACCATTACGCAAGTAATTTTTAGAATTTGATAAATATTCATCTTTTTCATTTGTTTATCTTCTAACCAAGTAATCCACTTTTTAACATAGTGAGTACAAACAAGTCTTAAGATATCGTTCACGCTCCCAAAGATTACAACATCAAGAAATTTATAAGTTGTTCAAATAATCTTTTCATGAATGGTTAGGGCAGAGGGTATGCAACTGAAGCTTTCAATTACAAATAATAATGTTTTCGTATAACATTAAAATTAATCAATTTACTTTCAATTCAATAGGTTTGGAGTGGAAAGGACATTAATGAAGAAGTTAAATGGCTTTCCAAAGGTCCAAATAGAGTATTACAAAGATATAATGCCTTCCTCATCAATGGATCCAGGTTTCGTACAAATTCTTGCAAAAGATTGAGGAGGACTCAAAATTGTGGAATAGTTGTTAATTATTCAATTACAAGTTATGCTAGTACTAGGGACAGTAATCCTGTTGAGGGAAATGTGGAGTATTATAGACTTCTTACGGACACTATTGAGTTGGATTACTATGGCAAACGGAAGGTTGTCTTATTTCGATGTGATTGGGCTGATGTTAATACTGCTCGTGGAAATAAAAAAGATCAATTTGGTTTTACAATGGTGAACTTCTCTCGATTAATTCACACTGGACAACAATTGATAGATGAGCCGTATGTATTTTCTTCTCAAGTCAAACAAGTTTTTACTCAAAAGATCCAATTGATGAGGGTTGGTACGTTGTACTTCGTAACACCCCTAGAGACTTGTTTGAAATGGGCAATGGAAGTAGAGATGACATCGACAAAAGATTAGAATTTTTGCCTTTTCCAGAACAAAACTTAAATGAAATTACCCCTAGTACTAGTACACACTTTCAATGGGTTCACTAGGATGTGGATGAAGATATTTACGAATCATGATGTAATAATATTTTACGATTTTCTAATTATATGTAATATTATAATTTAAATCTTGATGTTGTTAAATATTTCAACTATTTTATATGTACTATTATTATTGTAATTAGTTACTAATATTTCAACTATTTTAAGTTTATTACAGATAATATGTCTAGAAGAAGATTGCGAGACTTAAGTATTATTCAAAATCCTCCAAATTCGGAAGAAACAAACAGTGATAAATAAATTGCTATTGGATCTTTGAATGTTCTGAATACAGTTGACGAACCTGTAGAAATTCAAAGTAATATTAACTTTAATTTACATTACATGCGTGTTGACTTTTATTATTATTATTTTTCAAATTCTTATATTATCATATACCATTTTTTAGCTGAAAGTGGTGGGAGGCGCAAAAATCGAGGACGTGCACTATTAAAGGATTTATATGATCTAAATTCTATAGAGCGTGTCAAAGTTTCTAAAAACAATCATGGTCAGCCTATTGGATCAGAAGCTCAACTTTTAGCAGGATACTTGGGCATTATAGCACGAAACGCCAATCTGTTGCCAATCAACTACGAGTCATGGCATCATATACCTGATAGTAACAAAAATGAAGCTCTCGGTAATGTTAAGGTAATAACATGAATGTAATTTATAATAATTTGGTTTAAGTTTCATTTATATTTACTTTCTAAACTTGTGTTATTCGCAGGAGAGATTTGCTTTAGAAGTCTCGGATAATTATGTGAAGAAAGCATTAGGAAAGAAATGGAGAGTTCGACCCCAGCTCAGGATGAACATTGGCAGCATGCTTGACACATGCAAGTCGAACGAGAAGTGGTGTTTCCAGTGGCAGATGGGTGAATAATGTGTAAGAACTTGCCCTTAGGAAGGGAACAACAGTTGGAAATGATTGCTAATACCTCGTAGGCTAAGGAACAAAAGGAGAAATCCACTTGAGGAGGGGATTGCGTCTGATTAGCTAGTTGGTGAGGCAATGGCTTACGAAGGCGATGATCAGTAGTTAGTCAGAGAGGATGACCAGCCACATTGGGACTAATACACGACCCAAACTCCTATGGGAGGCAATAGTGGGAAATTTTTCGCAATGGACAAAAGCCTAACGGAGTAATATCACGTAGAGGTAGAAGCCTGACTGGTCGTGAACTTCTTTTCTTGAAGAAGAAGCAATGATGATATCTGGGGAATAAGCAATGGCTAACTTTGTGCCAACGGCTATGGTAATGCAGAGGATACAAGCGTTATCCGAAATGACTGGGTGTGAAGCGTTTGTAGTTGACAAGTTATCATTAAATTATCTATTCACCTGAAAAAAAGAATACAATCTAAATCAAACTTTAGTTGATGGTATAATTAAATAAGAAAAATTGGTAAAATTACAGAAATAATATACATAAGATGTTAGGTGAATCAAATTTACTATATTTTAAACATCCATACTAAAATTATTAAATAAGGAAATAGAAAAAATTCAATCAATATGCCTTCAAAATCAATATGCATGTGGAATTTAAATTACTATAGCACTCAAGAAAGGATAATTTGCTCGTTGAATTACTATAACATTAATATATTAAATTTGAAGTTAATTGCCTAAAATTTATTGAGTAAAGTCTTGGAGGTTATGGAACATTATGAATAAATTATTCTAGATGATGTTTAATATAAGAATTATTGTTTTTTTAAAAAATATAAATAAATGAAAAACTTTGTATTTTTATTCTTTTTTGCAATCATGCTTTAAACTCAAGTTATCCTTCAAAAGAAATAATTAGCAATTGGGACATTCTTGGTCACTATAACTAGCTTATGGTTTGGAAGAGAAAACTCATTTTCAAGAATCGATTTGGAACCAGAATTCACCGAGTCTAAGGTTAAGACTTTATATTACTGCTTACGAAATTTAATTATATTTTCTTATTTTATTTTTTATTAATATAATTTTTTATTGTTGTTATTTCACTTTATTTACTTTCTAGACATTTTCATCTCCCCTTACTTTTTTTTTCCAACAAGTTCCTCAAAAGTCGTGGGCACGACTGTTGCCGCGACAATAATTCTGGTCGCGAGAAAAGGCAAAATATATTTTGACGTGTGCCGAGCCACCAAATATAAATTCCTACGAAAAATAACACTAAATAGTAGTATAAAGCAGTAGGGCTGAATCCATAGGGATTGGTTATCTAATTTCGCCTTTTCTCACAACCAAAATTATTGTCACGTCAATAGTCATGCCCACGACTCGTGACGAACTTGCTGAAAAAAAAGTAAGGGGAGATGAAAGTAAATAAAGTGAAATAACAAAAATGAATAATTATATTAATCAAAAATAAAATAAAATAAGAAAATATACTTGAATTTCGTAAGCAGTAATATAAAGCCTTAGCCTTAGACTTGGTGAATTCCAGTTCCAAATCGATCATTGAAAGTGGGTTTTCTCTTCCAAACCATAAGCTAGTTATAGCGGCCAAGAACGTCCTAATCATCAATTCTTCCTTTCGTAGTTGATTCCAGTATGACCTGCAAACCTACCCTTACTGGTTATTTAACTACGATACAAACGTTCACAATTCAAGACCCCGACGGCCTTGCGTTCTGAAAAACCTAATTGGGATCAATGACCTTAACCGTGTTGGTTGTTTAAATCCGATTACTATCTCCCTTGATAAAAACTCCCACTAGTGTGACCCCGCAAGGATATGCCAATTTGTTCATGGAAATTTAATACAGTACAGCTGACTCGACTTTCCAATTATACGCCAAAACGACTCTAATCCAACGTGCATTTTGTGTTGAAGTTGAATTAACTTTAAGGGACGAATTTGTACTATCATATATTACAAAGAGATGGTGAATACTGTTATGAAAGGTTTTTTAGTGTCGATTCATTTCTCACAATTCTTGACCGAGAAGAATACCGGCCTAAAGCTAAGTAAAAGTTTAGCTAAGCATGAAATTGATCATGCTTAGTTGGGTTTTTAAGTAGTGGGTCGAATAAGGGAAGAAATGTAGAAGGAAACAGATAGCAAATTTGCCAAAATAATATTAATGAAAGAAAGGTGGCAGTAGCCTTAAATTGAAATTTGTCGAAAATTAGAAGAGAACCAAAATTAATTCTCCATTGAAAGTCGTCCCTAAAAGCCCACTTTACTTCCTTTTTATACTAATTTTTAATAAACTACCCTCCTAAAATCAAGTTTTTCAAATTTAAACTAAAGAATAGAAATTAAAAATGAGAACAAAGATAAAGATTTCCTTAACAAAATTTTGAACAGATTTGAATTCTTCAAATTTTGTTATTTCTTTCTACAACCTACACTTCCTAGAATTGTATTTCTGCCCCCGCATTATGCTTTCTACTCCAATTCAGTCCTTTTTTGCTTGTTTTGACTTAAAGCATCCCAATTGCGTTCATAACAGAATTTAAATATAAAGTCACCAACTTAGTAGAATTTAATTCAAGAATTAATCAATTTAAACACAAAAAATGCAAAATTAACATGTTATCGATCCCCTTACTTAGCTTATGCTTGTCCTCAAGCATATTGTATGTTCAGCTTATGCTTGTCCTCAAGCATATTGTATGTTCTCACATTAGAAACTATTTGATAATTTATCAAAAATCAAACCTCTCTTCTGCAACCATGATCAATGCAAACAATTTAGGCGAAAAATGAACAAGAATTCAAATACTCAGTTTACTCAACAAGTTTTCATAAAATTTAAACATGTAAATTCAATCATTTCACTAAATTGAAATTGAACCAAAACTTTGCAAGGTACTTATTCTTAATTAATTATGCAGTAAAGTTGAGACATAGTCAAACCTTTTTACGCGAAATAAAATGACAACCCAAACACCTTACCCTGGTTACTCAATTTGACATGTCTCCAACCAGACTATTTTTCCCTACTCATGGTAGCTTGGTTAGCAAAGTATTTGCAAGTTTCCAGTTCTTCACATGATAACCCAAGCACCTCATATAGTTATTGAATTCAGTCACATTCCCGAAATCTTCACTTATAACTTAAGCCATCAGTAGAGTAGAATTAATTTTTCTTTTGTTTTCTTTTTTTTTTCTTCATTAGCAAATATATTTAAAATCAAATAACTAAGAATTATATACTTATCAAGAAAATTTACAAAGAATCAATTTTCATGAAACAATCTAATTACAATATTTCAACTTTATAACACACATGTCAGTTAAACTAGATAATGAACACTTTAATTCAAGAACCACCCAACAATCTAAATTGACTAAGCATAGGAATTAGAGGCTGAATGTCAAACAAATTAACAAATAATCCCAGCATAATAATTAACACATGTGAAAGAGAAACAATCATGCATACTTACTAATTCAACACGTATACTCTTTGTTAAAGCCTAGTATAAATACTATAGTTGTATGTTCCTTGTATTCATGTTGAACTAAGTGAAGAAATCTTTCTTTCTTTCTTCTCTTTGATGTTCTCTCTTCTTTGATTCGTTGAGGTGCATGTTTTTTCTCTATCTGTTAATATTTCAACATGGTATCAAGAGCCATGGTTTCTTGCTGAGGGTAGACTGTTGTGGAAAGTAGTTGAAGTTTTCGTTGGTGTGTCACGGCTCTAAAAGTAATCTCAGGATATGGGGGTGGTCACTGAAAAACTGCTAATGATGGAAATAATGCTACATAGGTATCTTATTGTCATTTGGATCCTGGGTGTGATTATTGCATAGTGAGTAAACATGTTCCTCAATTTTCTAAGCATGATACTATTAAGCTCAATAAAACAAATTTTCTTTTGTGGAAACATCATATTATGTTTATTCTTGAAGGCTATAACTTGCAAGATTTTGTTTTAGGCACTATAAATGTTCCATCTAAATTTCTTGTTGACAACAATGGTCAACTGGTGGAAAATCCTGTGTACTTGTCGCATAATCAACAAGAAAAACTCTTGGCATCTTGGCTTTTGTCAACCGTGTGTGATGAGGTTCTTGTTTACCTCACTAGTGCTTACACGAGTCTAGATGTCTGGCTCACAATTGAAAGTCAGTTTGTTACTAAGTCAAGCATGAAGATTTCTAGTCTAGGACATAGTCTTTATTCTAAAAAAAAGGGCAGTTGTCCATTAAAGAATATTTGACTAAGATAAGGAACATGTGCAATGTTCTTACTTTAGCTAGTTGTTTGGCACTTGATCACAATTAGTGTTGTGTTTCTAACCGCAACCAGTGTAGGGTTCGTCATCCACTTTATTAGGGTGTCATTTTGCCTCGACCTTGCCCTACACCTCAGGCCAACAGTGGTATTCGGATTCAAGGGCTACTGTAACACCCCGATCCGTGTCCGTCGCCAGATTTGAGTTACCAGACATTACAGGTCAAAAACCCAACTCAGAATTTTTATTTTTATAAATTATACCAACTCAACCACAAAATTTCATTCCATATATATATATATATATATATATATATAATCACATAACCAATTAAAATCAACATGCATCATTAATCAAATTTCATATACTAACCATGTTTCAAAAATTCAACCATATCATTATCATTTACCTAATCAAAATTTAATATCATTCCAATTCTTAAAACATTTCCAAACATAAATGATTATATATCATAAATCAAGCATATACCCAAACATTTATTTGTACACATATTTCATTTCAATTTACTAACTATACTACATATTACAACATAGGTAATCTACCGTGTTTGGACAGCCTTTTTTTACATCAATTTGGACATCATTCATATACCAAACTAGACAGCATTTTCACACCAAAAATTGGACAGCATATATACAACAATTTGGGCAGCATAAATACAACAAAATTGGGCAGCATTTAAGCATAAAAATTGGACAGCATATATGCAACAATTTGGGCAGCATAAATACAACAAATTGGACAGCATTTTAGCATAAAAATTTGACAGCATATATGCACCAATTTGGGCAGCATAAATACAACAAATTGGACAGCATTTTAGCATAAAAATTACATGAACATATACCACATTTTGGACCATTAAAGCATATGCATTAATACCGAATTCAAACCAAAAGAGATAAGCCATTTTTGCATGGCTTTTAAATACATATACACATTGGTTCCAAAATCAATATTTTTAACTATGCTATACATGCCATATATTTGAGAATGATTTAGCAAAATACCAAAAGAAATTATCGATAGTGTGACGAACTTAGCTGACGATCCCCGAACACGTAGCGATCACCAAAATCTATACATCAAAACAATTATCCAACACATTGTAAGCTAATTTAGCTTAGTAAGTTATAAGCAATTAAACTCTACTGTTTAAACCGATATCTCAAATAATATTCAACCAATTCATACTACTAAATCATCTTACCTTTAGCTTACCATATCATAAGATAATTATTCACTTATTACTATGATTTAACTAAAATCAATATAATTACACAACCATAAACATTTCTTCAAATTTAAACACAAGACTATATACATTATGCATTTCCTCATCATGTAATACAAAGAATCATATTATATATATATAATTCCAAATATAATCACCACATAGGTTTAATACCTACAAAGCTTAACCTTAAATACAACCATAATGGTTATTACTCAAGAATTCCAAGTATTTACTCATTGTAATAATCATGATTTCTCAATAAGACAAATACTCAATACTAATAGTTATTCGAAAATATTTAATAAGTTCGCACACTTAGTGCTCAATAATCAAACTCGCACACTTAGTGCTTTCCCATTTAACTCGCACACTTAGTGCTTTGCCATTTAACTCGCACACTTAGTGCTTTACAATTAAATTCGCACACTTAGTGTCGAAAGTCAACAACTCAATACATCTTATTTCAATAATTTTATCACTATATGTATATATATAGATATACCATTCAATTCAGCATAATTACTTAGATACTAGGCTGATTTTAAAATGATACAATTATATATATAATTAATAACTTACCTCGGATGTCGTCGACTAATAGATCGGCTACTCAACTACTTTCGATTTCCCCCGATCTAAATCTGATTTCTTGGTTTCTTGATCTAAACATATTCAAATAAATCTCATTTAAACATATTTTCATTCAATTTAGTCTAAGAACATATAAATGGGAAAATTACAATTTTGCCCCTAACATTTCACACTTTTTACAATTTAATCCTTTTTGCTCAAACACAAAATACACAAATTTTGACTACACTCCTTAAGGGCCGAATATTCCTAGTGTCTATACAAGCTCATGCATTTTATTTATTTCACATTATAGCCCTTGAAAAATTTATTTTCTCAATTTATCCCTAATTACTCAAATTCACCAAAATTCAAAGACAAAACATGTTAATCTAACACTTATATTTCATATTTCATCAACAAACATCATGAAACTCAAATATTCATCAATGGCACATTTCAAAATCATCAACAATTCACAAAATTAAGACATGGGTTTTGTAGTATTGAAAGCAACGATCTCAAAAACATAAAAATTATCAAAAACCGAACAAAAGACTAACCTTAATCTAGCTCAACAATGGCCGAACCCTAGCCAAGCTTTTATCTTTTATTCTTTCTCTAGTTTCGAAAGTGGAAGAAGATGATATGATAATGGCTTTGTTATTATCATTATTATTATAACATATATTATAATATTATCATTTTTAACTTTTATTTTTAATGTATAAAAACCATATATTAAAGCAATATGCCATCCACTACCTTATAATATTGGCTAAATTTCAACATAAGGCCTCCAAATTATAAAGACAACAACAATTAGGCACTTTCTTATTTAACCATCAAATTTTTATTTTACGCAATTAAGCCCCTTTTTATTAAATCGACACTCAAACAATAAAATTAATTCACGAAACTTTCACACATGTAAATTCACACATAATAAACACAAAATAAAATATTAAAATATTTTTCAGACTCAGATTTGTGGTCCCGAAACCACTGTTCCGATTAGGGTAAAAAATCGGGCTGTTACAGCTACGAATCATGTCACTAATGATTTTTCTAATATATCTACTATTATTGATTATACATGTACTGGTTAGCTTATTGTGGGCAACGATGCTAGTGTGTCTATTGCTCATATGGGTTATTCTTTTATTCAATCTGGTTCTAGGGTGTTACGACTCAAGAACGTTCTACATGTTCTTGAAGTGTGCAAGAATTTGTTGTCTGTTGCTAAGTCTGCCAAAGGTAGTCATGTTTATTTTGAGTTTCACCTTTTTTTGATGTTTTGTGAAGGATATACATGCAAGGATTATTTTGCTAGTGGGCAGTGTGCATGAAAACTTGTATCAGTTTGATGTCTCACCAATTCAGGATGGAGCTATTCACCAGTCACCTGTCTACCAAGCTATCCACCAGGCGTCTGCCTGCCAATCACCTATTAGCAGTTCTTATTTAGTCTCTAAGTTTTTTGAATCTTCATTTGATTTGTGGCACAACAGAATTAGCCACTCATGTAATAAACTAGTTCAAACAGTGTCGAATAGTTGTAATTTGAAGTCTTCTAAGTCTGAAGTTCACAAGGTGTGTTCAGCGTGTCAACTAGGGAAATCATACAAGCTTCCTTTTCCCACTTCCGCAATGTTGTATTCCTCTATGTTTGAACTAGTTCTTTCAGACCTATGGGGACTAATTCATGTTTCCTTAGAAGGTTGTTTGTACTATGTTTCTTTTGTTGAAATACATGGTCAATTTACGTGGATTTACTTTATTAAACACAAGTCAGGAGCTCTTTATTAGTTTCTGCAATTTCAAAATTATGTTGAAATTCAACTCAACAGCAAGATTAAGGTGTTTCAGAGTAATTGGGGAGGAAAGTTTCATTCCTTTACTAAATTACTTTCCTTGATGGGTATTCAACATCAGTTGTAACACCCCTTACCCGTATTCCTTAACGGAACTGAGTATGAGGTATTACTAATTTTTTTAATAAAATTTCGGCAGCATTTCTGCTTATTTTACATAAAACCCCCTGCAAATTTTCCAACACAATTCCAAACATATTCAATATTCCAACCAAATATAGTTGTATGTTCAAACACAATTTATCCATTAACAAACACCAACATTTTAAACCGAACCATACTATATATATATACATATTTAAACTGCAATACATCAAGTCATCTATACATGCCATGTTTCCAAAGTATTAGTTGCAAAATACCCAAAAAGTTGATGATAGTGTGGATGATTATCTGACGTCGTCCAAGTTCCGAACCGATTGATGTCACTATAATCAAGGGAAAATAAAAATGAGTAAGCATATAGCTTAGTAAGTAAACATATGACAAATAAATAATTTCCTCACATGATTACATAGTAACATAATTTTAATCACACTTAAATTTCATCAATTGTTCAATTTCTTCCAAGCTATTTTTCAGAGTCACGGTCACTAATTTATTTTTATCTGGAGCTACAGGGCTCCAAATTGGATTCCGTAAAATTTTCCCAAAAATATACTCATATATCTTTCCACCATAAAATTTTCAGAATTTTTTATTTAGCCAATTAGTACAGTTTATTCTTTAAAGATTCCCCTATTTCACTGCCAGATGGTTCTGACCTCCCTTTACTAAAATTTAATTAACTCCCAGTAAAAAATTCAAAAAATGATGCCTTTTGTTTCTATTAAAAATAGACTCATTAAAGAATCCAGGCATATAAATTTCAGGCCATAATTATTTTTGTACAATTTTTAGTGATTTTCCAAAGTTGGAACAGGGGATTTCGAAATCAGTTCAACCCTGTCTCAATAAAATTCAAATATCCCAAATATACAACTCTTTTGCTTGCTCTGTTTCTTTCGTATGAAAATAAACTCATTCAGCTTCAATTTCATATATTATTCAACATTCATTTTCTACCATTTATGGTGATTTTTCAAAGTTTCCCAACTGCTGTTGTTTAAAACAGTTTTGTATTTAAATTGTTTCTTTTGTATTTTTGATATTTCATCCTACCTTATACATGGGTCGATTAAGTATCAAACCCAATATTCCTCCTATAAGCTTATCCACCACATATAAATATTCACCTTCCCAATTTACTCGTTGAACACTCAAAATATTAACCGTTATCGGTGGATTCAGCACTTAGCAACCACCAGTGATTCGGGGAATCAGCACTTAGCAACCCCTTTCACATTCAAAGATATGGTGGAATCAGCACTTACCAACCACCAATGATTCGGGGAATCAGCACATAGCAACCCCTTGGGGGAATCAGCACTTAGCAACCCCCTTCACATTTAAAATACGGTGGGATCAGCACTTAGCAACCACCAATGAATCGGGGAATCAGCACTTAGTAACCCCTTGGGGGAATCAGCACTTAGCAACCCCCTTTATATTCAAGATACGGTGGAATCAGCACTTAGCAACCACCAATGAGTTGGGCCCCTTGGGGGAATCAGCACTTAGCAACCCCCTTCACATTTAAAATACTTCGGCTTATTCCGAGTGTTCAACCGGAACCCAAATTTTCAACATTTTACCACCTTTCCCAACTTAACCACATTTTTAGAATCTTACCGAATATTTATTCTATGTTCTATTAAATCCCAACATATATTGAATGATATCAAAACAATGCATTAAATCACATGTTTACTTACCTCGGTGCAAAATATCGTAATTTTGCAATTTACTCCACTATCTTCTCTTTTCCCCGTTTGAGGTAGTCTTCTCGTCTTTCTTGATTATGGAGCTTGGAAGCTTAAAAACCCTAAATATGGCTTCCCTTCTTGCTGATTTCGTTCACCATGAAGAAGATGAGCATATTTTGCCACCTTTTTCCCATTTAATTCTATTTAATTACCAAATGACTAAAATGCCCTTACTTAAAAAAATTTATTTCACTAATTCTATGCCAATTTTTGTCCATCAACTAATTAATGGTCTAATTACCACATAAAGGCCTCCAATTTAAAATTTCATAACAATTAGACACTTCTAACATGTAGAACTCAACTTTTGCACTTTTTACAATTTAGTCCTTTTGACTAAATTGAGTGCCCAAACGTCGAAATTTTCGAACGAAATTTTACGAAATTTTTCCGTAAAATTGTAGACCATAAAAATATAATAATAATCATATTTTCCCTCGTCAGATTTATGGTCCCGAAACCAATGTTCCGACTAGGCCCAGAATCGGGCAGTTACAATTCTCCCCCCTTAGGGATTTTCGTCCCCGAAAATCTTACCGGAAAAGAGGTTTGGGTATTGTTTCCTCATAGCTTCCTCCGGTTCCCACGTAGCCTCTTCCATTCCATGTTTTTGCCACAACACTTTCACTAAGACTACACTTTTATTTCTTAACTGTTTGACCTCTCGAGCCAGAATCTTTATCGGTTCCTCCTCATAAGTCATATCCGGTCAAACTTCAATTTCTGTAGGAGAAACTATATGTGAAGGATCCGAACGATAGCGTCACAACATCGATACATGAAATACATTATGTATCCTTTCCAACTCTGCTGGTAAAGCTAACCGATAAGCTACAGGTCTAATTCTTTCAATAACTTCATACGGTACAATAAAACGTGGACTTAATTTGCCTTTACGGCCAAACCTCAAAATCTTCTTCCATGGAGATACCTTCAGAAATACTCTATCACCTACTTGAAACTCAATCCCTTTTCTCTTTAAATCCGCATATGACTTTTGCCGATCTGAAGCAGCCTTTAAGCAGTCACGGATTATTTTCACTTTTTCTTTAGTTTCTTTCACCAAGTCAACTCCATGAATTCGGTTCTCACCAAGCTCAGTCCAATATAAAGGAGTTCTACACTTACGCCCATATAATGCTTCATACGGTGCCATTCGTATACTTGACTGATAACTATTGTTGTAAGCAAATTCAACCAATGGTAGATATTTCTCCCAACTGCCTTCAAATTCTAAAATACAACACCGGAGCATGTCTTTAAGAACTTGAATCACTCTTTCTGATTGCCCGTCAGTTTGCGGATGGAACGCAGTACTAAAGTTTAATTTTGTACCCAAAGCTTCCTGCAACTTTATCCAAAACCTCGATGTGAACCTCGAATCTCTATCCGATATAATAGACTTAGGCACCCCGTGTAGTCTCACTATTTCATCAACATATAACTCCGCCAACCTATCAAGTGAGTAATCAATGCGTACCGGAATGAAATGGGCTGACTTTGTCAGTCTATCAACAATTACCCAAATAGCATCCTTCTTCTTTGGAGTTAAAGGCAATCCTGTCACAAAATCCATCGTGTTACTGTCCCACTTCCACTCTGGAATCATTATCGGCTGAAGTAAACCCGATGGTACTTGATGCTCAGCTTTCACTTGTTGACAAATTAAACACTTTGATACAAATTTCGAGATATCCTTTTTCATTCCCGGCCACCAATACAATTTCTTCAAATCATTATACATTTTCACACTACCTGGATGAATTGACAAATCACCACTGTGTGCCTCACATAAAATGGTCTGAATTAACTCATCACTTCTCTGTACACATACCCTATCTCAGAACATCAGACAATCATCTGAGCTAATTTGAAAATCTGAGTCAACACCTGCTTCGCACTGAGCTCTCCTGGCTTGCAACTCACTGTCATTCTTTTGAGCTTCCCAGATTTGCTGAAGGAATAACGGTCTAGCCCTCAATTCAGCCAAAATTGAACCATCATCAGATAAAGTTAATCTCGTACTCATAGCTCTCAAAGAAAATAAAGATTTTCTGCTTAAGGCATCAGCAACAACATTAGCTTTTCCAAAATGATAATCAATCACTAGCTCATAATCTTTTATTAGCTCGAGCCATCTTCGTTGTCGCAAATTCAAGTCTTTTTGATTCATTAAATACTTCAAACTCTTATGATCAGTGAAGATTCGGCATTTCTCACCATACAGATAATGACGCCAAATTTTTAAAGCAAAAACAATGGCCGTCAATTCTAAATCATGCGTCGAATAATTCTTCTCGTGCGGTTTCAGCTGTCTCGAAGCATAAGCTATTACTTTGCCCTCTTGCATTAACACACACCCAAGACCATTCAACGATGCATCACTGTAAATTATAAACTCCTTCCCTAACTCAGGTTGTACCAACACTGGTGCCTCAGTCAATAAGGCTTCAATTTCTCGAAACTTTGTTGACATTTATCGATCCATTCAAACTTGACATTCTTTTGCAATAACTTAGTCATAGGAGAGGCAATCATCGAGAATTCCCTTGAGAAACCGTCTGTAATATCCGGTTAAGCCTAGAAAGCTTCTAACCTCGGTCACATTCTTTGGTGGCTCCCAATCAACAATTGCTGAAATTTTGCTTGGATCAACCCGAATACCTTCACTTGAAACTATATGCCCCAAGAATCCAACCTCACGAAGCCAAAACTCACTTTTGCTAAATTTAGCATATAATTTCTTCTCTCTCAGAATCTACAACACAATTCTCAAATGTTCGGCGTGCTCGGATTCATCCCGAGAATAAATTAAAATATCATCTATGAACACCACCACAAACTTATCTAGATACGGCCGAAAAATTCGGTTCATTAAATCCATAAAAATAGTCAGAGCATTAGTCAACCCAAAAGGCATTACCAGAAATTCATAATGGCCATACCTCGTTCTGAAAGCGGTCTTTGGCACATCAGACTCCCTAACTCTCAACTGATAGTAACCCGACCTCAGATCAATCTTTAAAAACACTGTTGCTCCTTTTAGTTGGTCAAACAAATCATCAATTCTCGAGAAAGGATACTTGTTCTTTATAGTCACTTTGTTGAGCTGACAATAATCAATACAAAGTCTCATAGAGCCGTCTTTCTTTTTCACAAATAGCACAGGAGCACCCCAAGGAGAAAACTCGGTCTTACAAATCCTTTATCTGTCAATTCTTGTAACTGAGCTTTTAATTCTTTCAATTCAGTCGGAGCCATCCGATGCAGAGCAATAGAAATCGGTGCAGTACTAGGTAACAAATCAATAGCAAACTCAACTTCTCTAATCGGAGGTAACCCAGGCAGTTCCTCTGGAAATACGTCTGGAAATTCACAGACTACCGGCACTGATTCAAGGTTCGACCCGGTTATACCAATATTCAACACATAAGCAAGATAGGCTTCACATCCTCTTCTCAAGTATTTCTGAGCAGACATGTGTGAAATCACCATAGGCAATTTATTCGGCTCCTCTCCTTCAACCCGGAGAATTTTCACACTTCAATTCAAGGATTTTCTGTCTACAATTTACCTTGGCATCATGCAATATCAACCAATCCATCCCCAAAATAACATCAAACTCATCAAATGGTAACAACATCAAATTAGCCGGGAAACAGTAACCTTTAATCATCAGAGGACAATTCTTGCAAACCTTATCGACTAAGACATATTTGCCTAAAGAATTTGATACTTTAACTACAAATTTAGTATTTTCAACAGGCAATTTCTTACTAGATACCAAATTCACACATACATATGAATCAGTAGACCGAGGGTCAATCAAAGCAACAACATCAATATCATGAAGAGAAAATGTACCAGTAATTACGTCAGGAGATGATGCATCCTCATGAGCACGTATGGCATAAGTTCTAGCAGGCGCTCTAGTTTCTGATCTCCCAACTATATCTTTTGCCACACTTTTACCGCTGACTTTGCTCTCAACATTCCTGGGTGGTCTACCTCTTCTAACAATATCACCCGATCTAGCTCTCTGCAATCTTTCTTCCTCTATTCTCTCAGGGCAATCTTTTATATAATGTTCTTGAGAACCACACCTGAAACACTCTCTAGCATGTTGCCTGCCACACTGTTGACACTCAGGTCTAGTATTCCTCACATTGCCCACACTTGCCATCGAGGTAGTTTGAGTTTTAGCTCCGGGGTATGATTTCCCTCGATCTCTACGTGAATACCCAGCTGAACCAGTTGATCGCGGATCCATCCCTTTAAGCTTCTTTGGTAGGGATTGAAATATCTTGCTCATTAACCTTTTTCTTACATCTCGAGCTTCAATCTCTGCTCTTCTCTTTTCTTTACTCAGTTCTTCAGCTTTACAGGCTCGGTCAACCAGTACTACAAATTTCTTTCAACTCTAAAACCCCAACGTACAATCTGATATCTTCATTTAACCCCTCTTCAAATCTTTTACACATAATGGCCTCCGTGGGCACACATTCCTGGGCATATTTGCTGAGCCTGACAAACTCCCTTTCATATTCTGCCAGAGACATCCGGCCCTACTTCAACTCAAGAAACTCCTTGCGTTTCTGATCAATAAACCATTGGCTTATATATTTCTTTTTGAATTCCTCCTGGAAGAAGTCCCAAGTAACTCTTTCTTTCGGAACCACTGATATTAATGTTTTCCACCAACGGTATGCTGAATCCTTCAGTAAAGACACAGCACATTCCAAACATTCATCAGAAGTACAAGATAGTTCATCAAATACCCAAATAGTGTTTTCCAGCCAAAACTCTGCTTTTTCCGGATCATCATCAACATAATCCCTGAAATCTTCAGCCCCATGCTTTCAAATTTTGTCAACGGGTGGTTTACTCGATCTTACCAATTCAACACTTTGTGGAGCTACGGGGACCGGTTGAGGAATAGGAGGGGGTGGAGGAGGTTGAACATTCGGATTTGCTTGGACAAATTCTGTTTACCAATTACTCATCATTCGAAGAAAGGCTTCCCGAGCCTCATCCTGACTATGCGACTCATGTCTACTTTCTTCATGCGCGGTCCTTTGTGCGGGAGCCGGCGTGTTACTTTCAACATCATCTGTCACACTTCGGTCAGGATCCATTTACTATATAAGACAAAATTTTAAATTGTCAGAAATCATCACACTATCACAATATATTTATGTCATGTATAGATTGACTTTCACACATATTTTATTGGTCTGAGAATCGACTAAACCGTAGCTCTGATACCACTAAAATGTAACACCCCTTACTCGTATTCCTTAACGGAACTGAGTATGAGGTATTACTAATTTTTTTATAAAATTTCGGCAGCATTTCTGCTTATTTTTACATAAAACCCCCTACAAATTTTCAAACACAATTCCAAACATATTCAATATTCCAACCAAATACAGTTGTGTGTTCAAATACAATTTATCCATTAACAAACACCAACATTTTAAACCGAACCATACTATATATATATACATATTTAAACCACAATATATCAAGTCATCTATACATGCCATGTTTCCAAAGTATTAGTTGCAAAATACCCAAAAAGTTGATGATAGCGTGGATGATTATCTGACGTTGTCCAAGTTCTGAACCGATTGATGTCACTATAATCAAGGGAAAATAAAAACGAGTAAGCATATAGCTTAGTAAGTAAACATATGACAAATAAATAATTTCCTCACATGATTACATAGTAACATAATTTTAATCACACTTAAATTTCATAAATTGTTCAATTTCCAGGAAGCTATTTTTCTGAGTCACGGTCACTAATTTATTTTTATCTGGAGCTACAGGGCTCCAAATTGGATTCTGTAAATTTTCCCCAAAACTAGACTCATATACCTTTCCACCATAAAATTTTTAGAATTTTTGATTTAGCTAATTAGTACAGTTTATTCTTTAAATATTCCCCTATTTCACTGCCCGGTGGTTCTGATCTCCCTTTACTAAAATTTAGTTAACTCCCTGTACAAAATTCAAAAAATGTTATAATTTGTTTCTATTAAAAATAGACTCATTAAAGAATCCAGGCATATAAATTTTAGGCCATAATTATTTTTTTACTATTTTTAGTGATTTTCCAAATTTGGAACAGGGGATTTCGAAATCAGTTCAACCCTGTCTCAATAAAATTAAAATATCCCCAAATATACAACTCTTTTGTTTGCTCTATTTCTTTGTATGAAAATAGACTCATTCAGCTTCAATTTCATATATTATTAAACCTCTAATTTATTTTCCACCATTTATGGTGATTTTTCAAAGTTTCCCAACTGCTGATGTTCAAAACAGTTTTGTATTTAAATTGTTTCTTTTGTATTTTTGATATTTCATCCCACCTTATACATGGGTCGATTAAGTATCAAACCCAATATTCCTCCTATAAGCTTGTCCACCACATATAATATTCATTCACCTTCCCAATGTACTCATTGAACACTCAGAATATTAACCGTTATCGGTGGATTTAGCACTTAGCAACCACCAGTGATTCGGGGAATCAGCACTTAGCAACCCCTTTCACATTCAAAGATATGGTGGAATCAGCACTTAGCAACCACCAATGATTCGGGGAATTAGCACATAGCAACCCCTTGGGGGAATCAGCACTTAGCAACCCCCTTCACATTTAAAATACGGTGGGATCAGCACTTAGCAACCACCAATGAATCGGGGAATCAGCACTTAGCAACCCCTTGGGGGAATCAGCACTTAGCAACCCCCTTTATATTCAAGATACGGTGGAATCAGCACTTAGCAACCACCAATGAGTCGGGGAATCAACACTTAGCAACCCCTTGGGGAATCAGCACTTAGCAACCCCCTTCACATTTAAAATACTTCGGCTTATTCCGAGTGTTCAACCGGAACCCAAATTTTCAACATTTTACCACCTTTCCCAACTTAACCACATTTTTAGAATCTTACCGAATATTTATTCTATGTTCTATTAAATCCCAACATATATTGAATGATATCAAAATAATGCATTAAATCACATGTTTACTTACCTTGGTGCAAAATATCGTAATTTTGCAATTTACTCCACTATCTTCTCTTTTCCCCGTTTGAGGTAGTCTTCTCGTCTTTCTTGATTATGGAGCTTGGAAGCTTAAAAGCCCTAAATATGGCTTCCCTTCTTGCTAATTTCGTTCACCATGAAGAAGATGAGCATATTTTGCCATCTTTTTCCATTTAATTCTATTTAATTACCAAATGACTAAAATGTCCTTACTTAAAAAAAATCTATTTCACTAATTCTAAGCCCATTTTGTCCATCAACTAACTAATGGTCTAATTACCACATAAGACCTCCAATTTAAAATTTCATAACAATTAGACACTTCTAACATGTAGAACTCAACTTTTGCACTTTTTACAATTTAGTCCTTTTGACTAAATTGAGTGCCCAAACGTCGAAATTTTTGAACGAAATTTTTACGAAACTTTTTCGTATAATTGTAGACCATAAAATATAATAATAATCATATTTTCCCTCGTCAGATTTGTGGTCCCGAAACCACTGTTCCGACTAGGCCCAGAATCGGGCTGTTACATCAGTTAACTTGTCCGTACACATCAGAGCAAAATGGTGTGGTTGAGAGAAAACATTACCAGATAATAGTTAGTGTTGATGTCACAAGCTAATCTTCCTATGCACTTGCAGGCACATGCATTTCTTCATTTGTGCTTCTAGTCAACATTATTCCTACTTCCATTTTACAAGGGAGATCACCTCATGAGGTTTTGTATAAGACAAAGTCGAATTATCTTAGTCTTAAAGTGTTTGGCTATTATTGTTATCCATACTTGAGGTCTTACAATAATTATAAGCTTCACTATCGATCTCAACCTTATAATTTTTTTAGTTTTAGCACAGTATCAAAAGGTTACAAGTGTCTAGATTCGACTGGCAGAATGTTTATTACAAGGCATGTTGTATTTGATGAATCTTCATTTCTATTTCTCTCTATTAACAGCAATGAAGCGTTTTGTCCTTCTAGTTCACTTTCACATCCCTCAATGATCCACTAGTCACCTGTTTGTCTGTCACTTGTCCACTGGGCACTTGTTCGCAAGCCAGTTTCTCAGTCCCCTCTTCGCAAGACAACCCACCAATCCCTTATTCACGAGATAGTCTCCCAGTCATCTTTTAGTGAGACAAACTGCCAATCACCTGTTAGTGAGACAATTCACCAGTCACCTATTAGCGAGACAGTCTGCCAGTCACCTGTTTGAAAGATAGTCCACCAGTTACCTATCCACCATGCATCTGTCTACTAGTCCACTGTTCACGAGACAGTATGCCAATCGATCGCTAACATACATCTTATACCACTCATTCTACGAATGGTATTTCCAAAGCCAAAATTTTTTCAATGGATCTTGATGAGTGTGAACCCGTGACCATTGAAGAAGCATATGCTAGTCCTGAATGGACTAAGGCGGCTTAGGATGATTATAAGGTCCTTATGAAAAACAACACTTAGGAATCAGTTCCTTTACCTGCTAATAGACAAGCTGTAGGATGTAAGTGGGTATTCAAAGTTCAAATGACATGTTGATGGTCCTATAGCCTAACGCAAAGGTCAATTGGTGGTTAAAGGTTAATCCCAAGAGGCTGGTGTGGATTTTCATGAAACTTTCAGTCTAGTAGTTAAGCCACAACCAATTCTCTTAGTGCTTTCCTTGGTTGTAAGTTTTGGCTGACAAATGAGATGAGTATATATTAACAATACTTTTTTGAATGAAGATCTTTTAGAAGAGATCTACATGCATCAACCTCCTGGTTTTGAGTAATAAAAAGGTGAAGTGTATAACTGCCCGTTCTTAGTAAAATCGAAACAGTGGTTTCGGGACCACAAATTTGAACTGAAAAAAATTATTTTAATAGTATTTTGATATCTACAGTATGATAATAAAAAACTTCGTTAAGAAATTTTACCGTTTGTATGGTCAATTTGTGAAAAAGGACTAAATCGCGTAAAGTGTGAAAGTTGTGTTCTATTAGCTAAAAGTGTTATATAGCTATAGAAATTTAAAATAGAGGTCGTTATATGGTAATTAGACCATTAAAGGTGATAGTGGATGTGCATGGCTGGTAATTATGAAAATTTTAAAGTTAGGTGAGGGTAATTTGGTAATTAGGTAAACAATTGATAAAAAATAAAATAAACAAAATGTAATCTTCTCCATCCTTGCATGAATCAATTTTAACAAAAAAGAGAGAGCTTGGAGAGCTTGAAAATTTTCAAAAAGAATTCCTTGCATGTAAGTGATTCCTTGTCCCGTTCTTGTTCATTTTTATGTTTTCGGAACCGTTGTAGCTTAATCTAGCTAAATAGGGGACTTATTTGCAATGTAATTGAAAGTATAGGGTTTTTCCATGAGATTTTTTTAACTTTTCTTGGATTTTAATAGAAGAAAATGAATCTTGGTTGTTAAATAAACAACTTTTGTTAAGTGAGTTCTATTGAAATTGTCAATTAAGGGCTAAATTGAGAAAAGTGAAAATTGTGTACTAATATGTGAAATTGGAAATTATATGGGCTGATATGAGCACCTATAAAATTTGGCTAGACTTGGGTGTAGAGAAATTTGCATGAATTTCATTTTACGAGCCTAGGGACTAAATTGTAAAGAAGTCAAAAGTTTAGGGGCAAAGTGGTAATTTGTCATAATATGAAATAGGATTGAGTTGAATAGAATAAATATTAATTAACATAAATTTAATTATATAGATCAAGAAAAGCGACGTACAGATTTGGATCGAGGGAAAGATAAAGTTAACGAGTAAACAATCTTTTTTTCGTCCTACGAGTTCAAGGTAAGTTCGTGTAATTATATTGTGTATTTATATACTTTAATTGAAATATATGTATTTAGATTGCGTAATTACGGTGTATGATTATTGAACGCATAACTGATATAGCATAGAGAATACCGAGCCCCGTTTGAACTTTAGAAATTCGTAAGATACAAATGACATGTCATTAGGGTTACCGTTTTGATTGAGGTCCTACATTTGTTACGGACTCACCACAGCTCGTATGAGCTTACCAATTTGTAGCTCGTATGAGCTTACCAATATTTAGCTCCGAGAAGCTTACCGTTTATCGCTTGTATGAGCCTACATGTACAAGAATTGACTGATTATAGTTCACAACACCTCGTGTGTACTACCCGCGTATCTAACAAGATTCTAAGTGGTTCAACAGGCATAGTATTATTATGAGATTATATAAGTTCAAACTAAACTATTACAGGTATTTACATGGAGATGGTATATAAATATGATATATTGATATAATGTATAAATGTTACATGTACATGGAATTTTAATAATTGTTGAATTTATACACGATTCTTGATTTTTATATGTATACATGGCTAACTTGATGAATGATTATGTGATAGACTTTAGCCAAATTTAATTGAGTTACTTATCTAAATATGTGGTTATGTGGTAAGTTTAATTCTATGTTTTATGAACTTACTAAGCTTAATTACTTACTCCGTTTATTTTTTCGTGTTTTATAGTGTCTCGAAAGCTTGTTTGGATTTCAAGTCATCAAGGATCACATCACACTATCAAACTCTTTTTTGGTACTTTGGACTTTATATTTTGGGTTAAATGGCATGTATAGGTATTTTCGCTAATGTGGCATATATGTTTGTTTGTGTATTCATCCAAGTGATTTGACTTGAAAATGATATATGTTTTGACATGTAAATAGGTGTAAATGGCCTTATGATATGTTGTGTATAATTGTCATGTGAATGCTTCGTCTTGTGAGATGGTATTTAAGGTACCAAATGGCTGAAATTGAGAATGTGTATACATGCTAAGTTAGACACAATGTCTAATATATGAAATTGACCATTTAGGTAGATTTGGAAGTATATTTGATATGTTTTAAAGTGGTCAATTGATATGCTTATAGATGCCATGTTGTATGTGAGGACAGCATATGTCATAAACTTGAAATTGGTTGGTTTTCAGTGCCCACTTATGCCATGGTTATATGCAATTTGATTTCTATAGGTTGGTACCAAGTTGGGTGAGGAATAAGGCTTAGAAAATGGCATATTTTTATCCACACGGGTAGAAACACAGGCAAGTGTCTCAGCCGTGTGTGACCCACGGCCAGGTGACATGGCTGTGTGGCCCTTGGTACTTTTATAAAAACCAAGTCAGTAGCTTCACACGGCCTAGCACACGGGCGTGTGGCTTGGCAGTGTGGCACACGTCAGTATACCCTCTAGTTTTCACACGGCCTAGCACCTGTCTTGGCACATGGGCGTGTGAGGCCATTTCGAAGGGTACACGGCCTGGCACACAGGCGTGTGGGTTGACTGTGTGACCCAAGTCAGTGAGTTACACGGGGTCAGACACAGGCTGGGACACGGCCGTGTTGTCCCTATTTCAGATGCCCACACGGGCGTGTGTCTCCTGCACATTAAAAATTTTTAAAGATTTTCTTAAAATTCCTTGAATACTCGGTTTAGTTCCAAATCATTTTTAAGGTCTATTTTAGACGTCGAGGGTTGTAATAAGGACTATATGAATGATTTTGAATGGGCTTTGATTTGATTGATAATTAAATGTGAAAAGTATGATTGTTTGAGTTATAAGTTAGGTAATGCTCCGTGACCCTATTTCAGCATCGGATACGGGTTAGGGGTGTTACATCTATTGGTATCAGAGCTACGATTTAGTCAATTCTCAAACTAACGTAGCGTATGTGAGTCTAGCCATCCATGCCATTTTATAACTTGTAATAGTGTGATGACTCCTGACAGTTTAAAATCATGTTTTCATATAGAAATGGATTCCAATCAAATAGATTTCAATGATGTAGAAAGTAATGCGCTGGCCTCCATTCGTAAAACGGCTTCTTTTGGATCGAGACCTGTATCTGAGGGTCGTGGAGGAGAGACTAAGGAAGCCATCTTCCATATGATGAACAAGTGGTTCACTGAGTTTGTCTGAACTAATCCGACTGCTCAGTAAACTCCACCCCTACCTTTTCTCCAACCGGTCCCCGTAGCTCCTCAAGTGCTAGAACCTATACGCTTGAACAAATCGCCCATTGATAAAATTTGAAAATATGGGGCTGAAGAGTTTAGAGCTACAGTTGATGATGATTCAAACAGAGTTGAGTTTTGGTTAGAGAATACGATCAGGGTTTTTGATGAACTATCTTGTACGCCATCAGAATACGTTAAATATGTTGTATCTCTTCTAAAAGATTCAGCATATCAGTGGTGGAATACCTTGATTTCAGTAGTGCTGAGAGAGAGAATCACTTGGGAATTTTTCCAATCAGAGTTTCATAAGAAATATATCAGTCAACGATTTCTAGATCAAAAGCGTAAAGAATTTCTATAACTAAAACATGGTCGTATGGTCATATCTGAATATGAAAGAGAATTAGTTCGATTAAACAAGTATGCCTGAAAGTGCATTCCAACTGAAGTGGTTATGTGCAAACATTTTGAAGACGAGTTGAATGAAGATATTAAGCTTCTAGTTGGAATACTTGAATTGAAAGAGTTTGTTGTGTTAGTCGATAGAGCACACAAAGCTGAGGAGTTTAGCAAAGAAAAGAGAAAAGTTAAATTTGAAGCTAGAGATTCAAGAAAGAGATTTACGGGAAAGTTTCATCAATCAACATTGAATAAATCTAAAGAACATCACTATCATCCTACTGTTTCTATGGGGCATTCTAGTCAAGATAGAGATGTGAGATACTTCACTCCTAAAACCCATGCTACATCTGTAGCTAGCGTGGGTAGTGTTAGAAATGCTAGACCCGAGTGTGAACACTGCAACAGATCACATTATGGTGTGTGTCGGGTGAAGAGCAGAGCATGTTTGAGTTGTGGTTCCTTTGACCACTACCTTAGAGATTGCCCTGAGAAGCCTGAGAAAGAAAATGCTCAAACTATGAGGCCGAGCAATACAGCTGCTAGAGGGAGACCACCCCAAAATACTGGAAATATAAGTGGTATTCGATGTGCAAAAGAGATTCAACAGTGAGATTCGAGGCACGGGCGCCAGCTAGAGCTTACGCTATTCGAGCTCACGAAGATACATCGGCACTAGTTGTTATCACCGGTACATTTTCTCTTTATAACACTAATGTAACTGCTTTTATTAATCCTGAATTAACCCATTCTTATGTGTGTATGAGTTTAATGTCTCGTAAGAGTTTACCTGTTGATTCCATTGAATTTGTGGTTAAAGTGTCAAACCCCTTAGGTCAGTATGTCCTAATTAATAAAGTTTGCAAGAACTATCCTTTGATGACTCGGGGTTACAATTTTCTAGCTGTTGAAAGGTACAACGGTATTCTCAAAGATTGATTTAGGTTCAGATTATTATTAGTTGCAAGTTAAAGATTCAGATGTGCCAAAAACTGCATTCAAGACTAGGTACAGGCACTATGAATTTCTTTAGACCGTTTTTGGATTTGATGAATTGAATCTTTAGACCGTTTTTGGACCGATTTGTGTTGTGCTTATTGATGATATCCTGATATATTCTCAGGACGAATCTGAGCATGTCGAGCATTTGAGAATTGTGTTATAGACTCTACGTGATAAACAACTATTTGCTAAGTTTAGCAAGTGCAAGTTTTGGCTCCGAGAAGTGAATTTTTAAGACACATTATTTCGATGGAAGGCATCAGAGTAGATTCGAGCAAGATTTTAGCAGTTGTTGATTGGAAACCACCAAGAAACATATCCGAGGTTAGAAGTTTCTGGGATTAGCAGGCTATTATCGGAGATTTGTTAAAGGGTTCTCAATGATAGCTACATCGATGACTCGGTTATTACAGAAAAATGTAAAGTTTGAGTGGTCTGAGAAATGCCAACAGAGTTTTAATCAGTTGAAAGCATTGTTAACCGAAGCACTAGTCTTGGTTCAGCCTAAGTCGGGTAAATAATTTGTGATTTTCAATGATACGTCATTGAACGGTTTGGGATGTGTTTTAATGTAAGAAGACAAAGTGATAGCATATGTTTCCAGAAAATTAAAGACGCATGAGAAGAATTATCCTACACATGACTTGGAGTTGGCTGCGATCGTGTTTGCATTGAAAATTTGGCGACATCACTTGTTCAGTGAGAAATGCCACATATTTACCCGTCACAAGAGCTTGAAGTATTTGATGTCACAAAAAGATCTGAATTTGAGACAGTGCAGATGGCTCGAACAGTTGAAAGATTATGAATTGGTGATTTATTATCACCCGGGGAAAAACGAATGTAGACGCGGATGCTTTATGTAGAAAATTCTTATTTGCTTTGAGAGCGTTGAATACACGATTAACTTTGTCTGATGATGGTTCAATATTAGCTGAGTTAAAAGCTAAACCGATGTTTTTACAACAAATTTGCGAGGCTCAGAAATGTGATAATGAATTACAAGCTAAAAAAGTACAGTGTGAGTTGACTACTAATTCAAAGTTTCAGATTGGATTCGATGATTTTTTGTTGTTCCGAGGAAGATTTTTTGTGCCGAAGAATCTTGAGCTTATATAGAAAATTTTGCACGAAGCTTACAGTGGTAGCTTATCTGTTCATCCGAGGAGAAAAAGATGTACAGTGATTTGAAACAGATGTACTAGTAGTCGGGTATAAAACATGACATTTCTAAATTTGTGTCGAGATGCTTGATTTGTCAACAGGTTAAAGCTGAACATCAAGTGCCTTCAGGACTGCTACAGCCAGTGATGATACCGGAGTGGAAATAGGATAGAGTTAAGATGGATTTCGTATCGGGGTTACCTCTATCTCCGAAAAAGAAAATGCTATTTAGGTTGTTATTGATCGATTGACGCAGTCCGCCCATTTTATTTCCGATGCATACGGACTTCTCTCTTGATAGACTAGCTGAGTTGTATATTTCTGAGATTGTCAGATTACACGGAGTGCCAGTCTCCATTATTTTGGATAGAGATCCGCGGTTTACATCCCGATTTTGGAAGAAATTGTAATAAGCTTTGGTTACGCGGTTGCGTTTTAGCACCGCACTTCATCCTCAAACCGATGATCAATCTGAGAGAGTGACTTAGTTTCTCGAAGACATGCTTCGTTGCTGTGTCTTAGAATTCGAAGGTATTGGGAAAATATTTACCGTTGGTTGAATTCGCGTATAATAATTAGTTTCAATCGAGCATTAAAATGGCACCGTATGAAGCTTTATATGGTCGTAAATGTCAAACTCTGTTATACTGGACCGAGCTTAGTCAAAAAAAGATACACAAGGTTGATTTGATCCGAGAAACGAAGAGAAGGTGAAAGTGATTCGTGACAGTCTGAAAGCCGCTTCAGATCGACAGAAATTGTACGCAGATTTGAAGCGTAAGGATATTGAATTTCAGATTGGCGATAAAGTATTTCTGAAAGTATCGCCTTGGAAAAGAATTTTTTGATTTGGTCGTAAAGGAAAGTTAAGTCCACGATTTATTAGACCGTACGAGATTATCGAGAGAATGGGGCCAGTGGCTTATCGACTTGAGTTATCATCAGAGTTGGAAAAGGTTCATAACATGTTTCATGTATCTATGTTACGATGGTACCAATCAGACCCATCGCATATAATTTCTTCCCGACCAAAGTTGAGATTTAACCCGACGTTTCGTATAACAAAGAACCGATCAAAATTTTAGCTCGATAGATTAAAGAGTTAAGAAACAAAAGAATAGCTTTAGTGAAGGTTCTTTGGCATCGTCACGGTATTGAGGAGGCTACCTGGGAACCCGAGGAAACCATGAGAAAACAATACCCTAACCTATTTTCTGGTAAGATTTTCGGAGACAAAAGTCCTAAGGGGAGAGAGTTGTAACGGCCAGTTTTTAGTGAAATCAAAATAGTGGTTTCGAGACCACAAATTTGAAGTTGAAAAATTTATTTTAATATTATTTTAATATCTACAGCATGATAATATGATAGTATAAAAACTTCGTTAAGAAATTTTACCGTTTGTATGTTCAACTTGTGAAAAAGACTAAATCGCGTAAAGTGCGATTGTGTCCTATTAGTTGAAAGTGTTATATAGCTATAGAACTTTAAAATAGAGGTCCTTATATGGTAATTAGACCATTAAAGGTGATAATGGATGTGCATGGCTTGGTAATTATGAAATTTTTAAAGTTAGGTGAGTGTAATTTGGTAATTAGGTAAATAATTGATAAAAAATAAATAAAACAAAAGGTCATCTTCTCCATCCTTGCATGAACCGATTTTTACAGCAAAGAGAAACCTTGGAGAGCTTGAAAATTTTGCAAAAAGAATTCCTTGCATGTAAGTGATTTCTTGTCCCGTTTTTGTTGATTTTTATGTTTTCGGGACTATTTTAACTTAAGCTAGTGGGGACTAATTTGCAATATTATTGAAAGTTTAGGGTTTTTCCATGAGAGCTTTTTAATTGTTTTGGGAGTTTATGGAAGAAAATGAATCTTGGTTGTTAAAGAAACAACTTTTGTTCAGTGAGTTTTGTTGAAATTGTCAATTAGGAGCTAAATTGAGAAAAGTGAAAATTGTGTTAAATATCTGAAATTGGGAATTATTTGGGCTGCTATGAGCACCTATAAAATTCGGCTAGACTTAGGTGTAGAGAAATTTGCATGAATTTCATTTTACGAGCCTAGGGACTAAATTGTAAAGAAGTCAAATGTTTAAGGGAAAATAGTAATTTTTCCATAAAATGAAATTGGATTGAATTGAATAGAATAATTTTAAATAAGTTAAATTTGATTATATAGATCAAGAAAAGTGGCATACTGATTTGGATCGAGGGAAAGACAAAGTTTCGAGTAAACTATCGTTTTTCGTCATACGAGTTCAAGGTAAGTTCGTGTAATTATATTGTGTATATATACTTTATTGAAATATATGTATTTAGATTGAGTAATTACGATGTATATTTATTGAACGCATAACTGATATAGTATGGAGAATACCGAGCCCCGTTTGAACTTTTCGTACGATACAAATGACATGTCATTAGGGTTACTGTTTTGGTTGAGGTCCTGCACTTGTTGCGGGCTCCCCAAACTCATATGAGCTTACCGATTTGTACCTTGTATGAGCTTACCGATATTCAGCTCGGATGAGCTTATCGTTTATCGCTCATATGAGCCTATAAGTACAAGAATCAATCGATTATAGTTCAGTACACCTCGTGTGTACTACCCGCATATCTAACGAGATTCTAAGTGGTTCAACGGGCATAGTATTATTACGAGATTATATAAGTTTGAAACGAACTATTACAGGTATTTACATGGAGATGGTATATAAATATGATACATGGATATAAGGTATAAATGTTACGTGTACATGGAATTTTAATAATTGCTGAATTCATACATGATTCTAGATTTTTATATGTATACATGGCTAACTTGATGAATGGTTATGTGATAGGCTTTGGCCAAATTGAATTGAGTTACTTATCTAAATATGTGGTTATGTGGTAAGTTTAATTCTATGTTTTCTATGTTTTATGAACTTACTAAGCTTAATTGCTTACTCCATCTATTTTTTCGTTTTTTATAGTGTCTCGAAAGCTCGTTTGGGTTGGAAGTCATCAAGGATCGCATCACACTATCAAACTCTTCTTTTGGTACTTTGGACTTTATATTTTGGGTTAAATGGCTTGTATAGGTATTTTGGCTAATGTGACCTATATGTTTGTTTGTGTATTCAGCCAAGTGATTTGGCTTGAAAATGATATATGTTTTGGCATGTAATAGGTGTAAATGGCCTTATGATATGTTGTGTATAATTATCATGTGAATGTTTCGTTTTGTGATATGGTATTTAAGGTACCAAATGGTTGAAATTGAAAATGTGTATACATGGTAAGTTCAACACAATGTCTAATATATGAAATTGACCATTTAGGTAGGTTTGGAAGTATATTTGATATGTTTTAAAGTGGTCAATTGATGTGCTTATAGATGTCATGTTGTATGTGAGGATAGTATATGTCATAAACTTGAAATTGGTTAGTTTTCAGTGCCCACTTATGCCATGGTTATATGCAATTTGATGTGTATAGGTTGTTACCAAGTTGGATGAGGAATAAGGCTTGGAAATAGCCTATTTTTGCCATACGGGCAGAGACACGGGCGTATGTCTCAGCCATATGTAACCCACAGCTAGGTAACACGGCCATGTGTCCCCTGGTACTTTTATAAAAACAAAGTCAGTAGCTTCACATGGGCATGTGGCTTAGCCGTGTGGCACAAGTCAGTATACCCTCCAGTTTTCACATGGCTTAGCACACAGCCTGGCACACGGGCATGTGAGGCCATTTCGAATGTACACGGCCTGGCACACGCGTGTGGGTTGGCCGTATGACCCAAGTCATGAGTTACACGGGTCAGACACAGGGCTGAGACACGATCGTGTGTCCCTATTTTAAATGCCCATACGGCCTGAGACACGGGCGTGTGTCTTGGCCGTGTGAGACATACGGCCTGCCACACACGGGCGTGGTGTCCCCTGCACATTGAAAAATTTCAAAGTTTTTCTAAAAATCCTTAATACTCGGTTTAGTCTCGAACCATTTTTAAGGTCTATTTTGGACCTCAAAGGCTTGTAATAGAGACTATATGAATGATTTTGAATGGGATTGATTTAATTGATAATTGAATGTAAAAAGTTTGATTGTTTGAATTATAAGTTAGGTAATGCTCTGTGACCCTGTTCTGGCGTCGGATACGGGTTAGGGGTGTTACAATAATGTTGTTAATTTGCAGGTTGAAAAAGGCTCTTTATAGTCTCAAGCAGGTTCTTAGGGATTGGTTTCATAAACTCAATGAGTATTTTCTCACTGCAGGCTTTATTTTGTCAAAGTCTGATGCCTCTCTTTTCATCAAGGGACAAGGGATATAGTCCTCTATGTTCTTACCTATGTAGATGACATAATTATCACTGGTAGCAGTTAGACTAGAATTGATGGGTTTGTTCAGAACTTGGACTCTACATTTTCTCTTAAAGATCTTGGAAAATTGAGTTACTTCTTAGGTATAGAGGGATCATATACTTCTATTGGTTTGTTTCTTTCTCAAAGGAAATCCATAGATGATTTGTTGAGGAAGAATCATATGCATCAGGCAAAAGGTAATAGCACCCCTATGGTCATATCTTTCAGTCTATCTGCACATGTAGGCAGCCCCATGGATGATGAATGTACAAAATTATCATGGGAGCTCTTCAATATATGGTTATCACAAGACCTGATATTGCTTTTGCTGTCAATAAGGTTTGTCAATTCATGCACAAACCCTTATATCGACATTTTAAGGCTATAAAACGTATTCCATAGTATCTTCAAGCTACTTAGATTGTGGAATCTCCTTCACCATTGGTTCTCAATTGTCCCTCATTGGTTATTTTAATGCAAATTAAGTATTGATCCAGATGATAGGAGGTCTACTACTGGGTTTTATGTGTTTTTAAGAGCCAATCCAGTCTCTTGGTCGTCAAGGAAGCAACAAGTTGTGTCACGATCCACAACTGAAGCTGAGTTAAAAGTCTTGCACATGTCGCTAATAAAGGAGCATGGTTGGAATCTTATTGTCTAAGTTACAAGTTCCAATTGCGGGAAAGGTAATTGTTTGGTGTGATAACTTAGGGGCAGTAGCTATTGTCGCAATCCTATTTTACACTCAAAGTTCAAACATGTGGAACTTGATTTTTTTTTATTTGAGAAAAAGTTACTAATGGTGCTTTGGCATTTGGTCATGTGCCAGTACAAGATCAGGTTACAATATACTCACACAGCCTTTTCCTGTAGGTTTTTTTTACATGTTTCAAACTAGACTTAAGGTGGTTTGCAAGAGTGACTAGCTACTTGTTCACGAGCCAGGAGTTTGTAGTTTCAATCAACCGTCAGAAGGTGCGGTGCATGTTAAGGAATGAGCTGCAACAGTGAAGGTGTTACTGTTGAGATGTTCGCAAGTTTCAATAGTAGTAGTCAGGAGGTTTGGTGAATGTTAAGGAATGAGCTGCAACAACAGTTAGGTTGTTAGCAAGTTATTAAGTTAGTTGATTCAGGTTGTTACTCATCTTCTTTGTTAAGCTTAGTATAAATACTATACTGGTAGGTTTCCTTGTATTCATGTTGAACTAAGTGAAGAAATTATTCTTTCTTTCTTCTCATTGATATTCTCTCTTCTTTGATTCTTTAAGGTTCATGTGTTCTTTCTCTATCCGTTAATATTTGAACAACATTAAACAATGGTTTTATATTAAATCTTTAAATTTAAAGGGAACTTGGGGGAGGGGCGAATAAGCAAAGATTTTGGTGATCATAGACAATGAAATCTGGTGTGATGCATGGCTATAAACTATAGCTCGTGAACCAAATTGTCTTATTCTTTAAAAAAAAAAAATCTGGAGATGAAAACTTTATATGTGAGGTTGAAATGCAGGTAGCAACTTTGAGGTTCCAATTTTTTGGTATAAAATGTTTGTTAAATTCAAATTTTAGATATACCAAATACTAAAAATAACTGAATTAAGTTTGAAAAATTATATATCACTGAGTTAAAACCCCCCGAATTTTATAAATAAATTAATTTCATCATAATTTTCTCTCACACAAGCTATAGCCAAGAAGTTTTCTACCTCTAATTTTCGAGTTTTTAAAGTAAAATTAATTTACTATACATTTTTTTCTTACAAAAGCCATAAATAAAATATAATTATGAACAACTAATGTTGACATTTATAAGCAAAATTAGGTTATTGATATTAAACAATCACTAATGACTTAACTTCAAAACCCATTCGAAAACTTATAATTGATGTATGCTAATGAGTACTAAAGGGTCCCAACAGCTCACATTTCTTTTTAAGATTTCAAAATTTTGAATTTCAATCATTAAACTTTTTAATATTGAAGCTGTTTTTATTTAAAAGTGGAGAAAGATTATAAATAATTTTAAATATTATATAAAAAATTATTATTAAAGAAATAATTATAAAATTATACATTAATTTTAATTAAATATGTAATATTATCGAAAAATTATATATATAATGTGTTAATATGAATTTTCTAAATTTATATATATTTAAAAATAATATTTGCATTAAGATGCAAATAAAAATAATAATAAATGCGCTAAAAATATCTGCAATCAATTCCAAAGCCAACCACCATGAGAGAATATTTCGTTATTAATTAGTCATATCAAATACCAACACAAACCACAAAACATCAATTCATATAAGGTTAAAATAGTCTTTAAATATTACTAAAAAAATTTTGTAAAATAAAAGTTTCCATAAAAATTGAGCTGCCCGTCCACACTGCCCAAAGAAGGATAGTTTAAGGCAGAGGACCCCTCCGTCAAACGAAAGGACACAAAGAAACCGTTGGCGACAGCTGTATGACACCTACAGGTTAAAGCCACCCATATTGTCTTAACAAACGGGCAGCCCAAAAGAAATTCATGTTATTTTAGTATATATTTTATATTATAAATACATTTAAAGTATTTTAATTTTCTATAATTCTTTATTATATAAATTTTAATATTTTGTACTTCAGAGTTTTAAATTAATTTTTTATGTCATATTCATATAAATCTGAATGAACCAACTGTCATATGGGGCAGACTGCCCGTGACCCTCTAAAATTTATTATAAAATCTCATTTTATGCAGTCCCAACTTGCTTAGTCTGAATTTGTTGTCTCTAATTCTCTGTAGGAAAGCATCAAGAATGGAGGCATTGAGGATGGAAGTATTTTGGGTGATGTTGATTGTGTTGGTTGCCGTATTTAAGGTCCAAAATGTGGCGGCAGCTGAAGCTCCGGCCCCTAGTCCCACCTCCGATGCCACAATCTTCGTGCCGTCGGTGCTTGCTTCCCTTCTTGCTCTTGCATTTGGGCTTGTTTTTTAAAATGCTGGTGTTTTATGAGACCTATAATATTTTTTAAAATTCTTTTTTATTTTCTACAATGTATTCATATTTTTGTTACTGTCGTAGTTTCAATATGTAATTGTTGTGATTTGTTTCCTAGTGACCTAATATATTATTTGTGTTCTTTTTACAGACAAGTATTGTATGAAAATTTTGTTGTATTTATTATCTAATTTTCATATGTCATATTTTTAAATCTAAATTTATCAAATTGTTGGTCACTTAATGAATTAATTTTTGACCATCGTTTCACAATTTACTTGGCGAGAATGTATTAATCCTCAAAACCTACTCCTTAGTATTAACATATATAAAAAGATTGCTTTCAATAAAATTACATAACAACCAAGTTAAAAATTAGATATAATAAAAACATAGTTATACTAATATATTAAACTAAATAATTAACCATTAAAAAACCTCTATTATTTTTTAACTTAAAAAATAACTGAATACTAAAAATCAATTTTTATAATTTTTTAACCTTTTGCTCCAATCCTTAATTATGAGTGAATTTATGAAAATGTCATTTTTTTAAATAATTATTAGATTAGGTCATTTTTTTGAAAAATTACAGGACTGAGCCGATTTTATGAAAATGCTTTTGTAAAAAACACTTCTAGTTGGAAGCATTTTCAACATATTTCTAAGAAAACAATTCCAACGGAAGCTCTTTCTGCCCCCATATTTAAAAAAAATTATTTTGGTGTCACCTCTTGTCAATATAAAACTGACAAAATAGAAGTTTATATAAACCCCAAGTCTCATTTCCCTTATTTGTACATCATTAAGCAATCTCACATTGTCTAGGAACAAACTGCAAATAGATTATGAGTCTATATAAACCCATATCCCACATCGCTTAAGAAAATAAGGAAATGAGACTTGAAGTCTATATAAAGACCTGTTTTGTAAATTTTATTTTCATAAGAGGTGACACCAAAAAAAATAAAAATAAAAGATATTGGGCGTAGAAAGCACTTCCAGCTAAAAGCGTTTTCCTGCAAATACGCTAAAAACGCTTCCAGTTTGTAAAATCGGTCTAGTCTATAAATTTTTTTCTCAATTCTGTCTATAAATCTTTTTCTCTCCATAACATCATCTTTTTCAGTCGTTCTAAAGAAGAAGGGGATGTAGTTGAAGGAAGCGCTGCATGTCATAGCAATCGTGTGGATTAAGGCATGAAAGTAGAGAAATTGGGCGAAATGGTAAGTTTTCTGTCTTTCGGTACTCGTAGACTAAAGGAAGAAGTAGAGTAAGGACTTTCACAGCTTTTGTAGAATTAAAGATTTTGGGTTTCTAAAGATTTACCACCATTTGATTAACCAGTAAATGATTGTCATGCTTAGCTACCACGATGAAGAAGGCTCTGGCATTTGGACAAGCTAAACTGAGGAGGATAAAGGAATCCAAGTGAGTCACTATGCCTTGCCTTCTGGTTAATAGATAATGCCTTGTGACTTCCATGAGCCACGTTGTATAAGTACAAAGATTACCTAAGGTTGCGGTGTGTACATGCTAGAAGAAAAAGTAGGTTGTGTATGTGTACGATACTATGTAAGCTTGCAAATTAATTGTTGATTGTTTAATAGTAGATAATTGATGATTCGATATTTGGCGTGGTGTATGTATAACGATAAATTGTATAATATGTTTGAGTATTGTGTGCGTGGTTTAGAGGGAAATTATTGCTGAATAGAGGAAGTTAGGTCTTGGGAATGGGAATTTTAGTTAAATACATCCATATGGTGTTGCTGAGTGCAAATGTGATATGCGAAGCTCTGGGCCTTGTGGAGGGACACTGCAGTGTTCGAGCATCAAGATTAGGAATGACGAAATGGAGAAATGGGCGAATGGATAGGGAAAAATAGAATTTCGTTAAGATACCGCCATACAGTGTTGTTGAGTGCACTGTGATGTGTGAAGCTCCAGGCCTTGTGGGGGGACACATTGGTGTTCGAGCATCAAGGTGAAATGTGAAACAGGTTATTCGGGACAACACTGTAACAATGGTCAGAAGCTCTATGGGCGACACCACAATGGCGAAAAGGTCTTACGGGGCGACACCTCAAACATGAATAGCCTCTCGGGATAGTAAATACAGGTAGTCCGCTAGGATAGTAAAATATGAGAAACAATGTGTAAGACCATGGCTTGGCCATGACAACATAGGTAGTTTGCTGGGACGCTAAACATGAGGCAGTCCGCCAAGAAATAAATTAAGAGTTAGAATGGGGAAGTCCTTAGATCAGTAGACCAGGGGAGATGCATAAAGTAGGGTTCATATTGTAACTGGTTCGATAAGCCACGAGAAAGAATGAGCTTGGTGTGGCTGGGGAAAATAGACCATCGAGATAATAAGAGAATTGGCTAAAGGTCGTGATAAGTGGGGCCAATAGGACATCTCAACCCAAATAGGGTGAAAGAGGAAATGACTCCTTAGATAATGAGGTATACGTATTATGCGCAATCCGAGTCTGCCAAGGATTGTATGGATTCCACACTATTTGAGTAGACATGAAATTTAGCTAAAATAATACATAGACTTCAAAAGTAGTCCAACCAAGATTTAGCCGCAAGTTTGGGAAAACCTACTAAAGTTTTTTGGACTTAGACAATCAATGAGCTAACATTTGCTTGTCACAATTTCGCTATGTATGTAAAACATGAAAGACATAAACACAAAAGATATAATAGTGAAATATGAAATTAACTTTCTTTATTCATCGTTCAAATACATTGAAAATAGTTACATGTTTACTACAATATGAACACATTTTCCAACAAGAGGGACATATTGTTATATGATTATATGAATGATAGCCTATTGGAAAATGAAAATGGTAATGAAATGATATGAGTTTGCATTTCAATTGATTAAATGTGGATTTCATTATGTGAATGGCATTAAATTGAAATGTTAAATGTTGATTTGCTATATGATATGGTTATATAATAAACTCACCTTGTTGATATATGGTGTCATGTTTAGGCAAACTTGTCAAATTAAAATAGCTTTTTATATAAAATTGTAAATGAGGTAAGTATTTGTTTAATGCCTATGAACTTGTTAAACATTTAATATGCATATCCCATTTATTTTCCATTTCCCTTGTAGATCCTTTTGCAGAACGTATCAATTCGGATCAACAATCAAAGCTCACACTATCTTTTACTAATCGGTAGATGTTTAATCGTTTTGAACTCTAAGTTCATAAATAGGTGTTTTTGATGTGTATAAGATTTTGGCATGTACCTTAATGTTTGAAATATTTGGTAGTTAGTTGAAATGGAAATGTTTGAATGGAATACTCAAGGTATACATAATGAAATGTTAAGGCCTGAAAGTGATTTTGGTTGATTAGTTTTGAGATAGAAATTTTTTGTTTGTCAAATTGGTAGGCTATAACACCCTTAACCCGTCTCCATCACCAATTAGAGTTATAGAGCATTATTGTACAATATAGAACCTTTAACATCAAAACAGAGATCAACATGCAATTTTATATATTAAAATATGATAACATAACTTAATTATAGCATAAATAATTTTATGGGCCTTAAATCTAGCCTAAGACACTCTAAAAATAGTTTAGAAACAATCAGGGACTTATTCGAAGCAAATAAAAAATTTTAGACCGAACTTAAAAATTTGCAAAACAGATGTCACACGGCCATGTGGCCATGTGCCCATATGACATGGCCCTATACACTTATACCATATAAATTTACAAGCCAAACACAAAAGGCATTAAACATATTCAAATTTGGCACAACTCATAACATTATCAAATTGCCATAGTAACAAACAAGCCCAATACCTGTCAAAGCACATATATCAATTAACTATTTCTTTCCTAATTTCAAAGACCATGCACAACCATTAACAAAAGATATTAGGGCATTCACAAAGTTAGTAGGTGAAGTAATGCAGATATAGATCCAACCAAAACTAGGCATATAACATAATAAGCATTTCAATTTCATCAACCACATTCATCATATACTATGTGCTTTCATTTTCATTACCTTTCACATCTAAAACTTCATATATCATACATACAATAGCATAACTTATATGTACCTATCATTTCAACCTTAATTACCCATTCATATCATGGAAAGAATTTCACTATATAAATCATTCATTCACATAATTCAAATATTACCTTTTCAATCCAAATACTAACATTACATTTTTCATTCTGTATTCTCAATAACATAGTTATTTATATGCGTACCTTTTTATTTTAACCCTTAATTTCCCATTGAACCAAATAGAATAACATCGGATACTCGAGAGCCATGCTCACACAAAGTGTGCCTGCACATGTAATTGAAACCTTTTCTATAATGCTCACATGAGCTGTGAAAGGGGCCTAGTCACACGAGCTGTGGGTTAGAAGGTAAGCTACACGATGCTGCTCACACGAGCTATGGAGAACCCGTACAAAATGGAGGACCTCAACCATCAGTAGGACATTCAAAACCAACACCCGAAGCCATATAATCCCTAATAACATGTCATTTGTATCCTAAGTATTTACAAGGTTCAAACGGGACCATTTAACACATCCAAAGCCTTAATTTGCATTTCATTATATCCTTTTCAAACATACATTTCCTTCATCATAATACCATTTTGATCCATATTACCAAAATATTATGCAACTATTAATCGTTTATTTGTAACATAATATTTATTAGCATTACAGACAAAATAACACATAATAACTTAGTCCTTATATGAACTTACCTGAATTCATAAACAACTTCTAACACGAATCGACCACTATTCCGCTGCTTTGACTTTTTCGCGATTTGTGTTTGTTCGAGTTGTTTCTTGATCTAGATAAATATTTTTATTTAATTAATCTCATTCCAGCATTTAAAATAATTAATTTAGCTTATAACCCTTAATAATGAAAATTTACAAAATTACCCTCAAAGTTTACATTTTTTACAATTTAGTCCCTAAACCAAAACTTGCAATTTAACCACTTTTAATTAAAATTCATGCTAGCCAATTTTTGCCTAGTCTTATAAAATCCCATATTTATCATCAATTTATGATATTTTCCTTGAATTTTACTATTTTCATAAATAAGCCCCTAAACCTTAAAATCATAAAAAATTACTTAACAAAATACGTCTATTTAACAACCAAGCTTAACAATCTACCATAAAACTTCAAAAACATATCAAACTCATCTATGGCATAATCTATAACATTTAATAGTTTTACAATTTGACCCTTGAACTAGCTAGATTAAGCTAATACGAGCTCAAAAACATAAAAATCATCAAAACAGGCAAAATTTTACATATCATGCATTAAATCAAAGCTTGGCCGCATGCTAGGTTTTTCTTTCCATGGAGTTTCAGTTCATTCAAGCTAAAAAGATGATGAAAATAACTTAGTTCATTTTTATTTTATGTTTTAATTTCATTTGTTTATACAATTACAAATTTACCCTTTATTATTTACTTAACACATAACAAATTACTGTCCATAGCTGTCCACTATATATCTATATGATATATTTACCATTTAAGCCCATTCACATATATTTCCATGCCCAATTAACCCATAATAATTAATAGCGATTAACTTTTACATCTTTTACGATTTAGTCTTTTTCTTTAATTAACTATCTAAACATTAAAATTTTTTAACCATATATTAATACGACCCTAATAACACATCGTAAATATTGTTTGATTTATAGAAACGGGGTCCCAAAACCTTTTTTTCTAAAACCACTTGACTTTAAGGGTTTACCACTTGAACCTAATTATTCATTCAAATAACATAAATTATCAAATCAAAGTTTATTATAATACTATATTGAACTCGTAAATATTAAATGGTAATATTTACAAACTCACTTTTCAAATTTGTGGCCTTGAAACCACTGTTTTCAACACCACTAAAAATAGATTGTTACATAGGCTTTGGCAAATGATTTGAGTTTTGCTTGTGGCAAATGAATTGGCATAATTGGATAAGAATTGACATAGGTAAGTTGGTATTTTGTTGGTTTAGATGACACTTAGACAAAATTGGCCATAGTTGAACTCATATTGATTTAATCTTGTTTTGACTTGGTAATGATATGATTGGTAGGAAATATTAAGTATTTGGCTTGTCTTTGATGTTGTTTTAAGTTATGGAAGATTGGTATTGAATGGTATCATTGATAGGTTTGGTTAATGGTATGAGACAAGTATTATTTGTGTATTTTTTACTAAAACAATATGTCACGTCACAATGTGAAACGATGGTCATCACATCGAGCTTTAGACTTCAGCCCACTACGTGACGAGGAACCCCGTCGTCACAACGAGGCCAAGTCAGTATGCCACGTTGCGACGGGGAACTCACTCACGTCGTGACATCAACCTTAAATTTTGAAAATGTTGCAACTTGATCCTCATTCGATCTCGAGTTAACTTTAGAGCATTCAATGCTCATATAAGACCCGAGAAAGGTTGTTCATGATATCTAATGTTTGTAATATTGTTATTTTCATGAATGCTTATTTGTAATGATTATATTATTCTGAATTTGATGGAAGTTGCTTTGGAAACAACTATAGCATCCTGTAGCTTGAACTCGATGATTGGGTCGGGCGAAAGGTACTACAGAAATGGTTGGGAAAGTTGGCACTTCTGCAAGCACTGCGAAAAACAAAACAAAAAATAGGGGACAACAAATTGATTATGCAGTTCAATTTCCTTACGTCCACGGAACCTAATTTAGTGAGATGAATTCACTACTTTTGAAACAAATATAACCACTGAACCTATTTCTAACACATCCTAGTAAAAAATCCTTATACTTGTATCTCAAAGGCTAAAACTCTCACTATTAAATTCTCTCTCTAAGAACTTAGTTTGTAAAACCAATAACAAAAGGTTTTTTTTTGTCTCAAATGCATTTACAAAACGATGTTCCTCTATGAATTGATGAGTACTCTCTCTACATAGTTCCAACTTAAACAAGCCTTTAATATATAAGAGTTAAGTGCTTTCTAAGATAAAGATAAATTACAATCAATATCCCACTAAAATAAGCTCATAAAAAGACTTTACAAATATCCTAATAGAGTCTAGAACAAATAAGAGATCATCAAGATAAGTATTCTAATCTATCCCGATTCAATCTCTATATTTCACAAGATTCGATTGCTTGATCCAATCTGATCGAATCTTAAAATATTTGTTGCACCACAAGATGGATAATCAAATAAGAGCCAACACACGTCCACAAGATCATTTAAGTCAATGCCCAACTGATTTGGTTGAAAATATTTTCAGCTCCAAATAAAGCAAGTTACTTGTCGATGTGCTAGCGGAAGTGGCCACTTTCTTCTGCACTTCGATAGCCACTTAAAAAAAAACACTTGCCTTCACTATTTAGAGCAAGGTAACCTTTAATCCATCTTGATCTGCCAAATCTCATCAATCCAATTATCTTTAATATACGGATACAAAAGATGATTAAGTCAACTCATATCTTCATGGATTACATATCTTAATATAATAGGTAAGTAGACCACATAAGAATCTCTGAAAATAAACGTGAGATTGGCTACACAAGATCCTCAAAAAGATGCAACCAAATCATCAAAATATTTTGGTCAAACATGCTAACAAATAAGTCTAGTTATGTGTCTGGCATAGTGATTGAAGAAGTAGGCACTTCCCTTGGAACATAAACAACCACTTTAAAAATTTAGGATAACAATATTCCTCTTTGTTATTTTTGACCTAAAGCCATGCAACTAATTCTTCAACTAAGAAATTTAACACAAACATCAACAACAAGAAGTTCCAAGTTCCCCTCAAACTCAATTTATTCTATCACCCTGTTTTGGACAAAAATCTAAAGGAACTTTAGGCAATTGCAATTGAATAACCATATTTATAAGTTGAAGTTTTATCAACCACAAAAAGTGATAACGTATAAGAAACATCAGGAATATACAAAACAAATAATAACAATAAGAATGGAAAAGAGAAATTCCCCCTTAGTAATACCATTAGCACACTCCCCCTTAGTTGTAGCATCAACACACTCCCTTCAATAAGATGTTTCAGCAAGTAGTGCAATGGATGCTAACTCATCAACAACTTCGTATGTGGGAGATGTAACTCGTGGAACAACAAGGTTCTTTGTCATGAGATCTTGAGAGAGTAGAAATATCTTCATGTTGATTTTCAAAAGTTGTTGCATTAGTTGTCACTTCACGTTTCACTTGTGCATCTATCAACCATTGATCTTTCATCATCCATATTTGTTTTTGGTTGTATCTTGACTAAGTTGAAACTTGTCTTCTAACATTTCCCCATCTCAAATCTTTCAAGATCTTATAACAATGTGGTCTAGTATAACCAACCATGCTACAATAGGTAAAATTAGTTGATTATAAGAGTCTTTTATAGAAAAAATTTGTATAATAATTTGATATCACTTGATATATTCAACTTTATCAAAATTATTTAAAAATACTAATAAATAAATAAATCAAGAAGTAATGAAAATATAACTAAAAGGCATTGATAGACATAAAGTATATAATTCCAATAAAAATAAAAGAAAATTAAAAATTAAACAATTTAAATAATATAATAATTAACTAAAATATTTTATAGTATTCAAATTACTCCTATTACTTTCAAAAGAATCAAAATAGAGTAAATTATATTTCCAAGGTTAAATTTTGATATTAGTCCCTGTACTATGTAGGTGTAGTCCATGTACTTTAATTTGATCATTTTAGTCTTTATATTTTTCAAAATTTCAAATTTTAGTCTTTAGAAACCATAGCTACTAAATTCATTGAATTGAGTTATGTATTTCCAAATCTTATGCAGCAATATGTAATGAAGTTTGCTATTTTCATATATTACTAAAAAAAGTAATTAATGAATTTAGCGGTTGTCGTTTGTGTCAAGTCAAAATTTTTAAAATTCAAATAATATAAGGACTAAGAATTATCAAATTGAAGAATAAACACTAAATCTACCCCTTTATAGTTAGTACATAACTAATTGTAGAATTTAACCAGACCAATTTAATTGCTACCAATTGAGTTAAGACAAAAATTTAAAATTCAAAAGGTACAAGGACTAAACCTGATAAAATCAAAATACATAGATTAATTTTACAATTGAAAAATAATATAGGGATTAATAGCAAATTTTGACCAATTTCGAAATATAAATACATTATTAACCTGTTCATAAATGTGTAATATAAAAATAAGTGATAATAAAGACAGACAAAAATTAAAATATATAAATTAAATAAGTGATAATAAAGACAGACAAAAATTAAAATATATAAATTAAGTAGAATATATATAGTATGCATAATACTTTAAGTCTTAACACAAAATATTACAAATTTTAAAAAAAAAAATACAATACATAACATCAAGCCATTAAAATTTGGAATATGTGAAGCAAGTGCAGACTTATTAGATATACAACTCATAATTTAAAATCAAAATGCAAATAAAGTAAATAATTTCTCTAGCTATACTGATTTATCCATCTTCACATTTAATTCGACTTAAATTTCATTTCACTTAATTTGATTTAAAAAAATTTAAATTGAGTTAAGATGATAAAATAAGACTCATCAACTCGACTAACTTGAAATTTTTCACTCAATTTGATCGGACGCTCATTCTTAATTATAGGTGCAATCGATGTATAAATCCCCCCACCATTTTTTTCTTTATATTTAATTACAAAAAAGGGAAACAAAAACCATAGTGCAAGTTTTTTGTATGAAATGTCTGAATTTTAGTATTTTCCCCTGTCCCAATCAACATGTCCATTATAGTGCCACCTTAATATTCCATTGTTTGTGAGGAATTGCAAGAAGTTAGTGTATGATATTAGCTTCTCAAAGAGGGAAAATCAATATTAAAGAAAAACTAATAATAGGCAACTTGAATGTTATGTAAAGATGACAAGAAAAAAGAAGTTTGTGGTGCATTAATACCATTGGAGATATTTATGGCAGTAAATAAAAGCTCACCACTTTTTATTTTGAGTGGAAGCAACCTCCAAATCATGTATATACCTGATAACATTTTCAATTAGAACTCGGCTTTTTAAGAAAGTAAGGAAAAGGCTTGTACATACAGAAATTAAAGTATGGCTGCATACCTCAAATTTTATTTGAATAGTCCATCTCTAAAATTGTTGTTTTTAAGCCATTCCTGCCAATCTAAACGCCCGTTTATATGGTATCTGTTACTCAACTCCGTACACCCGTAAAGTATTAGATGCGTAAGTCCGGTGAGGCACTTCATTTTCTTGGATAGACATTCTAAATTGTCACAATCAACCAACACCAAGCATTGAAGTGAAGTCCAACTTCTTAATCGACTTCCTTTCAATTTCTTAGCTTTAATAGTTATTTCTAGATATCTAAGCTCAATCAAGGTTTCCATGCTCACAGGCAATTGCATCAAAGGAACACCCCTCATTCTTAATGATTGTAACCTTCGAAGCTTATAGAAAGAGCTCGGAAGTTCATTTATATTGCAACAGTTGGTCAAGTCAAGCTCTCGCAAGTGTTTTAAGGCACCAATGGAATTCGGTAAAGCTGTCAATGGTGAATCCTGTAGACAAAGTGCCCGTATGTACTTAAAATTGGAGACACAAAGACTTACAAGAGATTCATGAATAGCCTTTGATTCCTTTGAAACCTCTTGGACCATTACTGTTCGAACATTTTTCAATTTAGTAAAAACTTGGGCAACGTTTATCTGCTTGTCATCACAAAATGATAAATGTCGAACATTTTCGTCAATGGTTTTTGTTTGGCAATTCACTATTTTACACTCTTTTTGGGACACTTCTAGTGCAAGATCATGTATTAGATCGTGCATTTTGAATGTAAACACATCGCCATAATCTTGGTTCATCTGGATGAGGCATCTTGACATCAATTCATTCAAATATTGATCACCAACGTCCTCCCAGTCTTGCTTTTGCTTTGGATGCTCAAGCAGTCCATTTGCCATCCAAAGATAGACGACTTGATCACTATAATAGATCTCGTCCTTTTTGTACAGTAACAAAAGGGCAAGACATCGTTGCAAATGGGATGGCAAATGATTGTAACTCAACTTCAACACCGGTAAAATATCATTTTCACTTTGTTCAAGCATCCATATTTCACTGTCTCTTATAGAGATCCAATAAGATTCCTCAGTTTTCAGAAACAATAGGCTTCCCAATGTTCTCACTGCCAAAGGAACCCCTTTGCACTTTTGCACAATTTCTTTCCCGATTCTCATTAGATTTGGATATTGTCCCTCATCCTCATTATTAAATGCCCATTTTATAAACAAAGTCAAACAATCTTCAAAAGGGAGACCTTTCAATTCATAAGGGTGAACTGAACTCATTATAAAGGCAACCTTCAAACTTCGAGTGGTCACAATGATTTTGCTCCCACACAAATAGTCCATTGATCCCAATATATCTCTTAACTCAATCCATCTCGCACGGTTTTCATTCCACACATCATCGAGAACCAGCAAAAACTTCTTATCATTCAAAAGACTTCTCAAACAAATTTGCAAGGCTTCAACCGTTAAATTATCACATTTCTCTCCCTTATTTATGGAGTGAATAATGAGCTTGAGCAATCTAGAAAGATCAAATTCATCTGAGACACACATCCATATCTTTAATGGGAAACATCTAGTAACCCGATCATCATTGTATACCAATTGAGTGAGAGTGGTTTTTCCTAAACCCCCAATTCCAACAATGGGAATGACAGGGATGTTTGGATCCTCACTTGGTTTCATCAAGAGATCAATAATATTCTCTTTATCCACATCTCTACCAATGACATCAGAAGAATTCACACAAGAGTGAGTTTCTCTGTGAAAAACATGCCGGTTGTCGGTACCTTGTCCTAGATTAAAGTTGTTCCACTCAGTGGCAAGTTCGTTTAGCCTCTGATTGATGGATTTGATTTTATGACCCATTTTAAAAGAGAAGGAAAGAGGCAGAGAGCATGAAGCTAAAAATCGAACCTTGAAGCTGATGTTGGGATGATTGACCACCTGTTTGCGGAGAGCTTCACACTTGAAATCATCAACAACATCTTCAGCATCGTAAAAGATGTCTCTGAGCTTCCACATACAGAGGCGCAACTTCTCATTCTGGTGCTGTTGCCGCTCAGCATCCAGCAGCACAGCTTTAATGCTGCTCATGGTTTCCTTGAGCTTTCTCAAGTCGCTTTCGACATTAAAGGCCAAGCCTAGTTCTTCCATGGAGAGATGGGCTATTTTCTCCACAACCCTTTGTGCAATATCTAACAGAAACGTTTCTGCCATAATTGAACTCTAAGAGCAAAGCAGGAAATGCAATTGTTATAGGGAAAGCAAGGCAAAAAATGATTTCTTTTGAGGAATATAATCCAAGTTGCTTTGCCCAAATCTTGGATTGTGCATCAGCGAATATATATTTTATATTGACTTGACTACCAGCATCAACAATTCCTGAAAGTAAATATATGTGGTTATAAGATAACAGTTGGAATTCCAATTAGAATATATTTAATTAACAAAAACTTAATTTCTCCGGTGCATATTAATTAATTAAAATTATTTATAACAGTAAATATTTTTAATTTACAATTACTTAATTTCTCCCGTGCATGCTAATTATTTATTTGATAAATAATAGTGGAAATTCCAATTATAATATATTTATTTGAGGAATAAATTATTGAAATTCAAAATATATTTTTGGTTTGATGGTTTCATATTTTGGTTATTTGGAAGAAATAGAGAGGTGGTGGATGGAATTGAGATTTGAGAAGCTCATGTGATAATCTCAACTATTCTTCCATATTTTAAGGAAATATTCATATGTTATCATTTTATTTATTTAAATAGAATATAAATTTATATTATCTTTTTTATTTATAATCTGAATAATTATTCATATCTTATCTACTACTTGCATTTTACCATAGATAATTATAATTTTTTTTAAATATGTTCATTATTACTGACACTTGAAATAATTAATAATTATTTATTTGATTCACAGGTAAATAGTTCGAGTAAATTTCTTAAAAATGTCATTTTTTAAAAAAAAATTATCAAATTAGGCTATTTTTTAAAAAAATTACAATATTAGGCTAGTTTTACGAAAACGCTTCTAGCTTTTTTGCCCTTTGATAGGCGCCAAAACTACAAAATATAAATTCCTACGATAAAATAACAGTAAATAGCAGTATTGAGTAGTAGGATAATAGTAAATAGCAGTACCGAGTAGTAGGGTCGAATCCACAGCGACTGGCTGTCTAATTTCGTCTTTTTCTATGACTAGAATTGCTATCGCGGTCACAGTCGTGCCCATGACCTGTGCGTAGCAATGCTGAAAAATAAAAATGGGGGGTTTAAATTGATCAAGATAATAAAATAAGGAAATACCTAATGTAATAAAATGAAAATAAAACAAATTCGAAAATGCAAAAAATAAATTTAAGAAAAAAATAAATGGATGAATAAATTATTTTTAAGCTTAGCTTTAGCTTCGGTGTACTCCAATCTTGAATCGATCCTTGAAAGAGATTGTCCCTTCCAAGTAATAAGCTGGTTATAGCGACCAAGAACATCCTGACCGCCAACTTTTCCTTATGTAGTTGATCCCGGTGCGACCTACTACAAACTGACTCTTGCCAAATTTCTAACTGCGATACAAGTGCTCACAATTTAAGATTTTGGCAACCTTCCGATCTAAAAAGCCCAACTTGAATCAATGGCCTTAATCGCATGGGCCATTTAAATCCGATCTCTATCTCCCTTGACGGAATCCAACTGGCTTTTTTTACCTAAACACGCCAATTTATTTGTAGGAATTCAAACACAGCACGGCTGATTCGACTTCCCAACTGTACGCCAAACAACTCCAACCCAAAAGGTTTAGTTAATCATGGAGAAAATCATGCTTGGAAAATAGATGTGTGGAATTGTGGACGATAGAAAGGGGAAGGGCCTTGGAAGGTAATTAAACCAAAAAAGGTTGAAAGTAGAAAAAGGGAAACAGACAACAGAGTAGAAGTTTGGCACGCGAAAGGGGAGGAAGAAAAAAGGAATTTATTAAATGCCAATGCATGTTTACTTGGTTGTAGCCACTAGGTATTTATATACACTTTTAGTGTTAAAATTTAGCTAGATTTTTCCTAAATATTATCACTAAAAAATCTTAAATACTATCACTAAATAATTTAAATTTTAATAATTAAATTTAAACTAGAGATTAAATTTAAACTAATTACAGAATTGTAACAATATAAAAAAATTAATCTTTATCCGGCCACTTTTTTTAAAAAAAAAATCTTTAACACTTCAATCTTTATCCAGTCATTTTGTATCTTCAACCTTTCAATCAAGCCCTCTTCTTTGCTCTTTTTTTTTTCCAATTTAACCCTTTTTTTTTGTAAGAGTTTGAATTTAACACACCAACTTCATTCCTAATAAGAAAAATCAAATTTAATAGCATTTTATCTGATAATTAGCCGAAAAATAAATATATTAAAAATACGAATTTATCTTGCTATCATCCTTAATATTTTTTTGTGTCACCTCTTATGAAAATAAAACTTACAAAACAGGTCTTTATATAGACCCCAAGTCTCATTTCCCTTGTTTTCTTAAACGACGTGGGATATTGTTCTCACATTGTCTAGAAACAAACTACAAATGGATTATGACTCTATATAAACCTATATCTCACATCGCTTAAGAAAACAAGGGAAATAAGACTTGGGTTATATAAAGACCTATTTTGTAAGTTTTATTCTGACAAGAGGTGGCACCAAAAAAAATAATAAAATAAAAAGCAGAAAACGCTTCCTGCTAAAAGCATTTTTTGCAAATATGTTGAAGCTTTTTTTTTTTTTTTTTTGCAAATTAGTTGAAGAAATGGCCTAATCTGATAATTTTTCTTAAAAATTGGCATTTTTAAGAAATTTAGTCTAATAGTTCAATAATATTATTTTAATATATTTATTTACTATATTTTAATGATTTGTTAAACTATTAATATTTATCATATCGTGAATAAATTGATCATGTTTCAATTTCATCCCTTTATAATATATTTAAAATTAAATATTTCAATGATATATGACTAGTTGGGTTTTTTTACCTTCATAATATAAAAAAGAATGTTTTGCGAAAATGAGATATGTTGTAGATTATTTACGAGAATAATATGTTTTCTACAATAAAATTAGGTGTCGTCAACTTGACAGACGGCACCACCTATAAAAAATAATATTTTAATAAGAATATATAAATAATAAATTTAAAATATAATATTTTAATCTAAAAAAGGGTGATGCCAAAATGTCACTTTTACCCTTTTCTAAATTTGGAATGGTTGTGGTATAATTTTGCATTTCATACTTCTATTTTATGGAAATTAGAAGTTAGTTCGGTTATTTTAATTTATCATAATTTGATCTTTTGTGTTTTTAAATTTAAAAGTTAGTCAAATTATTTAATACTATTAAACTCAATAATCAAATTACTTACTTCAAGATCAATCATTTATCAAATTCATTTGCAAAGAATTAATAAAATCATCAATTCAACAATTTATATGTGGCAAATTAGAAAGTTTTGATAAGTTTATGTTTTTAAGTTTTCTCATGTTTTAATTATTATTTTTGTATCATATACGTTTTCTATAATCATACAATGTCTAGTATTGCTAAGTTTGTTTTAAAGGTCTAATTATGAATTTTTACCTCTTTACTTTATAAAAGACTAAGAAATTAATCCCTTTACTTTAATTTGTTAAAATTTAATCCTAATACATTATTAAAAATAATCCTTTAAAGATTGATAAGTGTTAAAAGTAATATATTTTAACCTCATTCTTAATGCGTTTTTGGGTGATTATTCGATGTTCATTGAGAATTTTATGCTTCTAATCCTTTAAATTCATGTTTTAATGCTTAATATAGCACTTGGGAGCAAAAGGAACGAAAACTGGAACATCAAAGTAAGTTGCAGGAGCCACATGGGTTGGACCATTCCACATGGCTTGGCCACACAACCGTATGACCCACACGGGCGTGTGGTAGGTTGTGTCGATTTCACGGGATTTCACACCGAACAACAAAAAATCGTGATTTTTAGGTTTTTTGGGCATTCTAAGACGTATATATGAAAAACAAGAAGAAGATAGGAGTGAGTCATCATTGAATATTCAAGAAAACAACTCGAAAAAACAACATTGAAGCCGATTGTGAAGTAGATTTTCGTCAAGATTGAAGATTCTCAATTAATTTCTTAGGAAGCCATCATAAGTTTCTTTGTTTCTTTCGATTATACTTTGTCTTGAATGTTTTTATATTCAAGCATAAACTAATTTTCTAAATGCCTAGGGAGATAAACCACATGATGGATTCTGTCGTTTGATTTTATTTTACGTAATAAATACTTAGTTTCTTGTTCTCAAGTATGTATGCATAATTCATGGTTTGATATTTCTAAATTATTGATCCATGCTTGATGTGCTTAAATCGGAGGTTGAATAGACCTGTTAAGAGTAGATCTTGCGTAATTGAGTGGAGTTGCACACAATCCTAGAAATAGGACGACATAAATCTACCGGATTAGATTCAAATCTAATAGGGGAATCCATAACACGAGTTAATGTGATGATAGGGGTTTTAATTAGAAAGAAATTTTATTAATCAACCTAGAGTCAGCTGCTCTTATGCTCAAAATAGATATTAGCATAATTTAGGGATTTCTACGGATCAAGTTATTAAGTAATGAAATTGCGTGATTTAGATTGATAATGACAAATGAAATCTAGGTGAATTCTTTTTGAGTCTTGTTTCGCTTCTTTGGTTATTAATTTATTAATTTATTATTTTGTTCTTTGTCATGTTTGTTAGTAATTAATTTAGTTAATTTTAGTTTTTAATCAATCACTCGCATTATTCGATTAAATAATAGAAAGACGGTAATTACTAGTACTTTTAGTATTCGTGAGAATAATATCTTTACTCACCGTAATTATACTATTAATTGATAGGGGCACTTGCCTTAGTCAAATTTTTAGTTTGTTCCATGGATATCAAGTTTTTGGCATTGTTGTCAAGACTAAAATATTAGGAAAAGTTTATTTCTATTAATTTAGCCATTTTTATTTTTATTTTAATATTTTTTTAATTTAAATTTGACATTCTATTTTTTTCTTTCTTTTGTTTAATTCATACAGGTTCCCTTTGTTTATGACTAAAGGCAACCCGTTGGAACCGTTAATTTTTTTACAGTGAGATCGAAAAAACCGCTTGTAGAAATCGTAGAGAAGTTAGGGAAGCAAGGCAATGTCAATAGACTTTAATAGACGATTAAGAGCAAAAGGACATTACTGTGGAGATGGATAATAATCTTGGTAATTAGCAACCTCCTACATGTCCTGCTTATTGGACTATGTATGACTATGGTAAACCCACTCTAATTGGGGCTGAATTGAGTATTGATAGACTGACTATTGCTACAAACTGTAACGCCCCAATACCCAGCCTAGGAGTTTAGACCGAATTTTGGAGGTCATATTGATCACCGAAGTGATCATGGGAAATTTTAGTTTAACATACCGAAAAACATTACCGTATTTAAGTTTCGTAAAAACTCTCAGATATAAAATCCCGGTATTACAAAAACCTCAGTCCAAATAACACTGACATATATTTAATACGAAAGTTCATACCACAGTTTTCAAAATAGTGCTTAAACCAATTATTTAAATTGCGTAACTCTGAGACCTCTGGTGTGCCGAGTCCAGCATCAGAATTCAAAAATGTACCTGAAAGGGGAAACACTAAGGGGGTGAGCTATACAAGCTCAGTGTGAGTTTGAGACATGACTAACAACAAAATTATAGACTGTAATTTCATATAGCAATACAACAGTGAAATGTACATACAGAGATATACAGAAGCAGGTATACACGAAGCCAACGTCTCAAACGAACGTACTCAAGCAAAGCACTTATCATCACACACTGTGTTACAACTCGTCTTTACACGCAAGAATAATCACAAATGATAAGTTAAATAGACGAAATGCAGACAAACAAACTTACACCCAATCACTTAATCAGTTGCTTATGAATGCAGTTAAGTAGTGAAAACCCACCCATCTAGCCAAAACACCTCTCCATCCCCCGATTACACCCCAATAGAACTGTTTAAGCTCATCCAACCAGACACATCACATAGGACCTCGAAAGGCCCATCCAACCCTACACACCATGTATGTGGACTAAGCCACTCAGATAAAAGTACACAGCAAAGCTGACGTAGATACAGTACAGTGCATTGTGGTAAACTATTGTACAGATATGTTACAGCTAAACTGCCAGATCATATCAGAATTAGTCTTCATTCTCTTTACAACCAAACCCCAAATCATGATGCAAATACAACAATGCACACCAAACACGAACAGTCACACAGACACAGAAGGTCGTAAACAGTCAGACAAATACAAAAATAGAATGGATAAGTTATGCTACAGAACAAAATTTTACAAAACAGGGCCACACGGCCGTGTGGAAGTGCCTAGGTCATGTGGGGGTCAACACATGTGGAGAGGCACACGCCCGTGTGAAAGGAGGCATACGGCCGTGTGGCTAAGGCACACGCCCGTGTGACCTAGGGACATGGCCGTGCGATCTGGCCATGTAACTCTCTGTCCATGTGTGCTAAAATAGGGTACAGGGCAGACATAGCCGTGTGCCCAAAACACACGCCCGTATGGGACCCCTAAATCCCCAAATTGGCCACACGGTCATGTGGTACCAAACTATCCAAACTCTAATCCCCAAATGCACATGCCCATGTGCCCACAGGATATGGCCATGTGAAAGTAGACTAAAATCCCCAAATCAGCCACACGACTATGTGGTCAGGCCGTGTGGCACTAGAATTTACTCAAAAACCCTAAATCCCAAATGTACACGGTCATGTGAACCGCACGTGTGAGGGCATACGCCCGTGTAGCCACCCGTGTGGTCATGAAACCACACCAAAATTGGCTGCAAATTGTGTCTTTCTTTCTTGAAATGCATTCCCAACATTAGTAGAACTAAACCCACCCCAAAATTACTTAAAAACGATTCCTATCCACTTTAATACCAAAAACCTACGATTTAATTCTAGTAGTATTCAAGACATAACTAAACTCTATAGAGTCCAATATCAAAACACAACAATTCAGAAACACACTCACAATTGCCAAATTTCACATGTCCATTTTAGAATTTCAATAACATAAAAGAAAAGTTCGAAACCCACACTTTAGTTTGTGATCGTACACCCAGACACCGACTTGACGACAAGGAAATCGTAACTTTTCTAAAATCATAAACAAAATCGTTCTTTTGTTTTTGTTAAAAGGCGTAAGAAATCCAAAAATAAAAAGAGAGAGAAAAACGATGGTGATGGAAAAGAAAGAACGTGAAAAAATAATGAGAGAAAAGAAACAAAACAAAACAAAATAAAAATAAAATAAAATAAATATTAAAATTTTCAACAAAACAAAGCTAAATAAAAATAATAATTCCCTTATAACACACCTGAAGACTCGAACCTAGGACCTTAGGCTAAACTAACACATAACCAACCACCAGACCAGCAGGTCCATTCTATCACTAGAACGTAGAAACACACATAATTGGTCGAGCTACTCATAAACCATAAATACAAATCCTAAAAACTCTTAACCCCAAAATATAGGGTGTTACACAAATAATTTTGAGATTGAGCCAAACACAATTAAGATGTTGCAGTGGTATGTTCAGTTTGATGGATTGCAAGATGAAGATCTGAATGCTCATTTAGCTAACTTTCTGATACATGCACGGGAACGATTGAAGTGCACTCGAGCTCATCAAGTGGACCAAACTCTAAGCTGTCCATTTCAAGAGAGGATTCAATTGAAATTCCCATTAGGCCTATAAGGCGTGATAGATCCAAGAAGTTTAAAAAGGCGATGATGGGCCTGATTTAGCAAGTTTGGGCTGAACATGAGATGTCCAACCCTTATTGGACCCAAAATAATGTCCCAAGTCTATGCAATGTTTTGCATGTGGCTGTTTGTTTAGTTTAATTAATTCTATAGCTTTTAATTATGTCTTGTTTATTATATGCATATTTAATTAATGTCTTGCATTATTAATCCACATATTTTAATTCTGACGTGCACTATGTGTTCTGCATTTAATAAAGTGAATCATTATGTAACTCTCATGTTAGTTAAGTTGGCATCATAAATTATGACATGCATTATCTAACCCTTATCTTAGTTAAAGTTTGCATCATTAAATTAAGTCATGCATTAAGTAACTCATTTGCTCATTTAGTTTGCATCTTAAACCATACATTTAAGCATCTTAGTTGTTAAATATGTTTGAGTTTGTTTATATAAGTATGTTATTTAAATTTGGCTATTACTTTTTAATGCATAAATTAAAGTGTGTTTATTTTCATTTTAAATAAGGTGATTTAAGTTGCATGTTCAATTAATTCGTATGCATGAGTGTTATTAAATATGTTGTTTTTATGAGTGTTTTAAGTTATTTTTTAATGCTTAATTATCTATTTTTGCAGGTGACTTTTCCTATGACTAAAGACTCTTCAAGTTGGACAGTTTCAAAGTTTTTTAAAGAACATTATTGAGGTTGTTTAATGGACCAAAGGAGACTCTTCAAGTCTGACCATTTTTGGAGTCTTAAACCTTCATCATGATGCCATTTAAGAGGATGTTATACAAGCTTTTATAATTTGGTTTCAAGGGAGCTGAAGGGACATCAATTAAGCACATTAAGGATACATTAAGTCTTCATTAAGGAGAATTGGCATGTCTTTTCAACTACATCAGATTCCAATAAAGAGACATGACTCATTGGCTTTCCTAGAAGAGTTGAAAACGAAATTAGTACTTGTAATAATACTAGTTAATGGCCAAATATGAAAAGTCCCACATAGGCATTTGGATAGTCACAAAAGTGCCTATAAATATCCTATAAATATAACTTTGATTAGCTAATGAATGTTGATTGAATATTTCTGAGTTTTGTGTAAGAATTACATCTTTTTGTTCTTGGTTTAACTTATCTGGACTTATCAAGGTTCTTTTTTTGAACTTATCACTTCCATTTTTTCTTTATTTTCTGAAGTGTGGCCTTCTAACATACTGTTGATTCCTATTTTGCTAAATAGTGAGTCACAGTTTTCTTCTTTTTCAAAGACTTATTTGTTATTTCGCTATATAAAAATTGGATCATAATCATTTATATCGGTGGTTCTTTTCTAAATGTTTGACTCGTGCAATTCATCCTTCCGAAACCTTCTTTGATGTTTTTATTCAACCTATTTTCCATTGCTCATAATTTCATTTTGAATTCCAACTTGAAACGATTCTGAAATTAGACGATCGGGAAATTCAGCGTCTTGTAATCGAATTCATAAGTATGAACATACATCACTTTTTGAATATCTGTTATACATTTAAGATCAATGGTGTTGCAATGATGTCATACGCTTACAGTTGTTCCCATTCTCTTTGAGGAACAAGGAAAAACAGTGGTTGAATTCATTTCCACATGGTTCTATCACTACTTGGGCTCAGATGACTGAGAATTTTTTGCTGAAGTATGTCCTACCGACCAAAATAGCTAAGTTGAGGAATTACATCTCTTCTTTTGTTCAATTTGACCTTGAGACGATTTACAATACATGAGAGGGATTTAAGGATCTGTTGAGAAGGTGTCCTCATCATGGACTACCTTTGTGGCTCCAAGTTTAAACTTTTTATAATGGTTTGAACCCCTCAACTAGATAGATAATTAATGCAACAGCTGATAGAACATTGAATAACAAAACACCTGAGGCAGCCCAAGAATTTATTGAAGAAATGATACTGAATAATTATCAGTGACAAGTTACGAAAGTAAGACCTACCAAGGCAGTTAGAGTTTTTATATTGATACAGTCTCTATGTTGGCGAGTTAGGTTGAAGCTCTTGGTAAGAAAATTGATGGTTTGAGTTTAGCTAACTAGGTGAATCCAATAATGCAATGTGATGCGACTGGAGCAAGAATGGTTAATCTGTAATGTTTGCCCTTCAAGCCTAACATGAAGTATGAGCAAGTCGACTTTATGGGTATTAATTCTAAACCTCAACAATTATAATCTGGGATGGAGGAATCATCCAAATCTTTCTTGGGATGGTCAAGGAAATCAAAGGTCACAACCCTCTTCGAGTTTTCAGCAACCTTATCAGCAAGAAAAGAAGTCAAATCTGGAAGAGATGTTGACTAAATTTATTTCAGTGTTAAAAACTAGATTCCAAAACACTAAATGACTTTAAAGAATTAGCAGGCATCCATTCAAGACCTCGAGAATCAGATTAGTCAGCTAGCTAAATTGGTTTTAGAGAGAAAACAAAGCAGTTTACCTAGTAACATTGAAACCAACCCAAAAGAGCAAGTCCACGCAATCACTGTACGAAGTGTGAAAGGGTTAATTGAGCTTGAAAAGAAGCTAAATTTAGACACTAATGAGAAAAATAATGGGGCTAAAGAATGCATGAAAAGCATAAATTAGTGGTTAGAGAATACAAATCACCAATTCCATATCTGACAAAAGTGAAAAAAGACCGCATTAATGAACGATATGGTAAATTTCTTGAACTTTTGAAAAAAATTACATATTAACTTACCTTTTGTTGAAGCCCTTTTGCACATGCCCAAGTATACAAAATTTTTAAATGAGCTATTAACAAATAAAAAGAAGTTAGATGAATTGTCCACTGTGGAGCTCAATGAGAAGTTCTCAACCATTTTCCAAAACAAACTACCCATCAAGCTTAAAGATCTAGGGAGTTTTACTATCCATTGTTTTATTGGTAGTTTAAATGTAGAAAAATATTTGGCTGATCTGGTGTTAGTATAAATCTAATGTCTTATAAAATGTTCAAACAACTTGGTCTCAGGGAACCAAAACCCACTAGAATGAGTATTCAATTAGCTAACATATCAATTAAGTATCCTAGGGGTATTATTGAGGATGTACTTTTTAAAGTCGATAAATTCATATTCCTTATTGATTTCGTTATATTGGACATAGATGAGGATATTGACGTACCCATGATTTTAGGTTGACCCTTTTTAGCCACTGCTAGAACTGTTATTGATTAGGGTAATGGTGAACTTGTGCTAAGGTTAGGTGATGAAGAGGTTACTCTTCAAGCACGTGATATTGTGAGAGTTTCTAGTGAGCGAGATGATACTAGTTATTGCTTGACATTAGTAATCATGTGACTTAATGTTTTTTTGTAGGAAATCACTCATGAATACATGTTAAAACTGTATCCTTTTAAAGGTGATAAAAAATAAGAGACGAGCGGAGAACGAATGGTGCAACTTAATGAATTAGATGAATGGCGACCAAAGGCTTTTGAGAAACTGAGAACGTTCAAAGAAGTAACAAAGCGACATCATAGTGTGTTTTTGAAAAGGACGAACCAATTCAAAGTTGGAGACAAAGTGTTGCTGGAAAATTCAGACCCACGAATGTTCCTTGTAGAGCTTAAGTCAAGATGGTTGAATCCATTTGTGGTACATAAAATATTCCTAAACAAAACCTTTAAGGTAACACACCTTGATTATGGCACATTCAAGGTAAACAATCATCAACTCAAACTTTATCTTGGTAGTAATATTGATAACGTGAGAAAGGAGCTTCGACTCCAAAATCTAACTTAACCATGAGCTTGAAATGTGAAGTTGAGCTTAGGCTCTAAATAAGTGCTCCTCAGGAGGTAACCCGACTGTTTTTTATTTATTTATTTTACTTTTATTTTATTACTTTAATTTTTTTAAAAATTAAAAAAGGTCCACACGATCTGGGGTAGACCTCACGGCCTAACGACACGATTGTGTGGCTGACAGGACATGGGCACACACCCATATGCACATGGTCATAAATAATTTTTTAAGACCCACACGGCCTATACACACGAGCGTGTAAGGAACTGTATGACTACTAGAGCCAATTTTTCAAAATTTTTGTGATACACTGTCTAAATGAATCCACATGGCCTAAATGAACTGTATGACCCATACGCCCATGTACATAAGTGTGGGAGAAGCAAATGAAAACTGTACACGGTCTAAATGAATCCACATGGCCTGGTGACACAGCCGTGTAGGACACACGACTTAGACACATGGGCATGTGACAAGCCATGTGAACAGTGGAGGAACATTTTAAAATAGGCCACACGAGCACAATGAGTAACACTACCAACTCACACGGTCGTATGGCCCAACATAGTCCACATATACACCCGTGCCTTCCTCTTCTCTTCGTTAGCCTGACCACCAATCCTTACCCACCATTGTCGCTCTTCTTCTCCAATCCTCTCACACGACCATTTCCCTAAAATCCTACCCAAGCTGCTATTAACTCCCCTTCTTTCCCTCTACATTCATCAACCTTTCCCCCTCTGTTCCTCTTCCATTCCGTTGACCACACTACTGTCAGTTGACCACTCCCTCGTCTTCACCTTCGTCGATCGTACCGTCATCGTTGATCGACCCCTACCATCGTTTGTCTTCACTTTTTGTTTATTTATTTATTATTTTTATATTATTATTACTTTTATTACTTTTCTTGTTGTTATTTTGTTAGTAGTTGTTAAGTTATTTATGTCTCATTAATTTAAGTATTAGTTTTAGTATTAGGATTAGATTTTAATTGCCTTAGTTAGGTCTAAATTATGAATTCAATTTTCGTTGCGAGGTGGATTGCAATTAATTAATTTTGCTTCGTATATCGATCTGTTCATCAACTAGGTTATTTTTATTGGTGGGGAGCTTATGAGTTTGCAATATGTACTGGTTGATGCTAATTTTTTTAGTACTGTTCATGCTAAATCTCTACATGACAAATTTGATATGTTTTCGGTTAAATTATTTCGACACAATTTATCTTGAATTTTTATTTATTTATTTTTTTAATGTATTTTTTTAGGTACATAATGTCGAGCACACGAGACAAGAGTAAGGTACCTACTTAGTCCAAGAAACAAAAAGTTACTGGGACTTCATCTTCCTCCTCTTATACCGCAATCACTCACCACTGATACCTCACATTCGACCATTCACCCCATGAAGAGAGGTACCAACACTTGAAGGAAAAATCATTGGGTTTGGGTTGGTTTATTGATTAGGAAGCCCTTCAGACAGTGGCCTTATTCGCACAGGTTCATACTTTATTGGTTGTGACACCGTGGGAACAGTTCTTTGTGATCGTGGAGCCGACGTATGCTGAGTTTACTTTCGAGTTTTCTCCACATTTTTCCTATAGACAATGCTAACGTTAGGGGATGAACCACAAGCAATCTCATTTTGTCTTAAGGGCGTCACTCGATATTTGAGTATTGCAAGATTTGTAGTCATTCTCGGTATATATTCATGCCCGAGTTCTCTACCCTCCTGAGGTACATCCATCGACCAGCCCATCTCTGCTGGTCTGACATCTCCAAGGTTGCCACTTTGTACATCCTGAGCTGGTCCAAAGCTCGGTGCCTACCTTTAGCCCTGTGCTACATTCATGTTATTTTAGCCTACACTCTGATTGGTTGAAAAGAGAGTATGAGCGTCGTGGGTAATTTAGATGTGTACTTCTTATGGAGTATGCATGAGTAATACCTGATTAATATAGCCCATTTCGTGGCCCAATGTTATCGACATTAGAGTGAGCATCTACAGAAAGGACTTATCTTATGGGTCCATATGTGACATGTTTGGCCCATTACTTCGGCCTCTTCGAGACCCCTGAGCAAATCGGTATAGTTTGGTTGGGGACATGACACCACAAGGCTTAAGTATAATGAAACATAAGATGATGGTTGCCCGTCGACCAGGGGCTTTTGATGATCAATATGTGTTGCTACATCCGACTCAGCAGAAGGAGGATGATGAGCATCTGGACGATGACCTCCCACCACTACCATGACCCATTCCCAGTCCTCTAACCAATCACTCTACTATTGTGAGTACGCATACTGTTACACTTAAGTATATCTAATGCCTTCAGCAACAACAGTCAAAGCGGATCTATCACATTGAGGCATATTTACAATGACTGCATCAACATTTCCATATTTCTTCCACTGTTTTATTTATTTTGATTTTGATTTTGATTTTCAGTTGTACTTTATTTTTATTGTTAGTTGTTTTTATTTTCTTTTTAAGACTTATATGTTTTATTTTATTATGCATTTTACTTTTATTATTTTTTGTATTTTTATATTTTTTCTTATTTATTTTTATTTATCTTCTTATTAGTGTGCTTGGAAACATATACTTTATTTAGAATCTCCTACGATTGTGAATTTCACTATTCTGGCGAATTCATCCAAATTCAGGGTAGTTTTAGTTCTCTCCCTCCCTTATGATATTTTGCTTATTGGTTTATATTTGTTTGTACATTAGGGCAATGTACATATTAAGTGTAGGAAGGATTTTATATGTTTATGTGATATAGCCCTTGAATTGTTGTTTGTGTTTAAGTAATTTGTTCAAATCTATCATTAAAGTTAATTTTCTTTAATGTGGAGTTTTTATTGATTTTATTTGGGTTTAATTTGCAGATTTTTATGCATTGTGTTTTTTATACTTTAAGACAAGAGAGAGTCAAGCATGATAAGTTGTTTTGTAGAAATTATTATTTTAGGTTGTCTCTATGAACTAAAGCACTATCTTGAATTTTTAAATTTACAAGTTTGACATCAAATCCATAATTTTTTTTTGTGAGCTTTTGAGGCTATAAAGCAATTTTTTTTCTTGCTCATTTTATTTTTAGTTATGAGTATGTCTGCCTGATCTGTTATTTTAGAACTTGTTTCGATTATACATGTTGAGACCACATTACTGATTTGATATATTAAGATGATAGAGGCATTTAGAATTTAACCCACCTAACCTTAAACAACTTACTTGTTGTATTAATCCCTAGTAAACCCCGTTAATCCTAACATTTTTTTACTTAAAAATCGTTCATGTTAACCCAAAAACCCACATTAATGTTGTAAAATTTCTTTTTATTGACTCCATTTTTATCGAGATTTGATTTGGTTAGTTGTCTGACTATATTTTATAATTTGCATTATTGAATTTTACTTTGTTCTTAAAAAACTGGAAAAAAAAAGGAAAAAATATGAAGAAAAAAAATTGATTGAGCTTGAATCGTTAGTCTCATATTTGGTATAAAAGCTCACATCCACTCTTTATTTCTTGTTAATGTAAATTCTTGTAATTCGGCAACTAATTTTTTTTTGTTTGGTAACTTATCAATTTGACTCTCGATTGTAACCAACTTTTTTACCTTTTCTGTACCCTTAACCTAAGCCCCGTGGCAACCTTGTAAAGACCTTTTGATTGGCGTGTCATCTCATTTCTATAATGGTGGAGATTTGCTTTTCAAGTAAGCCTATGTAATAACGTTTCTTGCTCAACTGTTGAGTGCATATTACTTGAACCTTAAACACTTCAAGTGCTTTGAGTGAACCTTAGTGAGGGTGTTAATTATTGTTGAATTTGAATTTCAGGTAATTATTGAGATAAGGGAGACGCTTATGTTTTTATGCTTTAAAAATCTATGCTTGGATTGCTTGTGTTATTTGGTGTCATTTTGTTTCAATTTCCAATGTATGATTATTTGTAGGTTATCCTAAGACATTTTCGGTGAAATAATAAATTAAAGGAAGCTAACTTGAATGTGGGTTGAGAATTTTGCTCGAGGACAAGCAAACGCTTAAGTGTGGGGATAGTTGATAAGTGCTAAAAGTAACATATTTTAACCCCATTCTTAATGCATTTTTGAGTTATTTTTTTATGTTAATTGTGAATTTTATGCTACTTATCCTTTAAATTCATATTTTAATGCTTAATAGAGCACTTGGGAGCAAAAGGAACGAAAAACGAGCGAAAACTAAAACTTTAGAGCAAGCTACAGGAGCCACACGGGCTAGACCATTTTACAAGGCTTGGCCACTTAGTTATGTGACCACACATACATGTGGTAGGCCATGTCGATTTCATAGGATTTCACACTAAAGAACAGAAAATCACAATTTTTAGGTTTTTCAGGCATTCTAAGACATATATATGACAAAAATAAGAAGATAAGAGTGGCTCGTCATAGAATATTCAAGAAAACAACTCAAAAAACAACATTAAAAACCAATTATGAAGTAGATTTTTGTCAAGATTGAAGATTCTCAGTTGATTTCTTATGAAGCCATAATGAGTTTCTGTGTTTTTTTTTTCGGTTATACTATGTAATGGATTTTTTTATTTTCAAGTATGAACTAAATTTCTAAATATTTAGGGAGATGAACCCTATGATGGATTCTATCATTTGATTTTTATTTTACACAATAAATACTTAGTCTCTTGTTTTCAATTATGTTTGGTTTCGTATTTGTAGATTATTGATCCATGTTTGATGTGCTTAAATCGGAGGTTGAATAGACCTTGTTTAAAAGTAGATCTTGCGTAATTGAGTAGAGTTGCATGCAATCCTAGAAATAAGATGACATAAATCTACCGGATTAGAGTCAAATCTAATAGGGAATCCATAGCACGAGTTAATGCGATAATAAGGGTTTTAATTAGAAAGAAATTTCAATTAATCAACCTACAGTCAATTGCTCTTATGCTCGAAAGAGATATTAGCATAATTTAGGGATTATTTTCTTGTTTTGTTTTTTGTCATATTTGTTAGTAATTAATTTAGTTAATTTCAATTTTTAATCAATCACTCAATTTTTTTAGTTAAATAATAGAAAGATGATAATTACTAGTACTTTCAGTCTTCGTATGAACAACATCTTTGCTCACCATAGCTATACTATTAATTGATAGGTGCACTTGCCTTACTCAAATTTGTAGTTAATTTCGTGGACATCAAATATATGTTGAAAAAAAACTTATTTGAGAAACTATGTCGTTTTTTTTAAATTTATCGATCTACACTATTTTTGGAGAGAGAAAGGAAAATGTGCCCTATAGGACGCGTTTTCCTTTCAATAATAACATTTCCAACTATAACTTTTCTAATGGCTACAAGGATTCCAACAGCCATAAAGTTTCCTATATAAACCCCTCCAAACTTCATTCTTTTAAACTCAATACTCAGTCCTAAATTCTTAATCCTTAATTTTCAATTCTAAATTCTAAATCCTCAATTCTTAATTCTCAATTATTATTTTTAATTCTTTTTCTAAATATTATTATCTTCGATTTTATTTTATTCCTTATAATTTGTAAAATGACAAATCAACTTATTCGTTTGGATGACAAGCATATCTCTAGCGTTCAATTACAAATGGTAAAAAAATATTATTAATTTTTTTAATTTTAAATAGTTAATTACTATGTTGTTAACATTATTAATTTTTTATGTTTATATACTCAATCCGAAGATCGAATTTTGGAGATGTACATAAACAATTTAAGTGAAGGAGCATTGGATGTCATTTATGGACACTTGCGAGATGCAAAATTTTTGTACGTGACTCACATGCTCGAGGGGACTAAATTGAATACCCCACTTATCAGTGCTTTGGTCAAAATATGGAGCCAGAGAAACACACATTCCATCTTTCTTGCAGTGACTATACAATTACACTCGAGGACGTTAGTTTACAACTCGGCCTACCGGTATATGGGGAAGTTGTTACGGGGCTAATGATTAGTGTCGATTGGAGTGCAACATGTGAGCAACTACTAGGAAGGTGTCAAACAAGTTTAGGGGTAGCCGAATCAAGATGAGATGGTTGGAGGACAACTTCAAAACTATCGAGGCTTCCGCGAGTGATGTTGAAAAAGAACAATTCGCGCACGCATTCATCGTGAGGCTGATTCGGGGTCTGCTAATGCCAGACTCGAAATCTGGTACATTTAAGGTAGCTACTACTACTAGCCGGCTTGAAAGAAATAGGATAACTTAGTTGGGGATCAATGGTGCTGGTGACATTGTATCGAGAAATGTATCGACCGATAAAACCACAAAAAGTTAAAATCGGCTGTTGCATGCTCCTTTAATCATGGGCATGGTATCGGCTACCATTTTATGCCTCTGAATGGACCTCCCTTACGAATTTCCACTCGTAATATGGTAAAATTCATTTGATAAAATTATTATCATTTTAATTTTCATTATTGTAATTTTGAAATAACATATTATTTGAATAGGTGGAACAACCCTACGAAACACAGCGAATATACCGACTGTCCTCGAAGGTATCCGACTAGCTTTAGATAAACAAATCGAAGAGGAGGTTAATTTATGAATTTCAAAGTTATATAATATTGATTCCAGCATTTGAAATTAAATATTAGGCACATGCTAAAAATTTATAAATTTGTACTGTGGTTTGTATAGATGCCATATGTGAATATGAGGATTCAAGAATGCATACCGGTCGAGTTTTGGCCAATTACAACATTTGGCATGTCAAAGTGTCGTCGATCATTTTTCCAACGGTCAAGATGTATGAATTTGATCGAGTGATACGACAGTTCAGGTGTATACAACGTATTCTGTCGCCACCCTAGGAGCTCGATGACTTGCACAAGATTAACTTGTGGGGGAGACCCGAGGAAGATTGATCAATATTCCATAAGAAATATATTGAGATTTGGGAATGTAAGTACGATTACTTGGCAACGTGTGAACTATTTCTTACACAGGAGTTGGCAACATATCCATATTACATTGATTGGTTCAGGCATAACGACAAGTCGTATCTACTACCAGCTTCAGAAATGAATAGGGAGGCCAAGATGAGAGCCCATCAGTCCTAGGCTGGGAAAAGATGCTGCAAGGGGATCAACATCTACTCTAGCTCCACAAGAGGACTCAATTACCGTGAATATCTTGATTAGTATAATTCATGTATTTTTTGTGCTACCTAGTTTATTTTACACAAGCACCATAACATGCACAATCATTCCTCGCATCAACACCTTCAACTCCAGTTTATTTTACACAAACACCATAGCACGTATAATCATTCCACGTATCAACACCTTCAGCTCTAGTTTATTTTATAGAAACACCACAACATGCACAATTATTCCCTGTATCAACACATTCAGCATCAGTTTATTTTACATAAGCACCATAACACCCACAATCATTCCATGCATCAGCACCTTCTCAATAGGTATATTTCGTATGACTGCCACCCACCGTTCCATATTGCACGCTGATGCCATTAATAACACTGACATATTCGGTATCTCTAACAATTTCCACCTTTTATCCGTAATCAACCCATGCGACACCATACAATTATCTACTGATAATGTTGTAAACACCCCAACATCGATGTTCTACCAATGTGGGTTATCCTCGCAACCTCGAACTCATACATAAGGATGTACGATGGGTGGCTAGGGCATGATCGCAGTCAACCACAGAGGAAGGAGATGAATATGGCGATCAACCCCGATGTGCACGTGAAGACGAAGATGAAGACGAAGACGAAGTCGATGAGGACTCGCCAACCCAAATAGTGTGATGAAACCCTAGACGTGCCCGATGCCTACTTAGTTGTAGCACACATTCGGGAAGCTGATGATTATGTTATTTATAATTTTCCCAAATTGTATGCTTTGTTTTACATCTCATATGTACACTTATTTAAAATCTATGAAACAAATTTGTTAAATTGGTTTTCTTTGTACCATATTATATAGTGAGTTTAAAATTTGTTACACCATATTATATAGTCTATTTACTTTTTCATATAAGTTTTTTCCGTCCATTTGTTAATTATAATATTTTCAAAAATCAAAGGTTTGATAATAAGGTACAAGAAAAGATTAAAATTGTGGCTTGTGTATTGTAATATATCATACTTCAATAAATAATATTAACTTACAATTTACAGAAAAAATTAATGAATAAATGAATAAGCTAGTGTTTTTACTGCATTAGTTAGTGCTTTAATTAACTCTTCTCCTCAATGCTCCATGGAGGTATGGACATGTTGGCTTTGCATGCCCTAGATTCCTACAGCAATCGCAGAACCTCAGCGTGTCTCCTCACTCCTGAATATCCATATTGCCTCGTATCTGAGTTGAGTTTGACTGACCTTTTGACTAGTGTCATGAGTTCTTATCTAGTACCAACTCGAAAGGAGTATACGAGGTAGGCAGCTATGTAACATCCCGATTTAAGACCTAGTCAGAATAGTAGTTTCAGGACCACAAATCTGATGAGGAAAAATTTATTTTTACTATATTATTATGGCCTACAATTTCACAAAAAGATTTCGTGAAAATTTCGTTCTAAAATTTTGACGTTTGGGCACTCAATTTAGTTAAAAGGACTAAATTATAAAAAGTGCAAAAGTTGAGTTTTATTGGTTAAAGGTACTTAATTTCTATGGAATTATAAATTAGGGGTCCTTATATGGTAATTAAACCATTATTTAGTGATGGACAAAAATGAATATGAGATAAATGAAATAGGATTTTTTTAAGTAAGGGCATTTTAGTAAATAAATAGAATTAAAAGGGAAAAAGATGTAAAAATTGTGTTCATCATCTTTGCTTGCTGCCAAAATTTGAAGGAAGCCATAGCTAGGGTTTCTTCACTTTCTCAAGCTCGTAGTAAGTGATTCCAAGTCCCGTTTTTAACGTTCTTTGCATTTTTGAGATTCTCGTAGCTTGGTTTACCTATTTCAACTGTTATTTCGAGCTAGGGTTGAAATTTGAAAAATTTCCCATAGGTGAAAAGTGTGTATTTAGATGTTTTATGGTAGAATATGAAGCTAGAAATTATGTTACACAACTTTTGCTAGTCGATTTTAAGTGAAAACGAGTATATTGACATAATCGGCAAAAATACCTAATGTTCATAAGTAAGTGTTAGAGTAAGAATTTGATGTTATCATAGAAGGGAAAATGTTCAGCATGTTATAAAACATAAGAATAAGAGATGAAGTTTAATTTTTGAGCTTTGGGGCAAAAGTATAAATATGCAAAAGTTTAGGGCCAAAACTATAATTTTACAAAAATTGAGTCAAGGATTGTTTTGATGAATGTGAGTATTAAATAAGCTAAATTTGCTATTATAGATCGACAAGAACAAAATTTTGAGCTAGATCAGGGAAAGAAAAAAAATTAAGGACTAAAGTGTTAGATTTGATGACATTTTTGTACCGATGTAAGTTTACGGTAAATAAATGCAATATTTCAATAATTATTATTAATGCTGTATTTTTCAGCAATTATGTATTTATTTCATGAATATATTTAATGTTGACTCAAGTATGAGATGACAGAGAATCAGTGACATAAGCCCCGTTGAAACATTAGGAATGTATTGGATACAAATGTCATGACATTTGGGTAAAGAGGTCCCATGTAAGACCATGTCTGGGACTTGGCATTGGCACCGAGATGAGAGGTCCCATGTAAGACCATGCCTGAGACATGGAATTGGCACCGAGATGAGAGGTCCCATGTAAGACCATGTCTAGGACATGGCATTGGCACCGAGATGAGAGCTCCCCCGTAAGACCATGTCTGGGACATGGCATGGGCACCTTTATGAGAACTCCCATGTAAGACCATATCTAGGATATGGCATTGGTAGTACAGGAAACATCCCATGTAAACCATGTCTGGGACATCGCTTTGGCGTGTTATTATCAGATATGAGACCCAAGTATCCTTATTATTCCAATGTGACTCAACGGGCTAGAAAATAGATTATGTTCTATGATAGTCCAAGTAAAAGTATAATTAGCAACTTTAGGTGAGTTATAAGAGTTAAGAACATATTATGTTATCAGTGAGAACCAATATTTCAGCAAGAGAAGAGTAAGTTGTAATCTTAAGCTATCTAAGTAGATAAGTAAGTAAACAAGTAAATGAAAGTAAGTAAAAAGAAAACTTAAGAACATGATACTTGTATATCATTATTTATGTTAAATGATGTCATTTATTTATTTGTAAACTTACTAAGCTTTATGCTTACTTCTTTTATTTCTTTTTCTTTCATATAGTATTATCAAGCATAGTCGGGATCTTGAAGACGTCGAAGAGTGTTCACACTATCAACCACCACAACTCGGTATTTTAAGACGATAAATGTTTTGAGCTATGGCATGTATAGGGACTTGGTCATTTCGATTGTATATTCTTAAAATATGACCAAAAGATTATATGTAAATGGTTGATGATGAATAGTTATTAAAATGGCTAAGTATGAAGGTGTTTGTGGTTATAAATGTCTAGGTGATAAATTATGCATAGAAATCATGAAAGAGTAAATATTTGTAGTGAATCAGTTTTGAGACAACAGTAGTGACGTGATTTTGAAAAATCACCAAGGATAGTAGAAAATGAATTAGAGGGTGGATGAGATATAGAATTAAAGCTTATTGATTCTATTTTCATAAAAAAATAATGGTGTAGACATATATTCTGAGATATTTTCATTTTAGTTAGACAAGATCAAAGTGGTTTTCAGAATCCCCTATTCTGAATTTGGAAAATCATTAAAAATTGTAAAAAAAATATTTATGAGTTGTAATTTATATTTCTAGATTTCTTATTGAGTCTATTTTCTGTAGAAATAAGTGAGAACACTATATGAACTCTGTACAATGAGATAATTTAATTTTAGTGACGAGAGATCATGACAGTAGATCAGTGAAACAGGGGAGACTTTAACTAGCAAAATATACTAATTGGCTAAACTAAAAATTCTGAAAAATTTATGATAAAAAGATATATGAGTCTAGTTTTAGGGAAAATTTACGGATCTAAATTTTGAGTTTTGTAACTCGAGTTATAATTAATTTAGTAACTACCGTGCAGGTGGACAGACTTATTATTAACAGTGAATTAACTTCTAAAACTAAATTTTTATGCCCCGAACTTTTAAGTTAAGTCGAGTAACGCCTCATGTTCGACTCTGAAAACGGTCTCGAGTAAGGGGTGTTACATTTTATGGGTATCAGAGTAGGTTTAGTCAGTTTTCAAAATATTCAGTATGAATAAGAGTCTAGCTATACATGCCATACTTATATATTTTGATAGTGTAACGACTTCTGACGATTTTGAAATGTTTTCTTTTATAGTTATAGATCCCGAACGAGCTGGTACAGATGAAGTAGAGAGTACTGCACTTGCTCCCGTAGAAGGGACGGTGCCACCAGATGTTAATGTTAGTGAAAGGCCCATCTCAGTTAGTCAGAGATGAGGGGCTCGGGAAGCCTTCTTCCAAGCTATGAATGATTTGTTTGCCGAGTTCGTTCACACGAATCTGGCTGTTAGACCTCCACCCCCTCATGATTCTCAAGTTCCCCATGTAGCTTCTCCAGCCGCAGGTATAGTTATCAGGGAAAGACCACCAATTGATAAGATCAAAAAATAAGGGGCTGAAGAATTTCGGGCTACTAAAGATGATGATGCAAAGAAAGCTGAATTTTGGCTCAAAATACTATCAGAGTTTTTGATGAATTATCTTGTACACCTGAAGAATGCATGAACTGTGTTGTCTCACTTCTCAAAGATTCGACTTATCATTGGTGGAAGACTTTTGTGTCAGTGGTACCTAGTGAGAGGGTTACTTCGGATTTCTTTCAGGAGGAGTTCCGTAAGAAGTACATCAGTCAAAGATTTATAGATCAGAAAAGAAAAGAGTTCCTTAAGTTAAAATAAGGTAAGATGACTGTGACTGATTATGAACACGAATTTGTTAGACTTAGTAAATATGCTCGGGAGTTTGTGTCCACCGAAGCCAATATGTGTAAGAGATTTGAAGATGGGCTTAATGATGATATCCGACTGTCAGTGGGTATTTTAGAAATCAGAGAGTTTGTTGTTCTGGTTGAGAGAGCCTGTAAAGCAGAGGATTTGCTAAAAGAAAAAGAAAAGGGCAAAGCTGAAATTGAAGCGCAAGACACGAAAAAAGGCAGATGAACAGATCATTTCAGTCAACTTCCAAGAGGCCTAGAGAGTTCCCAAGTGGATCAAATTTTTCAGCTAGATATTCTAGTTGAAACAGAGGCAGAAGATTTGAGGGTTCTAGAGCTCAAACTACTACAGTTGCAAGTACGGGTAATACTCAACCACCTACGCTAGAATGTGCCCAATGCGGTAGACGATATCCTGAAGAGTGCAGAGCAAATGAAAATGCCTATTTCAAATGTGGCGCACCAGATCACTTTATTCGGATTGTCCCGAAACAGTTAAAAGAGAAGTAATACCGAGTGCGAGATCAGGAAATGCTCTTACTAAACGTAGACCACAGAAAAACCAGGAGTTGGAGCAAGTAACAGGGGCACGTCTAAATACTCAGTAGCTAGATCAGATGTTAGACCACCCGCAAGAACATATACTATCCGTGCTCGTGAAGAGGCATCCTCCCCTGATGTGATTACGGGTACATTTTCTCTCTATGATACTACTGTTATTACTTTGATTGATCCGGGTTCGACTCATTCTTATGTTTCTATAAGATTGATGCCTAGTATGAACATGCCTATAGAATTTGTAATTAAAGTATCAAATCCATTAGGCCAGTATGTGTTAGTAGATAAAGTATGTAAGAGTTGCCCTTTGATGATTAGAGGTCACTCTTTTCCAGCCAATCTCATGCTATTTCTATTTGATCTGATTCTTGGTATGGATTGGTTGACTGCCCATGATGTGATAGTGAATTGTGAAAAGAAATACATTGAGTTGAAATGTGAAAATGGTGATATTATCTGGGGTGATTTAGACGAGTCAGATGGTTCTCTCTCTATGATTTCTATTATGTCTGCTCAGAAATGTTTGAAAAAAGGGTGTGAAGCTTATCTTGCTTTTGTATTGAACACTAAAGATCCAGAGTTGAAAATTGAATCAGTGCCAGTGGTATGTGAGTATTTAGATGTGTTCCCGGAAGAATTGCCAGGTTTGCCTCCTATTAGAGAAGTTGAATTTGGTATTGAGTTGGTTCCAAGTATAACTCTCATTTCTATTGCTCCTTATAGAATGGCCCTGTTGGAATTGAAAGAATTGAAAGCTCAGTTGTAGGAATTAACGGATAAAGGTTTTGCAATGCCTAGTTGTTCTCTGTGGGGTGCACCAGTACTTTTTGTGAAAAAGAAAGACGGTTCAATGAGATTATGCATAGATTACCAATAGCTTAATAAGGTAACTATAAAGAACAAATATCCACTGCTTAGAATTGATGGTCTGTTTGACCAGTTAAAAGGAACTATGTCTTTTCCTAGATAGACTTGAGACCCGGTTATTACCAGTTGAGGGTTAAAGAGTCAGATGTTTCGAAGACTGCTTTATGGACTAGGTATGGTCACTATGAGTTTCTTGTGATACCATTTGGATTAACTAATGCTCCTGCTGTTTTCATGGGCTTAATGAACTGAATTTTTAGACCTTACTTGGATAAATTTGTAGTTCTGTTCATTGATGATATTCTGATTTATTCTTACGATGAGATTGAACATGCTGAGCATTTGAGAACCATTTTACAAATTTTGAGAGATAATAAGCTTTATGCCAAGTTTAGTAAAAGTGAGTTCTGGCTTTGGGAAGTCGAATTTCTTGGACACATTGTTTCAAGTGATGGTATTAAAGTTGATCCGAGTAAAATTTCAGCAATTGTTAATTAGAAGCCTCCTAAAAATGTATTAGATGTCAGAAGCTTTCTTGGATTAGCTGGTTATTATAGATGATTTATAAAGGGATTTTCCATGATAGCTACCTCATTGACAAGATTGTTGCAGAAAGATGTCAACTTTGAATGGACTGAAAAGTGTCAGCAGAGTTTTGACATGTTAAAGGCATTGTTGACTGAAGCTCTTATTTTAGTACAGCTAGAACCGGGTAAAGAATTTGTGATTTACAGTGATGCATCCTTAAACGGATTGGGTTGTGTACTTATGCAAGAAGATAAAGTTATCGCATATGCTTCTAGACAGTTAAAACCACATGAGAAAAACTATCCGACGCATGATTTAGAGCTGGCTGCTATTGTATTTGCGTTGAAGATTTGGAGACATTACTTGTATGGTGAGAAGTGTCGAATATTTACTGACCATAAAAGCTTGAAGTACTTGATGACTCAGAAAGATTTAAACTTGAGGCAAAGAAGATGGCTAGAGTTGATTAAAGATTATGAGTTAGTGATCGATTACTACCCGGGTAAGGCAAATGTTGTTGCTGATGCCTTGAGTAAAAATCTTTATTTGCATTGAGAGCTTTGAATACCAATTTGGCTTTATCAGATGACAGTTTCATTTTAGCTGATTTGAGGGCTAAAACAATATTTCTTGAAGAAGTATATGAAGCTCAAAAAAATGATAGTGAGTTGCAAGTTAAAAGAGCTCAATGTGAATCGGTGTAGGGTTAGATTTTCATATCAGTTCTAATGGTTGTTTGATGTTTAGAGACAAAGTATGTGTGCTAAAGAATGATGAGCTTATTCGAATGATCTTACAGGAAGCACATAGCAGTTCTTTGTCTATTTATCCAGGTAGTACAAAGATGTATAATAATCTGAAGAAAATGTACTGGTGGGCAGGAATGAAAAGAGATATTTCAGAATTTGTTTCTAAATGCTTGATATGTCAACAGATGAAAGCTAAACATCAGGTATCTTTAGGTTTATTGCAGCCTGTGTTAGTTCCTGAGTGGAAATGGGACCGAGTTACCATGGATTTTGTAGTAGGGTTGCCATTGACACCGAGAAAGAAAGATGCAATATGGGTTGTAATTGATAAGTTAACGAAGTCATCTCATTTTATTCCGGTTCATATGGATTATTCACTTAACAAGTTGGCTGAATTGTATGTTTTAGAGATAGTTAGACTACATGGGGTATCGTTATCGATTATCTCAGACAGAGATCCGAGATTTACTTTGCGATTTTGACGAAAATTACAGGAAGCTTTGGGTACAAAATTGAGTTTTAGCATGGCTTTCCATCCTCAAGCTGATGGTCAGTCGGAAAGAGTTATTCAGCTACTTGAGGATATGCTCAGATGTTGTGTTTTAGAATTTCAAGGCAGTTGGGAGAAATATTTACCATTGGTAGAGTTTGCCTATAGTAATAGTTACCAGTCGAGTTTGAATATGGCTCCTTATGAAGCTTTGTATGGACGTAAATGTCGTACACCTTTGTTTTGGATGGAGCTTAAGGAAAATCAGATTTACGGGGTTGATTTAGTCAAAGAAACAGAAGAGAAAGTAAAAGTTATCAGAGATTGTTTAAAAGCAGCTTTAGATAGATAGAAGTCTTATGCAGATTTAAAAAGAAAAGAGATCGAGTATCAAGTTGGTGACAAAGTGTTTTTGAAGTATCCCAGTGGAAGAAAATTTTCAGATTTGGCAAGAAAGGCAAACTAAGTCCACGTTTCATTAGACCGTTTGAGGTAACTGAAAGAATTGGGTCTTTAGTATACCGGTTAGCTCTGCCAACTGAGTTAGAGAAGATTCATAATGTATTCCATGTGTCTATGATACTCATTACCGTTCCGATCCATCACATGTGATCTCACCGACAGAGGTTAAGATTCAGCCAGACATGACTTATGTTGAAGAACCGGTAAAGATTCTTGATCGAGAGATTAAGCAACTAAGGAACAAAAATATTGCACTTGTGAAGGTGTTATGGAATAGACATGGGGTTGATGAGGCTACATGGGAGCCCGAAGAGGCTATGCGAAAACAGTACCCAAATCGCTTCATAGGTAATATTTTTAGGGACGAAAATCCCTAAAAAGGGGGAGAAATATAACATCCTGATTTAGGGCCTAGTCGGAACAGTGGTTTCGGGACCACAAATTCGATGAGGAAAAATTTATTTTTACTATATTATTATGGCCTACAATTTCACGAAAAACTTTCGTGAAAATTTCGTTCTAAAATTTTGACGTTTAGGCACTCAATTTAGTCAAAAGGACTAAATTGTAAAAAGTGCAAAAGTTGAGTTTTATTGCTTAAAGGTACTTAATTGCTATGGAATTATAAATTAGGGGTCCTTATATGGTAATTAGACCATTAGTTAGTGATGGACAAAAATGAATATGAGATAAGTGAAATAGGATTTTTTTAAGTAAGGGCATTTTAGTAAATAAATAGAATTAAAAGGGAAAAAGATGTAAAATTGTGTTCATCATCTTTGCTTGCTGCCAAAATTTGAAGGAAGCCATAGCTAGGGTTTCTTCACTTTCTCAAGCTCGTAGTAAGTGATTCCAAGCCCCGTTTTTAATGTTCTTTGCATTTTTGAGATTCTTGTAGCTCGGTTTACCTATTTCAACTGTTATTTCGAGCTAGGGTTGAAATTTGAAAAATTGCCCATAGGTGAAAAGTGTGTATTTTGGTGTTTTATGGTAGAATATGAAGCTAGAAATTATGTTAAACAACTTTTTCTATTCGATTTTAAGTGAAAACGAGTATATTGACATAATCGGTAAAAATACCTAATGTTCATAAGTAAGTGTTTTTGTAACAGCCCGAATTTGGGGCTAGTCGGAATAGTGGTTTCGGGACCACAATTCGACTAGAAAAAAAATTATTTTCATTATATTTTTATGGTCTACGATTTCACAAAATGATTTTGTGAAAATTTCGTTTGAAAATTTTGATGTTTGGGCACTCAATTTAGTCAAAAGGACTAAATTGTAAAAAGTGTAAAAGTTGAGTTCTATATGTTAGAGGTGTCCAATTGTTATGAAATTTTAAATTGGAGGTCTTTATATGGTAATTAGACCATTGGTTATGTTGGTGGACAAAAATGGGTATGGTTAGGCATGTTTCCAAAGTTTTTCATTAAGGGCATTTTGGTCATTTAGTTATTAAAATGAATTAAAAACAAAATTAAAAGCCAATTTTTGTCCATCTTCAACCTCTAGGCTGAAAATTGCATGGAGAAACCATGGCTAGGGTTTTTCAAGCTTTCAAGATCGATTGTAAGTCCATTCTATCCTCGTTTTTAATGATTTTTACGTTTTTGAAATCCTCGTAACAAGATTTACCTATTTTTACCATTGTTTTGAACTAGGGTTTGTGTTTAAAAATTTACCCATGAATTATATGCATGTATTTTGATGTTTTATGGAAGAATATGAATGTTTGGAGTGTGATAAACGATTTGTACTAAGTAATTTTCGATGAAAATGCCTAAAAGGATTAATTTGTAAAAGTTATAAAATATGTCACAAGTGTGTGAATAAGTGAGTATTGTGGATTGCTAGTTATGAAAATGGTTCAGCTAGGCCTAAAATGCAAGGAAATTGAATAAAAATTATTTTACGAGCCTAGGGGCAAAATCATAATTTTATGAAACTTTAGGGGCAAAAATGCAATTTTTCCAAAGTATGATTTTTGGACTGGAATGAATAGTGTGAAGGTTATCTAAGTTAAATGTATTGTTATAAATCAAAAAGACGAGAAATTGAAATTGATCGATAAAAAGAAAAGTGAGAAAAAGTGAAAAATTCCCGAATGAACCTTTGGAATAAAAAGGGATACGAATAAAGTGACAGAAATGATCACATGTGTGGCATGGATTGTGTGTAGGCCACTATGTAAAAGTGAAAGTGATGGTCACGTGTGTAGTACTATGTGAAGGCTACTACGTGTATCGGATGGTAATGATCACATGTGTAGTACTATGTGTAGGCTACTATGTGAACCGAACATCATTGATTAGTAAGGTGGTTGCTATGTGCTGATTCCACCAGACATCATTGATTAATAAGGTGGTTGCTATGCGCTGAATCCACCGAGTATCTGTTATTATTCCGAAGTGTTCATCGGGAAATTGACTAAGTGTAATTGAATAATGAATATAGGTATGGAATTGAATTGCATATCGACTTAGAAATGGAAAAGTGAATTTTGAATTGAATTGTGATTGAAAGTGAAAAAGTGAAATTATAAAAGAGTGCATTTAGCAATAAAATAGTTTAGACAGCAACAGTTGTGTGACTCTGAAAAATCACCAAAAATGGTGGAGATTGAATCTGAATAATATATGAAATTGAAGCTGAATGAGTCTATTTTCACATAAAAGAACCAGAGCAAGCAAAAGAGTTATATATTTTGAGATATTTGAAGTTTAGTTAGATAGAGTCAAAACTTGTGCAAAAATAATTATGGGATAAAGTTTATATGTTTAGAATCCTCAGTGAATCTATTTTCAAGAGAAAGAAACGTAAACAATATCCAAATTCTGTATAATGAGATACTTAATTTTTAGTGAAGAGAGGTCAGAACTGTCAAGTAGTGAAACAGGGAAAACTTTAAAGAATAAACTGTACTATTTGGCTAAACCAAAAATTCTAAAAATTTTATGGTAAGTGAATCTAGTTTCGGGGAAAATTTATGGATCTTAATTTGGAGTTCTTTAGCTCCGGGTAAAAATAATTTAGTGACTCTGACTCGAATAGACAGCTTTGAATATACATGTGAGTGAATAGTGAAATTGTAGTTAATGCTGTTTAAGTGTGTTATACATATTAAGGATGTGGAATGGAGAGGAGGAGAAAAATTGGAAGAACATATGAATGATTTGTGTACGATTGGCCATATGCTTGATTATAATCGATAAACGATTGAAAAGAAATGATGTTTATAATTGTGCATTATTAGTTATAGTTAAAGTTCATGTAAGAAAATAAAGTTTCATAGTATGTGTATGTGGTATACTTGGTATATGATTTGGTATGTAGCAATGTCAGAAATGTTTTATGAATTAACTCATGTTGATAAGTTTGATACATAAATAAATGTGGTGTTTATCCATACTTATAATGCTTATACTATATGTTTATTTGGCTAGCATGTTTGGTGTGTATGCTTAGGCTTTGGCCAAGTTGTGATTGGGTTATGCCACATTAAATTTATAAAATTATGCATTGAGATGATAAATGTCTAGATGGACATATGCTTGTGATCATAAAAAGGTGGTAAGGTTTAAAGTTTGTAATCTTTATTAAAATGGTCTATCATGTGGTTAGTCTTCAAAAAGACTAGCTTGCGACTATGGTTGAGTGTAATATTTATATCTTGTGTGATATGCATAGGAAACGGGAGTGGAAAGGAAATGAAATACTAGGTTCATGCTTGAAGTGTAAAATGATGCAAAAAGGGGACATTAAGTTAAACGATAAATATGTATTAGTATTGAACTTAATGAAATTGAATTGTACGTGAATTAAATGGAATTTACAAATGATATGATTTGAATTAAATGAATTATTGTGGTATTGAAATGTATATTGGATTGAGAAATTAAATTGAATCATGAACATGAGAAGCGTGAATTAAATGAAATGGAAATGAAGTATTGAATGGCATGAGTATGTATTGGGTCTCAGAAGCCCTATTTGTTACAAATATAGTATTTTTGAAGTTATAACGTGAAGATTTATAAAAGCATGTTAAAATTTTGAAGAGTTTAAATTTGAATGAAATTTTATAACTCGGTTTAACATGTTTATAAGTGTATGTGTTCTGGTAATGCCTCGTACCCTATTTTGGCGTCGAATATGGGTAAGGTGTGTTACAATGTGACATCGCCAGATTCGGTCATAACGTTTAGACCGGATTTGAGGTGTTACAAATTTGATGTTGTCATAGAAGGCAAAAATGTTCAGCATGTTATAAAACAAAATAATAAGAGATGAAGTTTAATTTCTGAGCTTTGGGGCAAAAGTATAAATATGCAAAAGTTTAGGGTAAAAATTATAATTTTGCTAAAATTGAGTCAAGGACTATTTTGATGAATGTGAGTATTAAATAAGCTAAATTTGCTATTATAGATCGAGAAGAACGAAATTTGGAGCTAGATTGGGGAAAGAAAAAAATTGAAGACTAAAGTGTTAGATTTGATCACATTTTTGTACAGAGGTAAGTTTACGGTAAATAAATACAATATTTCAATAATTATTATTAATGCTGTATTTTTCAGCAATTATGTATTTATTTCATGAATATATATAATGTTGACTCAAGTATAAGATGACAGAGAATTAGTGACATAAGCCCCGTTGAAACATTAGGAATGTATTGGATCCAAATGTCGTGACATTTGGGTAAAGAGGTCCCATGTAAGACCATGTCTAGGACATGGCATTGGCACCGAGATGAGAGGTCCCATGTAAGACCATGTTTGGGACATGGCATTGGCACCGAGATGAGAGGTCCCCCGTAAGACCATGTCTAGGACATGGCCTGGGCACCGATATGAGAACTCCTATGTAAGACCATATCTGGGATATGGCATTGGCATTACAGGAAACACCCCATGTAAGACCATGTATGGGACATGGCTTTGGCATGTTATTATCAGATATGAGACCCAAGTATCCTTATTATTCGAATGTGACTCAACGAGCTAGAAAAACAGATTATGTTCTATGAAAGTTCAAGTAAAAGTATAATTAGCAACTTCAGGTGGGTTATAAGAGTTAAGAACATATTATGTTATCAGTGAGAACCAATATTTCAGCAAGAAAGAGTAAGTTGTAATCTTAACATATAGTATTATCAAGCATAGTCGGGATCTTGAAGACGTCGGAGAGCGTTCACACTATCAACCACCACAACTCGGTATTTTAAGACGATAAATGTTTTGAGCTATGGCATGTATAGGGACTTGGTCATTTCGATTTTATATTCTTAAAATATTACCAAAAGATGATATGTAAATGCTTGATGATGAATAGTTATTAAAATGGCTAAGTATGAAGGTGTTTGTAGTTATAAATGTCTAGGTGATATAGAAATCATGAAAGAGTAAATATTTGTAGTGAATCAGTTTTGAGACAGTAGTAGTGACGTGATTTTGAAAAATCACCAAGGATAGCAGAAAATGAATTAGAGGGTGGACAAGATATAGAATTAAAGATTATTGAGTCTATTTTCATAGAAAAATAACAGAGTAGACAAAGGAATTATATATTTTGAGATATTTGCATTTTAGTTAGACAAGGTCAAAGTGGTTTTTGGAATCCCCTATTCTAAATTTGGAAAATCATTAAAAATTGTAAAAAAATATTTATGAGTTGTAATTTATATTCTAGATTCCTTATTGAGTCTATTTTCTGTACAGATAAGTGAGAACACTATATGAACTCTGTAAAATGAGATAATTTAATTTTAGTGATGAGAGGTCAGGACAGTCGATCAGTGAAACAGGGGAGATTTTAACTAATAAAATGTACTAATTGGATGAACCAAAAATTTTGAAAAATTTATGGTAAAAAGATATATGATTCTAGTTTTAGTTAAAATTTACGGATAAAAATTTTGAGTTTCGTAGCTCGAGTTATAATTAATTTAGTAACTACTAAGCAGGTGGATAGACTTATTATTAACAGTGAATTAACTTTTAAAACTAAATTTTTATGCCCCGAACTTTTAAGTTAAGTCAAGTAACGCCTCATGCTTGACTCCGACAACGGTCTCTGGTAAGGGGTGTTACCAACTACATGTTTTCACTTGGAACAGGTGGGAATTCAGATCTCCAAGCATTTTATAAACGTTCAAGTTTTTAAACTTAGTCAATGCAGGTAATGTAATCTACACTTCTCGAGGCACATGCTGCAATTGCATGTGCGCATGGATAACAAAGTACTTAAAATCTTCTGCACTCATAAGTCATTTGTCTTAGGACTATGTGGCACGCTCCCCCAATAACTCATCGGTCAGGTCTATAGGGCTACGAAACCCAAAATATTAGATTTGGTCGCAAGTGATACACTAAAGTCATTGAGTTCACTATTTCTACATTTTCCCCCAATATCTTTCAAAAGCGGCTTGCACCAAATGTGACTGCCCTTTATCTATCCTACATATGTCTCAGCTTGCTTTGGAAACAAGGCTACTAATCAAAAATATGTTTCTTTGACCACCGAGGCTACTGGCAAATAACGTGTCCCCTTCAGTATGAAATTAATGCATCCCGCTAAGTTCGTTGTCATGTGCCCATATCATAGTCCTTCATCATATGATTGCATCTACTACTCATTGGGTATCTCATCGAGGTACACTACACCTTGTTGGTTTACAGCCCATAGTCTCTCTAACATTTCATGGAATCAATGTTGGACGAGCTCGTACACTGTCGATAACAATCAATATTGTATTCAAGAAACGTGACCCAAATGTATATGTCAAACTATTATACAGGAAATAAATATTATCCACAACGTACCCATGTTACTGACATGTCGTCGCTTCGTATCTTTATGGTATAGACCCATGTAGTTAGGCTTTATATGACGTAAACAATACCTATGGTGTGCACGATCCCATAGGCTTGAAATGCAACCTATATTTCGGTGCCCTTATTGGAAATGATACATAAATCGGGTAGCGGCACAACATGCCTTCTCAAGGTAGTTAAGAAGAAATCACAAGCATCTTCGGATTCATCGGGAGTTATTGCAAATGCCATTGGCAGGATTTTTCGATTACCATCCTGTGCAACAGCTAATAACAACTCATACTCGTATATTTTTTACAGAAATGTGCCGTCAATTTGGACAAGTGGCTTACAGTACTGGAATATAGTTAAGCACTGCTTAAAAGTCTAGAAAAAATGATGGAAAACTCTCTTTTCAAGGACCAAACAATCGTCGTAATACACAAGCTTCGTTTGTAGCTCGGTTATAGAACCTAGCATGTACTACTCTAATACTTTACACCATTACCACAATTCATTTTAAGATTTTTCCCACCCACTATGCATATTATCCAACGCCTTCTTTTTTCCAACCATGCCTTGTGGTAGGACACGGTGTAATCAAACTCGCTAAGGATGTGTGCGATCAAAACTAGGATCAAAATCTTATGACTAACTTTGACTATGGGTAATAGAAAGTCAGATACCATGTCCAAATCCATTTTTGGATGATCGTTCAAAATGCTTGAAAAATAATAAATTGGGTTACTATATGTAATAGAATGTCAGAAAAAGGTCAAAATTGGAGTCGATGTTGTTAACCATGATACATACCAACTACAATACATGTATGTGGCGCAGTAACTTCTTCCTCATAGATGTCATGATTTTCCATGGACATCCTACTCCATGCATTGTACACATCGCCTAATATTTCTCATATCTAGAGCATGTAATGATTAAGTTGACGCTAGGTTGTATGCTATACCGCTTGACTGTAGCTACAAAAGCATATTTGGAGTCAAACTCTATCCCAACCTCTAAATGGCCAAAATTTATTGATGAAGTCGCATGCTTTGGTATTCTATGAGGAAAGTCTGGGAATTTTAAACCACCTTCACCAGCAACATCGAGATTAAGCATGTGGGGAGGGGCTCCATAAGCCGTGAAACCCGGGTCATCCCATCAAGCAACGTCCAAAACTTGACCACCAAATTCATCATATTCTGGTTCAGTTGGGATGGGATCCAATTTTGAAATTACTTCAATTTTCGTACCACCCGATCTGGCCTCCTCTATTAAGTCATTATTTGTTTTATACCCATTTTCGTCCTCTTTGTTATCAACCCTAATTGCAAGTCCAAGGTTGAATGTCCCTCTCCAGTCGAGGTTGTTAGGATTAAATCATTTGTTATTGTAAATCCAATGTTAATCCCAAAATCACTTTTGTTTGGCCCACCCTGGTAACTTGATGGCGTACCCGTGTAAGTGTTATCGGGGTTGAACATAAGCGTGCCAAAGTTGAAATCAAAGGCAATGATAGAATCTCGTGTAGGTGTGTCATAGGCCCGGTGACCAAATATGCCTGACTATCCCCCAAATTTGAAATCGAAGGGCGAAATCGATGAATGCCTCACTATTGTTGATGATTTCGGGGTGTCTTGGTTTGAGCTTTGCAGCAATAAGGTGAATCCATCGCACAACTTTGTGGTCGAACTTTCAGCTTCTTGATCTAGCATGGAATTTTTTGGACACAGTGTGGTCGAGCTCGGGCCACCTTCATCCTTTTCGACGAAGTCAACATATAACTCTAGTACAACATTCCCACTAGAGCAATATGGTTCGAATGATATCTAACGGGGTTTAATGACAAATGATAGCTACATTTCAGGTTCGAAATTCTTCTCCGGATTCCCACTTTGTGCCTAATCCTTGTCCGAAACTCTTTTAACATTATGCTCCGGTTGAATGTCAGATCTTCATATTGGGCTGAAAGAAAAAATGGCCTAATTTGGTCTCAAAAATTTGATCGTTGTAATAGATAACAATTCTGACTCGCCTACTCATCTTGAACCAAATAGCCTATTCCACATGTTTAAAACCAAAAAAAAAAAAAAAAATATAGTTATCATCACCCAAATCCTTAAACCTACACGTAATTTAACAAATTACCTTTTCTTGGACAACAACGTAGGAACGAAATTTAAAATTTTCACGATAGTGTCGATAACTCTTAATGCCAAATATCCTTAAGATTAATAATCTGCTTCAAAGGTCGGTATGGAAACTCAATGGATTGTATTGAGTTTATTTTATACAGCTATTATCCCGATGCACATGAAACGATTCCAACAACAACACATGCCTCGAGCATTACGAGTTTTTGAGCTATACACTTAAAGTTGAAATTTGTGGGGGAGAAAACGCTTCCCCGTAGCGGCATTTTTAAGCACCCTTGTAACGTATGAAATTCATCTTTCGAATCCCGAGTTGCAGAGGCTTAGAGGCAGAAGCAATCAAGTTGGGTAGGGGTTGAAATGCCTAGAGAGAAAACATCTCCTACAGGAAGTGTTTTCAATTGGCATAGCAGTGAAAATGCCTCCTACAAGACGCATTTTCCTGCCACATATTTGACATGTTAGTGGAAAACGCGCCCTGTAGGGAATGTTTTCTCTGTGGCCATTTCAACACTCTGGACAACTTGATTGCTTTTGCCTCTGAGCCCTTGCAACCCGAGATTCCCAAGATAAATTTCATACATTGCAACTTGGGATTCCATGATAAATTAAAAATTTTCCCTTTTTACCCCGCCCTATCCCCTATATAAATGGTTGTTTTCATCCCTTACTCACCCATATCTTAGTCTCCTTTAAATTATTTTTTTCCTTTTCTTGCGTGTTGAAATTTCCTGGTTTAAAGATTTATTTCTCTCTTATTTTGGGGGAGGCATAATCATAGTTTTAAGTTGTGTTTGGATTCACGGTGATGTCGTGGAGCTCGATAACTTATAAATTTCACTTTCCGTGTGAGTATGGAGCCATGACTTGAGAAGTTGGGATCACTTTGCAACTCAAGGTCCAAGTTGGCGGTGATTATATCGTCTTGGGTTGAAGTGTAACTAAGATTTCAAGTTTACAAAGATTATGCTGTCAAAGGATGGAACATAACTGGGGCCCTAGTTGATGGTGGTTATGTAGGCACGACAACAAGTTTCTCCTCGTCATAGGAGCATGTTTTATAAAACTCATACGGAAGTGTAAGGAAGGAACACACAAGGGGTCTTCCAATATAATTAAATAATTCATGTTGTCTGTCCGAAAGCAGTAACCTTGTTAGTATAACCTATTACACCCCGATACTGTCACAGGTTATAATAACGGGGTCACCGCTTTCGGTGGTGATGGATAGGATGCATTATCTTATTATACTGAAACGCCACTGTGTTTTTCTTCCTCGTACTTCTATTTAGGTTTTATAAAACATCTTCTTCTAACGAGGAAAAACTCATTGTCGTGCTTGCATACAAGGGCGAAACTAAGGGGCTAGCAAGGGCCCCGACCCTCCTAAAATGGAAAATTTCCCATTTAGGCCCTTTAATATTTTTAAATTTTAAATTAGTAAATGTAAAATTGCACTTTGCCCTCTAAAAATATAAAAATTTGATTTAATCCTTTAAAAATTATAAAGATATAGGTTATTAAAATGATGAAATTACATTTTTGCTATCGGAAAAATTATAATTTAATTTCGGCCCCCTAAAAATTTTTTTTGGTTTTGCCCCTGTCTACATAACCACTACTAATCGGGGTTTCATTTATGCTCCATCCCTTAACAACATAACTTTTGTAAACTTGAAGCCCTAGTTACAATTCAACTCGAGACCATATAATCATCGTCAACTGGGACTTTGAGTTGCAACACGATCCGACTTCTTGAGTGATGGCTCTTACTCACATGGTAGATGAAATTTGTAGATCACCCAGCTCCATGACACCACTATAAATTCAAATATTCCTTAAAATTACAACAATGTCTATCTCAAACAAGAACAAAAATAAATCTACAAATTTATTATTTCCAACCGCAAGAAAAAAATTTACCAAAGTGAAAACGTGTCCTATAGGGTACGTTTTTATTCTCTCTCCTACATCAATAAAAATGCATCTTGTAGGACGCATTTTCTTTTTTTCTCCAAAAATAACATAGAACGATAAATTAAAAAAACAATATAATTTATCAAATAAATTATTTCAGCATATATCTAAAAATTAGCCCGTAAATAAGCTACAACATATTTTATTTTCGTAATTATTTTTTTATAACCTAAGTAAGAAAACCAGTAGTCGCCAAGTGGTTGGCATTGGATAAATTGTGTTTTAAAAGAAACCAAATAACAAGGCCAGCCGACCTACGTACCAAACAGGACGCAGACAAAAACATCAACGCGCAACGCACCGTTTCATCTCCTTTCCTTTTCCATTCCCCATTAAAAGGAACGAACACGGGAAAAAAATCGTTAGGGCTTCTGCAGAGAGAGGGGAAAAAGAATCGAAAATGGAAATTACGGAGAAAAGGGAAGGAGAGAGCAATAACAGCAGCAAAGATTTGAACAACAATGATAATATTAACAACGATTTGACAGATTCTGATGGCAATAATACGAGTAAAGAAGCTGAAGAACGCCGAGCCCGTGACCTCAAAGCCGGTTTGCATCCTCTCAAGGTATTTTTATTTCTCATGATTTTTCTTTTCTTTTTGAAAAAAATAAATTTATGTGAATATATGTGTAATGTTTTGCTTGTGGATAGATCTGTTTACAATTTCAAAATATCGCTTTTGAAATTTTTAGGTTTAATGACGGACTATGGCATTTTATTTCGATTCAGATAACTTTTTTTTTTTAACATTTTAAAGATATAATATTTCACTAGTCTTTTTAAAACAAGAAATTTTGTTTTCGGAAATTTATTTCATTTTGCTGAATAATTGTTTCTCATTTCAATTTTCACGTATTCATATTGAAATATTGATTCCTTTTTGAAGTTATAACATCTGGAATGATTTACTCAATTGAGACACTTGACGATTCAGTGAAAGAATTTATGTAATAGAAACACTGTTTTCTCTTTTGTTTGTTTTTCCTGATTAGTTTGAAGAGGTAGTCTAGGAAGTGATTAGTTGATTATTATATATATATTAAAGCATCCCGGAGCTTTTGCAGCACGTAACTTTTAAGTTCATAATGTGGTTGCAGAAGTGCATGCTTCGACTTAGAAGAGACAAATGAATTCTCCAATACTATCATGGCGATGCATTAGTTTACCTGAATTCACTTGAACACCTATGGATATCTTATTGAACTAGACAATCCAAATTCTGATCAAATGTGAAAGAACACCATGATAACAAATGAAAATAAACCTTGAAATGAATCTCTTTTCATGGTGTAGATAGCCCGCCATGGTACTACCTTAGCAAAGTAATGTATCCAACTCAGTTTTCACACATTCTATAATTAGTCCTAATTAACTAAGGTAAAATGAATTCACTTCAAGTTAAGGGAAAGTATGATCTCCGCACTGTGCTACCTTTTATGTTGTAGTTCATGTTTCATGATCTAAATGAGCTGTATCCAACTAACTTAGGCTTCAATTTTATGATGTTCTTGGCTCTTCATTTTCTTGGTCTGACATATATATAGCTATTCAAGTGCCAAATTGGTTGCTTATTAGTCCCTTTATTTGGTTCTCACATTTTTACAGCACAAGTTTGTCTTCTGGTACACTCGTCGGACACCTGGAGTTAGAACCCAAACAGCCTATGAGGACAATATAAAGAAAATTGTGGATTTCAGTACTGTAAGTTCTTTTTAAAAAGCTAACTGTGTTTGATTGTAAATATTCTCACCTTGGTATAAATGTTTCTTTTTAGGTTGAAGGTTTTTGGGTCTGTTATTGCCACTTGGCCCGTCCTTCTACTTTGCCAAGCCCAACAGATTTGCATTTATTCAAGGAGGGAATCCGTCCACTATGGGAGGTAATTATCGAAGGCCTCACCTTCAAACTGCCAGTGCCACTTTATATATATAATATTATATAACTGCTATCAAATCTTGAACATTTTATTTAACATGATTCCTTTGTGGTTTCATAAAATTGTTATTATCTCAGGACTCTGCAAACTGCAATGGTGGCAAGTGGATAATTCGGTTCAAAAAGGTTGTTTCAGGTCGCTTTTGGGAAGATCTGGTAAGAAAGAATACCACTTGTAATAATCTATTTTCTGATATTCTAATTAGGTTTTGTTCTATGAACAAGTTCAAAAGTCTCTTTTAAATCAGCTTTCTGCAATCAAACCAGAGCTTTTTAAATTCTAGTCTTGATCATGGGAATTCCACCTTAATTGAAGCATATACTTGATGTCTACCTGTTCTATAACTAAATGAGAGCTTTTACGGTTTATTTAACTTCTTTAGACTATTTCATGGGAAGTATAGTGATATTATGGTTGAAGATGGAGGTGCAGAATGTTATTCTCTGTTCTATGCAAATACTTTGGAGTTCCATTAACAGTAAACTCCCTGTCTTTTGATTAAGCTATGAGATAGGAATCTGAAAATAGTTTAGTTGATTATAAAGGTTGTTATTCGGCTCTTAGCCAGGTGTGTGCCTCAATTGATTACATGGGTGCCTATTTAACGCTTGAAAATACCAATTCCAAATGTATGTGTTGATAGTGTATCTTTTTGTTTGAAGGGGGAAGAAATTGGGCATTTTTGTAACCCACTGATCATTGATATGAAGAATAATAGTTTCATTTTTTTCTGAAAAGATGAGAAGTTCTAGGGCGAGCTTTCAATCGGCTTTAATTACACCAAATATTACCTAATTACACAAATTATTACAAATATTATATAACACAAATTACACAAAACATTGTCTGATTACACAAACTATTCTAACTTTCTAATTTTTTGTGAAACATTGAAGCTGATGGAAAGCTCGAAACAAGGAATTTCTTTTAGAATTTTCCCTAAGAGATTCCTGAAATCTGGTTCAAATTTCCTTAGAAGCGCATTTTTTACCATCTTGTTTCTTTTCTAGTTGACATTTAGGCTTTATTGGTGCAAATGTTAACCTCACTGCCTCTTTTAAAGATGCTTCCTGATTTTAAGCTATAAAATAAACAAATAAATAGATTGTAAGACATCTTGGTAAATGCAACTATTCTGTTTGGAGGTGTGTGAAATGTTGTATTAGTGTGTGATTGGGTGTCTGAGTGATGGGCATTTGATGTTCTACATTGCAGGTTCTTGCCTTGGTTGGTGATCAACTTGATTACGGAGATAATGTTTGTGGTGCAGTGCTGAGCATTCGCTTCAATGAGGATATATTGAGCGTATGGAATCGTAATGCGTCGGATCATCAGGCTGTTATGGCTCTAAGAGATTCAATCAAACGGCACTTAAAGCTTCCCCACAGCTATGTGATGGAGTACAAGCCCCACGATGCTTCTTTGCGTGACAACTCATCATATCGAAACACGTGGTTGAGAGGTTAGAAGTTGAGAAAAGGAGAACACTTAAAAAGACTGTTTAACGTCTCTGCATCTTTGGATGTTATGACATGGAGAACCATAGTTGATTATAATCGTTATGTTGGACTATGAGACAGGTAGGTGTCACCAATGTTGGTTTTATGGAAATGTTATGCTCCTTCATCCATTGGTATCCATATATTATTAATATGAAGTTGGTTTCGCTAAAATGTTTGTAGAAGCCTCTCGTTCAAATTCCATTTGTAGTTTGGCCACTATCATGCTACTAAGGTTAGAGCAAAAATTTAGGAGCACGAGCAAGGTTAAAATAAGATTAATTTTTTATAGATTCAATTTTTCGTAATGTATTAAGAAAATATAAGACAAATAAGAGATGCACAAGTAGACAATTTATTTTTGGGTAAACTAAATAGTGGTTCAACTATTAGATTGTCTACATTTAAAAAAAATTATTTTCATTTAATTATTAACGGAAAGTTGGCATGGTTATTTTTTAAGATAAACTATAAAAATAGTAATTCAATTATTAGTATATTTTTATTTTGGTCACTCATGTTTAAAATTATCTATTTGAATCACTAATATTATGGAAATTTAATATTTTAGTCATTCTTTTGTTAATCACTAATGACAGTCTTTTATCGGTATAATAACAAATTTAGTCTTCTAATGTTTTACAAACTTTATCAATTTAGTCTTACTTCTTAAAAACTCAAATTTTAGAAACTTCAAAGAATTATTTGAAAGACCTTTTTTTTATATAAAAATATATAAGGGTTTAGAAAAATACATATAAATTATAAATAAATGAATATACATTTTTTTCCTTTTTTGACATAAAATTTATTTATTAAATAATATTTTTATAAATAAAACATTTTTTAGAAATATACCCCACAAGCAATACTTAAATGAGATTCAAACTATTCCTTTTTTTTTAGTTTATTTTATAAATAATAAAATTTATTATGCGTTTTGCCTTGCTCGAAAGTTCTCGTCAAATTTGTTGGGTATTAGGTACCACTTTTGCGTACAATCATTGGCACTAATAATCCTTACTTCAAACTTCTTGATTTCCACGCTCTCCATCATCATGCCATCGGACTAAGAATTGGCCGTTGAGTTGTCGACATGACCTTCCACGTATTGGGTCTCTAAGACCTCATCCTTACCTTTATACCCCAACTATGCTCACCCTCAAGCACAACAAACTCGTTACAGGCAACAACTTAAAGACATTGATTCTTAGCGTTTTCAACCTCATGTTATAGTTTTTTACTCAACCTGAACATGGTGTGTAACATTCTCGAAAACCTCTTGGTCATAATGGTATTATTTTGAGCAATTACAAGTCGAATTTTTTAGAATAAGTAAAATGAGATTTATAAGTGTTAGTGGAGAAGGTAGTGGGAGATTGGAAGAAAATTAAAAGATTATTGTATTCAGAAATATTAATCCAGGATATAGACTAAATTGTAAGGTTTTACAAAGTGTTTGTGTCAAAGTGAGAAATTAGAAGTATAAAGATTAAATTGAATTATTGGTGAAATATGTGAGGACATGAAAAAAAATTTTTACTAAGATCAAGTGGATAAGTAGAATGGATAGATTTTTTTTAGTAATAATAATATTTTATTTTCATCATTACTACTATTATTATTATATTAAATTATTTGATTTGATTAAAATATTAGAGGAAGGATGTAGAGAATTCTCCATTCTCTTCCTCATTCACATTACGGTCATTAGAAGGAAAGAAAACTTTTCTTTTTTTCTACAATTTGGTCCCTCATCTCCATTAAAGGCTTTTCCAAGCTCAAAATCATCAATTTCCCATAGAAACTTTAGCTAATTCAAATTACTCACAACCTACAAAGTTTAGTTTTCAAGTTGGAAGTGGAGAGTACATGTTTGAAATGAAAGAAAAACTAGATAATGTGATAAACTAAGGTTTTAAGGTAAGATCTTCACGATTTAGTAATAGTTTCATGTCTACTTGATTATTTGAGCATGAAAGTGTAGTGGATTGAGAATATTGATATCTTATATTCATGATATTGATATAAAATGAGGAGAAAGACAAAGAAGAAGCTACAAGGAGTTTAGATAAGGGAAAGAAAGTAGACAAAGCTTGAAGGAAGTATAATTAGCCAAATTTGTAAGTACTTTAGAATTCTTCTTATTTAATTAGGTTTTTGAAATTTTATGGTAATGTCATGAATTTGAGTATTTTTAAATTAATAAATACGTGAATAATTCAAGGAAGTAGTAAAAGAATGTGGTTATTGTCGATGTGAATATATGTGTGGAGAAAAGGACTAAATTGTAAAATATTGGAAAGTTATGAGTGGCTATGAAATTTGATTGTGCTTGGGATGAATATTGGATTTATAATGATGTTAAAGCCCTTGTAGATAAGTTTTGAACTTGTGGGATATAAATGGCATGCCATTAGGAATTCCTTAGTGCGCTCGTGATCTAACACTATTACTGTTTGTGATAATCTAGCACTTATGTGCTTGTGTTCTTTGTCATTATATTTCATAAATCCTTCTTGTTTAGTCAAGTTAAGGTAGGGATATAACAAAGAGAAAATTGAGTATTCCTTTATTTATAATTTTGTATGTATTTTATTAAAAAATAAAGTAATATTTTAAAGTTTTTTTTTTTTGAATTTTTAAGAATCATGAATAAATTGATAGAATGTGTAAAGTTGAGGGATAAATTTGTTGAATTCTTTAAAATTAGGACCAAATTGATAGAATTTATAAATATTAGAGGGTTAAATTTATTATTATGCCAATAAAAAAATGCCATGTCAAACATTCTATTAGTGATTTTACGGATAAGGGACAAAAAATTAAACTTTGATAAGATTAGTAATTAAAATAGACAATTTTTAAGTTGAGTGATCAAAACTAAAATGAGGTCTGTCTAATTAAAACGGGAATGGAGAAACAATGAAAGATGAATAAAAAAGAATGAAATTAATGAGGTAAAAGAAAAAGAAAAAGTCAAAAAGGTATAAACTCCAAACTCCAAACTCCAAACTCCAAAGGGGTTAGGTATATCTAAAGTAACCTTTTTTGCTCAACTCAAACACTTTAATCCTCGTTTGCTATATTGTCTTATTCCACTTAAATCTATCTATATCTACTAAAACAATGAAAAGATTATCAATCCCTTTTTCTTAATATTATTTCTTTTTCCATTTTAACTTCAATTTTACAATTTTGAATAATAAATTTATATAAATATATTTTTGATTCTTTACAATTTTAAAAAACAAACTGATTGACAAACATTTCAAAATATTTATAAAAATACCTAGAAATTTATTAAAAAGAAGTTCTAAAATATATATATATATATATATTTAAAAAAAATCTAAAAATTATGGAAAAATGTTAATTTTTTAAAAAAAATTATAAATTTGAACCTTAAAGTAAATTACTAATTCAAGTTTATAAAACTAAAACATTTTGTTTTGAAAGTTTTTTAAATATATATGGTCTCAAATTTATGTACCTTGCATGGAACTAATCATATTGTCAACAAGATTTTAATTTGACCTACTTAATTCTTAATTTAACTTCAACAATTTCATTCGACTCCACTTTACTCAAATTTAATTTCATTCAGCTCAATTCGAAAAAAAAAAAACAAATTAAATTAAGATGATAAAATAGATTCCGTCAACCCAATTAACTAAAAAATTTTAATTTTTAAAAACAGACCTAAATGGACGAAATTGGTAAATTAATTAAATTGACATTGACGGTCTAACTACTAGTATATCATAAGCTTTGAAATTAATAATAAACTTCACAACCCTCAATTATTATTAAATACATATAAAATTGTTGATTAATTATTATTTTAAGTTCATTATTGACTTCTCCACAATTATGTTTATGGTGGTAAATTTTTTAACTAAACTATCCAAAATTTAAATAATATACTCGAAATGCTTGTGCCTTCAAAAAATTAGACATGATTGATCAAAGTCAACTTAAATCTCTACTTAATTTTAAATAATTATAATTAATTTAAATTTTAAAATAAAATTTAAAAAAAATCTCAAATTGTGATCTATTAATTCGGAGTGTTCACCTTTTACAAAAAAAAATTTAAGTTTAAATCACAATTATATCTTAAAATATAAATTGTAAAATAATGAAAATCCCCCACCATCATGGAGGTCTAATTTCATTTTTAAATATTTTTAATAATTTATTTAATTAAATCATATAAATTAATTAAATTTATAAATTAATGACTTAATCTATATAACCACAAGTTTATCATTCAACAGGTAAAGTAGAAGGTTTTGATCGTGGCACAATTTTGTTTTCTACTGGACTTGAGAAAAGAAAAACTGAAGCTGGACACGTTTGCAGCATAATTTTCCTTTTTATCGTTTTCTCTACTGGCTTATATGACTTATTATTATTATTTTTGAAAAGATAAGCCATATTTGAATATTTAATTTATAAAAATAACTATTACAAATAGATTAATACGCACATAAAATAAAATATATAATTATATAAATAGTTAATAAGTAATTGAATTTTAATAAAAATAATATGATAATGTTTTATATGAATTAAATTTTAAAATTTAAACGTTGAAATATTAAATAAATTAAAATATTATAAAAATACATAAAAATGGTAAATAACCGAATATTCTTTTGTAAGTTTTAATTTCTTTAAATTATAATGATTTTATATATCAATCAATATAAAAATAATAATTCTATTTTAAATATGAATGCAATTTTAATATCTTTGAATATCATTTAACATTATTAATATAAATACGGTTTTAATATTTTTTTATTATATTTACACTTTTTAATCTTTCTATGATTTTTTTTTTAAAAGTTTACAAGTACATTATAATAGAAGTAGAGATATAAATACATGTTTGAGTAACCATCAAGTGTAGAATCAAATTATTACAACATAAATAGAGTAAGAACTGAAACAAAGAATCAAACTATTACAACACAAACAAATTATGAACAAGAACAAACCAAACTATAAATTGATTAACTAGACTAAAACCCACATATGAAAACAATTCATGGTGGGACTTGGAGACCTACACATTTAATTGCACATGGTGAGTTTGAAGTTTGGGCACTAGGACCTAGGGCTGCCACCATTGCCAACTATACCAAGGCCTCATTAGAATTCATTTTTACTTTATTTTATTGCTACCATTACAATTGAATTCAAACACATATCCTATTATTGGAAAAATAACGCCAAATTGTAAAAAAGAAAAAGAAGAAAGAAAAAAGGATTTTAGGTTGGGTGTTTTATTAATTAGGGAAATAGGTCTTTTTTTTTACCAAGGTGGGTGACACGTGGCAAAAATGCGTTATGTTAGAACCATACCAGAGGGGAGTGATTGTAACAATGAAGTTCAGGACAATACTAAAGGAACCCAGTAAGATTTTAGGCTATATGAACCTCTACCCACATGCTCAATGTTGACATTGATGCTCGACATGGAATTTCTAGAATTGCCTCATAGATCAAGCCATGTGGGTTCTTCTAAAAATTTTGGCAATTTGCAAGTCGAAATGGAGATTTCCATCATAAATACTATTATTTTAGTAAAGTGGTGCAACATAAAAAATGGGGTCAATTTTAATTTACGAAATCTCGATCAAATACATATGAGGTGAAGTACGTAAAGCATGGTGATGGAAGTCCCTGGAAAATCATGGCACCTGTGAGGAAGACGACAAGATTGTGGACGATAAAGAAATATGGCGTTCCAAATACTTGTATTATAACAACCTAATTTTTAGTGGTACTAAAAAATACGGTTTTAGAACCTCATTTCATAAACCGAGCCTCTAAATATAAAATAGGAATATTTATGGAATTATTATAAAAAAATATTGAAGTTCGGTCAAGAAATTTCATCGTTAAAATAGTTAATTAAAGCTTAAGGACTAAGTTGTAAAAGTCCAATCGTTATTGAGTTTTCATTAAGAAAAGGCTTAAGGACTTGCATAGCAATTATCCTAGGGACTAAAATGGTTATTAAACTAGTGTTTTCTTATACTTAGTGGATGATGATGTGGAATTCCACTTTGTCTTGTTAATGATAAATTAAGTATATTAAAACTTAATTAACACTAATTAAATAAGCTTAATTAAAACTAAACTAAGTATAAATAGGTGTGGTAGTGGAATTTTTCATCATCTTCTCTACTCTTCCAACCGTCCATGCTTAGAAAACCTAAGGAAGAACGCTTTGAATTCGTCCAACATTTTGCCACTATGGTATGAACATCAAGTCTTTTTCTTATAATTTTTATAGATTTGTGATCATGGAAGCTTGAATTAGCTAGCCCATGTACCAATTTGATCAATTTTGAAAATTTAGCAAGTTTCCATTGTTGATAAATTGATGGATTAGGCTTAAATTGATAGATATTGAGCGTAGGTTATGAAAATGACTAATTTGTAAAGTTAGTTAAGCTTGTTTGTTAACCTTGTAATATTAGGGACCAAATTGAAAAAATGTAAAATATGTCATGAAATTTTGCTAGAAATAGAAAGTATAGGGTCCCTATTGAGAGAATGTGAAATTAGATTTTAATTTTAAGCTATAAATTGAATGATATGCTTATCCTGAGTTTATGGTATTGCTTTGGTATATAAAATATTTGTATAGACTAAGAATTGGATCAAAGTGGAGCTAATAGGGGAAAAGCAAAAATTATGGATTAGTCGCTAAAGAATCTACCTGTTTGTGTTTTGAAAAGATAAGTTCATACGGAACTTACTACCATTCCTTGTGTTATATGTATGCTTGTGTTTACTTCATTATAATTATATCTGAACATAATTTGAATTATTGATGAATTTGGCATACAAGGCTAGTAATGGATTGAATTAAAATGAAATGTGAAAATATGAATAATTACAGGGTATGAAAAATGAAAATGTGACCAATTACAGGGTATGATAAGCAAATGTGAATGATATAGGGTATGAAAATGTAATATGTATGATTAATTCCCATGTGAACTTAGTAAAAGGTTAGGATACAATTAGTATGTTAATAAGGTCATATGCGCGCTTATAGGGATATATGATTATATGTAGATTATGATAGGTTATATCGAGATCTAGTATCTATTCCAATCATCGAGTATTATTTGTCTCCATGGAGACTTTGGTGTGGTGCAGGGATGTAATTGAAAATGTTTAAACATTTGATGCCTATGGGCTTTGCACTTCGGTGCCTTGGTGTGGTGTAGTTTAAGCTCATACAAGCTATCTAGTTTGGTGCAATTCACTCGTGTATCCAAGTCCGTTATACTAGGGTTCCATTGATCGTAACACTAAAATTGAATCTAGAAATTGGAAAATGATATGAATTGAACTTGATAAACTAATATGATATGAGATTCAGTTGAAATAATATAAAATTGTGAATTGATGATAGATTATGATATTGAGATTTTTATATGTGAAATTTTTACAAATTTGTGATGTGTTGAGTTATGCTTATAATGTTGATGCACATGAATACTTATGTTCATATGCTCACTTTGTTGTAATTTAAAGTGTCATGTCCTAGCCAAATGTATGCCAAAAATATGATAGTTAATATGCTCACCTTTGAGCAAGGTAAGTGTGTAATTTCAATTTGAACTTACTAAGTATTTAAATGCTTACTATCATTGTTTTCCCAACTTGTAGATCTCCAACTTGCAGAACTCACCGAGCTAGATCAATAGGATCACACACTATCATTGAGATACTAGAATTATGTTCATTTTGAGTCCTATAATTGTGGCATGTATATAAATTCTTTGGTTATGTAATTGGCATGAATATGTTATGTTTTGAACATGAGTTTTATTCCATTTGAATGTTTGTTTTCAAAGGTGTTACAAGCTTGATTTGGCAAAGGTTGGCATGATATAGTATTTTTGAAATTGGCATATGCATAGGTGTAATGAAATGTGTTTGGTTGGAAGCATTGAATATGTACCGATGTGATTTTTTTTTGAAAACAATGGCAACGTCGCGATCACAAGTCCCCAATGCTGCGACATAGTTAGATAGTGAGTACCGTCACAACATCGAGATTTCTAAATTCGCAATGTGACCCATTGACTTATGATGTTGCGTTATGAAAACCATGATGTCGCGATGTCAACTCAAAAATTTTGATTTTTTTCAATTAAGTCCTTAATCGACCTCAAGTTAGTAAAAGAGCTTTCGTAAGGTTGTATAAGACCCAGAAATGATTTTACATCATATTGAAATATGGTTTATTCTAGTAAACATGTTGAAATAGTTCAAATGTATTGAAATTTGTTGTAGTTGCTCTGGCAACGAATGTAGTATCTTGTAGCTCAGACCGGTGATCAGGTTGGGAAGGGGTGGTACATGTATTGTCAGAGGTATTTCACAAGAGAATCCAAAATTGGGTTTTTGACATTATCTTACCTTCAGTGAAAGTGAATCCTAAGATTCCCGTATTGGTTTTTATTGTTAATATCTGTAGCCAATATAAAGCATGAGTTGCAAAATAGAAGGCAATGAATAAAATCATAATAGGTGGGATTAAATGTATAATGAGCTATGAAAATGGTTAAGTATACTGAATCAGTAAATCCTAGGTACCACCGTTGATTTGCAAATAGAACTCGTCTACCATGAAGATAATGGTCCAAGGCAAAATATATTTCCATCATCTTTTTTCAGACATTCAGGCCATGCATTGATGCATTTCAGTATTGTAAACTGTTCATCCAAATTGATGGTACATTCATGTATGAAAGATATGAGCATCAGTTGTTGTTGGTCGTTGCACAAGATAGTAATCGAAACATCCTGCGAATAACATTTGTAATTATTGAATAAGAATATGCAGATAATACCTGGGAGTTCTTCTTAACTAACTTGAGAAGACATGTTATACTGCAACTCAAGATATGCATAATTTCGAATAAGGCAACTGACATATACACTATGATTGATTGAAGTGGAAGCCTTTAGGATCATACACACTATAGGTATTGCATACAACATATCGGGGCCAATTACATATGGATGTTTCATAAGGATGAGGAACATTGACATGTTATTAACATGGGTACGTAGTAAATGTTAGCCTCTATATCATTCTTTAATATATACATAAATTTGATCCATTTGTTATACTCTATATTTACTTCAAAAAGGTATGAGTTCGTACAGGATCGATTTCGTGAAATGTTAGAGAATTTAAAGGCACTAAACAAAAATTGTGTAAATAACTTAATCAGATACCCAAGAAACAATGGACTAAATCATATGACGGAGGTCTATGATATAGGCATATGATAATGAACCTAGCGAAATGCATAAATTTTATATTGAAAAAGATGCGTCATTTGCTCATAACCTTGATGGTGAAAGAAACATATTTTTGCTTATCATTCTTGTTTTGATGGAAAAAACAAATTGGACAGATGAAAGGCAAAAACATTTGGTGCAAGGAACTAAGCAAGGCCATGGAGGAAAATAAGACGAAATCAAACTTTATTACAATTATACTCACATACAAATACAATATGTCGGGTTACAAAATTCCATCAACTTGAAAATGGTATTATCAGGGGATCGTATCATGTCAACCTACAAGAAAGGACTTATGACTGTGAGAGATTTCAGGCACTTCATTATCCATGTTCACTTGCAATTGTTATAATACCCCTCAGTTATCCAGGTGTACAGTACGAAAGGGAGATGCTACTGGAACATATATGAAACGAAAATATCAGATTTACTGAAAATTTTAGCTTTAAACATTTTTATGTAGTCATAAATATTTAATTAAAAATAATTTGAAGGCTTTAGACTCAATTTAAAATCATTTAGGAGTGATTCAGGAAAGATTGGAGACATTTGGGACTCAAAATGGACAAACAATGCAATGGGGACAAGGTTGTGTAAAATGTTAAGACAGCGCATGAGGTCATGACATACAAAAAATATGCCATTGTGATGTCACTTGCTAATTGAGCGACGTCACGATGTCACAAGGCCGAGGTCTTGACATCATAGGAGCATGTCGCCTCGTCACCTCTTAAACAACCCCAAAATTACTCCAAATTATCCCAAATCACCTCCATCATGCACAAAACACACCACTAAGTTTCAATAAATTATAAAAAACACAATCCAAACCCATTTTGGCTCAAAATATACATCGTATATTTATTCAAACTAATTACCAATTCAAAGCTCAAATTTAAATACCAAAGGGGTTCGAAAGTACCTATCAAATTTACAATACGAATCCAAACTAAGTCTTTGTGTACATGCCAAAGTTCTTATACAAATATAAACTAATGTAAATATATTACAACTTCAATTGAAGGGTGATGCTAAGTTCCCAAGTTGAAACTACAACTTCTCAATGAAGTTGATACCAACCAGTTTAAACAACTAACACGTGAGCTCAATAAGCTCAGTAAATTCTCAAAGATATACCTACTTATCCTATCTTATCATTAGTGTTGATCACTATAAACATATTAATCACAAATTTCATTCTTATCACCCTTTTTATATTTCAACAATTTATTTTATAACGCCCCATACCCAACTCGATCGCTAGGTCCGGATACAAGGTGCTACACTTCACTCACTAACTAACCAACACATACCTTATGAAGATATACCATAAGTTGGAAGTCTTATAGTACTAACTCTTATTATAGAAATTTAACTTAGAACATTTTGCATACCAAATAAAAACAATCTAATAGACATTTGTAACATAGATGAATAAGTTATTAAGCTTAAGGAATTTATTACAAGGTTAAGACCCATAAAAACATTTTCAACGACCGTTTCACTACCATGAATTAATCACTTAACTTGAAATTTAAAATTCTATTTACAACTCGACTTGGACCCTAAGACTCCACCTTTGGGTCGGCCTACTGTATGCATATTACTAATCCTATAAAATAAGTTGCCTGAACTTGGCGAGTTCTATCCCGAATCCCTCCATGATTCTTAGAATCAACAAATAAACCTACAATTCATAGCGAATGTATTGGTAAGTTCATTTGAACCTAGTGAGTAGTCCATACCTGATGTTAACATAATATTTATTAAACTAGCAGTTTATTATTCAGAAACCATATGGCTTTGCTAGTGTAAGAGCATATTCATCAAATCTTGCTCGCGTAGCCTTGTCTAAGTAAGGTTCCATTAGTGAGATTTCGTCGAGGCATAATCAAGAATGCCAAGGTAGAGACGTTTGACACCTTGACGGTAATTTCCAACAATCCTTTCATTAATAGTTCTCCTTGTAGACTATTTTGGAGTTAACTTCTTTATGAGATGATCCCTTCAAGTACGAACTGTTATTAGTGCTTACTCTAATGGACTCTAGTGGGTGGATCCTCCTCTTCGATCACATGGTCGGTCACCGATGTTTCATACAGTGTCTCAGACAAAGCGCTTTCTTGAATAAACCATTCATCCATTCCAAAATTATAAGGGATACTCTCATATTATCCCCAACAAGAACTTGATAGACTATCATATATATAATATGACTTCCTTACCATTTGCCTGCACGCTTATTCTTGGCGGACCTATAAAATCATATTCGAATACTCAAATGATTTTTCTTACTTTTATCAGATTGAATTTCATAACTACTGAAGAAATAAAACTGTAAGAACATAGCCAGCGAGCCTTTATAACTTGTACCTGCCTCATTATAACCATTAACACAAACACAATGTGTTGGATCTATTGCCCTAAGTGTAGTATTTTTGTCAAAGTACACTTGTAATTTTTCGAATAGATTGATTAATAAGATTATTCATGAATCAAATTAATATGCTTTTTACTATTATCCTCAAATGGTTTTTGCATGCAAAAAAAAAAAAAAATGTTGCTCATTGGTTTTTTATTGTTTAGCTAATACTAAGCAGTATTACGTTGTTGGATCGTAGTACAGAAAGACAACTTGTATTAGTAGATGAACCTAAACATATCCTTAGTTAATCAGAAATGAGCAAACCGATTGAAAGATTTATAGAAAAGATTTAAAGTTTGTGCTTGAAAATGGTTGAAAATAGTAAAAAGGACTTACATGAAAGAAAATAAAGTTTGTTAAAATGAGGGTGAAAGAAACGAGGGAGAGAAGATGGAAAAAGATGATGATGGTTGACTTTTTTTCTTTACATCTTTTTATGAAACATCTACTTTAATTTTTGTATTTTAAATTATTATTATTTAATTAAAAAAATTAAGTCATCATCATGCCAAGTGATCCGCATTAATTTTCAATTTTATCCACAAGCTCATGTACTTTTTCAGTCAAATTGTTCTTCAAGTCCTTCCTCTTTTTCCCATAAATCTAATCCAATAATTTCTTATTTTAATTTTCACACTTTTACCCAACACTTCTCACTTGTTACAATTTAGTCAATACCTTAAATTAATTTCTCTAAATCCAAAAGCCTTTTTAATTTCTTATAATATCCAATTACCTTATCCACTAATATTAAAAATTATATTTTATCTACTTCAAAATTTCTAACACATGTAAGATACGTAATGACACTATTCTCATCTCGGGGGTGTTAGGGATGTTACAGTAATGGTATATAATTAGGGAGAGCTAGAACCTAACTATAAATTTTTTGAGACCTAATTATCTATGTCCAACCGACCCCTTTGTTAGCTCATTGAAACCAAAAATGAATTGCATGTAGAATCAAATGAATGCAAATGATGAAGTTAGAGAAATGGGTCACATTCACAAATGAATGCTTTTTTTCACCAAGTATAGAAAGGACTTGAGAATTAATTTAATATTTTCAAATTATTATTTAATTAATTATAATTAAATAATTGAAGTTCTAAAATAGAATTAAATTAATTAGTCATTATCTTTCAAATAAAGACACAAAATTACTAATATTTATTGAATAAAAGAAACATATTTTGAAATTGTTTCAAAGATTGAGATTGAAAACTTAGAGAAATTTGAATTTGAGAATGAAATTTAGAGATTTGGATGGATAGAATTGAGTGAGAATGAAATGGAACTTAGAGGGTTTATATAGGGAGGGAAAGGATTTTATTAACTTTTTTCCATTTTAAAATAAATTGATTTTACCATTGGTCTCAATGGTTAAAAAACAACGACCATGATTTTTTAATGGTTGGGATCCAACGATTCAAATTTCCTTTTGTTTTCCTTTTTAAGCTTTTAACTGCTGACTTTGTAGGGCACACTATTTTTTGTGTGACACTTCTTCAAGTAAAACCGTTTATTTTCTAATAAATAAATAAAAATGGCTTACTTTGTTAATTTTATTTTTAAAATCAGATTTTTGAATTAATTTTATCTTTATTATTAATTTTAATCTCACCACTATAATTGTAACAACCCAATTTCAGTGGTGTCGAAAACAGTTGTTTCGAGACCACGACTCTGACAAGTGATTTATTATTTTAATGTTTATTTAATGTCTCTATAGGGTTAATTTAAGGTAGTATTAAATTTTCGTTAAAAAAATTTGAAGTTTAAATGGTTAATTAGGTAAAAAGGACTAAATTGTAAAAGGTGAAAAGTTACATTCTATTTGATAAAAGGATCAAATGGATATGAAATTCTTAACTAATGGAATTTTGAGTTTATAATGGACGGTTTTGGGTGATTAAATGAATGAAATTTGGATAATTTTTAAAGGATAAAATGGTAATTTGGTAAATTAATATCATAAACTAATAGTAAAACAAAGTGATCATCTTTTTGCTTGAGATATGAAGAATTGAAAACTCCATGGGAGAACTTAGAAGGTTCGGCCAAACATATTCCATGTATGTTGGTGTGTTTTAAGGTTAGTTTTTAGTGATTTTTATGTTTTTGAACTCGTTTTAGATTAGTCTAACTAGCTAGAGGGTTAATTTGCAAAACTGTTAAAGGTTGAAGGATATGTTAGGAATGAAATTGATGAATTTGTGATGTTAATTGATAGATTATTAAACTTGGTTGTTAATTAAACTTGTTTTGTTAAGTGATTTTTATGAATTAAGGGTTAAGGATTAATTTGCTAAAAGTGTGAGATTTCTTAGAATTCATGTGAAATTTTGAGTAAATATGGGTTGATTAGGTCCTCTAAAAGAATCGGTTAGCACATGTGTCTTAGAAAAATGGTGAAATTGCAAGTTAAGAATTTAAGGACCAAATTGTAAAAAAGTTAAAGTATTAGGGGTAAATTTATAAATTGATGATTGAAGGGTTTAATTCATAAAATTACTTATTAGAATGCTGGAATTATAATAATTGAATGAAATTATTTATTTTAGATCAAGATAAACAACAACTATACTTAAATCGAAGAAAGGCAAAGGCTTCAGATTAGTTTCCAACTTTACTTTTATGACTATAGTTATCGGGGTAAGTTTGTATGAATTATAATATTATTAATGATAGTTTGATTGGTTATCTGTTATATTACATTGGTTACAAATTGACTTGAATATATAAATAGATCGACATTTTAAGTAATTGACGGATAAATAATTCTGTTTGAACCTTAAGAATTCGTAGGATACGAATGACATGTCATTAGGGATTTCATGTTTCGAGTGCTAGTCTTGAATGTCCTACCGATGGTTAAGGTCCTGCATTTGTTGCGAATTCTCTACAGCTCGTGTGAACAATATCGTGTAGCTAACATTCTAACCCATAACTCGTGTGAACAGGCCCATTTCACAGCTCATGTGAGCACTATTGAAAAGGAAAGGTTACGGTTATATGGAAAGGCACACTATGTGTGAGCATTCCTAAGAATCCAATATAATTTTAGATGGTTCAATAGGTAAGTAAAGGTAATTGGCAAGGCATGTGTTCAAATGGATAATTGCTCATAAACTTATGAAAGGTAAATTTGGATAAATGCAAATGAATTGAAGGGAACTAAAGGATTTTGTGATGAATTTTATGTGCATGAAGATTCATTTGTGAAATGGTTGATTTTCTATATGCATTATACATGAGCCTACTAATTTGTGAGTGTGGTGATGCTTATAGGATTGTATTAAGCTTATGTGTATGGTAAAGATGTTATGCACATTTTATAAATTGAGCTTAAGAATGGTAATTTATGTTTGAATTTATACGAACTTACTAAGCACTAGTTGCTTACGTAGTTATTTTCCTTTGTTTTATAGATTATCGAAAGCTCGATCGGTTGGAGGCTTGTCGGAGATCTATCACACTATCCAATAGTCACCTCGATAGTTTTTGAATGGCATGTATAAGACTATATATGGCATGTATAAGATCTATTGCACAATGTTATAAATGGCATGTATGAGACTATATATAATGGTAGTTTTTGAATATGTTAATGGTCAATTTGGTATGAATATGCCTTTGGAGTATGTATTTTGTAGGTTAGACTTATAATGCTTAGGCAAGTTTAAGTCTTTTGGTCACTTTTAAGTACTTGTAATATATGGTCCTTTCGGTATGTTTATAATGATATGTGAATGGTTACAATTGATGTCATTAGGTAGTTAAATGAACTAGGTTTTGTGTTTGAAATGTGGCAATATTGCCTTATTTTGGTTAAAGTTGTTTTGGTGTAATTGAGGTGCATTTGAATGGCATATTGGTTAGGTGAAATAGGTTGATTAAATTGGTAAGTTTATATGTATTTGAAAGGTGTTTTTGGTCTGTTGAATGTATATATAAGTGGAGTGGATGATTGGGCAAGTTTTGGTTATAAAATGGCTTATTTTTAGGGTCAAATTATGGAGCACACGGCCTGGGACACGGACTATCACATGGCCGTGTGACACATCCGGCTTGGCTGCACGTCCGTGTGTCACTTATTATTTCAAGCCAGTAAGTTACACGGTCTAGCACATTGCTCACGACATGACCGTCTGTCACAAGTCAGAGAGTTACACAGTCTGGTACTCGGCCTACGACACAACCATGTAACCTAACTCAGTGAGTTACACGGTCTAAGACATGGGCTGTGTGACATGGCCGTGTGTCCTTTTGTTTGAATACCACACAGTCTAGGCTATGCCACACGGGCGTGTGACCCTGTTTTCAAAGTTTTCAATTTTTTTTCCAAATTTTCTGAATTATTTTAAATTAGTCCCGGCTTATTTCTAAACTATTTTTAGGTTCTCGAAGGCTCGATTTAAGGCCCAAATGTATATGTTTACTAGGTTTATGATGAGTTTTAAGCAATTAATTATTGTTCTGATTTGTACGGTAATGCTCTATAACCCTAATCTGACGACGAAGATGGGTTAAAGGTGTTACATTTAGTGGTATCAGAGCTAGTAAGGAGTATAGAATACATTCCGTTATATAACCTGTGATAATGTGATATCTCTTGACTCAAATTGAATCATGTTTTGTATATAGATAAAAGATGTCATCCAACCGAGCTGATTTCGATGAAGTTGAAAGTAATGCACAAGTCTCCATTCAAGGAGCAACTAGTAGTGGGCTCGTAGCTGAGGGCCGAGAAAGTAAGGTGAAAGAAGCTTTTTCCATATGATGTTCGAATGGTTCTCTGAGTTTGTTAAAATGAACCCTTTGGCTCAACGACCTCCACTCCATCCCGTACCCTAACCTGTCCTCTTTATTCCTCAAGGTTTGGAACAAGTATGTGTAAACAAGCCTACAGTTGATAAAATACGTAAGTGTGGGGCAGAAAAATTTCGTGGAATAGCTGGAGACGACCTTGAAAAAGCCAAATTTTGGTTAGAAAACACTGTTAGAGATTTTGATGAACTGTCTTATTCTCTAATTGATTGTTTAAAATGTGCGGTATCCCTATTAAAAGACTCAACCCATCAGCGCGGATATTTCAAAATTTATTTAAAATATTATCTTAATAACATTATAATTTAAAATACAAAATTCAATACTGTAGCTAATTTTGATTTTAATATTTCTTTTCTAAAATGACATAACGAGATTAATGAATAAGAGATCTTTCTAAAAAAAATTAAGAATACAATAAAAATATAATATAAAAGTAATAAATAAAATAGAAGTATATGAATTTATTAAAATACTTTAAGTCACGACTCTAAAAGTGAAATATGGTTGAGATTCTGTCTGTGGTGGACTTTATGGTGGAGAAGAGTTTGGCAGGCTAAAATAATGGTCTTGGCAATGCAACGAGAAGGTAAGATGTCGCATAGATGTATCCTCGGACCTGAATAACCTGACTGCGAATGGGAATTGGCAGGAGGTGCGGATACAAATGTGTCAAAGGTTTCATACAAGACAAAACTATTGGGAACCTCTTCAAACCAAAATCCCAGTGCTAATATGGAAGAGCCATTTGAGTTACAGGATGAAGATATGGCTATAGAGGTGGGTTGATGGCATCACATCAATCACTTTTTCTAATTGAGTGCATGAGTATATTGAGCAAAAAATGGCTCTCACTATTATTATTAAAGTCCTAGGGAGGAAAGTAGGGTTTAATGCTTTATTGAATAAGGTTTCGATGTTGTGAAGCCTTGGGAATAGATGCCAACTCATAGATTTAGAGAATGAGTTTACCTGGTTAGATTTTAAGAAAATGACGACTTTAACAAAGTGTTGATAGGTGGTCCGTGGGTGAGTTTTGGGTGTTATCTAACGGTGAGACCGTGGTCACCAGATTTCTCTACAATTAATAACAATTTGGACAAACAAGTGGTATGAATTTGATTACTTGGGCTATCAGAGGGGTTTTACTCAAATTTTTTGCTTCGTGCCATTAGTCAAGTTATTGACACCATTGTTAAAATTGATGCACACACCACTGTGGCAGTGAAAGGAAGATTTGCCAAGATGGCAGTGTGTGTAGATTTAAACAAACCTTTGGCCTCTAAGGTCAGGATTAATGGCAGATTGCAAATGGTAGAATATAATGCCTTACCAAATGTTTGTTTTACTTATGGTTTGTATGGGCACAGTTCGAGCCTCTGTTTGGAGTGCCAAGCAACGAGAGTTAAGGCAGATGCTAGAAAAAAACATGGCGAATGGGGGAGAAGTTAGATTTATAAAATCAGGTTGAGGAGGAGCTATTTGGCCCATGGATGTTAGTGGATCGACGGTAGAAAGGGAGATGGAAAGGTTCGTTGGAGATTAAAACTGGTGGTGTTAACTACGTCGATGGTTTGCACTTCTTGGTGTTGGAGATTGATGGCACTAAGACAAATACCGCTCGTCGTGCGTGTGATGGAATGGATATTTGATGGAGATGTTAATGAGGAGGGAATTGCAGTGAAAATCATGGGGAAGAAGGAGGGAAAGGTGGCTGTTGATAAGAGTAATAGTAAATTTAATTCTGCTAGGGCTAAGGGGAAATGAGTTTTAGTGGGTAATGGACATAAAGTGGGTCGGCATATTTTAAAGCTTAATAATATCAGGGCAAGTGTGGAATGTAAGGAAAGGGTTGGTGGGTTTGCTAATGGTTCTCTAATGGACTGGTTGGGTAATGTTGAAAATTTAGATAACTTTCAGTTTCAAGCTATTAATGTTCAACCAATTCTTAATGCTTCAAGGCATATGGCGTTTCAAGTTTTGGGGAAGGAGCATCAACAAGCTAGGAATTGTGTTGGGAAAGAGAATAATATAGTCACCGTTGGGGGAACCGGTGATAGAAGTTTCGAACAAGGAAATTGTAGTACATCGGAAGGAGTTTACCAAAAAAATAAACCATCTGACATTGGATTTGAAAAAACTGACCAAGTCACGGTGGATTTGCCGGTGGCTATTGAAGGGATTGTGAATGCTATTGAAAAGGCACATAACCCGTATATTCCAGTAACTCTTCACAAACTGTGGTAGAGGGTATGGATGCAGAGAATACCCAGGATGGAAGGTAAGTTGCTGATGTTGTTGTGGTTTATTTGATATGCTTATTGTCATTATTCTTATTTCCTACTTGTTTATGGATTTGAGCCTAATGTTTTGGAATTATTAGGGAATGGGTTATCCTTAATTCCATAAAATTATTACCAAATATATGAATGAGTATAAACCTGTTATTTTGTGCTTGTTCGAAACTCGAATCAATAGGCCGCGGGCTGATGGAATTATTAGCTAACTTGGTTATCTGAATTCGTGCAGAGTTGAAGCTAATGGCTTTGTTAGGGGCATTTGGGTTCTTTGGAGTGATATGGTTATTGTTGAGATTTTTAATTTACATTCGTAAGTCCTTCACATGCAAGTCCAAAGTGGTAATAACCCATCTAGTTTTCTTTGCTCAACAGTATATGCTAGCCCCCAAGTGGCGACGAGGCATTTACTTTGAGACTTCTTAGGTACTCTGGCAAACTTGATTGATAACCTTAGATTCTCATTGGAGGTTTCAATTCAATTTTGGTTACTTCGGAACGTATTGGTGGTGCTGTTAATACTCGGAATGGGTGTGTTTATTTCTAGGAATTTCTGTTTAATAATGGTCTTCATGATTTGGGTTGTATTGGTTTTCGATTTACTTAGAGTAGAAGAAGCCTGTATCAGCGGTTGGATTGAGCAATAGCTAACTCTATTTGGGATTCGTTTGTGTCGGACTGTGTGGTGCGCAACATTTATTGTTTAAAGTTTGACCATTGGTTGATTTTAGTAGCTCTACAAATTAGGAAGGGTCAAAGGCCATTTCATTGTCTGGATAGTTGGATGCTTTATGGTGAGTTTAAGGCGTTGGTTGACAGCAATTAGAACTCTAGTGTGTCCATTGTGGATAATATGAAACAGTTTTAAGTGAAAGTCCAGGAATGGAATAAGAGGGTGTATGGTAATATTTTCTTTCGTAAATGTAATTTGATGGCTAAACTTAACGGGTGAAATGGATCTTAGAAGTGAGGGATTCTAATAGGCTTTATAATCAAGAGGTAAAGTTGAGGCAAAAAATTGAAGAAGTGTTAAAGCATGAGGAGCCGTTGTGGTTTCAAAAGTCCCGTTCAAATTGGCTAATGAAGGGGGATAGAAACACAAAGTATTATCATAGTCGCACGCTTGGTAGACGCAGGAAAACAAGATTGAGGGTCTTAAAGTTGGAGGTAAAGAGTGGTGTTTTAATGTTGATATATTGGAACAACAGTGGTAAGTTTTTTCAAGATTCTCTACTTTTTAGATTCTTTTGTTAGTGGAAGCTTTCTATGTAGAGGAAATTTCCTGAATTACTATTGTTTGAGAAGGAAACTCTTCAGCTTCTAGTTTCAATGGAGGAGGTTTGGAGTGTTGTGTTCGAAATGGCTCCACTTAAAGCACTAAGGGTGGACAGGTTTTACACTAAGTTCTACCAAGCATAGTGGGGTACTGTTAGGTCTTTGATTTATTCTGTGGTAAGACAGATGATAGAGGGATGTCTTTTGGATACTAAAATCAATAATACCTTACTTGTTTTATTGCCTAAGGTTCACGGGCTAGAGAAGATCACGCAGTTTAGACCAATCAGTCTATGTACAGTTCTATATAAAATTATTAAGAAGACAATTATTAATAGGCTACATCCACTACGCTTGTCCAACAGAACTAAGCAAGCTTTGTGATGGGTAAGAGTTTCAGAGGTCGTAAATATGGGATGGTTAACCTTGAGATGGCATATGATTGTATCAGTTGGGATTTTTTAAGGGACACTTATAAGGCAGGCTTATTAGTGCTGTTAGTCATTGTTATCTTGAACTGTGTCTCGTCTTCTTCATTTCAAGTACTATGGAATGGTGCAGTAACATGTGAGTTTACTCCATCCTGGGGTATTCGATAGGGAGACCCTTTATCACTTTATCTGTTTGTGTTTTGCATAGAGAGATTGGGTCATCTTATTAAGGAGGCAGTGAGTCAAAAGAAGTGAAAACCATTGCTACCTTCTAGGAGAGGCCTAACATTGTCACATTTATTTTTACGAATGACTTAATGTTTTTTGTGAGGCTTTGCAGAACAACTTGAGAATATTATGGAGATTTTGGACACTTTTTGTTATTATTCGGAACAAGAATGAATAGAAATAAGTCTAAAATTTTCTTCTAACCAAATGTACCAATTGAAATGGTTGTTAATATCTGTAGGATCGTGGGGTTTGTTCGAGTTGAGGATCTCGAAATGTATCTTGGGATGCCGCTTATTCCTAAGAGAGTTGGAGTTAATATGTTTGACTTCGTGGTTAATAAAATCCAAAATAAACTAAATGATTGGGAACCGAAAAAATTGTCGTTAACTGGCAGAATAACTTTAACTAAATCGATCCTCCTCTCGATCCCCAATTATTTCAAAGCTACTGTCCGTATTCCTATATCTGTTTGTGGGGTTATTGAAAAACTAGCTTGTAATTTTATTTGGGGTCCACTTGTGAAGCAAGGAAACTGACTTTGTTAAGTTGGGCTGAATGTTGTCAATCGATGGATGTTGTTGGTCTTGTTTTACGAAGTCTGGTTGCTTAAAATAAGACTTTTTTGATGAAGTTAGGCTTTCAGTTGCTCACTAGGACTGATGCTCTATGGGTACAAATTGAGAGAAGTAAGTATAATGTTTGTGGGATCCTTCCTAATAGTATTGCAATGAGCAATTGTTCTGTTTTATGGAAGTCGTTATCAGGGATATAGACAGATGTGATTAATAATGTCTGTTGGGCTATAGGGGATGGGTGCGTTACAAACTTTTGGAATGACAATTGGATTTGTTCGATAGGTCCACTCAGGAGTTACTTTAGAGGCTTGATCGACCAAATGACACTTTACGTATTTGTGATGTTGTGGATAGGATGGTAACTGGGTTTGGGTTCAGTTAAGGAGCTTTTTGTCGGATCACATTGTTATACAGATAGCTACTATTTTGCCACCTTAGTTTGATGTGGGTCTTGATTGACTTGCTTGGAGATGGTGTCAAAAAATAGCTTTTCATCGGTAGAGATGTACATATGTATTCATCAATATGGGTCTATTGTGAGCTCAAATGTTTGGAAGTTGATCTAGAAGTTGAAGGCACCTCAAGGGGTCAGGGTATTCATATGGATCATGTGGAAGAATAGACTTTTAACTAATGTGGAGCACATAAGAAGGCTTATACCAATGAAAGCCAATGCCCGAGATGTTGCAATGTCTATGAATCGGAGATCCATGCCGTTTGTAATTACTTTTTTCCTAAGTCTGTCTGGTGATCAATTGTGCCATCTCATGCATGGGTAAGTTTTTTTTGTTATGCCTATGAATGATTGGATATTATGGAATTTAGAGAATGTTGGGGATTATGGTAGTTAAGTTGTTGAATGGTGTAGTTTTTTTTCCTATAATGTGTTAGTTGCTACGGAAGAATTAGAATACATTTGTGTTTTCAAATTGCCACAGTAACTTCAAGGAAATTATTGATAAGGGTATCAGTTGGGCAAGGAATTATGTGATAATGTCTTATCCTGTGTTTCAGTATAGTCCTATGGTTACTGTTGCACATTGGTCAATGTCGTCTAGAGGCTGGATTAAACTGAACACAAATGTAGCAGTTTCACCAAATGGATCTTATGCCAGGATTGGGGGAATGTTTAGAGATGCTGATGCTAATTGGCTCTGGTGATTCTCAAGGTTGCTAGGTAAGGAAATAATTTTTAAGATTGAAGCGAGAACTATTTTGGAGGGGCTTCGTTCAGCATGGGAGAAGGGGATTCGTCAATTAAAAGTTGAAAGTGATAATCCTTTTTGGATAGAGACGATTGTTGAGGGAGGTGCAGCTAATAGTCAGATAATGAAATTACGTGGGATTCATCAAATGATGTGTCAAGGATAGAAGGTTGTTTTCGCCATGTTCCAAGAAATCACAATGTTGTCACTGATCATATGGCAAATGTTATGGCAACAAGATTTATTGAGATCCAAGTTTTTTAGGTCTCACCCCATTCCGTGCGGGATTTAGTTCAAACAGATTATTTTAGATTTACAAGGGCAAATAAGCCTATTCATTAGTTTCGCTTACTGTTGTTTTATTTTATCGAAAAAATTGGAATTTAAAATCTTAATATATAGATTAGCCAATGAACTTGGCAATTTTTCTCACATTGACCCCTAAATTTATTTTTTTGAGTCATGTTGGTCCTTAAGGTTGGCATCTGTTATACAAGTTGGTCCCTGCACTAACACCATTTGTTTCTTTTAAAGAATTTGTTGATGTAAACAAGCATGAGGAAGACACCTGGAGAAAGAAGGAGATGACACGTAGATTCATTTTTAACCATTCTTTAAAAAATTTAAAAAACTTAAATTTTGAAAATAAATTAAAATTTGTTAAAAATATATAAGAAATATATAAATTTTAAAACTTCAATAAAAGAACATATATAAATTGAAAATAAAAATAAAATTTTAGTTAAAAATTCAAAAAATATTAAATATGTTTAAAAAATCAAAAATAAATTTGGTCAAATTTTTAGTAATTACAAGAAATTGAAAAACTAAAAAAATTTTGATTAAAAATATAAAATAAATAAATTTGATTAAATTCAAAATTGATCGTTGACATTGGTCAACACCCTATTAGTGTCGGTCAAAGCTGGTTAAGCTGAGTTATCTTTGGTCAATACCAATCAATTTTTCATTTTTTTTTTTCTAAATTTCTAAAAAAATTGACTATTTTTTTATTTTTGTATATTTTTTAATTTTATTTGTTGTGTACTTTTAGATTTTAAAATATATATATATATATATATATATATATATATATATATATTATATATATATTTTTTAAAGTTAACTTTTTAAAGAGTAAGCTTTTAAATGTTAACTTTTAACTTAATTTTTTATTTCATTTTTATTTTTTTATATATTCAATTTTTAAAATTTTAAAATATATAATATCTCTTAAAAGTTTTAAAAAATGATTTTGATTTTTTTTTTCAAAATTTTAAGGTTTTTTAATTTTTTAAGAATGATTAAATATAAATTCACATGTCATCCCCTCATTTCTCCACGTGTCATCCCATACTTGTCGACATCAGCAAATTCTTGAAAAATAAATTGTGTTAGTGTAAGGATGCCAACTTTAGGGATCAATATGATCCAAAAATAAGTTTAGGGGCCAATGTGAGAAAAGCTATCAAGTTTAGGGGCAGATCTATACATTAAGCCTTAAAATAAACTAACGATGTTAACCATATGGGCTGATTTGTGTACCGGATGCTAACTTTAGGGACAAATGTAATTCAAAAAAAAAACTAAGGAGCCAATTTGAGAAAAGTTACTAAATTTAGGGGTCAATCTATATATTAAACCTAATTTAAAAATTATTTATGAACTATTAGCATGTGAATATATAAATATAACAAATAATTCCTTAAAGAAAAATAAATAATATTAAAGTTAAGCTTCAAGCTCAAACAATACTTTAGGTTTCTATTTGATAAACAATTTATTTTATTTTTAAAATAAATTATATTAAATAAGGTTTAATTATGGATTCTATTTCTATAATTTATAAAAATTAAGAAATTAATCTATCGACTTAATTTATCAGAATTTGGTCATTGTACTTTTATGAAAATTAAAAAATTAATTCAATAATTTGTAAATAAATAAGCTTGAATTGTTGATTATTGTTAATTTATTACATATAAATTAATAAATTATTAATTTTAGATAACTGCAAAATTAATAATATTATCTAATTAAACTAAGTTAATTAAACTAAATAAATATAAAATACCAATTACAAAAATGAAAAAGATTTTATTTAAAAAAATAGTAGAGTGAAGATATTTTATTATCAATGATGAAAATGAAAGAGGAATAAAAGGTCAGGTGATAACCGCCACAGTTAGAGCATAAGATAAGCGACAACGGAGCCGAGCTGGTTCAACCCCACCATACAGTTGGCGGGACATCCAACCAACTCTTCAAGTAATTTCTCAATTAATTAATTTAATTTAACATTCTTTTCCTTCTTTAATACCCATTTAATCTTTTAACGTTTTCATTCATATATAATTTTTTCTCTTCGACTTTTCCTTTGATTTAATTCCTACAGAGAAAAGGGTTGTTTGAGATTTTGGTTTGAAAAAAAAAAAAAAAACAGATATGAGGGAGGTGATTAGTATCCATATTGGTCAAGCTGGAATTCAGGTCGGAAATTCCTGTTGGGAGCTTTATTGTCTTGAACATGGAATTCAACCCGATGGGATGATGCCTAGGTTTGTATTCTATACATGTATGTGCATATGCATGTGTTGGTATTATTATGTATGTTTTTGCGTGTATCATCATCATCATCATCATCGTTGTGTGTTGACTGATTTTGTTGAGCTTTTAGGAACTGGGTTTCTTTTCTAGTTGGTGTTTTTCCTTTTGGGAAAGTTTTTAGGAAATGGGTTTATTTGTTTTGAATTGAAGTAAATGGTATTCAATTTGGGTATGGAATAAATTGTTTGTAATGTTTATGATTGCCTGAAATACTGCCAATATGATATTGGGTCATTGACTTGAGAAACTTAAGAGGGATAGGATCATTATCTTGAATTTTATATAATGAAATCCAAATGATTTCCCACAATTCTTGTTCAATCCATATCCTTTTTTCTTTACTCTATATGGTATGATTTAGTTGTAGCAAATGCTTATTTTACTTGGTATAAGTTTCATATGTGAGATTAACTTAGAACGAGTGTAATAAATGGATCGCTAATCATGTTCCTGTTTGCTTGCAGTGACACCACGGTAGGTGCTTGCCACGATGCTTTTAATACCTTCTTTAGCGAGACTGGGTCGGGCAAGCATGTGCCAAGGGCTATATTTGTTGATCTAGAGCCCACTGTCATTGATGAAGTTAGAACCGGGACCTATAGACAACTGTTTCATCCGGAGCAACTTATTTCCGGAAAGGAAGATGCTGCTAATAACTTTGCTCGAGGACATTACACTGGTACAACCATCTCTTCATCTTCCCAAATACAGCATTTTTATTACCTCTCATCACTGGCCTGTACCTCTTTTCCGGTGCTTTACATGCTGCAGTTGGTAGGGAGATTGTGGATCTTTGCCTTGACCGAGTGAGAAAATTGGCTGATAACTGCACTGGTCTACAAGGATTTTTGGTATTTAATGCTGTTGGCGGTGGAACTGGTTCGGGTTTGGGCTCATTGCTTTTGGAGCGCTTGTCAGTAGATTATGGAAAGAAGTCAAAGCTTGGGTTTACTATCTACCCTTCTCCTCAGGTATCATTGAAGACTTCAAGTAGTTGCTGCTCAAACCTCATTTCAGAACTATTATGTACACCATTCACTGACATTTTGTTCCTCAATTGTGCAGGTTTCTACAGCAGTTGTGGAACCTTATAATAGCGTGCTCTCAACGCATTCTCTCCTTGAACACACAGATGTTTCTGTGCTTCTTGACAATGAAGCTATATACGATATCTGCAGGAGATCCTTGGACATCGAAAGGCCAACTTATACCAACTTGAATCGCTTGATATCCCAATTATCTCTTCTTTGACCACTTCATTGAGGTTTGATGGCGCCATAAATGTGGACATTACGGAGTTTCAGACTAACCTTGTGCCTTATCCTCGTATCCATTTCATGCTTTCATCTTATGCCCCAGTAATCTCAGCTGCAAAAGCTTACCATGAGCAGATATCTGTTCCTGAGATCACAAGTGCCGTCTTTGAACCCTCAAGCATGATGGCCAAATGCGACCCGAGACATGGGAAATACATGGCATGCTGTTTAATGTACCGTGGGGATGTTGTACCAAAGGATGTCAATGCCGCTGTTGCTACCATCAAAACTAAGCGGGCAGTTCAGTTTGTAGACTGGTTAGTATCCAACTCTTGACATTTCAATTCCAGAAATTACGTATAAACAATCTGATTAATATGAATATTACGTAGAGTTTGCCAAGGAGGAAACATCAATTCAGCCTTCAGTTTGTTACTAGACTGATTGCGATACATCTTTTCTTTCAGGTGCCCTACCGGTTTCAAGTGCGGCATCAACTATCAGCCACCGACGGTGGTACCAGGGGGTGATCTTGCTAAAGTACAACGTGCAGTGTGTATGATCAGCAATAACACCGCTGTGGCCGAGGTTTTTGCTCGAATCGACCACAAATTTGATCTCATGTATGCCAAGAGAGCATTCGTTCACTGGTATGTAGGTGAAGGAATGGAGGAAGGTGAATTCTCGGAAGCCCGTGAAGATCTTGCTGCTCTAGAGAAAGACTACGAGGAAGTTGGGGCAGAAGGTGTTGAACGAAGAAGAACCGGAAGATTACTAGATCTGTATTTTGAAAAAGCACAGGCTAATGATTCCCCACGTTCCTCATCTGATTTCACTTCATCAGCTATTTATATTATTCTAAGTGTGTCAAAGTACTTTTAACTCTTGAATTTCTAACATTTTTATGCTTTGGCTTTGCATTTGAGTGGTTCTAAAGTGTAGTTTATGAAATGTGATGTTCTAATAAAGCTTCTACCTTGTGTCATATGACATGGAATTCAATTGAATCAGCAGCATTTTCCCATAAATCTATCTTCGACATATCTAGATATGGGTATAGGATATGATCTCTAAACATGAAATTTTGGAGGTAATAATTTGACCATATCTATCTCCACGCTCATTCCCGAAGCCGTATATACTCAATTTTTTTAATCTGAATAACGTTGATTTAGATCACAGTGAAATTTGTTCTGAAGAAAAAAAACCTAATTTGGGTCTGTCCTTATCATCAGACTGTTCTATCTCAATTGGTTTAAACCTTAAGATATGCTGCCAAGAAGTTTGATTTTGTAGGTCATGGAAACAATTATTTAAGGATGTTCACTTCAGTCCACTAAAAAGTAGAAATTAGAAAGGTATGGCACCAAATATATATATATTTTTTAAATATTCATATTTTATATTTAGGTTTTACATTTAAATATGTGATCGAGATTCGATTCTCACTCATGAAATATATTGCATGACAGGCTGTTTATCTCTTTGGAGAATATTAGTGGCGAAAGAATTAATCATTATTGTATGATTAAGAGTACAGTCAATTTGATGCTGACAACTTTGGCTCCACTAATTTAGCATTGTTTGATAAATTCTGCTATTTTACATTTATTTATTTGTTGGATTAATCGAGTTTACTGTTGATAAGAAAATCATAATTCCCTTTCTATCATTTTTTTTCTTTTACTCTTTTAATTATAACATGGACAGCATTCCACAAATAGACTAATACTATCGTGATTAACTCTAAATTGCAGAAACCCAAGGCTGTAAGCAATGCCTTGTGAAGGATCAAATATTTGATGATGAAACTGAATTATGATTATAGAGAAAGAAATTGGAAATATGAGGATTAATGGCATATTTAAATCACCATGATTGCTTAAACTTTGAATATCTTCACCTCTTTTACATATTTGGAATATTTCTTTTCATCTACTTTATTGATTTTGTAAAGGTAATTATATTGGATTTTAAAGTCGAGTTAAAACTCTTCTCTTTCAACTTTAAATTGAAATCTTGTTTATATCGATGAGCCCAACAATATTGTAAAGTGAAATAATTTAGTAGAGCAAAGAACATAAAGGGGGAAGATCCCACAAGTTTTCAGAAGAATCATGGACAGTTTCCATATATTCTTCAACTCCATTCATTGCATGAAGTGAAGCTGAAATCTGCCTTTCAACTTTCATGCTTTGGAACTCTGTTAACTCAGAACCAGTTTCTTCGGGTAAACCCATGGTTTCTTGTGTATAAAGAAACCTATCAAACCCTAATTCAGAAGAGGTATATGTAAAATCAGTATCAAACCAGATTCCCTTCTCCAACTTCTCATTTCAGGCTATATGCATCATCAAACAACTGTGTATCTTGAACCGTTCCACTAACTGAAAGATTCCCATTGCTTAAACCACCATTAGAACTGCAACCACTACTGCTAGTGCTAGGACTAGGCATAGGGCTAAAACTAATGGTAGCACTTGTTGAGGGGGCTGCTGAGGCAACAACACTTTGATGATGTTGTTGTTCACCTCCTTTCTTGCTATTAAGAAGATTCCGAATCCGATAAGCAAGAGGGGAATCCGAAGGCGCCTGAGTAATGAAGTTGGTCCGAGTATTGGAACCGTGGAGAAGGCAAGCGGCTTCGTCATAAGCTCGAGCAGCTTCTTCAGCAGTCTCAAAGGTACCAAGCCACATCCTAATCTTGTGTGTTGTGTTTTTGATTTCAGCCACCCATCTACCTGAAGGCCTTTGCCTGACACCTACAAACTTGTTAACCTTATTGTTGTTTCTTCCTTTGAATTTGGACCCTTTGCTAACACTAGGATTGCTTGACTTTGGCTGCAGTTTCAGCTGAATTTGTTGTTGGGACTGAAATTCCATGGGACTAATCGACAAAAAAATGTAGGATTTACAGCAAGGGTCTAAAGTTTTACTTGAAATTGGACAAATAATCATGAAGAGGAACTGTCTATATTTATATATGTGAGTGAAAGTATGTCTGAGTTTTGTATATAATCAACTTGGCTAATTATAAATATATTTACATCAAATCCATGTAATTTACTAAAATGTTATGTCGATGTTAATTAATATTATTTTTATCGTGTATTATAATCCATGATTTATTTAATTTGACATTTGATGTATTAGTTATTTTAGAATAAGATTAGGGGACAAATTATCCCTCAAAAAGGGTGACTGACTCTTCAACCTTTGTTTTGACATCAACAAAAATGTCTTATCTGCACCCCCACTTAAGATAGATGGATGATTCAACCATATAATAAAGAACGTGGTTTAGGTGTTATTTCCCGTTCTTATCACTTCATCCACATTTGGTCTAAATAATCAATTTATTCATAAATTATCAATCTTGAAAATCAGATTCCACATCTATTGAATACTGTTTGTTGAAATCAATTTTAGTTCATCTTCAACGTTTTCTATTTTATAAAATGACTTCTTATTTAATTTTTCACCTCTTTACAAAATAGATAAAAAAAGTTAACTGTTAACTTTGCTGACGTATATGCCACATTAACAAATAATTAATTTTTTAAAAAAGAATAATTAATTGCTGATATGGTATACACGTGGATGTAATATTAACAAAATTAACCGGCATTAACTTTTCCTTCTATTTTAGTGTAATTTGACAAGCAATACAAATTTAAGAGATAAAATAGACGAAAAATTAAATAAAAGACTAAAATAATTCTTTTTTATAAAATTAAAGGATCAAATAAGTTATTATGCCTTTTTAAAATATTTAATATTTTGTTCCAAAAATAAATCTCAAATTAGATATAAATTTAACTTAATGAGAATTTGATTAACCAAACTTTTTAATCTTTGTACCATTAAAATTGTTGCTGAGCTACCGTCATTCTATGTTTATTTATCACACATATGGAAATAATTAATTTTATTTATAATAAAAAAATACATCTTATATTACATATTATGCCTAGTGGTGTAAATAAACAAAACGTTTGATAAACTGTTGTTGAACCATTCATATAACGTTCGTTTATTAAACTAAATAAATGAGTATGGACAAAATTTTTATGTTCGTTTAATAAGCGAACAAACGCGATTCATTTATGTTTACAAACAAGTTTGTTTATAAGCTCGTTTATTGACTCATTTATTTATTAATGATATTTTCTTATAAAAATTTCATTAGTAACATTAATAAAATTTTCTTGATTTATATTTTTTTCATTTATAACATATATTTATATTTGACTATTTTATATCTAAACAATATATATATATATATATATATATATATATATATATATGCGTATATGTATTTATTTATTGTTTGTTTATTATTTATTAACATTGTTTGTGAGCATGTTTAATTACATGTTCATGAACATATTCGTTTAATATTTGTGAACATGTTCGATTAAGTTAAATGAACATATTCGTGAACATTAAATAAATAAATATGAACACACATAATTTTAAATAAACAAACAGAAACAGAAAGTTAAAATTCTTAACGAATACAAACTGAACACACAAATAAACTTAAAAATAAACAAACGAACATGAACAAAAATCTATTCATTTAAACTCGGTTCATATTCAAACTCGGTTCATTTATTAGGCGAACATTTAAAGAGGACATGGCATTTGATAGACAACCTCAAATTTAGTCATTGTTCCCATTCCCTTTTAACCACGTCAACATAAATGAAGAAAGCCTCACAGGCTGCCATGTGGAGGGCTGTAGAAAAGCCTCTAGAACATATATATTAACACAAACAGCAAGGTTAAAATATTCATTGCATAATTGGACCAAGTCTTTACCCAATCATGCACGTTCCCCTTGCTTTCCCTCTTTTTACTTCTTGATTAAGGTATATTTACTAGAAGTACAATTATATTATATTTTTTTATTTAAAAAATAGTAAGTTAATTTTTATATATTAAATTAAAAAATAAATTAGTCTTTTTTGGTAAAATTTTATTTATTTGTAATGTTAAAAATTAACATAATTAACGAAATAGTCAAACATTAACACGTAACGTACCACATGTATCTCATGTTCTCAAGTTGATGTATATGAATCAATTTTTAACAAAAGTTTGGATGAATTTTTTTTTAAAAAAAATTATTATTTATTTTAATATACATGGATTAATTTATCTATTTATTAAGAAGAGATGGTAAAATAGAATCTAACTATTAATATAATAGCCTCTACGATACTTTTAGCTTATTTTATTTAAAGACAAAAATATAGTATTAGCTAATCTAAATATTATTTTTTTAAAAAAGAAAACAATGTTGTTTCTCCATTTTAGTCTCTTTAAAATACCTATCGTTCAATCCTTAATTCAAAGTAGAGGTTGATTGTTGAGTTAAAAAATCTTAATATATGCTTCTAATCTAGATTTATATTTCTTGTATATGCATTACCCCTTTTAACTAGTAATTACAAATAAAAATATATTTATTTTAAAATTTTATAAAATAATTTAATACTTATAATTAAACATATTTTACTAAATTGTGTCGCCTTTAATTACATCACCCATTATTTATGAAATTAAAGAAATATTTCCTTTAATTTTATTTGATATTATTATGATGGTATTTTTATTTTTTTTCATATTATCATACCATATTTAAATAAAATAATTAAAATTACAAATCTAAAAATCAAACACATGTCCAATAATATTAAAATAGTAATATTACTTTATTTAACTTTAAACTTACAAATTTATAAATACAAACTTCAAATTTACGTTGCTTTTAGTTTTTTTTCTTAAAAGTAATCAGTTTTTTTTATTATTCAATTTAGCTTGTTTTGATTTTAACTCAAGTGTGTTGGGCGGTTAACTTGTGTGATGTGGGTTCGGTTTCGATTTTAAAATCTAAAACCGTTTTAAACGGACTTTACATATAATATATTTGATTAAACCCAATATCCTATGCCCTTACCTACAAACCCAAACTCTTCAAAAGCCCAAATACCTAGTACCCAACCGGTTAACCCATGAAAACCCAATAAATTACAAAATAATAACGTTAATAAAAACTAAAAATGTAATAATAAAAAATAAAATTAAAAATAAAAACTAATAATTCACCCTAACCCTAAAATTAGGGGTTTAAATTACGGTTGCGGTCGCATTTTGGTTGCCTTGCGTTTATCGAGATTGTGGACATAATAAATGCTATTTTGGTCACTGCGGGTATTGTGGTTGTGATTTTTTTAAAAAAATTGCACAACTTAGTGTAAAATATAATAATTATAATTATAATTATAAAAAGTCACTTTTAATGAGTTTTAGAGTGTTTTCTAACAGTTATGAATCTTTATTTGTATGAGCATATAATTTTTTCAATCATTAATTATTTTTATATTTATTTACGAATTTTCTAAGAATATTATATTAACTAATAACAAAGTAAAAAAAAAAGAAATATTAAAAATTCATCATATTTAATAAGTTTGAAAGATTTTATAGATAAAATAATTAAAAATTCATACATGAGATAGGTCTTCAATATTTCTTTACAGCTTTGAAGGTGGTGAAGATATCAAAACATCCTATGCCGCAAAAGGAAAAAAAGGAATAGATAAATATATAGATTCTCATTAATTATTCCTAGTTCCTACCACTTGTTCTCACTCTCATTCTACTTTCATATATAGTTTAACATGCTTCAATTCTTAATTATCTTTTCATGAAATATACTCCATTCATTTATCTAAAGATAAATTTTAAATGTTTTAATATTATTAAAATTAAAAACATTAACAAAAGTTTTGTATCACCCCTAAACCATATCCGTCGCCAGAACAGAGTTACAGAACATTACCGAAATTTACAGATTAAATACAGTTATTTCATATCATTTAACATTCATATCAGAAATCAATCATGTTCAATCATTTTGTCCCTTAAATGAACCCTCAAGGCCCAAAATATGCATTGGAAACAAGTCGGGACTAAACTAGGTACTTAGAGAATTTTTCGTAAAATTTCAAAATTTTTTCAAGGTGCAGGGGACACACATCCGTGTGGTCAGGCCATGTGAGCCACACAGCCAAGAGACACGCATGTGTCTTAAGCTGTGTGGGCATTCGAAATAGGGTACACGGCCGTGTCCCAACCCCGTGTCCGTACCTGTGTAACTCTTTGACTTGGGTCACACGGCCAAGTCACACGCCTGTGTGCTAGGCCGTGTGAACGTAGAAATTTGCATTAAATAGGTGTAGGGGTCACACGGCCAAGCGATACGCTCGTGTGCCAGGTCGTGTGAAAAATAATGAGCATTCTATTTTGAATTTTAATGATGTAAGGGACACACGGCCAAAACACACGCCCATATACTAGGCCGTGTGTCACACACAGCTGAGACACACGCTCGTGTCTCTGCCCGTGTGGACAAAATAAGGCCATTTCCAAGCCTTATTTCTCACCCAATTTGTCTTCCACCTACAATCACAATTTAACACTTTCACAAGCCAATTCAATACATTCAAATCAAGCTTATTAGAAAATTAGAAACAACTCAACGACACTTATTAGCATCAAACTTGTAGTTTTTTTTTTATAGAGAGACCACCTTCTAAGGATGGTTGAGTGGCTATGATGTATTGATTGATGTCTTTATTAACTTTTTCAAACAATTATTTAGATGACGTCTTAAATGAGAGGTTCCACTAGAAGATTTAGCAAAGAATATACTCTTACAATGATTACATTGTGCCTTCAATTCGTCTTTGTTATCACATTTAAGCTTTGTCATTTCATCCCACAACTTTGAAGTGGTAAACTTTTGACGTTTGAGAGAACTTTCATATTTATTAAACCCATCATCCATAGGTATAGGAGTGTTCAAACTAGCTATAGTCATAAAAATTCAATTCTTGAAATCCAAATAAACCAAAAGATTATATAACTGTTCGACAATTATAGTTTCCATCCTAGTTGTAAACAGAATGATTGAGAAAAAAATATTGACAATGAAAGCTCAGCCATATTATATAAACAATCGTTTACCATCTATAAAAAAAAACCCTTATCAAATTAGTTTACTAATTAATAAAATTAAATTATAAAAATAACTACTATTACATAAATTTCTTTTACTAGTTAATAAAAAGTATCAACAGACTATATTTTAAATAACAAAAAGTATGGGTGCCATTGTCGTCTTGACCACACAAAAAGCATTAGTAAATAAACACTTTAGAGACAAAGTCTATCTGTACCAAGCAGGGATTTAAATAGCGGTCCGTTACCGAAATAGCGGCCGTTATATAGCGGTAGCGGCACCGTCCGAAATCGTTACAGCCGAAACCCACTATACCCGCAATACACAATAAGTAGTGTAAAATTCACGACCGCGATACCCGCAATGACCGCAATAGCATTCGTTATGTCCGCAACCGCGATAAACGCAACGCGACCGAAAACGCGACCGCGACCGCAATTTAAATCCCTGGTACCAAGTGCAAAAGACTATCAACAAACTGTTTTTTAAATAACAAAAATAGCCTTAAAAGTAGTAAATCAGCATCAACTAGTAGAATTAAAAGGAAATGAAGATTGGATCAATTTCCCCACAAAACAAAATTCAATATTTTGGAAACCTAACACTTGGTACTTGATCTGTTGATATCTTTTGTTTATCACAAGATTCTATTAGTAATCTATGATCTATCTGTATAGAATAGATGATGAGGATGCTCATAGAGAAAGGGTAGTTTCTTTTACGTCTGGTTTCATTTTATACCCCACAAAACTACTTGAATCTATTTGTTTTAAGTACAAGGAAACGTTTACTAGTTCCAGACCAATCTTTACAGTACTAGTGCAGCTCATGCACTACACCATCAAACAAAACTAAGACATCATAATAGAACACTACCATTACAATTATAAAGTAAAATGAAGCAAGTGATAGAACCATATGCATGTGTCTACACAACAAAATGAAATGCTCAAACAAGTTATTGCCATGGCCCTAAATTCTCTAGGGGGATGGATTTGAAGGAACTATATATTGCAGACCTGAAATTTCACTAGGTTGCATGATTTAGAACAAAAATAAGGCACTAAATCTTGGAGATAAAAATGAAACACCTAATAAGCTCTTGTTTGAGGAGAAGAGATTCTTATAAACATGGAAAAAAGTTGAGATGGATCCACTCCCACTTTTGCAAATTTAATAGGAACAATGTGAAGATTACTTAAAGCTTAGTTCTTTTTCTACTTGAATCAATATCATGCAAACATCATGTATTGATAAGTGCATATCAGACCCAAAAAAACATAATGTTTATGCACATATAAAAAATGGTACTTATACCATGTTTACTAACACATCACCACGTGCATGTATATATGTGCATGATTGAACTTTTCCCACATACATTAACAGAGGAAATGCAATTTGTGTTTTGGATAATCATTTTTCATATTAATTTATGCTTTACATTACAAAGATCGAAAATACTTGCTGCAACATGCTTACATCAAAATTCAATTCTATTTTATACCCATCAAACATTAATGCAATTGAAAAAAAAAAAAGAATCCACATTGTTACCGCAACACCATTATTTCTTTTCACTATGAACAGAAGCCAATGATCTAAAAAGGAATAATTTATTTAGCCTTAATCTTAAAACAATTCGTAGAAACAGTTTGACTTGTTCATTTAAGGAGAATTTTTACCTGAGTCGGCTTAGGAAATCAAATGGGCGTCGGTGACAGAGGAAATAGGTGGGAGCCTGGACGTGGAGGTGGTGACCGGCACCGATGGACAAGGGGAGGGGTATTAGGGATTTCAGTTTTGAAATTGGGATTTGGGAATAAGAGAGAAGGGGGCACTGAAAGTGGAAACTAAAGTTAAAATTTTAAAATGGTTAAAAGAATAATTAAAACATTTAGTATATAATTTGGGCCGAGGCCGGGCCAGAAAAATTTTACCCAAGGCTCAGTCCATTTTTTAAATATGTCTCGTTTTTTGCCCAAGTCTATTTTTCGGGTCTATATTTTTGCCCAAATCCTCTTATTTTTCGGGCAGACCTTCGAGCCAGATCGGGTGGCCTAGCCCATGAATAGGTCTAGTTCCTAATCATCTTCTTTGGCGCAAATTCAGATCCTTTTGAGTCATCAAATACTTTAAACTTTCCTGATCAGAGAATACATGACATTTCTCTCTATATGAAATAATGCCTCCATATCTTTAATGCTAAAACCACTGCTGTTAATTTCAAATCATGAGTTGGATAGTTTCTCTCATGAAGTTTAAACTGACGAGATGCATAAACTATAACATTACCCTTCTACATAAGTACACATCCCGACCTATTTAAAGAAGAGTCAATTTGATTTGGGAGACAAAATTAATTTCAACGGTGGCAAAAAATATTATGCAAAGAAGGAGATGAAAAGAAAATGGAGAAAAATAGGGGGAGACAACAAAATTTCTGTTTGATTTGGGAAAAAGAAGAAAGAATTCAAATGTTATTAGGAAAAGTGCTAAATGCTTAGGGTTTTCAAACTTTGAGTGTTGTTAGTAATTTCCCCTAGTCTGTCGAAATTAAAAGGTAATGGAATTAGGTAAGGGGTGACTCGAACTTGGGTAAGAAAAGGGAGATTAGATGCATTAGCCATTAAACTACTCCTCATTTCTTATTTAATTTCTGCAATATTATTTATTTTAGTATGATTTTCATCCTAGTTTGCTGAAAATAAAAGAACAAAATAAGAGAAAAGACTTGAACTTAGGATCTCTAATAAAAGCACTAATTACCTAATCATCAAACCTATTAGTTATTATTACAATTAATATTCTATATTTTTGGGCATGACAATAAAAGCACATTGTGGGATTTGAACCGAGTACCTTAAAACCTTCATTCCCTCAACTTCACTATTTCAACCAAATTTTCATAAAAATTTTTGGCCTTCCAACTTTATATATATAAAAGTCATTTAATTTTTCGCCTTTTTTAGCCCTTAAATTTTCGTTAGTTTCATATGAACCCCAAAATGTATGAAAAATTAATATTTATTAACTTTGCTTATATGGCATACACGTGGATGCCACATTAGCAATTAATTAATTTTTTTAATGTAAAAAAAAAATCAAAATTTTCAAAAATTATAAAAATTATTAAAAAAATTAAAAAGTATAAAAATTATTTTTAATTTTTTTAAAAATTAACGAATTGCTAACATTATATACACGTGAGCTTCCACGAATTTGCCACATCAGCAAATTTAATAGATATTAACTTTTCCATTTATTTTGGGATGATTTGACAAATAATGTAAAGTTTAAGGACTAAAAGAGACAAAAAAATTAAATGGATGGCTAAAATAATTTTTTATTGTAAAGTTGGAGGACCAAATATATCATCTAGATTTATAATATATATATTTCATCTAATACTAAATAATAATATAACAAAACTATGTTGCATTAAATTATATTAATAATTCTAAAAAATTTTCTCTTTTTTTTCTCCAAGCCGTTTAATTCTTATCTTTTGTTTTGCTTAGCGGTGGCGTTAGCCTCCGGGCTGGCTATCGCTTGCCTTTTTCTTCTCCCATCAACCCTTTCTTTCTTTCTTCTTCTAATTCACTACACACGTCTTCTCTCTTTTCAATTTGCATATTTATTTTGTGAGTATCTTTGTTGTCTTCACAAGTTATTATGGACAGGTGACGATGCATGTTGTTCGCTAAAACTCCACCGACCACCAGTAGTTTTTCTTGGAAAGGGGGTGGCTTTTCATCAACTTCTTAATTTGTTTGCTCTTATAGCACATTTTTTAGTCTTGCTTATGCATGTAATTTTAGTTTTACAAGTGATTTTAGGGATGATTTTGTTGTAGTCCTCTCTAGTTTGGTGAATGCTTGATTCTTTTGTCACTTGTTGCTCGCCACTTTGGACCATTTATGACTGATTTCATTATCATATTAAGTGCTTGCAATCACTCCAGATATGTCATGCTTGAGTTATGACAAAGCCAATTTTCAACATGTCATAATGTTCTATTGATACTAAGGCTAAAGTCTTTGCTATGTTGATAAAGCTTGTCCTTTACCATCTACGACGAGTGTTTACTATTTTTTTCTCTTTGAATAGTATGATTCCATTCATTGAATGAATTAATGAATTTACCTTTAAATATATATATAATAATAATAAAATAAATAAAATGAGAAATGGTAAAATAATAAATAATTATCCTTTTCAATCGTAAATTTGACATCGAATGAGAAGGACAACGCACTGACTTTGGCTTCAGATTCGACTGCATTGGGGTGCCTTAGCATCAAAATGTGCTCTAAAACTAGATATATAAATAATTAAGAAAGGACGAATTTCTTTTAAACAATTCTTATATAATTAAAATCATCTAAATCATACCCATCTTCTTATCTTTCCAAATTTTTTTTTCTTTTTGGCACTTTCTCTCCTATATCATTTGCTTTCCTCTTATTAAAACCCTAATCCTTTCCAATCTTAGCCAATTTTAATTTTTCTGCCAGCAAGAACCACTCGAAGACAAAAACTTAACCCAAAGGATAGCTGAGCTGAAGAAATAATGAAGAAGCCAATTTTATTAGGAACTTCAACGGCAACAAGCAGAACGCCATGTTGCAGCAAAGTTGGGATAAAGAAAGGGCCATGGACCGCGGAAGAAGATGAAGTCTTAGCTAATTACATCAAGATAGAAGGCGGAGGAAGGTGGCGAACCTTGCCTAAACGAGCTGGTTTGCTTAGATGTGGGAAGAGTTGCCGTCTCCGGTGGATGAATTATCTCCGACCCACCGTTAAACGAGGTCCTATTGCTCCTGATGAAGAAGATCTCATTCTTCGTCTTCATCGCTTGCTCGGAAACAGGTCATCTCTTCCTGATATTCATAATCATGACGCTTATTTTCGAGGTTTTTCTTTTGATTCCCTTTTAGGGTTTCTTGCAAGTTAATTCCAATGATTCATATCTGGCTTTTTTTGAAGGTACTAGCAATATCACACACACATATATATACGCATATGAATATATGAACTGTAAGATTAAGGGTTCTTACACTGTGAATATTTCCAGGTGGGCATTGATAGCTGGGAGGATTCCGGGACGAACAGATAATGAAATAAAGAACTACTGGAATACCCATCTAAGCAAGAATTTAATCAGCCAAGGAATAGATCCAAGAACCCATAAACCATTAAACCCTGTTAGCCATGGTTCATCACAAGCTAACCAGGATGATGATGATGATGTCCCAGAATCAAACCCTAACCCACCAAGCTCCTTCAAATCTTCTGAATTAATGGGAGAAAAAACTAATTCCATGGAAACTACTAACCTGGAATCTCATCAGATATATCAACACCAACAAGAGGTTGGTGACGATTGTATGGGGCAGCCAAGCAGCAGCGGGAACGGGGGAGACTTGGTTGAAAATGGCAACGAAGACCATATGTTCTCTTTGTTTCTGGATTCTTTGATTACCGACAATCAGCAGCAGCAGCAGCAATCTAATAATGGCGACCTTTGGGAAGCTGAAACCATGTCTCCAATGGTGGAGTTTGGGAACCCCCAAAACTACTTCAATCATCACCAGCAGCATCCTTAGCAAAGCTGCCAAAGTAGTAGATGCATTTTGGTTTTACATTTCATATTATAAATTGAAAATGGATTAGAAAGTATAGGTTTCATTTGTATGCTTGGGTGGTGGTTGTTGTATGTAGTTTTCGTCTCTTTGGTTGTGTTAATTGAGCAAAGAACTGTTTGTTTTAAGAAAACATTAGATCTACCTTGGCTTGTATCAGCCCCTAAATTAATGTACTCTCTTCGATTATGTTTGAAAATATAAATTTGTACATAATTAATGTTATATTAGTAAAAATTAAATATGAAATGTAATTAGTAATAAATTTTTATTTTAAAAATTTATTTATTTCATAAATTTTATTTTTTAATATAAAATTTTATATTATTTTAGATAGTTTTGACTAAAATTTAAATATAATAATTCAAATATTTTTTTAATAATCAAAGTATTTTTCATGTATGTTTTAGTCCACAAAGATTAATCTCTAACAACAATATTATTTTCAATGTTGAATATTTCCTTTTTTTTCCTTAAACAAAAGAGACATAATTTATTTTAAATATAAGTTCCTTTGAAAAGAAAATCACCTTAATATTTTTAACATTATTCAATTGTTTTTTGAAAATTTAATATGATTATGTAAATATTAAATGTTAAAACTTTAATGAAAAATTTAATCGTTTATTGAAAAAAATATTGTTTAAGATTATATAAAAACTCATGAAAATAGCTCTCAATTACCACATATCAATTTAAATAAAAAATAAAAAAAATATTTGATGCATTATCCATGCATAAGTCTCATGCGCCATGGATGAATAATAACATGATACATCATCATTAAATAAAACAAAACTAATAGAGAACTTACAAAAAATTACTAATAACTTTATTTAAATATAATTGAATAATAATTAATTATAAATAAATGCTAAAAAATCTAAAATCTAAAACTTAAACCCTTAAACTCAACATCCTAAACCCAAGAATTATTAATATTTATTTACAATAGTTACCGTTAATGTTTAATTATTTTTAAATAAATTATTTTTATTTATATTTATTTACCAGTATTTATATTATTTTGTTTAATTTAATAATAATACGTGATAAAATTTATATATCGAGGATGCATCAAAAAGTAAATAAGTTTAAAAGGAAAATTAGCAACTCTAAGGAAAATCTTGGATCCTTGGCACTTTCTCTGAATTACATTTTCAAAATGAACTTTTTATATTACTTTCGAAATTATTCTACTTTTTTGTTGTAATTTTATGCAAAGATATATGAAAATTAACTTTAATAAGGTTGGTGACTTTAGAAGCTGAGAATGGCAGATAACAGACACATGTGAAAGTTTGCTGTGCTTAAAGTAGGTGGCATCCATGTCCAAGTACGCATATAAATACACACCAGGGATCCGCATACATAAGTTGGCATTAAAATAATTTTATACATTGTTTGCACCGATTATTTTTTAATAATTTAACACTTATATTTTATTTTATATATTCTATTTCAAATGTAACATAAATTAAAAATTTTAACTCTTTTTTATGTAAAAAATTTCAATCATTCAATAAATTTAATATATCTTGTATTTTAAATCTATATGATAGATATATTGGATCGATTCGAAAATTTACATGCATGACCAGTACAATTATATCAATAAATTCAACAGCTAGATCATTAAAAAAATATGGAGGATATAGAATCCCTCCATATATGTATAAGAATTTTATGGAAAGTTGTTTTTATTCATTTAGTGTTGTTATAATAAAACCTTTCCAATGATAATGGTTATAAGATTCAAATTTGATTTAAATGCATGAGAAAAATGCCCACCCTCAATTCATCTAACCACTTATTCATATTTTTTCTTTTGTTAATTTTAGTATACGCTTTCCTTTCCTTTTCCTTTTATCACTTATCTAAACATTCAACATGAAACTAAAAGAGTATTTATTTATTTTTAATTACGCACTATTGTTTTATTTTAAAAGTATTTGGATAATCATTGTATTAATAGTTGTTTTTAAAGATTAAATACACATTGTTAGACAAATACTTTAAAATTTTTTATGATTAAAAGAGTGTAATTATATTATTTTTTGTAATTATATTGTGGTCCCTAGGAGAATGTAACGATGATCAATAACCAGTTGAAAAACAATAGGAGCGAAATTATAACCTGAAAACATGAAGATCTACTACCAATGTTGTGATTACGGTCACCGCAGCCACTACCTACAACTAAAATCCTCGCCGTTGAAGCTTGCAAGGCAAAATAAAAAAAGAAATGAAGAATTGTTTTAGATGTAAGGGAAAGATCATGATGGAAAAGTAACACCAAAAGGCAGCCAAAGATTATATTTGAATAGAAAAAAAAAAAAAAAAAAACCCAAGAAATTTGGAGATGAAGACGTAAAGGTGCATGCGATCTAACTTATGTCAACAACCCATTGCCCTGCATGCATGATTCCACTGACCTACCCTTCTATGTATTTTTCCTCACTCCAACCCACACAAAGGAAACAAAAGAATCTATTTATAACTTTTAATTGAATTGAATGAAAAAAATTTAAAATTAGTTAAATTCAAGACTCCTATTTTATTATCCAACCCGATTTGATTTATTTTAATTTTTGAATCGAGTGAAATTGAATAAATTTATTAGAGTTAAATTAAAAAAAATATTGAATAAGTAAATTGAAATCTTGTTGGCGATATGATTAAATTTCAAATTGGAGCATATAAATTTGAGTCAATATATATTTGAAAACTCTTTCAAAGTGGAATAAGTGGAAAAACAAGATAATTTATTAGTATGATAAACTTAATTTGGTAATTTACTTATTTAAGGCCTCAAATTATCATTTTGAAATTTTTTTTATAAAAAATATAATTTAACATTTTAATATAATTTTTAAGAAATGTATATTTTTTTAATTTTTAAAATAATTTTATAATTTTTTTTTGAAAATTTTGAAGATTATTTTGGATTATTTTGTACATTTTCTTGAGAGGGACTAATTTGCTCATTTTAGAAATCAACAATGACCCACAGGGTATTTATATCATTAATTTTCATTTGCGTTATTTAAGTTGTAAAATTCAACTTGACTTGAACTTAAAAATTAAAATTACTTATTTGAGTTGATTCGGAAAAACGAATAACTCAAATTGATTAACTCGAAATTCGAAAAAAAAATTGAATTACTTTTTTATTAGAATTATTTTTTTTCGAATTGAATACAGTTTTTTATTAAAATTTATGTTAGGCCTCTCAAAGATCCATTCGGATGGAGGCTAAAATTAAAAATAACGATGGAATTGAGTATCCATTAGGATTAAAATTAATCAAGGAATATGTATTTTGATGGTAAACCATAATGAGATGAATTATTGTAAGATGGAGACATTAGATTAAAATGAATATCTTTGTATAATGAAAATTAACCTATTTGATATTTAGGAAAATTTAGTAATTTTATATCTATACGTAATTTTATATTCATTAAATTATTTTTTTTAATTTGTTAATGAATCTTATTAATAATACCATAAATGAATGTATAGGTTATAACATTTCCTACATGTTACAAATATGAGATACTGCTACACGAAAGCATACACACGAGACTTATAAATTTCAAAAGATTAAACTTTTAATGTTATAAATGTTCAACATTTTATCTTTTTGTAACTCTTTTTCTATTTATGTATTAGAAAATGATGAATTTAATCTCTCTATATATAGGAGTGTTAGGATCGTCCCGATTAAGCAACGAACAAGTAAAAATAGTAGAAGAAATTGAGAAGATGAACACACAAATTTAACGTGGAAAAACCCCTCCAAAGAGGATAAAAACCACGGGCAAAGGTAATTTTACTATAATGGCAAAAGAACGAAGAGTACAAAAGATGGAGATAACAACTAAACCCCGAAAACCCGAAAACAAAGAACTCTCAAAACGTAAACACAAAATTCTCTGAATGTGTTATGAGTTCTAATCTAATGGGTGTGTTTTTCTAAGATTGTAAAAGAGCCTATTTATAGGCTAAATTAGTAAGTCAAATAAACTATGCTAATAAATGCTAAATATATTATACTAATAAATACTAAATCTTCTAGAAAGAAAATATATTTTTGTTTAACTTGACTTGCAAGCAATCTCTTAGAATTTGGGTCACACAACTCTAACAATCTTCACATTGACACGAATTCTTTCAATGCCATCTTTGCCAAAACCCGCCACGGGCCTATCTTGAACTATGCAGGGAATTAATTGAGTCGAATCTATGCTTAGAAGCTGGAAGACTTCTAGCCTTCGACTTGTGCACTGCCAAATCAAAACTAAACCGGGTCTGATTTTCACGAATACAGTGCCCTAACTTTTCAAAACCTGCATCCAAAAGAGAACCTCTCTTCAACGAAACGGTCATACCTTTTTCCCTCCTATGACCAAGTTGCCTCTGCTCCAAACGAGTTGACTTTGACTCCGTAACGAATGAGGGACGTCCGATTTCACCGATCACTGTAAAACCTTCCAGAATATAAAGACTGCCAGTTCTTTTACCTTTTAACAAAACGAGAGCTCCACGAGATACTTTAATGTCGCTTGACTCGATGTTGATTCTGCATCCTTTCAAGTCTAAAATACTCAAGGAGATGAGATTCTTTCGTAAATCAGGTACATATCTTACATCTGAGAGTGTCATAATCGTCCCATCGTGTATCCTAATTTTAACAGTACCAATACCGATTATCTTACTAGATGAATCATTTCCCATGTGCACAACTCCACCTTCAACTGAACTGTATGTGGAGAACCATTCTCTATTGGGACATATGTGGAAAGAACATCCTAAATCTAGGATCCACTCAGACTTAAGCTTGGAATTGTCGCTCGTTGACACTAACAAGAAATCATCACCACCTTCATCGACCAAATTAGCACCAACTACATCTTCCTCGTTACTCTCAGTAGCTCTTTTATTTCGCAGTTTAAAACAATCTGCTTTGACGTGACCTAACTTTTTACAATAGCGACACCTTTTGTCTCGTTTCTTTGATGCTACCAAAACGGAAGCTTACCTATCTGCTTTGCTATTCAAACCAAACTCATTGTCGAGTTTGTCTCTACTCAACAAATAACCCTTCACATCTTCGAACGAGAGTTTGTCTCTGCCATAAATCAGGGTCTCCCTGAAAGACTTGTATGAAGAGGGTAAAGAGCATAATAATAGCATAGCTTGATCTTCATCGTCAATATGAACCTCAACATTCTTTAAATCATTTAAAAGAGTAATGAATTGACTGATGTGATCTTTAAGAAACTCACCTTCGTTCATGCGAAACGTAAATAGACATTGTTTCAACACTAAACGGTTAGCCAGAGACTTAGTCGCATAAAGAGTTTCTAACCTTTTCTACAAGGCGAATGAGGTCTTCTCCATCAATACCTCCTGCAATACTGTATTCGCGAGGCACAATTGGATTGCAGACAAGGCCTTTTCATCAAGCTCTTCCCATTCTGTTTGATTTAGATTCTTAGGCTTTTTCCCTGTAACAACCTTTTTCAAGCCGTTTTGAACTAGAATTGCCATCATCCGAACTTGCCACAAATTGAAATTTGTCTCACCATCGAACTTCTCAATTTCAAACCTTGTTGCTGCCATCTCTGAACGGGCTGATCTATGAAAATTGAACAAGCTCTGATACCACTTGTTAGGATCGTCCCGATTAAGCAACAAATAAGTAAAAATAGTAGAAGAAATTGAGAAGATGAACACACAAATTTAACGTGGAAAAACCCCTCCAAAGAGGATAAAAACCACGGGCAAAGATAATTTTACTATAATGGCAAAAGAACGAAGAGTACAAAAGATAGAGATAACAACTAAACCTCGAAAACCCGAAAACAAAGAACTCTCAAAACGTAAACACAAAATTCTCTGAATGTGTTATGAGTTCTAATCTAATGGGTGTGTTTTTCTAAGATTGTAAAAGAGCCTATTTATAGGCTAAATTAGTAAGTCAAATAAACTATGCTAATAAATGCTAAATATGTTATACTAATAAATACTAAATCTTCTAGAAAGAAAATATATTTTTGTTTAACTTGACTTGCAAGCAATCTCTTAGAATTTCAGTCACACAACTCTAACAATGAGTCTACTACTTGTAAGGATGATGGAAATAGAAAAAAATGCAATAGAAATTTCCTTTATTCTCATAAATTATTATTGTGTTCTTTGCAGCAGCATCATTATTATTATTATTATTATTATTATTATTATTATTATTTTATAACACGTTATCAGCATGGTTTTATTCAAGAGTGATAGGTCCTTAGTTTACGTCAAAATTTTGTTGGGCTCTCAGTATTGAAATTTAATTGTTTGTGAGAAAAATATAATGTCGGTAATGACAATATATCGCAAAAAAAAAGAAATAGAAAAATAAAGAACACACAGATTTTATGTGGAAACCCTTTCGGGAAAAAACCACGGACAGAGAAGAAGAAAATTCACTATGTCGAATTCGAATTAATTACGAGAGGAGTAGATTATGCCTATTTATAGACTTGTAAACCTTATTCTAATAGGAGTGAAACTCCTTATTCTAATAATATCAAATAGATGGAGTTTAATAAGGTTTAAAAAACCTTATTCTAAAATAAAATAAAATAAGTATAATTCTATAGGGATTTTACTTTTATTTTATTTTACCACAGTATTTTATTTAAATAAGGATTTGGGTCACTTAATTCTAACAATCTCCACCTTGACACGAATTCTTAATGAACAAGTTCTTCATCAAGAACTCTCAACGAACAAGTTTCTCCACCTCTTCCATAAAACCCCCTTAAGGGTTTATCTTCAACAATGAACACCAACCAAGTCTAAGCAGTGCTCAAACTTGGTTATAGGAAGTGACTTAGTCATCATACCTGTAGGATTTTCATGAGTACTAATTTTGCTCACAACAATATCACCACGAGCAATAATATCACGAACAAAATGATACCGAACATCAATGTGTTTGTTCTCTCATGAAACATTTGATCTTTTATAAGGAAGATGGCACTCTGACTATCACAAAATACTGTATTGATTTGAAGGTCTTCATTGAGTTCACTAAAGAGTCCCTTCAACCAAATAGCTTCTTTACAAGCCTTAATAATTGCCATGTACTCAGCTTCAGTGGTAGACAAAGCGACTGTAGTTTACAAATTGGCTTTCCAATTGATTGCACAACCTCCGATTGTAAAGACATAACCTGTGAGAGATCTTCTTCTATCGAGGTCTCCAGCAAAATCAGCATCAACATACCCAATGACCCCATCTCTAGTTCTTCCAAATTGTAAGCAAACATCGGTAGTACCTCGTAAGTATCTTAAAACCCACTGAACTGCTTTCTAATGTTCTTTACCGGGATTCGTCATGTATCTGCTAACTGCACTAACTGCATATGATAAATCTGGACGTGAACAAACCATGGCATACATGAGAGATCCTACTACACTAGAGTATGGAACATGTGACATGTACTCAATCTCATCATCTGATTGTGGAGACAAAGCCGATGAAAGTCTGAAATGGGCTGCTAAAGGAGTACTAACAGGCTTAGCATTCTGCATATTGAATTTGCAAAGAACTTTCTCAATGTACCACTTCTGACTTAGGTACAATTTACTTGCTTTTCTATCTCTAAGAATCTCTATACTAAGTATCTTCTTTGCTGGTCCCAAGTCTTTCATCTCAAATTCTTCATTTAGTTGGGCTTTGACCTTTTTATCTCTCCTTTATCTTTCGCTGCTATCAACATGTCATCAACATAAAGGAGTAGATACACAAAAGAACCATCACTATTTTTCTTAAAGTAAATACAACTGTAAAAGCTACTTCTTTTAAAATCATGAGAAGTCATAAAGGAATTAAACCTCTTATACCACTGTCTTGGTGACTGTTTCAAACTGTAAGAGGGACTTTTTCAGCAAGCAAACATAGTCCTCTTTTTCTGAGACTGTAAAACCCTCTGGTTGTTGCATGTAAATATCATCTTCAAGTTCTCCATGCAAAAATGCAGTTTTTACATCTAACTGCTCAAGCTCCAAATCATGCATGGCCACAATACCAAGCAAAACTCGAATTGAATTGTGCTTCACAATTGGAGAGAACACATCTGTGAAATCTACTCCTGGAATTTGACTGTAACCCTTTGCAACAAGCCTTCCTTTATATCTGGGTTTTTCAACTCTTGGAGTCCCTTCTTTCTTCTTAAACACCCATTTACAACAAACAACCTTTTTACCTTTAGGAAGTTTCACAAGATCCTATGTTTTATTTTTGTGTAGTGATTCCATCTCCTCTTGCATAGCAAACATCCACTTTTCTGAGTCTTCACAACTAACCGCCTCAGAATAATTAGATGGCTCTTGGTTTGCATCTATATCTTCAGCCACATTTAAAGCATAAGCAACTAGATCAGCCTCTAAATATTTCTTTGGAGGTTTAATTTCTCCTCTAGTTCTATTTTTGGCAATAGAGTATTGTGGCGAAGAAGCAACTCTATTTTGAATTTTTGTACTGGTGACTCTGTTGTAGATTCTAGATTAATCTGATGTTCCACCTGCTTTTGATTTTCTTTATTGGAAGAGTCTTTAAGAGATAAGTTAGGTAGCATAGCAGTTTCATCAAAAACAACATTTCTGCTAATCACAACTTTTCTATTTTCAGGACACCATAACTTATTCCCTTTTACACCAGCTTTATAACCAAGAAAAACACATTTAATAGATCTTGGTTCCAATTTTCCATTATCAACATGAGCATACGCAGGACAACCAAAAATCTTTAAATCAGAATACTCAGCCGGATTACCAGACCATACCTCTTGTGGAGTCTTTTTCTCAATGGCAACGGATAGAGATCAGTTGATCAAAAAATATGCTGTTAAGGCTGCTTCAGCCCAAAATGACTTTGGTAAGTTGGCATTTGACAACATACATCGAACCTTCTCCATGATCGTTCTGCTCATTCGTTCTGCAACATCGTTTTGCTGTAGAGTATGACGAACTGTCAAGTGTCTCACGATCTCTTCTGACTTGCACAATTTATTAAACTCATCAGAATAGAACTCTAAGCCATTGTTTGTGCGAAGGTATTTTATTTGGTTTTCCATCTGTTTTTCAATCATGGTTTTCCAAGACTTAAATGCGAAAAACACATCGCTTTTCTAATTCAGGAAGAAAGCCCACACTTTTCTGGAAAAATCATCAATAAAAGTTAGCATATAATTAGCTCCACCTCTCGAAGGCACTCTGGATGGCCCCTAGAGATCAGAATGAATATACTCCAATGTTCCCTTCGTGTTATGGATTCCTCTGGTGAATCGAACTCTCTTTTGCTTCCCAAAAATGCAGTGCTCACAGAACTTCAGTTTGCAAATTACTTACCCATCAAGAAGTCCTCTTTTGCTCAATTCTGCCATGTCATTCTCACTCATATGCCCTAGGCGCATATGCCAAAGTTTAGTACTATCATCATTTGACAAGAAGAGGATGAGACAGCTGCATCACCAGTACCAGTAGAACTCTGCAAAATATATAACTTGGCAGTCTTTCTCTGCCCTTTCATCACGATGAGGGAACCTTTGGAAATCTTCAAAACCCCACTTTCAGCTGTGTATTTGTACTCTTTTGAATAAAGAGTACTCAACGAAATTAAATTTCTCTTTAATTCCAGAACATGTCGTACGTCGCTGAGTGTTCTGACAACTCCATTAAACATCTTAACTCTAATTGTTCCAACACCTACAATTCTACATGAAGCATTATTTCTCATCAACACAATACCTTCAGACACTGTTTCGTAAGTTGTAAACCAATCCCGATTGAGACTCATGTGGAAGGTGCAACCCGAATCAAGAATCCACTTATCGCACGTTTTAGAATTGTTGACAGAAGCGACTAGAAGTTCACTATCGTTGTAATCTTCTCCAACATCAGCTTTACCAGAATTTTCTAGTTGTTTTTCATTTTGATTCACAGCCTCCCTTTTGATCTTATTCTGTAGACTCAGATTTAATGTGCCCTTTCTTCTTGTAGAAGTTACAAGTTTTACATATGTTTAAAAACTTCGATCTACCCTTAGATTTACTGCGAGGATTCCGTTCATGTGTCCTTCCACGATCATCATCAAAATTTCGATCTTGTCTCCCACGAACAATAAGACCCTCTCTCTGAGAGTCAGTTTAAACCACAAGATGCTTCATCTTATCATACGAGGTTAAAGAATCATAATCCTCATCAACTGTGAGAGACTCGCGGCTATATAAAATCGTATCTCTAAAGGTTGAATAAGACGGGGGCAATGAATAAAGTAGAATCAACCCTAGATCTTCCTTATCATACTAAACCTCCATGGCCTCCAAGTTTGAGAGAATTTCTTTAAACACTGTTAAGTGTTCGTGCACAGATGCACCTTCTTCCAAACGATGAGCATAAAGACGCTGCTTTATATGCAGCTTGCTCGTTAGAGTTTTTGACATACATATTTGTTCCAACCTCTTCCATAATCCAGCGGCGGTCTTCTCCTTCATCACATCCTGTAAAATTTTGTTAGACAAATACAGATGTAACTGTGTTAATGCTTTTCGATCCTTGCGCTTCTTCTCTTCCTCCGTCAATGTTGAAGGCATCTTATCTACCCCTAGCAGGGCTTCCTCTAAGTCCATCTGTGCAAGAACTGCCTGCATCTTTATCTGCCACAACACAAATCTAGTGTTGCGATCCAACAGCAGAATTTCGTACTTCAAAGACGTCATTATCGTGATTTGAGATGAACAACCCGGAAGCTCTGATACCAATTTGAGAAAAATATAATGTCGGTAATGACAATATATCGCAAAGAAAAAGAAATAGAAAAATAAAGAACACACAGATTTTATGTGGAAACCTTTCGGGAAAAAACTGGGCAGAGAAGAAAAAAATTCACTATGTCGAATTCGAATTAATTACAAGAGGAGTAGACTATGCCTATTTATAGACTTGTAAACCTTATTCTAATAAGAGTGAAACTCCTTATTCTAATAATAACAAATAGATGGAGTTTAATAAGGTTTAAAAAACCTTATTCTAAAATAAAATAAAATAAGTATAATTCTATAGGGATTTTACTTTTATTTTATTTTACCACAGTATTTTATTTAAATAAGGATTTGGGTCACTTAATTCTAACAGTTTGGTTAAAAAATAAATTGTGAGTGGTTGCTGGAGATTTGCTTGAGGATGATCACTTTCTCTTCACTGCAAAGAATGATTATAGTCTCTACTTATCATCCACAATTACCTAAGTAGGTCTAATCATTTTTTGAAATTTAATTCGATTTCTATTAATAAGTTTAATTTATATAATTCTTTATTTGCGTCTCTATGAACTTATAAATCCCTTCTCAAGTTTATTTGTTGTGCTTTCTATGTGGATATATATATTTGTCATTTTTTTAAGAATTTATTGGTCTAGTTTTAATTTTGATTAAATTATATGATTGTTCTTGTCTATTGTAAATGTGTATTATATGCAATGATTATTTGTGTAATTTATGCAATGATTAGTTTGGATGATCACTTTTGATCATTGAACTCAATTTGAATATTTGAAAATTTCGACATATTTTTTGAAGTAAATATTGCATATGCTTTTATAAAAAAATATATTTCTTTTGTTGAAATAATGACATTATGGACCTCTCATTGGTTTAGACATTTCTAGAAGTAAATGTCATAATGTTACTTATATGTGGATACTAGATAAAATGAATGACAATGAAGTTATCAATTATCACAATTTATATTGACATTATAATTCTACTAGTTCTTATAAATAAAAACAGATGTTCCGTAATGCATGATAATAAAGTTTGAATTGAAATTATGCTAGAAGAGATGGAGGTTAGAAAATTTTGATTTTAAACCTCTATAGTTGTAACTTTAATATCTTATTCTGACCTTATAATATTTTGTATTTTATTGTGTTATGGTATATAAAACAATTTATCTAACTGCATGCTTCTTAAAGTGATTGATTAGTGATATGAACTTATTCTTTACTATGTTTAATATATGTTTTATTTATATTTATTCTTTATATAAAAATATATTTTCTTTTATATGAATAAATAAAGCTTTTTTTAAGATCTGAAATTTTTATCATCCAAGTTGAAAAGAATTGGAAAATTGCATATATATTTTTAGAATAAATTACACATTTACTAATGTTATATAATAAAATAATATTTTATTATATGCTCTTGAAGAGCTAATTAATATTGCATTAGATTGTCAAAGCTCTAGAAGAGCTAGTTTTGCATCTCCTTATGATGCAAAATTTTGTAAAACGTAATATATATTTTTTAGATCAAGAAGATATATGCTTAATGTAATCTTTATGTGTTTTACATTAAAACTATGGATAGAAATAACATGAGATACTCGTGTTTTTGTATGATAAATATTCCCTGAAGGAATACATTGCATGTTTATGATTAACATATGAGATAGTGAAAAGAAGTTCATAGTGTTGGTATGACCGGTTAGACCATCCCGAGTCAATGATGATGCAAAACAATTTGATGAAAATTTATGTGCTTTTATTGAAGAATTAGAAGTTGTATTTTAATAATTTTCATCAATGCTAGTTATTTTGACAACATATTGAACTAATACTAGCTAAAGTTAGAGGTCAATTGTGATGATAACCAAATAATATATGAGCTCATGTATGACATGTATGCAACCCAAAATTTGCGATATTATTTCTAAAACTAATTTGATAGTGCACAATCTCTGTAGTATGCAATTTGTGCTAACAACACTAGTGCACTATATCCTAGACTTGATTTTCGTAGTTTTAGTTTAGATAATATTAAGTTGCCTATGCCTATATATGTTATACTTAATGGTTAGCAAAAGCATGCCTCCATTTAATTGCTTAACCATTAATATAAGAGTAGCTTTACAATAAGCATGTAATTTTATTTGCATCAAGGCCAACATGTAAGAAATATTTGTCTAATGAGAATTGATTTTCATTTATAAACTAATAGATTTCATCTAAAAATATTTAGATGAGCAATATCTATTTTATGTTCCATCATAACGTATTAAGATGAATCATCAAGTATAAAGTTGATAAAATTTAAAATTATCGTTAAATGTGAAAAAGTTGAAGAGAGATATATTTATAATTTTAAAAAAGTATTGTCATATTGTCTTATTTTCTCTCAAACTGGGACATAAAAAAACTAGAGAAAGTGAGGGAAATTGTGGAAAGGTAAGGAAATGATTATTTGTAATAATATTTTTCAATTATATCCTTCTTACCTAAAATGTTAATAGGATAAAAATGGTATTTTGCTTCTTAAACAAAACATCAATTTTGTTTCCCTAGATTTTCCCTCTAATTCAAAAGAGAGTAAATGATATTCACTTTTTTTATTTAAATATTAAAAAAAAAAAAACTATCTAAGCAATGGAAACTATAGTAAAAACTCAGAGTTAATAAAAACAAAGGAAAAGAATCCCCATTTTCTCTTTTTACTTTCATGCTTAAAGCAAACTATAGTAAAAACAAGAGAGAAAAGGAAATATAAGAGAGAATAATTCTCTCTTCTTGGTTCATCTACATGCCTTTATTTATAGTTTATATATATATATTTAAAACTTTCACAATTTTGAATATTTCCCAGTTTTTTTTTTTTTACATTTTAAATAAAATTTGTAATTTTAATAAATTTTATATTTTTTTATTTCTTACTGATGTAACAGTGCTACGTTAGCATCAAACGATTAACTCACATACTGTTAATTATTTTTGCAAAGGAAGTTAATTAATTTTTTTTTTTGAAAAAGTAAGCAAAAAAGTTATTAAAGTTGACATAATAAAAAAGGCTGTAGCATGCACAAATGTTGAGGCTTCTTTATAACAATCACATCTCTTTCTTTCATTCTTTTATAAACAAAAAAAAGTTATGGATCCCCAACATGACATTGCTTAGTAAGCTTTAGTTGGTTCAGTAGTGAGGCCGAATCCAAAGGGGAAGAGTGGATCATAATGTGGATCCCCAACATTCATCGGCAGTTGATCAACTGTTTTAAACCAAGTACGAGGAAGCTTGCCTGAAAAACCATAGTCACCAAACAGAACATCCGCCACACCTTGACCCTCGCTTCCTGGCAACCATGCCGCAACCAGAGCATCCATGGAGTCAATATCAGGTTCTATTACAACGGGGCGCCCCGAATTAAGATGACAACACATTTCAAAGCTCCACATACATTTCTGATTGTGGTTGGACCGGGTTCTGGAATCGTTAGATTCATGCTGTCACCTTTTGTTTCGACATATGGATGCTCCCCTACTACCACAATGGCACAGGAGAAGTTGTTGGACTTGACGAATTTGGGATCCGGATTCTCCTCATACACAACATTCGTGCTTGAATCAACTGTGTTTTTTATGGCTGTTAGGACTGTTGTACCTGAGATCATAAGGACAGTCTTGATGGCTGTTTGCATATTGGAAAATGGGAGAGACATACAAGAGTCGGAACAACATAGTTAAAAACACTAAAACAGGGGGATAAATTGTTTGTTTTACCATTTGTAAGGTCGTTGCCACTGAACCCTTGCCACTCAATAGTCCATCCACCACATTGATAACCCAAATTGTCCGCATGACTACCAGCAACCAGTATTTTTGATGTCTTCTTAGGTAAAGGAAGCAATGGCTGATCGGCATGGTGCCCATTCTTTAGCAAAACAAGTGATCTTCTCACTGCTTCTCTAGCCAACCGTCTATGTTCCTGTTTAAGGTTTTCGTTAATAATCCGTATGATATAGATTCGGGTATGTCATGTTGGGTTATAGTTATTTTTTTCTGTTTCAGGTCCGTGTCATGCAATGGATAAACTGACCTGACTGCCAAGTTGGTCAACTAAGCTGTTATCTGCTAATGGGTTCTCAAATAGACCCATTGCAAATTTAACTCTCAAAATTCTCTTCACTGCATCATCAATGCGGCTCATGGGGATGAAATTGTTTTTGACAAGGAAAGTTAGCCCGTCGATGAACGAGGAATAGTTGTATGGAACCATGACCTGCAGGGATGAAAATATTGTAAGAAGATCAAACACATAAAATTGAGCATGAATATAAGCTCTAACCATGTCAATGCCAGATCCGATTGCGGCTTGAATCGAGTAGGTATAGTTAGCATGAGGTGGATACGTGATCCGGTCAATGCCTTCCCAATCTGAGATGACGAAGCCCTGCAACAATGGTGCAAAATTGGTGTTATGTTTCCTAAGGTCCTTTTGTATGTTATGCTTGTGAGTGTGGAAACATTACTCTGAATCGAAGTTTGTTTTTGAGGAAACCAGTGACTAAATCACGATTAGCATGCATTTTAACGCCGTTCCAACTAGAATACGAAACCATGACCGTTGAAACACCTTTGATAATCGAAGTGTAGTAGCCTGGCATATGAATGCTAAGCAAATCATGCCAGTTGATCACTGTGTTGTTCTCATTTATGCCCTTGGTTGTTCCACCATCTCCTACGTAGTGCTTAGCACAAGCTGCAACATTTTTACTGGACATCGAAAAAGCATTAATAGAAAGTTGTATCTTTATGTTTCGAAAAGTTATATAGTCGAATTCGTGTTATGTATAGTAAACCATGGAATTGCTCACTTTCCAGCAACAAATGGAATGCCTTTAGAAGATTTAGCAGGCATGTCTCCTTGTAATCCTGGTACAATCTCTGTCATTGCGTCAACAAGATGGGGATCTTCGCTGTAACTTTCGTAACATCGGCCCCATCTCGGATCTCGGCAAACCTGTGGAAGGAATCAGTAGTTAGAACAGACTATGGACTTGTGCAAAGATCAATATATTTCAAACTCAAAATGAATTCCGGGAAACAAACAGGAAAACAAAATTGTAAATAAAGCTACCGCTATACAAGGTGCGAAAACATATGGAATGCCAGTTGCTCTAGATTCAAGTGCTGTTGCAGCCCCAATTTTCTTAACCAGTTTAGGGTCCCTGAGTAACATGTACTAAGAAACTTAAAGAACAATGTAGTAACGCAGTACTATTGTAATGTGATTTAAGTGAAGCAACATGCCTGGTAGCACCTAGACCAATGTTGTGAGGAAAAATTGTTGCCTTGTAAACATTGTTGTTGCCATGAACAGCATCAATCCCGTAAATCATGGGGATCTGCATTCGGGTTGCTAAACTACCCTTCTGAAAGTCATTGATCATGTTTATCCAAGCCTCTGGAGAAGCTTGTGAAGAAGGGGCACTCCCTCCTCCACTCAATACACTCCCTGCCAAAAGTAAAATCGATACCCTCTGTATCCATTAATATGACACACAAAAGTTGCTACATTTGATACAATTATGGTGGTGTCTCACTCTCACCAATGAAATAATTATTCATCACGCCGGCCGAAGCAACGCTGCGTTCGATCTGGACCATTTGTCCGATCTTTTCCTCCAATGTCATTCGATCCAAAAGGTCCCGGGTTCGAACATGTACCGCCTGTTTCGGATCTTTATATTTCATGTATTCCGCTTTTGTCAAGCAACACCAAAGCACTAGTCCCATAAAAAAGATGGTAATTCTTGTTCTTGCCATCTTTATCTTTCTTCCAATTTGCCTTGAGATTAAAGAGGAATATGATGCCAAACTTACAATCACAAATTGAGGTGATGAAAGTTGTTGTTTTAAAACAAGTAGAATCCAATTACATTACTCGAACTCGGGTGTAATGAAGCAACTCAAAAAAAAAAAAAAAAAAAAAAAAAACAACCCTAATATGCAATGAAAAACAATACACGCTGAATTGGAAAAAGTGTTATATGAAGCTCTGAAAAAACCCCAATAAGGTGTAAGAAAAGATAGCTTGGTTTTCAATGAAGAACAGATGGAAAAACGTAGTGTGTTTTTCTTGGTTTTTGGCTGCTATATGAAATGAAAAGAATTAATATAAACTGAATGTACAAGAAAATTCATTCTTTGTTTTTTAAGTTTCTAAGAAAAATCAAGATACTGCAATGGGTGGTTATCTTCTCCAACTTTTTTCAGCACAACATTTGAGAACAAAACAATCAAGAAGAAGAAGCAACAAAAGAAAGAGAGTTTAAAACATACAGAAAAATCCCAGAAATCCTGTGCCTTGTAAAATGTGTAGGTAAAGTCTGGAAATGAAACGAAGGAGAAGGTGGTATTTATAGAAGATTTCTTATACATGTCGTTTTTTTTCCTATTCCTTTTTCCATTTGAATTTGCATTAGAAAATAATTTGTGAAAAAAAGGAAAAGAAAACAGAGAATGGGAAGGAGAAATTTATGAAATGTGATTGGCAACTGGTAAGCAATCACCTTTATAATAATGCATCTTGCTTATATTATTGTCAATCAATTAAATGCTTGATGTTAGCTCCTTAATGAATCTACCTATATTAATTAACTTAGTTTAATGCATATGTATCTATCTATTCTTTATTAATTAACTTAGCTGGATCCTTATTTACAAAATAATTAGTGTTATTTTAAGGGTTTTTTACATAGAAAAATATATGCATATTAAAATGAAGTCTCTATAACTTTTAATATTTTTATGTTACCGTTTAACTAAAACTTTAATTATTATTTACATCAATTTTTGTATAAATATTTTTTTTATCTACCTCTTGACTCACATAATCTATTATTTATACTAATTCTCTGATTGAGTTTGTATTACAAGTCATCAAAAATTTAATTCGATTAAGAGAGTATTAAAATACTTGTGTTTTTATTTTTTTTATTTTTAAAATAAAATAATACTATATGAAATTAGGATACCTAAGTTTTAAACATTTAACTTAATTAATATAAAATTTTATATAAATATATTATTATAAGAAATGGGTTTTTTGTTTTTACTTAATTTCATAAACAAAAGATTAGGATGGAATTTTTTAAGTATGAAGTATAGTTAGGGAATAAGAAAAAAGTATAGATTATGAAGTGGATATTAAATCTCCTCTTAAAAATAACTAGTTAAGCCTCAAATTCATCATGGACGGTTTGTGATTGAAGTATTCAAATCATCACATCCACCTAAATTATCTTTATAATTTTTTAAAAAAATAAAAGTAAATAAAATAGACAAAAAAAAATTTAATACTTACCTCTATTTATAATTTCAAAACTTTTTAATAAGAAAAAAAAGTTAAATTGTGTCATTTTTATTTAATTAACAATAAATTATTTCTGAAATTAAAATATTTAATCAGAAATATATATAGTTAAAACAAGAAATGGGTCCAAATTTGTGCACATAAAGGTGAATAAAATGTTAGTTTTGTAGTGAGAAAATAATTTTGTTTTTTCTTCTCAAATTGAAAGACAGAGGTGATCACTTACTTTCATAAACTATTTACTATAAGCATTTATTTTATTTTTTGGGATTTTTGTTTTATTTTAGAGACAATATGCAATTCAACTACAAGATGGTCTAAGTTGTTTGATGAATTAAGAATTGAAGATGAAAGCTAAAATATATTCATCACAACTAATCAGCTAAATTACCACTGTTTGACATTAATCAATCTATGGTTGTAGCCAAAAAAACAAAAACAAAAACAAAACTACAGGCTTAGAATTTTTCAAGCAATGGTTTCTTCTAATATGGGCATTCTGGTAGCTGGATAAACTTGTTTTCTTTTTAATTTCAATAAAAACAACTACTTACATTTGGAAGCTGTTTTATTCCCTAGAGGGTATTCCAATAATTTGTCATCAACACATCATCCAAATTCTTACAAAGAAACAAACCATTAGGTTTAGGGAAATGACTTGTGACTTTCATTTGTGTGGCTGGATCAACTTGGTTTCATTTTCACTCACCCTAAAAACACACCCAATGCAACACTACATGAGCGTTAATCCCAAAAACTAAGTTGAAATTTCTTTCTAGAGATGTTCGAATATAGCAAAATCCCAATTTTTTCATCAACTCCAAGTTTCCACAATATTACGTAGAAACAAACATAAACAAACGACTCTTGAAGCTCAAGGTTGAGGGTATTATCAAGCTATGGGCCTAACAAGACAGCCGCCTAACTATTTCGTGCATTTAGAGTGGTTGGTGGTGCATAGTATTTGGCAGCAAATGATTGGATGGGTTTTATAGCATGAGAAGGAAGGTCATTGCTTTCTACTGTAATCAGATTGGTTTGGCGTGCTTTTATATATTTCCTTTGAACAGTAGGTTGCATGGAAAACCTTCTAAGTAGGTTCAGGTTCTATTTTTGCTGATCAAGAGAGCTATTTGTGCAAGGTTATTGAATCATAGGACGGTAGGTTTTTACTAGTCTTGTTTTGCTTGAAATGTTGGTTGGTAGCAAAAGTTGGTTGGTTTGGGTGAATAAAAGGTCAATTATCGAAAACAATAAAATCACAAGTAAAAACCTACGTGATTAAGATTGTTAGGGATGATACAATTGTGACAATAAATAATCTGGTCACATATAGTGTGATGAATTTTGTATTTGACACTGATAAAATATGTAATTGTGATTAATTAATATTTTATCATTATTATGACAGTAAATCGTCACTATAAGGGTCTAATTGTTACCAAATCTATTTGTCAGTACCAATTTGTTACAAATGAAATGTTAAAAATTGATGCCAAGGTTTCTTTTTCCCAAAAAATGATGTAATTGTGACAATATATGTATTAGTGACTATTATTAATCATTATATCGTCACTATACAATTTAGTTTTTATAATAATGTAATTGTGATGGTTTAAATTACATCACAAATAAATTGTCGTTGGAAGTGTATAATTGATACCAAATCCACTAGTCACTACCAATTATTACTAATAAAAAGCTAAAAATTGACATCGAATTATTTTTTCTAGGATATGGTTTAATAGTGAAAACATATCTAATATTCATTGATATCGACTTACTCATGATGAATTTTGAATGTGACACTAGTGAAATATGTAACTGTGATTTATTAATGTTTGGTTGCTATTAAGACAATAGTTATGACAATATTTTTAATTTTAAAATTTTAAAATAATTTGAACTTTAATTTTTTAAAAGTTATATATTCTTTTAATTTCATTTTTGAATTTTGAATTTTTTTTAAAAAAATTATCTATTCTTTTACTTATATAATTTTTGATATCTTAGAACTTTTTAGAATTTTAATCAATGTGGATGCCATGTCATCCCTGACATAGACAAAAGTGTCATGTGGTGCATTTTGATAGGCTCCACAAGGACTCCTATATTCTTTTTAATGTTGCTAACTCTAAGGACTAAATCGGTGAATAAAATGAAACTTTAAGTACCGAAGTGAGCAAAAAGTATTTTAAGTGTCAAAATGAGAAAAATAATATAGTTCAAGAGTCAAATTGTGAATAAATTTTTTTATTGCAATATAATATTTTGTAAAGATTTTATTAATAAATTAAAATATCAATCCTTGTCAAATATGGAAGTTCCGAATGGTGATATCCCATGTTTTCAGTGGTGACACTCGAAACTTGAGATGAAAAGGTTGTCTTTTTATTTTTTATTTAAAAGAGAACTAAAAATGTCTCTCCCCTACTATTTTGAGGGTAAATAAAAAGCCTCTTTTGAAAGATGATTCATTATCTGGCCAAAATTAATATTATTTTTCATTGCATTGTTAATGATTCTTAACAATGTGAAATAACTGCCATAATCATATTTTGTTTGAATCAAGTAAAAAATCAAAGTCGAATTGCATAATTAAAGATTTTAGGACAATTAATCCATGTCATTAATTTTATTATTTATATTATTGCTATAATTATAATAATTTTCAATATTATTATCTTTCACCCATTATGTGGGTGACAAAAAGAATTTTCTATATCTCACGTATAAGATTTTGTAGCATACACAAATGCCAACGATTTTTTTTAAATTATAAATAAAAAAACATTTTAAAGTGAAAAAGATGGAGTGACATTAGGAAAAGTGATAAGTTATATATGTGGTTAACTGTTATACAGTACAATCCAACAACATGTAATGACTTAGTTTTCAGTGGTATTGAGAATTGCAGTTTCAGGACCTTGTTTTCGTATATCGAGTCCGTAAATATTAAATAAGGATATGTACAAAGTTAATATATAGATGAATTGAAATTTGGATTTTCAATTTAGCCGAAATTGTGGTTAATTAGGGCCCAAGGACTAAATTGTAAAGTCTAATCATTATTGGTTGTTAATTAGGAAATGACTTGAGGACTTAAATTGAAATTATCCAAAAGACCAAAATGATTAATAAACCATTTTTAAACATGTGTTAGTGGACAGTAATGATGTTTGTGGATTAATTTAAGTAATTAAAGATTTATTTAACTAAAACATAGTTAATTAAGTAAATTAAGATTAATTTACAAATTAATCCTAATATAAAATCTAAAAGTTAGTGGAGAGAATAGTATCATCTCCTTCATTTCATTCATTCACCATCCAATAAGAAAGAAAAACCTAAAGAAAAGCTTTCAAAACCATAGGTATTTGACCATTAAATTGTTAAGTGCAATCAAGTCATTTTCTAGTATTTTTTATAGATTTGAGATCATAGGAACTTGATTTAGCTAGTCCATGTACCAATTTGTGAAACTGTTAAAGTTATGAAAAGTTATCATTGTTGATTTCTTGAAGAATTAGGTGTGAAATTGATATAAATGAAGCTTAGTTTAAGAAAAGAACTAAATTGTAAAACTTAAATGTTAGTTTCGTACATTAGAGATCAAATTTAATAAAATGTAATCCTATCATGAAATTTCAATAGGAATAGAAAATAGGAGGCCTAATGAGTAATTGTGTAACGCCCTAAATTTCGTTAACTTTGTTTCTGTGAATTTTAACACAAAATGTGTATCTACTTCAGGGGTTAAGTGTTCTAGGTGTGTGTATGAGGTCTTGGGTTCAAGGTTTACTCTTTGGAAAATTCTGTTATTTTTTATCCTAGCCTTATCCCTGTAGGGTGGGCTTATGTTATATCGTTTGTAAACTCATATCAGAATGAGCCTGCTAGTTCGAATGGTAAGGAGTTGGCTTGTTGGAGGTCTTGTTGGAGTTTTTGCTATTTTTATTTTTATTTTTATTTTATGTTTTTTTTGTTTTTCTCTCTTCTCCCTAAATTTTTCTGATGTTTTTCCCTTTCCCTTCTCTGCATTATTTTTCATTTTTTTCCCTTTTAATTTTCGTTCGCACTCTTTTGTTTTCTTGTTACATTCTGAAATTTCGTTGTTCGTCGTACGATTCGGGTAAGTGGGGTTTCACTTGGTGGTAGGTTTCGGTTTCTATAAGCTATTGGGTTAATCCTTTTTGTAGTAATGTAATACTGTAGTTAGGGATTTGATCTTTGCGAAATATCGTGTAGGAGAAGGCTGCAAAGCAAGGGGTGTCGCTTCAACGGCCTGAACGGGGTTAGCAGAGGTTTTCGTCGGCAGTAAGTTGGGTTCATAGTCAAATTTTTGTTGACGAATTCATTAATTATATTGTTAAAACGGTGTTCGGTATTCTATTTTTAGGTTTCGGAGGTCTCGAGATTGCTTTCAAGTAAAAAATGAACTAGGTGTGTAACGAAAACACGAGAAATCCAAGTTTGGCAAAACCTGAAAAAGGGGCCTGTCGACACCACACGGGCGTGTGCCCGGCCGTGTGCGACACACGGGTATGTGACAGGCAAGTGTGGGGCCGTGTGGGCCACATGGGCTAGGCCAAATTGGGAGTGTGGGACACACGGGCGTGTGGGTTATAGGCCAAGCCGTGTGGGCCACACGGGTAAGGCCAATTTGGGCTTGTGGGCCTATACGGGTAGGCCACACGGACATGTGGGCCCAAAGTTTTGAAATTTTCCCTAGGGTCGCATGAGTCGCTCCAATCGGTTGTGGGACTTCCATAGGGTCGGTAAAGGCTAACTAAACCCTAATGCTTGTGATTTGTTATCCTCATAGACTAAACTGAATAGGAAAAACTTATATGTATGTCTGATTATTCTGTATAAGCATGTATGATATCTGCACATGAATATGTGAGACATGTTTTTTATGTATATCTATTATTTGATATCTGTATTTGTATATGGGATGGGATTCGTATATGTGGAGGAAGTGTTTTGTAAGGCGACCTTTCACCTATTTTTCTGGCAGCTTGGTTGCATACTATTCTGTTATGTGTTATATGGACACTATATGGTGTGTAGGGATGGGTGGGTGTTTTATACCCCACATGGTGTGATGGGATGGTCGGAGATGGTGTGTAGAGGATGGGGGTAGGATTCTGTATATCTATTCTGATTATCTGATTCTGACATCTATTTCTGTTAAGGACTTAAGTCCGTATCTGTATCTATTATGCGTATGAGTTTCTGTGTATATTTTTGCATGACTATTTCTGTCGGGTTACACACTGAGTTTCCAAAAACTCACATCTGTTTATATGTTCTATTCAGGTAATCCTCAGGAATAGGTGGATCAGTGCGACGGAGTCTCAACGTTGACCACTAGTTCACAAATTGGTTTATTTAAAAGTTTTATTTAAATTTTGGATTATTTTGAGATTTTGTAATTTTTGGAACTCTCTGGATTGTTTGGTTTTAAATTTGGTTTTTATTGTGTTTAGACTTTAATACTGAAAAGTTTGACAACATCACAGTTTTATGCAATCAAATGATTTTCTGAAAACACAAACTCGATTTTCCACTCTGATAATATTAAACTTTCACTGCAAAATAAGTGTTTTGAAAGAGCAAATTAACAATGTTTTCATAACGAGAATAATAATACGTTTGATAAAATGTGGATTCTTTTTAGCAAAAATTAAATACGAGAAATCTGACATAACAAGATTGATTTCAAAACCTCTTCTTCGTTACACTCCCGGATTAGGCCATAACGTTTAGGCCGCATTTGGGGTGTTACAAATTGTGAAATCAGATTTCAATATGAAGCTTTAGATCGAAAGTTATGTTTGTATAACATCCCTTAGCTTATTAGTAAGACTTGGCATACATCATTCAGCCAAACATACCACCTAACTGATTGAAGCGTTACTGACGAATTCAAAATTCATTGGTTTCACTTAAAATTTTGAGCAAATAGTTATGAAGATTCCCCTTTTAGTTACAAGCCATTATTCTATTCTCTAAATTGATAACACATCTTTAAAGGAGAAAATAATGGGGGTTATAATAGATAGTCTATTAATCATCCGTTGCCATCAATAGAGAATACATATAAGGAGTTCATAAATTGCAAATCAAGGAAGCTTGGGGTACACTTTTATAATAAAGGGTAAATTCTCTTTTTAAGACAAAACAATACAACTACAAGGTAAAAGCAAAAGTTAATTACAAAACGTATGTATAAGCAATCCACCAAATAGCCATGCATGATAGAAAAATAGACAAGTAGCTCATTCGCAGACGTAGCTCTAACATAGTCCCCTTCTACTAATCTTCTTCTACTAATCAAATGCTTGAGAAATAAAAGTAATGGAGGAAGTTCAATTGAACTTAGTGAGTTCCAAATAATCACAAAATGATTATTAGGTTACCAATAGTCACCTCAAAAATAAAGACATTTATTAGACTCAGGCTTATAAAAACCTTAGCTAAGTTGCTAGTATATTTCTTTGGCAACCACACTTCACCAATATAACACACACAGTATCCCCAGTGCACACATACCAGCAACTCATACATACTTCTCTCAATCATGTATGTTTACCTATGATCGAACCTTGTGCCAGCCTCAGACCCATATTTCAAATATCAAAATTGCGCATCAGCCATAATCATATTTATATTCATATTCCTTATTAAATTGAACACATGTTCTCTCACAAGGTCAAACCATGATTTGCCAGTCTGGTTTGAAATAAAGCTTCCCTATCGGAGGCATCGCAAATAAAGATTCTTTCTACATTTTATCATGTCACAAATAATTTGGTATTGGACTTGTACATAATGTGGGTATTTTCACCTCGACCATGGCCATGCTCATACATACAACATTGATTTATTTCACACACGTCATTTTACAACACATCGACCCATATTTAGTAGAGACAACTTACCTTACAAAACCTACATATTATAAAATTTTCATAACTCATAGGAAGTAAGAAGGAACTCACCAGAAAACTTTAGAACAAAATTTACTTACTGGTTCTTTGCCTCGATTGCTCAGACCTTCACTAGCTTCTTGAGCTAAATAAGAAACAATTATAATCATCAGACCATTTCCTACTAAAATTTAACCATACATGCACCAATGCAAGAACATAAATCCCCTCAACAACAACTTAAAGGCTTTCCAAAAATTACCAGTAAGTTGGTACGTATCAAAGACATTTACTAGCTACAAATACCTTCCTTGTCTTCTCTAGCAAAGAAAACTTAAAATTTTCCAGAGACTTAGAGAAGAATTTAGAGAAAATCAAAGGTGAAACATGTTGGTTATCGACATCCTTATATAGCACAAATAACAGGGACAAAGTTAGTGGAAGGGTCCCACTATAGCTTTGTAACCCTGGAATAAGCTTGCCTAATCATCTACCAAACATAACCACTTCCACTAATCATTTTATTGAGTAGTAAACGTTGCTCGTACACTAAAGCAAGCCAACTAAACCAGTCATTCAACTACCTAAACACTTCAAACTGTCATCTACAGTACTCTAGTTCAAATCCATCTAGGTCTTATCTAGATTCTAACGATGCTAATTGAGCCATCATTTTCTTGCTAAAGTACAAAAAATAATTCTATCACTTCGGGAACTAACAAGTTTACCCAAAGTATTTGGGGTTAGCTGTTTGTCTCACAAAAGAGTTCACTGAACCCTTAGAATTCGCCAAATGGTGAATTCTAGCAAGGAGTTCCTCACAAAAGAATCCTCGCAACATGCCACCCAAACATTTAATGGACAAGCCACTAGTCTAATCCTTTTACTACCCTTGGCTTATACGACAATACGCCAATCAATATCTATATGATTTATGTCGGGCGGGCTGTTATAGTTTATCTCGAGTTTAAGGACTAAATTGAATAAATTGTAAAATATGCTTGATATTGTAATTAATTTTGATTTGAATAGAATTTGATATTATTATATGTTTTGTGATTTTATTTAGCTAATGTTGACACAGAACCTGTAACAACCCGTTTTTAGTGGTGTTGAAAATAGTAGTTTTAATACCACAATTTTGACAAGTGAGTCAATATTTATTATTTATTTAATATTTATATGGTTATTACAGTGTCGTATTAAAATTTGGTTAAAAAAGTTTAACCTTTAGATAGTTAATTAAGTAAAAAGGACTAAATTGTAAAAGCTACAAAAGTTAATCTCTATAGGCTTATTTGTATTAAATGGTTATAAAAGTATGAAATGATGGTTTTAAAATGCAAAGAGCCCTTAATTATTATAATGGTCGGTTAGTGGCGGGAGAAATATGAAATATAATGTGTTTAAAATATTTTAATTAAAAGATTATATATGTTAAAATATTAATAAAGGAATAAAACAAAAAGTCCATTATCATCATCTTCTTCATTTGGAACCGAAAACCATTGTTGAGGAACATAAAAGTTTCGATCAAGCTTTGTTGGTGTGCATGTAAGTATTTTTCAACCCGTTTTTGATTAATTTTATGTTTTTGAGATCGCTGTAACTTAATCTAGCTAAACCGGGGATTAATTTGTAAAACTGTTAAATGTTTTGAGTTATGCCATTGGTGGATTTGTATTGTTTTGAAGTTTGGTGATGGATTTGTAAGCTTGATAGTGAAATAAGACTATTTTGTAATGTGATTTTAATGTTTAAGGACTAAGATGTTAAAATAGTAAAATGACATGAAATTTTTGTGAAAGTGTGAAAAATATGGGCTGTATAGGGGCTATAAGTAATTTGACTAGCATGGTTTGGGGTTACATGTAATTAAATTAAAGTGTTGGGTTTAGGGACTAAATTGCATAAAATGTGAAATTTTAGGGTGATTTTGTAAAAAAAAGTAGAAAATGGATTCAATTCATGTGTTTAATTGTTTAAATTGTCTTGAGTGGTTAATTGAACTAAAATTACTATCTAGATCAGGAAACAAATCAACTAGACACAAATCGTGAAAAAGTGAAGTTAGCAGAATAGTTGTTGGCATCGCGTTTGTAATCGTTTTTGAGTAGGTAAGTTCATATGTTGTTTAAAATTATTAATTGTTGTTTTTGGTAATATTTTAACTGTCATTCATGTTATGAATGAATTAAATTGATTGATATATGACAATTAGTGAATTGGACTAAATTGCAGTATTAGCTAAATTGATTATTATGCCTGAAAAATAGGAACTATATGGATGTGTGCTTGTAATGGTATAATTTGAATAAAGTTAAATGATTTCTATGTGGAATGTGACCCGTATGAACCTCGTGAATACTTAGGATACAAATGACATATCATTAGGGTTCTTTACTGTTTCAGGTGCTGGTTTTAGATGTCTTATCGATGGCTAAACTCTTGCATTTGTTGTGGATTCTTCACAGTTCGTGTAGCAGCATCGTGTAGCCTAACATTCCAACCCAAAATTTGTGTGAGCATATACAGTTACAACTTGTGTGAGCATCATTCCCGTGTATTCGACGTTATTTCATTCAGTTCATCGGGTGGTAAATGAATAAATGGAATTTAATATACGAAAGTATATATGAGATTAGTTATGTGAATGAAGAATTTTGATATCAACAATTGAAATGAAATGAGTTAATGCTGAATGAACGTGTGATTAATGAATTGAATTCCTTATATGTTTTCTTATAAATGTTCCATGCAATGATAAGGTTATATGTTTATATTTATGAACTCACTAACCTTGTGAGGTTTGTAGTGTGTATAGGAAATGAATGAGCCTATGAGCTAGTTAATGAAATTATGCATGAATGGTTTAAGTAGATTCCTATTTGGTAAGTTTAAGTTTAAGTTTTATACGATTTTACTAAACATTGATTTGCTTACGTCTGTTGCATTCTTTATTTATAGATCATCGGAAGTCACTGTCGGTTGGTTGTTCAAGTCAGAGTTCACATTATCTGTTCATTGACTCGGTTGTTAATTTGATCATTTTGGCTTGGTTATAAATGTCATGTACAAGGAGTTTCAAGTTCACTTGTTTATAATGATGTTGTTTTTAACCTTGGTTACATAAGGTTTGTGGTTGTGTACTTTTGACATTTTTGGTATAATCTTAACCATATGTGTCACACCTTATACCCGATCCACTCGCCCGACTGAGCTATAAGGTGTTTCGACGACAAACCTTGAACATCTTTCATAATTTCTATTATAAAACAACCAAATAATTCATTTCCAATCATTTCAATGCTATTCAATCAATTTGGAACCTAAATTGAGCTTACAGAACATTTAAAACAAACTAGGATCAATTTTGGATTAAATTGAAACTTTTACAAAATTTTGAGTAAAAAGTGTAAACAGGGTCACACAGCCGTGTGGTTAGGTTGTGTTACAAGGCCCAACCTGTGTGGCTCCTAAACATGGACGTATGACCAAATCGTGTAATAATTTGTGACCGTGTGGCCAAACCTGCACAAAAAATCAAAGGAATCACACAATCGTGTCATACAATCGTGTGGGTATAACACCCCTAACCAGTCTCCGTCGTCGGATTAGGTATACAGAGCATTATCGAACAATTGAAAAAAATTTAAACAACATATCATTCAACATATTAGAAACATCATAAACCATTCATTCACATGCATACTGTCCCTAAATCGAGGCCCTAAAAATAGCTTAAGAATATTTTGGGACTAATTTTAAACAAAACAAGAGGTTTAAGAAAAAAATTGTAAAAATGTGAAACATGGGTCACACGGTCATGTTGAATCACCCCAGGCCGTGTAACTTTTGAATAGGGGACACACGGCCATGTCCCAGCCTGTGTCCTCACTCGTGTAACCCATTGAGTAGGGTCACATGCCCGTGTAACTCTTTGAGTTGCCCTACATGCCCGTGTGTTAGGCCACTTGAACCTTTTAAAATCCTCAAATGACACACGGTTGTATCACCAGACCGTGTCTCAAGTCATGTGAACCCAAATTTACCTAAAATCAAGCCATTTCCAACCATTTCATGCGTAACCTTTCAACCCATTTAAGCACACTTTAAAGGAACCTAAACATCACCCAAACACACATCAAAATGCCATTTCAAGTCCTAATTCAAACTAACTAATATGCCATTCAAAGGCACCATATTAGAGGTGATCATGGGCCAGGCCGGGCCTACACAAAATTTTAAGCTTGATTTCTAGGGCCCGCCCAAAATATGAGCTTAAAAATTTGTCCAAGCCCGACCCGAGAGAAAATTGCTAAGCCCGAGCCCAGCCCGGCCCATATTAAATATATATTTAATATATAAAATATATATATTTGATTAAACATAATATATTTTTGATTAAAAATAAAAAAATATAGGCTAAAAAAGTTTTACCCTAGCCCGGCCCATTTTCTAAACGGGCCTATTTTTTGACCAAACCCATATTTTGGGCCTATATTTTTACTCGAACCCTCCTATTTTTCAGGCGGGCCGTCAGGCCGGACCGGATAGCCCAACCCATGATCACCTCTACACCACATTTCATCAAAACTTTTCTAAGCAAAGCAAAGTAATTTAGCTACATTTCAAGCACAAACTTAGTTCTTCTAACTACCACCACATAACAATCAACTTAACCATTCACATTTTTACTTCAAACATACCATATAAGACTTACATTCCAAGTGCTTAAAATGACTAAAAGACTTAAACTTATCAAAGCATTTAAAATCCATCAAACAAGACATAAGTTCAAAAACATATTTGTGCCAAGATGATCATAACACATTCAAGAACTATTACTATTCAAGGTCCTATACATGTCATATAACCAAAATATCCAAAATCTACCAAATTAGTCCTTGGGATAGTGTGCTTCTTCGAGCTTGATTCGATCTCCCAACTGCAAAATGAAATCTACAAACAAAGAACAAACAGAGGTAAGCTTACTTGAATCTTAATAAGTTCGTAAAAATTATCGATAGAGCTTACTATAAGTTATCCTAACAACACAATTGAATAACAACTAAGATAATTCTTTGACGTTCGCAATCTACCACAAATAAGAGCCACTCATTTCATTAAACTAGTTTGATCAGATATCATAGCTCGACATTTAAAACATGCAGAGTATCATTCATTCGGCTAGATCCTAGATTATTGATCGTTTCGCAATGCAGGACCTTAGCCATTGCTACGATTCATACATTAGAATAGAGCATTTAGTTGTTTCCCTAAATCTCAATGCTGCACACACAAGCTGTCGAGAATTCACAACTTAAGTAGGATTCTCAGCCACCGGATTAGTCCATATCGTCAGAACAGAATTTCGTAATCCTTTTGTCATTTCACGTCTCGACCCAAGGCCTAATCACCTTAACTATTCATTTTATCATATCTCATTTTGATCCAATAAGCTTAGAAATTCTCCAACTTGGATATTCATAACTTTTATGGGAAGAAAAACTAATTATAAGAATTAGAAAATACGAACTTACCTGCTGATTCGCAGTAATAGCAAAAGTATAGGGACTACTTCGCTACCTTGTCTTTTCCTCGGTCCTCCACACATTCGTGATCTAAAACAATAGTTTTAATTTAATTAACTAAATCCAACAGTAAAATTAACTCATTTTAGCAATTAAGTCTTTTTTACTTTACGAAATTACCCTCAACTTTTCATTTTTATTCAATTTAGTCCCTAGGACTTAATCATGCAAATTATCCATTTTTATTGAAAACCCAATATAACCGAATATCAATAGATCCCATTACAACCCAATTTTGTAATAATTTCACATCAAGTCCTTGGATTTGTAATAGTTTAGCAATTTAATCCCTAAACATTAAATTCATTAAAAATTACTTTATTAAATAAACAAATATAACATCAAAGCTTAATAATCCTTCATAAAATTTAAAAATAACTTTAACTCAATAATGGCACAATCTAAAACATTTAATAGTTTCATAAATTGATCCTCGAGTTAGCTAAATTAAGCTAATACGAAGCCAAAAACATAAAAATTACTAAAAACGAGCTAGGACTCGACCCAAGGCCTAATCACCTTAACTATTCGTTTTATCATATCTCATTTTGATCCAATAAGCTTAGAAATTCTCCAACTTGGATATTCATAACTTTTATGGGAAGAAAAACTAATTATAAGAATTAGAAAATACGAACTTACCTACTGATTCGCAGTAATAGCCAAAGTATAGGGACTACTCCGCTACCTTGTCTTTTCCTCGGTCCTCCACACATTCGTGATCTAAAACAATAGTTTTAATTTAATTAACTAAATCCAACAGTAAAATTAACTCATTTTATGCAATTAAGTCTTTTTTACTTTACGAAATTACCCTCAACTTTTCATTTTTATTCAATTTAGTCCCTAAGACTTAATCATGCAAATTATCCATTTTTATTGAAAACCCAATATAACCGAATATCAATAGATCCCATTACAACCTAATTTTGTAATAATTTCACATCAAGTCCTTGGATTTGTAATAGTTTAGCAATTTAATCCCTAAACATTAAATTCATTAAAAATTACTTTATTAAATAAACAAATATAACATCAAAGCTTAATAATCCTTCATAAAATTTAAAAAATAACTTTAACTCAATAATGGCACAATCTAAAACATTTAATAGTTTCATAAATTGATCCTCGGGTTAGCTAAATTAAGCTAATACGAAGCCAAAAACATAAAATTGCTAAAAACGAGCTAGGATTCACTTACAAATCAAAGCTTCAAAGTTGAAAAATATGGAAACCCTAGTTTCCCTTGTGTGCTGTGGAAAAGATGAATAAAATGAAACAATTACCATATTTATTTTACTTTAATTTGTTTTATATACTTAGGTTTTCTGTAAATATTTCAACTTTCATAATTAATTCTTAATTAACTATTATTAGGCCTAATTAAACTTATCCACATGTGTATATCATCATTTAAATCCACTAATTTAACTCCCATGGGTTAAATTATTCATTTGGTCCCTTTAATTTATAAACTCAACTTTTGTAGTTTTTACAATTCAATCCTTTTTACTTATTAACTATCCAAACGATATAATTTCTTAACTAAAATTTAATACGATACTAAGGATCTCATAAATATCAAATAATTAATATTTACTAACCGACACGTTAGATTTGCGGTCCCAAAATCATTGTTTTCGATACCACTGAAACATAGGCTGTTACAGTGGGGCACACGGCCATGTGTGCCCAAAGCCTCCTTCAAATACAATCCATTTTGCATTCAAATGCTTAGGCTCTAAGAAATGCATTAACAAATATTCGAACCTATGCAAAATGTGTCAAAACATATCAATTTGAATACAACCTATTCGCCTAACAAATGTGCTTTCATTGGCACCACAATTTAAATATATACAACAACTATTCAATCCAAAACATATACCACAAGTTAAACTCATTCAATCCATATTCAAATTCTTGTTACCAAATGCCAAAGTTCAACTATACATACCAAATTATCACAAGCACATATATCTCATCCTAAGTTCTAAAAGTTACCAAAACAAAATGGCCATTTCATCACAAATGAACAATATAAACATAAAAATCTAAAAGTCCCTACTTATTCAACCACCAAATTTGTCATTATAATATCATGTTCACATTCATGAAACTAAGTTCACTAAATGACCAAAACTTATGCACAATTTTTTGCCTAGGTAGCATGAACAACACCAAATAGAGTTACACCATTACAACTGCCAACACAACCATGAAAACTTACCACTTATACATTGGTTTATATACCAAAACCCTATTTACATGCCACTTATAACCGGGTGAAAATAAGTATATAGCTACCAAAAGAGTTGACGGATAGTGTGATCTCTAAAAGCAATCCAATCGACAGCTCAAGTTCGATTGTAACACCCCAAAACCTGGCCCAGAAGTTTCGACCGAATTCCGAAGATCACTTTGGCCATCGAAATGGCCGAAAACAAAACGCTGATCAATATTTCAAAATTTCTTTTCAAAAATCATTTCTTCTAGAAATTTACTGAAACCGAAACTAAGCTTTATCTATATACTTTTCAAATGTTAAATTTAAATATCACTTAAAATTAATTTGAAACCAATGTCACATCTTATGATCTTTTGTAACCAAAACGGAATAGTAATTTTGAAAGCGGGAGCTTCAAACCAGAAATTTGCAATGTAAAAGTAAAACCTTTTATCCTAACAAAAGACAAAAAATTGTTACTTTAAACCCATGCACGGAATCACAGTTAGCTTGAAAATAAAACTCACTCGAAAATAATGTCCATGCACCAAACCATATAATATTCCAAAACCAAAACCCGAAACTTTGCGAGTCCAATATCAAACCTCATACCACAATCTTTTAAAATTTATTACAAATCCAACTAAAAACATATTATCAAACTTCAATAAAATTTATTTAAAAACCCAAACTGAAACAAGAAATTTTGAGACCTCTGCTTTGCCGAGTCCAACGCCTAATCTCGAGGGTTACCTGAAAAGGAGGAAACTAAGGGGGTGAGCTGCAAAGCTCAATGTGAGTCTTAAACAATTGTAATTAAACCGTGTTAAACAAACTCTCAAATTAGCATATAAAAATTCTTAAGTAATTTATGGCAACTAGCCCTATCACATAAACAAATAATTTTTGTAAATTTTTATAAATAGTCTCATACATGTCACCTACTCTTATACATATCAAATGCAAATATCACAAACGAAAAGTCATATGCAAAGTGCTTACTCGAAATAGAACAAATGCAATTCATGCACAAATGCACCAATCGAAAATCCAACTTGTCCAACCGCTACACACCATCTTCAACCATCCGACACACACCAATTAGGGTCAATTAGCTCTTTCCATCCTCTACACACCAAGTTTTTGGTTATGGTGGACCCATCCAACCAATTACACATTTTAGTGGTCTTTTGCCACTTAATTGTTATGCAGTTAGGCTACTAACATTATTGTAGATTTGCCGCTGAATTAATAGTAATGCAATTAAACTAACAAATTAAACTGACAAATCAAACTTCATTCACTTCATATCCCAAACATGCTCATATTTGATTTTCATATTCCGTAACCATAATCGCAGATCCGTTTACTTTACCAAAAATAGAATCAAACTTACTCGTGTACAGTTACAAACTAGTGAAACAATAGTAGACAGTTTTTGAACATCACATCCAAAATTTTGTATACCATACTTACATAACATATTGTATAAACAACTGAAATGAAAATCAAGATTTAACTTACTTAAATATGTATAAAAATGCTTAAACACGCAAGGTATTGCTTAGGGACTAAAATGAATCATTTAATGATTAAGGAGTCAAAACTGTAAAAACAGGACCACACGACCGTGTGGAAGGGTCCAGACCATGTGACAGGGGTACACGACCTGTGGCTAGACCATGTAACTCTTTGTGCTCGTGTGACAAAATTTCACAATTTAAAAGCAGAGGAGACGTGACCGTGTGACTAAACGACATGCCTATGTAACAGAGGCACACAACCGTGTGACTGAGTTACACGCTCGAGTGCAATCAACAAATTTTCCTAAAAGGGGTCGCACAACCATGTGGCTAGCCCGTGTGACCCACGCTACATCGCGTGGCAATAAATAAACCTAATTTTTACAGTAACACACGGTCGTGTGGACCGCCAGTGTGATCTTGAAGCCATCCCGAAAACTATTGCAAATCACAAAATTCAATAGCAAAATGACCCTTAATTACTTACGATTAAGAAACACAACTTAAAAATGAAATTCCAATTTTATTGAATATAAATCATGCAACTCAATACCAAATCAACCCTTAATTACAAAAGTTTTAGAAGCACACTTGATTGAGTGAAGAACAAAAGAATAGACGAAAATCCTTTGAGGAGCAGCATTAACGACAATGGTGATGGAACACTTAAGGCGTCACACATTACCACAAATTGAAGTATGCTAATGACGAACAAAAGAAAAGAACCCAAGGAGGATTAAAAATAAATAATAGGAAAAATAACGCAGCAACCAAAAGAAAGTTAGAAACCCAAAAAGAGAAAGATTGAAAACGAAAGTCAAAGAAGGGAAAAATAATAATTCAAATTCTGAATTTGTTTTTGAAGAATCAATTTGAAGTGAGAGAGAAAAAGAAGAAACGTGAGAGTAGTAAATTTTGGGATTGATCATCCTTTTTCAAAAAAAAAACATTAAAATGAGATTAAATAATTGAAAATAACTTTTAACAAAAGACCAATCAGATTTTTTTTTTTAAAAGTTGAAACCAAAGCTAAAAATAAAATTAATTCCCACTTAGCGCACATAAGGATTCAAACACAAGACCTAAGGGCAAGCTGGTATCTTACCATTGAGCTAACAGGCTCATTTTGTTCCTTAAACACAAAAAGTAACTTAACAGCCCAACCAAAATGTTGACCCAACCAACATACCTTAATTCTTCTAGCCCCAATTTCGGGGTGTTACACCGACAATCTACAAGGAAAAAAGCCAAACAAGGTAAGCTTGTGTAAAGCTTGATAAGTTCGTGGTCGTGGTCATGGTTAGAGTATTTTAAGAAGTTATTTACAAATTACTCTAAGTAATTATGAACATGTTTTATCTGGAGTCCAACGTTGTATTCTAGAAAATTTGAAAGAAGAACTAACAATAGAGTTTTGAATAGAGAATGTATCAACGATGATGGAAGCTTGTTGGCTAAACTAAAGATCAAATCGGTGATGTTTGATTAGATTAAGATAGCGCAGTTGGATGATAACAAGTTGGCGAAGAAAAGAGAAATCGTTCAAAATGACATATTAGAAAATTTCAGCATTGATGATTGTGGTTGCTTGAGATTTTATAACCGAATCTACGTTCTGAATGTTTTTGAATTAAAAGAATTAATACTTCACGAAGCTCATGATAGAACTTTTACTTTGCATATTGGAAGAATGAAAATGTATCGCGATCTGCAAGAATCCTACTGGTGGCCAAGAATGAAAAGAGATGTGGCTGAGTATGTGGTTAAATGTTTAACTTGTCAGTGAGTTAAGGCAGAACATTAGGTTCCCACAGGATTACTTCAGCCTATTTCTATTCCTGAGTGGAAATGGGACCGTATCACGATGGATTTTGTAACGAGGATAACTTTATCGTCAAGTAAGAAAATGTTGTGTGGGTGATAGTTGATCGACTCACGAAATCGGCTAATTTTATAGTAGTTAAGACTGGTTGGTCACTTTAGAAGCTTTCTGAAGTTTATATTCAAGAATTGTGAGATTGCACGGTGTCCCTATGTCGATAATTTCATATCGAGACCCGCATTTCACTTCGAGATTTTGGAAACAATTGCACAAATCTCTTAGTACGCGACTTAATGTTAGCACAACTTTTCACTTGTGTTATTCAGATTTTGGAAGACATGCTTCGTACTTGTGTTATTGATTTTGAATCGGGTTGGGAGCGTTACTTACCTTTGGCTGAATTCGTATACAACAATAGCTTTCAATCAAGTATTCAAATGGCTTTGTATGAAGCCTTATATGGTCGTAGGTGTCGAAAACCTATTTGTTGGATGGAATTGGGTGAAAGAAGAATGATTGGGCTAGAATTAATTCAAGAAACGGAAGATATTGTTAAGAAAATTTGAGTTAGATTGAAGATAGCTTTTGATAGAAATAACTCTTATGCAGATTTGAAACGTTGAGATATTGAATATTTTATTGGTGATAAGGTATTTCTTACAGTTTTGCCTTGGAAGAAAATTTTGAGATTTGGTTGAAAAGGGAAGCTGGGTCCTCGTTTTATTGGATCGTATGAGATCATGGAAAGAGTGGGACCATGTAACGCCCTAGAATTTTTATTTTTGTTCTTAAGAAGGTGTGACACAACTGTGTATCTACTTCAGTGGTTAAGCGTTCTGGGTGTATGAGAGGTCCTAAGTTCAAGCCAAGACTTGGGCAAATTTTGGTATTTTTATGAATAAGCCTATCTTTGGTCAGTAGGCGTTTAAGTAAAAGTTGGAAAATAATTAACAGAATGGGTCTGCTAGTCTGGTGGATAAGTGGAGTGTTGGTGTGAAGGAGGTCCTGTGTTCAATTCTCTGTGATGGCGTGGAGACAGTATTTTTGCTCCAATTTCGGCTAAGAGTTGTGTTGGGGTAAAATTCTGAGTAGTTGTGTTTTAGTGGGTTAATAAGAATGATTTTAGGAGATAATGGGGGAGAGATTATCAAAAATAATCTGATTATCTTTTTGTTGCAAAAACAAAAAGTAGAGTTTCAGTTTTCTCTCCAATTACCCAAACTTTTTTTGACCTTTTTTTCTTCTTTTTTCCCTCCTCTGCCGATTCTTTCCCCTAGTTGCTGCCGAAATTTCCATTATTTTTTCCTTCCATTTCTTTCTTTATTTTCCAATTGATTTGGTTGTTCATCGTTGGTTGCGTGTCTTTGGTAAGTAACGGTTTTGTCTATTGTTAATCGTTCTTGGTTAATCTTTGAAAAGGGGATTCCTTTTTGGTGTTTAGGAGTTAATCAATGGGCTGGTGGTTTTGAATCGATGCTGTGATTGTGCAAAGTCGTGGTAACTCAAGCGAGGTAAGGGTTTTGTTAGGTTTTTAGTCAAGTTCCTTCCAAAATTGGTTGATTAAAAATGAATTAAGTGATTAATCTAGAGATTTGTTGGTCGATTTTTAGGTTCTGGAGGCTTAGGAATGCTTACGCATCAGAAACTATACCAGATGTGTACCCGAAACGCAAAAAATGGGATTTGGTGAAAAGCCAAAATTTTTTACTGTCAAGAAATAAGAGAAATAAGAGAAAATGATGCGACAAATTGTAGAGAACGGAAATAAGGGTGTTACAAACTTAGAAATCAACATTCTGCACTAAAATAGTTTTGGACAACAGTAGTAGTCTAACTTTGAAAAATCATCAAAAATAGTGGCAATTGAGTTAGAGGTTGAATAAAATATGAAATTAAAGTTCATTGAGTCTAGTTTTTCATGGAAGAAACAGTGTAAGCAATGAAATTGTAAGTTATGAGATATAATGAATTTTGTGAGACAAGGTCAGAATGGTTCGAGTTCCCCTGTTCTGACTTTGGAAAAATCATCAAAAATTGTAAAAAAAATAATTAGGGGATTAAATTTATATGTTTAAATCCTTAACGAGTCTATTTTCAAGAGAAACAAACATCATCTGAATTTCGTACTAAGAGATAAATGATTTTTAGTTAGGAAATGTTGAAGCTGTCAAATAGCAGAATCAGGATAGATTTGAAGATTTTACTGTACTTGTTTGATAAACTATAAAATCTAAAAATTTTTTGGTAGAAAGGTATCTGAGTCTAGTTTTGAAAACATCAAGCAGATCTTAATTTGGAATTCTGTAGCACAAGATATAAATAATTTAGGGACAATGACTCAATTAGACAGCTTTGAATGAACATATAAGTAAATAGTGAAAACATATATGAATATTTAGCTAGCATGGGTTACATTAAAAATGGATCACACGGCCAAGGCCAATTTGGGCCGAGTGGGCCACACGGACACACATGGGCGTGTGGACCCATTTTTACCGGAATGTTTCTAAGGTTGTACGGGTCGCCTAAGTTGACTGTAAACCTATTGTAAGGTCGGTAAGCACTACTTAAACTCCTAAATGTGTGAAATTGACTGAATGATATCTATACTGAGCATGTTAATATCTGAACCGAATATATGTACTGAAATTGCATAATAGCATATCACCCGTTGTATGTTACATTGCATTGGGTTGGGGGTTGTTATTCGGAGGAAGTGTACTAAAAGGCTCTAAGCCTAATTTACTGGCAGCTAAGCTGCAAACTACTGTTTTGTGCTGCATTCGATACTACTTGGAGTGTAGGGATAGGTGGGTTGATTATATCCCCACATGGAGTGTAGGGTTGGACGAGATGGTGTGTAGAGGCTGGATAGGTAGGATTTTGCTACTGCATAACTGTTACTGCGATTGCTACTGTGATGGGCTAAGGCCCTACTGTATTTTTGACATTGTACTGAGATGGGCTAAGGCCCAAACTGTCACTGATACTGAAAAGGGCTTAGGCCCAAGACTGTTCAACTGTGCACTATGAATACTGATTGTTTGTTTGTTTCTGTGGGATTACACACTGAGTTTACGTAAACTCACCCTTTTTGTTTAATGTGCACTGGTAATCCCTAGACTTAGACGTATCGGTGCAACGAAGTACTTAGTGGTGACCATAGAAATTTTTTGGACTTCATGGTTTTCAATTTACGTTTTATGATTTAATAATTATTGATTATTTGGGTTGTAATTTAAGGACCTCTGGGACTTTGGTTTTAAATTTTGGGTTTTTATTTATTTATTTTACTTTATGGATTTATACCTGCTGGTCGTAGAAAATTTGGTTTTCAAAAAGTTAAAGTAGTTTCTAAACGCATGATCACTTAGACTGTTTTATTAAAGCTTCCGCAACGAGGGATTTTTCATAACAAATGTTTTAAATGAATAAAAACGACTTCCTAAGTTCTAACAAAGGTTTACTAAAGATAATAACATGGAATGTTTTCAACATAATAATGAGTTTTCAAAAACACTATCGTGTGACATTGCCAGATACGGCCATAACGTCTAAACTAGGTTTGGGGTGTTACAGACCAGTTGTGCATCGTTTAGCTTTGCCTGCGGAATTACAAAAAAATGCATGACGTTTTTCATGTTTCAATGCTTAAAAGATATTGATCGGATCTGTCTCGCGTTATTTTGATGGAAAACATTGAAATTCAACTCGATTTGTCATATGAAGAAGAACCAGTTGAGATTTTGGCTCGAGAGGTTAGAGAGTTACGTAACAAGCGAGTTCCATTAGTGAAAGTACTATGGCGTAGTCATAGTGTCGAGGAAGTGAATTGGAAGCTGAAAGAGATGATGAGATCTCAATACCCCCACCTCTTTTCAGGTAAATTTCGGGGATGAAATTTAATTAGGGGGAGAATTGTAATGACCCTATAGTCAGGGGTGTAGGAAAGTGTATTTTTCAGACTCTGTTCTCGTAAATCAGACTCGTAAATATTTATTAAAAATATTTGTGAAGTTAGTTGGGTAGCTAATTAGATTTAGATTAAGTGAATTTTGTGAAATCAAAAGTTATTAAGTATAAGAACTAAATCGCTTAAAGGTTAAAAGTTGAATTATAAATTGAAATAAAGTAAAGGGACTAATGTAGCAATTTTACCATTAAATAAATTGGTTGAGAGGTGGCTGGCCATGGTTTAACGATATATATGCATGTATATAATATATATGTTAACTTTAATTATAATGATATTATAATAGAAACACAATAAAAGAAAATAGAAATATAGTGGAAAGAAAGAGTGAATGCATGAAAATTAAAAGAAAAAGAAAAAGAAAGAAATGAGAGAAAGAACAAGAGGCCGACAACAACCTAATGGTTTTTGAACTTTTCAACTCGAATTGGTTACTCAATTTAGTCCCTTTTTTTAAAATTTTTATATTTTTGGAATCGCGGTACCTAGGGCTACCCGACCCATGTTGTAATTTTAGCATTGATTAAGATTTTTAATGTTGTTATTATTAAATAGTTTTAGTATTAGGGATTAAATTGATAGATTTTTAAGCTAAAAATGGAAAAGGATTAAATTGTAGAATAAATTGTAAATTTTGAGTAATAGGGACTAAATTGTGAAAATTTTGAAATTTAGGGGTTTAATTGAAAATAGGGAGTTAAATTTAGTTTAAAGTGAAATTTGTATGAAAATATAGAATAAAATGTGAAGAATAAAAATTAGTCTCAGTTTAGGGACTAAATTGGAATTTAAGCAAATATTGAGTAAAAATTAAAAATAGTCAATGTGAAATTGAATTGTGTTGCATTGATGTATTTTAATTGTTTTAGTTTCGTAGGTAATGTCGTACTGAAATCCTCGAATAAAAAGGGGAAGGATAAAATCAACGTCGAATAGCTCAGAATCCATGATTTGTATTTCTATAAATTCGAACCTAGTTGTTAATTATTGTAATTCAATTTAATGCATATTGTAAGTGATTGAGGTGAGTATTTGACATTTTGATAGTTGATTGAAATGAATTGAATTGGTATATACTGTACAGACCCAATTTTACCCGGGCCTAGTGCCAAAAACATTAACCCGGGGACAAATTACAAAAACAAATACCCAAGCCCACTAAAAAATTTTACCTAGACCTAACCCATTACAGGCCCAACAGGCCCAAACACCTAAAACATTTTCAGAAAAAAGCCCTAGCCTACTGCCCTCAGCCGCCGCTACCCATGCCACTGCCGCACCTAACCCTTGACCTTCCACCACTGTCGCACCACCTAATTGCCACCTGCTCCACCAGCTCGTCAATCACCCTGCAAAACAGAACTAACATGCAAAAAGCAACAGAAATAGAAGGAAAATATAATAAAGAGTTGTTGAAATCAGCTATAAAAGAAAAAATCATGCTTGTATTTTTTTTGAACACTAGTGAATACAAAATCAGATCAAAAAAGGTTGATTACTGTGCATCTTCTCCTTTTTTATTTTTTGTTTTACGTCTCTGTTTTTTTATTTTTATTCATTTTTGTTTATTTTCTACAAACTTTTAAAAAAAACGAAACAAAAGAAAGGGAAGAAAACTTACCCTAGTCGCCCCACAAAGGCCGCCGCCGGAGTCTTTCAGGGCATTGAAATCGGACAGTGGGGGTGGCGTTCGGGATTTCTTCCCACGGCCTTAGGGCCATGAAGGTTCGGCCTTTAGTCGGCCCTTAAAGCAGGGTTTGAAAGGGGATTTTTGGTGTTCCGGCCACCGCCTACGGCGAGGATGTGGCGGAGCCACGGTGGCCGATGCGGCGACACCTAATCGGAGCTTTGAGGGTTGAGGAGCCAAGGAGTGCTCTCAGTTTTTTTTATTAGAAGCTGTTAAAAATGAATTTTTAGGGGTTTTTTTTAGCTTTTATAAGCATTTTAAAACGGCGCTGTTTTGATATTAAGGGTCAGGTGCCAAAACGACCCCGTTTTGGCCTGACCCGCGCGGTGACCCGACCCTGGTGAAGGATCCGCGTGTTTTCTTAAAAGGGGATATTTGCGCGCACAGTCGCTTTGACTTTGCAACACGCTACAATTTGGCCCTTTTCGTTATTTTCTTTTATTTTAATTTAGCCACATAGTTTTATTTTTGTTTCATTTTGGTCCATGCAGCGCCGCGTTTTGGGAGCTCGGTCTATTTATCGTTTTGGTCCCCCTCTTTCGGCGCGTGTAGCAATTTAATCCTTTTCGTTTTTTATTTCGAATTCGCCCAGTATTTTCGTATTTATTTCGATTTAGTCTATTTTTTTTAGCAATTTTATTATTTAGTTAATTATTTTAATGTTATTATTATTATTATTATTATTATTAGTTTTATTTTCCTTTATTTAGTTGTTACAATTATGTTAATATACTAACTAGTTTTTTTTTCATTATTTTAGCTTTATTTTCATAATATATATGTATATATACATATGTATGTTTTTATATATATATGCCTACACATATATGTTTTTATATTTTATAATATTTATACTTACCTACATACATATCTATATGTTTCATTTTCATAAATGTATATATATATATATATTCTTACATATTCTTTAGATTTCTAAAATATATCTTATACATATTCTTCATATTTTGTGATTCATATATACCTACATATATATACTTTTATATATTTGATGATGGTTCTATACGTATGTATATACTTACTTATATATATATATATATATATATAATAATTTTAAATATGTACATATATATATACCTTTTACTTTTTTTACTTTTTTTTGATTTATTTATTTATTTCATTTTCATTATTGATTTGAAAGAATGCTTTAATTTTATTTGCTTGTATATATTGCTATTTCGTATGTTATTGGTTTGTACTTTTTATTTAACTTATTTTCGTTGCTATTACTCGTGTTGTTTTTACATCATCGTTCATATTTATTTAGTTATGCATATTAACATTGTATCTTATTTCTACTATTTCGTGTTAAATTATTTCATTCAATGTATGAATTATGACTTTCGAATAAACAAAATTTCGTGTTTAGATTTGAGAAAGTCGTACCCTAACTTACTTGGTCTCGACTTTTACAATGAATCTAAAGACACGAACTTCAAACTCAAGTTTTTAAACGATCTCGGGAATTAAGAAAAGATCGTGTCCTAACTTACTGGGCATGATCCCTTTTCTAAACCTGAGATAATTAAATGTCTTTTTAAATAAGTAAATTTTTCGGCATGTATTCTCGTATTGGGAATTCGATACGTTGTGTCCTAACGCATTGGATATGACATGTCGTTTTCTCAAGATGAGGTTTTTTCTAAAAAAAATAATAAAGGCAATGTTTTGCGTTTGGAGATTCGAGAAAACGTGCCTTTATGTGCTGGGTTTCGATTTCTCTCGTTCGATCAAATAGCCAAATGTCCTTTTAAAATTTCGAAGTAAGACAATATTTTGCGTTTGGAAATTCGAGGAAATGTGCCCTAATGTGCTGGGTTTCGATTTCTCATTTGACCAAATAGCCAAATATCCTCTTAAATCTTAATCCATGTCGTTCAATTTTTTTTCTAAGGATCGTACTTTAAATCTCTTTAAAGTTTTCAATATTCGACATTAAGACATTAACTAATCAACTAGGTACCAATTTTTGGGCGTTACGAGGGTGCTAATCCTTCCTCGTATGTAACTGACTCCTGAACCCATTTTTTTGAATTTCGTGGACTAAAATTGTTGTTTTAATAAAATCAAATCGTTTATTAAAAACAACCACTTTTCAAGGTGATCCGATCACACCTTATCAAAAAGGATTGGTGGCGACTCCCACATTCGATTTCATTTTTCAAAACCCAAGTTGACCCCATTTTCATCAAAAAAATGGTGTCAACATGTACATTATGAATGTATTGATTAATTGGATTGAAATGAATATATTTGCAAATATGATAATTGAATATTGGTTGATTTGAAATGTGAAATGGAACCCTATTAACTGTATCGGGCTGAGTCAGATATAGATGGCATGCCATAGGATAGGAAGAGTTCATGGTTTGCTTCGACTTCGAGTCGATGAGGCACTGGGTGCCAATTTGCTTCGGTTTAACTAATGAGACAGTGAGTGTCAATTTATATAGTGTTGGGCGCAATTATTACTTCAGATTTATCCGATGAGGCACTGGGTGCCAATTGGTGTGTTGGTTGGATCCATGTATCCTTCCGAGTTCGAGTTGTGTTAATAGGGGTAAATGAATATTAAAGTTTTATAAATGATATTGAAATGACATGATATGTGAAATGGAAATGAGATAATGGATTGAAAATGAAATGTGAAATATGTTGTGAACAAATGGAATATATGAGTTATGTACTCATGAATTGAATATGGAATGGATAATGTCATTGTCTAAATGAAACGTGGATTGATATGTGAAAAGCTATTTATATAGCTAGTGATGTGTAATGAGATATTTGTTCAACAAAACAAATATGATAGTATGTGAAAATTGAATATAGTATAAAATGATATGGTAATATGCATGAAATTGAAATAATGGTATATGACAAATATAAGCTTAGACAATAGTATGTTCGTATAATTCAAATTATGCATTTTTATATCTTTATATTATTAATTGATCGGATTATAGAAATATCACTGAGTTTACTCAGCTTACAATTTTGGTTTTTCCCTTGCGTAGGTTAGGTACTTCTCTTTTGATCGCCAATTCAGCATCCAGCAACGATCCTGATCTCAAATGTGGTGATGTTTATCTTTTTGTGTTGGCATGTACCAAGGAAGTATAATTAGTAGTTATTTTGTGAATGGATTGTAAATGAAGTTATAAGTGTAATGTTGATTTGAATATGTAAATGTATGTTTGCGTTTGAAGCCATAATTTGGTATGTTGTTTTGCACCAATGCTTGCTATGTGTATATGAATATAAGTTGATGTTTTTGGTAGATATGAGCTAGGCCATATTGATGGATTTTGGCATGTTGAAAATTTTGATTTAAATGATGTATTGATGATATGTTTTGATGATATAAATGTGGTACCAATAAGGGTACATTGGTTAGACACTTAGGATGATTGTTTTGGCATGTTTTGAGTGTGTTTGATCGTGTTTTGAATAGGTTAAATGAATGGTTTTTGAGTTTCTTAATGCCCAAGCAAGTAGGAAATGGTAAACTTATGGTTTAAGGCACATTTTAGGTCCACACGGCCAAACACCCAGGTGTGTGACTTAGCCGTGTGAGACACGCGGCTAGCACATGAGCGTGTGGCTTGGCCGTGTGACCCAAGTCAGTGAGTTACACAGGCACGAACACAGGCCGGGACATGGCCGTGTGACCTCTACAGTTAAAATTTTTCCAACTTTTTCCTAAATTTTTCAAATGTTTCTGATTTAGTCCCAAATCATTTCTAAAGTGATTTTTAGGCCTCGAAGGCTTGAATAAGGGACGTTATGCATGTTAATGATGAATTATATTATTATTTAGATTATGGTTACTCTATAATGCTTCGAAACCCTATTTTGACGATGAATACGGGTTAGGGGTGTTATAGTATTTTGTTGATCAATCAGAATATTTACAAAGCTTCTCCAAAGTCTCTATTTATAGGCATAAGAAGAATAAATGAACTAGAGATCTACTTCTAATTACTATTAGAGCTTAAATGTACATAAAAACTTATCTTGATCTTGATGGACTTCCACTTAATAAGAAATTCATAACACTCCCCCTTGGATGTCTATTAGTAGATAATGTGTCCTGTTAAAACCTTACTAAGATAAAAACCCCGTGGGAAAGAAAATTTCTAGTGAAGGAAAAAAAGTACACATGTCTATAATATGCATAATATGTTGCCTCATTAAAAAAAATTATTAGGAAAATCCAATGGGACAATACCTTGGTTAAGGGAAAAAGAGTACAATGCGTATTTACTCCCCTGTATGAAAACATTACATAGTATCTCATATTTTATGTATTCAATACTGAATACTAGCTTTTCAAATGATCATTTGAACTATTTGCTAAGCATTTATATCAACATTCTTTTGAAAGTCATAAGTGAGGGGAAATTTTGGGGGAAATATATTTTGATCTCTTCAAGAGCTTCAACAATAATCATAACAAACTTTAATCATGATCCCTCTATAAATATACAAATAGGTATCTTGGATCATTTTATAATCCTCTTTCAACTACTATTTACTAAATCAAATTTACCACATATGTTCAATTATTTCAATTGATATAAATGAATAATTTCCCGATAATTTCAATATGCTTTCGGCATTCTAAATCTTTTAAGGATTTTAATATAAACTTTACTATATAGTGATTCATAAAAGGTTGTAACAACAACCATTAGACACAAGTTAAATCTTTTATAAACTGTTAGTTTAATAATATATCTAAAGGTTATTATTGCATCCACCATAAAGAATATTATATCTTTTCATAATCAATGCCAGGACTTAGCAAAAACTTCATATTTTATTTTGTTTTGCAAAAATATTTCATTTGCACCCTCACTAGCTTTATGCCTTTAGATATTTGGACTACTGGTCCAAAAACTCCACAAATTTAAGTGTACTTGAATTGCTTCTTTCTATTTTGACCAATTTATTCCATATCTATATTTCTCAATAAATTTATTGAAGATCCTCCTTTTATTTAATTATTTCAACAATAATATTGCATGCAAAACCACTGTTGACCACTTTTATTATCGATTCGACATTTTCTCGAATTGGCATAATTTACCGAGATATCTTATTTTCACTATTTTAATCTTCAGTTTCAGGTACCTGGATTTTTTCTAGAGTTTTACTTATTAGTTAAGTCTTGGGTTTCTTTTGGAGCACCCACCTTCACTATATGACTGTACAAGCCCAATAATGCCCGGGCCCAAGCAAATAAATAGGCCCAAATACTAGACCCAACCTACTAAACCCAGCCCATATACAAATAAAAAAAACAAATGTAAACTAAAACCCAATAATTGAAACCCAATGGCCCAAGTTACTAAACCAAACTTGCTAGCCTAAAACACCAGCAGGAACCCTAGGCGCAGCAGCTCCCACACGCATGCCGCAACAGCGCCCACACGCTGCGCTTGTCGCTCCGCGCTTGTCGCGCGCACTCCACGGTCACCAAACCTGCGAAAAAGGGGGACACAAGTGCAGCGAATAACGGAAAGAAGTGGGGCTTTTTATTTTCTTCAGATTTTTGGTGTTAATCAACTATATAAAGCCGATGAAAATCTGTATCAAAGGGGGGTGGGGGGATGGAAAGAAAAGATTGAAAGAACAGATTCGAAAATTTTTGGAATAAAAAAGGTCTTTTTTATTTTTTTCGGTTCATCATTCTTAGTGATTCGTTTTTTTATTTTTTGCTTAAGCTATAAAGAAAAGAGGAGAAAACTTACCTTTTTTCGTCGGAGTTGTCGGATCGTCGCCGTCTCCATCGCAATTCGGAGGCCAGGCTGAGATCGGGGTTTGGAGCGGCAGCGGCGGCTAAAAGTTGGAACCCTAGCAGAGAAAGCTAGGGTTCATCAGTTTTTGTTTTGAAGAAAATGGAAAAAATGAATGTTTTAGGAAAAGATGTTGGTTTTATATAGGCATAAACGACGTCGTTTAGGGCCTGTTTCAGTGGCCCAAAAACGGCGCCGTTTTAAGTGCGACCCGCGTGACCCGACCCGTTTTCTCAGGATCCGCGTGTTTTACTTTTAAAGGGAAATTTTCACAATTGGTCCCTCCTTTTGCAACGCGCTTCAATTAAACCTGTTGTGCTTCTTTTTAAATTGAGCCGCATAGTTTATTTCGGTTTCAATTTGGCCCGTGTCAATGCACAACGTTTTGGAGGGCGGATTATTGCTAAACAGGCCCTCCATGTCATTCGCTTGTTGCATCTTCGTCCCCATTTTTTATATGCTTATATTATTTTATAATATATATATATTTTTTTCTTTATACTTTCAGCTTTAATATAAATTTTCTTTTTATAAATATTTACATTTTGTACAAAACCTATATTTTGTGTCTTTCATTTTCGAAAACGTTTTTTAAAATACATACACCTACGCATTTTTTTTCATATAATATATAGGTGCATATTTTTAATATATGTATATATTCTTAAGCCTTTATAAATACATGCATATATTTATACATATACGTTTTTCCTTATTTTCATTTTATTTTCTTAACTTTCATATACTTTATATATATATATACTTATACATTTTCTATTTTGTAAATATATACACATATACATACTTTTTCTATTTTTATTTTATTTTCACGATTTTCAAATACATATACATGCATTTTTTATTAGCTTTTTTATTGGTATATTTCATTCCTTCTTTTTGTTTGCAATTTACTTGTATATTATACTTGTATATTGGCAAATGTTTATTTATATATGCTTGAAATTAGAATATTGGTTTCATGTTATACATTAACCCTTTTTTAGCATATCTTTTCAAAAAATGTATGTTTTGGTTTTGTCAAAGTGTTAAAATCATCATATTTTTATAAATTTTCAAAATGTTTGGGTATTCATAATTCTCGAGAAAGATCGTATCCTAACTTACTGGATTGCGATTATTTTTTGATGAATTTAGAAAACCAAGTATTCATTTTGCATTAAATTCGCAAATTTTAAATAAAAGCTTATTCTTGGGAGTTCAAAAATGTTGGGTCCTAACTTACTAGTCCTGATATTTTGACTTTTCGAAATAAGGATTTTCAAAAGCAAAAGGCAATATTCGGGTATTTTGAAGATTTAAAAATATTGTGCCCTAACTCACTGGGTGTGGTGTTTTATTTCTTTGAAATAAGAATGTCCTATTATTTTGATTCATTCATGAAATAAAAAAGTTTCCTTTTAAAATCTTTTCAAATTTTCGACACCAAGGCATTAAAGAATCAATTTGGTACCGATTTTGGGCGTTGCGAGGGTGCTAATCCTTCCTCGTGCGTAACTGACTCCCGGACTCAGTTTTTCAAATTTCGTAGACCAAAATCATTTTAAGGTGAGCCGATCACACCATAATAAAGGATCGGTGGCGACTCCAGTTTTTGTTTTTTTTAAGTCGACAACTAAAATTTTTGTTTTCAAAAAGATGGTTTCGACAGCTTGGTGACTCCACTGGGGACCTTTGAGAGTCGAGCCATGAATTGATTATGCTTTGTCTTTTTGTCGAAAGTCAAAAGTTTTTTTAAAAATCATGATTTCCTTTTGCATTTATTGATTTTCATCATTTGCATGATTGAATCAAGTTGGTTGATCTGTATTTGCATTTTGCATTGCATGGTAAGTGTTACCCCCTTAAGTGGGAGCGAGAAACTAGTCCTTCGTGAGGTTTTCATCTCCGTGCAAGGTAGTGGACCGCTTCTGGGATACATCCGTACTTATTTCTTCGTGAGATTTTCATCTCCGTACAGCCATAGGGAAATGTATCCCCCTGAACTGAACTCGATCCACATGAGCTTATAATGGGTGAGGATCAAGGAATCTGCTGGTTCGGGTACCCTTACTCTAGAAACTAAGCCTCATATAGTGAGCTTTAGGAACTTGCCCTAGGTAGAACTACACTAAACCCTGGTAGATACCTGAATAAGTGTTTTGATTGTTTGTACATAATACTGACTTTTTGTGTTTCACTTTGACTGCATAGCATTTAGACTGCACGGCATTTCATTATAGAAAAGAGATGTTGATTCATGTTTAGTTGTTAAATAGAGAACTTACCACGGAAAACGGGTTTCTTGATAAGGTGGAAGATAATACGGTTGTCCGAGTATAGTCTAAGAAGACGTGACACGAAAAACCTAACAAGAGAAGTTTACGACTTTGCTGCGTGACCCGAGGATTCAAATTGCCAAAGATTATTCAAAAGTCATCAAAGGTTTCAACCTCTTAAAGAAGATAATGAACGTGAGTGAGCAAGGAGTTACGACTGAGATCAAACAAGAAGGAGCTCAAATTCGCGAGATACATCTTAATACCTGAATGGTTGATTTCTTTCCTTGGAGTACGAGGGCGAGGCCGTATATATATATCCGCTTTGTGTAAAGAGATTTGTTTTCTAGCGAAGTTTTTCTAGTAAAGAATTGAACCAGAATCAACGTCTCTTTTTTCATTCATTTCATGCATTTGCATTTCATTACATCATATGAATTAGACACCGTTAAATGATCCTAATTAATTAAAATCACTGCTCAGTTAACCTGGAAACCAACCAACCAACCAAGCACCGTTATGGCACTTGAGCAAAGATTAAGGACATGGATCAGAGATTGGAAAAACTCGAACAGTGTCAAAAGGAGATACAAGACCGACTTCAGCTATAGGTGCAGGAGCGGTTAGATAAGATGCAATAGGATATGTTTGAGAAGATGCGAGAATCCCAAGATGATATTATGGCGAAGCTAACCAAACTGTTAACTGGAGGAGGTGATAAGGGAAAGGGTCTCATAGCTGATGTCGAAGTGGGAATGATGATGAACCTCTCTATCCTCCAGGTTTCACCCCTCCACATGTGCGAACTCAAGCTGAATACCCACGTAAATCTACTGTCACCATCATGCCTCAGCAGTCCCAGGCCGGTGCTTCAAATTTTCAGGCTGGATTGGTTTCTAATCCTGGAAACCACCCTGTTAACTTTGTCGTTCCTGACTTCGATGAAGCGGCTGAAAAGGAAGGATTAAAGGAGGAGTTACCAAGGCAGTTAGAGGAAAGGTGCAAATGGCTAGAGGAGAAATTCAAGGCGATAGAAGTCACTGAAAGCTATCGCGGGATTGATGCTAAAGAACTAAGCTTAGTTCCAGACTTGGTACTCCTTCACAAGTTTAAGATGCTAGAATTCGAGAAGTACAATGGGACAACTTGCCCGGAAGCTTATATCACCATGTTCTGCAGGCGAATGGTTGGATACGTTAACAAGGACCAGCTATTGATACATTGTTTCCAGGATAGCCTTTCAGGGGCAGCATCTAAATGGTACAACCAATTGAGTCGTACTACGATTGGTTCTTGGAGGGATTTGGCCCAGGCGTTCATGAAACAGTATAGTCATGTAACAGACATGGCTCCTGATAGAATCACCCTTTCAAAATATGGAGAAGAGACTGAACGAAAGTTTTAGGCAGTACGCACAAAGATGGAGGGAAGTCGCAGTCCAAGTTCAACCACCACTCTTAGGAAAAGAAATGACGATGCTGTTCATTAACACACTGAAGGCACCATTCATTACACATATGTTAGGGAGTGCCACAAAAAGCTTTTCTGACATAGTCATGAATGGTGAAATGATTGAAAGCGCCATAAGGAGCGGGAAAATTGATGCAGAGGAGAGTAACAAGAGGTCAGTCCCAAGAAGAAGAGAAAATGAGGTGAATAACACGGGTTACTCTAAATCAATTACTGTGAGCCAGCCAAGAAAGGTGGCTGCTAACCAACACGGTTCATCAAAACAGGAAGCTGGTACAAGAAAAAACACTGCGAGGCCCCAATTCACGCCAATTCCGGTGTCATATAGGGAGCTATATCAAAATTTGTTTGATGCACATATTATTTCCCCTTTTCATGTGAAGCCTCTACAACCTCCGTATCCTGAATGGTATGATGTGAACGCACAATGTGAATACCATACGGGAATTACGAGACACTCGATTGAGAATTGCACTGCCTTCAAGAAGCAAGTTGAAAGACTTATCAACATAGGTATTGTTAAGTTTGGTGACTCGTCCAGTGCAGGAAATCCGCTACCCAATCGTGATTGATAATGGAGGGAATGCAATGTATAGAGAAGTGGCGAGATTTTCACATCGACGCCATATGTGCAGACACAACTAAAAGGGTCCTTGTTAGATATTCGCCTTGGAGGTGTTCTAAATAATGGGACTGCAGAGGAAACCCCTGAAGTATTTAGAGTCTATTAGAGTAATGTTCAGAACACACTTGTTGCTTTCAGCCTAGAAGCAATAAGGATTTCTTTGTGAAATAGGCTCACGTCTGAACATTATTATTTTAATGAAATACATTATTGCAATCATCTTTGAGCAAATGTTCTTTCATTCTTTACGATTTTTTTCATTCTTTTGGATTTTTCTGCCAAACCATTCATTCATTCATTCATATTATTCATACATTCTTTTGTATATTCTTTGGTACCCACTATGGGTCCCCAAATATCAATGACATGAGTGATGCTGCTACAGACTCAAAATTGCCTTTTGAGTGAGACATGTGTTTAGAGGGATCTCATGACTTTGAAGATGCCATAAATTGTAGCTTATCTCCTAACTTGTTGAGGATGGTAAAGCAATAAGAGAACAAATGAGACAATAGAGACTGTGACCTTGAAGGAACATGCATGACCGGAAAAAACAAAGCAAGATGTTGTGGAGTTACTTCAAGCATTCAAAGATGTCTTCGCATGGTCATACCAGGATGTGCCCGGTTTAAGCGCTGTCATTGCACTCTGAACAACAACACGATATCAAAAATTTGCAGTATGTTCAAGGTGAATATCATGAATGGTGCAGTGAAAACTCTACCGGGGCAATGGCACTCTTTTCAGTTTATCACAATTTTTTTTCATTGAAGTTAAAATTCTTTCTCTTCGAGTTTGGCTGAGCTGAAGTAGGATGAAGATCCAATCCTGATACGATTAGTTGAATCTAATTGAAGAAAAGGCTAGAAACTATTTATCAGGGACAGATGTACCAAGAAATGAATGATGCGAGCCTATAGCAAAAGGTTTGTCCAAGAGAATTCCACGATGGCGACCTAATGCTGAAGAGGATCCTCCCTCTACAAAAAAAATATATTGGAGGAAAACAGATGCCAAATTGGGAAAAACCTTATGTTATAGAGAAGGTCTTTTCCAAAGGAGCTTTGATTTTGAGTGAGATGATAAACCTGCAAAGTCCTGTAAACTCAGGTTCAGTCAGGAAGTGAGATGACCAAGGCAAAAACTCGCAAAGGGCACTTTGAGTCGTAAAAAATGACGAGATGAAAAATGAAAAAGTGAAAATGAAAACTGAAAAATGGAAAAGTAAAATGGAGAGGCTAAGGTGAAAACCCGCAAAGGGCGCCTTAGACCAAAGGGATTTGAGTTGAAAACCCGAAAAGGGCGGCTCAAATATTGATCAGAATGTGGCATGAGATTATCAGAGTAGCTCAAATACTGATCAGCATGGGGCATGCAGTGGTCTTGCTATACCTGAATCAACAGGAAAGGGTAGGCGGCATTTTGGGGCATCGACAAAGTACTGTAGATCTCCTAAACACATGTTAAACTCAGAATGGTCTTCAAAAAGTCTGTACAGCAAAGTTCAAGCTGCGATATCGGGGCACCTAATCCTTATACTATTTTTGTTATTCTTGGAACACTTCATTCATTTCCAAGATACGCATTCCTAAATCAATTTCTTTGTTATCCATCTTTATTATCCTTGACAATTTATTCATCTCGAGCTATGCTCAAAGCCAACTCTATTATTATCCATGATCTCTTGCAAGCGTGTTGCATTAGAATAATGATTAATAGACTAATAAAACTTTCACAAAGGAAGTTTTGCATATTACTCCAGAAGTTTCTAAATAATATAGGAACCTCAAATAGGACTATTGTTTAGAATGTACCAGGTTCAAGGGTGGGAAATCCAATAAAGAAGAGTCTAAACTAAGACTATCCCTTTGAATTTTCTTATCTAAAGTAATGATTGAACAAAATGGCAAGGTGTCGTGTTGGTGACAAAGCTTCAATGAACAAGCAGGCAATGATCACCGAATAATAAGAAAAAGTTGTTCTTGGAGAAGAATTCTTCATTTGTGCATGAGCATTTGGTGTAACACCCTGGGAATGGTGTAAGAGACCAAGAGTTTCACATTCTGCATCCTTGAATTGTGATAGTAGAGGATTGAGAAAAGGCCAAATCTTTTTACTCTTGGGTTATAATGGGAGAAAGATGGTACAAATTTTGCATCCCAATGGATCAAACTTAGAGGTTTACAGTGGGGGCAATCTGGTCAAGTGTTTCTTTGGAGACACCAGCTGAGCAAGAAGGTGTTATAGCTCATTAGTGAGGAAACCTTAATAAACTTTTTGTAATAATAACTCAAGCATTAAAATATCGTTTTCATGACATTTTGCATTCATTTAAATGTCATTCATACACTCCTAATTAGGAGTATTTGAGCATGACATCCTAGTCATTAGGCATAATTAGGTTCATAAAATGAATCATACAGGTCATGTTCCACAGAGAACAGATCGGTGAAATCACAAAGCCTTATTGCCCTGAGCAACAGTGGGGCAGGTTGAAAAAAGTAGATCTTGTCTTCATGTATTGGCGTGAAGTAGATCGAAGAAAGTAGATCTTGTCTTCCCATACTAGTGGCGAAGTAGATCGATGAAAGCAGATCTTGTCTTCATGTATTGGTGTGAAGTAGATCGAAGATAACAGATCCTATCTTCCTATATTGGTAGCGAAGTGGATCGAAGAAGCAGATCTTATCTTCATGTATTGGCGTGAAGTAGATGGAAGAAAGCAGATCTTATCTTCATGTATTGGCGTGAAGTAGATCAATGAAAACAGATCTTGTCTTCCCATACTGGTGGCAAAGTAGATCGAAAAAAGTAGATCTTGTCTTCATGTACTGGCGTGAAGTAGATCAAAGATACCAGATCTTGTCTTCATGTATTGGCGTGAAGTAGATCGAGGAAAACAGATATTGTCTTCATGTATTGGCGTGAAGTAGATCAAAGAAAGTAGATCTTGTCTTCCCATACTGGTGGCGAAGTAGATCGAAGAAAGCAGATCTTGTCTTCATTTATTGGCGTGAAGTAGATCGAAAAAAAGTAGATCTTGTCTTCCCATACGGGTGGCGAAGTAGATCGAAGAAAGCAGATCTTGTCTTCATGTACTGGCATGAAGTAGATCAAAGATACCAAATCTTGTCTTCCCATACTGATGGCGAAGTAGATCGAAGAAAACAGATTTTGTCTTCATGTACTGGCGTGAAGTAGATCAAAGATACCAGATCTTGCCTTCCCATACTGGTGGCGAAGTAGATCGAAAAAAGTAGATCTTGTCTTCATGTACTGGCGTGAAGTAGATCAAAGATACCAGATCTTGTCTTCCCATACTGGTGGCGAAGTAGATCGAAGAAAGTAGATCTTGTCTTCATGTATTGGCGTGAAGTAGATCGAAGAAAGCAGATCTTGTCTTCATGTATTGGCGTGAAGTAGATCGAAGAAAGTAGATCTTGTCTTCATGTATTGGCATGAAATAAATCGTTGAAAGCAGATCTTGTCTTCCCATATTGGCATAAAGTAGACCAAAGAAAACAGATCTTGTCTTCATGTATTGGTGTGAAATAGATTGAAAATTTTAGATCTTGTCTCCCTAAGCAGTAGTGGAGCAGATCAAAGATGGTGGATTTTACCTCCCTCTGGTTACAGTGGAGTACATTGAAGCCAGTAATTCTACTTCCCTGGGCAGAAGTGGAATAGATTGAAGATTTCAGATCTTGTCTCCCTAAGCAGTAGTGGAGCAGATCAAAGATAGTGGATTTTACCTCCCTGTGGTTACAGTGGAGTGGATTAAAACCACAGATCTCATCTCTCTGAAGTTGCAGTAGAGCAGGTCGCATTAGATTTATCTTTAAGTTGTAGCAGAACAAGTTGAAGCTACAAGTCTTATCTCCCTGAAGTTGCAGCGGAGCAGATTAAAGATAGCAAATTTGGTCTTTCGAGAAGCTACAACATATGAATCCTATCTCCCGAAATTGCAATTGGGTAGATCGAAGCACCAGTTCCTATACCTCTGAAAATGCAGTAGGAAGGAATGTGGTTACTTGAAGAAGAAAAGCACTGAAGAAGGTGAGGCTCAGTATGACCTGGCACAATTGGGCTTTTAGTCTTTGCTCTACTCTCGTTACACGAAATGAGCAAAGAGGGGCAGCTGTACAAGCCCAATAATGACCGGGCCCAAGCAAATAAATAGGCCCAAATACTAGACCCAACCTACTAAACCCAGCCCATATACAAATAAAAAAAACAAATGTAAATTAAAACCCAATAATTGAAACCCAATGGCCCAAGTTACTAAACCAAACTTGCTAGCCTAAAACACCAGCAGGAACCCTAGGCGCAGCAGCTCCAACACGCATGCCGCAACAGAGCCCACACGCCGCGCTTGTCGCTCCGCGCTCGTCGCGCGCACTCCACGGTCACCAAACCTGCGAAAAAGGGGACACAAGCGCAGCAAATAACAGAAAAAAATGGGGTTTTTGATTTTCTTCAGATTTTTGGTGTTAATCGGCTATATAAAGCCGATGAAAATTTGTATCAAAGGGGGGTGGGGGGATGGAAAGAAAAGATTAAAAGAACAGATTCGGAAATTTTTGGAATAAAAAGGTCTTTTTTATTTTTTTCGGTTCATCATTCTTAGTGATTCGTTTTTTTATTTTTTTTCCCCTTTTTAATTTATTTTTGCTTAAGCTATAAAGAAAATAGGAGAAAACTTACCTTTTTTCGTCGGAGTAGTCAGATCATCGCCGTCTCCGTCGTAATTGGAGGCCAGCTCGAGATTGGGGTTTGGAGCGGTGGCGGCGGCTAAAAGTTGGAACCCTAGCAGAGAAAGCTAGGGTTCATCAGTTTTTGTTTTGAAGAAAATGGCAAAAAATGAATGTTTTAGGAAAAGATGTTGGTTTTATACAAGCATAAAACGACGTCGTTTAGGGCCTGTTTCAGTGGCCCAAAAACGGCACTGTTTTAAGTGCGACCCGCGTGACCCGACCCGTTTTCTCAAGATCCGCATGTTTTACTTTTAAAGGGAAATTTTCACAATTGGTCCCTCCTTTTGCAACGCGCTTCAATTAAACTTGTTTTCCTTCTTTTTAAATTGAGCCGCATAGTTTATTTCGGTTTCAATTTGGCCCGTGTCAATGTACAGCGTTTTGGAAGGCGGATTATTGCTAAACAGGCCCTCCATGTCATTCGCTTGTTGCATCTTCGTCCCCATTTTTTTATATGCTTATATTATTTTATAATATATATATTTTCTTTATACTTTCAGCTTTAATATAAATTTTCTTTTTATAAATATTTACATTTCGTACAAAACCTATATTTTGTGTCTTTCATTTTCGAAAACGTTTTTTAAAATGCATACACCTACGCATTTTTTTTCATATAATATTAGGTGCATATTTTTAATATATGTATATATTCTTAAGCCTTTATAAATACATGCATATATTTATACATATACGTTTTTCCTTATTTTCATTTTATTTTCTTAACTTTCATATACTTTATATTATATATATACTTATACATTTTCTATTTTGTAAATATATACACATATACATACTTTTTCTATTTTTATTTTATTTTCACGATTTTTAAATACATATACATGCATTTTTTATTAGCTTTTTTATTGGTATATTTCATTCCTTCTTTTTGTTTGCAAATTTACCTGTATATTATACTTGTATATTGGCAAATGTTTATTTATATATGCTTGAAATTAGAATATTGGTTTCATGTTATACATTAACCCTTTTTTAGCATATCTTTTCAAAAAATGTATGTTTTGGTTTTGTCAAAGTGTTAAAATCATCACATTTTATAAATTTTCAAAATGTTTGGGTATTCATAATTCTCGAGAAAGATCGTATCCTAACTTACTGGATTGCGATTATTTTTTGATGAATTTAGAAAACCAAGTATTCATTTTGCATTAAATTCGCAAATTTTAAATAAAAGCTTATTCTTGGGAGTTCAAAAATGTTGGGTCCTAACTTTCTGGTCCTGATATTTTGACTTTTCGAAATAAGGATTTTCAAAAGCAAAAGGCTATATTCGGGTATTTTGAAGATTTAAAAATATTGTGCCCTAACTCACTAGGTGTGGTGTTTTATTTCTTTGAAATAAGAATGTCCTATTATTTTGATTCATTCATGAAATAAAAAGTTTCCTTTTAAAATCTTTTCAAATTTTCGACACCAAGGCATTAAAGAATCAATTTGGTACCGATTTTGGGCGTTGCGAGGGTGCTAATCCTTCCTCGTGCGTAACTGACTCCCGGACTCATTTTCTCAAATTTCGTAGACCAAAATCATTTTAAGGTGAGCCGATCACACCATAATAAAGGATCGGTGGCGACTCCAGTTTTTGTTTTTTTTAAGTCGACAACTAAAATTTTTGTTTTCAAAAAGATGGTTTCGACAATGACCATCTAGATTTATTATCTTCTTTTATGAGAATTTTCATATTTGGAACTTGTAATGAGTTATCCTTATTTAACTTCTGGTTCAAATCTCATTACAAGTTATTATTTCTCTCCCCTAATGTTGGGAAAACTATCAAATCAAAATAGTAATAATAAATCATGTCATAATTGAATCTCTAATACATTTAAAACATATAATAATATAAGGAGTCTCGTAATTAACAACTCATCTTTGTTGTGGTGGAACAATTGGAACATACATACATACAAAAATTCAAAGATGAGAAATATTTAGCTCTTGACCAAAAATAAATTATAATGGGGAGTTTTTATAACTTATTGGCTTGATGCGTACAACACGTAAATCAACATAGTCTCATGTTGAAATAGGAAGTTTAGTTCTCATAAGTAATGATTTAGACATTAGCCAAAGACGTTTAATCAATAATTTCTCTAAACCATTATGCGCATAAATAACACACTTTTACAAAAGTTTTTCAAACTCAATCAATAAAATACTGAGATATAAACTCATTAGTATTAGCAAGATGAATTGTCTTAATTGCATGATCTGAAATTAATTATTTAAACAAGCAATCTTGCTAACATGCATCTACCAAAATCATATAATATCAAAATCATCCACATGGTGGATGAATGAGGCCACATTCATTTCAGAAATGCAAGACATTAAATTTCAACTTTAACTAGAGAGTTTCTAACAATCAATTTTCATTGAGAATAAGCAACAAATGAGAATTCTTTAAATTAAAGAATCTTCTGGTTCTTTAATGAATGTCTGTATGAATTCTCAATTGATTTTCACATCATATATGATCTAGGATGGTCTAACTGGCCACGCCAAGTACTAAATGTATTTGTATCAATAAATTTCTGGTTTACTTTAATATGTGTTTCAATTGTACTAAATTGTAACAAATCGATACTTTTACTATCATTCCTTTTACTTTGCATCCACATATAAATACTATTGTGACATTTACTACTGGAAATGTCTAAATCAATGTGAAGTCTATAATGTCACTAAGTCAATAAATATAATTTCCAAATAATTATATGCAATATTCACTTCAGGGAATATGCCAAAATCTTCAAATGAAAGGCATTTGGTCTAATGGTATGATTCTCGCTCCGGGTGCGAGAGGTCCCAAGTTTGATTCAATATGATTTTAAAATCCTTTTAACTAGAGTTTTGCATAATCAGTTAAATATCAAGAATAATTGCCTAGGTCATGTATAGAAACAAGCTTATATTAATATATCAATAAAAGTCACATCTCAAACATAAAAATATGACATAATGAAAAACTACTAATTTTTTTTCCAAAACCATCATCATAAACATGCATGAAATTTAATTCAAAATCCAACCATTCATGCTTATAGAACTTTTCATTTACAATTGCTTATGTCATTTCTCTAAATAATTAACAAATGGAATAATATAAAACATATGCACTACTACTTTTAACAATTCTTTGAACTAAATCAAATCTGAATAACCATAAAATTTATTGGTTTATTAACACAAATTTGCATACTAAATATGTTTTAATCAAATATATTATTTAACTATAAAACCTACTATAGTGACATAAATAAATCAGTTAATATTCATTTTCATGAACAAATGAGATGCTTAAAACAATACGTAACGCATCTAATCAAAACTTAAAAAGAAAACCATCTCAAATATTTAAACCATATATCAAGTTGATTTAATATTTAAAGATGTACCTTTTCTTTTCTGTCTTGAGTCTTGACGATTCTATCAAGAAGTAAGAAAATAAACTCCAGTAGTAGACTTTGAATCTAATCAAAATCTATTAATAGCAAACTATGAGAGTGGATCTTATTTTCCAAGTGTACAACAAGTACATAACCAATGACTTTTTATACATAAGTTTTCTCTCTTGCAAGTTCTCATCAGTAATATTTTTCCACGTAATTTTAATTGAGAGCTTATTTTGAATACTATAGAGTTATGCTCATAGTTTTAAAAAAAACTTGCAACTTCAGGTGCATCCAACCATAATGAGCTTTAGATAGAATTACCATATTCTATTGCTCATAAGTAGATCTTTCAAAGTCAAATATTTTTCTTTCAATCCCTTAATAGGGATGATGACAAATGAAGATTACAAAGATAGTCACAATCAATTCAATCTAATAACAAGAGTAATCAATAACTCAGTCCTCCCTTTTTTTCATCCTTTCGAATAGATATTTATAGCAATAGTGATTCATATGAAATATAATCTTTTTTTATTCACAATCTCAATATGATATCCATTATAATGAATATCTTTTAAAACTAATGAATTAATAATCACAAATTTTGTGCTTTTTAGATATTGATATATTAGCTATTCTGGAGCTTTCAATTTAATTTGTACTATCAAATATTGGAATAATATTTGTTTGTTTCAGTACCAAATAAGATAAATATTTTCTATCTATAGTGATAGAATTCATTACTACATTCTCATATCCTTCCTCAAAGAATATTAACAGAAATAAAATATTTGGGCACGCCACATATGTGGCCAATAATATTTCATATCACATTGATAACATAAGTTATCTTTACCCTTTGAAGAGTTATCTTGAGAACTCTCATTGTTCTCTTATTTATTACTATGTTCCCACTTTTAGTGGTCCATGATTATATTTTTTATATTCTTTATGTTTGCATTCGCTACGGGGATTGCAACAAATCTAGTAGGATAGACTTCTAAATACCTCCATTGATTCTTTATTTCATAATCACCATCGTGAACATATGTGGATTTCAAATCAGAATCTACCTATTCATGTTTGTCATGATTAGTCTCTAATTATGATAAACATGATATAATAAATAAATCATAGTAAAATATACCCGGAGATCTTTAACACCATCGTCGTCACCTTGGCTATTATCATGAGCACTATTACAAGTACTAATATAACTATGCTTTCATAAGAACATACTACATATAACTTATAGAATCTTATGATGCTCTAATAAATTATTTGTACTTTATAATTCATTCTGAAAGGTATAATCCAATCATTCATGAATTAAAAAAAATCTCTCTAAAGAGGACCAATATCACAAAAACTTATATTTTGCGTCGACAATTAATATATATATTTAAAAAATCATTTAAAAATAATATAATACAAAGTTTTATTAATAAACCTTATGAACCCATCGATATTCAATAATATAACTTAATAATTTGATCAGATTTAAAACAAATAAAATAATAATCATACCTCAAAAAAATATTGAAGCTCCTTATCAATTCAAATTGTGCTCTATAAATCTAAAATCCATGCTGGGATTAAAAAAAAATTCACCATCCAAAGCAATGGGTTGTAGTTTCCATCTTGGTATTGAGCCTCTTAGTGTATGCTCAAACCTTCTATTCAGATTAATACTCTTTTACCAACTTTAATAAGAAGTAAAACAAGTTAATTAAAATAATCTCAAATTAATTTAACTTGATTGAAAATTAATCTAGATATAAAACACTAAGTAGATAAAAACTTCCTACAAAGAGTTGCAAATAGCAACAGGCGAAAGGCAACAAATAATGGAGAATTAGGGAAGTAAGCGCTCAATTTGAATAGAAACCAACAACAATAAATTGCCATTTGAAAAAGCAAAGGAGTCAACGAAATAGAAAAATAAGAGTAATTTTAGTGGTCGGAGGCTAAATTTTGGTATTATGGATGAGGCTTAATGGTTCGCAAAGTTGTTGTTGATTTAATCCACAACTAAGATACTTAAAAGAGAATCGTGTTGATAACATGTTATAAAATAAAAAGACAAAAAGTAAAGAACAAAGAGAATGGAAGAGCAGAAGAGAGAGTGTGTATTTTATTGATCAATCGAAATATTTACAAAGCTTCCCCAAAGTCTCTATTTATAGACATAAGAAGTATAAATGAAGTAGAGATCTACTTCTAATTACTATTAGAGTTTAAAGTACATCAAAACTTATTTTGATCTTGATGAACATCCACTTAATAAGATATTCATAACAAAACTGAATATATAAGTGAATTTCTTACTAAAGGTTTATGTTATATATGAATCTCTACTCTACAATGCTAGTAACATGTGCAAGACCACCTAAGAAAACATAAATTTTCCTTTTTGTACAAACTGTATTGGAAAACAAATATTTCATGAATCCCATAAATTAATATGATTGTTAATTTTAAGCACTATATAATTGCACAATAGAGAAACGATTAAAAATATATGTATTAACAAGACATAAAGATGATACAACTTTTACATGAAATTTTTACATATTATATTTATATAAATATATAATGATTTAATTATGAGTATGAATCCCCAAAATAGGAGTATAGAGCCATTAACGCAAATAGTTAACATATTTGAAGGTAACTCTATAATAAAAAATATAATTAAATTAATCTCTCTACTATTAAATATAATTGAATCAATTTAATCTTTATATTATTAAAAAAAATCAAATAATATTAAATTAGAATAGAGTTATCACTTATTGTTTAAAAAAATCAATAACAATTTAACGAAGTTAATATTTTTAAAGTTTTTATGGGTCTGTAAATGAAATACTTTATTTAAAATTGAACTGCAATTAAAAATAAATAAATTTCAAAATATTTTTTATACCTTAAATATTAATTATGTTACAATTTAAAGTTATTTAATTCTTTTTAATAATATGTAAAATAAATTAATTAATTTAATAATAGAAAAATTAATTTAATCCTGTGCAAATAAATGTCGTACATCAATTTGTGTTTAGAATATTCTAAAGAAAACTGCGAAAAATTAAATGGCATAACTTGAATAACAGTAGGGCTAGGATGTTGATAAATAATCTTTACAAAAAAAGTTATATATGTAAAGAAAAAAATTATGACTTTATATGTAAAAAATTGATAGAACTTGCTGATTTATCACTATATATATATATATCAAACCTGGATTTGGAATGATAACATTGACTTTGATTATGTGGGAGTACGGAAAAGCAAGGTGCGAGGAATGAAGCCTGGTCCAAGATCCATGGACGAACTCCGCCCTCATTATCAAAAAAAAAAAAAAAAAACTTGAGAAATCATTACGGACACCCTCTTTTCTTCTTCTTCCATCTCTAAAACTATATATATATATATTTCTCTTTCATATCTCTCAGCATTTGACAATCAAAGTAAACAAAGGGCATATATATATATATTAAATCCCAGGATCCTTCTTTCAATAACCCTAGACTTAGCTTAGCTCTTCTTTTAATTTCTCTGCTTTCTCATTATTCAACAATTATACACTAAGGTTACAAAAAAAAAAAAAAAAAAGAGCTCCAAGTATTGTGCCTCTGTTTATCACTTTCTTTCCTTTTCAACAAAAGCAAATGAAATGAGAGGAATGAAGAAGGATAGAGTTATATCGATTAAAGGAAGAGACCAAGAAGGGAAGTAGGAGGGAGAAGATAATAAGATGTTGAAACTGAAGCACATGATGGACAGGTCAGTACAAGGCTTAAAATGAAGTAAAAGGTTGTAGGTTTGGTATGGTGTTGTTTGTAGATGACACAAATCCTGGTTAAGGTAATATGTATGACGATATCTTAACTCTCCTACGAATTAATACAAATCCTATTTTTATACATCATATTTGTACTACTTATATTTATATATTAAAATATTTTCTTACTATATGAATAACGTGGGAGGGACTATTGTTCAGAGGGGCCCCCACTATAATTGCAATTTTATATTTTCACCCATCATCTTTTAAATTTTTATTTGGAGAGCCAATCAAATCTTATTCTTAAATAATAAAAAGAAATCATACATCAATTATTAGTTAAATGCTCGGGTGTCTTATTCTATTCACTATTCTTTAATTTTCTTTTAATGATTTTATTTCGCAAAAATATCGTAGCCTATTGTGCTAAGATCGTTATATTGTAATTTACTTTCTTTATTAAAAAAGATGTAAATTGATCTCTATACATTAGATAAAAGAATAAATTGATTATTCCGTTAAAAATTTCATCTATTTCTACCATTCAGTGATGATGTAGGTGATGAAGCAAGTAGGCAGCCATGTGTACTATGTTGACATTGTATTTTGTCATATGTCATCAAATATTTTTTTAAAATATTAAAAATTAATAGTTTTTAATAATTATTTAAAAAATTATGTTGAGATGAACTTAGATAAACAGTTGTTGAATAATTATAAAAATATAGAAGGTTATTTAAAAATTATTAAGAATGATAGGAAAGCATAAAAAAATTAGAAATTAATAATTTAAAATTAAAATAAATATTTTAATTTTCAAATTAATTATCATTATTGAGTTTTAATTTATTTAAATATTTAATAATTATTATGATGAATTATTATAAATATAAAAAAAGTTGAAATGAAAAATAACTAAAAAAGTAATGCAAAATTTAATAGAAGTAAAAGCTATTGTTTCAAGTAGTTGTTTGCACTGCATCTTGTCCATTGCTAAGTGAACCAGCAGGGGTGAATCTAATAATATTTTTAGGGGTTGGAATTGAATTATAAAATTTTGAGATGTCAGAATATCATTTTATTATTTTTAGAAGATTAAAATAAAAAAATTGAAAGCTAAAATACAATCTATCATATATAAATTTATAAATTTATTATTTATTGGGGAACTGAATGGTTAAATTTTCATTTAGAGGAGCCCTACTTATCCTTTAAATTCACTTGACAGCCTGAAAAGACATATAAAAATTTATAAAAATTACCAATAAACATTTAAGGAAGTATACTAAAAAAAAAAGAAAAGAGCATAGATGGCATTATTTTGAACTTATGGTCTGGTAAGTGTTATTTTAATTTTGATTATTTATTTGAAATTAAAATTAATTTTTATAAATAGTATTCTTATTTGTAAGCAGCATATCAATGTCACCGATATCGGAATGGTGTCAACTCGCAAGTAATTAATAAATTATTTTGTTTTAATTGATATTTAGTGATTAAGTCAGATTCCCACTGCTAATTAATGGCATATTAATTGATTAGTGCATAGAGTAAAAGTTTGATAATTTGAAATTAGCCACCACTTCAAAATCCTTGCTTCTTTCAAGTAACTAATGAATGTACCAAAATATAATAATTAACCTAATAAATCTACCTATATAAAATTTAACTTCTTCTACTTATCCAAAAGGAAAAAGTTTTACCAAATGAAGCGCTGAAGCATATTTTTCTTAATCCTTAGCGCATTCATATTGTTTCCAGTATCAATTAGCCGTCTGCTCTCGTTAACTCTTCTACTTCTTCTTTTTACGCATAATAACTTATTTAATCCTCTAACTTCACAAAAATTTTTATTTTCATTTTTCATTTAATTTTTCGTATTTTTTAATTTTTAAATTTATATTTCTTTTTCAAATTACTCCAAACTGGATGGGAAAGTTAACGTTTTTTAACTTTATTGATATGTCATTCACATGGATAACCATGTAGATGACATGTCAACATTTAATTAACTTTTGAAAATTTTAAAAATTTTAAAAATTCTTTTAAAAATTAAAAGCATTAATATTATTTTTAAAAAAAGTAAAAAATTATAAAAAATATTTTTAAATTTTAAAAAATTAATTAAATGTTGACATGTCATCCACGTGGCAATTCATGTGTATGTCAGCAAAGTTGACAAATGTTAAATTTTTTTATCTATTTTGGGACGATTTGACAAAAAATATAATTTAAGGGCTAAAAGAAGAGAAAAATAAATGAAAAGTTAAAAATGTCTTTTTTTTTTGTAAAGTTCAAGGGCCAAAAAAGTCATTATGCTTTTTTTTTTTCACTACTTTTGATTATTTATTCAATGTTAATGAATCCTAACAAAGGTTTGTTTAATTGTTAATTATCGATTATATAATATATTTTGGGGAGTATTATAGAATAAAGAAGAAAGAGAGTAAAGAAGAAAAGAAATAGGAGATTAAAAGAGAAGTAATTTTTTTATCAGTAGGGATAAAAACACCTTTAAATCCTATTCTTATCCTTCTTAATATCCTAAAATTCTTTAACCTCTTTCAAACTCAAAACCCTTTGAAAATTTTAGGAAAAAGTTGAAAATTTGAACTGTAGGGTCACACAGCCGTGTGGCTAGGTCATATGACTCACACGGCTGAGACACAAGCCCGTGTCTCAGGCCGTGTGGACATTCGAAATAGGAACACACGGCTGTGTCCCAGCCCGTGTTTATATCCATGTAACTCTCTGACTTGGGTCACACGGCTAAGCCATATGCCCGTGTGCTAGGTCGTGTACCCCTCGAAATGACCTCACACGCCCGTGTGCCAGGCTATGTAACTGCCTGACTTGTATGCCTTGAACCTACAGGGGGCACACAGCCGTGTCGCATGGCTGTGTGTCATACACGGTTGAGATACACGCCCGTATCTCAGGCCATGTGGCCCTAAAATGAACCTTAAAACACAAGTTTACCATTTCAAATTGCTTGGACCTTAAGAAAATCAAATACCAACCAAAATACCAATTCAAAATGACATTAATTGAGCCAAAAACACATCAAAACCAACCTAATAAGTGCCCAACCAATGTACCCTCATTGGTACCACAAGTATATAAAATTTTACAACAAAATAAACATTGATTCAATTCATCAATTCACTCATGTAATACGTAATCAAAATACCTATCAAAGGTACCACAATCACAACAATTCAATTATATATATACCATACATACTAGCATAACAACTATACCTCATTCTCATATAATATGTAAGTTGATTATTTGCACAAAATATCATTCATAACATTTACATAAGCCTAACATTAACCAAAACTGCACAAGAGCCTATAAATGCCATATAATCTGAATTAAATGTTTTAAAAACTACCGAGATAAGCTGGATAGTGTGACTTGAGTGCCAGTCCGATCATCCAACCTTCCGAGAATCTACAATGACGTTAAACAACATAAGTAAGCTTAATGAGGCTTAGTAAGTTCAACGAGTTAAAGATAAATCTTACCGAACCAACTATAATAATTAAAATAATAATAATCATCCAAGAGAACTTTCTGCCATTCACAACTTCAATCAATAATACATCCGTATTCAGTTCAATATGAAATAAATAACATATCTTTCAAATTTATTAAACAGATTACCTTACCGAGATTTTCCATTCGAAGAACGACTTACGGGTAAGAGTACATCATCAACAGAAGCTCATAGAGCTGGTCCCCCTGAACATATCAACAGAAGCTCGTAAGAGCTGATCCACCCGAATCATGCCAAACAGAAATCAAAACGCGAGAGTTCGCAACAAATGTTGAACCTCGATTTACTTGGGTAATATGCCGGTATCTCCCTCCAATACCATCTCCACTTCAAATGCCCGTCATACACCAAAACACAAATGTATTCAAATCCCGCGTTCAATTCAAACTGAATATCAAATTCAATATTATAATTCAAACAATAACCCATTTCCAAAAATAGAATATAAATAATACCAATCACCAATTAATAAAAATTTTAATTTTTAACTGTACGAATTTACCTAGACTTGATTGTAGTCGTTGCAGAAGTTTAAGAACTATTCCGCTACCTTTCCTTTTCCACGAGTATCTACGGGATTTTGATCTAAACAATTTCTTCATTTATCAGCATATACTTCATTTCCAAACCAGTTCACAATTAACACCCTTTTATGTTTCAAAAGTACACAATTACCCCAAACTTTTACCATTTTTGCAATTTAGTCCCTTAACTTGAAATTGACCAAATTAACTAATTTTTCTCAAGTCAATATTTTATCCAAATATACTAGGCCCTTAAACAGTCCCTAATAATCACTAAATTCACTATTAAACCCTAAAATTTTGACATTTTTACAATTTAATCTTAAAATAAAATCTAACAAAAATCACTTTACAAATTCATCAAATAACATGATCAAAGCTCCAAATACATGGTATTAATCAAAAAAATTCAATATTCATCAATGGAAACTTCCAAAATTTTAACAGAATAAAAAATGAAGGTATGGGCTAGTTGGACCTAGTTGCAACGATCTTAAAAACATAAAAATTATAAGAAATGGGTATAGAAACACTCACATGCAAGGTAAAAGACTTGGTTGATTCTCCTAGCTTGAACCATCTTTAAGTTTCGGCTATGGCAAAATAAGAATGAAGAAGAAAGACTTTTTCTTTACTTAATTTTGTTTTAATTTGGTTTATTTACAAAAATGTCATTAATCACTTAAATTTTTAATTCATTTAACCATGTTGCCGTCCCACTACATTAACTAGGTATAATTGCTACTTAAGTCCTTCCTCTTTTATATTTTAAGCTATTTAATCAATTAAATTCAATAATTACTAAATTTTACACCTTTTACCAATTAGTTCTTTTCTTTTAATTAACTATCTAAATGTTGATATTTCTAAACCAAATTTTAATACGACTATAATGACTCTATAAATATTCTAAAAATAATATTTACAAGTCGATACGACGAAAATTTGTAGTCCCGAAACCACTATTCCATCACCACTAAAAATCGATCTGTTATAGTTCCATTGAAATTAATTGTTTGAAATTTCATTAGTTGTAATCTGAAAACACCATGCCTCCTAAGAAGGTTCAAAGAACTAATGAAGTGAAATCCTCGACGATTTCGAACCCCTCTAATTTCTCAAACTCGAATGTTGAAAAATATTTTGTAGAACTTCAAGGAAAAACCTTCATTCAAGAGAGGGAATTTGATTCGTCGATAATTATTTATAAGGAAATAAGGCCACTAGTTTTTTTTTTATAGAAAAACAAGGTCTTTAGTTGGATATCATAGTTGAGAACGTTGTTGGATGATTCCAAAAGATATTGCTCTGGTTCTGATTGTTCGAGGGTTTTATGCATCTTTACGAGACCAAGAGTCTAGAAATACCGAAGGTCATATGTGGGAAGCTGTACTTGTACAAGGGAAAGAAGTACGAATAAACCCTCGAATTATTTGTGTCTTTTATAATGCTCCATACAATGAAAATGATTTTATTAATGAAACTAACTTAGAGTATTTTCGAGACATAGATTTGGATAATATTATAAACTTTTAAACAAAAGAAGGGGCGAATTAAAATATCATCCAGGTACCAATATCCCACTCTCCTTTCATCGAGCTATAATGTTTCTTGAAGCTAAAATGTGGATTCAATTTTTATATGCACACGAGTTGTTTCTGCTTTAAATGTGTCTAATGTCAATACTTTCTAAGCGGTTTTGCTTTATGTTATTTTGAAGAAAAAACATATATGTATCAGGAAATGGATCTGCCAAAATATGAAAAGATATGTCAGTGGCCAGAAAGTGGGAGTTTTCTTCCTCCACATAGTGACGACTTTATGCAAAAAAGTAGGTGTTCCAATGGCATCCACAGAACAATCAATGAATCCATCTCGAAGCATCATCACGACACTTTATTTCCATAATACATTAAACTTCGGACAAAAAAGATAAATGAGTGGAGCAAATTCCAACAAGAGGCAACAGCCACCCCGGCTTCGTCTCAAAGGAAAACAAAATCAACCACTTAAAACAAAGTTGGAGAAAGCAGTCATCCAAAGCTAAATTGGATGATACATTGGATGCAAGAATTAGGCCCAATCTTTTAGGAGTTTGCAGACAGATCAATACTATCGTACCTAATTATATGCCATATATGTTTGGGCCGACGCATCCTGAGCAGGAGGAAGAGAAATGTGAATGGAAAGAGGAAGGAGAAGCTGGCAATGAATAAGAGTCGATGAGATGGATTTTGAGGAGGATGACTGAACTTTTTAAGTTTTATTTTTAAAGATTGTATTAATTCTTGGATGATTTTAATTGGATTTTTTTAGGAGAAAGATTAATAGTATATTATTAGTTGTTTTGTGTCATGTTCTAATTTTTTACGTAGGAACCCCACATGGAGGAGGCACAAGAATTGGAGCTTTCATCAAGCAATGGAGGAAGCACCCACCAATAGCCTATGAAACTAGCATGATCAATCGGGTAACTTAATTCCTTATCTTTTTGGGGGCTACACATTGAGGATAATGTGTTATCTAAAGTGTAGGGGTGACATAGAAAATTTGTTTTAAATTTTTATGTTCTTTGATTTTTGTTGTCATTTGTGTGCTTAAGCCTATAGAAATACAAATGATTGGTTAGGAGTATGTACATAGATTACTTGTAATTACAATAAATTTGGCATGAGAATAGGTGACTTTAATTTCTTATTTATTTTTAGACTAATAAGTTCTATATATTACACTGTAAAATATGTATTAAGCAATTGAATGTTCCAAATGATATAGAGAATACAAGGAAACAAGCATGCTAGTATGAATGAAAATTGTTAAATTTGTGGTTGTTTGGTTGATTAGAGTTGTGAATAGTGAGATACCTAGGGATGACCTAAGGCATTGTTTGGTATACACCGAGAGCCAAAAAGATAACCCTTTTGTAGTCAGTTTCGATACGACCTACAAATCGACCCTTGTTGAATTTCTAACCACGTCACACGTGCCCGTAATTTAAGATTTCAACAGCCTTTCAATTTGAAAAGCCCAACTCGAATCAATGGCCTCAACCACGTGGGTCGTTTAAATCCGATTACTATCTCCCTTGACAGAACCCAACTAGCTTTTTCCAATTGAGCACACTAATTTGTTCGTGGGATTTTGAATACAACAAAGCCGATTTAACTTCCCAATTGTACGCCAAACGATTCCAACCTAACACTCGCTTTTTGAATTGAAATCAAATCAACTTTAAGGGATGAATTTGTACTATTCCATATACCGAAGAGATAGAGGATACCGTATTGAAAAATATTTAGTGTGGGTTTATATCTCACGATTACTTCGTTGGAGTGATAACCGAACTAAGGCTAACAGAGACTTAGTTAATCATGAAATAAATCATTCCAGATAGTGTATAGAAATGGTTTTAATCAAAATTATGGATAACGAAAAGAGGAAAGGGCTTGGAAGACAAATAAGCCAATATGTGGAAAATGAAAAAAAAATGAATGAATGACAGAATACAAAGCTACTAATGCATAAAGGAAAAGAAAAAAGCAAATTGATTAATTCCAAAAGCCAAGTGTGTTCTCCAGTTTTCCCAACACTAGGTATTTATACACTTTTCTCATGCTAAATTCAACATGTTTATCATAAGATAATATCAATTAAAAATAAAAAATTAAATTTCAAATTTAAAATTTAAAATGAAGATAAATTCAAACTATTTATAGGATATTGACAATATCATAAATAATTTGATCTTTATCCATCCAACCACTAAATCTTCAATCCTTCAATTTGACCCTCCTCTTTGCTTTTTGTTTTAATTTAGCCATTTTTATATGATTTTGAATTTTGGCACCTCAATTTCATTCTTGATAAGAAAAACCCAAGTTTAGTAACATCTTATTTGATAATTAGCCAAAAATAAATACATTTAAAACACAAATTTATCTTGCTATCAGAAACCTATCAAAAAAATGTTACATAGAGAAGAAATACAAGGAACCAAACTGAGGGAAATACATCTATGTGTCACGGGCCAAAGTGCAAAGCCCGTGACCATCACACTAAATACATTCAATGAGGTCTATTGGTTAGATGGGGATCCTTTGGCCCATAAAAATTGGCCCGATTCAGTAAGCTGTTGGAGAAGCCTGTCAAATTGAAGCTTGGATGGCCCGATAATGAAGATATGGCAACATAAGGCTATCTTGGTAAATTTGGCAACTAATATCAGACGATTGATAGGAATCATATCTTGTAAAGATTAGATTAGATTAGATTTCATATGGTGTAATCTTGTAAATCCCTAAAATCAAGGGATAGGCTAATCTCGTTTGTCGATGTAACTTGATCTTAACCGTCAATTTTTGGGGAGCTCAACTTTAAGTAGAGAGCCTTCCCCTCATTTGTAATCACTTCATTCCATTGTTTCATTATTGGAACGCCCTGAATAATTTATTTCTGTTTGTGTAAATCCTAACATAAATCTGTATCTACTTCAATGGCTAAGTGTTCTGGGTGAGTGTTTGAGCTATTGGGTTCAAGTCTCACATTTGCAAATTTTGTTATTTTTTTGGTCTTAGCCTTACCCTGTTAGGTGGGTTTATGGAATATTGTTGGTAAATTCATATTTGAATGAGCCTGTTGGTTCAGGTGGTAAGGTGTTAGCTTGCTAAAGGTCTTGTGTTCGAATTCTTACGCAAGTGGGTGATAATTTTTAGCGTCGGCCGTTGATAGTGGTTCTGTAGTAGTGGGTTTCTGAGTTAGTTGCGTGGTTAAGGGATGTGGATGTAGTTGGATTTGACTGAATCTTCTATTTTATTTTCATTTGATTCTTTTTCCTAAAAATTTCTCCCTCTCCTAGTTATGACGTTATACTATTCTTTCCTATAAAAAATTCTTTTTTTCTTCTTTTCCCTTATTCTGTCAAAATTTTCCTTTCACAATTGCGTAATCTAAATATCAGGTTACTTTGTGCGTTTAGGTAAGTGGAAGTGGTGAGTTTCTTCTTAGATTTGGGGCTTTGGTTAAAGTTTATTTAAGTCAATTTTACTTTTCGTTAGCTTAATTTTTGGATTTGGCAGTAGTGAATCGCGAGGAACGTGGTTCTCCTCTAGCAGAATTGTAGTCAGATTTGTTCGAGGAAAGCGGGTAAGTGTTGACCACTAGAACTCCATCGTTATCGATTTTGTTGGTTTGGCTTAATTGAAGATTAATATTGATTTTGGGAGTTATGTTAATTTTAGGTTCTGGTGGTCTCGGGAGTGTTTTCGCATCAAAACCGTATCAGTTGTGTACTCCTAACACGAAAAATTGAGCTTCGATGAAAGCTAAAAGTGGAGTCTGTCGACACTATAGGGGTGTGTGGCCAACCGTGTGGTTGGTCATGTGTGAGACACGACCATGTAATTGATGAAGGTGTGGCCGTACACACGATACGACTGTGTGACAATGTGAGTGTAGCCGTGTAGGCCACATAGGCTAGGCCAGATTAGGTATGTGGGTTTAGGCCAGGCCGTGTAGGCCACAGGGGCAAGGCGATTCTGAGCGTGTAGACCACACGGGCATGTAGGACCAAAATTCTAAAATTTTCTCTAGGGTCGCACAGGTCATTCCGATCGACTGTGGTCGGTAAGGGCTAACCAAGCCCTATACATGTGATCTAACACTCTGATAGTCTAATTTGAGTAGGAAACTAATATGTATGTCTGACTGTACTATTACGTATGTATTTATCTGTATACGAGCATGTTGAGCATGTTTATTCTGTTATGTTTGCATCTGTATTCTGTATCTGTGTTTGGGGTGGGATTTGCATATGTGGAGGAAGAGATCTGTACGGCGACCTTTCGTCTGTTATCTGGTAGCTTGGCTTCATATTATTCTATTATGTGTCACATTGACACTATATGGTGTGTTGGGATGGGTGGGTGTTTTAACCCTACATAGTGTGATGGGATGGTCAGAGATGGTGTGTAGAGGATGGGGGTAGGATTCTGAATATCTGTTATGTTTATCTGATTCTCATATTTGTATCTTTTATGGATTTAGGTCCGAATCTTTATCTGACTGTTTATGAAGTTCTATGTATATTGCATGGCTATTTCATTTGGGTTACACACTGAGTTTACAAAAACTCACATCTATTTGTCTTTCTGTTCAGGTAATCCATAGGCTTAGACGGGTCGGTGCGACAGAGACTCAGCAGTGACCACTCGATAGAGAACTGTTTTAAATTAGTATTATCGATTTTATTTTAAAATCTGATTTTCTTAAAATTTTGTAATTTTTGGGACTTTCTGAACTTTATGTTTTCACTTTTGGATTTGGATTTGCTTTCTTTTCCGCAACGTTGACAAAAACACTTTACGCAAATAAATGGTTAACTTTAAATAACAACTTATACCAGTTTCAATAATATATAAACTAATTTGTTTTATAAAACTTGGATGTTTTATCATATAACTACACATGGTTTCTTTTTCGAAGTATCATCAGTTTCAAAACCCTTCTTTGTAACACTCCCGAATTCAGTCATAACATCTAGGCCGGGTTAGGTGTGTTATATTTAGTGGTATCAGAGCCAGATTGTAAAACTCAGGTTGTGAATTTTGGGTTTTAAAATTTCATTTGGAAAAGACTGGTTTCAAGAAAAATTTGTTTTAACCTAAATGAGTACGTGGTACACCGAGTCTCTGGCGCTAATCCTATAAGTATATTTGAATTAAAAAAAACACTGTAGTTTATTACTTTCTGAAATTGTACTAAGTTAGTTAGAGACTGAAACCTCTAAAATATTTCTAAACTTTTGATAACTTGAGCATAAAATATCTGCTAATAAACACTGGAACTGATGCATAAAATTTTATAATGTAGATAAAACTAAAAATAAAATTAGCACTCGTAGAACTCGTAGTCGTGGTATTCGTGAGCGCGACAGGCACCATAAGGGGGCTTGAGTTGAGTCTTCCTCTCTGGGTAGTATGTTAAATTTGGATACGAGTAAGACACTGATTTCACCTACTATTGAGACTGGGTCTCAAAGCCGCTCGGCTGGGGACGACGCACTGTCCCAAGCCATGTTGAGAGTTTTAGAGAGGGTCGTTGGACCCCATTCTAGATCTGGGGGCCATGGGTCGGTAACTGAACGACTCCGGTCCAATAGAGCTGAGTTTTTTATGGGCATCACTGGAGTCACCCCTACTGTGGCCGAGTATTTGTTAGAGGCCACCGAGAGGATTATGAATGACATCGACTGCACTTCTTAGCAGAAACTAAATGGCGTAATTTTTTTGCTTCACAATGAAGCATATCAGTGGTGGTTGTCAGTTGAGGAGGGTACTCAACTAGATTGTCTGAACTAGGGCTACTTTAAGACTGCCTTCAAGGGGAAATATATGGGCACGAGCTATGTTGATGCTCATAGGCGTGAGTTCATGAATCTCAGATTAGGTGATAATTCTGTGGTTGAGTATAAGGCCGAGTTTCTGAGATTGATCCGCTATGCTAGAGGTAAGGTGGCATTCGAGTATGAGAAATATGTCTATTTTGAGAATGGTTTCAGTGATATTCTGAGAGTTCTGATTGCTCCGCAGAGGGAGCGTGAGTTTGCTATTCTTGTAGATAAGGTGAAGATTGCCAAAGAGGTTAAGCGCGTGTAGCACCAAAACATATACTAAGAGAGAAGCAAGAATAAGAGGGATTTAGAGCCCTCTAGTTCTGTTCAAAGGCCTAAGAAATGGGCCAAACCTAATGGGCCTATTAAAGTGGGGGTTCTTGTTGCTCCTATTGGGATTCAGCCTTATGGTGATTGTGGTAGACGCCATTCGGGCGAGTGTTGGAGGAGATTAGGGGCTTATCTGCGGTGTGGGTCATTAGAGCACCGGATTAGAGAGTGTGCACATCATGCTGATAAGATGTAAGCTTTGGGACCGGGTTCAGTTCAGCCTTAGAGAACAATACAACAACCACCTAGGGGTCGTGGACCGACTAGAGGTGGTAATGGTATGGGCTGAGGATAGAGAGCACCGGGCAGAGGTGCTAATCAAGCTAAGGCGAGGTAGCCTGCACTGGCTTATGCTACTCGACTCCGAGAGGATAGAGATGCCCCTGATGTGATCACGCGTACGTTTTTAATTTTTGATGCTCCATATACTGCTTTGATAGACATAGGTTATACACACTCCTATGTAGCTAGTTCTATTTCTAAAAACTTGGGGATTTCTGTTGAGTGTACTTCTGGTGAGATTATTGTATTGAGCCCATTGAGGCAATCTATTCGGGTTAGTAGACTATATAGGAATGTTCCGTTAGAGGTATAGGAGGCTGAATTTTTGGCAAATTTGATCGAGCTACCGTTTGAGGAGTTCAACTTAATTCTGGGTATGGACTGGTTAGTTGAGCACCGAGTTAGTTTGGATTGTACGACTAAGAGGGTTGTTCTGAGGACCGAGGATGATAAGGAAGTGGTTGTGATTGGTGAGCATTGAGATTACTTGTCTAATGTGATCTTCGCTCTAGTGGCTAAGAAATTGGTTCGAAAAGGATGTGAGGCGTATTGGGCCTACGCCAGTGTTTCAGTTTTTGATGACTCTTCTGTCAGGGATATTAGAACAGTGAGGGAATTTCTGGATGCTTTTCCTGAGTAGTTACCAGGTTTACCTCTAAATTGGGAAGTTGAGTTCGACATTGAGCTTTTACCGGATACAGCTCCAGTGTCCATCGCTCCTTACCGTATGGCACCAAAGGAGCTTATAAATCTTAAGGCTCAACTTTAAGCGCTTCTGGATCGTGGTTTCATCTATCCTAGTATGTCTCCGTGGGGGCACCGGTTCTATTTGTGAAGAAGAAGAATGGTACTATGAGGATGTGCATCGATTATCGGGAGTTGAATAAATTGACTGTGAAGAATAAGTACCCACTTCTGAGGATCGACGACCTATTTGATCAGTTTCATGGGCCTACGGTATTCTTGAATATAGATATTCGTTCTGGGTATCATCACCTAAAGGTTAAGGAAGCTGATATTCATAAAACAGTATTTAGAACTCGTTATGGGCACTACAAGTTCCTAGTTATGCCCTTTGGTTTGATGAATACTCTGGCTGTATTCATAGATCTGATGAATCGGGTTTTTCAGTCGTATCCGGATCAGTTTATCGTAGTCTTTATCGATGATATTCTGGTGTACTCTAAAACTGAGGATGAGCATGATAAGCATCTTAGAGTAGTGCTTCAGATACTTCAAAAGAAATAGCTCTACGTTAAGTTGAGTAAATATGAGTTCTGGTTGAGAGAGGTAACATGTTTTAGGCATGTGGTTTCTGCTGAGGGGATCTGAGTTGATCCTAGAAAGATTGATGTTTTGCTTGATTGGAAATAGCCTAAGAACGTTTCTAAGATCCATAGTTTTCTGGGTTTTATGAGTTATTACCGTAGGTTTGTCGAGGGGTTCTCACTAATTGCAGCTCTTTTGACTAAGCTTCTGTGCAAGAATGTTCCTTTTGTCTGGACCGATGTGCAACAATCGAGCTTCGAGAAGCTCAAGTCTATTTTGACTCAGGCTCTTGTTCTGATACAGCCTAAATCTGGTAAGGTGTTTTTAGTGTACAGTAATGCATCGCACGTTGGTTTGGGATGTGTACTGATACAGGATGGTAACGTTGTGGCTTATGTGTCCCGACAGCTTAAGTTGCACAAAGGAAATTATCCGACGCATGATCTCGAGTTAGTTGTGGTGGTGTTTGCGTTAAAGATCTAGAGGTACTATCTGTATAGTGAGAGGTGGATCATTTATACCAATCACAAAAGCCTCTAGTACCTCCTTACTCAAAAGGAGTTGACTCTTAGGCAGTGTTGATGGGTTGAGTTGCTTAAAGATTATGATTGCACGATAGAGTATCATCCCAGTAAAGCCTATATGGTGGCCGATGCTTTCAGTCGAAGAGCGATGACTAATTTCAGAGCGATGTTCGCTCGTCTTAGCCTGTTCGATGATGGGGGTCTGTTAGCCGAGTTGCAAGTTAAGTTGACTTGGATTGGGCAGATTTGAGAAAAGAAGTTAAGGGATGAGTCTTTGGGTCTGCGGTTTCGTCAGGTTAAGAGTGGCAGTGCTTCTGATTTTGGACTGAATAAAGATGGAGTTCTGTGTTTCCTAGGTCGGGTTTGTGTACCAAACAATTCTGATCTGAGGTAGTCGATTTTAAGGGAAACGCGTAGTGGACCTTATGCTATGCTTCCTTATGGTAATAAGATATATCAAGATCTCCGTGAACTGTACTGGTGGTCGGGATTGAAATGTGAGGTAACAGATTTTATTGCTCGTTGTCTGACATGCTAGCAAGTCATGGCTGAGCACCAGTTACCTTCAGGTTTGCTGCAACCTGTTAAGATTGCCTTGTGGAAATGGGAACGAGTGATGATGGACTTCGTTAGTGGGTTGCCTTAGACACCCACTAAGAAAGATTCTTTTTGTGTCATCAAGGATCAATTGACCAAGTCTACCTATTTTATTCCGGTTTAGATGAACTACTCTTTACAAAAGTTAGCAAAGATCTACATTTTTGAGATTGTGAGACTGTATGGGGTTTTGATTTTAATAATTTTTTATAAGGATCCTCGCTTCACTTCTCGATTCTCGAAGAAAGTTCATGAAGCTCTGGGTTCAAGATTGGATTGCAGTACTGTGTTTCATCCTTAGACCGATGATCAATTTGAGAAGGTGATTTAGATATTGGAGGATATGCTTCAGAGCTATGTGATTGATTTCTGAGGTAGTTGGGAGGATTTTTTGTCATTAGTTGAGTTCATCTACAGTAACAGTTTCCAGTCTAGCATCCAGATAGCACCTTACGAGGCTTTGTATGGTTGTAAGTTTCGTACTCTGCTATGTGGGACTGAGTTGGGTAAGCGTCGGGTTTTGGGTCCTGAGTTGGTTCCGAGATTGAAGATAAGGTTAGACTGATTCAGGATTGTCTGAAGGAGGCTTCTAATAGACAAAAGTCTTATGCGGATTTGAAAAGGAGAGATATCGAGTACTCTATGGGTGACTTCATATCTCTTAAGGTATTGCTATGGAAAAAGGTTCTGCGGTTCGGTCATAAGGGCAAGTTAAGCCCTAGGTTCATTAGGTCGTATCTAATTCTAAAGCGTGTGCAACCATTCACTTATCAGTTAGAGCTACCTCCAGAGTTGGACATATCCATGATGTGTTTCATGTCTCGATGTTGAGGCGGTACTGGTCTGATCCATCTTACGTTGTCTCTGTTGAGGAGATCAAGGCTAGACCAGACTTGACGTTTGAGGAGGAGCTGGTTCAGATTTTGGATCAAGATATTAAGCTTCTGAGGAGGAAGTTCGTTTTGCTGGAAAAGGTTTTGTGGCGGAATCATGACACTGAGGAAGCCATGTGGGAACCTGAGGGCTTGATACATCAGCAGTATCCTCATTTGTTCAGATCAGGTAAATTCAAGGCTGAAATTTCTTTAGGGGGTAGAGTTGTAACGCCCTGAATAATTTATTTCTGTTTCTGTAAATCATGACACAAATGTATATCTGTTTCAGTGGCTAAGTGTTCTAGTTGTGTATGAGGTATTGGGTTCATGTTCCAAATTTGCAAATTCTTTTTTTTTTTTTTGTCTTAGCCTTACCCTGTTTGTTAGGTTAATGGAATATTGTTGGTAAAATGATATCAGAATGAGCCTGTTGATTTGGGTGGTAAGGTGTTAGCTTGATGGAGGTCCTGTGTTTGAACTCTCGCGCAAGCGTGGGTGATAATTTTTGGCGTCGGCTGTTGATAGTGGTTCAGTGGTAGTGAGAGTCTGAGTTAGTTGGGTGGTTAAAGGATGTGGATGTAGTGGGATTTGACTAAATCTTCTATTTTATTTTATTTGATTATTTTTCCAAAAATTTCTCCCTCTCCTAGTTATGACGTTATATTGTTCTTTCCTATTAAAAAAAATTCTTTTTTTCTTATTTTCCCTTGTTCTGTCAAAATCTTCCTTTCACAATTGCGTAATCTGAATATCAGGTTGCTTTGCGAGTTTAGGTAAGCGGAAGTGGTGAGTTTTTTCTTAGATTGTGGGCTTTGGTTAAAGTTTATTTAAGTCAGTTTTACTTTTCGTTAGCTTAATTTTGGTTTTGGCAGTAGTGAATTGCCAGGAACGTGGTTCTCCTCTTGTAGAATTGTAGTTGGATTCGTTCGAGGAAAGCAGGTAAGTGTTGACCACTGGAACTTTATCGTTGTTGATTTCGTTGGTTCGACTTAATTGAGGATTAATATTGATTTTGGGAGTTTTTATGTTAATTTTAGGTTCTGGTGGTCTCGAGTGTGTTTTTGTATCAAAATCGTATCAGATGTGTACTCTTAACATGAAAAATCAAGCTTTGATAAAAGCCGAAAGTGGAGTCTATCGATGCTACTTAGGCGTGTGGCCGGTCGTGTGGTTGGCCCTGTGCAAGACACGGCCCTGTGACTGACGAAAGTGTGGCCATGTGCATGACACAGTCATGTGACGGTGTGAGTGTGGTCGTGTAGGCCACACGGGCTAGGCCAGATTGGGCGTGTGGGCCACACAGGCTAGGCCAGATTGGGCGTGTGGGCCCATACAGACATGTGGGCTCAAAATTCTAAAATTTTGCCTAGGGTCACACAGGTCCTTCCGATTGACTGTGGACCTACCGTAGGGTTGGTAAGGGCTAACCAAACCCTATACATTTGATCTAATACTCTGATAGTCTGATTTGAGTAAGAAACTGATATGTATGCCTGACTGTACTATTAAGTATGTATTTATTTGTATATGAACATGTTGAGCATGTTTATTCTGTTATGCTTGCATCTGTATTCTGTATCTGTGTTCGGGATGGAATTTGCATATATGGAGAAAGTGATCTGTACGGCGACCTTTCGCCTATTATCTGGCAACTTGGCTACATATTATTCTATTATGTGTTAGATCGACACTATATGGTATGTTGGGATGGGTGGGTGTTTTTACCCCTACATGGTGTGATGGGATGGTCGGAGATGGTGTGTAGAGGATGGGGGTAGGATTCTGAATATCTGTTCTATTTATCTGATTCTAATATTTGTATCTTTTATGGATTTAGTTCTGAATCTGCATTTGACTATTTATGAAATTCTGTGTAAGTTGCATGACTATTTCTGTTAGGTTACACACTGAGTTTACGAAAACTCACATCTGTTTGTCTGTTCTATTCAGGTAATCCACAGACTTAGGCAGGTCAGTGCGACGGAGACTCAACGGTGGCCACTCAACAGAGAACTGTTTTAAATTAGTATTATCGGCTTTATTTTAAAATCTAATTTTCTTAAGAGTTTGTAATTTTTGGGACTCTCTGGACTTTATGGTTTTAACTTTTGGATTTGGATTTTCTTTCTTTTTCGCAACATTGACAAAAACATTTTATGCAAATAAATGCTTACAAATAAATGCTTAACTTTAAAGAACAATTTATAACGGTTTCTATTTCGAAGTATCGTCGGTTTCAAAACCTTTCTTCATAACACTCCTAGATTCGGCCATAACGTTTAGGTCAGGTTAGGGATGTTACAATTATTCTTTGTGAATAATAGAATATTGAGAGCAGTTTCTTAAAGACCTCTCGTGTGTTATTTTCTGTGGCTTTCTGTTGTTCTTTTGTGGCTTCTTTTATCATTAATTGCTTCCGCTATCCAAATTGGTACCTTGGAGGAATTCTAAAAAATTCCTCACTTGTGGTAGTTAGGTTGACTTAGGCGAGTTTGACATGAATAGGTCACCTAAGGTTGTATGAATTGTGAGATGAAAGATCTAGCCTCATGACAAGTGGTATACGAGCTATTGGTTGCGAAGGCATCGTTGGGATGTCGAAAAAAGAGTTCGAACAAAGGTGGGCCAAAAAATTAGTCCCTTTGAGGGAGATGCTGTCAGTTGTTGAGGAATGCGTGGGTAAACTCCAGGAGCCTATGGAAGATGCAAAGGAGTTACACATTGCGCTTAGTGAAAGCATAAATGACTTGGGAAAGAAGTCCAAGGACTTTGTGACCATATATCTCACTTTTAATAGGGATAATGTGCAAGAGTTGCTAGATTCCCAAAGGAAGAAGCTGACGGAGAGGAATGATGCTCTCGAGCCCATGGTGATGGTTTTGAAGGAGGAAACAATGTCCACGACAAAAGCTTTGAACACAAGAATAGAGGAGCTCGATGGAGAGCTAGCCTTGTGTCTAGCAATCGTGGGGAAAGGAGTGTCAAATGCAGTACTCAATTGCGAAGATGTCCCAAAACTGAAAGAGTTTGCAGGGACAAGGTCTGCATGCAATGTGGATAATTTCTTGTGGAGGATAGAAAACTACTTCTATGCCAAAAGCATCACGGATGATGCAGTTAAGGTAAATACTACTTCAATGTTTCTTACTGATATTGCGCTTTTATGGTGGCGAGGCAGGTCCACAGATAAAAGGAAAAGTGAGTTGGGACGTGACAAGAGTTCTAATGTGAGTTGAAGGAACAGTTTTACCTAGAATTTGCCAAGGAAGAAGCTCGAGCAATGTTGCGATGGCTAACGCAGCGGGGCATAGTAGGGTAGTATGTTCGAGAGTTTAAGGAACTCATGCTCCAAGTTTCAAATGTGACCAAGTATAAGTATTGTTTGTTTTTAAGAATGGATTGAAGCCATGGGTCAGACAAGAAGTGGAACAAAGACGTGTCCAAAAGCTGTTGGAAGCCATGACGGTAGCGGAGTCCATAGTCAAGCTTGGTCTAGGGAAAGACAAGCTTGGGTCTTCCAAGTCCAAGGAAAGTAGTGTATGTGAAAAGGATCACAAGGAAGATGATGATTACAATGGCAACGACGTCAATAGTGGTAATTGGAAACCATGAGTTGGGAAGAAGAAACCCAATAGAAAGATAGATAAGTTGAAATGCTTTCTTTGCGACAGTTCACATATGTTAAAGACATCTCTGAAGAAGTCTGCGCTTTCTAAGAAGAAAAAGCCGATAGGTAAGGCCTTGAGACTTGGTTCGAGCGTAAGGGGTGTCGAAGCCAATGAGGCCAAAAGCGAAAAGAAGCCAGTGGAGTGCTTCTTATGTCATGGTCCGAATAGGTTGCAGAAGTGTCCGAAGAAGTCTGTCATCGAAATGGATGATGGAGCAGATAAGGAGCCCAAGAAGATTGGTTCAAGAAAGGGAAAAGTCGAAGCCAAAAGGGAAAAGATGAGAAAAAAGAAACGAGTAAAGTGCTTTTTGTGCCGTGGTCCGCATGAGTTGTGGAGCTGTCCAAAGTAATCCAAGTCAGTTGTTGTCAAAGAAAAAACAACATCAAAGCTTGTTGAGTCATCAGAGGAGCTTCCACATGAAGAAGATGTGAGCTTTTCATTGAACTTAGGGGAAAAAGTTGTGATAAAAGCAGTGAAGCTAGGACCAATGAGACTCAATTCGAGTAAATTGATGCAATTAGCCGAGTCATCGACGAGGCTTTCCCCCATGGAAAAGGTGGGATGGGCATTGGATTCAAAGGATGAAGTCGCGATGCAAACCTTGAAGCTCGAATCAATGAGGGTCATTTTTGTTAACAGATCATAGGAGCTACGACCTATGAGAGAGGTGGGGTGTGCATTAAGCTTTTGGAAAGTGGTGAAGCAAGTTGGACAGTTGACCCGAGTAAATTCGACGAGGAAGGTACATTCTGAACACTTTGATAGTGTTTTGCATTCTAGCTTGTTGACTTGGCAAGAACGTAGGGGTGCTTTCAGAGTTCTTAAGTAAGGAGGCCGAGGGACTGTGGGCAATTCGAAGCTAAGTATTGTGAATCAAGAGGATTCTATTCGAACCGAGTTAGAATGTGGGCAAGAGAGGGACATAACTTCTTACCATCGAGATGTACAAACGAGTGGGACAGTTAGAGTTAAGAAGCGACGTAAGCCGAGGAAAAATTTTTGAAGAAAAGGAAAAGTTAAGGCTTCAAGACAAGATCGAGGCGAATCAAGTCAGTGCCATTGCAAAGGCGCAACGAAGGCATTGCAAGAACGGGTGGGGGAGAATGTCACAGACCAAAGTGCAAAACCCGTGACCATCACAACAAATGCATCGAATAGAGGTCTATTGATTAGATGTGGATCATTTCACCTACAAGAACTGGCCCAATTCAGTAAGCTATTTGAAAAGCCTTTCAGATTGAAGCCTGGATGGCTCAATAATGAAGATATGGCAACATAAGGCTATCTTGGTAAATTTGGCAACTAATCTCAGAAGATTGATAGGAACCATATCTTGTAAAGATTAGATTTGATTTGATATGGTGCAATCTTGTAAATCCCTAAAATAAAGGGATAGGCTAATCTCGTCCGTCGATGTAACTTGATCTTGACTATTGATTTTGGGTGAGCTCAACTATAAATAAAGAGCCTTCCCCTCATTTGTAATCACTTCATTCCATTGTTTCATTATTCTTTGTGAATAATAGAATATTGAGAGCATTTACTCAAACACCTCTTGTGCATTCTTTTCTATGGCTTTCTATTGTTCTTTTGTGGCTTCTTTTAGCATAAATTGCTTCCGCTATACAAATTTGTGCCTTGAAGGAATTCGAAAACAATCCTCACTTGTGGTGGTTAGGCTGACTCAGACGAGTTTGACACGAACGGATTGCCTAAGGCCGCCTGGATTGCGAGACAAAAGATCTAACCCCGTGACACATGCACATATTGTCAAAGCAATTTAAAGGGTAAAACTATCTTTTTACCTTGTCTGGACATTTTATGGACAATAAATTTTGGACATGAAACAACACTCTAATTCTTAATAGTTTAAGGGAGAATTTTTCTCTCATTTAAAGAACATTTAAGAGGGAAGAAGTGCAATGGCCCGTTTTAGAGTCAGATCGGAACAGCGGTTTCGGGACCACAAAATTGAATTAAAATATTTATTTTATTATTTTAATAAGGTTTATAGTATGATAGATATACTATGTGAAAGCATCGTAAAGAAATTTTACTGTTTGATTGCTTAATTTGTCAAAAATGACTAAATCTTGTAAAGCAAAAAACATGTGTTCTTTTAGTTAAATATATTAAATAGCTATAGAACCTTAAAGTAAAGGTCCTTAAGTGGTCAATAGACCATTGGAGAACTAGTGGAAGATGATAGCATGGTAATTGGTGTAGTTTCAAATGTTTTGAAAGGTTAATTATGTAATTTGGTAAATAATGACAAAATAAAATAAAACAACAATTAGGTTATCATCTTTAACCATTCTTTCAATCGATAATCAAAGAAGAAAGAAAGCCATGAAAGCTTAGCATCCGGCCATTCTTGTTTTCCCTGATCGGTAAGATATTTTGTCCCGTTTTTAATTATTTCTACATTTTTGGGATTGTTGTAGCTTAATCTAGCTAGCTCGTACCTTCATTTTTGAAACTGTTATAGATTTCAAATGATGCCATTGTTGAATTCTTGGTTGTTTAAGTGTTTAATGATATATTATGAAGGTTTAATGTTAGATATACAAGTTTTGTTAAGTGATTTTTGCTAAAGATGTCAAAAAGGGATTAAATTGATAAAATGTTAAATGTGGTGGTTAAAAGTGTGAATAAATTGAAAATATGGATTGCTAGTAACATGTATTAAATTCGGTTAAGCATGGGTTTGTACTAAATTGCATGAATTTTCAATTTTATGTAATAAGGACTAAATTGTAAAAATGTGAAAGTTTACGGGCAAATATGTGAAATATCCCTAATGTGTGTTTTGGATTAAATTGAATAAATATTTGATTAAATAAGCTAATTTTGATAATATATAAATCAAGATAAGTCGAGATTGGGATTAGATCAGGGAAAAGGAAAAGTGGATGAATAGTCGATAATTTGCATCCGAGCAACTCGAGGTAAGTTCGTATAATTAGAATCGAACTTTTCTTTTATTGCAATTGTATGAAATGAATATGTATATATATATGTGAATTAAATGGTTGAAATAAATGATATTGAATTGCTTAACATTACACTTTTGGTTGTATGAATGTTAATCGATCAGAGCTGGACATTTTTTTTTTATGTTGTTCGATTGAATTAATTGCCTGTTTAATTGAAGTATTAAAGCTGTCCAAAGCAAGACATGTTACCTATGCTTTGCCATATTTAAATGCTTGTCCAAATTGAAGAATTAATGTTTGTCAAAATTTGTATATTAATGTTGTCTAATTTCTAACGTTTAAATTGATTGAGCATTTGATGTATACATGCAACTTATTTTTAATGGTTAAGCTGTCAAAAACTCGTACATTAATATTGTCTACTTTATATATATATGGCTTTATACATTATTTATAAATAGAGTTATCCGAGTAAGTCTTTGAGGTAATGTTTCCCTTAACTTTTTATGTTTTTTTTTAATTGTTAAACTAATAGGAAATTGGATTGGAATAGTGTTTTGAGTTATGTTACTATCGTAATTGTTAAATGTGTTCTATAATTAATTTATGGTTGATCGGAAATGATAGTATTTGGTTGGAAAAAATTCTAATTAAAATATTGTCAGAATGGAGATTAATGTATTGAGTAATACCGAGCCCCGTTTGAACTATAGAAAATCGTAGGATACGAGTGACATGTCACTAGGGTTACCATTTTGGTTGAGCTCCTGCATTTGTTACAGACCCACCACAGCTCGTATGAGTTTACCGATATATCAGCTCTTATGAGCTTACCGATATATCAGCTCTTATGAGCTTACCGTTTCAACTCGATAGAGCTTACCGTTCTTCAGCTCAGAATGAGCTTACCGATCATTGCTCAAAAGAGTGGAAATGATAATGAATTGACGTATTATCAATTCATGCACATAGTGTGTATCACCCAAGTATCCTTTGATGTTTCGGTAGGTTCAACGGGAATTTTACTGTTACCGATTATAGAATGGAGAATGAAATGGAATTTGAGCTCTGTGAATTGTATAGATGAAATGTGATTTGTGTTACATGGATGTATGGAAATAGAAATGAGATATTATGAAATGTATGAATGAAATGCTATGTGATTTGAATACTAAATTGAAACATTCATATATGAAATGTTAGTTATATGCATGTCTGAGACTCTAACCTATTGAGGTGTATGTGTGATAGGCATTTGAATATTCGAGTTGGACATATTGATTTAATTGCTTAAATTATGCAATGTGGTAAGTTTAATTCTATTTTACGAGCTTACTAAGCTTAAATGCTTACTCTATTTATCTTCCGTGTTTTATAGAGGTTCGTTAGCTAGCTCGATTCTGACAAAGTCAGAGATTGGCATCACACTATCCAGGCGACTTCTCGATATTGTTGAACTTAAGGAAATTGTGTAAATATGGCATGTATAGGCTAGATGAAGGGATGATGTTTTGATTACTTAGTTTATAAAGTATATGTATATATGTTTGATGTGTGTAAGCCATGAAATTTGGCTTAGTGATGTAATGGTTAAATGGGTGCAAAATGATATGTTTTGACAAACTCATGAATTGAAGTCTTAATGCATATGCCCATACTATTATGAGATGAATAAGTGATTTGAAAATGCTTTATGAATATGGCGAATTGGTATGGTATATAGTATGTGATGTGTATGATGCTTTATATTTTGGAAATGCTTGTTTTAGGCATGTTATGAATATGAATGATTGATAATTACTGAAATGATATGATATTAGTTAAATATTGATGAATTACTGTTCTGAAATGAGTTGCAAGTCTGGTAATGCCTCTTAACCTATTCCGGCGACAGTTACGGGTTAGGGGTGTTACAGTTATTGGTATCAGAGCTACGATTTAGTCAATTCTGACTACCGTAGAATATACGAGTCTAGCTATACATGCCATATATAAACTGCGATAGGATGATATCTCCTAACAACTTCTGAATTATGTTTTATTTATAGTAAATGGATCCAAATCGAGCTGTAGTCGACGACGTTGAAAGTAATGCGCCAGCTCCCACTTAAGAGACCGCGCATTCTGAATCTAGTCCCGTTACGGGAAGTCAGGGAGGAGAAGCTAAACATGCTTTCTTCCAAGTGTTAAATGAATGGTTCACTGAATTTAGTTGAGCAAACCCCACTGCTCAACAACCTCCACCCCCGCCTATTCCTCACCCGATCCCTGTAATGCCTCAAGGTACAACTCATTGTGATTGAATAAACCTCCCGCTGATAAGATAAAAAAATATGAGGTTGAAAATTTTCGAGCTACAGTTAGTGACGATACTGAGAAAGCTGAGTTTTGGCTTGAAAACACGATCAGGGTTTTTGATGAACTTTCCTACACACCTGACGAATGTTTGAAGTGTGCTATATCTTTGTTGAGAGATACAGCGTACCAGTGGTGGAATACACTAATATTTGTTGTTCCGTGAGAAAGAGTTACTTGGGAATTCTTCCACTCTGAGTTCAGAAATAAATATATCAGCCAACGGTTCATTGATCAGAAACGAAAAGAATTCCTTGAATTGAAACAAGGCCGAGTGACAGTAATTGAGTATGAGCGAGAATTTGTACCACTCAGCAAATACGCTAGTGAATGTGTTTCTACCGAGGCTAAAATGTGTAAAAGATTCGAGGATAGATTGAATGGAGATATTCGATTGCTAGTCGGGATTCTTAAGTTGAAAGAGTTCGTTGTCCTAGTTGAACGAGCCTGTAAAGATGAAGAGCTTGGTAAAGAGAAAAGAAAAGTTGATTTCGAAGCTAGAAATGTTAGAAAAAAATTTGCAAGAAAGTCTCATCAGTCCGCATCAAAGAGATTTAGGGAGTATCATCCTCATTCTACAGCTTTTGTGGGGATTTCGATCCCAGATAGAGAGGTTAAACAGTACAACTCTAAACCTCAGACGACGTCAATTGCAAGTGTGGGTGGTGTTAGAAATGTTGGACCTGAGTGTAAGCATTGTAGCAGGCTCCATTACGGTGAATGTAGAGTGATGAGCAGAGCATGCTTTAGATGTGGATCGTTGGATCACTATCTCTGAGACTGTCCAGAGAAACCTATAGCTGAAAGAGATCAACCAGTAAAAGTGAGTAATGCGACTACTAGAGGACGACCAGCCCGAAACACGGTAAATATGAGTGGAAATCAAGGTGTTACTAGAGATTTAGCTATGAGATCTAAGGCACAAGTGCCTACTCGAGCTTATGCTATCCATGCACGAGAGGAGATGTCATCTCTAGATGTAATTACCGGTACTTTTTCTCTTTACAACACTTGTATAGTTGCATTGATAGATCTTGGATCAACCCATTCTTACATATGCATGAACTTAGTGTTTAAAAAAAGTTTACATGTCAAGTCTACAGAATTTTTAATTAAAGTATCGAACTCCTTAGGCAAGTCTGTTCTAGTTGATAAAATTTGTAAGAAGTGTCCTTTGATGACTCGGGGTTACTATTTTCGACTAATTTAATGTTGCTACCATTTGATGAGTTTGATGTGATACTGGGTATGGATTGGTTGACCTTGCATAATGCAATTGTGAACTGTAGACGGAAGACCATAGAATTGAAATGTAAGAACAATGAAATTCTTCAGATTGAGTCTGATGATTCGAATGAATTACCAATTGTGATATTGTCTATGCAAGATAAAAAATGCGTGAAAAAGCACTGTGATGCATATCTTGCGTATGTGCTGGATAAAAAGGTGTCTGAATCCAAAATTGAATCTGTACCTGTTGTTTGTGAGTTTGCGGATGTATTTCCAGAAGAATTACTGGGTTTATCACCAGTCAAAGAGGTTTAATTTGGCATTGAATTGGTATCGAAAACAACATCGATATCGATAGCCCCATACAGAATGACACCGACCGAATTAAAAGAGTTGAAGGCTCAGTTGCAAGAATTGGCAGATAGAGGTTTTGCACGACCAAGTTTTTGGCCCTGGGGTGCACCGGTATTGTTTGTAAAGAAGAAAGATGGATCAATGAGAATATGTATTGATTACAAATAGTTAAACAAAGTAACGATCAAGAACAAATACCCTCTACCATGAATTGATGACCTGTTCGATCAGTTGAAAGGGGCTACAGTGTTTTCAAAGATCGATCTGAGATCGGGTTATTATCAGTTACAAGTCAAAGAATCAGATTGGCCGAAGACTGCATTCAGAGCACGGTACAACCATTATGAATTTTTAGTTATGCCATTTGGTTTGACTATTGCTCCTGCCATATTTACAGATTTGATGAATACAATATTCAGACCGTATTTGGACAAATTTATTTTTGTATTCATAGACGACATTCTGATCTATTCATGAAATGAGACTGAACATTCAGAACATTTGAGAATGGTATTACAGACTCTAAGAGATAAGAAATTGTTTGCCAAGTTTAGTAAATGGGAATTTGTTCGAAAAGTTGGTTTCCTGGGGCATATTGTTTCATCTGAAGGTATTCGAGTTGACCTGAGCAAGATTTCTGCGATTATAGATTGGAAACCACTGAGAAATGTATCTGAAATCAGAAGTTTTCTGGGTTTAGTGGGCTATTACTGGAGATTCGTGAAAGGATTCTTGATGATTATAGTACCGTTAACAAAACTGCTTCAGAAAGATGTGAAATCTGAATGGTCTAAAAAGTGTTAGCAAAGTTTCGAACAGTTAAAAGCACTGTTAACTAAGGCACCGATTCTAGTTCAACCCAAATCGGGTAAAGAGTTTGTGATCTATAGCGATGCGTCATTAAACGGACTGGGTTGTGTACTGATGCAAGATGGAAAAGTTATAGCTTATGCTTCCCGACAGTTGAAACCGCACGAAAGGAACTATCCGACACACGACCTTGAGTTAGCTGCAATTGTATTTGCATTAAAAATTTGGCAACACTATTTATACGGTGAGAAATGCCATATTTATCAGATTCATAAAAGTCTGAAATATCCGATGTCACAGAAAGACTTGAATCTATGACAACGAAGATGGCTCGAGTTGCTGAAAGACTATGAGTTTATGATTGATTATCATCCGAGGAAAGCAAATGTGGTTGCAGATGCGTTGAGCAAAAAATCTTTGTTTGCACTGCAAACAATGAATACCCAGTTGATGATTCATGATGACGGGTCGATATCAGCTAAGATAAAAGCTAAACCGGTATTTCTGCAACAAATCTGCAAAGCTCAGAGAAATGAAAGTGACTTACAGGTTAATCAAATTCAATGTGAGTCTAATTCTGATTCTGAAGTCCATTTTGGAACGGATGATTGTTTAATGTTTCGAAATAGAATTTGGGTACCGAAAGATACAGAGCTTATTCAAAAAATTCTGCATGAAGCACACAATAGTCGTTTTTCTGTTCATCCGGGTAGTACTAAGATATATAATGATCTGAAATAGATGTACTGGTGGTCGGGTATGAAACGAGATATATCAGAGTTTGTATCAAAATGTCTGATCTGTCAACAAGTAAAAACTGAACATCAAGTGCCTTCTGGATTACTACAGCCTATTATGATACCCGAATGGAAGTGAGATAGAGTTACGATGGATTTCGTATCGGGGCTGCCCCTATCTCCGAAAAAGAAAGATGCAATTTAGGTTGTCATTGATTGACTGACGAAATCTGCTCATTTCATACCGGTACATATAAACTATTCATTGGATAGATTAGTTGAACTGTACATTTCTGAGACTGTCAAATTGCACGGCGTACCACTGTCTATTGTTTCTGATAGAGATCCGAGATTTACATCATGATTTTGGAAGAAATTGTAAGAAGTTTTGGGAACGAAGTTGAATTTCAGTATCGCTTTTCATCCCCAGACTGACGACCAGTCTGAGAGAGTTACGCAGATACTTGAGGATATGTTGTGCTGTTGTATTCTCGAGTTTGATAGTAGCTGGGAAAAATATATACCGTTGGTCGAATTCGCGTATAATAACAGTTTTTAGACTAGTATAAAAATGGCACCGTACGAAGCTCCATACGTGCGTAAGTGCCGAACTCCATTGTAATGGATTGAATTGAGTGAGAACAAGATTCACAGGGTTGATTTGGTTAAAGAGACTGAAGAAAAAGTGAAGGTGATTCGTGATAGCTTAAAAGCATCTTCGGATCGACATAAATCATATGCAGATTTGAAACGTAAAGAAATTGAGTTTCAGGTCGGAGACCGAATTTTCTTGAAAGTGTCACCGTGGAAAAAGATTCTTTGCTTCGGTCGTAAAGGAAAGCTGAGTCCGCGATTTACCGGGCCATATGAGATTGTTGAAAGAATAGGGCCAGTAGCATATCGACTATCGTTACCACCTAAACTAGAAAAGATACATAATGTTTTTTATGTTTCTATGCTACGTCGATACAGATCCAATCCGTCACATGTAATTTCTCCAGTTGAAGTTGAGATACAGACTGATTTGACGTATAACGAAGAGCCGACCAGGATTTTGGCTTGTAAAATTAAATAATTGAGAAATAAACGTATAGCCTTAGCAAAGGTTCTCTGGTGTCAACACGGGATCGAGGAAGCTACGTGGGAACCTGAGGAAGCTATGCAAAAATAGTACCCTAACCTTTTTACCGGTAAGATTTTCGGGAATGAAAATCCCTAAAGGGGAGAGTTGTAATAGCCCGTTTTTTAGTCAGATCGGAACAGTGGTTTCGGGACCACAAAACTGAGTTAAAATATTTATTTTATTATTTTAATAAGGTTTATAGTATGATAGAATTATTATGTGCATTGCACCAAATGCATCCAATGGAGGTCTATTGGTTAGATGGGGATCATTTGGCCCACAAGAACTGGCCCGATTCAGTAAGCTATTAGAGAAGCCTATTAGATTGAAGCTTGGATGGCCCGATAATGAAAATATGGCAACATAAGGCTATCTTGGTAAATATGGCAACTAATCTCAGAAGATTGATAGGAATCATATATTGTAAAGATTAGACTTGATTTGATATGGTGTAGTCTTGTAAATCCCTAAAATTAAGGGATAGGCTAATCCCGTCTGTCGATGTAACTTGATCTTGACTATCAATTTTGGGGGAGCTCAACTATAAATAGAGAGCCTCCCCTCATTTGTAATCACTTCATTCCATTGTTTCATTATTCTTTGTGAATAATAGAATATTGAGAGCATTTACTCAACCTCTTGTGCATTCTTTTTTGTGGCTTTCTATTGTTCTTTTGTGGTTTTTTTTTTGGCATAAATTGCTTCCGCTATACAAATTTGTGCCTTGAAGGAATTCTAAAAGAATCCTCACTTGAGGTGGTTAGGCTGACTTAGACGAGTTTGACACGAACGGATTGCCTAAGGCCATCTTAATTGCGAGACAAAAGATCTAGCCCCGTGACACATGCACATACTATCAAAGCAATTTAAAGAGTAAAACTATCTTTTTACCCTGTCTGGACATTTTATGGACAATAAATTTTGGACATGAAACAACACTCTAATTCTTAATAGTTTAAGGGAGAACTTTTCTCTCATTTAAAGAACATTTAAGAGGGAAGAAGTGTAATAGCCCGTTTTTGAGTCAGATCAGAACAATAGTTTCGGGACCATAAATTGAGTTAAAATATTAATTTTATTATTTTAATATGGTTTATAGTATGATAGAATTACTATGTCAAAGCTTCGTAAAGAAATTTTACTGTTTGATTGCTTAATTTGTCAAAAAGGACTAAATCGCGTAAAGCGAAAAACTTGTGTTCTATTAGTTAAATGTATTAAATAGCTAGAGAACCTTAAAGTAAAGGTCCTTAAGTGGTCAATAGACCATTGGAGAGTTAGTGGAAGATGATAGCATGACAATTGATATAGTTTTAAATGTTTTTAAAGGCTCATTATTTAATTTGGTAAATAATGACAAAATAAAATAAAACAACAATTAGGTTATCATCTTTAACCATTCTTTCAACTAATAATCAAAGAAGAAAGAAAGCCATGGAATCTTAGCATTCAGCCATTCTCGTTTTCCTTGATTGGTAAGATATTTTGTCCCGTTTTTAATTATTTCTACGTTTTCAGAATCGTTGTAGCTTAATCTAGCTAGCTCGTACCTTTGTTTTTGAAATTGTTATAGATTTCAAATGATGTCAATGTTGAATGCTTGGTTGTTTAAGTGTTTAATGATAGATTATGAAGGTTTAATGTTAGTTATACAAGTTTTGTTAAGTGATTTTTGACAAAGATGTCAAAAAGGGATTAAAAAATGTGAAATGTGGTGGTTAAAAGTGTGAATAAATTGAAAATATGGGCTTCTAGTACCATGTATTAAATTCGATTAAGCATGGGTTTGTACTAAATTGCATGAATTTGCAATTTTATGTGATAATGACTAAATTGTAAAAATGTGAAAGTTTAGGGGCAAATGTGTAAAATAGCCCTAATGTGTTTTTTGGATTATATTGAATAAATAGTTGATTAAATAAGCTAATTTTGATAATATATAGATCAAGATAAGTCGAGATTGGGATTAAATCGAGGAAAAGAAAAAGTGGACGAATAGTCGATAATTTCCATCCGAGTAACTGGAGGTAAGTTCGTATAATTAGAATCGAACTTTCCTTTTATTGTAATTGTATGAAATGCATATGTATATATATATGTGTGAATTAAATGGTTGAAATAAATGTTATTGAATTGCTTAACATTACACTTTTAGTTGTATGAATGTTAATTGATCAAAGCTGGACATTTTTTCTATGTTGTTCGGTTGAATTAATTGCTTGTTTAATTGAAGTATTAAAGCTGTCCAAAACAAGACATGTTACCTATGTTTTTCCATATTTAAATGCTTGTCCAAATTGAAGAATTAATGTTAGTCAAAATTTGTATATTATTGTTGTCTGATTTCTAACGTTTAAATTGATTGAGCATTTGATGTATACATGCTACTTATTTTTAATGGTTAAGCTGTCCAAAACTCGTATATTAATATTGTATACTTTATATATATATGGCTTTATACATTATTTATAAATGAGTTATCCGAGTAAGTCCTTGAGGTAATGTTTCCCTTAACTTTTTATGTTTTTTTTTGAAGGGTAAAATCGTGATTTCCATAAAACCAAAAACAAAAACCAAAGTGCTGCTTTAATAAAAAAAAATCCATCTGAAATCAACAAAGAAAAATAGGAAACCCGGTAGAAAAAACTTCAGTGCACCCTTGAATCTTTTTCGATGAACTGAAACATAGCCTCCAATAAAAGAATCAGGCCAGTCCGAATGAACCCATCCAAATCAGTCATCCGTTTGGGAAACATCTCTCGTCTCTTCTGCAATCACCATATCTCTCACTGCCGACGGGAAGTCCTCCATCCAAAAGGAATTTTTCGATCTGCTATTCCCCTCCCTTGCAATAAAATGTGCCACCCGATTAGCTTCCCTTCTTACATGTTTAAACCTAAGTTGATGAAAAAACCGCCCCATCGATTTGATATCTAAGATGACAGAATCCAAGTCTGCTCGACCAAAACCTTCTTGGTTAATTTTCTCAATTACTGTTCTAGAATCTCCTTCAACCAAAAAGAAGCCCTTGAAAGCAGGCAATAGCTTCTACCATGAACGCGTCTGAGATATTGCCATGATGAGTAACACCACTTCCCATTACCTTTCCTCTTCCATTTCTAATAATAAAACCTGAGCATGATTTGTTTGTTTGGATTTTGTAGGCTGCATCAAAGTTCAGTTTAACCCACGGATCTTGAGGTGGTCTCCAACAGTCTGAACCCACCACCTTTATTACAGGTAATTTCTCATTTAACACTTTCAATTCTTCAACCATGCTTAGAATTTTTGCTATTGAACTCTGCCTTGTTGTTGAGATACCTTCCATCACTTGTTTGTTACGAGCCCACCATATTGCCCAAATCGCTATGACCACCTTCTCCCACATCCTCTCTTACTTGTGTTGAACCAAGTGAATGAACTAGTGCCAAAAGGTCTCCAAATTCAAATTACTATCCCAGGAAATGCCTATACCATCCCATATTTCTTTTACACTGTTACATTCTGCGACCACATGTAACAAAGATTCTGAACCCATATTGCATCGAGAGCAAATTGCAGAGTTTCTAATTCTTCGATTAAACAGTACTTGGCCTGTTGGCAAAAATCCTCTTAGAGCTCGCCACATCGTTTATAAATAGAGTTATCCGAGTAAGTCTTTGAGGTAATGTTTCCCTTAACTTTTTATGTTTTTTTTAATTGTTAAACTAATAGAAAATTGGATTGGAATAGTATTTTGAGTTATGTTATTATCGTAATCGTTAAATGTGTTCTATAATTAATTTATGGTTGATCAAAAATGATAGTATTTGGTTGGAAAAATTTCTATTTAAAATGTTGTCAGAATGGAGATTAATGTATTGAGTAATACAGAGCCCCGTTTGAACTATAGAAAATCGTATGATACGAGTGGCATGTCACTAGGGTTACCGTTTTAATCGAGCTCCTGCATTTGTTGCGGACCCACCACAACTCGTATGAGCTTACCGATATATTAGCTCTTATGAGCTTACCGTTCTTAGAGCTTAGCTTGGAATGAGCTTACCGATCATGGCTCGAAAGAGTGGAAATGATAATGAATTGATGGATTACCGATTAATGCACATAGTGTGTATCACCCGAGTATCCTTCGATGTTTCGGTAGGTTCAACGAGAATTATACTGTTATCAATTATAGAATGGAGAATGAAATGGAATTTGAGCTATGTGAATTGTATAGATGAAATGTGATATGTGTTACATCGACGCATGGAAATGAAAATGAGATATTATGAAATGTATGAATGAAATGCTATGTGATTTGAATACTAAATTGAAACATTCATAGATGAAATGTTAGTTATATGCATGTCTAAAACTCTAACCTATTGAGGTGCATGTGTGATAGGCATTTGAATATTCGAGTTGGACATATTGATTTAATTGCTTAAATTATGCAATGTGGTAAGTTTAATTCTATTATAGGAGCTTACTAAGATTAAATGCTTACTCTGTTTATCTTCTGTGTTTTATAGAGGTTTGTTAGCTAGCTCAATTCGGACAAAGTTGGAAATTGGCATCACACTATCTAGGCGACTTCTTGGTACTTTTGAACTCAAAGAAATTGTGTGAATATGGCATGTATAGGATAGATGAAGGGATGATGTTTTGATCACTTAGTTTATAAAGTATATGTATATATGTTTGATGTGTTTAAGCCATGAGATTTGGCGTAGTGATGTAATGGTTAAATGGGTGCAAAATGATATGTTTTGACAAACTCATGAATGAAAGTCTTAATGCATATGCCCATACTATTATGAGATGAATAAGTGATTTGAAAATGCTTTATGAATGTGGCAAATTGGTATGGTATATAGTATGTGATGTGTATGATGTTTTATATTTTGGAAATGCTTGATTTAGGCATGTTATGAATATGAATGATTGATAATTACTGAAATGATATGATATTAGTTAAATGTTGATGAATTACTGTTATGAAATGAGTTGCAAGTACGGTAATGCCTCTTAACCTATTCTGACAATGGTTATGGGTTAGGGGCGTTACAAGAAGACACAAAGATGAGACAAAAAAAAAAGGGTTGGCGCTTCATCGGCTTGCACCATGCATTTCTTGAAGTTCTCTTCTTTATTCTACTATTATCTTTTCCTCATCTCATATAAGAGCATGCATGAGTAACTTTTCTGAAATGAAGCAAGAAAAAAGTTTTTTTTTGTAATTATTTATATCTATTATATGTATTTATTTATATGCATAAATAAGATTTTTATGTATTTTTATTATATTTTTTATATTTTAAATATATTTATAATTTTCTATATAATTTTAAAATTTTCTAATTTTGTAAAAAAAATTTGGTCCAAATTGATAGAAAGTATAAAAGGGGTTGTATCATCATTATGTTAGTCACTTAATAATTAGGGCTAAGTTGATAAAAAGTATAAAAGTTTGAGTATTAAATTTGTTTTTATACTAATTAAAAAAGTGTTGTGTTAACAAAAAGAAAAGAAATGTTGGTGACTAAATTGTAATTTCTTTTAGTTGAATAACCAAAAAAAACAAATTATGCATAGTTAAATGCTTACAGGCGTAATTTATCCTAAATAAAATTATATTCTTTTATGAGAAAAATATTCAAACCCTTAACATTTAATAAAACATTCACTTTCCCCGTTGAGCTTGCCCCTAAAATTTGATGAAAAACGCAATAACCCCTTAAGGTTTATTTATTAAATAAATTTTAAATAAAATTATATTTTTGCCCTTTATTAAGTACTTATTAATCTATTTATTTAAGTTATCTTCAATTTTTATATTCAATAATTTTCAATTAAAATATTAAAAAATTAATTAATTTTAATTGTTATTAAATTAAGTTATAAATTGCATTATATTCTTCAATATAATCATATGTTAAATATAATAAACTTTTCAATTAATATATGTATATTTTTAGGGTACAAATACAAATATATTACAAACAATATATATATATATATATATCTAAATAACTTTAGTCAAAATTAATCAATATAAAACATAATCAGCCTGATAATACATTTAAAACTAGAGTAGAATAACATGACCCAAATAACTTAGGGATCTTGCTGGTAAGGTTATTTCTTGTCTTTTTTCTTTTTTCTTTTAATTTTTTTTCACATACATGTTAACTATTTAGTTTATAATTTAATTGAAATTTTAAATGAAGTCTTCTTTTTTTCCCTTTATATTTTTTACTTATATATTTAATCAATTTCTTTTTTAGTAGAATCTTTTAAATAATGGTAATTAATGGGTAAATTATCTCATGATTAATATATAACTAAATTAAGTATAAATTTGGAATATTTAATATTAATTTAAGTCAAATAATTTTATTTTATAGCATTTAAATATATTATTTTATAATTAAATTTTAAAAATTAAACGATATAAAAATTACATAGATAAATGAGGAGAAGATGATAAGAGGGTAGAACTGTTTTTCATTTTAAATTTATTTAGTAAATAAATCTTAAAGTTTATGCGGTTTTTTAGAAAATATAAGTGATTATTCTTGAAACCATAGAGAGTAAGTGTATTTTAGCTAAGTTCAAACATTTACTCAACTAAACTTAACCCAAATATCTTATCAAACAATTAATCCATCAAACAAAATTAAGTAGTGGAATAAGGAAAATAAATAATATAAGATTACACTAATTGACATTTACAATATAATTTTTTGAAGGAATCATTTAATTTCACTTCTCAAATGCCATAACATTGTATATAATATTTGTAAGCAAATAACCCACTAGCTATTAACATAAAACCAAATGCTGGAATTTTTCCATTTGCATATAAACATTCAACAGCAGAAATAAATTTATTTTTCATATCTTCTTTTAAAATCCTTTTAAATTCTAATTTGGGCATCGAAATTTCAAGTTTATTTGACTCAACTTTCTTGGGTATTTCAATATTGAGTTTCCCATTCCAAAATAATGCACGAATTTGCTCTAAATTGTAGATATCATTTGGGATTTCGAATCTTTTATGAAGACATCTGGGATTTTCCGCCATGATTGATATCATAGATTTGCCTTCTTCAATTTGTTTAAGTACTACTTTCACATCATCAATATTGAAACCTATTCATTCATACAATTATATAACAATAATGAATGATACATTATAAATATAACATTAAATAATTCAAAAAGATTTTGAAAAAGGAGAGAGATAAAACACAATACCATGAAGCTCGATATCGATTGCATCATAACCTTTTTCTCTTTTCCACTGGCAATAGGGTTCAAAATAATCTTGCTCCATGAAAAATGGCAAGTTATGGATTAATTATGCAAATAATGAAGGATGTGTTAAGTTTATATAGAGGAATGAAGTCATTGCAAATGATTGTTGAGTAGAAGTGGTATAAAATGTTTCTTGTGGGTTCTCTGTTAGAAAAGAATCACATTCTAGATTCTTGTGGTTGTTTTAGTTATATTCACAACATTGCCTTTACGTCTCAACTTCATTTATTCCTTAACATTGGTACAAGAATGGTTAAACAAATGGAGTTTGGATTAGTTATAAATTTCGAGTGCTCTCAAACAGCCCCAACTTAGTAACAAAATTTCCGATAGGAAAAATTATACAATCTTCTCATCATCATTATCTAACATAAGCAAAAACAAAAGAGGTTAAACAAAAACTGAAATTACACTTCAATACAACTAATTCATACCACTTTTTATTCAAAATTATGGGTTGAATCTTCAACATTTATAACCATTTTGTATTCACAAATCCAATCCATTTTCTAAATTCTTTTTCATGTCATTACTAAACAAATACCACATTTAAAATGAACTTAGACAATGACTGGACATTCATGTCCCGATTTATTGTGCACTTAAAAATTAAAAGATAAAATCCTAAAATTTAAGAAAAATTCTAAACTAAATAAAAAAATTAACATTTTATAAAATACAAGATTTTATTTTTGAAATTATAAAAATTATAAAATTGCTAAAAACATTAAGATATCCAGATTCAAATTATTATGGACAATCGTTTATTCAGGTTCATTAAGCATACAAAATAAAATAAATAGATTTCCTAATTTTTATCTTTTAATTAAAAAAACATCATTTTTATGACATGTGTCGACATTCTATTAGCTGATAGCCCAAAATATAATGGTACCAATAAGTACCAACTTGCTTACAATTTCTAAGTTTAGTTACTAGTTAGGTCCAAGTTAGGTCCAATAAAAGTTGAAATACCAAAGTAGATACAAATTGCCAAGTTCAGTTTAACCCTTTTAAAATTTACCTATTTCATAATTTTAATCTTATTAATATAATGTTTTATATTATTTAAATGGTTAATATACTATTTGCCCCCAAAGTTGTTCCCAATTATCACTTTTGTCACACCTCAAAATTTGAGTTAGAAGAATCGGGTTTGTGAAAACCTAGAGCAGTCACGTCCCAATTTATAAGGTTATTATTGTGCATTTGTTAATTAAGAAATAGGCTTCATGCCTAATAATTAAGTGTTAAGCTCCCTTCCTCCCATTTTATTATTTCCGGCAAACTAAGTTAAAGTCACACCCCAAAATAAATATATACAATTAAGTGTCTAAAATTAGCAAAAAATAAGACATAAATTGAATTGTTAGGCGTTAGTGCCTTCTCTTTAGAAGCTAAGGTTTGGTCCCCTTCCTTTCATTTCTTTTAATATTCGAAAAAGCCTTGTTTAAATGCCCAAATTGCTGCCCCAAAATTTATATGCAGTTAGGTGATTAGATTAAGTACGAAATTACTCCTAGAGGTCCCAGGTTCGAACCCCTCCTTTCCCTTTTAATTTTATGATTTCGGCAAATACATCCCAAAAATTATACAACTAAGTTTCTAAAATAAGCAAGAAATAAGGTATAGGCTGAAGGGTTAGGCGTTAGTGCATCCTCCTTATAAGCTAAGGTTCAAGTCCTCATTTACCTTTTATTTTGGAATTAAGCAAGTCTTCTGAAAATTAAAATATATACAATTAAGTGTCTAAATTAAGGAAGAATGAACTATAAGCTTAATGGTTAAAACACAAAGCTCCTCTAGACCCAAGTTTGAGTCTCCCTTTTCTCTTTATTTTGGGATTTCAACAATTCTTGGGGAAAATTACATGTCACCCCTAGGGTTTACAAACCTTAAGAGTTTAGCAAATTCTTTCCTAATTAGAATTCATATCTTGTCCTTCCTCAAAATCTCAATAGAATTAGAATTCCGCCATCCTTTTCTCTTCTTTTCCTAATTAAAATTTCATATTATCCCTTTTCAAATCCTAATAGAATTTGCTCTCTATCTTTCTATTTATTCTCTTTTATATTCTTTTTTCATTCTTTACACCATATTTTCATCCTAATTATTAATAATTATTTTGCTTTCTCAAATCAAATCATCCTCCATTAAATCATTCTTTCTATCAATTTTGTAATTGTCGACAATAGTATCCTTACCTATGCTAAGAATCGGTAAGAACATCTCGTTTTTTATGTTTAGATACTAAATTTTCATAATATTTCTATCGGACGCAACCTTACGTTCTATAACCCAATCTTTTTCGATTCTTATTAGATGTTTAGATAATCTTCTCGAATCTTGAAATCAACCATTAATTTATGTGTAAATTTCATTTGAATGACCTAATTTAGGTGAATCAAATGAGAACAAAGCGTGAGGAACATCAATTGGAACCCCCAACGAAAAGTGTGTGTTCTTTCCCAAGTGAATAAGGGTAAACCATATATAGGATTAGGGCCATATAGTCTCCCACACAGGTGTGTGGACCACACAACCATGTGCCCTGCAAACCCTAATCTAGTTCGTGAACCACACGACATCAACCTTTCCATACAGCCTACCACACGATCGTGTCTCTTCTGTATGTTAATTTTTTTTTCATTTTCTACAAGGCCACAGTCTATTACACAGCCTGGTCACACAGCTGTGTAACACCCACAGGCTCATAGCATCTCACACGTCCTGGCAACATGGTCGTGTGACCTTTGTTTTACAATTTTGCCCAGAAATTTATGTTATTTTTAATTTAGTCCCTATATATTCCCTGAATTGTTTTTTGAGTTTTATTCGCTTAATTAAGTCCATATTATTGTGTTATTTCTGGAATCTTTGATTTAATGCCTAAAGTGTTAGTGTTACATCACATGATATGTGAATATTACATGCCTTCTGTCAAAGTGAAACTAACAAACTGTTAGTGATGATATTGTTACCACCCTACTGTTGGGAAATGTGCCCATAAATTATTTTCTATTTATTTGAACGATGAATAAATAAATAAAATTAATTTCACATTTCACCATTATGTCTTTTGTATTTATGTCTTTTATATTTTGCATGCATAGCAAAATTGTGACAAGCAAATATTAGCTCATTGATTGTCTAAAGTTCAAACTGAAGCTAAGTGGCATTATAAAGAACGTTTACATTGTGAGAAAGGCGACTTACTTCAGTAGATAATCTAAATGAGTCTGTAATCCCATAAAAGAATCAAATTGATAATTTTATTCAAATACTAAGAAGGATTATTTTGTCGTCTACAATTCCAGTTGGGGAGATGACTAGTCTTGGCTATTGGAGCAGTTGACTCCACGAATAGAGACATAGATGTATTCATTGGTAGAATGATACATTAGACTAGACCCAAGATGAATTAATTCTAAATCCATTTGTGAATTAATTCACTTGTGACGTTCATGGTGTGATTTACCTAAATCCTAAGTTAGTCATTGACCATACGTATGCACCTCATGTGCTTTGATATAAGTGGAGGCTTGTGCTCTAAAGATGATCGAGCCCATAGCCGGTATGTTTGGTACATGACTTATGTATGACATGGCTTTACTAGCAACAATGTAATTCATAGCTCAAGTAAAGAGTTAATGATATCCTCTTATTGGAATTGTGTGGATTAATAAATATGGAACATGGCCATAGGTTGCTTGTTCTCGAATGAGCAATTTATCACAGTCATTTGTTTATAGTGATCATATTAATCATTAAGAAGACACAATACTGACAATGAGATAAAATAGGATTGTATTGAGTGAATGGATTTAACTCAAAGAAATCAATGATATCATATGAGGGTAACACATACATGACGAGGTTACTGGACAAAACAGTTGGATGAATTGCTTTCCTAAAGAGTATACAATAAGGAGTTTTCAATCATGATACTTCTTGTGGACTGACTCCATGATTAAGTAATTGTGAATTATCAGAACGATGCTTCTAGGCATAATTGCAATCACTAGAGCCTAATTGTATATGTCTGATTGGTCCCTTCACTAGCTCAACAAAAGCTCAATCGGACTGCATTGAATCAGAAGAAAATTCTACGACTTTGGAAATAATTTAATTGAGTCTATTTATTCGATGTGAAATTAAATTAGGTGGTTGTAAGAATTATTCAACTAGAGAATTTGATTAAAAATTTTCTTGAAAAATTAATTTGGAAAATCTAAGTGATTTTTGGAAAAATTAATTTTGATCAAGTAAAATTAAATTAATCAAATCAATTAAAATTAATATGATATTTTTGGAAGTTAGTTTTCAAGTCAGACAATTGACCCAATGGGTAATTGAACTTGAAAATTTCACCTGAGATTGTAAAATGGGACCAAGAGCCCAAAACCGAGACCAAGACCCAAAAACTCAACTGGGCTCGGTATGTGAAACTGGACTGATGGTCCAATCGATGGCTGACTGAACTGGTCGAGTCGTCATTGACCCGGACCGAACCGACTTAGGGTGTCATAAGGGTGTCGTACCTACATCACCAGACATGGCGATGCAACGATTTTACCAATGCCAATTTTTTCTATTCTACGGTTTCCTTCCCCTTTCTACTAGAGCCTTCTCCTGCTTCCTTAGCTAAACACATTCAATGATAATTTTACCAAACAGAAATAGCCAAAATAACAACCAAGTCCTTAACGAAAATTGAGAAATCTACCAACTACTGCAACATGCAACAATTGCATAGGAGATTCCTCCCCTCACCAATTTTTTGGTTAAGACCTATATAAATGATTCCTAAAATTTTACTGAAATTACGGTCAAAGGAGGACTAAAGAAAGTTACCAGCAATTGCTCAAAAATAATAACTTCTAAGCAAGCTAAAATCACCATTTCCTCCCACAAGTAGCCGGAGTTATATAATATCCAATTTCTTAACGAATAAACAAAGGAAAGCCACAGGAAAGGAAAATGAAATTGAAATCTTCTCCCTTTTTTTCTCTTACCGACCCCTATTCTCTTCTTAGAATAATTTAAGATTAAAAATAATTTAACTAGTCAATGCCCTTGGCCAGCCACCAATTGTAACACATGTACACATAATTCCACTACCCACAAACTATTCCTAAGGCCAAAAAGTTCCATGTACGATGACATGTTCCCTTCCCCAGGCTTAACACGTGCCCTGGTACATGTCATACACATTGCAGGAGTGTCAAGGTAACAAGTGAGCTCGTGAAGCGGTGAACTCCCTAACTGACGAGTTCACAAATTACCAAGCTTGCAAGGCAGTAGAGACAACTCACCAAATACGAGGTGGAGGTTCGCGAGATGGCAAGACAACAACAAAGTAGCTTGCGACGGGATGCTCAAAGTTAAAACTAGTCTAATTCTTGCGAACTAAACATGCTCACACAAGTTCCTTACAATTCCCACTTGGTCAACATGCCAGAATACAATTCCAAAAATTTGGGGTGTGATACGCTCATTTCCACTTCGTCAATAGCAAAATCTGCGATGAAATATATTGGAAGCAAACAGAAAGAATACAAAAATTAAATTTTGGGTTGTTGATGATCGTTGAATTCATTTCATGGATGTGGATGGGAATATGTAGATATCAGTCTGATATACCATACATAATCATTCCACTAAACCATATACACCCTCACATATCAGTTTAGTAAGCATCTATATACCCTTGCACATTATGATACTCAATTATGCATAGGCAAATCTATTTAACCATGCATCCTTATTGCCATAAACAATAAACACTAAGTTCCACAACTTGTAAACATGTATACTAAGAACTATTACTAACTCTAAACTTATCATTACCATACCTGTTAGCTTTCACTATTACTATGTTCTTCAAACAATTTTTAACAAATTAATCTCATGTTATTCTAAACATGTGCCTACAAAAACTTCTTTAAAATACCCTAATTATGTCAGTTAATTCATATATTTAAGATAACTTTATGCATTAAACTTCACGTTTACAACAATGTTTTAACCTTACTTCATCCGTCAATCATACACAATTCGCTTTCATCCGTCAATCGTACACAAGTTGCTTTCAATCATAAAACCCTAAACCCACTTACTACCAATACTACATACTCTAACATAACTCTATCCTTTAACCTCCTTAGTAACATAACAAGTTCTAATATGATCTTCGAACTAGGAATCATTACATCTCTTTTGAAACTTTCAAGCCATAAAAAAAACCATCAATAAAAGTATAAAACATAGTGTCGAAACCATTTTTTTGAAAAAGAAAAATTTTAGGTTGTCGACTTTAAAAAATGAAAATTGGGAGTCGCCACCAATCTTTTATTGAGGTGTGATTGGATCACCTAAAAAAATGGCTTCAGTCTACGAGTTTTAGAAAAACGGATCCGGGAGTCGGTTACGTACGAGGAAGGATTAGCACCCTCGTAACGTCCAAAATTGGTACCTAGTTAATTAATTAGTGTCTTAATGTCAAAAATTTGAAAAATATAATCCTTAGCAAAAACTTAAAAACGTTACTTATTAAGACCCTTATCATTACGGAGAAAGAAAATGTCACACCCAATGCGTTAGGGCACAACATTCTAATTTCCTCAAAAATGAATTAGTCTAAAACTCGTGCAATAAAAATTTAAAAGAATATTCATTTGTTTAAGATTTAAGAAATCACAGCCCAATACGTTAGGGCACAATTCCTCAAAATCCCAAACTTGAAATATTTCCTTTATTATTATTTTTTCAAAAAATCTTAGGATACAACATATTTAACTCCCCAACAACAAGCTTTTTATTTTATATATTTTTTATTATTGAGCAACCCTCGATCGTTGGATTTAATGAAAAAAATCGGAACCCAATACGTTAGGGCTCAATTTCCTTGAAAATCCTAAATACGAGTGTTATCTCAATTTTGAAAATTTTAAAATCGAAAAAAAATGATGTGATGCTACATTAAATATAAAATGTAATAATAAATACAACAATGGCATAGAAATAAACGAAATTAATGTACATAAACAACGTCATGTAAAATATCAAATGAATATAAATGAAAACATAAATCAATAAGCAAATGAAGGAAATAAACAAAAAAAAATATAAAGAGAAAAAGGTACAAAATATATATATATATATATATAGAATATATACATTTGAAATTATGAAGAATAAAAGACATAAAGATAATTTACTATAAAATTTTGGGTTATAAAACTTATATATATATAAAATACATAATGCATTTATGAAAACAAGGAAAATATAAATATATACATATAAAATATATTCATGCATTTACAAAAAAATGAAATATATAAGTATAATATAAAAACATGGAAAATATTTATAATAAGCTTTGAATGAAGTATAAATATATGTGTATATATTACACAAATGTATAAACATATAAAAATCATAGAATATGGGCAAACGTATAAATATTATGAAATATAAATGTGTATATATATATATGTATAAAAACTATGAAAATAAAATAATAATAAAGTATGTATATAATATGTATATATATTAAAACGTTTAAAATATATATGTATATATATTAACATGCATATGCGCACATATATGTAGGTATAATAATATATATATATAATAATAAAAATAATAATAACAAAATTAATAAAATAGACTAAAAACCTAAAATGAAAGATTAAGGATTAAATTGAAAATCAACAGAATTAAAAAAAATGAAGGGCCCAATTAAAAGGCACGAATAACTCATAGGGCTCGAATGGGAAAATATCTCCATCCTTTGAAACGCGTCACTTTATTAGGGCTAAATAAAATAAATAAATAAATTCACAGTGGTATCACCTTCTCCCTTTTTTAAAATCGTAAATAAGAAAAAAATAATCGAAAAAGAAAAAAAAAAACAGTAAGCCACCTTTAAAAAACTGCCAATCGTTCTCCCTTTTTTATTGATTCTCTCTCCTCTCTTTACAATGAAGGAGAGGCCTCTATTTATAGTTGAGCCTCCCCAAATCCAACGGTACAGATCAATTACATCAACGGCGAAGATTAAAGGGTATCTACAAATTAAATCTCTAAGATTACAAAATCATATCTTCGAAGATTACATATCATATCTAAGATTACATATATCATATCTAAGATTGCATATCCTCGAAGATTATTTTCCATATGTGAGTCCGGACTAAAATTGGGTATTACACATAGCATGTTGCACCTCAATTACTTCACACGAATTCGATCAATACTTTTTCCATGAACAACTATGGCCAATTCCAACTTCATCTCCACCTTTTCCTTTGACCCTCTTGAAAGCCTCTACTACTTCACTCTCGCTATCAAATGACTTTTACAAGCTTCTCTCAACTCGTATAATTTGATGAGCATAATCTTGTTAAGATCAGTATACTCCGAGTTTCTTCCCACGAAACATAAAATAAAACTTCTCCATCTTCGTTTTATCTTTTTACTTTCTCTTCAATAATAATCGGATGGGGAATTAGTATTGAAATATTAACATGATTTTGAAATTAAAAAAAAATAATACAATGAAGAAATACTGAGAATTTTCCCGAATGAATAAGATTGAAATGCTGAACTTGTTATAAAGTTTTACTAGGCTTCAAATATTAAATTGGTGTTAAAAGATAAAAAAAAACGTTGGCCAATAATAAGGGTATTGCTTTTATTGGGAACTGATTAACATTAATTATGAATTTAAAGTGATATATACATATATTTATATGGGAGGGGAAGGGGTAATACAGCTAGATAGAGAAAAGGATATAAAATTGTCGGCTAGAGAGAATAAAATTTGAAATTTGAAGCTAGAGAGATGTCAAATTTTAAAAGTTGCTAACATTAACCTTTTTGTCTAAAAGTTGACTTTTTAAGTGCCCAAAATCCAATTATGAACATTATGGATAAATTTTGTCTAAACCTAAATTGTTTTCCTAAGAATTAAACCAATATGACATGGATTCTTTCCTTATTTCTTATTAAGAGCTTTACTAACAAGTTGTTTACAAGTAATAGGGAACTTAAAAACTTTTGTTTTCTCTATACAAATCTTAGCCTATCATCATGTCTTCACTATCACATTTTCTGGTTTTCTGTCAAATTTGGATAATGATTGACAAATAAGATGATTCACTACCAGTAAATGCAATGACCACAAACTTTTAAGTATTTATATATATTATTTTTAGAATTTTAGAATTATATACTTTTAGAAGGTTTTTTATTTAAATGATACAAAAAATAAATTAATAACTGAAATGGCATATCCATTAGATTATTTACCAAAATAGTATGGTTTTATTGGTGCCGCCTGTCAAATTGGCGGCACTGGACTGAAATGTAATGATCTAAAGTATTCAAGGACCTAATATGCAAATTTTCCATATTTTAAGTGGCTGTTGAAAAAAAAGTGAAAGGGTGATGCGATCCCGGCCGCATCATGTTTTGAAACAATTCGACGATATTGGAATTGGCCCAAACTCGAGGGGCCCAAGTGTAAAATGAAGCTTTTAATTCCAGTTTGTTAATTTGGTTGTTGGAATAAGGACTTTGATTTATTTATTTTAGTAACTTCAGTTATTATAATATGAGTCTTAAATTATGTCTTGTTTATTAAATGCATCTTTAATTAATGTCTTGCATTATTGATCTACACCTTTTAATTATGACATGCATTTTGTGTTCTGCATTTAATAAAGTCATGCATTATGTAACTCCCATGTTAATTAAAGTTTGCATCTTTTAATGAAGTCATGCATTAAGTTATTCATTGTTCATTTAGTTTACATCTTAATTAAAACCAAACATTTAAGCATCTTAGTTGTTAAATATGTTTGAGTTTGTTTATATTAGTATGTTATTTAATTTGACTTTTTTTTTTAATGCTTAAGTTATAGTGTGTTTAATTTTTCTTAAATAAATTGATTGTGTGATTGTTGTAGGAAAGTCCAAAAGGCTGGTCACATAACTACAATAGGGCTGTTCGTTTGCCAAGAAGAATCAAATGCTGTCACATTCAATTGGCTGTCTAGTTTTGGCATAAAAGAGTTGCATTTGATCACTTAATTGCTGGTGCATATTTGGAACGTTTTTGGGGAATATTGAAGCACTCAAAGCTCATTATGGTGACTTTTCAAATTGACCAATGGTGACTCTTCAAGTTTGATCGGTTTCATGCACTCAAAGCTAGTTATGGTGCCAATTAAGAGATGAATACACAAGCATTAAGGTCTTTGGTTAAGGGAAAATGAAGGGACATTAAGCAGCACATATAATGGACCATTAAGCCTTTATCAAGTGAAGAGGCATGACTTTTCAGCTATGCATGAATCAAGTGAAAAGACATGACTCTTTGGCTGTCCATTAAGAGTTATAACTGAATTTTAATATTTTGTTAATAGCTGATATGAATGTTGAATTTGATTAGTCATAATAATGTTTATAAATAGTTTGTAAGAAAAACATTGTTAGGAACTTTTGACATTTTATGAATATTGAGTTTAGTGAGTTATTCAACTCCTATTGTTCATTTGAGACTTGAGTGACTTATCTAGTTCCGTCTAGTGGCGTCAACCCGATTCTTTGTTTCTAAGCTTATCACTTTTTAAACAAGTGTGGCGTTCACCCTATACCGTAGGTTCCTATCTTCATAGGTAGCGGGTCTCGGTTTATTACCTTCTATCCAAATTTCGTTACCAAGTATTGATATAAGATTAGGGTCGATATTAGCATATAATATAGGTTCATTCTTTCAAACTTGTTCTACCATCAAATTCAGCCAAAACATTCATCTATCACCCCTTTACAAAACCAACCAACCTAGAAACCTTCTTATTTAGCCTTCATTAACGATACTTCTCAATTTACGATCGGGCACTTACGCAACTCGTAATTAACTCTAAGCACGGGTTTGTATCAAAGGGTGTCGCCTGACAGTGTGGCGGCACCAAACCTTAAATGTGGCTAATTTTCTTGTAAGCCCTCCTTATTTATTATTTTATTTTTATTCCGATTCAACTCACTATATTGTGTTTAAACAAGCCTTTAACTATTTTTGTAGTTAAATAAGTCCTTAACTTATGGTTTTTACTCATAAAAGCCTTTATTTTAATATTAAAGTAAATATATTTTGAATTTCAAGCTCTTATCTTAATTTTTTGTTGATGCAATAAAAATTATATACACTTTAACATCAACATAAAATCTAAAAGAGTAATAACAAATTTCAAAAGAGTAGTTAAGAATATCATGTATATAAACACTCTCAATAAATTTTAAAATTTTATTTTTTATTTAATAAACTATTCTCATTAAATTCACATCAACATAAAATGCGAATTAGTTTATATATTTTTAAATAGCTTTACTTTGGGTAAAATATATTTACTTTAATATTAAAATAAATGGATTTTATGAGTAAAAATCATAAGTTAAGGGATTATTTAACTACAAAAATAGGTTAAGGGCTTGTTTAAACACAATATAGTGAGTTGAAGGTGACTAAAAATAATAATAATTAAGGAGGGCTTCAAGGTAATTAGTCATATTTAAGGTTTGGTACAGCCACACACGACAGCCTTTCACTTTTTTTCCAACAACCACTCAAAATGGAAAAATTGCATATCAGGTCCCTAAATACTTTAGATCATTACATTTCAGTTTGGTGCCGCCTATCAGTAAAACCATACCATTTTGGTAAATAATCTTATGGGCATACCATTTCAGTTATTAATTTTATTTTTTGTATTATTTAGGTAAAAAAAACTTTTTTAGAATTTTCTAATTTTTTAAAAGAACTTTATTTTTTTATAATTTTTACATAGACTGAAAGCTAATTTGATAAAAAATTATTAAAGTTGTGGATTAAATTTGTTATTATATCATTTAAAAAATGTGATGTTATTGTTTCGCTAGCTACTTAACAGTCAGGTGATTAAAAAATAATTTTAAAAATGTTTGTGTAAATTCACTTAGTTGAATAATCAAAACAAAAAACATATACACAATTAGGTGATTATTGGTGTAATTTATCTTCTTCTTCTTTTTATTATTACTATTATTATTGGTTTGTTCGGGCCGTTAGTGTGAAGGAAAAAAATGGAAACACAATGAATAAACTTAAATAAGCAGGGTTTTTTTAATAAATAACCCAAAAAATAAAAAAAATTTATGAAAATGACTTTAGTATTAGATTATTTAGAAAAATGACCTAGTTTTTACCTTGCCAAAGGGTGCCTCCACTTCCCATGGCGGCACTACCCCAAAAAGTGACTCAATCATTGCTTTATAATTACAGAAATAATAGGATGAAAAAATGTCTTTTTTTTTGTGCCGCCACTTTCGAAGAAGACACCTGTATAAAATTTCCATATTTTCCTGAGTATTTTCGGAGTTAATTAAAAAATATATACTTATTATTTCTGGTGTTACCTCCTTTAATGGAGGCATCAAATTGGATTAAGAAAAAATTGTGCCGCCTTCTTCTATGGAGTGATCAATATCTGTAAAAAAAAAAAAATCTCTCTAATGGCTACTTGAGATGTGTTAGCACCAATATTATTTTTGGAATTTTTTGGTGTCGCCACTTCACATGGTGTTTCCAAAATAGTTTAATTTTTTTCCCCTAGTCCCTACTACACATGTGGCAGCACCAATATTTGGTTTTTTGAATTTTTTGGTCCCACCACTTCATAGAAAGTAGTCACCAGAGAGAGTTTTTTTAACAGATATTGAACACTCCATGAAAGAAGGCGCCACCAAAAAAAAATTAATCCAATTTGGCCTCCATTAAAAGAGGCGGCAATAGAAGTAATAAAAATATATATTTTTGAGATTAACTTTGGAAATACGCGGGGTGTTGCCTTGGGAAGTGGTGGCACCAAAAAAAAAGATATTGTTTTTTCATCCTATTGTTTCTATAATTATAAAGCAATGATTGTCACTTTTTAGGGTGGTGCCACCGTGGGAAGTGGAGGCACCCTTTGACACTATAGAAACTAGGTCATTTTTTTAAATAATCTAGTACTAAAGTCATTTCTTTTTTTTTTTTTTGGGTTATTTATCTAAAAACCCCAAATAAGCGAATCTAACCTTCATCAAAATAATCCAACCGAACTGAATGAATAACACGCGATCAGTTTTTTGGTTATTATTTGATCACCTTTAATATGAAGATTATACATCTGAATCGAATAATCAAGGCTGTAAAACCAAACCAAATTAATTAATGGGTAAATTACATCAACAGCCACTCAACTTTGATGCAACTGACAAAATAATCACTCAAATTTCAATTCAGTGACTCAACTTCCAAAAAATAACAAATCAATAACCATTTTCCATTACAGACGTAACGAAAAAGTGACATGGCATTTAATGGAGTCATTGTTATCACTAACTGGCCAGCTAGAAGGTTAACATTAGTTAAACAACCCCATTTAAGAATTTAGGGTTTAGACAATAGAAAAAGAAGAAAACAGAAGAAGATTTGAAGAAATGGAGATGTCGGTCGTGATTTTGGTGTGCTATTGTGGAAACCCAACCATTTTTTATATCTTTTTTAGATTACCCCTTAGGTCTGTGACCCGATTCAAATCCCTTCTTAAGGACTGGGATTATGTAACACCCCTAATCTGTCTCTGTCGCTGGATTACGGTTACGGAGCATCACCGTACAATCAGAAACATTTTACATCATAATATTTAAATAAATTAAATCTCATTCGGAACATATAGAGCCTTCGAGGCCCTAAAAATAGCTTTGAAGCAATTCGAGACTAATTTGAAACAAAACAGAGGTTTTAAGAAAAAGTTACAAAATTTGGAAAATAATGGTCACATGGCCATGTGGCCAAGCCGTGTAACATTCGAACAAGGGACACACGACCGTGTCCCAGCCAGTGTCCTCACTCGTGTAACTCATTGAGTTGCTCCACATGCCCGTGTGCCAGGCCGTGTGCATCACACGATCGTGTGACAGCTCGTGTGAACCCAAAAATTTACCTAAAATCAAGTTATTTCAAGTCCAAATCATGCATAACTAACCATTCCATTTGGGCACACATTCAAGGGGTTTAAACATCATTCAAACACACATAAACATGCCATTTTAAACATTCTAAATCACCTAACCAATTTGCCATTCAAAGGCACCACAATTGTGACAAAGCATCATTTACCAAAACAAATTAACATTGCCTCATTTCATGCATAAAAACATAATTCATATAAGTACTAAAACATGACCCAAATGACCATTTTCAAGCCATGATCAACATACCAAAAGAACCTTATTTACAAGCACTTAAAAGTGACCAAAATGACATAACTTAGAAAGGGTTAAGGTTCACCAAACCAAACATAAACTTCAAAGCATATACATACCAAATCACTATTAACACATTCACAAAATACCATTACAACACATCCTGTACATGTCATTATTAACCTTGGCCAAAATATTTAAAACCTACAGAATTAATTGCTGGATAGCGTGATAGGTCTCCGATGAACTTGCAACCAATCAAACTTCCGATAATCTATAACATAAAGGAAAATAACTACGTAAGCAGCGAGTGCTTAGTAAGCTCATATAAAATTAAACATAACTTACCACCTTAACAACACAATTCATAGATTAAGCATAAACCATTACCAATGCCATGAGCTTAGTATAAGCCTATTCAAGCATCATCAAGATCACATGTTAGTAGGTTCATCAACATCACATATAAGCTCATTTATATCATAAATAGATTTCATAAGATACATTACATATGCATCAACTTTTTCATAAAGTCATGAACATTTCCATTAACTTACCGTTCCATTCCTTTTCTTACTCGTTGAACCATCTAAATTACACCAGATACTCGGGAAAGCTCACACTTAGTGTGCCTTTACATATAACTGTAACATTTCCTTTACATCAATGCTCACATGAGTTATGAAATGGGCCTGCTCACACGAGCTGTGGGTCGGAATGTAAGCTACACGATGCTACTCACACGAGCTGTGAAGAATCCGCAACAAATGAAGGACCTCAGCCATCTGTAGGACATTCAAGACCAACGCCTGAAACATGAATCCCTAATGACATGTCATTTGTATCCTAAGAATTCTTAAGGTTTAATCGGGATTCGTTATCCGTCAATTTGTCATAACATGGATACATTTATATATAGATTCATTTATATTACAACAACATAACATATATTCAATTTAGCTAACATTAAAATGATCACAGTTCATACAAATTTACCTCGATAACTAGGGCGTAAAAGTAAAGCTAAACTAATTCGAAGCTTTAGCTTTTCCTCGATTTAAGTCCGATGGTGGTTTATCTTGATCTAGCTGGATAATTTTAATCAATTAAGTACTTCTAGAATTCAATTTAATCCATAATTCATATTTATGCAAAATTATGAATTTTCCCTTAACATTTTAACTTTTTACAATTTAGTCCTTAAGCTCACAACTTAAAAGCTAACCATTTTAACCTAAATCCAACTTAATCAATGTTACAAGGGACTTTGAAACAGCTCATAAATACTAACATTTCACAACAAAACTCATGGATTTATACTTTTAACAATTTAATCCCTATTTCCAAAATTCAATAATTTAATCTTACAGACATTAAATAAACATTAAAATAATAATTTACTCATCAAAATTGTGGTCCCAAAATCACTGCTTCCGACACCACTCAAAACGGGCTGTTACAGCTTACCTCACCCCGGCCCCAACTTTCTTCGCTGACCATCTCCGCCTCTCTTCTTTTGATCCATCTCTCATCCTCTTTTGCTATAATACCAAATCTGATTTCAACTCTAAGATCTTGCTAATCACTGACCCGACCCAGAATTTCACTTGTCGGCATTTGGTTGTCCCTTTAGAGGAACCGTTTCCTTTGTCCCAGAAAATCATGAGTTCAATCGATTGTTTGGTTTCTCTAGATGTTCCCTTTGTTTTGCTTCTGATTCTATTTTATGCAACTTGATAATGTTAGTAATGGATTTAGTGTTGTTTAGCTTAATCGATGACCTTTCTATTTATATCATATCATATCCCAGACTTGATAATGTTGTTTTGGAGGATTTTCTCCTCAACGGTTTGGTTGTGGGTACTAATAGTTTGACCTCAAATTGTCTCTAATCCCATTTCGATTTGGTTTTTTTAGAGTTAATGACTTTGGGTAGTAGAAAAAGACAGTCGGATCCCAACCATGGTGGCTCTTCTATTAAGGGGGTGAAAAAGAAAAAAACAAGATAGGGTGGTGGTTTGGAAGTCAAGGGTGGTGACGCCAAAGATGGTTGTGGCGGACACGTCAATGGCAAGATTCTTGGGATGAAAAAGAAGAAGTATAAACATATTGGGTGATTTACACAAAAAGTAAAAAAATATTAGGTCATTTATTAAAAAACAGAAAAGGAAGGACGAAAAAAAAAAAACAACCACTCAACCTTGTCTCGTCCAACATAGTAAGTTAACTGGCCACATCAGCTAGTTAACTAGCCACGTCAGCAGTCCCGTTAAGCCTGTGACGGGAATGTTAATGGGTGACTGATTTGTTATTTTTCGAAAGTTGAGTGACTGTTAGTGTAATTTATCCTTAATTAATTTAAAGTTAAATTCATCCGCATATAGGTTGAATCAAAACATTTAAAGTAAAAAAACGAAAATTGAGAATAAAAATCGATTAAAATTTGATAAATCAAGAATTTTTTAAAACAAAAATTTGGGATTTTTCATTATGTCTTGGTTCTTTTTCATATTTGATTTGTTTTTTTTTTAAGTGATTTTTTTTCATTTTATATTTTCTTAAATTTTATAAATCCTTTAAATAATATCAATTTATGTTTTTTTTGAATGTTGCAGAATAGTTGAAACCATCCAATTGGCCAAAAATGCGCAATTTCCAAATCAGGTTTTTCAATTATGCAAAATATTTGTGGTTCGAGCGAGGATTGCGTTTATTACAATTATAAACTACTAAAAATTATTGCAGACAAAATGGCAAGGGTAAGTAGAAGATAATAGATTGAATGTGAAGAATTTTTGTGTTGGTAAGATTTTATGGAAAATTCGCAACATGTTTATTTTATTTTAAAGTTGATGTACTGAAAATTTAATGAGTATAATATTATATAATGATATTTAAATGTTAGATAAAATGTGGCTCTGGAAATGTTGTCTGCGAAGGTTGAATGGTAATTACCTTAGATTTGGCAGATAGAACAGTGTTGTCGTGACAATATTATTCTGTTATTGCAACAAGAAGGGGTTGGTTCTCTGCTTCAATTCTTCCAATAATGATAGTATAGGTAGCGACAAGACCTTACATGTTGTGGCGACAAGGATTGAAAACGTAAACTACTTTATAATTTTTTTTTTCAAATGAGGACTCCTTATAAAGATGTGATTAAAAGTTCTGAATTTTAATAAAACGACATAATGTCATGACTGAATTTATTTATTTATGCTATACTGGTTAATACCTCGGATATTATTTTTTATTTGTAACTTGAATTCAACATAAATTACTGATGTTCTGAAAATACTGATCAAGATCCTAGTAACTTAGACAAATAATTTAAGATACAATTTGTATGCGGTTTTGACCATGGTTTAGCCTTTTCGGACGTAGCACTTTACTGCATTCTATTACTGTACTGTTTTGGTCGTCCGACGTGAGCGTTATGACACATTACTATTACTATGGTGTATTGGCTAGTTAGTCCCTAGTATTCGATCTTTATTTCTCTAGGAATACTAAGGGCTGAAACTAAATCGAATCTTTTGAATTGAAATACTAATTATTGAAATTGATTATGAAACTAAATTCGTCATATCAATGTATGTTATATATATTTAATATATACAAGGGCGAAGTTAGAAAATTTTTTTGGGGGCGAAATTAAATTGTAATTTTTACGATAGCAAAAATGTAAATTCACCATTTTAATAGTCTATATTTTTATAATTTTAAAGGATTAAATCAAATTTTTATCTTTTTTAGGGGGAAAAGTGCAATTTTACTTTTATTAATTTAAAATTTTAAAACTTTTAAAAGGCCTGAATGGAATTTTTTTCATTTTAGGGGAGCCCTTGCCAGCCCCCTAGCTACACCACTGGATATATATGTATTTGCATATGAATTGAATATTTTCCTCAGAACTAAAGGATTTCTATTTATTGAGATTTGATCGAATGTTATTAATATTTTCAATTGCCTAATTTATCTGTTTTACGAGGTTCTAACATGGTCTGAAATGTCACATCCCAAAAACAAGATTAGGAGAATCAGGTAAGTAAATCGAGGGTTAGTGAACCGGAAACTGTAATTAGATTAGATAATTAAATAATTAGGAATTGATTAAATAAAATATTAAAATAATTAGAATTAATAATTTTAGGTTAAGAAACTAAAATTAGGTGTCCGGGAACTAATTTGGTTAAAACAGATTTTAAAAACGAGGTTTGATTTGAAAATAATTTTGAAATTGGTTTTAATTGAAAAACAATGACCTATTTGAAAAAGGAAAGAAACTGGAGGTGGTTATATGGGCAATGATCTAATTTTTAAAAATGGGTTGCCTATTTAACAACCTCCACATTTCCTTCCTTCCCATTCTTCATCTTCTTCAAAAATTTGTCAAACTCCAAATCAAAGATTTTCTTCCGAAATTAGTTCATCTTTTTTTATTCCTAAGCTCTCTAAACACAAAATCTCTTTTCAATTTGAAGAGCACTCATGTTTTTCATCCTTAAAATCCTCAAGAGATCTTCATACGTTTTAGCTTGAATTAGCTCCATAGTTCGTCGATTTTATAAAATTGAGGTGAGATTCTATCTTTTTATGATTAAACTAAGTGAGTTGTTATTTCAATTCGAGATTTAAATGATTTAATCAAGATCTCAAAATATCACTTGATTTTAAGTTGATTTTTGGCTTGAAAATGGTAGATCTCATATTTATTAGTTAATCTTTGGTTTTAAAGTTATTTCTAACTCATTTTGATCTAATTAAAAGGTATTTGATCTTAATTTAACAAATCCTTAATGAATTTAAGCAAATTGAATGTTTTATCCTTTTTAAAGATCACAGAAGCTTGATTTTTTTGAAAAAATAAAATAAGTGAAATTGGGTAAATTGATCGTTTGGATATGTAATTAATGATATTTAGGATGAATGAAATTGAATCTAAGCTTAGAAATGAGATTTGAGTGGTTAAACACCTATTTCAGCAAAACTAGTTTAATTTTCAGTATAGAGATTAATAGGTTTGATCTATGATTTTGGAATGATCTAATGGTGTTTTTTCATGTTAGTAATGCCTTTGTAATGTGTTTGATGTGTATGAAAATGTCAATTCATTTAGGAGCCTCTACAACCATGGACAAAGGCAAATAAAAGCTTACTTGAGCATGGTAGTTGAAGCAATGGTTGCTAAGGTGAGTGGTCTGATATACTGCTTTTGAACTCTAGTATACAAGCTAAGGTAACATATACAAACCCATACTTAGTTAATATGTGAGCCTTGATTTCTCCTAGTGCAAACCATTGCAATTTTATTTAAGTGTAGGGTATGCATACTGTGCGGTTTAATGAGCCAAATACATAAATTTAAAATGTGCATGTAATTATAGGAATAAATAGACAACTTGTAACTATAAATTATGGAATTTGGCGTGACAAGTGTGTGAAATTGTGCACTTAAAGGTTGTGCGTGTGTGTGCATATTAATAGGTGTGAGCAGTTGCGTAAGCTATTGTACTAATAAATATGTGAGCATGGTCTTATTATAAATATAATATATGCGTGAATTTTGTCATATATAAAAAATATACGCATCTATGGTTCTGTTATATATAATATATATGTGTTTAACGATTATATATGTGTGTAGGGGAAATAGTTTATATATATACACGTATATGGCACTTGGAATATGCTGAAATTTGATGTGACAGGGGATTTTAAATAGATATGTATATATAATATATTTATGCGTCTTGTTACATATATAATTTATATCTTTATGGGTCATAAAATATATAATATATATATGTGTAAAAGGGTCTTGTTATATATAATATAAATACATGTGTGGATGGGTTTTGTAATGTTTGAGAATTAAATAAAAATAATAATGTGAACTCTTTTAACATGCGAGTTTTATCGATAATGTGTATATCTATGTATGCACGAACTAGTATGTGAATTATGAGATCTACAGTAATTCAAGCTCTGATTAGTGTAGAATTATATTATCGAGAAATGCTAGGTGAGAGCTCAACTATTTTTTTAGCCAATTATATTTGTGTACTGTGTTATATTGTGAACCAGTTAACTTGGCAAATTATATTATTATAGCGAACTATGTTAATTTGGTGATATTTATTAATATGAAGAATTGTATTAATTTTCTAAATAGTGTATTGTGAGATTTTGAGTTGTATTGTATGTAGGCTGAGCTATTACGTGCCATATGCTAAATAAAATATGCGAACAATTATTTATGTGAGCTATGTCATGAATGATATGTGAACTATGTTATGTGTGCAATATATGTTGCATGAAAGTTATATTATTTGTGAACCATGCTCTATTGTGAATTGCGAACTGTGTTATAATGTGTGAGCTCTGCTTAATTGCAAGCCCTATTATACTGAATATTGTGAATGTGTTAAAGAGATATTTTGGCATTGTGACCTTATGGAACCATTGGATATAATTGACATGCCATAGAATTGTGAGTACCCACCTTATTATTACGATGGACATTGTGCCCGAAGATAGCGTTGGAGAGATAAAGGAATGTCGAGCATAGCTCCATTCAACGGAAACAACATAGGGCTCTATGAGTTAGAGTGTTAGAGAGTTTGAGCATTTGTGCTACACTTATAGCGGAGACAACATAGGGCTCTTTGAGTCCAAAAGTGAGGCATTATAAGGAGATCCGTTTATCTAATGTGTGGTCATTACACCAAAACAGGCTTTTAGCGGCATATTTGTGGTGTTTGGACAAAAAACGCCGCTAAAATCGAGCATTAGCGGCGCTTAGCATAAAACGCCGTTAAATATCTAGCATTAGCGGCGTTCATTATAAAACGCCGTAAAAAGTAGGACATGTAGTGGCGTTTTCTAAAAAAACGCCGTAAAAGAACATCATTAGTGGCGTTTGTAAACAAAAACGTCGTTAAAATGCTGACAAAACGCATCGTTTAATCTTCAGGAATAGCGGCAGTAGCGGTGGACTACAAAAACGCCATTATAGAGCACAATTAGCGGTGTTTATTTGTAAGCGCCGCAGAAAATGTTAAACAAAAGCAGCGTAGGAGCTTGAGGTATATTAGAATTAGTGGCGCTTATGCAAACACGCCACTAAAGAACAGTATTAGCGGCGCTAGGTAAAAAGCGCCGCAAAATATCTCAACCAAAACGCTGCATTTTGGTCTTGAGGTATATCAGAATTAGTGGCGCTTACGAAAAACGCCGCCAAAGCATAGTATTAGCGGTGCTACAGAAAAAGCGCCGCAAAATATCTTAACCAAAACGCAGCGTTTATTCTTTAGGCATATTAGATTTAGTGGCGTTTATGACAAACGCCGCTAAAAGCACAGTATTAGCGGCGCTAAATAAAAAGCGCCTCAAAATATCTTAACCAAAACGCAGCGTTTGGTCTTCAGGCATATTTGAATTAGTGGCACTTATGGAACTTACCGCTAAATCACAGTATTAGCAACGCAATATAAAAAGCGCCATAAAATATCTTAACCAAAATGCAGCGTTTGGTCTTCAGCTATAGAGCCAATAGCGGCGGTTTTTACAAAACGTCGCTATTTCCCACAATTAGCGGCGCTTAAGTAAAAAACGCCAGAAAAATTTAAATCAAAACGCAACGCTTCGTATTGAGCTGTAGCGCCGCTATATATCAGCTTTTAGTGGCGCTTCTACTGATTCGCCGCAAATATTTTAACCAAAACTCATCGTTTCGGCTTGACCTATAGATGCATTAGCGGCGCTTATTTAAAATCGCCGCTATAGAACAACTTTTAGTGGCGCTTTAGGGAAGCGCCGCAAAATTGTTAACCAAACAGCGCAGTTTTTGGTACTTCAGTGGCGTTTTATGTAAAAACGCCGCAATAAAATTAATTTATTTTTCTGTTTTAGGCTTTAGAATTTATTTAAGAATTAATGTTAATGGTATAAAGTTTTAGGGTTTATGGTATACTATTTTTTATTTTGTGCTAGGGATTGAAGGTTTGATGTTCAAGGTTTAAAGATACTATTTGAAAACTAATTAAAGAATAACATTTGAATTTTAATGGGATTCATGCCACTTTATAGCACACCTATATTATTTAATATAATTAAGAATATAAAATATATGTTTTGTACTAAACTAACATTGGCCACCCGAATTCCCAAAGATATGGTTTAGGATTATGGTTTATGATTTACGATTTAGACTTTAGGGTTTGGCTAGTTTTAGAGTTTAGAGTTTATGATTGGTGGTTGTTTTTTTGTGGTTTACGGGTTTAATGTTTATGGTTTAGGGTTTAAGATTTACGGTTAATGTTTACGATATAGTGTGGATTAGATTTTAGGGTTTGGTGGTTTGGTGTTTTATGATTAATTGACGAGTTTAGGGTTTAGGATTTAAGGTTTATAGTTTGGGTTTAAGGTTTATAGTTTGGGGTTTATGATTTACGATTAAGGCTTACAGTATAGTGGGGATTGGATTTTGGGGTTTGATGGTTTGGTATTTTATATGGTTGACAGTTTTAGGGTTTCTACTTTGGGGTTGGGGCTTTGTCTTTAATCTTGGATATTTAAAAGAATATAAATGTAAATAATATAAATATAAATTAATATTTAAAAATATATATCAAAATGGGTTAAATCCCAAAAGCACACATGAACAATGTTTTATTGTTCAATTGTATACATTAACTTTTAATTAGTTTGATCCAGATATTGTAAAATAGTAACATAATTATTGATATAATTAAAATAATTTTTTATTTATATTGCATACATAAATATTTAAATTTATTCAATATAAAAATATATTGATGTTTTTATTTTTTAAAATGTGTAATTATTTTTTAAAAATGCATTACTCTCCTTTTTTATTAGTTAATATTTTGTCTCTAATTTAAAAGAAATTATAAACATTAGCGGCATTTCTAGAACAAACGCCGCAAAAGGGTCTTAAAATAATGGCTAACCGACACCGTTTCTCTACATGATTTTTAACTTATAAAAATTTTAAGACAAAATTTATTTAAAACGTCAACATTTGGCTTAAATAAATTAAATTTTAGTGGCGTTTTTACAAAAACGCCAGAACTATGCAAATTTTGCTGAATAAAATAGCGCCGTTTTTCAATATAACTTTAAATTTTAGTGGCGTTTTGTCAGAAAACGCCGCAAATGTGGGAGCAATAGCGGCGTTTTTTCAAGAAACGCCGCAAACGTGTCTTAAAATTTTAGCTGAACGACGCCGTTTTTCCAGATGAATTTTAACTTATCATTTACTCTATATCTAAAGTAAAAAAACAGAAACAAAAGCAATTTAACTTGTGTACCGCGAATCAGAAGGGAAAAAAAACGTAAAAAAAAATCAAACAAAAAAAAGGGAGAGGAGAACTCAGAAATCATCACAGAGGAAGCAAGGGTTGCGTCAATCTTGACAGGATTCTATCAAAGCTGCGAAATTTGTGGTTAAAAGGTAAGCGTTTAATGTTTTGTTCGAAACACTGTATCATAATTTAGGGTTTTTTGTCTTCAGTGTAATTTGGGAATTTGGGGTTTAAAAACCAATTTTGGGATTTGGGGGTTTACGGTTTAGGTTCAATCACCAAGCTTGAACCACTTTGTTTGGGAATTTGGGAATTTGGGGTTTAAAAACCAATTTTGGGATTTGGGGGTTTACGGTTTAGGTTCAATCACTAAGCTTGAACCACTTTGTTTGGGAATTTGGGAATTTTTATAATTTCTAGGGTTTGCCTCTGTCGATTACATTGCCTCTGCCGATTACTAAGGGCAAATAATGAAAAAATGAAACTGACGGGATTACAAGTTAATATACTGACGGGACTTAAAAACAGTAATTAGCATGACTGCAATGCATTTTATATAACTTCAGTTTATGTGCTAGCTTTGAGATTTTAAGTTTATTTAGCAGTTGTATTGTCCTAACCCTGCAATGTTAAACGACATACTGTATGAGGGATTTTTGTAATATACAGTGAATACTTGAACATACAAATTGCTGAATGAATTTTCTGAATGAATTTCTGAAGTTTATTTAGCAGTTCTGCTGAATGAACCCTGCAATGTTTATTTTTGGCATTAATCCTATGGATTATTTTGGTGAATGTCAGAGAGGAACTAATCTATTGGAGGATTAAGGCTTGGGGAGTTGTTGATCTTCTGCAAGGGTAAGTTACTGATTTGGCGGTTTAAAATTGACTTTGCTTTAAACTTTTGACTTCATAGCCAATTGTTCAAAATGCATTTAAATCAAAGCTGCTTTTGTGTAGTATATGTTGCAATATATAAGATTGCTCTATGTTGGACGCACATGCAATTATGGACAACACTTCTTATTATTAAAATCGGATTATAATTCTTAAATCACTTTTTATATTTGAGTAATTGAATAAATTATGGGCGATTAGTTTATTCAGTTTAATGTGAATAAATTATCGATTTTTGATTTTATGTCAATGAATAAATTACCGACGTTAGATGTGATTAATTGATTGAATGTTAATATTTAATAATCTATGATTATTCAATAAATTGATCGATTAATTGATTGAATGTCGGTGAATTGTCAATGAATGTCAATGAATTATAAATTTATGTGTAAATAATATAAACATTTGGTTAAATGCCTATATAGTTTGCAAATATTTATATGTTTTCATCCTTTTTTTTTTTTTTTTGCCTTTTGTAAATGGTATAACTTGCTTAATACAAAACTTATATAACTTACGATCAGATTTCATAATTTATGTATTTTATGTAACTTACATAATATATAACTTACATATAGCACAAGTAACAGTAAATTCAGATTTACTTTCACAACTTACATAGCTTTTAGCAGGACACTTCATAACTTATATAATATTGAGATAAAATTTCTAATCACACATCAATTTCTAATTACATAAAATTAAGATAACTTATATAATATTAAGATTACTTATATAATATTAAGATAAAATTTCTAATTACATAACTTATATAATATTAAGATAACTTATATAATATTAAGATTACTTATATAATATTAAAATTTCTAATCACACATAAATATATATCAAATTAAAAATTGTTTATCTTCTAACAAAGTGAACATTTTTTTTAACATAGTGAGTACAAACAAATATTGAGATATCGTTCGCACTCCCGAAGAACACAACATCGAGATATCAATAAGTTGTTCACAGAATCTTTTCATGAATGGTTAAGCCAAACGGTATGCAGTTGGAGCTTCCGCTTACAAATAATAATGTTTTCTCATAGCATTTTTAATTACTCAGTTTACTTTCCATTCAATAGGTTTGGAGTGGGAAGAACGTAAACGACGAAGTTAAATGGCTCTCCCAAGGTCCAAATCGAGTGGTTAAAAGATATAGTGCGTTCCTCATCAACGAATTCAGATTTCATACAAAATATCGTGAGAGGTTGAGGAGAACGCAAAATTGTGGAATAGTTGTTAATTCCTCAATTACAAGTTATGCTAGTGCTAGGGACAATAATCCTATCGAGGGAAATGTGGAATATTTCGGACTTCTTACTGACATAATTGAGTTGGATTACTACGGCAAATGGAAAGTTGTCTTATTTCAAGGTGATTGGGTCGATGTTAATACTGCTCGTGGAATTAAGCAAGATCAATTTGGTTTTACAATGGTGAACTTCGCTCGATTGATTCACATAGGACAACAACTGATAAATGAGCCGTATGTATTCTCATCTCAAGTCAAACAAGTTTTTTACTCAAAAGATCCAACTGATGAGGGTTGCTACGTTGTACTCCGTAACATCCCTAGAGACTTGTTTGACATGGGCAGTGGAAGTAGAGATAACATCGACGGCAGATCAGAAACTTTCCCCTTTCCAGAACAAAACTTAAACGATAATATCCCTAGTACTAGTACACAATTTCAATGGGTTCGTCAGGATACGGATGAAGATATTTACGAATAATGACATAGTAAGATTTTACGATTGTTTAATTATATGTAATATCATAATTTAAATCTTGGTCTTATTATATATTTCAACTATTTTATATGTGTTGTTATTGTTGTAATTAGTTATTAAGTTTTCAACTATTTTATGTGTATTGCAGATAAAATGCCTGGAAGAAAAATTCCAAGGGGAAGCATTGTTCAAAATGATCCAAACTCGACAGAAACAAATAGTATTGAACAACAGACAGTAATTGGATCTTCAAATGTTCCGATTACGCCTGAGGATCCTACAGAAGTTCAAAGTATTTTTACATTTAATTTACATGCGTGTTGACTTATAATTGATTTATTTTTCAAATTCTTATATTATAATATACCATTTGCAGCTGAAAATGGTGGGACGCGTAGAGGTCGAGGACGTACGCTACTTAGAGATTTATACGAGTTAGATCCAGTCGAGCGTGTCAAGGTATGCAGAAACAGTTTTGGTCAGCTTGTTGGATCAAAAGCTCGACTTTTAGCAGGATACATGGGCATTTTAGCACGAAATGCGAATATGTTGCCTATCAACTACGAGTCATGGCATCAAATGCCCGATAGCAACAAAAACCAAGCCCTCGATAATATTAAGGTAACAAAATGTTAATGTCATCTGTAATGCTTGGGAAATAGTTTCATTTATATTTACTTTATTAACTTGTGTTTTTTGTAGGCGAGGTTTGCTTTAGAGGTCTCGGATACTTATGTAAAGAAGGTATTGGGAAAAAGATGGAGAGACCATAAAAGTACTTTGAAGAAATATTATTATAAGACAAAAACAACCCTCGATGAGAAATTGCAAAATGTCCTGCCGGGTATGCTGAGGTACCAATGGGAAGATGCGGTTAGATTTTGGCATTCGAAGAAAGGCGAGGTATGACGTACTTCCAAACTATTATAATTATTTTGGTTTATAGTATTTACTATTTACGTACTAAAAATTTCATAACGTAGGATCGTGAACGAGTTGGAAAAAGCAGCAGGCAGAAACAAAAATTCACTCACACAGTCGAGTCGAGAAGTTTTGTATGTGTAGCTGAGGCGGAGGTATTTTTAATTTTTTAATATTGTCAAATATGTATAACTTTCCCTTAAATAATATTTTTACTACTATATTGTATGAACGGTCGTCCGGTCAAAAAGTTGACACCTTCAACTTTTTGAAATTACACATAGGAAGAAAGATGGATCTGCTATGACTCCTGAAGCTGGTGAAATTATGGTAATTTTAGCACGAAATACGATTTGACTTGTTTTAGTTATTTATAGTGTTTATTTTCTAATGGTTTAATTCATTGCTTGTAATGCGCCATTATATTGCATTTGTTTTTTTAATAAATATTGCGTTCCTAACTATATGATTTATTTATTAGGAAAAACTAAAGGATAAAAAGGCGGAGTACGAAGCAATTGCTTCTAGTGATAGTTCTGTTCATCCTGAAGACATTGATAACCGGATTATTACTGAAGTTTTGGATCCTAAAAGGTATGGTCGGGTTCGATTTCAAGGATCTTTTGTTAGCCCAACCTAATATTTTGGATCCAGCTCGCAGCAATACATGGCTTCGGGGAGTCAGGCTGACGTGATCCGGCTCGATTGATTGAGTCGAGTTCACTTAAGTTGCCCGATCGTCGACGAGAAGTTCGTTCAAATTTGTAGATAGTTGAAGTGAGGTTGGTTTATAAGCAGAAGTAATCAAAATGGGTTCAAAAGATAGCTTGGATTGATGATTGATAGGTTTGGTTTAACAAAGAAAATAAAGTTTAAGTTGATAGATAAAATGGAATGGTTATTGAACTCAAGCATAAGAACGATTCAATACTATGTAAAGTATTGCCTCGAGACTTATATTGCTCAAGGTGGAATAAATGGATTATCGAAGATGGACCTTGACCCGTTACCTATAGAGAGGTAGGAACCAAAGGTATAAAAAGGTGGATGAACACCACACCAGAGTGGTGATAAGTTCAAAGAGTCGGGTTGACGCCACTAGCTAGCTAGATAAGTCAGAACGAGACTCAAACAAAATATGATTGGAGGTAACCTCACAAAATAAGTTTAATAATCAGAATTGTCTAACCTTGTTACAAAGAAGAGATAAACTATTTATAGATTACATATGATAGCCGAATGGACAGATTAAACAAGCTTAAGAATTAAGTAATTCGGCTTTAAATGAGTGAAACTAATCTAGAAATGTATCCACTAAAAGTGATGTCTAAATTCGGTTGAATGGATGTTCAATGGGCAGCTTCATAATTAAGGAAATGAACTTGATGGCTGGTGAATGCATGGGAAGCCAATAGCTTTGTCTAAATTCGGCCAAGGTGTGAATGGACACTCCAAAAGATGCCTTTTGGCCGAATAGGTGCTTAGGAATTCAATGGACAGCAACCGATGCATGTAGGTGGATATTCATGCACACTCCCATTCATTGTAATGAAGAATTCATGTACCATCCTTAAAGCATCCATTCGTTGAAGGAAGACATTCATGCATCCACACATACAATGAATCAACAATGTTCATGAATCCTCATTAATTGTATGTCCAAATTCGGCTGTACCTACAAAAGCTAAAACAAATTAGATTCAATGTACATTCAGCTTAGATTAAATAATATTAAGACATATTTAATAAATTAAAATAAAGACATAAATAAAATATAATTAATAATAAATTCAGCTAGCTCAATAATAGTTAGAATTCTTGATGAGCTGAATTGAGCTATAGAATTCGAACATGAGCTGTAGAAAATTAATCAAAATAAAACTAATACTTAATTTATTTAAATGATAAAATTAACAAGCTGATAAAAAGCTAAATTGAGCTTGAATGAGCTGAATTAAGCTCAAATGAGCTGATTGGAGTTGAAACGAGCTAAAGGAGCTGAAATTGAACTAAAGTCGGTTTGCACTAAGGTGCATGGATTCTTCAATGAGATGACTCAGGTTTCACCATCATCAATGAGCTGATTCTCCTTCCAAAGTTTTAGAAATAAAGCTGAAATAGCTTCTTGAATTCGCTTGGACCTAGCTTGGGTCATTGGTCCCTTTGGGAGCTCGATGGGATCAAGACGAGGACTTGGTGGAGCTTGGGGCGTGGTCACGTCACAGGCTCAAGCTGAAGTTCAGAGGTTAAAAGACCAGATGGCTCAGATGCAAGCGACCACAGTTGAGGTTCAAAGAAAAGATGAAGAACTCCAGCTACAACTTAAAGCAGAGGCGGCAGCGAGGGAAGCAGAGGCTGCAGTGAGAGAATCAGAGGCTGCAGCGAGAGAATTAGAGGCTACAGTGAGGGAAGCAGAGGCTGCAGCGAGAGAAGCAGAGGTTCAAAAGAAATATGAAGAACTCCAGCAACAACTTAAAGCAGATGCGGCATCGAGAGAAGCAGAGCAGAGCAAAAAGTACGACGAACTTCAACAGCAGCTTCAGATTATGATGAAGATGTTTCAGCAGTCGCAACTTCCGCCGTCATAGTGTATTGCATAAATATTTTTATCATTTTAACTTTTAACATTTTTGTAAAGAAAAGTATGAATTCACTTTTATTTATTGATATTAATATTATTTTATTCGTTTAATTTGAAATATTATATAAATTTATTGCTTTTGGCTGGTTTAGATCTGGTTGCTTTTGATTTGTTGTTACAGGAGGATTGAAAAAATGGAAAATTTTATTTTACAAAAATCCCAAAATTAGTGGCGTTTTTTATAAAAGCGCTGCTAAAAGTCATGTTCTATAGCGGTGTTTGTGAAGAAAGCGCCGCTAAAGAACATGATCTTTAGCGGCGTTTTTATTTAAGCGCCGCTAAAGAGCATGTTCTTTAGCGGCATTTTTCTCCATGCACCGCTAAAGAACATGTTCTTTAGTGGCGTTTTTCTCCATGCGCCGCTAAAGAACAAGATCTTTAGCGGCATCTTTTTTTAAGCGCCACTAAAGAACATGACCTTTAGCGGCATTTTTTTCTGTAAATGCTGCAAACGTTAGTGACATTGTCGTTAGCGGTATCTTTTGCGGCGCTTCCACAAGCGCCGCTAAAGGCCTAAAAAAACGCCGTTAAAAACCTGTTCTGGTGTAGTGGGTGATAGAGTCCACTTATAGGTGGTGATAGAGTCCCCTATATGTTTCATGATCACAAAAATGTCAATTTATCATTTTTGAGATATATGAGTTACGATGTGGTATGAATGAATTATTATATTGAATGAACTGTTATTTCATATGAACTATTATTTTATCTGAACTGTTTATTCTATGTGAACCGTTTAATTCGTGTGAATTGTTATTATTGGAAATCATCCATATTTATGGACAGTCAAATATGTGGGTATCAAAAAGATATGGGTATCAAAATCTGGGATTTAAGGCACCAAAAGTGGGATTGAGATTTGGCATAAGATAATTGCAATTTTGATCCCTGAATCTCAACTATAAATAGGCCTAACCATTTCTCTTCTTCATCATCCCAAATTTGCCATTCTCTACTTAATGCATTGTTTTCTCTCTCTCTCTCTTTGTAAATTCTCACTTGTATTTTGGAGTGAAATATATTTGGTAGTGCCTGAGGACATAGGCAAAATTTGCTGAACCTCGTTAAATTCTTGTGTTATTTATTGTATTATTCTGCATGAATTGTGAGTGTGATTGTAGTGATTTATTGTGCTATTAAATTATAATTGAGGGATATTCTGGCTAGGAAAGACCTGGTACTTAAGCGATCCTTGTGATCTACCTCTCTTTCCTGAGAATTGAACTTAGTGTGATTTTTTGTACAATAATTTTACTCTTTTACACGCTTCCGCACAATAATTGGTATCAGAGCTAAATTCGTACTTGGAGAATACGATCGTTCACAGTACTGTTCACGTACAATAGTTGGGATTGAGGAGAAAAATGGAAAAGGCATCGTTATCAGCAAAGACTACTGTAACCAATGCAAAATTTGAAGTAGAGAAATTTGATGGTACCAATAATTTTGGTATGTGGCAATGTGAGATCCTGAATGTCTTATGTCAGCAAGAGTTAGATATAGCCCTTGAAGAAAAACCTGACAAGATGGATGACAAGGAGTGGGCCAAGATCAATAGACAGGCATGTGGAACAATTCGCCTATGTTGGCCAAAGAGCAGAAGTGCTCTGTCATGAGGGAGACATCAGCGAAGAAGTTGTGGGATACACTGGAGGAAAAGTTTCTAACAAAAAGTCTTGAAAATAGGCTTTATATGAAAAAGAAACTTTATCGATTCACGTATGCACCCGGTATGTCGATGAATGACCATGTGAACTCATTCAATAAAATTTTAGCAGACTTTCTAAATTTGGATGAGAAATTTGAAGATGAAGACAAGGCATTACTGTTGTTGAATTCTCTTCCTGATGAATATGATCATCTTACCACCACATTGCTTCATGGGAAGGATACAATCACATTTGATTCAGTCTGTAGTGCGTTGTATAGATCTAAAACTCGAAAGAAAGATAAAAAAGATCACAGAGATACAACTACAGAAGTCTTAACAGTAAGAGGTCATTCGCACAGCAACAAATCTGGTAGAAGGAGTAAGTCCAAAGGGAGACCTGCCAAAGATGAATGTACTTTTTGTCGTGAGAAATAGCATTGGAAAAAGAATTGTCCTAAGTTACAAAAGGGCAATGCTATTTCTGATGCATGTGTAGCGGAGCATGATGATGAGTCAGACTTTAGCTTGGTTGGCATGGTAATGGCATGTCATACAGATGAATAGATTTTGGATTCGGGATGTACTTACCATATGTGTCCTAATAAGGACGAGTTTTCTAGTCTTAAAGAACTAGAAGGTGGAGTTATTTTTATGGGTAATGACGGCGCTTGTAAAATAATGGGAGTTGGTACAATCCAATTGAAGAATCACGACGGCTCAATTCAAGTCTTGACAGATGTTCGCTACATACCTAGCTTGAAGAAAAAATCTCATCTCATTAGGGGTCCTAGAATCTAAAGGGCTCATAATCACTTTGAGAGATGGATTACTAAAGGTAGTAGCTGGGGTATTGACGGTGATGAAAGGCACAAGAAGGAATAACCTGTACTATTTAAATGGAAGTACAGTTATTGGACCAATATCAACAGCATCTGCGAAAGATGCAGATTCAGAGGCTACCAGGTTATGGCATATGCGATTAGGACATGCTGGTGAAAAGCTTTGTAGAGTTTGGAGAAGCAAGGCTTGCTGAAAGGTGAAAATTCTTGCAAATTGGAATTCTATGAACATTGTGTTCTAGGCAAGCAGACTAGGATAAAATTTGGTTCAGCAATTCACAATACAAAAGGAATTCTGGACTACGTTCATAGTGATGTGTGGAGACCTACTAAAGTGGCTTCTTTGGGAGGTATGCACTATTTTGTTACTTTTGTTGATGATTATTCAAGAAAAGTATGGGTGTATCTAATGAAAAGCAAAAATGAAGTTTTGGATGCATTTCTGAAATGGAAGAAGATAGTGGAAACCTAGACTGGTTGAAAGGTCAAACGACTTCGATCATACAATGGTACTGAGTACAAGAATGATCCATTTCTACAAGTATGTCAAGATGAGGGCATTGTGTGACACTTCACTGTTCAAGATACACCACAACAGAATGGGGTGGCAGAACGTATGAATCGGACTATATTGGAGAAAGTTTGATGTTTGTTGTCCAATGCTAGATTGGGCAAGGAATTTTGGGTTGAGCCAGTTACATATGCGTGCCATTTAATTAACAGGTTGCCATCAGCTGCAATAAATAGAAAAACTACTGATTATGATTCTTTACATGTTTTTGGTTCCACTGCATATTATCATGTAAAAGAATCTAAGTTAGACCCAAAAGCAAAGAAAGCATTATTCATGGGTATAACTGGGAGAGTAAAAGGATACCGTCTCTGGTGTCCTGATACAAGAAAGATTATTTTCAGTAGAGATGTGACTTTTGATGAATCAACCATGATGAAGAACTAGGATTCACAAAAGGATAACAAAACCAGTGGCACTTTGTAGCTGGTGGAGCTTGAAAAGGTTAATGATGATCCAGCTAATATTGAAGGAACAAATGATGATGAAGTTTTGACCTAATAACTTCTACAGCAACATGATTCAATTGCATATAAGAGGCCAAGAAGAGAGATTCGTATGCCTGCTCGCTTTGATGATATGATGGCCTATGCACTTCCAATTGCAGATGATGATATTCCTTCTACTTACACAGAAGCAAGAAGTAACCCTGATGGTGTAAAGTGGAAGCAAGCTATGAATGAAGAAATGCAGTCTCTTCATAAAAATAGGACTTGGGAGTTGGTGACACTACCCAAAGAAAAGAAGGCAATTGGATGCAAATGGGTATATGCAAAGAAGGAAGGATTTCCTAGTAAAAATGAAGTTCGATACAAGGCTAGATTGGTAGCAAAAGGTTACGCTCAGAAAGAAGGAATAGATTACAATGAAGTGTTTTCTCTAGTTGTAAAGCATCCGTCTATTCGAATTTTGCTAGTCTTGGTTGCGCAATATAACCTTGAACTAGTTCAGCTCGATGTGAAGACCGCATTTTTACACGGTGATTTGGAAGAGGAAATCTATATGACTCAGCCAGATGGATTCAAGGTTGCTGATAAAAAAATTAGGTTTGCAAACTGACAAAGTCGCTTTATGAATTGAAACAATCTCCGAGGCAGTGGTACAAGTATTTGATCAGTTTATGAAAGGGCATGTTTAACAGTTGAAGAAGGCACTATCAAGTGTTGTTGACAAATACAGAGAGAATTGTGTGAAGATAAGATTATTCGAATCAAATCTTCAAGGTGGAGATTATTGAAATCATCCATATTTATAGAAAGTCAAAGATATGGGTATTAGAAAGATATGGGTATCAGAAAGATATGGGTATCAAAATCTGGGATTTAAGGCACCAAAAGTGGGATTGAGATTTGGCATAAGATAATTGCAATTTTGATCCCTGAATCTCAACTATAAATAGGCCTAACCATTTCTCTTCTTCATCATCCCAAATTTGCCATTCTCTACTTAAGGCATTATTTTCTCTCTCTCTCTCTCTCTCTTTGTAAATTCTCACTTGTATTTTGGAGTGAAATATATTTGGTAGTGCCCGAGGACGTAGGCAAAATTTGCTGAACCTCATTAAATTCTTGTGTTCTTTATTGTATTATTCTGCATGAATTGTGAGTGTGATTGTAGTGATTTATTGTGCTATTAAATTACGATTGAGGGATATTCTGGCTAGGAAAGACCTGGTGCTTAAGCGATCCTTGTGATCCACCTCTCTTTCCTGGGAATTGAACTTAGTGTGATTTTTTAGTACAATAATTTTACTCTTTTACACGCTTCCGCACAACAGTTATCTTGTGTGAGTTGTGATAAAAAGTGAATCATTTAAGTATGCTTATTTCACCTAAATTGATTAATGTGTTTATTTGTAGTATGTTTGAGCACTCATTGAGCTTTCATAAGCTCACCCACTCTTTTATAATATTGCAGTGACTTAACTTGTGAAGATATGTGGGAGTGAGTCATCCAAGTGATCTAGGTCGAGGCTATACCTAGGTATGTCGTTGTGTTCCCAAACCCAATGAGGGAGGCAATGTGGGACCAAATTATAAGATTTAAAATTAGACTTAGTTATAATTGTCGGGTTGTAATTGGAAATTATGGACTCTGTAATTGGTTTAATTTGGAACTTTTACTAGTGCTTTAGATAGATGATTGAATGGTAGATTATGATTGCTTGATGAATGCTTCGATTAATTGATTGACTAACTTATAAGTGCAGGTGAAAGAGTCTTTGGACATTGAGGTAAGACTTTGATGCTAAAGGTTAGTGTTTTAGAAAACAATTGAATGTTTAGTATGCATGAATGTAAAATTAGACTAATTACGTAAATTGTTAGTTGCCTACGAACTAATTAAATGAACAAATTTTATGAAATTATGTGTAATGTCTTAATTGATATTCTTAAACAAGACTTATACGTATAATCCTACAATACTATTTTCAAACCTTGTGAAATGGAGTTTTTCCGATATTTTACTATATTACGATTTAAATCTAATTATATGTTTTTAAACAAAACGGTTTTTCAAGTCCCTATAAATATAGCCCTTTTAAAAATACCTTATTGCATGCATGTATGTTTAACTAAAGTTTTCGAGGTAATTGTCTGTTAAATATTAAATTGTGAATTAGTGTTGTTGTTGATTGTTGAACAGAGTAGCACAACGGAAGCATGATATTAGGTTTTTATTAAATATTCCATGATTAATTGTGTGGTGTGATTGGTCGGTTGGTGTGCTTTGTGCTGGTTTAAACGGAGAGTCACTTTGGTGACTAATGCGGCGTTCAAAATTCAGGTCGGACCGTCCCTCCTGAGTTTGAGACGCTACATGAAAGGTAAGTGTAATGTTTAACTTTTATTATCTTATTAATCCTTGTGCTTAATGCACTGTTACTTTTGCGCATAGGTTTCTAAAGTAAAACTCGGTTTAATTTGTGGAACACCGTCATACACCATTGTGATCATCAAATTGTATGGAATGATTGTATTTATGTTTTGGCTCTTACATACATGTACTAGAGAGGTCTTTAAAAATGCATATATGTTTGTTTCATGCTACCTTAAATTTGTAATGGTTGTGGGTGTCAAATTTTATTTTGAACACTTTTGATAGGTCGTGAGCCAAAGATGAAATCTTTATATCAATTGCATGCATGCATGCATATGGATTGCTTTATCTTAAATTTGAAATGAAACTTGATTTTGAATGGTTCTATATCTGTCATAATCTTGATTGTTTTATGGAAAATATCACTGGCTTTTGGGTTCAACTTAAAGCGAGTTTTATGCCCATCATATTAGGATCAGTTGTTTTGGGTGGTACATCTCCTCACCTTTTCAAACCATTTTTAAATGCTTATAACAAGATTTTAAATACTTCGTTGAAATGTTTTAAAAAATAAGTTTTTAATTTTTAATATTTTAAAGAAAATTAAATATTTTATTCCGAAAATATTTTGAAAGTATCTCCTATCCATACCGATCCTCAATATGAATGAGATTTGTTAAAAAAAAAAAAAAGTTCCAATTAAAGGGTTACTCTCATAGGCCGTTTCCAATATAGGGTCATGAACAGGCTGCCTTCTATTTGCCATGTGTCGTTGTGAAGATATGGGTGTAAGAAGAATACATAAACTCACGTAAGCAAATCCAACCTTCATCCAAATATTCCAACCAAATTGAATGAATCATACGAGGCTGGTTTTGGTTATTATTTGATCATCTTTCTTATGAAGATTATGTAACAGAATCGAATAATCAAGGTTGTAAGACCAGAACGGATTGATTAATTCAAAGCTAACCAGAAAACTGTTTGGTGTGGCTCAATCATATAGATTTTATATTAAAATAGTCCTTAAACTATTACATTTTGTTTGAATAAGCCTTGAATTATTATTTAGTTGAATAAGCACTTATTCTATGGTTTTTACCATAAAAGCCCTAGATTCTAATATGAAGTTCAATGTCTTGTCTTAATTGCCTGTTGATGCAATAGAAATTATATAAATTTTTACATCAACATAAAATTTAAGAGTAATTGGAATTTTCAAAAAAGTGATTAAGTGTGTTGTATATATAAATTTTAAATTTTTATTTTATTTAATAAACTATTTTCATCAAATTTACATTAACATTAAATGTAAATTAATCTAAAATTTCAAATATTTTTATTTTAATATTAAAATCAAAAGTTTTCTTGAGTAAAAATCATAAGCCAAAATGCTCATTTAACTACAAAAATAATATAAAGGCTTGTTTAAAACCATGTATAATAGTTGAAGGTATTTCTTAATATATTAGCCAATAAAAAAGGTTAAATTTGGTAAAAAAAATTAAAATCAAGAATAACAAAATCGATTACAAATTGATAAATCAAGTTTTTTAAATAAAAATTTGGGGATTTTTTATTGCGTTTTTGGTTAATTTTCATCTTAGATTTTTTTTTAAAGTGATTTTTCTTGATTTTATATTTTTTATTAATCTTTTAATTATTATCATTTCTTTTAATGTTGCAAAATAGTTCCACCATCCAATTGACTAAAAATGCGCAGTTTCCATTTCATTCTTTTCAATTATGCCAAAAATTTGTGGTAGGAGAAAGGATTGCGTTTATTACAATTATAAACATACTCAAAATCGTAAGGGTGACTAGGCAAAGACAAAGATTGTAAAATAAAAATAACAAGGCACCCCTTGTATTAAATTGTAGTAAATGCTTAAACAATTTGACACTGTTTAACTGGAAATCAATTAGACTTAGATGTAATATAAAAGATTACTATTCTCAGACAATAACGTATTATAATAAATGGTGGTCAGTGGTCACACTTAAAATTATTGCAAGTAATTCTGCCAAACAAAACATGGTTCTCTGACGATAAAATGGCTGATCAAATCAAATCCATGGATAGGGAGATGGAGTTGGAGCCCAAGGGTCAGATGGTGTTGTTGTCCCAGAAGGTGTAGCTGCTGTCCATGGTGCAGGGCCTGGAGCCCAAGGTTGAGATCGTGTTGCTGGCACAGAAGGTGCAGCCGGTGCCCAGGGTGCAGGGGCTGGAGCCCAAGGGTTAGATGGTGTTGCTGGCACAGTAGGTGTAGTTGGTGCCCAAGGTGCAGGGCCTGGAGCCCAAGGTTCAGATGGTGTTGCTAGCACAGAAGGTGTAGTCGATGCCCAGGGTGCAGGGGCTGGAGCCCAAGGTTCATATGGTGTTGCTGGCACAGAAGGTGTAGCCGGTGTTGGTGCTACTGCCAGTGAAGGTGTGGATGGTGCCCAAGGTGCAGGAGCTGGAGTCCAAGGTTGAGTAGGTGTTGTAGGCATTGAAAGTGCAGGAGTTGGAGCCCAATGTTGAGTTGGTGTTGCAGGCACTGAAGGAGTGACTCGTAGTCGAGGTGCACGAGCAGGTGTTGCAGGCACTGAAGGTTGAGTTGGAGCCGGGGCTGGTGCCAAGCCGAAGGGATATTGAACAAAGACAGTAAGCTTTTGGGCATACATGGAACAATGGCTAGCAACACCACATATGTACCACTTCTTTCCTGGAGTCTTAAGAACAATCGTATCGTTCCCAGATGTGAGAGCTTGGTTTTCCAGTGGAATGTCACAATTCTTGAAGCCCGTACCGTTTACTTTAAACACATTGTGATATCCTTTAGGATAGTGAAACACTGCAAAATAAAAATAAAAATATTATATGACAATGTGAAACTGAAATACGCTACACATTCAATATAATCATATATGTAAACTAAAACCAACTTCGTTGTCTCAGTATATACCTAATTTATCGCCAACACGAAATACTTTATCCTTTGCCCAAGCTTGATAATCGAAACCGGTTGTCCATCCACTGTCATCCCCGACGATATAATCCGTCGCTAAGGCCATTGCAGGAAGAAATATGGCAACAATGGTGAGCATGACAAGCTTGTTAGAAGCCATTAATGGAAGCTCAACAAACACTTTCTCTTTTTCTTCTTTTCTTTTTTTTTTTTTTTTTTTTTTGATTGATTGTGGTTTGGCTAAGTACGTATTTATAGTTTAATGATCCATTAGCCTAATGAAATTTCATGAAAATGGGTTTGAAATTGTGAGGAGCCGGCGATAGTCTGCATTCGAACATTGGGTTATTCCTAGGCATCATGTTTCGCTGAAAGTTAAGGGGTGTATTTTAAAAACAAATTAAAAACGGGAATATTTAATGATTTTTGTTTCTTTTCTTTGATGAGATGCTTCAAAATGTAATAATATTCAACAGAAAAGTTCAAATTGCAAGCCTACAAAGTTTTACGATTTTATTAAGGTTGTAGGATTTGATTTTTAAAAAATTTATTTTATCATTTATATGATTAATTGAGTTCTTACTTACCAATCTAAAAAATTATTTAAAATTTATACATTTTATAAAGAAATAAATAGTATTATAATAGTATTTTTATCTTTTTAGATTTTATATAAATCTAGAAAAATGTACGATTTAAACCTCAATGTATCATGAATTTTAATATTTCGACTTTACTATTTAACCAAAATTTCGTTTGGTTTTCGCATTAATCTTTTACAAATATATTTATTACATATTTTTTTTTCACATTGTAAGTGTACCATGATCTAATATATATTTAAAATATTATATTTTTTTATTCATGTTTTAATATTTATCCAATACTAATATTTTAAAGTAAATGAACAAAATGCACTGTAAGTAACTATTATTTCATGTCGAGGATATTAGGTGTTGTTTTATAATCACTTAATGGTATTATAAGCATTACAACATTTTAAAAATAAAAAATCAATTAACTGCTTTCAAATTTTATGTACTCAATTGAATTTATAAACTAATAAAATTAGTAAAATAAGTCCTTTGGCCAACGTTGAACATTAGTATTTAGCGGCAATGCTGATGTGGTCGCTAACAAATGTCACATCCAAAAAATAAAAAAATTTATTTTTAAAATAAGTACATAATGAATATGGACACCTATTTATCCAGATACATTTTGAAACTATAAAGAACATAAAAAATAATTAAAATTAAAAAAATAAAATCTATAAATATTATTAGGAGTTAATTAGAAATCATAAAAATTATTAAAAGATAACTTATTTTTTTTATATTTTGAGTAAAAAATGCACATCAACAACTTATATAAGAATATCAAGATTAACAAGTTTTTTTTTTATATTTTTTAATCTCATTTACAGGATAGCTTTTTGGCTCGAAAAATTGTCTATCAAACAATGCCTTAAGTCACCCCTAGGTAATTCAATACATGGATTAAATCGGCCAAGTTTATCAATTTCTACAACCTATAATTCAATTAAGCATGCATTCTATTTATATACCAATTTATCATGTGGTATACTTAACATCTTAAATCTATTGAAGGTGTAATAAATCGAACTAGTTAGTCTAAAATTAGAAAACTTAGAATCAATTATTATCAAACTAAATTTACAATTTATTCACAAAATCCTATTAACATGCTCCTAACCAATCACTTTTATTTCTATAAGCACATAGAAACATGCAAAATAAAAATTTTAAAAACTATTAAAACTAAGAAAAGTAACATAAAATTTTAAAAAAGTAACACCCCTCGCCAGGTACGATCTCCAGATCTGAGTTTCAGGATGCTACAACAGTTATCGAAACATTCACAGGCAAATCATAACATTGAATTCAATTTAAACCATCAAGTTGTTCTAAATACATGCATAATAGAAGTTATAAACCAAACAGAGACTAAATTGAGCATACAAACATAGTTTAATAGATTCGACCATGATTAAGGACCAATTTAAAAATTTTCAAAACTTGAAACTAGGTATCGATACAAAATGAACAAGCATCGATATTTTTATCAAATGTAATCAGTATCGGTACCGCTTTGGCATTCTACCATTTTCAAAACGCTATTCATTTGTTCAAGTATCGATACCTTGGTCCCTCGTATCAATACTTTTACCCAGATGGTCAAAATCACAAGTTCATTTCATGCCCAAATCTATATCTTAGCTCAAAGATACATATAGGTACACAATAAAGTTGCAAAGAACTCATTCAATCCATTACAAACATACAACAAATATGCCACATTTGGCACCAACATAACCATCAATATAAATTCACAATCCATAGCAAAACACTTAACTATTTTATATCATAAGCTAGGTCACATACATCTCAATATTTAAGGTTGTCGTTCACGTTTGCAATACCATTCAACAATTACTAAAGTTACCATATGCACATGTTTATATTTATATATATCCAAATTCAACAATGCCAAAACACAAGCACCTACTAATTCATTTATATAACATCATCCAAACTTTGCCACAAGTCATCCATCGTTTAGCAGGTTACCATATACGCTTTTATACAAAAATAACTATACCAAAACATACTTATTAGCTTACAAAAGCATAATCATCCTATAAAAAATAGAATGTCGGTAATGACAATATATCGCAAATAAAAGAGAAAGAAAAAAAATCAAGAACACACAGATTTTTACGTGGAAACCCTTTCGAGAAAAAAAACCACGAGCAGAGAAGAAGAAAATTCACTATGTCGAATTCGAATGATTACAAGAGGATTAGAATATGTCTATTTATATACTTGTAAAATCATATTCTAATAGGAGTGTAGTATGATTGAAACACCTTATTCTAATCAATATCAAATAGATGAAGTTTAATAAGGTTTAAAAAATCTTATTCTAAAATAAAATAAAAGAAGTGTAGTTCTATATGGATTTTACTTTTATTTTATTTTACTATTGTATTTTATTTAAATAAGGATTCGGGTCACTCAATTTTAACAATCTCCACCTTGACACGAAATCTCAATGAACAAGTTCTTCATCGCGAACACTCAACGAACAAGTTCTCCCCCTCTTCCATAAAACCCCTTAAAGGTTTAACTTCAACAATGAACACCAACCAAGTCTAAGCAATGGTTAAACTTGGTAATAGGAAATGACTTATTCATCATATCTGCAAGATTTTCATGAAACTAATTTTGATCACAGCAATATCACCACGAGAAATAATATCACGAACAAAATGATACCGAATATCAATGTGTTTTGTTCTCTCATGAAACATTTGATCTTTTGTAAGGAAAATGACACTTTGACTGTCATAAAATACTGTACTGATTTTAAGGTCTTCATTGAGTTCACTAAAGAGTCCCTTCAACCAAATGGCTTCTTTACAAGCCTCAGTAATCGCCATGTACTTAGCTTCAGTGGTAGACAAAGCAACTATAGTTTGCAAAGTGGCTTTCCAACTGATTGCACAACCTCCGATTGTAAAGACATAACCTATGAGAGATCTTCTTCTATCAAAGTCTCCAGCAAAATCAGCATCAACATACCCAATAACTCCATCTCTAGTTCTTCCAAACTGTAAGCAAACATCAGTAGTACCTCGTAAGTATCTTAAAATTCACTAACTTGCTTTCCAATATTGTTTGTCGAGATTCACTATGTATCTACTGACTGTATAAACTGCATATGATAAATCTGGACGTGAAGAAACCATAGCATACATGAGAGATCCCACTGCATTAGAATATGAACATGTGGCATGTACTCAATCTCATCATCTGATTGTGGAGACAAAGCTGATGAAAGCCTGAAATGGACTGTTAAAGAAGTACTAACAGGTTTAACACTTGCATGTTGAACCTACAAAGAACTTTCTCAATGTACCCCTTCTGACTTAGGTACAATTTACTTGATTTTTATCTCTAAGAATCTCCATACCAAGTATCTTCTTTGCCGGTCCATATCTTTCATCTCAAATTCTTCACTTAGTTGGGTTTTAACCTTTCTTATCTCTCCTTTATCTTTCGCTGCTATAAACATTTCATCAACATAAAGGAGTAGATACACAAAAGAACCATCACTGTTTTTCTTAAAGTAAACACAACTATCGAAGCTACTTCTTTTGAAATCATGAGCAGTCATAAAGGTATCAAACCTTTTATACCACTGTCTTGGTGACTATTTCAAACTATAAAGGGACTTTTTCAGCAAGCAAATATAGTCCTCTTTTTCTAAGACTGTAAAACCCTCTGGTTGTTGCATGTAACTATCCTCATCAAGTTCTCCATACAAAAATACAATTTTTACATCTAACTGCTCAAGCTCTAAATCATGCATGACCATAATACCAAGCAAAGCTCGAATCGAACTATGCTTCACAACTGGGGAGAACACATCTGTAAAGTCCACTATTAGAATTCGTCTGTAACCCTTTGCAACAAGCCTTGCTTTATATATGGGTTCTTCAACTCCTGAAGTCCCTTCTTTCTTTTTAAACACTCATTTACAACGAACAACCTTTTTACCTTTAGAAAGTTTCACAAGATCCCATGTTCTATTTTTGTGGAGTGATTCCATCTCCTCTTGCATAACAAACATCCACTTTTCTAAGTCTTCACAGCTAACTGCCTCAGAATAATTAGATGGCTCTTGGTTTGCATCTATATATTCGGCCACAATTAAAGCATAAGTAACTAGATTAGCCTCGGCATACTTCTTTGAATGTTTAATTTCTCTTCTAGTTCTATTTTTGGCGATAGAGTATTGTGGTGAAGAAGTAACTCTATTTTGAATTTTTGTACTGGCTTGAGGAGTCGACTCTGTTGTAGATTCTATATTAATTTGATGCTCCACCTACTTTTGATGTTCTTTATTAGAAGAGTCTTTAATAGATAAGTTAGGTAGCATAGCAGTTTCATAAAAAACAACATCTCTGCTAATCACAACTTTGCTATTTTCAAGACACCATAACTTATACCCTTTTACATTAGCTTTATAACCAAGAAAAACACATTTAATGGATCTCGGCTCTGATTTTCCATTATCAACATTAGCATAAGTAGGACACCCAAATATCTTTAAATCAGAATAATCAGCAGGACTATCATACCATACCTCTTGTGGAGTCTTTTTCTCAATGGCAATGGATGGAGATCAGTTGATCAAAAAACATGCAATAGAGGTTGCTTCGGCCCAAAATGACTTCGGTAAGTTAGCATTCGACAACATACATCAAAATTTCTCCATGATCGCTCTGTTTATTCATTCTACAGCGCCGTTTTGTTGTGGAGTATGACGAACTGTCAAGTGTCTCACGATCCCTTCTGACTTGCATAGCTCATTAAACTCATCAAAACAGAACTCTAAGCCATTATCTGTGCGGAGGTGTTTTATTTATTTTCCCGTATGTTTTTCAATCATAGTTTTTCAATACTTAAATGCAGAAAACACATCGTTTTCTGCTTCAGGAAGAACACCCAAACTTTTCTGAAAAAATCATCAATAAAAGTTAGCATATAATTAGCTCTACCTCTCGAAGGCACTCTAGATGGCCCCCATAGATCAGAATGAATATACTCTAATGTTCCCTTCGTGTTATGGATTCCTCTGGTGAATCGAACTCTCTTTTACTTCCCAAAAAATGCAATGCTCACAGAACTTCAGTTTGTAAATTCTTTACCCATCAAGAAGTCCTCTTTTGCTCAATTGTGCCATGCCATTCTCACTCATATGCCCTAGGCGCATATGCCAAAGTTTAGTAATATCATCATCTAACAAGGAAGAGGAAGCAACAGCTCCATCACCAGTAACAGTAGAACCCTGCAAAACATATAACTTGGCAGTCTTTCTCTGCCCTTTCATCACAACGAGGGAACCTTTGAAAATCTTCAAAACCCCACTTTCAGCTTTGTATTTGTACCCTTTTGAATCAAGAGTACTCAATGAAATTAAATTTCTCTTCAATTTTGTAACATGTCGCACGTCACTAAGTGTTTTGACAACTCCGTCAAACATCTTAACTTTAATTGTTCAAACACCTACAATACACGAAGCATTATTTCCCATCAAAATAACACCTTCGAACACTGTTTCGTAAGTTGTAAACCAATCCCGATTGGGACTTATGTGGAAGGTGTAGCCCGAATCAAGGATCCACTCCTCGCTCATTTTAGAATTGTTGACAAAAGTGACTAGAAGTTCACCATCGTTGTAGTCTTCTACAACATCAACTTCACCGGATTTTTCTGGTTGTTTTCCCTTTTGATTCGCAGCCTCCCTTTTGATCTTGTTCTGCAGCTTATAGCACTCAGATTTAATGTGTCCTTTCTTCTTACAGAAGTTACAAGTTTTAACTCTATTTGAAGACTTTGATCTACCTTTAGATTTACCGCGAGGATTATGTTCTTGTGTCCTTCCACGATCATCATCAGCATTCTGATCTTATCTCCCACGAACAATGAGACCCTCTCCCTAAAAGTTGGTTTTAACCATAAGACGTTTCATCTTATCATATGAGGTCAATGAACCATAAACCTCATCAACTGTGAGAGACTCGCGGCTATATAAAATCATGTCTCTAAGACGAAGGCAACGAACAAAGTAGAATCAATCCTAGATCTTCCTTATCATACTAGACCTCCATGGCCTCCAAGTTTCAGATAATTTTTTTAAAACTATTAAGTGTTCGTACACAGACGCACATTCTTCCAACGATGAGCATAAAGACGTTGCTTCATATGCAACTTGCTATTAGAGTTTTCGACATATATATTTGTTCCAGCCTCTTCCATAATACAACAGCGGTCTTCTCCTTCATCACATCCTGTAAAATTTCGTTAGACGAATGCAGATGTAACTGTGTTAACGCCTTTCGATCCTTACGCTTCTTCTCTTCCTCCGTCCATGTCGAAGACATCTTATCAATCCTTAGTAGGGCAATCCTCTAAGTCCATCTGTGCAAGAACTGCCTACATCTTTATCTACCACAACGCAAATCTGGTGTTACGATCCAACATCGAAATTTCATACTTCAAATACGTCATTACCGTGATTGATATGAACAACCCAAAAGCTTTGATCCTAATTTGTAAAAAATAAAATGTCGGTAATGATAATATATCGCAAAGAAAAGAGAAAAAAAATCAAGAACACACAGATTTTTACGTGGAAACCCTTTCGGGAAAAAACCACGGGTAGAGGAGAAGAAAATTCACTATGTCGAATTCGAATGATTACAAGAGGAGTAGACTATGTCTATTTATAGGCTTGTAAAACCATATTCTAATAGGAGTGTAGTAAGATTGAAACACCTTATTCTAATCAATATCAAAGAGACAGAGTTTAATAAGGTTTAAAAAACCTTATTCTAAAAATAAAATAAAATAAGTGTAGTTCTTTATGGATTTTACTTTTAATTTATTTTACTATTGTATTTTATTTAAATAAGGATTTGGATCACTCAATTCTAACATATCCTATGTACTTATTACCTTCTATCACACATTTATAAACATGCTATACGATTAACCATCTATCACATATGTTTCAACCATATCAACCAACTTACTCAACCATAACCACTTTTATGTTATTATCGTTTCATAGATATATACCTCAAATATGGCATTCAAGCATTTCCATTTCAACCAATTAACACACATATAGACTCCAAGCCTTATATACCTATTATACACACATTCAAAACAAGTATTATAAATATGGACTATTTCATCAACTTTCAAAATCAATACTTAACTATATCGAAACCTATTTACGTGCCACAAAACCGAGCTTTAAATGATAAAAAGACTATTGAAATAATAACAGGATAGTTTGAGCTCCTAAAAATCCATTAAACAAGTTTTTTAAGTCGGTGACCTACAGGAAAAGAGAATACAAATGGAGTACGCATTACAAATGCTTAGTAAGTTAGCTGGGTAAAGTTTGCCTATCATGGGAAATCAAATATCAAAAAGGTGAGTTCAACATTTATCATACCATATAGTACCTCAATCATATAACATTTCAATTACCATGTAAAAAACAATTAATCATTTAAATCAATTCACTATCTTAACATATCATACAATCTATTTATCTATAATACATCTCATTTCAAATTAATGTCAAACATTATTTTCATTTCATAATTTGAATTCTCAATCCAAATCATATTAAACCATATGAACTTCATTCTCATATCATATCAATTCATCTTTATACTAAATAGATATTGAATGTCAATTTAGCATCAATCACTACTTTATTTCCTAGTATAAACTTTGAATCACATTCATCGATTTGTCACATTTTCATATTGGTCCCTTGGGCTTGTATAACTAATTCGCAATATCTTTAAATATATCATCCGATCATCATATCAACTCATTTCACCAATAGCCATTTTGTTTCACATTTTTCTTCAATTTCTTATCCATTTGTCATCTCAATATCAAATACTACATCTCATATTCAATTTTCCAATTTCATGGATTTCAAATGCTTATTCATTATCATCATTTCAATTATGAACATTTAGTTTTTATCTATTAACAAGACTCGAACTCGGATAGATGCACGGATCCAACCAACACACCAATTTGGCACTTAGTGCCTCATCGGATAAATCTGAAGCAAGTAATTGCGCCCAACGCTTATCAAATATTTTGACACCAGTGTCTTATAGGTATAAGCAAAGCAATTTGGTACCCAATGCCTCATCAAGTCATAGTCAAAGTAACCCTAAACTCTTCCTATCCTATGGCATGCCAACTTTATCTAACTATGCCCAAACAGTTAATAGGGTATTCATTACTCAATTTATTACCAATCAACATCTCAATTCATATATATTTTCATCATTAAATTATTCATACATACTCATGAAAGCACCAATCATCTCTATATGCATTCAATTACACACATATATATATATATACACACATTTTTCATACATATTCAATTTAGTCTTTATCACTATCAACCAGTCTAAATAAAATCAAGTCAACTCATTTCATCAAATTATCACTTCATCACATAACATATCCTATTTCAGTCCAATTTAAGGTCAATTTCATAATTATTTCAATTTGCAATTCATTTTATTCAATTTAATTCTTTATCTCAACTTTTTGTATTCAATCATAAACAATTAAAATTTCAATTAAACATCATTACAATTATAATTCCAAATGCATAACAATTTAACACAAACATACCATATGAACTTACCTAGTTAAGACAACAAACAAACAACTCTCTAAGGACTAATCAATAATTTTTTTCATTTCTCGATTTTCTTCAATTTGTTCCAATTTCCAATCTATTTAATAGTTCAATTCAATTTATTAATTCGAAACATCTTATATCATCCTATTATAAATATAGATCAATTTAATTTTACTATTTGAATCCCCCTAAACTTTTATTTTTTTATTCAATTTAGTTCCTAAAATTAAACGTATCATATCTTTTGAATTGGAACTCCAAATTTTAAACCCACTCTAATATGTCCATATACATTATCACAATTTAAAAAGTTTCATACCAATTTCAATATATTCACAATTTAGTCTCTAACTTAAAACTAACAAAATTTACTTAACAAATTAATCTTATTTCATTTCTAAGCTTCAAAATCTACCATAAACATTTAAAAACTTAAAATAACATTAATGGTAACTTTTTAAATCTTTGACAGTTTTGAAAATAGAGGAACGAGTCAACTAAACCTAATTACAACGATCTCAAAAACATAAAAACTATAATAAACGAACATAAAAATACATACCATGCATAACTCTAAAGTTTAAAACTCACGAAATGGCTTATCTCTTTTCTTGTTTTAGTTTCGAACGGTTGAAGAACAAAGAATAGTAAGTAGCCATTAACTTTATTTTTTTTTATACTTTTATTATTATTTAATATTAATTTAACATATATTTTATATCAATCATTATCATAAACAGTCAACTATAATGAAATATGACATAATTTCCATTTAAATCCATTTAATTCTACTATTTGGCCCATTTAGTTAATATAAATTAATAGCGATTAATTTTTACAGTTTTTTGATTTAGTCCCTTTTCATTAATTAACTATTAAATCTTTAAAATTACTAGACCAAATTTTAATCCGCTTATACAAAACTCTGTAATATTCAATAAAAATATTTACGAACTTGGTTTATGAAAACGAAGTCCTAATATCTCATTTCCCAAAACCATTGACTTTCGGTATGCACTACTTGTATCTTGACTAACTAATCAATTAATAAAATCTATAAAATTGAAATTCATAATAACATCATATTTAACTCGTAAATATTAAATAATGATATTTACAAACTCACTCGTCGGAATTGTGGTCACGAAACTACTGTTTCCGGCACCATTGAAAAACGGATTGCTACAAAATATTTCCTAAGTTACCCCCTACACTTTATTCGACACATTGTCCCTAATATGCAACAAAAATATAAAGGATAGAGCTTATCCGATTGGCTTTAAAATTTCATCAAAAATGGCGGGACTAACTCCTCCTTGCAAATTTAGCTTGAAATTGTAATGCCTTCAAAACTTATGGGGTGCCTACAAAGAAAAACTAAATACACAAAAAAGATATAATAAAATTAAATCCTAATTAAACTAAATAAATAAAAAATAAAAATAATCTAACATTAAACTGAGTCTTAAAATATAAATCCCAAAAAATAAAAAAAAATTAGAACTAGGCGGAATCAAGCTCCAACTCCTCCACATTGTCTTCCTCCTCGCTCGGCGGTTGGAATCTCACAAACATGTTTGGTAGTGGCATTGGCACCGGCCATCCATTTTGTTGCTTAAGGCGAATCAAAATATCGTCCATGTCTTTCATCTAACACTTTTGCTATTCAGAAATTAACATGTTTGTCAATCCCATCATCTATGATGTTTGTACTTTAGTCTTCCTCTTACTAAGTCTTTAGGGATCCCCCTATGCTTTGCTCGTTGTTTGGCCTCCTGATTTTGCTTTCTTTGGAGTTCAACAAACTAGTCGTACATGTTGTCTCCAATTACGTTCCTCTTCAGTAGTGTGAATGGTTCGACAGGAGACATGGAAACTTTCGCTAATCTGCATAGGGCTATTGTAACACCCTTAACCCGTCTCCATCGTTAAATTTGGGTCACAGAGTATTACAATAACATTTTTAACATTTAACATTACTTTCACACAAATATTCAATTATAATTACAAATAATCAAGACACATTCCATTTATAACAAACATGCACTTACAGGCCTTAAACCGAGTTTACGGGGCCTAAAAATAGTTTGGGAACATTCTGGGGTCAATTCGAAACAAAATAGAAAAACTAGGAAAAGTTAAAAAACTTGAAAATAGGGGTCACACGGCTGTGTGACCAGGCCATGTGACACAGCCCAGACCATGTAGACATTTGAAGCCTAGACACACGGGCGTGTCCCCGTCCATGTGTATATTTGAATTAAGGTCACACGGTCATGTCACAGGCCATGAGGCTAACCGTGTGTGCGTTCGATGTTGGGTAACACGGTCGTGCCACTGGTCGTGTCTCAAACCATGTAACAAACTATTTTAAGACACACGGCCATGTTACGGGCCATGTGCCAGACCGTGTGAAACCTGAACCTAAATACAGTAAGACACATGGCCATGTGGATAGACCATGTGTGATACACGACCGTGTGAAAGCCCATGTCCTAGGCCGTGTGTACCACAATTTGCTTCAAAAACAAGGTAAACTTTACACCTAACTTGACCATCAATCCAACCCCTAACCAACCTTAAAATATCACCAAATATACCACCAAACAAGTCAAAGCATACCAAAATATAACAACCTAAATTACTAACCAGTGTGCCCTCATTGACACCACATCTCATATATCTAATAACATGCAAAATCTTCCACCAAAACACACATATATAGACCTAAACATCAAATACCGACAATCGTATCTACAACATTAAACCATACAACAGTCCAAGCTACTTAACTTATAAAATACACATCCAAAGAGTTAAACTCATAAGACAAACATATATTCACCCATAATTTATACACAAGCATTTGTACTAGAAAAAAACATAACTCAAAAGTTTACATGACAACATCCAATACATGTAACCTTCATTAAGATCAAATATGCACCAAAATGACCATTTCTCATAACATTAACATCCTAGGTACATGCCAAAACATAAAAGAGAACATCACCAACATTGAGCTCGAGATTATCGTTGGACGCTGAGTTGACAATAAAAAATAGGTACCTAACCTGCACACAAAATAATGAATAATTTCATTAACTCAAGAACTACATATATATTTTGTAATCCATAAATTCAGAATCTTTAACATGTAATGGTTATTACCACATAGTTTACCATAAAGTTCATCATGAACATTTCATATAAATTTCATGGTATCCCTCATTTACCAACATTCTTCAAGGGATCGTTTATACATCACCAATATTGATCAACTTATTATTGGCACCCGGTGCCTGATGGATAAATCATAACTAAGTTTTGCGCCCAGTGCTAGTCAGATAACCAGACGATGGGTGTGCCTTACACTAGTCGGATAAATCGGTAATGTTTTGCGCCCAGCACTAGTCGGATAAACTGACGATAGGTGTGCCCTGTACTAGTTGAATAAACCGACAATGTTTTACGCCCAGTGTTAGTCAGATAAACTGGCGATAGGTGTGCGCTGCACTAGTCGGATAAATCTACAATGATTTGCGCCCAGCGCTAGTTGGACAAACCAACAAATACATACTTAATTTCATAATCTACATTTCCTCATTTCATAATTCAAGCATTTGCATCTATATAAATATAATTAAGATATCAAAGTAATAATTAAATTATTTAAAATAAATAGAGTTCAAGTTTAAGGACTACGAACTTACCAAAATTAAGATAGTTTTCAATAATCGAGGTTGATTAATCGACAACTTTCTCCTTCCTTCAGTTAACAACCACTTTACTCATTTCTTGATCAAAATACGATAATCTAATTCAATTAACTAGCAAAATCACAATAATTCAATTTAAGCAATTTATCACAAAAATCATATTTATACATTTAACCTACAACACTTGGCATTTACACAACTTAGTCCTTATCATAAAAACTAACTTAATCACATCCTTATCTAATTTTCCCTAGCTAACCGAATGTACATATCATTGACTTACAGTCCCTAGATTCTTGAAATTTATAAGTTAACACCATGCTATTTTAATTTATAACATTTAACTCTTTGAAAGCTAATACTAGCAAGAATCATTACCTAAGGTAATAATTTCTCATACCATAAAATTTAATAATTGAACCAACATTTCCAGCACAATAAACAATCTCAAAATAGTCCCTATGCTTATCATAATTTATCCATTTAGTCCCTTAATTAGCTTGGTCTAGCTTCAAGGGTTCCAAAAATGAAAAATCTATTAGAAATGAAAGTATAAAACACTTACATGCAAGGCATTCAACAACCAATGCTTAAGTTTCCCCCTCCTATGGTGTTTTTCTGTGAAAAAGAAAACCTTAAAGAAGATGACCACTTTTATTCTATTTTATCAAAGTTTTCTCTAATTACCTAATTACAATTTTACCATTTAAACATATTAAATTTATAACTACACCAATCCATGTACATCCACTATCTTGATAATTGGTATTATTATCCACTAAGTCCTTTAAACTTCCTTTTTACATCAATTTATCACATTTACTAATAACCCTCAACTTTCACATCTATTACACTTTAATCCTTTTTACTTAATTAGCTATTTGAACCTTAGAATTTCACCACCAAATTTTTATACGACATCCCTAATACCATATAAATACTAAATAATTAATATATTTTGACCCACTAGTCGAAATTGTGGTACCAAAACCTTTACTCCCGATACAACCGGACATGGGTCGTTATAGCTATGATCAAGTGCGAAAAATCTATACTTTGATTATGACTCCGTATGTACTTCAGCATCTCTTCGTAGATCCAATGGTCAATGCAAATCTTGTCTTTCTATAAAATCAAATAAAGAATAATCACTCTTTATGCAATGACATCAGAAGCATTATCTGTAGGTGTCAGACGATTGTAAACAAATTAAATTTTAAGGGCACCCTGGTGTTGGCATGACAAGTCCACTCGCCACGACCTTCCGTCAAATAATTAATTATTCCTTCCATATCTAGCTCCTCAAATGTGAATAAATCTATATTTTCTAGATAATCATTGGAATAATAGGGGGCATCATAAAATCTGCATGTTTCGCACTGCGCAATTAGCACTTTTTCCCCCCAAATAGTGACGTGGGTAATCGTCTCACCTTATTGTCTACCATTCCCACGATTTTTCAAAGAGGCATAGAATTCATAAACTATTACATCGATTGCCGGTTCGACTGGGGTTGCGCAAAAATTATACCAATTGTGGTATTGTACCAAATCCCAAATTTCATCGCAGACAAACATGGTGGGGTCGAATCCACATTCTTGAATGAATGATCGGTCACTCATTTGGAGATACAACCTCTCCACATCTGAATTAGAGAAGTAATTGGTGTCGAATTAGATCAGTGCCTCAGTAGTGCGTTGTTGTTTCCTTAATGCCATCACAACAAAATAACAACAATCCAAATAGTAATACTAATGAAAAACAAAGTTAGAGTGCTAAACCTTGGGTTGTTGCTGATGCAGGTCCTTCCCCAACCAATGTGGAATATAGGTTTGGAATAATAGAAGACGAGTAGACAACGGATCAAAAAAAAGGAGAAAGAGGGAGAGGTTATTTGTAGGATTTGAAGACTGAAGATGTGAAAATTTGAAACTAAAACACAAGATAAATGTGTTTTGGCTATGTCAATCTATGTTGAAAAACATCAGTGTGTCACGCCATAGCATTGTATGGCATGACACGACGGCAAAAATGACCCATGTTGGCTATAAAATAGTCATGTCGTGCCATAGAGGTCCTATGTCGTACCACGACGATTGATTTCTAGGGTTTTTCCTTTAAGATGGTCGTGTTGCGCCATGGCCTAGGTATAGTATGACACTAACTTGCTTCCTCTTCTTCGGGTTGTGTCCATCTCCTCCGATCGTCTATTTTTGTCCTCAATTGGCTTTGATCTCTCTCGTTGCTCTTAGAAAATTTTTTTCCTAATTCTAACATACAATTTAACAATGGAGTTCTAAAATATAACTACGGAATAACAATTTACCTAATTTACAATATATATAACTTAATTTTCTTCCATTGGGTTGATCTATGTGATGTTATCGAACCCATCCAACTTTCGATACCAATGGTCCTCAAATTCCCATGCCCCGCCTTTCATTTCTGATATGTATCTACATTTTAAGGCTTTTTTCTCGACTTTAAATTCAAAAGTGCCTTCAAAGTATCGTTTCAATCATTGCCTATTCACTAGGAAGTTTCTACCATCTTTGGTCATGAGTTCCACAACTCCATGAGGAAAGACTTGATTTACTGTAAATGGTCTTATCCATCTTGACCTTAACTTGCCTAGAAAGAGTTTTAATCTAGAGTTGAGGAGTAGTACCTCTTGTCTAGGTGAAAAGGATTTCATTTTTATCATTGCGTCATGTCTCTTTTTATCCTTTTCTTTGTAAAGTTTGACATTTTCATTTGCCAAATATTTGAACTCTTCTAACTCTTTTAGCTCGAATAGTCTTGCTTCATTTGCTAAAGTTGGATCCAAATTAAGTTCTAGGATTGCCCAATATGTCTTCTTTTCTAATTCTATTGGCAAATGACAGTTCTTCCAATAAATGAGTTTGTATGGTGACATTACCAATGGTATTTTGTATGTTGTTCTGTCAGCCCATAAAGCATCATCCAAACTCGTACTCCAATCCTTGTGATTTGGATTTATCATCTTTTTCAAGATCTATTTGACTTCTTGATTGAATACTTCTCCTTGCCTATTGGCATGAGGGTGATATGATATGGTAATTCGATGCCTGACACTATATTTAGCTAGTGCAGCGTCCAACTATCGACTACAAAAATGACAACCTTCATAACTAACCAAGGCTCTCGGTGCTCCAAATCATGCAAATATGTTCTTCTGAAAGAATTTTACTACTACTTTTGTATCATTATTGGTAAACCAGTTGCTTTTACTCACTTCAAGACATAATCCACTACAAGAAGAATATATTGGTTTCTAAAAGAATTGAAAAATGGTTCCATGAAATCTATGCCCCGTACATTGAAAATATCCACTTCTAAAATCCCATTTTGTGACATCTCATCTCTTCTCAAAATGTTTCGTGTTCTTTGGCATCTGTCACATCTTTTCACAAATTCATAAGCATCTTTGTTTATAATATGCCAATAGAATTTGGATTGCAACACTTTTTGTGCAATTCTCTTGCTTCCAAAGTGCCTTCGCATGGAGATGTATGGCATACCATTAAGATATCTTATACCTCTTCTTCAGCTACACAACGTCAGATTAATTGATCGACATATTACCGAAAAACATATGGTTCCATCCATGTATATTTTTCAGCATCGTACTTAATCTTCTTTTTCTCCACCCATGTTGCATCCACTGGGAAAAATGCCTTGGGTGAAATAATTGTCAATGTCTATATATCAAGGTGTTGTAGAAATCATCTTGAGTTGGAATAACTGCTCATCAATGAAGTTTTCGTTTATTTTCATTTCCCTTTTTCCTTTAGCTTTTAATTACAATCACGACAGATGATCTGCAACTTGATTTTTTTGTCCCTGTTTTAATCAAGGATCCATAAATCAAATTCTTGGAGAAGCAACACCCATATCATTAGTCTTGCTTTTGTTTCTTTTTTCATCACGTACTTTAGTGTTGAGTGGTCCGTATAGACATAAACTCTGTTTGCCATCAAATGTGGTCTGAATTTCTCTCATATAAATACAACTGCTAACATTTCTTTCTCCATGGTAGTGTAATTGAATTGAACTGCATTAAGTGTCTTACTTGCGTAATGAATAGCGTGAAAACCTTGTCTTTGTCGTGTCCCAATACTACTCCAACTGCATGATCACTTGCATCGTACATAATCACAAAAGGCTTTGTCCAATCAGGGCTGACTATGATGGGTGCTAAGACTAATTTCTGCTTTAAAATATCAAAAGCCTCAATGTATTTTTCGTTGAAATCAAAAGGGACAACTTTCTGCAGCAGCTGGCTCAATGATTTTAAAAGTCGATATGTCCTAAGAAATTTCTCACTCCTCAAACATTTGTTGGGTATGTTATCTTCTCTATTACTTCAATCTTGGCTTTATCGAACTCCAAACTTTTTTTGTAATTTGATACTTGAGAACAATTTCTTATTTTACAATAAAATGACTTTTTTTCTAATTGAGCAACAAATTAGTTTATTCACATTTTTTTAGAACTTGTTCGAGATTGTGTAGAAATTCCATGAATGAATCTCCATAAACAGAAAAATCATCCATAAATATGTCTAATCATTCTTCTAACATGTCGAAAAAATTACAGTCATACAGTGCATGAATGTAGCTGAAGCGTTTCATAGTACAAATGACATCCTTCGAAAAGCATATGTTCCAAAATGAAATGTACACATAGCCTTTTCCTAATCATCTAGATGGGTAGAGGTTTGATGATATACCGAATATCCATCGAGGAAACAATAATATTCCTTACTTGCTAGCTGGTCAAGCATTTGGTTGATAAATGGCAATAGAAAATGATCCTTTTTAGTTATGTCATTCAGTTTCCTGTAGTTAATACATACCCACCATCTTGTAACTGTCTGAGTGTTAATCAACTTATTCTTTTCGTTTGTCACCGCTGTCATTCCTCTTTTTTTATAACGTTTTGTGTTGGTCTAACCCATTCGTTATCAGAGATAAGGTAGACAATTCATGCATCCAACCACTTTATGAGCTCCTTCTTGACCAGCTCCTTCATTGTTAGATTAAGACGTCGTTGAATGTCGACTACTGGTTTCTTTCCTTCATCCAATCTTATTTTATGCTTACACAAAATTGGATTGATTCCTTTAATATTGGCAACGGTCCACCCAATAGCTTTTCTATGAGCTTTCAGTACATCCCAGAGTATTTTCTCCTACTCCACAGATAAGCATGCTGCAATAACTATTGTTAAAGTGTTGTTATAACTGAAATACTCGTATTTCAAGTGTGTGGGAAGGGGTTTTAATTCCAACACCGATGGTTTGACAATTGATGGAGTCATCTTGGCTGGAAGATTCTCTGATTGACATAGAGGTTCTTTATATTGTCTTTTCTAGTCCGACCGATAGATGTGTTTCGATTGCTTTTTGAGTAATTTCTCAAAAAATCAGTCTTCTAGGATTTCTTCAACATCTGAAGTGCAATCTTCATATTTGCTCAATTGTTCTTCTGTGTCTTCCTCATTATCTTCTTTTGCCCCATCGATTCTCATTACTTCTTCTACTAGTTTTATTTCTCTGATTTTTCTCCAAGTATAATCATTACTACTTACTATTTCAAGGAGCATAACAGTTTCTTGAGCAGTTTTTGACCAAACACTTCCTCCAACCATTACGTCACATTGTTCTTTGTTATCCTAATCTAAACCTGCATAAAAAATATTGTAATTGAATATCGTATTAATACCACCCCTAGAGCCTTTCGTACAATTATCTTGAATCTATCCAATGCTTAACCAAGCGTTTCGATGGGACTTTGTTTGAATTGTAATAACTCCTTATTTGTCTTTAACATCACAAGTATGGGTAAGATCCTTTGTAAGAGCCATTGCACAAACTCTTCCCATTTTGTAATAGTTTCTGGAGGTAATGCTTCTAACCATTCTCGGATCTAGCCTTCAAGGGAAAAAAAGGATTAGCAGTAACTTGATTGTTTCTTCTGAAACTCCAGCATAGCATACCATGCTACATATTTTTTCAAACCGTTTCAAAACAGCTACAGGGCCCATGGTTGATTCATCATTAACTTGAATACTATTTGATAACCATGTCAATAAAGAGGGATTAATCTCAAATAGAATTGTATTCATTACTGGTCGGGCAATACTAGGCTTCAGCCAAATTGTATCAAATATAGTTCTACCCATTAGAGTTTTCATCGTGTCCCTCCGCTAAATTTATTAAATAATACTACAATAAAACAAATGTAATATTATATATGTAGTCCTTTAACTTTCCTACTTATCTTATTAATTGTGATGCTATTTTCAAAACTTAATGCCGAAACCTCCTCGACAACGGCACCAACAACTTGACTGCCTATAAACGTGTTATTGTTTATAGTAAAAATATCACACAAAAAATATAAGAAATTAAATCGGCGTTGTCCGTAAGTATACGGTTCAAATTGTAATATAGGATTTGTGTTTGTAATATAGGACTTGTGTTTACAATGGAACACAGGGAAGTATTTGAGAATCGTACCCAAGGGATGATGGAATAAATCTATTGAAAATATCTTTACAATAATAAGTTTAAATAGTATAAATTAAATCATATATTACAATAGAACATAAAATAAATGAATAATAGAGATTAAATAATTAAAATAAATAAATGATAAAATAAATAAACGATAAAATAAACAAATGACTAAATTGATAAAACCAATCAAGAAAATTAACTCATTTCATGGGTTGTAATCAACTCTGGATTAGGGTCTTAGGGTGGATTAGCTATCAATTAACCAATTATTACCTTCCAATTTCTAACTAATTAATCAATTGGTTGATACTCACTTATCTCCCGACCTCACTTTTTAAACGAGGATAAACTACGATTTACTCGACCAAACTTATCTCTCGATCTCGTTTAACCTATGATTACTTCCTAAGGTACTCGAGCCTAGGGTTTAGGAACGCATAATTTAAACCGACTAATCCTATCGAGAAACCCTAAATCCTCTATTAATCACATCCCCATCCACTCATTAATCTCCCTTAAGGGATCTAGCCACTCATGTTATTCATAATATCAAACTCAATTGATTAAACATGTAAAGAATACAATTGAATCAAAAGAGAAAAGAGATTAGAATAATCCTAATTTGAGTTGATTGAATAACGGAATAGATAATCTCTCGATTAGAATAATGAATATCGTCGCTTGCAAAAAAAAATAAATTGAATACTTCAATTAAATAAAAGAACTTTTAGATCGAAACTAATTCCAAGAGAGAAGAATAAGAGTTTCAATCCAAGACAATATTCATTAAACTAAATTTAGTCCTACTCCTAAACTACGAGGGTTTTCGAAGGTTTATAAAACAACTTAGTTACATCAAACCCCTAAGGTTTTATTTATATGAGTATTGGTGTCCCGAATTACGTCTTCAACACGTCCTAGGTCTCACATAAAGTTGATATAATGGGATGCACGAAAACCTATGTCGCACCATACACCATCTATGGCACGACACCACACATGTTTCATGACTTCCTTGGTTCGTTTCATACTTTAATGGCTCGGGAAGCTGGTGCATCACTCGTCGCTTGCTCCTACGTCCGTTGAGCCTATAATTCATCATCCTACACACTCATTTACACAATTTAAAACTACCTAAGGCCCATGTCGGCCTAATAGGTCACAACACTCACAAAATGTGTTAAAAACACTTATTTTTTACTAACTTTTAATCCTAACTACTAAATACCATAAATGCAATATTAAATACTAAATTGGCTAGAAAATAATGTCATTAAGTGAAAAAGTAGACCGAAATTAATACTATATTTGACGTCAGGTCACATATCATGTGTATACTGTGGACACAGGAACTTATTTGAAAATTGTCCATCAAACCCGGAATCTAGGTATTACATGAGAAATCAGAATCAGAATAGAGGTGGGCAGGGACCACAGTCCAACTTTTATAACCCATCATGGCAAAACCACCCGAACTTTTCTTAGAGGTAACCAAAAAGGTAGACCTAGTAGCACGTACATGCAATCCAGGCCAAATCAACCACCAAGATTTACCCAACAAGTTCACAAACCACCATAAGCTAAATCCTTCAATAGTTTGGAGAACTTGTTGAAGGCATACATGGCAAATAATGACACATTGATCTAAAGCCAAGCAGCCACTTTGAAAATTTTGAAGAACCAAATAGGTCAGCTTGCTACTGAACTTCGAAATAGACCACAAGGCACTTTGCCTAATGACACAAAAAATCCAAGAAATTCGGGTAAGAAGCATTGCAAAGAAGTTACTCTGCGAAGCAGAAGTATCACACTCGAATTTTTAAGTAAACTCTAATATCGAGGAATTTTAGAGACTTAATTGAACCCATGGAAAGTTAGCGGGCTTTACTTGAAATTTTGGGAAAATTTCTGACTAACAAGTAAATAATTGGATTTCAATTCTAGTTTAGTTAGATTAGAATCAACTAGTTCCATAGTGGGAGATAAAATGATTAAGGATGAATGGTTGTATTGGTCAGTGAAAATTGTGCTAAATAGATGTGCATGGAGATATAATTTTCTCAATTCTATTTACAAATTTCTCTCTGTAGCACTATCTTCTTTGGTTGTTCTAAAAAAGAAGAGGATGTAGCTGAAAGAAGCTCAACATGTTACAACTGTCATGTGGATTAAAGTCTAGGAGTGGAGAAATTGAGGAAAAAGCTATCAGGACGAAAGAGGTTATGGCGTTTGGACAAGATAAGCTGATGAGGATAAAGGAATCCAGGTGAGCCTCTATACCTTGCTTGTTGGGTGATAGAATGTTGTTATGTTGCTTGCATGAACGACGTTAGATATGTACTAAGTTGGTCTGAGTTCATAGTGTGTGTGTGTGTGCGCGCGCGCTAGATGAAAGAGTATGATGTGTATATAACAACTACATGATCTTTTGCTAGGTGTTTGTTTCCTATTGTACGGCTATTAAATTGATGATAATTTAATTTGTGTAATGTATGTGCAATATTAAGTTGCATGACTGTCCCTGCGTGCTTATGAATTGTGGAGTGTGGAACGAAAAGTATTGATGGGTTAGATGAAGTTAGGATTGGGTGGATGGTTGGGAAGTGGAGTTTTCATTTACCATTATCCAGGATTGCTAGATGAAAATCGTGATGTGTGAAGCTCTGGGCCTTGCGGAGAGGACACTGCAGTGTTCGAGCATAAAGGTTAAAAGTGAGGCATAATGGAGGAATGGGCAGATTGAATGGGAAATCAAAGGAGTTTGGGTGACTTCATGGAATAGATATCTAGCTCGTTAGAATGACCGTGAAGACGGTTATTAGGTTCCATAGAGTAACACCGTCACAATTGTCAGTAGGTGGAAACACGAAAATATACACACTTTTTGATGCCCTTTTTAACTCAAATTCTTGCAGTTTCGGTAAAATACTTGTCGAAAAATAAATAATTATTATAAAATAATTATTTTACACTCAAATTATGAACATGTTAAATTTTAATTAATTTTATATTAAATTTGATTAATTTTGATTATTTTCGACAGATTTGCACAAAGGGCAAAAAACGGCTCGGCAAACCCTGCTAGAAGCACAGAACCGAGAAGCAATTTTAAAGCATCAAGACGAAATAATTTTTTCAGCCTAAGACGGTCCAAATTATGTGTATTAATTCATAATATATTAATTTAATTTTAATCCAATCTAATTTGGGTTAAATGAATTATTATTAATTAATTATGAAAAGTAGCCCAATTGAGTTGAACCGAGAAAACCGAACCAACTGAGCACTGGGTAGCCCAAAATCGTCCCACATGCTGACCCAATCAGCTTGTTTGGCTGATTATTTAACTTTCAAAATGGCCATTGAAGACTCCTTCAAATTGCATTCAAACCCCCCCACTATTTGTGCCTTTCTAGATTTTCCCCTACCTTAAAATAGCAAGTTTGAATTCTTCAAACTTGCCACATGTGTGGCCAGCCATGGGGGGACTCTATGGCTACTGATTTTTGCTAATTTTAGCAACCATCTCAACCTAAAAATACCCCCCTTTCTGCTCACTTCAAACACATCTCAACCCTTCTCATCTCTTCACTTCTCATTTTTCTCTCTTCATTCCCTTCCATTTTTCCTCATTTCCTTCCCCTATTCCCTTGCCGGTTTCACCTCTTGAAAAAGATTCAATCAACCACCATTTGGATCATCATTCAAGTGTTCGTGGAAGCCTCAGTTCAACAAGAACAAGTGGAGAAGGAGAAGCAGAGCAAACTAGTCAAGCCTCGGAGGATCGCCAGATTTGATTCTTGTTCCCTATCCTTTTAATTTTGTTCTTCTTATGATGAACATGTCTGTGAATATTTGTGATGTTGATATGTTTAATTTAATTAATATGGTTTAAATTTAATTCGTGTTAGGTTGATTGCATTTGTGTTTATTTTGTGTTGTGTATAGGCCTTGGTAAGATGTTTGATTAAGTAAAAACATGAATGAGTTATTCTTGCATTACAATTGTAAGGTAACTAATGAATTAATTATTTAAACGGATTAAAATTTTAATTAATTGACACGATACTTAATCAGTGCATGTTTAATCATCTAAGGTAGCTGAGGGTTAAATTAGCAACGTATCTAACGATACATTAGTCTTGCATAACTTGTAAGATTATTGTGATTAAACTATCTTAAGGTAGAAATACATTGTTACCTCACGTAATCTTTTATGTGCTTATGAGATTGAATTAATCGTTTGAATTGGCATAGAGATATGTACAAGAGATTATTTTAATTTCATAAGTATGTATGTGCATTAACACATTTGCTTATTAAAATATGTTTAATCAGTTGAATTAACATAGAGATATAGTCAAGAGATAAATGGATTTTGGTAAGTAAGTATGTTCATAAGTTAGCAAATTACTGAGTTGCCATGAATTTATCCGTAACAACATAAGCATGAGTTTAGTAATTCTAAGTTAAGAAATGTAATTAATCTAACACAACTATGTCATCTTGATTAAAATATTCTTTTGAAATCATGCATTGGAACTTTTATTTTATTTTTATTTATTTTACTTGCTAAAATCCTAGTTTTTACTCACCTCCTCAAATCAAAATATTTTTCTTCACCAAAGTGTTTTTAAAATTGCATTCATAAATAATTCTTTTCACAGTCCCTGTGGGTACGATAACTCGACATTTACTTGTCACTTTATTACTTGTTGCGATTGTGTACACTTGCACATTTCCGTTGTTCCAGTAGGCTCTATGGGGTGACACCGCAATAGTGGTAAGGTCCTTCAAGGTGACACCATGGTAATGGTTATTAGGTCCTTTAGGGTGACACCTTAGAGGAGGTTTAAGGTGTAAGACCATAGCTCGACTATGGCAACATATAGAGCTCGTCGGGATAATAAACATAGGGAAGTTCGCCATGACATTAAACATGGGGTCACATGTGTAAGACCATAGCTTGACTATGACAACATAAAGAGTCTGTTAGAATAGTAAACATGGGGTAGTCTGTCAGGACGTAAAACATGGGGTTACACATGTGAAGTTCATAGAATAGTATAGCAGGAGACCCGCCAAGGTATAAAGTAGAAGTTGTACGGTAACGGGTGCGATAAATCACAAGAGTGAATGAACTTGGTGCGTTTGGGGAACATAGACTAGCGGGATAATGAGAGAATTTTCCATAGGCGAGGATGAGTGGAGCCAAAGAAGCGTCTCAACCCAGTTAGAGTGAAAGGAGGGAGAGACTTCTTAGATAAGGATGTAAACGTAATGTACATCAAGAGAGTCTGTTAGGGAAGCCACGAATCCCACATTGTTTAAGCATATATAGAATAGGCTATAATGGGATATGATCTTAATTTGTAAGTCAAAGAAAAGGTAGTTGAAAGATTAACTAGACCAACCAAGTCTTCATGGGCAGAGGCGGATACAGGAGGGGCAAGCAGAGGCCCTAGCCCCCTAAAATGGAAAATTTCTATTTAAGCCTTTGATTTTTTTTAATTTTAAATTAGTAAAGATAAAATTATACTTTGGCCCCCTTAAAATTATAAAAATTCGATTTAATCCTTTAAAAATTATAAAGATATAGACTATAAAAAATTAAAATTTTATTCAGCCCCCCTAAAAATTTGTTCTGGCTTCGCCCCTGTTCATGGGAGGAAATGCCAGCTCAAGGTTGAATTATCAATAAAGTCCTCTAAAGAATAGTGAAAAGCGGAAGTCTGTCAAGACCAAGAAACACGGTAAAGATCTTGTGGATCTACCTAAAGTAGAAACCTTCACGAAATACCTGAGTAGCAGGTAGTACATCGGGAACCACATGTCCAATGAAGCATCTTAAAGGAATGGGCTGAAAGAGCGGGTACTATGGGGTTGCATTGTGGGCACTAGTTCTCTAAGGAAAAGAGGATACTAGAAAGAGATCGTATTTTGTAAGGACCCACAATCTCAGCAATTATTTGGGTAAACGCCAAGCGTCGCCAGACAGAAGTAATGAATATGAGTATTAGGGATGTGGAACAACGATAAATGGGATAAGATCCATGAGAGAACACGATTATGACCAAACCAAGGTGTATGTCCGCTAATAAATGACATAGAGTGTATAAGGCATTGGCCTTGCCAACTAAGTTTGAAAATTCTCCTATGAAATTTAGGGAGTTTATTTTGAACCAGAAATTTCAATTTCTTAAGATTTTTGCCGTCTTACATGAACTTTATGTACAGATCTCACTAAGTTCTTTCGAACTTATAAAATTACTGCTTGAATACGAGTTAGATAAAGACTCAAAATTCAAGAGGGACCAAGCCAGAGTCTGTTGGAGTTATATGTTGCACAGTAGCTATTCATGTATATAGAGCAGCACCCAAAAAGGTGGCGCCTCAGGGTTGAAGTTGACTGAGTCTATATGGGGTCTAATTGTAAATTTTAAATAACTGTTGCATCATTAAAAGTGTCATGTTGTAAGAAATTGGAACTAATATGATGTGTGTATAGATTCAAGGAGTAATTTGAAGGCATAAGTTGTCTAAGTATGTATTCATATCAGAATAAATATGTGTTAATTTATTCGGATTGTTGTGGTATCCGTTACCTGGATTTGGCAATCGGGTCGGGTAAAGAGTGTTATAAGAAGGACATTAGAGCCCAAAGTTGTCAAGATTGAAGATGAGTCCACTGATGCTCAAGATAAAGAGGAAGTTCAACCAAGTGTTGAAACTCCAACTTCACAGAAACCAAATTCTGTGAACTCTGATGAGGTAAACCTTAAACCAGTCAATTTTGATAAACTAACACCTATGTCAGATGTAGAAAAAATGTCGTAGAAGAATTGTCCAACACAAGTTAAGAATCCTTCACCACCCCACCCTCAAAGACTTCAGAAAGGGAAGCAAGAAGCCCACTTCAAGAAGTTTTTAGACGTAATCAAGCAACTTCATATCAATATTACGTTGATGGAAGCCGTTGAGCAAATGCCAAATTATGTTAAATGTATTAAGGACATTCTGTCCAAAAAGAAAAGTCTTGGAGAGTTTGAGATAGTAGCCTTGACGAAGAAGTGCACTGTATTCCTGCAAGACAGGCTAAGTTCTAAAATAAGCTGAAGGGATTACAAACCAGAGTTAGCAGCTAGACTCAAGATGAACCCAGTGTTCAATGTGTGCATACCAAAACTTATTTGTGTGAATCAAGAGGATCTCAATTGAGGCAAGTCACAATGGGGGCAAGTAAGAGTGGTGGCCTCTTACGATTGAAATGCACAAGAGAGAAATACAGTTTGAGTTAGGCGACGACAGAGACATAAGCCAAGTCAAATGTTCCGAGGAGCGAAACTACCCAACAAAGAGACTAGTTGAGAATCAGTCGAGGCATCAAGATCGTTCCAAGACGAGTCAAATCAGTGTCATTCGAGGACTCGATGGGGGCGTCGCGAGAATGGGTAGGGGAAAATGTCACAAGCCATGGATCAAAGCCCATAACCAATACGTATGGAATATCCCACAGAGGTCAACAAATGAAATGGGGCTCATTCGACCCACTTGAACTAGCCTGATTTGTGGAATATAAGCATAACCCCATCTACTTGAATCCTGGTTGAATTGAAATACTCCAGTAAATTGTGTTTTACTAGGATAATTCTTGTAAATCCTAAAGGATAAACATATATAGAATTTAAATCCCTTAGGGCTCTCTTATTGGAGATGGGAACTAATTTCAATCATTGATGTAATTCGATATGTGCCATTAGATCTAGGGGAGCTCAACTACAAATAGAGGTCTCCCCTTCATTTGTAATCACTTCATTCTTTCTGAGTTAATATATTGAGAGCATTTTCTCAAACACTTGGTGTGCATTCTCTTTTTGTGGCTTTGCTTTGTACGTCGCTTCTTCCTTTTCAGAGTTTGTTTCCGCTTTGCTTCGGTGCCTTTGAGAATTTCTGCAAAAATTCTCAATTTTCAAGAGTAAAACTTAGTCAGATTTAAACCCAAGAAATTGCCAAAAGCCACGCAATTTGCCAAATAAAAGGTCTAGCCTCGTGACAAACGTTCAAGCTTAGTCAAATTGCATTTTTATCCATCCTACTTAAAAAATGGGTAAATTAATATTACATAAAATCAAAGAGCAAAGTGATTCTTCTATTAAAAATTACTTTCAATTCTACTTTTAAAAGTTGATCCTTGTATATCAACATAAGATGCACGTGACACACCACATGTCACTTGTTTATTATTTCATCAACCAAGTCAATTTTTAACAATATAGATAGATGATTTTTTTTAACAAAAATAATGAATTTACTCTATTTAACATATAAAGAGTAATTATCCATTTTTGAACAAAACATAACTCACTTTTATCCCACCAATACCAAACACTAGACTACTACTTTTACCCTACCAAACACTGGACTACTTATTCCTAATGTTATTAGGAATCATTTTAACTTTGCCTTGTCAATCAAACGATGTATCATTGAACAAATTGCTGAAAAAATAATAAGCACCAAACAGGTAAACATTTATTTTAGAAGAAAATTAATAAAAAAATTTATGAATTTCCGATCCCTTCAGACATGAGGCATTGCCAAAACATTAAGTTATCCAAATTTAGAATATATGGATACGATCTTATTTTATTTTATTAATAATTTAAAAAGATCATACTCATCTCATGTCTTGTCCAAGTCGTGAGCAAATTTATGGTTGCAAACAAATACATACATATGAAAACTCATTTCAGAACTCATAATTCTAGTTAAGAACCTGATCGCTTAAACCGTAAATATTAGGTTCATTGAAAGTCACTGGTTTGGCTCAGATCCAAGCTTTACGGCAACCCAAACGTTGTCACTCATTGGCAGAACAGTGCTACCTGCAGGAAACTTCATGTTCGGTACCCGTGGACGAACATTGATCCTGTTGCAAGATATGCTACTCATTTCAACATGCTGCTTCATTGAATCCTCAACTAAATTTGTTGTCACCCAGTGATTAGACGGAATATTAGCTGTTGAGGGGTTATCTTCCGGCAGAGGATGATCAGACAAAATCGGTAAGGATGGACTACTTTCCCAATCAGTAGTCATCTCTGGATGTGGGAATTGAACAGAGTGATGATCCATAAATACATGAACTGCAATCAATCCACGCGAAAATGTTACGAGGAACATGGCTTTAACAAAATATACGTCAGAAGCTAATATTCAGACAGCTTGCCAAACGGTTTGACTACCAAAGATGAATAGATTCACTCTACTCAAATGTGAAAAGTAGGTTTGCGTCTGCACGGATGTTTGCACTCATCAGGGGGCGAAACCCGAAGACGAAATACAATTTTACTAGTTTTTTAACTTAATATCTTACCATTTTTAAAAGGGCTAAACAATAAATTTACCATTTTTTGGGAAAAGGCACCTGCCTCTCCCACGCCCCCCTGCCCTCTTCCATGCAAACAAATAAAAAACGTACATGATAGCATGTTACTTGTGAGTGTCGGTTATATCTCACACAGATATGATCCTCAAAGGGATTATATCCTCATATAACCATGTTGGACACAGTTGTTCGAACATAAGGACTTCATAAAAAACAAAGAGTCAGAGCAACAATAATCATATCTACTAACGAAAATTGTTATTTGCTTCTCAACGTACCCGTTTTATGTTGGCTTTGACAGTCTATCTACCTAGAAATTGAAGAACCAACTTATATCGACGCTGACAATCAGCCATTACAAACATAAAAGCTTCTAGGAAAGAAACCATTACAAAGCTAAGGAACCAACAAAAATTATTGGCATGCAATTTGAGGAACTTGTCAACCATATACTTATAATTGAATTGGATATTAAAGGATAGAAGTTTCCATAAGAAAAATCACCTCGATCATCCTGCCGATCTGCCCCTAAAGTTGAGCTTGAATTAAGCAATGAACCGGATTTGGATCCAAGATTTTGTTCAGTACCAGCATTGACATTTGTTGGCGAGTGGGAAGATGAGACCACATGCCCTTCCAGATCATGGTAGGCCGGAGTTATGTTTGTTGAGACCTTATTTGACTTGCCTGAAAATGAAAGCAAAGTTTTAAGGACTATATTTACTCAGGACTGGAGGGAAAATTTCAGAACCGACCATAACACTCACTCATATACACAGACCAGAGATTAACATACTGATACAAATAAAACTCAAAAGATTATAGAATTACAAATCTCCAGGCTCGTAAAAACCTTGTGGTCCCAGAACAGGAAACACATGGGGTTTCAGAAACTTGTTACCAAGCTCCATTTAGAGAGAAAATTTTAGACTTAAGATCTCATCTATCCCGGAAAATTAATCCATAGTATTATAGATGATATTTCAGTTTCGTACTAGCAAGAATATCATACACAGATCATCTTTCTCTCCTACCAATACAATAAAATTGAGAATTGCATGCCATGGCACTCGAAAATTTATGCCCTTAGAGTAAACATGTCAAACAAATTGAGCATTGACATTTGTTGGCGAGTGGGAAGATGAGACCACATGCCCTTCCAGCTCATGGTAGGCCGGAGTTATGTTTGTTGAGACCTTATTTGACTTGCCTGAAAATGAAAGCAAAGTTTTAAGGACTATATTTACTCAGGACTGGAGGGAAAATTTCAGAACCGACCATAACACTCACTCATATACACAGACCAGAGATTAACATACTGATACAAATAAAACTCAAAAGATTATAGAATTACAAATCTCCAGGCTCGTAAAAACCTTGTGGTCCCAGAACAGGAAACACATGGGGTTTCAGAAACTTGTTACCAAGCTCCATTTAGAGAGAAAATTTTAGACTTAAGATGTCATCTATCCCGGAAAATTAATCCATAGTATTATAGATGATATTTCAGTTTCGTACTAGCAAGAATATCATACACAGATCATCTTTCTCTACTACCAATACAATAAAATTGAGAATTGCATGCCATGGCACTCGAAAATTTATGCCCTTAGAGTAAACATGTCAAACAAATTGTATTTCCCACGTCTTCCAAAAGTCAATTCACCATTTAGTTCGAACAGAACATGATTGACAATCAACAAATTGGTGAAAAAGGGATCTTTCTTTTTTCTCTCTTTGCTTTTTGATAAAAAAAAATGAGGGGGTTAGAAGACGTACACTCTTTAAGCTTAGTGTATGCAACTTTTGCTGCCAAAAACTCAGCTTGCTTTTTGGTTCTTGCTCCCTGTCCAGTGAAAGCCTCTCCTTTCACCTCAACACTGGAAACAAACATTGATGCATGGGCTTCTCCAGATCTAGTTGTGGTGTAAACTGGTAGAGGACAACCTTCCTTCTGCGTTAATTCTTGCAAAAGGTTCTTGAATAAGCTAGAGTCTTCCTGAGGAAGAAAAAAAACATACAAAGGGCAAAAACTCAAACTCTAGAGATTCACAACTGAACATTTTAAAAAATATCATAAATGCATAAAACAACAAAGACAAAAACACGCCATTAATCAGTAACCTGGACTTCTTCAATAGCATCTGGTGCTAAACATGATAATGCAACTCTTGCAGCTGCATGTTCAGCTTCCTTTATTGTTGGAAAAAACTCCAAACCCTCATAGGTTTTCTCATCAATAGTGACCTTGCACCTAAAACGACTTGCATGAGGTGGACCCTCAACCTCACAAGAATATACTGGTCGGCTAACATTTCTCTTTTGAGCATAATTTTGCAGTAAATTCTTGTAGAAGTGTTGCATATCTATAAGCTAACAATTCCAAATCAGAAAAACAAAGGAAACACATGAAATACTAAGGATTTCATATTTTTTTTGTTTTGGCTAATGAGCTTTTTCTTTCAACCAAGGGTTTAAATAACAGATTTCAGAAGCATGAAACTACAGTAAAGGAACAGGTAAACATAAATGAAAAATCAAAACATAGACAAACATTTATTCATTGAGAATCCAACTGTGGAAAGACGTCTACTAATGGACCTTAAGCAATATGTCGAATGCCAAGCAACCCGAATCTAACAGCCTCCTTAATGTTCCAGTGAGACTATCATTCTAATCTGCAGTATTTTTACTTTCTTTAACTCCTAATTGGCTCCAATGTGCACAATGAGCGTTCTAAACAGAATAGCAGACTTTCTATGTCAGCCCAATCAACTAAAGTCAGAAGAGTCAAACTCGGCACAAATGACATAATTAGAACTAAAACAACTCCGATGGAACTTATGCTTAGTTCAACTCATTGATGTCATGTTTGAGATGGTAAATTTAAATTGTTTTCAATATAAGTCTCAAAGCTAAACATGAAGCAAATATCAAGGCAAAATAAGCAAATTGATAAGCTACATTCACTAGAAGAGAAAATGAATGAAGATAGCTACCGGCAACCTGCAAATATATGAGCTAAAGCTCAATTGTAATCTATGTTGCTCCAACTCTTCATGTCTGACACATATCCGGGTAAGGGTATTGGAATATGATGTTCCAAGGATCCTCCAAATATGTAGAAATATTAGGGGGGAAAAAATAACATACCATTGCGGACACATACCCATGTCCGACCAAGTCAGGTTTTGATTAACAACGAACCTAATATTAGGCATGAATTTAGCTTTTTTTCTCTGTTGGCTGTTGTGCAAGCAACAAGGCTTGTCTCTCAGCCCAGTTTACCATTAGAACAATATATGTACTGCAGAATATATTTTTACATAAACTGGGGAGAAAAGAAGATTTCGATTTCAGACCAAGTTGACATTTTGTTTTGGACTTAAAGAGCATAATTTTGAGCACTATTAGAGGTTATGAATTCTGAGGACATGTAAGAGAAACGCACAAGGCTACTAATAGGAACATGGACAACAAATAATCATCTTTTACATAATAATTAAACAAACAAGCTATTCGATTTTTCTTTTGGTTTGAGTTGGTAAAACGTTAGGCATGTTCGTATTCAACATAAGTTTTCTGACCTTTAAATTTTTCATTATTGTTGCAAATAGAAGCACAGTCACTGACATGAGAATCTCGACATGCTTCTTGTCTTTCTGGTTGCAGGCTTCTGTTAGTAGTATTACTATCAAAATTTGCAATTGCATTTGAAGAACCTGCAAGAATCACAGAATCTAAAGTACATATGCATCATAAATTTAATTAAACCGTTGACAAGGGAAGGCGGAAAATAAAAATTAAAAGAAAAAGAAAACTTCCAAAAGTTCTACAGAAGTAAAACATGTACTGGTTCCCGAAGTCATACAAAAGAATTAAAAAGCTGAAGGTGCATATAACAACAATTTTATGATCAAATTCTTATCAGCACATTCTAGACTGAAAAATCAATGAAAAAGCACTGACCTTATAAAATCAAAACAATTACTTTCTAGGTGCATCAAAAGCCCACACTATTTGCCTAAAAGATAAAATCAAAATAGTTTGTTATGAAAGCTATATGACAAGGCCATCGAACTTTTGCTGACCAGCACGATAGTCTAGCATTCAGAGCACCCATTTGAACATAAACAGTTATGAACATAGTTTTTGAGGTCCTTATAACGCTTATTTGAGCATATAAACCAATTCTTTCAGACTTCAAATTGTCAGAAATCAGAAATTTCAAAATGTCAAGTTTCTTTCCTTTTCCCAGTTCCTCTAAGTTAAGAACCCATGGAAAGGGACAATTGTAGCATATAATTCTTTAAAAAAGACAAAAATCGACTTCACCATTAAACGGAAATGGCGAAATCCATTTCATCAATAGCTGTATTCTGCATTTACTCTAAACGACAATGAAATATCAAAATAAATATCAACTGAAACCCAAATAAAGAGAGAAAATTAACATGAAAACAACTGAAAATAACAATAAAACTGGGGGAAATAGATAAAACAGATTGGCTTCCTACAAATTGCATTTCCCTCTAAAACAAAAAATAAAAAAGTTTCTGAAAACACTAGTATGAACAGTTGTTAACAGAAACTGAAGAAAATGAAATATGGGTGGGTTTGGCTTATTCTTAAATTAAAAGATGGTACCAGGATCAGGAAGAGGAGGCGCAGTGAAATGAAGGAAAGCGAGATAAGCGGCGTCATTTTGGGCTTCCTTGGAAGACTTGGCCGGATTCTGAGACTGAAACGACATGCCGTTTACATCCACGGTAGCTTCGAATCGAGGATTGTGATCTTGGCCTTGTTTTGTGACGTTGTACTCTGGTAACCTCCATGCTTTCTTCTGGCAAAGCTCTTGCAATTTCGACTTGTACATCTTTCACAGTCCCTCTCTCTCGAATTTTAACGTGCAAAAACCATGTACTTATAGGAGGGTTTTTCTTTTGGTATTGATAGGAGTTTGGAAAAGCGATGCAACGAAAAATGATATTTTTTCTACTTATAGTAGAAGCTTTCTTTCTTTTCTTTTCTTTTTACCAGAATTTTCCGTGATTTTGAGCTTGAAAGATTCACAACCCGTGAGTTCTATTAATACATGTATATATTACATAGAACTTTTTTTTCTCGGGAATTACCCAACTGGATTTAAATTTTTGATACATAGATTACGAACAATCAGTGTCGTTGTTTTAGTTTATGTTGTGTTTTAATAAATAGATGCTATTATTTGGGCAAATAACTAATAAAAGCCCTTTTTTTTTTAAATTACCGAAATGGGCCGATTTTTTGATTATTTACCGGAATAGGCCTTTTCCGCGAAATCGCGTCCACGTCAGCGCGATGTCAGGGTACGTGTCAGGAAATCGCGTCCACGTCAGCGCGATTTGCTGACGTGGAAGGAAATCGCGCCCTCTAGGATGCGATTTGCTGACGTGGCATGAACAGTGTGTTTTTAGCTTGGAAAACTTTGAAAGGCCATAACTTTTGGCTCGGTTGTCCGATTGAGACGAATTTTTTTTATTTCGAATAACTTTTCGAGATCTATGCGCTGGAAAACTGCTTAGAGATGAATAGGGACTGATTTGTAAAGTATAATTTGTTAGTTACGAGTATAGGGACTAAAGTGTAATTATTTCAAAATTAGCATGAATTTTTTGTATTTAAGAATATTTGAATGTTATGGAAGGATGAAATTGAATTTGAATTGAAAAACGAAGCTTAGATTTGAAAATATGACTATTTAGGTTTTAGAGACTAAATTGAATAAAATGGAAAATTTTAGGGAACTTCTCAAAAGAGGAATGAGCTGACTTATACCTATAACAGGATGATATAAGACAATTCTGTAAAAAAATATCCGGTGTTTACTTCAAATAAATGAGGAAAATAACGATTTGAATGTTTCAAAATTCAATTTTAAATCGAAAAAATCAAAATTGAGGGGCAAAAAAGGATCTTTTTCGATGAAAACTTCGACAAATCGCCTTTGGCTATTTGCCAGCACGTAGATCTCGAAAAGTTATTCGAAATCAAAAAAAATTCGTCTCAATCGGACAACCGACCCAAAAGTTATGGCCTTTCAAAGTTTTCCAAGCTAAAAACACAAACTGTTCATGCCACGTCAGCAAATCGCGTCCTAGTAGGCGCGATTTGTGTCCACGTAAGCAAATCGCGCTGACATGGACGCGATGTCCTGACACGTACCCTGACATCGCGCTGACGTGGACGCGATTTCGCGGAAAATGGCCCATTCCGGTAAATAATCAAAAAGTCGGCCCATTTCGGTAATTTTTTTAAAAAAAGGGCTTTTATTGGTTATTTGCCCCTATTATTTCACGGATAATATTTTTTAAAATCTATTTATGAAAAGTAATTTCATGGTTTATCAATTAACGGGAAAATAAACTTCTTCTCTTATAAGTCCCTTTTTCTTTTTAAAAGCTCAATTCATCTTTTTATTTACAGCCTAATATTATTATATTTTTGTCACCCAAATTTTAATATTTTAGTGAAATACTTTTATTGGCTTAATAATAAATTTAACCCTCCAATATTTACATATTTTATTAATTTGATCCTAAATCTAAAAATTTCACAAATTTAACCATCAATGTTTACAAGATTTGTTATTTAGTTCTACTTCTAATAAATTCAATAAATTTAGTCATGAACATTTACAAAATTTGTTAATTTAATTCTAATTCTAATTCTAAAAGTTAAAAAATATTTTAAAATTTCACTTTTGACTAAAAATGATAAAAATGATTTTAAAATATCTAAAAAGCATAATTAAATTATAAAAAAAAAAACCAAAACTTATGTATTAAAAAATACAAAAGTATATATATCGAACGATTCAAAAGGAAATGAACACAAAATAGATTGATGAGTATTAGAGAGAGATGAAGTTACACATCCTCATAGGACATGAAATAACAAAGTTATCTCCTTCAATTTAGTTCAGCTTTTGATTCTGATCAGCCTGTATTTTCAATTTTTTAAATAGATTGATGATTTTTTTTTTCACTTGACATGTCTTCAATAACAACTAAAGTCTCAAAAATTTTAGTCCAAAAATTAAAAATACGAGTTAAACTGAATCAAAGGAAATAACTTTGCCGATTTCATGACCCATTGGGATGTCTAACTTCATCTCTCTTTAATACTTATCAATCTATTTTGTAATTATTTCTTTTTGAATCATTTGAACATAATTAATAATTATATAAAAAAAGTGGAGAGGTTTATTTTGCATTTTTCCCTCCACAAATACTTCCTTTCTTTACCACAGGTCAAATTTTACGGTGTGAACAAATGAGAAATTTAAGAACTTCCACTACACCAGAACAAGTTTTTAGCGGCCTTTTTTTAGGCCTTTAGCGGCGCTTTTTAACGCCACTAAATGCATTTGCGGCGCTTGAAGAAGCGCCACAAAAAATGTCGCTAGCGACAACGTCGCTAACTTTTGCGGCGCTTAAAGAAAAAAACACCGCTAAAGATCATGTTCTTTAGCGGCGCTAAGGAAATAAACGCCGCTAAAGATCATGTTCTTTAGCGGCGCTTATGTAAAAACGCGGCTAAAGATCATGTTCTTTAGCGGCGCTTAGGAAAAAATGCCGGCGCTAAAAGCCGCTAAAAGTAATGTTCTATAGCGGCGCTTGTTCAAAAACGCCGCTAACAGTAGTGTTTTTTAGCGGCGCTTATTTCGCAAACGCCACTATTTGATGTGACTTTTAGCGGCGCTTTTTAAAAAACGCCACTAATTTTGGGATTTTTTTAGAATAAAATTTTCTGTTTTTTTCAGCCCTCCTGCAACAACAAATCAAAAGCAACCAGATCTAAACTAACCAAAAACAATAAATTTATATAATATTTCAAATTAAATGACTAAAATAATATTAATTGATATAAATAAAAGTGAATTCATACTTATCTTTACAAAAAGGTTAAAAGTTAAATATACACTATGACGGCGGAAGTTGCGACTGCTGAAACATCTTCATCATAATCTGAAGCTGCTGTTGAAGTTCGTCGTACTTTTTGCTATGCTCTGCTTCTCTCGATGCCGCATCTTTTGAAGTCGTAGCTGTAATTCTTCATATTTCTTTTGAACCTCTGCTTCTATCGCTGCTTCTCTCGCTGCTTCTCTCGCTGCGGCCTCTGCTTCTCTTGCTGTAGCTTCTGCTTCCTTCGCTGCTGCCTCTGCTTTAAGTTGTTGCTGAAGTTTTTCATATTTCCTTTGAACCTCAAATGTGGTCGCTTGCATCTGAGCTATCTGATCTTTTAACCTCTGAACTTCAGCTTGAGATTGACTCCCCGAAGCCATGTATTGGTGCGAGCTGGATCCAAAATATTGGGTTGGCTTGATAAAATATCCTTGAAATCGAACCCGACCATACTTTTTAGGACCCAAAACTTCAGTAATAATCCGGTTATCAATGTCTTCAAGATGAACAGAACTATCACTAGAAGCAATCGCTTCGTACTCTATCTTTTTTTCCTTTAGTTTTTCCTAATAAATAAATCACATAGTTAGGAATGCAATATATATTAAAAAAAACAAATGCAATATAACAATAGTCGCATTACAAGCAATGAATTAAACCATTAGAAAATAAACACTATAAATAACTAAAACAAGTCAAATCATATTAAGTAAACGTACCATAATTTCACCAGCTTCAGGAGTCATAGCAGATCCATCTTTCTTCTTATGTGTAATTTCAAAAAGTTGAAGGCGTCTAACTTTTGACCGGACAACCGTTCCTACAATATAGTAGTAAAAATATTATTTAATAGAAAGTTATACATATTTGAGAATATTAAAAATTAAAAATACCTCCGCCTCAGCTACACATGCAAAACTTCTCGACCCGACTGTGTGAGTGAATTTTTGTTGCTGCTGGCTGCTTTTTCCAACTCGTTCACGATCCTACGTTATAAAATTTTTAGTACGTAAATAGTAAATACTATAAACCAAAATAATTACAATAGTTTGGAAGTACGCCGTACCTTGCCTTTCTGAGAATGCCAAAATCTAACCGCATCTTCCCATTGGTACCTCAACATACCCGGCGGGACATTTTGCAATTTCTCATCGAGGGTTGTTTTTGTCTTATAATAATTTTTCTTCAAAGTACTTTCTTTGTCTCTCCATCTTTTTCCCAATGCCTTCTTTACATAAGCATCCGAGACCTCTAAAGCAAACCTTGCCTACAAAAAACACAAGTTAATAAAGTAAATATAAATGAAACTATTTCCCAAGCATTACAAATGACAGTAACATTTTGTTACCTTAATATTATCGAGGGCTTGGTTTTTGTTGCTATCGGGCATTTGACGCCATGACTCATAGTTGATAGGCAACATATTCGCATTTCGTGCTAAAATGCCTATGTATCCTGCTAAAAGTCGAGCTTCTGATCCAACAGGCTGACCAAAACTGTTTCTGCATACCTTGACACGCTCGACTGGATCTAACTCGTATAACTCTCTAAGTATCGTACGTCCTCGACCTCTACGCGTCCCACCATTTTCAGCTACAAATTGTATATTATAATATAAGAATTTGAAAAATAAATCAATTTAAGTCAACACGCATGTAATTAATGTAAGTTACTTTGAACTTCCGTAGGATCCTCGTGTGTAATCGGAACATTCGAAGATCCAATTGCTGTCTGTTGTTCGGCACTATTTGTTTCTGTCGAGTTTGGATCATTTTGAACAATGCTTTCCCTTATAATTTTTCTTCTAGGCATTTTATCTGCAATACAAAAAAAATGTAATTAAACTTAATAACTAATTACAACAATAACAGCACATATAAATAGTTGAAATATATAATAAGACCAAGATTTAATACTAACGTAAGTTACATATAATTAAACAATCGTAAAATCTTACTACATCATTATTCGTAAATATCTTCATCCGTATCCTGACGAACCCATTGAAATTGTGCACTAGTACTAGGGATATTATCGTTTAAGTTTTGTTCTGGAAATGGCAAAGTTTCTGATCTGTCGTCGATGTTATATCTACTTCCACTGCCCACTACTTTTTATCATTTCAACACTAATTTGATTTTTTCGATCATTTTCACTTTCAACTTTTAACATTTAATTAAATTATAATTTTTTAGATAAAACGGTTAGATAAACTCTTAAAAATTTAATGACATTAAAGTGACAACTCACGTAATAATTCATATTTATTGCATAAAAATCAGAAAAAATAACAAAAAATTTTAAAATTTCAACAAATTTAAAAATTTTCATAAAAAACAAATATCTACAACGGTAATAAAGTATACATTATATGAAATGTTATCAATATCATTAAAATTTTAATATAAGTATTTTTTGCAAAATAAAAATAATTTAATTAAGTTTGAATATAGAAAGAAATGATAAAAAATAAAATTAAGACAGAAATGACGAATAAGCGAATATTAATAATAAATTTATTTTTCTGCCTTACGTTAAATAAATTAATAATATATTTATAATTAAATAAATCAATAAAAGCTAATTTTTATTTAAGTAATGTAATATATATATAAATTTTAAGTAATGTAATATATTTAAGTAATGTAAGTTATAAATTTTAGTAAGTAATATATTTAAGTAATTATGTAATATATTTTAGTAAGTAATGTAAGTAATGTAATATATACTGTAATTTTAGTAAGTCATGTATTTAACATTCTGTTAAATCGGGCAGCCCATTTTTACAATGTATATACAATATCCAAATCTCGTGTGTAAGAAACAAACAGCAGAGAACTAACAAACTCATTGAACAAAGCAAAACAGACATGTAGGAACTCGGTGTGAATTAAAGGAACTTTTTTGTTCTCCATGTGTTCTATATCAATGTTTTAATATGTGTCCGGAATCCAGATATAGCTGTCAGATGGATACTTTAGGAACAATCGGAGAATGAAGAAATCGTGTAACATAGTTTAACATTGTTTACCAACTACAGAGCTAATTACAGAGTGCTGGAAAATCGATTACGTTCTAAGAAAATTACTTTCAACAATTTTTACTGCAACATGGAGAAAAATTTAAAAATATATAAAGAAGGAAGAGCAGCTAAAGCATTTACCTGTAGATGCAGTTTTATACTAAATTACTCCAAAGCCTCAACAATATATGAATAAATTAGGCTTTTTCCAGCCCCACCCAATAAGTTTTTCTTAAAAGATATTTTAAAATGCACAAAAATTTCCAAGCCGTTGCAGAAAACTGTGATGCTTATTTGAGGAAATTCACAGTGAAGTCAACTAAAATTAGAGATTGTCGAAGAGTAAACTTTTGTAGTAAACTTTTGTAGTTTTAGTTAAGTTGTTTACCCCTTTTTAGTAATAACTAAATAAATTCAACTCTAAAATCAGAAGGAATAAAAGTAAGGACACTTTGATTAAAATAATATCAGCAAACTTACCTAAATACAAGCTGATCAATAAGGCAGTAACAAATGGTTAATCCACAATTTTGAGTTCTCCTTTCTTTAACAGTTGGGCAAATGCAGTGTTACTTCTGGGGAACAAAACTTGAACATAAGAACAACTGTTATTTTTAACTCTTCAACAATGAGAAGAACAAACTAGAAAGCAAACACAGAAGATCGGTACTTCTTCCCAAACCCTAGACACGCAAAAATTTCCAATTCCCAAATTCCCCAAATTCCCAAACAAACTGGTACAAGCTTGGTGATTGAACTTGGACTCTAAACCCCAAATTCCCAAATTACACTGAACCCAAACCCTAAATCAAGATACAGTGTTTTGAGAAAAAAAGCTTACCTTTTAACCACAAATTTCGCAATTTGATAGTATCCTGTCAAGATTGACTCAACTGTTGCTTTGTTTCTGATGATTTATGAGTTCTCCTCTCCCTTTTTTCCTTTGTATTTTCTCTTTCGTTTTTATCACTTTCGTTTTGTCCTTTGCTTCTGTTTCTGTTTGTGTTCTGCCTTATAGAGAAAATGATAACTTAAAACACGATGAACAGAAACGGCGTCGTTTTGCCAAATTTTTAAGACACCATTCCGGCGTTTCTTAGAAAAATGCCACTATTACTTGTATATTTACAGCGTTTCCAAAAAACGCCACTAAAATTTTACCGTTCTAATCTGAAACGGCGCCGTTTAATAAAGCTTTAATGCATATTTCTGGCATTTTCTATAAAAAATGCCACTAAAAAATAATTTGCTTAAGCTAAACGCCGTCGTTTAGCTAATATTTTAAGTCACTTTTGCGGCGTTTCCCGCGAAAACGCCACTAGAAATTAACAGAAACGGTGCCGTTGAATTAATATATAGAAAATGCTAAGTTAAAATTTGAATACAGAAACGGCGCCGTTTAGACATTGTTTTAATACCCTTTTGCGGCGTTTACTGAAAACACGCCGCTATTGATTCCAACATTTCCGGCGCTATCACCAAAACGCCACTAATACTTAACGTACAACAAGCCAAACGGTGACGTTTCAAGTAATTAATTCTAAACTTTTTATAAGTTAAAAATCGTGTAGACAGACGGCGTCGTTTACTTAAATTTTAAAGACACTTTTGCGGCGTTTCTTGAACAAACGCCACTACATCTTCCCACAGTTGCGGCGTTTAACCCCTAAAACGCCACTAAAAGTTTAACTATTCATTCGAAAAAGGCACCGTTTTGTAAATTTTAGATTTAATTTTTACATAATTCATATCAATTTTAAAACCTAATTTTTGTAGATTTAAGTAATATAAATTTTAATATAATAAAATAATATTATGTTTTGATCAATTATATAATAAATTATTTAATATGTAAATTAAAAAATACTAATTATTCTAAACCCTAAACTCTCAATACCTTTAACCAAAAAACCTTAAACCACTTACTCTGAAACCTTAAACCCTTTAACACTTAAACCCTAAACCTTAACCCCAACCCCTAAACCCCAATCCCTGAACCCATAATCCCTAGTCCACAAACCTTAAAACCAGCCCTTATACCTTAACCCCTAAACCCCTATCCCTTAATCTCCAACCTCTAAACCTTAAACTCAAACCATTAAACCAAGTACCCTTAACCCTTCACCCTTCACCCTTGTCCCCTAAACCCTATACCGTAAACATGAACTAACAACCTTAACACATCGAGATCCTTAACCTTAAACCCCAATACTTGAACCACAAACCGTACACAAACCATAATCTTTAAACCTTAAACTCATAAACCCTAAACTTAACTCATAAAACATAAACTATAAACCCTAAACCCCTAACCCTTAACCATTAACCCGTAACACCTATACATTAAACCCCAACCCTTAAACCATGGCCCATAAATCGTAATCCCTAAACCTCTAACTTATATCTATTAGGAAACCCTAAATCACAAGACATAAACTATAAACCCTAAACTCCTAATCCTTAAAATCAAACCCTTAAACAATAAACCATTATCCTTACACCTCTAATGCCTCTAATGCTCAACAAAAAAAGAGGTTGTGTTGCTCAATTTTTGCGGCGTTTCCAAATAAGCGCCGCTAATGTCCATATACCTCAACAAAAAACGACGTCATTTTGCTTAACTTTTTAGCAAAGCGAAGGAATAAAACGCTGACGTTTTAATCAACATCTATAGGTCAAGCCGGAACGATGCGTTTTGGTCAAAACATTTGCGGCGTTTTCTTGTACACGCCGCTAATGGCGCTATATCTCAAGATGAAACGATACGTTTCGGTTTAAAACGATGCGTTTTGGTTAAGATTTATTTGTGGCGCTTTGTATAATGCGCCGCTAATGATGTACTTTAGCGGCGTTTTACTGTTGCGCCACTAATTCTAAAATACCTCAACCAAAAACGACGCGTTTTGGTTAAGATTTTTTGCGGCGCTTTGTAATGCGCCGCTAATGGTGTGCTTTAGCGCTAATGATGCGTGTTACTTCGTATGATGCGCCGCTAATGGTGTGCTTTAGTTTTTACTTAAGCGCCACTAATTCTAAAATACATCAACCCAAAACGATGCGTTTTGGTTAAGATTTTTTGCGGCGCTTTGTATGATGTGCCGCTAATGGTCTGCATTAGCGGCGTTTTTACTTAAGCGCCACTAATTCTAAAATACCTCAACCCAGAACCATGCGTTTTGGTTATGATTTTTTGCGGCGCTCTATATAATGTGCCGCTAATGGTGTGCTTTAGCGGCATTTATCCATAAGCGCCACTAATTCTAATATACCTCAACCCAAAACGATGCATTTCGATTAAGATTTTTTGCGGCGCTTTGTATGATGCGCCGCTAATGGTGTACTTTAGCGGCGTTTTGCCTTAAGCGCCACTAATTCTAAAATACCTCAACCCAGAACGATGCGTTTTGGGTAAGATTTTTGCGGCGCTTTGTATAATGCGCCACTAATGGTGTGCTTTAGTGGCGTTTGTCGAAGGTCGCCGCTAATACTAGATTTTTAGCGGCGTTTGTTGTTAAAACGCCACAAAAAATGCCGCTAAAACCCTATCCTGGTGTAGTGTTCGTAATATATAATATACTATTTTTCTTACCTAAGAGTTATGAAAATTTGTCAAATTTTGAAACTAATAATAAATTATTTAAAAAGTATATTTAAATAATTTAATATATACAAATGATAATATTAATTATAATTATAAAACAATTAATGTGTCTTTAATTAATAATAGTATAAATTAAAATTTATATATAAATGTACGAGTTTATTGTATTTAAATTAAAAGATTCATTTTATTAATTCATATTTTCTATATGCAAAATATTTACACATAATTGACTTTAAGTGAACTATATTGGAATTACCACCATTTATTTGCAAAATTGAAATACTTCGTGTAAGTATTGTATTATAAATATGAGCTATGAGAGTAATTTCTAGTCAATGTGAGATTCAAAATAATTTTTTAATGAAAATTGTGAAGAAATTGACACTTATTTATAAGGTAAGTGTGAGCATGAGAGTGTTCTCTAACCAATATGGGATTAAAATTAACTTTCTAATAAAAATAGTGAAGTGGGCTATGGGAGTAGTCTCCAGTCAATGTGAGGTTAAAATTAACTTTTTAAGGAAAATAGTTTAGAAGTGAGATACGAGAGTATTCTCTAGCCAATGTTAGATTAAAATTAACTTTTAATGAAATTAGCAAAGCAGTGAGCTATGAGAGTTAGTCAATATGGGATTAAAATTAATTTTTTATGAAAATAAGGAAGAAATTATCATTTATTTATAAGGTAAATATGAAATATGAGAGTGTTCTCTAGTCATTATGGGATTAAAATGAATTTTTAATGAAAATAGTGAAGAAATTGACACTTATTTATGGGGAAAGTGTGAGCATGAGAGTGCTCTTTAGCCAATGTAGAATTAAAATTAATTTTTTAATGAAAAAGTAATATTTCTAGTCAATGTGGGATTACAATTAACTTTTTTAATGAAAATAATGAAGAAGTGTGGTACGAGGGTATTCTCTTTGATTAATATTAACTTTTTAGTGAAAACAATGAAAAAAGCCATTTAAGGTAAATGTTTTTACTTTTTAATTTCTTGAATTATATCTAAAAAGTATGAAAAAATTTAGTTGAGGTCACTTATTTATAAGGTAAATGTGAGACTTTAATTTCTTAAATTATATCTAAGGGTATGTAAAAATTTTATTGAGAATATTTATCAAAACATTTTAGACAAATAAAATAAAATAAAATAAAATAATAAATTATAGTTTTAGATTATTTCCAAACCAATAGAAATATTGTTATTTCTCTCAATTATGAGTTTTTTCTCATAAATTTCTTGAAAAAGAAATTCTAGGGAAGTTATGAAAATAGTAATAAAATTTACACTTATTTAAAAGATAAGTTGAGCTATAAGAATGTTTTTTTAGTGGGTTTTTTACCCAAATAATATATATATAAAAAAAAAACTAAAATGGTATGTTGTAACAATTATGTACCAAAATGGTACATTTAGATGGGTGGAGGGTGGTGCATAGGCGGCACCACCCTCATTCTGACACAATACAGTTTAAGAAAATAATAATAATAATATTTTAGTAGTGGTGCATATCTGATAGGCGGCACCAGTGACCCTTATCTGATAGGCGGCACCGGTTATGGCTATCTGATAGGCAGCACTGGTGGTGGCTATCTGATAGGCGGTACACCTAGTATATTTCTCCCCTCCCCCCCACTCCCCCATCCGGCTCGTATCAGTTTGAAAAAAAAATTAGCAGAACAAGAGAGGGAGAAGAGAAGAAAGAAAGAAAAGAGAAAAAAGAAAATGTATTATTATTTTTATTGTTATTTTCAAATATAATAGATTATGATAAGAAAAATTATTTTGTTAGTATTATATAGTTTGTTTAGTGTTATTTTTATGTTTTGTATTAAAGTTATTTTGTTTATTGTGATTTGTTAGTAAGTTTTGTGTTTAGATTATTAAGAATGTTATGTTGTAATTTTTTTTAATATATTTGAAAGTTTAACTATTATAAAGCAATTGTTAGTTAGTGATAACAACAAGAAAAAATAGATAAATACTAAAATATTTTTGTCATAAATATTGTTAGAAATGGCAATAAATTTGATATTGTTAGAAATGGACTCTTTTCATTCATTAAATTTTTTATGTAAGTATTTTTTTTGTTGTTCGAAATTGTTTTGACAATTTTTGTTTATTTTTTAACAGATTGAGTATTGAAGATGGATAATCAGTTTTTCGTATGCGTTTATTTCAATAGAGTCATCTTGACAACAACTGTTAGATTTATATTTGAATGTTGGCAACAAATAGCAATGTGATTCAATAGAAATGTCTCGTTCGATGATATGAAGGAAAGGATTAGGGCAAAAATTGCTAGACGTTGTGGGAAAAGGATCTCAAAACTTTTCTACAAGTTTTCAATTTCGACAGATCCCATCAAATTCACCGAAATGGAACTTGTAGACAATGAAAACGTGGAGACAATGATCGCTCTTTATTGTGGGAATCGAAGTGACCAAAATGCACCGATTCACTTATTTGTTGAGTTAGCCGGTATAGAGCAAAATGAAGATCTCACTGCATATGGTGAAGAACATGGAGCTCAAGAACCGTGCATGGTGGCTCCAATATCGTACGTTGATAGTGAATCGACTATACGCGGGATCGATATCGATCTTAATGTTGCACCCTATATTGATGTGGTTGGTGATGATGGATACGATAGTAGTGATCCTTGTGATCAAGAGGTCGATAGTGATAGTGATCCCGATGTGGACGAGGTCCCCGATAATATTGACGATGAAGACATGAATGACAATGGAAACATTAACGCATCTTCATTCGGGAGCCAGATTCGACGTATTGTGATACACAATAATCTTGGGCCACACATGTCGCTTATAGATCCCGATGCGGCGCACGTAGCCGAGTTCCTGGAGTACCTTAAAATATTACCTGCTCACCGACTGGCCGTAAATTCTGATACTGAGGAGTTGTTCGTAGGACAGAGATTCGAAAGTAAGGAAGAGTGCGCATTTGCAATTAAACAGTATAGCATGAATATATCAGTGGACTACAAAGTCGCAATGTCTAAACCGACATTATATATTGGGGAGTGTTGGAAGTTGGCAGAAGGCTACTATTGGCGGGTACGAGCTACATTTATTTAAAATTTACAGATGTGGGAGATACGAAAATTTGTTCGGCCTCACACATGTACATCAACATGTATGAAAGAAAATCATCGAAAACTTGATTCCAAAACTATCTGTATGTGTATCATGCCAATGGTGGAGGACATGCCGACCATTAAAGTTTTGGTACTGATTGCCGAAATGCAGGCACGATTCCAGTATCGAGTATCATACCGAAAGACGTGGATAGCTAAACAGATAGAAATGGAGCAATTGTATCGAGATTTTGATGCGTTGTATAATAAGCTACAAGGATGGATAGCCGCTATATAGGAGTATGTATCGGGGACTGTCATTGAGTTACAGACACGGCCTTATTACGGCCCAGATGACCAACTACAACTAGGAAAAAGAATTTTCCATCGGATGTTTTGGACGTTTGATCCATGTGTGAGCATATTTCCCCACTGCAAGCGGTTTGTACAAGTAGATGGGACTTGACTATATGGAAAATATACACAGATCCTACTTCTTGCACTTGCTCAAGACGGTAATAAGAACATGCTCCCGATAGCATTTGCCATCGTAGATAAGGAAAACATAGAATCGTGAAAATTTTTCTTTACCAACCTGCGGAGGTATGTTATTAGCAACGATAATATTTGTATCATCCCCGATAGAGGGAAAGGATTAATTGCCTACATTAGGCGTTTCGATGTGCCATAGAGATCCGTTTACTGTATCTAGCACATCGTGGCTAACTTCCATCGAGATTATAAGAATACAGACTGGCAGAGACAAGTTGTAAGAATGGGTAAAGGATAACATTATCCTTTCAATATAAGTTTTAATGTTTTAGGGCAATACTGTAACTTATCTTTTCTTAATTCATATACAGCGCACGAGCTAGAGCCACACATTTTTTGCCAAAGAATGACTCAACTTGAGAGTGACATGGAGGGTCAAACGAACACATCTTTCCGACAGTAGTTAGGTACCATGGAGCCGTGGAAATGGGCTCAAATTTTTTATGAGGGCTTTCATTATGGTCAAATGACCATAAACTTGGTGGAGGGGATCAATATTGTGTTGTTGAAAACACAACATCTTCTGATTTCATCTATCTTCTCAGCTACATTCTACAGGTTGGCTACCTTGATACCAAGAATGGATCAGCAACAAGTTAACCAGATGGAGGTGGGACACGTGTTTGTCGAAGATGTCAGGGATGCAATGGTTATAAATCATCGGATGGTGAGGTCGATGAATGTAGAAGTATATTCACGACGTCTTGAAAATTTTTGAGTTACGGAGACCATCGGTCGTCGACCCGGTATACCACCTAGGTCATATGGAGTTGATCTCCGAAACAGACGGTGTGATTGTAGGAGGTTCCAAACACTTCATTATCCATGTGCACATGTCGTGGCAGCATGTGCAAAAGTCTCGCTCAATGTTGAACAATTTTTCGATGATGTGTACACACTTGAGCACACGTTACGTGTCTGGGAGAATAAGTTCCCCGTCCTGCCTGACCTGTCTACATGGGAGGTGCCTCCGACGACTTTTGAGCTTGTCCTAAACAAAGGGTTGCATAGAAATCTGAAAAGTCGTCCGCAATCATCTAGAATCCGTAATGAAATGGACATTAGAGAGAAATTCGATGGTAAGTGTTGTGGATTATGCAGATTAGCTGGTCATAATCAGAGTAAATGCCCGCAACGAAACTACCATGTTGGACAATCGTCACGATCGGATAGGAATTAAGCTTATGTAATCCAATGTACCTAATTTATATAAAAAGTTTGTTCCAATTTTTAATGTTGTAATGTATTTAATTTATATAACAAAATTTATATACAAAGTTTGTTGACACCATTTTTTTGATAAAACGGGTCAACTTGGATTTTCAAAACGAAAGGAAAAAAAAGGGAGTTGCCACCAATCCTTTTTGATAAGGTGTGATTGGATCACCTCGAAAAGTGGTTGTTTTTAATAAACAATTTGATTTTATTAAAACAACGATTTTGGTCCACGAAATTAAAAAAATAGGTTCGGGAGTCGGTTACGTACGAGAAAGGATTAGCACCCTCGAAACGCCCAAAAATTGGTACCTAGTTATTAGTTAATATCTTAATGTTGAAAACTGAAAACTTTAAAGAGATTTAAAATACGATCCTTAAAAAAACTCGAATGACATGGATTAAGATTTAAGAGGATATTTGGCTATTTGGTCCAACGACAAATCGAAACCCAGCACATTAGGGCACATTTTCTTGAATTTCCAAACGCAAAACATTGCCTTATTTTGAAATTTCTAAAAGGATATTTGGCTATTTGGTCAAATAAGTAAAATCGAAGCCCAGCACATTAGGGCATGTTTTCTCGAATTTCCAAACGCAAAACATTGCCTTATTTTGAATTTTTTTTAAAAGGATATTAATATGCGTAACAAAATGTTAATGAATACAATAATGTGAGCATAGATAATACGAACAATAGCAACAAAGTAAAATAAAAAAGACAAATCAGTAGCATACATGAAATGATAAGTGAATAAACAAATAGGACTACAATGCCTTTCAAAATAGTAATGAACACGTAGATAAATAAACATCAAATAAGACAATAACAACAATAATGAGAATAAATAAAAAAATAAAAGTAAAAATAAAAATAAAAAATAAAAATCTATGTATATATATAAAACAAAATTTGAAAATAGTAACTATATATATAAATAAGTAGATAATGATAATGTATATATATATGTTTATGAATATATTTAAAAATATATATATATGTACACGTATATACAAATTATAAAGTTTCAAAAAATAAAAATAAATAAGAAATATATATTCATAAAAAAATAGAAAATATATATAGATATATATATGGACATGTATGTAAATCATAAAATATAAGAAATATATATAAATACGTATGTATATATATATATATATAGTTATAAAAAATATATGTACATATATATTATGAAAATGTACTTATGTATATAATAATAGTAAAGATAATGATAACATTATTAAAGTTAATTAGTTTAATAGCAAAAACATAGTAAAAAGGGACTAATTTGAAACTAATGACAAATATTCGGGGTAAAATCCAAATAAAATAAAAGAGAAAGACCATTCTGAAAACGCGCATAACGTGGAGGGATTGAAAGAGTAATTTTTCCTTTTCCCCCAAAGCGACGTCGTTCAGATAAGGGTCAAATTGAAAGCACAACAAATTGTGGGGTATGATTGAAAGCAATAAAAACACTTAATTGAATAATCACTAAAAAAAGGTAGGACTAAAAGGGCAAATAGACCCTCAGGTATGAAAACACGTGGACATTCATCGGGTCAGGTCAGTTTCGGGTCAGTTAGCCTTAAACGGCGTCGTTTTGGGCGTTCTGGGGCTAGGCCAAAACGGCGTCGTTTCATACCCCTATAAATTCTAAAAATTTTACAAAAAACTTCATTTCTTCTTTCTTTCAAAAAAAAAACCTTCAAAACTCTCTTAACTCCCCCTTCTTCCCCAGAAACCGACCTGGGAATCGCCGTTGGCCACTGTACCGGTCGCCGGTCACTGGCGCCGGCGCCACCGTATTCGACGGCCAGGAACTGAAAAGTTTCCCCGTTTCTCTCCGGTACCCCTCCTTGGCCCCCTGAGCGCACCGGTGACAGCAAAAAAGGTAAAAGGCTTCTTTTTTTCTTTTTTATATGTTGCTTCGTTGTAAAATAAAAAAATAACAGAAATCACCTTAGAAAATTGCTTGATTCTCTGTTTGTTTGATTTTTATTACTACTAATCTTGTTAAGTTTCTCTTTTCGTATTCAAAAAAAGAAAGAAAAAAACCCTCCAAAATACAGACTGTTTGAATGGGTTATATAATCATTTTTACACGATTTTTCTATTATTTTTGTCTTTTCTCCGTTCTTTACAACACAAGTGGGGTGAGAGTCGGTGGTGGCAGTTGCGGCGATAGTAGATGGTGGCAGTTGGGGTCGGTGTACGGCACTAGGGATTAGGTGCAGCGCATGAGAAGTAGGGGCTAGGGTTCTGAAACCCTAGTTTTTCATTGGGTTTGGGCCACATTTTTTTAATGTTTGGGCCTGATTTGGTTGTAATGGGTTTCAGGTTTCAATTGGGCCCGGGCATAAAAATTAGGCTTGTACAGCTACCCCTCTTGGCTTGTTGTCGTGTAACGAAAACAGAGCAAAGACTAAGAAAGACCAATTTTGCCCAGTCTTACCGAGTCTTCACTTATTTGATGCTTCTCTTTTCAAGTAGCTTCATTCCAGTCCATTGCGTCTTGTTGTTTCGATCCACTCCACTGCACTTTAGTGAGATCTGAATTGTAGCTTCAATCTTCTTCGCAGCAACTTCAGGGGGATGAGGTTTGTGGTTTTAGTCTGCTCCACTACAACGTTAATGAGGTAAGACGTATCATGGTAGATTTAATCCGACCTACTGCAACTTCAGAGGTGTAGGATTCATCATTTTAATCCGCTCCACTGCAACTTCAGGGAGATAAGATTAGTAGCCTGTCTTCAATCTATTCACCAGGGAAGTAAGATTCGTTGTTGTAGCTTCAATCTATTTAATTGTAATGTCGAGGAAGCAAGATTCACCGTTGTAGCTTCAATCTGTTCCACTGCACCGCCAGGGAAGTAAGATTTACCGTTGTGGCCTCAATCTTTTAATTGCAATGTGGGGGAAGCAAGATTCACCGTTGTAGCTTCAATCTGTTCGACTGCACCACTAGGGAAGTAAGATTCACCGTTGCAGCTTCAATTTGTTCCACTGCACCACCAGGGAAATAAGATTCGCCGTTGTGGCCTCAATCTTTTAACTGCAATGTCGGGGAAGCAAGATTCACCGTTGTACCTTCAATCTGTTCCACTGCACCGCCAGGGAAATAAGATTCGCCGTTGTGGCCTCAATCTTTTAATTGCAATGTCGGGGAAGGAAGATTCGCCATTGTAGCTTCAATCTGTTCCACTGCACCGCCAGGGGTATGGGTAACTTCATTGATCTATTTTTTGTAGAATCCATTTCATGGACCTATTTATGCCTAGTGATTAGGATGTCATGATCAGAATGTACCAAAATATCCTAACTAAATGTGTATGCATGAATGTAAAATATCATGAAAATGATCCATCAGTGTTTGAGTTGTTATTGCCCATTGCTCAATAAGGCTTTATTGCCAACACGTCAGAATGCTATCTTGTCCAGTTGGTAATGTTCATCTCTTACGTGACTGGATTGCCCCCACTGTAATCTTCAAAGTTTAATCCGTTGAGATCTTCAAGGTTAAGCCCACTATAATTTTGGGACATAAAATTCAAACCATCTTCCTCCTACTGTAGTTTAGGAGTATAAGATCTGGCTCCTTCTCAAATCTCTTCCACTGCAATTTGGGGATACAGGATCTGAAACTCCTTGGTCTCCTACACCATTCCCAAGGTGTCGTACCAAATTTTTACTCTCAATTGCGAAACCTTCTCTTATTATTACTCAATGATCATTGCTTGTTTGTTCATTAAAGCCTTGTCACCAATACGATATCTTGTCATTTTGTTCAATCAATGTTTGGACAACAAAATCCGAAAGGATAGTCTTAATTTAGGCTTTCCCTTTTTAAACATTTCAAACTTTAAACTTGGTGTGTTCTAAACAACAGTCCTGTTTCAGGTTCCTATATTATTTAGAAACTTCTAGAGTAATATGCAAAACTCCTTTCGCTTGAATATTCAGTCCATTAATCATTATTTCAATGAAGAATGTTTAAAAAGATGATCACAATGGACAAAACAAAATGTTATTGAGAAAAAATCTCGAAATGAATAAATTAATCAAGATAGCAAATTTTGCTAAGATTCAAAATAAATAAGATGACAACAGGTGCCCCAAATATCGCAGCATGAGCTTCCCTGCACAACTTTCTGAAGACCATTCTGAATTTGATATGTGTTTAGGAAATCTACAGTACTTTGTCGATGCCCCAAGATGTCGCCTACCCTTTCTTTGTTGATTCAAGTATGGCAAGATCACCACATGCCCTAGATCTGATCAAAATTTGAGCCGCCTTTTTCAGGTTTTCAATTCAAATCCCCTTTGGTCTCAAGGCGCCCTTTACGGGTTTTCACCTTGGCCTCTCCTTTTTTGATACGAGTCACAAAGGCCTTAGATGCGTATACGAAGGAAAATGAAAATCAAGATTCACTTTCTTGTTTTCAAGAAAATCAAGAAACCGAATCTTGGTCCAATTTTGCTGTTTTGAGCGATTTCAAGAATCAAGAAAATCAAGATTTCAAATCTTGAAAATCTTGGTCCAAGAAACCGAATCTTGCAACTAAGGCACATTGGATCTCAGTTACGAGCATTAACAAGCCAATTTCGAGAGAGAACAGATTACAAGCCCAAGTTCTTGAAGACAAGGCCCAATAAGATGTTCGAAGCCCAATTTAGAAGTTTAAATTAGACTTAGCTAAAAATCAGACCAAATTGTCAAAGTGGCCCAATTTAATTCTTTAAATACTTAATTTTAATTTTTAGACTTTATGAATAAATTTCTATGTAAAAATTCAGTCCAAGAGGCCCATTTAAAGGCCTTGGACAAAATTTCCCTTTGAAAGTCAAAATTAGGGCTTTTTTTTTTTAAGTTTTCCTAGAAGGGCTAGGAAAGTAGTTAGGAGGCCTATATATATGGCTTGGCCAGCCACCCTTATACACATTACATTACACTTGAAGAATACATTGAAATCAGATTTTTATTGTTTGAAAATTCTCTTGAGTTTTTCTCCAAGAATTTTCTCTTGAGTTTTCTTTAGAAGTAGTTTTAACAATCTTTTTTATTGTGGGAGCCATATTCAGCCTTCTTCTTGCCATTGTTCTTCATTGGAGGGGAGATTAGAGCCGTTTGAAGGGAGTTGTGAAATCTTTTAGGATTTCAAGGCTTTTTAGGACTTTCTTTATTTTCTTGCTGTTCGTTCTTCCTTATTAATTTCTGCTTTTGTCGATTTGTTGATTAATTTGGGATTAATTGTTCTTGTTGAGTTTCATCCATTCCAAACTTCAAGATCTGATTCGGTATCATCCTTAGGCAACAAGGAACGTTTCGATTCACAAAATCCCTCTTTTCTTGCCGTCCAAATCCCTAGATCTAATTCCAATTGATTTCGTGATCTGATTTTTAATTTGTTTGCTGTTTTGTGTTGCTTAGTAGATCCGGCTGCTCGGAAGTTCTTCATGGGGCTTAATTCTGTGTTCTTGGTTTCCAAGATTGGCTATCTATAAGTGTTTTTAATTCTTGGCTGATCTTTTATTGTTTTGGGTATTTTCGTTTCAGATCTAATTGATTCTAAGCTTAATTTTCTGTTTCGTTTCAGATCCAAGCGTTTAAAGTTTTCTTAGGAGTTTTCTCATGACTTGGCAACTCAATCTTGGTCCGTATGCAACCCCCTATCATTTTTTTAGACTTAAAGCACCCTTTGCGGGTTTTCACTTTAGTTCTCGTTCTTCAAGTGAAGTATTTCTTGACTGAATCTGAGTTTACAGGATTTGGCAGGCTTTTACAATCCATCTCGCTGAAGATCGAAGCTTCTCCAGAAAAGGCCTTCTTTACAATATAAGGACCTTCCCAACTTGGCATCCATTTCCCTCTAAAATCTTTTTGCAGAGGAAGAATCTTTTTCAACACTAGGTCCCACTCGTGAAATTCTCTGAGACGAACCTTTTTGTTATAGGCTCGCATCATTCGTTTCTGATACATCTGACCATGACGAATAGCTTTTAGCCTCTTTTCTTCTATCAAGTTCAGCTGGTCATATCGAGATTGAATCCATTTGGCCTTATCTAACTTTAGTTCAGCTAATACCCGGAGAGAAGGGATTTCAACTTCTATGGGTAAAACTGCCTCCATCCCATAAACCAAAGAGAAATGTGTTGCTCCAATAGAAGTCCTAACGGATGTTCGATATGCCAGGAGAGCAAAAGGTAATTTCTCGTGCCAGTCTTTGTAGGTTTCAGTCATTTTTCCTACAATTTTCTTGATATTTTTGTTAGCTGCTTCCACTGCACCATTCATTTTTGGGTGGTGCGATGACGAATTATGGTGTTTGATTTTGAACTGATTACAAACCCCTGCTATTAAGTTGTTGTTCAAGTTCAGCGCATTGTCTGATATGATCCTTTCAGGCATCCCGTATCGACATATAATCTCTTTTTTCAGAAACTTGCTAACTGCTGACTTCGTGACGTTAGCATATGAAGCAGCCTCCACCCATTTAGTGAAATAATCAATAACCACAAAGATAAAACGATGCCCATTAGAAGCCTTTGGAGATATTGGCCCGATGACATCCATTCCCCACATGGAGAAAGGCCATGGAGAAGTCATAACGTGAAGGGGTGAAAGTGGTACATGCATTTTGTCACCATAAATTTGACATTTATGGCACTTTTTGGCATAATTAATGCAATCCCCTTCCATGGTGGACCAATAGTACCCGAATCTCATAATTTGTTTGGCCATTGTAAAGCTATTGGCATGCGTTCCGCAGATACCTTCATGGACTTCTTCCAAAATTTTCTTAGCCTCCATTGCATCCATGCATCTTAACAATACTTGATCTTTTCCCCTCTTGTACAAAATTTCCCCATCCAAGACATAATCAATAGCTAGTCTTCTCAATGTCCTTTTGTCATTTTCTGTCGCATGGTCGGGGTATTCACGGTTCTTTACATATCGTAGTATGTCTTGGTACCATGGACGGTCATCATTTTCCTCTTCTTCAATACTGTAGCAAGGAGCTGGGGTCTCATGAATGTTGATCTGAATAGGCTTCATATCTTCTAGTTTGTTCATTTTGATCATAGAGGTTAGAGTGGCCAAAGCATCAGCCATCTGGTTTTCATCTCGTGGGAGATAACGAAAGGCGACACTATCAAACTCCTAAATCAATTCCAGAACCAATTTTCGATAGCGGACTAACTTTGGGTCTCTCGTTTCCCATTCCCCTTTGAGCTGGTATATTACTAATGCAGAGTCTCCGTATACCTCTAGTATCTTAATTTTTCGCTCTATGGCTGCCCAGATGCCCATGATGCAAGCTTCATAGTCAGCCATGTTATTGGTGCAATCAAAATCCAATTTACTAGTAAAAGGATAATGATCTCCATTAGGGGACACCAGGACTGCCCCAATTCCATTGCCTACAGCATTCGAAGCTCCGTCAAAGTTTAACTTTTAAGGATGATTTTCGTGGGAATCCTCTTTAATGGTTGCCACATACATCAAGCATTCATTTGGGAAATCAAAATTCAGAGGTTCGTAGTCTTCTAAAGCTCTGCTGGCCAAAAATTCTGCTATCGCGCTCCCTTTGATAGCCTTCTGATTTACGTAGACTATATTAAATTCGGAGAGTAGGATCTGCCACCTAGCCATCCTCCTATTCAACTCCGTTGACTCTATCATATACTTTTGAGGGTCTAACTTTGAAATTAGCCAAGTCGTATGATAGAGCATGTATTGCCTCAATCTTCGTGTCCTCCAGATCAGGGCGCAACATAATTTTTCAATAGGATAATACATCATTTCACAGTCAGTAAATTTCTTACTAAGATAATAGATCGCCTTCTCCTTCTTCCTCGTCTCATCATGTTGACCTAGCACACATCCCATGGAGTTGCCGAACACTGTTAAATATAGGATCAATGGTTTATCTGGCCTAGGTGACGACAACACTGGAGTATTGGACAAGTACTGTTTTATCTTGTTAAAAGCCTCCTGGCATTCTTCATTCCACACATCTGGATTGTGTTTCTTCAGAAGATGAAATATGGGGTTACATTTCTCGGTCAGTTGTGAAATGAACCGAGCAATGTAATTCAGTCTTCCTAAAAAACCTCGAACTTCTTTCTGAGTACGTGGTGGAGGTAAATCTCGAATTGCCTTGACTTTGTCTGGGTCGATTTCAATCCCTTTTTCACTGACTATAAACCCTAGAAGTTTTCCTGATCTAACTCCAAAGATACATTTGGCTGGGTTAAGTTTGAGTTGGAACTTTCTTAATCTTAAGAACAACTTTCTTAAGACTTGCACATGTTCTCTTTCCATCTGGAATTTTGCGATCATGTCGTCAACATATACTTCAATCTCCTCATGCATCATATTGTGGAAAAGGGTCACCATGGCTCTCTGGTATGTGGCTCCCACATTTTTTAACCCAAATGGCATCACTTTATAACAGAAAGTCCCCCATAGGGTTATGAATGTAGTTTTCTTCATATCTTCAGGATGCATCTTAATTTGGTTATAGCCCGAGAAACCATCCATGAAAGAAAACAGCGAGTGCCCTGTCGTGTTATCTACCAGGGTGTTGATGTGAGGCAAGGAAAAATTATCTTTCGGGCTAGCCTTATTCAAATCTCTGTAATCTACACACATTCGTAACTTCCCATCTTTCTTAGGGACAGATACAATATTGGCTACCCACTCGGAGTATTTGACCACTTGTAGGAATCCAGTATCGAATTGCTTTTGAACCTCCTCTTTTATTTTTAGTACAACATCAGGCTTCATTCTTCGGAGGTTTTGCTGAACTGGCTTGCAATCGTCCTTTATAGGAAGACGATGAACTACAATATCGGTATTTAAGCCAGGCATATCCTGGTATGACCATGCGAAGACGTCTTTGAACTCTCGAAGCAACTCAATAAAGTCTTGTTTTACTTTTTTAGCTATGCATGTTCCGATCTTCACCACATTTCCCTCTTCCAGGATCACAGTCTCCACCGTCTCCTTATGAGGTAGGATTTGTTTCTCCTCCTGCTCTACCATCCTCAACAAGTCTGGAGATAGGTTGCAATCTATGTTATCTTCAAAATCATGAGATTCCTCTAAACATGTATCCCGTTCAAAAGGATTTTTCGAGTCCATAGTAGAGTCACTCATGTCATTGATATCTGGGGACCTGTTATTGGTACCAAAGAATATACAAGGAATGTATGAATTTAAGAATACTTATTTATAGTATGGTCATTAATTAATGAAAGAATGATTTGGAATAAAAGAATCCAAAATGACAATTCGTACGAAAGAATGAAAGAATCTGAAAAGAATATATGCTCAAAAAAAATTACGAAGATATATTTCATTGAAGTCACAATGTTCAAACATATGCACATTTCACAAAAAGTTTTCACTGTCTCTAGGCTTAAAATAATTAGTATGTTTTGAATATTACTCTGGAAAAGCTCTAAAAACTTTAGGTATTTCTTTTGCAGTCTAATTATTTAGAACAGTCCCAGGTTCATAGGGACGGATGCCTAATATACTTTCTTCTTCGAATTCTTCTTTGAATATGGCATTGATATTCAAGTTTCCTAACATTTCCTCCGCAGTCTCCTTTCTTGGTGTCCTCAATCCAGAGTACATGGTTCCCCCTGATACCATGGTCCTGGATATATGGGGGAAAGTTATAGGTTCCCAATCAACTTCTTCTCCACTCAAACGCGCATTCCTCCTCTCTTGTCTTTTCTCTAACTCTTTCCTTCTTTGCTTCGCATTTGGCTTAAATCCTAAACCAAAGCAGTCTCGTTTATCTTTCATCATTGGTGCCTCTATCCTTCCTTGAAGGAATCTTCCAAGGCCTCTCTTAGGCATGGCTCCTTTCCCAACTGTCATTTGTAGTCCCATCCTCATGGCTCTAGATATGCTGGGCATCGGGATCTTATTCACCTCGACAACAAATGTCGCATTCATGAATTCTAAAGATCGAAAGGAACATTCAATCGCCTCATCATCCATTCCCAAATATGGTGCGTCACTGGTTACCGATGCAATAATGTCTTCTTCAGCGCTTATCGTAACTAATCAGCCTTCTGTTACCAATTTCAACTTCTGGTGCAATTATGAAGGCACTGCTCCCGTTGAATGAATCCAAGGTCTTCCCAACAAGCAATTATAGGAAGGCTTGATATCCATCACTAGAAAATCCACCTCGTATACATTTGGGCAATCAAGAGGGGTATTTCTATTCTTCCCATTACCCTCCTTTCAGTACAATGCTCTCACTATATTCTGGCATGATTTCATGTGAGAGCTATCCATCGGTAACCTGTTTAAGGTAGATAAGGGTAAGACAGTCAAGGCCGATCCATTATTGATTAACACCCCTGGCAACGTGTATTCTCCACAGCGAGTGGTGATATGTAGGGCCTTAGTGGCTCTTCTTCCTCCCGGCAGTATTTCATCATCATTAAAGAAAATGAAATTGTCGACACTTATATTGTTAACCAAGCGATCCAACTTGTTTACCGAGATATCGTTAGCGACATAAGTTTCATTTAGTACTTTTATCAATGTATTACGATGTGTCTCTGAACTCAGAAACAACTCGAGCACTGAGATACGAGCCAGTTGCTTATGTAGCTGTTCCACCACGCTCTACTCGCTATGCTTTAAGAATTTTAGAAATTCTCTAGCTTCATTTTCAGTTACCGGTTGATTAACAAGCGATTCAATTCTAGCCGTTTTTACTTCTAGTCGTTCAACTGCTAAGGCTTTTCCTTTTGCAGGTTCCACTCTTGCATTCGCTGGATCATAGTGTTTTCCGCTTCGTGTATAGAAGCCTACATCATCATCCTCTTTTGAAGCATTTACTGAGTTCTTTTCTCCCGGGATCGTCACGTTACAGTCGTAATTCCAAGGAACCCTTTTGCTATCCTTGTAGGGAAAGGATACAGGTTTTTGGATTATAACCCTTGACGCTATTTGTATTCCAGATTCTGTGCTCCTTGGTCTTGAAATGATCACCACTGGGTAATTAACCCTTTGGGCTTTCCCCGTAGATCCTTCCTCTGAGGCTTAAATTTCTCCCTCTTCTAGTCCATTGATCTCTTCATAAAACTCCAACTCTTTGTTATCCACTAAGTTTTGCACCATGGTTCTGAACTCAGCGTATTTTTTGATGTCGTGGCCCTCTTCAGCATGGAACTCACAAAACTTTCTTGCCCCTTCGGGCCTTTCCGTTGAATCTTGCTTAATGAGACTTCCTTCTATCATTCATTTCCAAACCCATTTCAGCGGGGTCTTTATCTCTGCTACATTAGCTTTGACTCTCCTTCCTCCATTCTCGATTATCGCGTTTACCTCTTTATCAGCATGATTGGGCAATGGATTCCCTGCTACGTTTGGTCCTGATGGGTCATTAAATTTTACGATCCCCATCTTGATAAATTTTTCAACTAACTTCTTGAATGTAGTGTAGTTTTCAATAGAGTGCCCCGTAGTCCCTGCATGATACTCGCATTGGGCGTTCGCGTCGTACCATTTAGGGTATGGAGGTTGCATGGGTTTTAGGTAGTATGGAGACACCACATGTGCATCAAATAAGTTCTGGTACAACTCTCTATACGTCATTGGGATGGGTGTGAATTGGGGTCTTTCTACATTTGGCCTTGGATTGGATTCCTGCCCTGAAGAGCCTTGATGAATAGTGGTTACTACTCTTGCTTGTCCCACCGTGATTGGTTTAGAATACTCCTTATTAAACATACTTCCATTGTTTATCTCGTGCTCTTTCTTTCTTGGGGCTGACCTTTTAGCACTTTCTCTCGCTTCTATCTTGCCGCATCTTATGGCGTTCTCTATCATTTCTCCAGACATCACTATGTCTGAGAACCTTTTAGTGGTGCTGCCCAACAAGTGATTGAGAAATGGAGCCTTCAAAGTATTGATGAAAAGCATGGTTGTCTCTTTCTCCAGAAGTGGTGGTTGAACTTGCGTGGCCACTTCTTTCCATCTTTGGGCGTACTGTCTAAAGCTCTCACTAGGCTTCTTTTCCATGTTCTACAATGCAATTCGATCGGGTACTATATCCATCACGTGGCTGTACTGCTTCATAAAAGCCTGCGCCAAATCCTTCCATGAGTGGATGTTGGCCCAGCTCAATTGGTTGTACCATCTTGCCGCTGACCCGATCAAACTGTCTTGGAAGCAGTGAATCAATAGTTGATCATTGTTGATGTATCCCGTTATCCTTCGACAGAACATAGTGACATGAGCTTCAGGGCAGCTAGTCCCGTTATACTTCTCAAACTCTGGCATTTTAAATTTGGAAGGGAACACCAAATCAGGTACCAAGCTCAAATCTTTAGCGTCTATTCCACGATGGTAATCGACATTTTTCATGGCTTTAAACTTCTCCTCTAGCCACTTACACCGGTCTTCTAGTTGTTTTGACAGGTCCGCTCTTGCCTTCTCCATTTCTACTACGTCATCGAGATCAGGAACCATGGGATTGGTAGGATTATCCCTGGGATTAGAACCCGAGCCTGTTGGAAAGTTCATCGACGCCGGGGTACCGACTTGGTATTGGGATCTAATGGTGACAGGTACCCTCTGTGGGTACACCTCTGGTTGTGCCTGGATATTAGTTAGGGAGAAACCTGAGGATAGGTAGGGTCTTCGTGATCATCCCCAGAATTTACCACAGGGCTCTTCCCCTTATCATGCCCCCCAGCCATTAACTGCTTTAAATGGCTCAATAAATCTCTTTGGCATTCTTCCATGTCTTGCTGCATTTTAGCTAGTTTTTCTTGCATCTGATCTTGCATCTCCTTTTGCAATTGTTTCAATCTTTCTAATCTCTGATCCATTGTATTTGTTTTGCGACGGGTACCATAGTGATATCTAGTTGGCAGATTTTTGTTGGTTTCCAGGGTAACTGTCATAATTTTAATTAATTAGGGCTCTTTTTTTGAAACTTTAATGCATATGATAAAATGCAATGAAGATGAATGTATGCAAAAAGAGGCATTGATTCTAATTCAATTTCATTAGAAAAACTCGACTAGAAAACAAACTTCTCTACATAAAGTGGATTACATATACGTCTTTGCCTTTATGCTCAAAGCCTTAACTCTCCTAAGGAGTCAAGCTAACTCTCGACCCTGACTTGATTCCGATTCATATTTCAAACTCAGTATATCAGCTTGAACCGCTAAGGTTTGCAAATGATCAGCCACTTCCCGTACTTGAGTCACAGCTTCGCCCATAATATAATCTCTATCTCTAATTTGACTTTGAAAATGATAGAGCTGCTCTTGGCATTGTTCATTACGTCTTTCAAGAAATTCTACTCGTAATTCAAATTTTTGCAATGCGTCTTCAAGCTCTCCTATCTTTTCCTTCAATTCTTCAATTTTACTCAAACTTGCTCTTAGCTCGATCATAGAGTTACGACTACGACACAGGTGAAGTCACCTTTCTAACTTCGCTACTCAAGCTTTTAATCTTGCTTCTTCATTTCGGCATTCTAACAAACTTTTCTCCAAAGCGCTCTCTCGAGCTCGGGCGTCTTGAAATTTCTTTTCCCACTGATCAGCTTTGGTCTTTTCTTCCTTAATCTCCTGTCGCCATTGCTCCGACATTTTACCCAAACTCGCAGTTCTTATTGACAAATCCAGCTTCTTATAATCCGTTTTTAGACTATCTAAATCCTCTTCAGCCTTGTTCTTCCCTTTCCTTAACTTTTCAGCTTCCAACTTGTGGATATCAACATCTAGTCCCAAATGCAGCTTTTCCTCTTCTAGCTACTCTATCTTCTTTCCCAACTCTGAACTTCTTTTTTCGAAGTCTTGTTTGATGATCTCTAATTCTGATAGAACTACTCGTAATGCTCCTCTATAGATCGAACGCGTTCTTCTATTGGTTTAGGGATGTTATCATTAATCTTCTTACTCCGCCACCCATGATATTCGGGAGTTATCGTTGCTCCTACGGTAATTCTTTTCATCCGTTGAATTTGTTTCCAAGTGTTAGACATCTCTCGAATCTTTCCCCTGTAGTTATTACCCTTATAAGAAAACTCACACTCGGCCAGCCCTTGTGTTGCCGGTATGAACTATCTTGATCTATATTGTCTTAACACGAGCAGAGGGGTATATCCGACAACTCCCCAAATTCCAAGTAAAAGGCCCAATTGAAGTCCCCACATCGATACAAAATCTCGTTGGGCACTATCCAAGGAGCTTTCCATTCAACATCTTCATCTTGGAGATTTTGAAGGATCGTCATCCATTTTTCCCTGTAATGTCGTCACATCTCGGTGTCGCTGCTAATTCCTTCAAAGGAGAATAATTTTCAGAGAATACTTGATAAGAAACCTTATCCACCTTCTAGAAGTGACTGTGGAACCAAACTAACAGGAGCTGTGCACAATCAATGAATCTTCCCTCACCCGTTCTCCGACACGCACTCAAAGATCTGAACGTTTCAGCCAAAATTGCTGGGACGGGTGTGACCTCCTATCAAGTTGATCGAACAAATCTGTAACTGCTTCGTCTATATGTCCTAACGCTTTAGGGAAAATAACCAGCACGTAGATACTCAAAGCAAAAACATCGACCTTTTTCTTTGTATCAGGGTGTGCCAAAATCTGATCTCGCAAACTTTTCCAAGGGATACATTTGTTTTCTCCTTTTTGTTTGATTCGTGCTGTGACCCATTGTTGGCTCATTCCGGTGATTTTCGTTAACTTTTTTGTAAAATTCAGAACATTGACAGCTCTAGAATAAACTTTATCCACTTGATCCTCGAACAACGAAGTAAAGCTGTATACTCCTCCACAGTAGGTACCATGTCTACCTCCCCAAAGGTGAAGCAGCTATAAGCAGAATTCTAAAATTGGGCCAGAGCTCGAAATAAATGCTTATCCACCTTCATGCCGAGCAAGTAGGGCAAATCACCATAATTACAGTAAAACAACTGTTTGACTTCATCATCCCATTGAGCCCAAATTTCTTTCAACTCTTGAAGATTATTCTGAGTTACATTGATACTAGTGAAATCCCATAATTCTGATGTGTACCCCCAAATCAGACTATCACCTTTCTCGAGTTGCGTTTTTTCTGACCATATTCGAATAACTGCATTATCTTCCACTTTATTAAGAAATTCACTTTCCATGATTGCCTTTTCTATCTAGTAACCGAATGTGAATCAACGCCTTTTATAATGAAATGCCATGCAGTCAAAACAAAACAACAAGTTAGTATCAAAATAAAATCCAATACAAGTAAGAAATAATAAAGCACCTATTTGGGTATCTACTAGGGGTTTGAAGTAGTTCTACCTAGGGTGGGTTCCTAAGGTTCACTATATGTGGTTTGGTTTTAAAGCAAAGGTACCCAAACCAGCAGATTCCTCAATCCTCACCCATTATAGGCTCATATGGATTGAGTTCGGTTCAGGGGAATACATTTCCCTATGGCTGCATGGAGATGAAAATCTTACGAAGACATAGGTACGGATGTATCTCAAAAGTGATCCACTATCCTACACGGAGGTGAAAACCACACGAAGGAGTAGCTTCTCACTCCCACATAAAAGGGGGTGACCAACGGTCATACAATGCAATGCAAAAAGATACCAAAACTTAAACTAACACAGCGATTATAAACCACAATGATGAAAATTGTAATAAACACCGATGAAATGCAATGAAAGGATCGTACATTTAAACCAAATTTTCAATTTTCGACAAAAAGACAAAAAATAATCAACTCATGGCTTGACTCTTTTATTTTGGATCCCCAGTGGAGTCGCCAAGCTATTGACACCATTTTTTTGATAAAACGGGTCGACTTGGATTTTAAAAACGAAAGAAAAAACGGGAGTTGCCACCAATCCTTTTTGATAAGATGTGATTGGATCACCTTGAAAAGTGGTTGTTTTTAATAAACGATTCGATTTTATTAAAGCAACGATTTTGGTCCACGAAATTAGAAAAAAATAGGTTCGGGAGTCAATTATGTACGAGGAAGGATTAGCACCCTCGAAACGCCCAAAAGTTGGTACCTAGTTGATTAGTTAATATCTTAATGTTGAAAACTGAAAACTTTAAAGAGATTTAAAATACGATCCTTAAAAAACTCGAATGACATGGATTAAGATTTAAGAGGATATTTGGTCCAACAAGAAATTGAAACCCATCATATTAGGGCACATTTTCTCGAATTTCCAAACGCAAAACATTGCCTTATTTTGAAATTTCTAAAAGGATATTTGGCTATTTGGCTATTTGGTCGAACGAGTAAAATCGAAACCCAGCACATTAGGGCACGTTTTCTCGAATTTCCCAACGCAAAACATTGCCTTATTTTGAATTTTTTTTAAAGGATATTAATATGCATAACAAAATGTTAATGAATACAATAATGTGAGCATAGATAATACGAACAATAGCAACAGAGTAAAATAAAAAAGATAAATCAGTAGCATACATGAATGATAAGTGAATAAACAAATAGGACTACAATGCCTTTCAAAATAATAATGAACACGTAGATAAATAAACATCAACTAAGACAATAACAACTATAATGAGAATAAAAAAAATAAAAGTAAAAATAAAAATAAAAATATATGTGTATATATATAACAAAATTTGAAAATAGTAAATATATATATAAATAAGTAGATAATGATAATGTGTATATATATGTTTATGAATATATTTAAAAAATATATATGTATACGTATATACAAATTATAAAGTTTCAAAACATAAAAATAAATAAGAAATATATATTCATAAAAAATAGAAAATATATATAGATATATATATGGACATGTATGTAAATCACAAAATATAAGAAATATATATAAAACGTATGTATATATATAAGTTATAAAAAATATATATGTACATATATATTATGAAAATGTACTTATGTATATAATAATAGTAAAGATAATGATAACATTATTAAAGTTAATTAGTTTAATAGCAAAAACATAGCAAAAAGGGACTAATTTGAAACCAATGACAAAGATTCGGGCCAAAATCCAAATAAAATAAAAGAGAAAGACCATTCTGAAAACGCGCGTAACGTGGAGGGATTGAAAGAGTAATTTTTCCTTTTCCCCCAAAGCGACGTCGTTCAGATAAGGGTCAAATTGAAAGCACAACAAATTGTGGGTATGATTGAAAGCAATAAAAACACTTAATTGAATAATCACTAAAAAGAGGAAGGACTAAAAGGGCAAATAGACCCTCAGGTATGAAAACACGCGGACCTTCATCTGGTCGGGTCGGTTTCATACCCCTATAAATTCCAAAAATTTTACAAAAAATTTCATTTCTTCTTTCTTTCAAAAAAAAAACCTTCAAAACTCTCTCAACTCCCCCCTTCTTCCCCAGAAACTGGCCTGGGAACCAGCCGTTGGCCACCGTGCCGGCTGCCGTCACCTGCGCCGTGCCGTTGTATTCGGTGGTCGGGAACTAAAAAGTTTTCTTTTTCTCTCCCCGGTGCCTCTCCTCGGCTCCCTGAGCGCTCCGGTGACAGCAAAAAAGGTAAAAGGCTTCTTTTTTTTCCTTTTTTATATATTGCTTCGATGTAAAAAAAATAGAAATCACCTTAGAAAATTGCTTGATTCTCTATTTGTTTGATTTTTATTGCTACTAATCTTGTTAAGTTTCTCTTTTCGTATTCAAAAAAAGAAAGGAAAAAAAAACCCCCAAAATACAGATTGTTCGAATGGCTTATATAGCGCTTTTTACACGATTTTTCTATTATTGTTGTCTTTTCTCCGTTCTTTATAGACACAAGTGGGGTGAGAGTCGGTGGTGGCAGTTGCGGCGGTAGCAGATGGTGGTAGTTGGGTCGGTGTATGGCACCAGGGATTAGGTGCGGCGCATGAGAAGCAGGGGCTAGGGTTCTGAAACCCTAGTTTTTTCATTGGGTTTGGGCCACATTTTTTTAATGTTTGGGCCTGATTTGGTTATAATGGGTTTTGGGTTTCAATTGGGCCCGGGCATAAAAATTGGGCTTGTACAAAGTTTGTTACAAGTTTTAGTGTTTTAATGTTGTAATGTTGTAATTAATCTAATTTATGACCACAAAGTTTGTTCCAAGTTTTAATGTTGCAATTAATCTAATTAAATAAATACAAAGATTGTCTTTTCCTTGATTTATATTTTTTTAGAATAAAAAAGTACAAACTTTGTAATATTTAAATTACAAGAAACCCCTAAAATTGATGGTTTGATGGTGTGGTCCTAAGGGTATATTTCTGCAGAGGTCAACGTTCACGTTGTGGGTGATTACGGCGATCAACATCCTCTTCAGTCGCAGGTTGGGGTGTGCGAAACATGAACGAAAAATCATATGCCCTGAACGCCGTTGATGAACTTAAGTTGGGAGGAGTGCCATACTGTGGTGTATACGACCAAGGAGGAGTGGAGTACTGCGGTGGATACATGTCGGGAGGAGTCTGTACTGCGGTGGATACGACCCAAAGATATCAAACCCGAAATGATATTTGTGTCCTGACGAGCTCGGGAAATAGTCATTGACTCGCAACTCCGGGTGATAAGAACTATCAGCCAAATGTGTATGCGATCGCTCAGGCTCGGGCTCCGACTGTGGCTCGGGCTCTAGCTGTAGCTCGGCCTCTATATTGGGCACTAGCTCGTATGTCCCAAGTTGATGCATGTGCTGGGGACTACAGTCGACTGCCCACCAAGTAAATATGGTTTTCCCGTACTAGAGTACCATTGTATGTACTCTAACGATGGTTGCAAATCGAAATAAATATCCATCTAAGGTCTCCGCGCCATCTAATTATCCCACACTACAATATATTTCCGGTGCACAACCTCCCAATTATTTCCATGTTTTCTCTCTTGTTGATCAAGTAAATCTTCCCCAACTGCATTAGCAGATCCGGGATATACTGAATGCAACCAAACTGCCGGAGTACTCGATCCTCGTTATACCACTTGACTGTCTGGAAATTGGTAATTGGTACGTTAATGCACCACAAGTGAGAATGAATGTGGGCAGACGAGGGTATAACAGTCGTAATTTTTGGTCTCTGATATGACATCCAGATAAACTGCACGATTAATAACATGGTTAAAATTTAACACGGTTCGAGTAAGATATACAAAGTAATTACATGTCACGAATATTGGAATAACTTACCCCTTCCCCGACATGTTGTTCAATAATTAGACGATATATCAGGACAGTGTACGACCTCTCGATACCCAGATAAAAACTCTATCTACGAAAACAAATTTAAAGTAGATATAGTATTGTTAGAATAATATCATTATAAAAAAATGTCAATTAATAACAGGTTAAATTTTATCACCTGTTCACTAGTGGAAATACGTATGGTTGGTGGCTAATCGATGCCAAGAATGACATCCGATAAAGAGCCCATGACTGCAGCAATACAAGGCATCCACCTATGTCTACTACATTAGGCTTTGTCGTCTGACAAAGCTCACAATACAACATAGCCAAAACTGCGGAACCCTAACTATACAAGCGAACATTCTGTAAATCAGCTAATAGGGGTAAATACATCAAATGAACCCTGTTGTTGTTCGCATCGGCATCAGTACACCCCCTATAACATGCATAATGTATGCTCGAGCTGCGCACATCACCTCATGCTCAATGGCATTAATTGATAAATGTTCAAAATTGGCTTTCAGCCATGAAAATTTCAAACTTGTAAAATTGGACTCAGCATTGGCGGGCGAGACTCCTAGTAGGCTATAACAAAAGGTAGCTGGCTCAGCTATTGCACTTACGCCCGTTACAACACTCCCATCAATTAGGAGCCCAAGTTGCAATGCAACATCCTCCAGAGTGGCAGTGCACTCCCCACACGGCAAATGAAAACTGTGGGTCTCCGGGCACCAACGCTCGACCAATGCGAATATTAAATCGTACCACAAATCAAACGTCTGGATCAATGCTGCTAACCTGAATCCAACTAACTCCAAGATGGCATCAGTCGTTCATCCGGGGAATATCCTAAACTATTCACCCGATCCCTTAATGCGCAGTACGGGCCCTGACAGTGTTAAATTACAAAAAAATAGTTATAATAACATAATTTATTTCCGTAAATTACGTAGATCTTTTTTTAAGGGAACCCGTGATTAACAAATAACAATATATTACCATATTATTAACTGTATTTGATATGTGACCATCGTTATTAATCAATGGAGCCATTGCGATACCTGTAATTTCAAAACAAATTTCGGTTATTAATTTCAATGTTTGATGGATTTTAAATATTTATCAAAATACTTAAATTTTATATATTGCTTTTAACTACAAAAAAAAATACTAAACAATTTTTGCTTTTAATTACAAAAAAAAAATACCAAACAAAATTTTCCATATCATATTTTTTGCTATACTAGATTAACAAAATAAATATATCTTATAAATTCCAACTCAAACTCCAACTCAATGGTCCCATTCACAAGTTCCATCTCAATGGTTTAATCTTTTACCTACATAAAAAAAATTTATATTAAAATACTGAAAATAACATGCCAATAAAAAAATATAACAAAAACATAACACAAACGATACATAATAAATACGAATATTATTATTATTTTAAAATGATAATAAGTAAAATGTTTTGGTTTAAAATATAATATATATAATAACATGCCAACTTAATTATTGTCAAAAAATATAATTTTTTTAATAGAAGTTCAAAAGAAATTTCATTTTAAATATTTATAAAAACATAAAATAAAATTTAAACATAAACTCTTATTCTCAATTATAAAATCTTAAAAAATTAGAACATATAAACTAATTCCTAATATATCTCATAAATTCCAAATTCCATATCAATGGTCTCATCTTTTACCTACAAAAAAAAAAAATTAAAATATTCAAAATAACATGCCAAATAAATTTCATAAAAAGAATATATAATCAACCTAGAACACACATAACAAATAAATTACATAAAATAATAAAACATTCTTTGTACATTACATAAATAGGATTTTTACTTCAATAAACATTAAAAATAAAATATGAATGAATAAAAATATAAAATAAATACAAACATACCTTAATAGCTCTTTTTAACCAAATAATACATTACAAAAATAAATTTAAAAATTAAATCCTAATTAAATCAACAATATAACAACAAAAACAAATTAAATTAACATTAATCAATTAATTTATAACAAAAAAAATTACCTTTTCTTTTTTACTTTTTTTTTCCTTCTCTTTCTCCTTTCTTCTCTCTTTTCTCCTTCTCTTTTTTTCTTTCTTTTTCACTTCCCGCCCTCTCCTTCTCGTTACTTTTCTTCTTCTCTTTCACTCACTGGGCAAAAATGAACCTTGGGGGACCATTATAAGGTCCCCAAACACACACACACAAAAAAAAAAGATGAACTGCTGCATGCAGCCATCCCATCGCCTGCCACCGCGATGTCGCCTCTGCTAGAGGCGTCACCAGTGCCGCCTGTGCCATCTCCTCCACCACTGGGCACTGCCTCTTCCCTAGGCGTGACCTAGTGTCCTGCCCCATCGTGTTAGTGGGTCAATTTTCGGGTCTGATTTGACCCGTATTTTTACATGTGTGCCGCCTATCTACATACCTCCACCATTATTTTATTATTATTATTTTTAAACTGTATTTGTCAGAATAGCAAGGCGGTGCCGCCTATGCACCACCCTCCACCCATCTAAATGTACCATTTTAGTACATAATTGTTGCAACATACCATTTTGATATTTTTTTTATATATTATTTGGATAAAAAACCTTTTTTAGCCGATGTGGGATTAAAAATTGATTGTATAAAGAATTGTCACATGTCAACAAAATGGATATGCCACGTGTCAAACAATAGTTGTCCATGTCAGTTAGGGTCTTGGGCATTGTAATATATAATATATAATAATTTATTATTTTAATTTTTAAAAATATTAAAATATTAATATCAAATATTATAATGTTCAATATTATTAAAATATCTATTTAATTATTTATATTTAATAATATAATTAATTATTTAATATTAAAATTTTATTTTAATAATAAATTTAACCATAATAATTTTAAATTTTAAAAATATTCTTAATATATTATTGAAAAATATTTATATTAATATTTTATTAATAAATATATATTACAAATTAAAATATTTAATAATAAATGTTTCATAGTATAAAATATAATTACTTAATTATATAAATATGAGTACTTGTTTAAATCATTTTTAGCTTCATTTATCCCTTTCAACTCTAATGTGTCACTATCCACTCTCATATATGTAATTAAATTAATTTTTAATTAGATATTGTTTGTTATTAAGTTTATATATGATATTTATTATTATAAATATTATCTTATTATAAAATAAATTTCAATTGTTAAAAGAAAATGCTACAATAATATTTTGTAACAAATATAATAATGTTGTATTTGTTTCACTAAGAACAACTTTTAGAAAATGATTTTAGGAAAATTTGTAAAAAAAAAAAAGAACAATATTTTACATAAAATTTTAAACATCAGAAAATCTCAGTTTTTCTAAAAAAATTAATCCATTTTACAAAAACTGTTTTTAGTAAAACAAACGCAATTTTATAAATAACAATAGAAAAACAAGCTAAGGAAAAAAATGGAATAATAAAATAAATTTAGATAAATTGTTTTAGTAGATTATGTTGGTTAATAAAAAATATATAATCAAATTTTCAAATTTATATTATAAATTTTGATTTGATAAAATTGTACAGTATATATAATAAAATATCAGTTTTAATTTAATTTTACACACAACTAACACCACATCATTTTTGAGTTATTTGTTACATATACATACAAATAGTTATTTTTATGTAATTCATAAATTTTGGGTAAATGTTGACTTACCCAGTAAATCACAATCTGGTAATTTTTATTAAATTTTTTTAAATGTATATAAATAAATTAAAATCATATTTTTATATATAATTTAATTTATAAAAAAGCATATATAACTTTGCGTAAAATCGCTTATTTATATTATGTTTGGGTTGCGTATTAAAACTAGAAAAAGGAAAGGAAATGAAAGTAACATCCTTTCCTTCGTTTGGATAGATTCGTCTATTTGAGCAAGGGAGTTGCATTTCCCTGGCTTTCTCTTACCTAAATTGGGAGAAAAGCTAAGAAAAAGAAAAGTGAAGTTGAAATTACATTTCTTTTTTTCTATTAATTTTTTACATGAATTATTTTAAAAAATATAATTAAAAAATCATTATCATCGATCATTCATAGTTTAACGAAACAAAAATTATAAATATTAGTTTACGACCGTTTTACCAAAAAAGACTCATTTCCTACTTTACTTACGAAAATGTGCCACTTTAAGCTTTATTTACCGGAATGGGCCAAAAAACTAAAAATGCTTCCACATAGGCGCGTTTTAAGGAGAAATTTAGAAAAACGCGTCCTTGGGAAGAGCTTTTGCCATGTTAGCATAAAACGCGCTGACGTGGATGCGCTTGCTGACATGGCAAAAAAGCTCCCTCAAGAACGCGCTTTAGCCCATATTTTTTCTAAGGTTAGGGCTATTTGCATGTTTAGTTCTTAGAGTTTATGGGTTTAGGGTTTTATGGGGTTTAGGGTTAGGGTTTTGTTAAAATAAATTAGGAATTTATTTGTGGGGTTAAGGTTTAGGTTTTTTTAAAATAAATTAAATTAGGGTTTAGGGTTCTTTTAAAAGAAAAATTAAATTAGGTTTAGGGATTTTTAAAAATAATTTTGTGTTTAGGGTTTTAGGGTTTTTGTAATAGTTTTATGGATGAGTCTTGAAAAAAATTATATTGACGAGATGAATTTTGTTTTTTTTTTTGTTCAGTAGTTTCTTAAAAAGTAATTTTGAGAAGACTGTTCTGAAAAAAACAGTGCCAAAAATGCTTCAAGCAGGGTGTACTATCAACAAAAGTACTAAAAAAAGCTCCCATGTGGATGCTCTTTTTCTACAGTAGTTTCTAAAAAATAATTTTGAGAAGACAGTTGTGTCAAAAACGCTTCAAGCAGGATGCACTGTCAGCAAAAGTATTGAAACAAGCTCCCACGTGGACGCTCTTTTTCTATAGTAGTTCCTGAAAAAATAATTTTGAGAAGACGGTTCTAAAAAAATAGTGTCAAAAATGTTCAAGCAGGATGCACTGTCAGCAAAAGTACTGAAAAAAGCTTCCACGTGGACGCTCTTTTTCTACAGTAGTTCCTACTTGGCCTTAGGCCATAAATGAGCCAAATTTCATTCTCATGTTGAATAAGTTACAATAAGAAAAATTAGAGAAGTTCAGAAAAATAGAAATTGAAGATAAGTGAGAGTATTAGTGCTGTAATTTACCATGATGGTGAGGTTCGTGACACCGAGAACGCCGATTGACTGGTTTTTAACCAGAACATAAATTTAACAGAACTTTGTAAAAGAATTAGACGTAAAATATTCAGAACGACGCTAATAAGAGTTTCGTCTATTAAGTATCGATTTTGTGCTTCGATTGATCCAGTGACATATGAGTCATTTGATATCAAAGGTGGTCGTAGCTTGGAGGCAATGGTGCAGACTCATCTCGCTAGTGGATCACCCTATCTTGAGTTATATGTACAATTTTCATCGCCAAATGAAGCACTTGCAACTTCAACATCTATTGCTGTTCGAGAGGAATACAATACCTTTACTCGATACTTCATTAGTGGAGGCAGAACACGGAAGCGCCCGTGTTTGTTGGCAATATGGAATACACAATCCCTACACACACTCAGTTAGTGGATGGGACATGCACATCGGTGGGTCGATATTCGATGCTGGAAATATGTACTAGGGAATGACATCAACTTCTAGTGGTTGACAATCCACATCTGATTAGGGACGTTACGAAAAGTCCACAAGAAGGAATGATGTACTCCCTATGACGTTCACCGGCGAGGGGACCTCATACGTTGCAGATGATGGTTGGTTGGATGATGAGTTCGATGTGGATCCACCTCGAAAGCCCGTCCGATGGTGCAGAAGTTGCATTATTTTCTGAACCGAAGCCTATTGCAACTAAACCTGAAGACGTTGAAGGGGGTTCAGATGAAGAAGAAGATCCGCGATTCACGGTGTACTCACCTTCAGCCCACATGCATAATGTCGATCCATCAGCAGATGATGCATTGGAGTTTCTAAATCTACCACACAGAAGGTATGATCATACAAGTTCGTCGTTGGATTCGGGTGAATTAGAAGTTGGTAGGGAGTTTTCCAGTAATGATAGTTTTCTCGGTGCATTGAAATAATATAGCCTCATGAACGGGGTTAACTACCACTTGGTTAAATCTAAATTCGAGAAGTTCAAGGCTAAGTGTGTAGTGCAGGACGGTACATATTCATGGAAAAGTATGGTTTCGGTTAGGAAAAAGACAAGGTTGTGGGAGATAAAGAAGTACGAAGATCCACATACGTGTGTTGTTAGTACATATCACTGGGTATTTAGGGTTTTTAAATATTACTGTTATTATTTAATGTTGCATTATTTAACGTACTTCATTGACAGGTGTTTCACAAGATCATCCCAAGATGGATTCAGATATGATAATGGGCTTAATACTACCGATAGTGAAGGCGGATCCCAAGACTTCTATGTCGGTCTTAATTCCCAATATTCATAGCCAATTCAGGTAGACGTCTTCTTACCGTAAGGCCTAGATAGCTAAGCATAAGGCGTTGGAAAAGATGCATAATGGGTGAGACACTTCATATAATGAAGTGTGGTAGTGGTGTCAGGTGCAGGAGAGGTACGTCCCAGGTTGCATAATAGACCTTGAAACTAGCCCTGCGTACTACAACATTGCTTGTTCCGTGGATACCAAGTGTTCAAGCGTCTGTTTTGGAGCTTTAAGTAATGCCGAACGCATTTGTGTACTGCAAGCCATTGGTACAAATTGATGGTACCTTTATGTATGGTAGATATACCCATCGACTATTGCTAGCTGTGGCACAGGATAGCAGTGGGAAATCTTTCCAATTGCATTTGCAATAACACTAGAGGAGTTAAGTGACAACTGGAATGTTTTTTTCTAGGTTGAGGAGGCAAGTCTGCCCAACCTAATATATGCGTTATATCGAATCGAGGCACTGGAATACTAGCCACAATTGAGTGATAGGGAAGCCTATGGGATCGTACACACCATCGGTATTGTCTAAGGCACATTGTGTCCAACTACTACGAGCGATATCGGTCTACCATTGAACGACGACAAGTGATCAACATGGGTATTTATTTTCCACTAATATAATTTCGTTTGTAATATTCAATTTATTCTGAATGGAAGAGTGGTATGTAATTATCGCTATAAACTTATATTGATAGGGTACAAGATCAATAAGAACCATTTTCATAGATGTTGGCGATTTTGCGGTCAGTTAACGATCAAGGCGTAGACTACCTCTGTAACATACCTTTCTATCAGTGGACACAAGTATACGACGGCGGCCTACGATATGGTCATATGGCCTCAAATCTAGCTGACTGCATAAATTCTATTATAAAATAAACTCGTCATTTGTCAATAACCTCGATTGTGAGAGAGATATATTTTCGTTGGCGGCATTGTTTCCAAAGCAAGCAGTGAGTTATAAAGGCCAAGTGTAAGAAGGCCATGTATGGTACCAGAAGGTATTACAAGAAATTAACAAGGCGAAGTTGCGGGCTAACACTATGCACATAGTGTGTCACGATCGTGACAACCTATGGTTTCGTGTGATGAAGTTTGACAAACTGAACTAAGGTATTACTAGTGTTCAATATCGTGTACACATGAGAAATATGACTTGCGACTGTGGGAGGTTTAACCACTTCGTTATCCATGCGCTCATATAATTGCAGCTTGTCAGAATCTCCGTTTGGATCCTATGAGTTATGTCGACAAAGTGTATAAATTAGAATACATGTACAACGTGTGGAGACACGTATTCCCACTAGTCCCAAATAAACGTAAGTGGTCATCTGTATCGCTTGCTCCATTTAAGTTGTTACTAGATAGAGAATTGCGTCGCAAATCAAAAGGTCTACCTTGCTCGAGTAGAATACGTGAAAATATGGATATCTAGGAAAAAAACGAACCAAAAAAAGTTGTACGGATGGTGTAGGAATTCAGGTCATACAATTCAAACATGTCCAAATCAAAATAGTTCATAATTGATTAAATGAAACTATGTTGCATTATTTCTATTGTCTTATTCAAAAAAACTTCTATTTTATTAAATAGGACAATATATAAAAATAATTGACTATTAAAATATTTAAAACAATTTTTATTTTATTAAATGAAACAATATAAAAATAATTTGTACAAATATATTAAAAAAATCAATGTATGTGCCAGTCGAAATTAGCGCTACATGGGGGTGGTCGACGGTTACGCGTTGGATTCCTTCTTGGTTCAACTTCCGGTAGGGGTTGTAGTTGTTCTAGCGGGGGTTGTGGTTGTTCTGGTTATGGGTGTTGAGAGGATGACTCACCTTGATAGAATAAAAAATGCGGAGGTGTTTGCATTATCCACAGCGGAGGTATTTGAATCCCATAAGGCGATGGGGATTGGAAATGAGATGAGCTCCCCGACGGTGCCTCGTGCGATCCTTCCTGTGACGATGGCCTATATATCGTCGGTTGAGTCGGAGTCATTGGGAAAGAAGATGCACCAAGCCATACATTCCAACCTGGCAAGGATTGAAAAAAGGAAACATATAAGGGTTAGGATACATATAACGGCTAGGATACGCACCTAGTATAATCTAAAGGGGTTGTGGTGTGGGCGTCATCGCTTGAGGCGTTGGGCCCCGTCAGCCCTTCTCCTTGGATTTAAAGGGCCCTGTCGTTCCTTATCGACACGGAATTGTCGACGCCTCTACTCTTCGAAAAGTAAATATGGCTTGCCATAGATCCTAAATCATGACATGTAATTCGGCTCGCATGATAACTCTAGAACGATGATCGGTTCACGAGTAGGTATATGATCATACTGATTTTCTCACATTTTAATCTGATCTGAGAAGAAAACCAGCCAATGCGTATTCGGTCTCCGTAAGTTGATTTTGTACTTTTCATCGAGTACCTCAGGTGCCATGGGAATCAATTGTCGGAATCCAAATTACCATAACACTCTATCCATCTGGTGCATCTCGACGATAGTGTAGTTGACCAATGAGACCTTAACGTGCCAGATGTTCAGATTCTGTAGGAATTCATCTGGAATTATTGCCCGAATTGTCGGATCCTCATATGGTGTCCATTGAAACTATATGAGTGTGATAAAAACATTAGTTATATACATAATACTAAATGCTAAATATGAAACGACTATGTTATGTATATATATTTCATTTAATACTTACATACGATTCCGACTGTTGGTCTAATAAAAGCCGTATATCTTCAAGAGCGGTAGGTATTCCAACATAACTCGCCGAAATGGTTCCACCTAATTAAATAAATTTTTAGCATAAAATTATATTTTAAATCTATGTAATAATTGTAAAATTTAATATATATTTTACCTCGTTAAGAGTGAGAATGTATATGGGTGGTTCACTTGAGGACGTAAAAATGGAAAGCGAAACCGAGCCCATGATTGTAGTAGTGATAGGCAACCTCTAATTTTGAATTTATTTGGTTTCATCGCCCGACACATCTCTCGGTACAATGACGACAACACGGCAGACCCCAAACTGAGTTTGCCAGTTGCTCTAAAATAGACGAGTTTCAACAACACATCAGATGTACGAGGTTTCGTGACAAGTCTAACATTAGATAACCTCCAATCATCTCAAGGATGTATGCCTGAGCGTATCGTATTCTTTCTACTTCAGTCAAATCATCCCTCAGCTCCAGGAATGTGTCTCGTAACTAGCCCATCTCGATCCGAACTCCGTAAATATTATCCGAAATCGCACCCAAAAGATCATAGCATACGGCTCCCCAATCAGCAGATTGAGCAAACTCGGTGAGTACGGACTCATCCACTGGCAATCTCAATTGTAACTAAACGTCCTCCAAAGTGATGGTACACTCCCTGCATGGAAGATGGAATGTGTGCGTCTCGGGTCTCCACCTCTCTATGAACACGCTGATGAGTTTTGGGTCCAACTTGCACCCCCAGCCTATATTGGCCACGTGCCAAAAACCCGCTTCCCTCAAGTAATTTTCTATCAACGGTGATGGAGGACCACACATATTACGAATATAACATTGTAACACCCGATCTATCGACTATTATAAAACATTATAAAATAAAAATTAATTAAAATTATATAAATGAAAAAATTAAATAATATTCAAAAATTGAAATTAGCCCTTATCATTTTCATTTGTTCGATGGAATATGTTTATGATAGAGACGAATTAATTCCTCGGCCATTGCTAACACGACCAAATATCTTACAAATTATAAAAATAATAATACTAATTTAGAAAAAAATTAAAGGAAATAGTTATTTAAAGAGAGCTTTAAGAAATTTAGGGAGAAATTTGAGAATTTTTTGAGAATTTCGGAAGAAATGTTAAAAGAAATTGTGTAAAAAAAAATAAGTGGAGGGCTTTTATAGTTTTTTTTATGACCGTTGGCCCCCCAACAGTCAAATTTTTAAATGATCGTTGGGGTGACCGTTGAGGGCCAAAAACACGGGCTAAAGCGCATCCTTGAAGGAGCGTTTTTTGCCATGTCAACAAAATGCGTCCACATAAACGCGCTTTATGCTGACATGGCAAAAGCACTCCCTCAAGAACGTGCTTTTCTGATATTTCCCTTTAAAATGCGCCTATGTGTAAACATTTTTTGGCTTTTTAGCCCATTCCGATAAATAATTTAAAGTGTTCAATTTCCGTAAATAAAGTAAAAAATAGGCCTATCTTAGTAAAATGGTCTTAGTTTACTTTACTAATTTTGTCTATACAAATAAATAAACATACCTAATATCCTTTCTTTCCTAAATCCACATTAACTGATTGAATTAATTAATACAAAGTAAACTGATTTCATGATAATTATTCCACAATATAATATAATGGTGTCATTTTTTATATTAATATTTTTATTCTTTAAAATCAAAATTAAGTAAAAAACATGATTCTATTATTAAAATAATAAATCCAAAACCTAAGACAGGCCGAACAAATAACCCACCCCCAAGTAACCCAATCTCTAAAATATCTAAACTATGCAAGAAAAAATAAAAGATTTTCCAAAGAGAAAAGGTGGGAATGAATTGGGCTCAGAGGGCGCCTGACCAATAATATGTCATCAGGAAACCACAGTTATTGATATTGATTACTAGATATAACGTCTTTTCCCTTTCTTGGATGGCTCTCACTTGGCACTGGCAAGTTTGGTGCGGAGCTGCTTGGCAGCAGCAACCATATTGTTCAGTGCCGGTTTCACCTCCTCGTACTTGCGAGTTTTCAGCCCGCAGTCAGGGTTAACCCACAGGATGTTGGTCTCCAACACCGCCAGCATCTTGTTAATTCTGTCAGCAATCTCTTCAGTTGATGGTATTCTCGGGGAGTGGATATCATACACACCAGGGCCAATTCCAGCACCATACTTCACTCCTTCACGGAATACCGACAGTAGCTTCTCATCTGAACGCGAGTTCTCAATGGTAATGACATCCGCATCCATGTCGATAATTGAGTGGATGATATCGTTGAAGTTGGAGTAGCACATGTGGGTGTGGATCTGTCAGATGTTTTTGAGAATTCAGCTATCACAGAGGGAGAACGTGAATATGGAAGTTTCGATAAATGAAAAAGTGTGATTTAGACATGAACCTGGGTGGTATCCTTGACACCACAGTTGGTGATCCTAAAGGAGTGGACAGCCCATTTCAAGTAGAAGGCGTGCTCAGACTTTCTAAGCGGCAACCCCTCTCTCAAAGCAGCCTCATCAATTTGGATAACATTGATACCAGCCTTCTCAAGATCCTCAACTTCATCCTTGATGGCCAAGGCAATCTGGTAGCAAGTTTCGAATCTGAAAAATTGGCAATCATAATCAAACAATAATCACATTGCAAAGTAAAACAAATGCCGGTAGAAATGCAATACTTCTCATCATTTTTCCTGTATTGGCTTCCTTGTGTCATGCATACCTGGGCTGATCATTTCTGACAAAGGACCAGTTGAGGATGGTAACAGGACCGGTAAGCATTCCCTTCATGGGGCGTTTAGTCATGCTTTGGGCAGTAGATGACCAGAAAACAGTCATTGCCTTGGGGCGGCTAACATCACCATAGATGATCGGTGGCTTGACACAGCGAGAACCATAAGATTGCACCCACCCATTAACAGTGAAAGCAAAACCAGACAACTGCTCACCAAAGTACTCGACCATATCGTTTCTCTGCACAATGTCAGAAGTTAGGACACTTTGCCCATATATAAACATAAAATATATCTCCCGTTTACTTGCAAAATACTTGCCTCAGGCTCTCCATGAACCAGGACATCAATGTCGAGTTCTTCCTGAAGGTTGACAACCTTCTTAATTTCCTCCTTAATGGCTTTAACGTAATCGTCCTCTGAGATCCTGAAGGGAATAAGAGAGCATTAGTTAAAAGAATGGTCAAAAATTTTCATTTTATATGAATGATGTTAGGGAAATTTTCCGGATTAACTCACTTGTTAGCCTTGAATTCACGACGAACTCTCCTGAGTTCAACCGTTTGAGGGAAGGATCCAATGGTCGTGGTAGGTAGGATCGGTAGGTTAAGCTTTTTCTGCTGCGCATCAAGTCTAGCACTAACGTTTGTTGCACGACGGTGGTCAGAGCCCTTCAAAGCGTCAGCCTGGAAATGCAAGCACGGTAAAACACAATAACCAAAGAAAGAATTTTCACGGGAAAAATATATTACCACAGAGCAATCACTCAATAGACAGGAATTTTCAGTTTTATCAAAACACTTACAGCCTTTTGAACAGCCGCATTGGTGACTCTTGGGGAGGACTTCCTTGAGGCTTGAGCAGCAGCATTAGAAGAGAAGAAGGCCTAAAAATAGATGCATAACTTATGAGTGACATGGTGTTATCTGGATCTCGAGAAAGCAGCAAACAACAAAAAAACAAAAGACCAAGTCCAATGGCTTAAGGCCTGACCGGAGATGTATCCTCGTTCTTAGAAAACTAGCAAATTAAGGAGATATACCTCATCTTTCTGACCTGCCAATGCCTTCGCAAGGGCATTAACTTCAACAACTTTCTGCGCGGCAAATGCAAGCCAGGATTTGATTTCATCATCGAGCTTAGTTTCATTTACTAAATCGACAGCAGTGTGGAGAAGCGAGCATGAGGTGGACACCACGAGCTTGTCTGCACATTGGGAAATTAATTCACAGATATCAGTAAATAACAAAACTGTAATTCTCACCATGAAATTACAGGCCATAAAAGGCAAAAGAAAATAGAATACCTTTGCCGACAACAGCCTCAAGCGCCTGCAAGGTGCTAAGGGAAGAAGCAAGATCATTGGCCCAAATGTTCCTTCCGTCAACAACTCCAGCAAAGAGGTATTTGCCTTTAGGGAAGTCCTTCTTGACCAAATCAGTGGTTTGTGTTCCACGAACCAAATCCAAACCATAAGCAGTAACACCCTTCAATCCAATGAGGGTCCTGTATGCCTCAGGAGTAAGATCAGCGAAGTAAGTTTCGATCAGAACATTCAAGCCAGAAAGAGTCGATTCCAGATCAGCATATGCAGCAGTGAATGCTTGCAATTGTTGAGAGTCGAGATCCAAGACAAGGGTGGGTTCATCAAACTGAATCCAGGAAGCACCAGCTGCCTTAAGCTCGGATATAACTTCCCTGTAGAGATATTCAGTGTCATAATAGCAAATTAGAGCAGTTAAATTCGTGAAAACTCAAAGACAAAAGGAGAACCAACTCTTACTTGTAGATAGGGATGATTTTGGGGAGGAGAGAAAGAAGAGAAAAGGTCTTCTCGACACCCTTTGCGGGTTTTGACAGCAACAAATATGAGACAGGGCCAATAAGGACTGGGACGGTGTCAACTCCGAGCTGCATGTGGGGGCAGACAATCAGCATCCAAGTTTCATAATAAGACAAAAAACCTCAAATAAGAAGTATGGAACACAGGATACAAGTGGGGCACGATAATCAAGTTGGTCCAATTAATACTTCAAGTCTCACTCAGGGAATTCTCAAAAAATGGATCGTATAAAAATACAATACTAGAGAGCTACAAACTATTATACAAATCTCAAACACCATATTGACAAACATGAAACCATTCCCAGAACCCTGTGCCAGCCAACCATATGTTCTAAGCCATTGCATAGAAGAAAGTATGCTAAAAGACATTTATCAATTGTCTAAGGCCTTGAAGCTATCTCAAATTCAGACCATCATGCATTTTCGTGAAGTCAGAATAACTTATAAATCCTCCTATTTCCATCACAATGCATATAAATACCTACTATGTTAATAAACTAGACCCAAGAACATACCGCCTTAGCTTCCTTGAACTCATCCACTGCCTTGTGAGAAGCATAAGAGAATTTAACATCAGGTCCGAGTTCAGGAACAATGAAGTGACTGAAACAATATATTGCACAACACACACACACACACACACACAAAAAAAGCATCAGTATGAGAAAACTCAGCACAAAGAACAAAACTAACAAAGTACAATTGACAATGGCAACTTACTAGTTGGTGTCGAACCACTTGGTCATTTCCATGGCAGGCACAGAGGCATTTCCTCTAGCCATGGAGAAGTAAGTGTCATATCCGATCTCACCACCAGTCCAGTTATATCTAGGTGGAACAGCTCCGAGCATGGATGTAGTATCAAGAACCTGGTCATAGTAAGAGAAAGTGTTGCTGGGGATGTACTTGATCCCAGCACCAGACATCTGTTTCCAGATGGATGACCTGAGATCAGCTGCAACTTTTTTCAAATCCTCAGCACTGCTCTTCTTATCCCAGAAAGATTCCAAAGCAAATTTAAGCTCTCTCTTGGGCCCCATACGGGGATATCCAACAATGTGGGAAGCCATTTTCTAAACCAAATAAAAGAACAGACAAGATAAGCTTTATGATATCAAATCATATATAAAAGACAACAACTTTAAACGTCCTATACTCCTAAACTGGAAATAAATGGAATCAAAGCTAAGATCCATTACACATGCAATTCAGCATGGACTGAGATTAAAACTTCTAGCTTACTAAATCACCTGAGAGCCTAATAGATAACACCATGCCCGAAACCAATGATTATACACTAAGACTATAAATACCAAAATCTAGAAGGCTTGGATCTATTCAATTGATTTCATAAAGACAAAATAAAATAAAAAATAAAATAAAAAAATAAGCCAAAATACTTGATCAAATGCTAATAATATCAAATAGATCTGACTAAGAAAACTAGGATTCTTTAATAATTCCAAAAACCCAAATTAAAAATCAAATACTAGTAATAGATACCGAAAAAGAAAATCAAATGAAAAAAAAAAGTTGTATAAATAAACAAATGCGCTGATCAATGTTTACACTTTCTACTACACTTTTGCTTCGAGAACCCAGAAAGAAAATCAACTGGTACAGTTTAAAATCTAACACTTACGAATAAATCTCAATAAAAAAGTATGGACTTTGTAATGTTATTGAATAAGCTATGTTAAACAATGAGAGGTTCAAATAACATTTAATGAAAACCCAGACAGAATATCACCAGGAAAAGTACAAATGCAGACACTTACCCGTATATCTTAATGAAAAAAGAAAAGAGATAAAAATTGAACTTCAGACAAAAAAGACAATGTTTAAGAACTTTTGAGAGAATTTCAAATCGTTTTAAAGAAGATTCAAACAGCAAACATCAATAGGATTGTAGAAAAAGGACATGAGAGAAGAGTTTGAATCAAGGCAAACAGTACTAATGAGTGAAGGAGAGAAATGAGAGGAGGAGACAAACCGAACTATACCGTAGTGAACGGAGATGAAAACGGAGAGAGAACTAAATTAGAGAAAAAAAAGGGAGGGAACGGCAGAGAGGAAGAATCGGCACGATTTCTGAACGTGGAAGAGTTTGAGCCTATTTATTGCCAAAGATGGTGGCCACTGCCTTTCATCGATTGACTGATTAACGAATCTCAATTTTCTTTTTATTTTTTGTTTGTTTTAAATAAAAATCTGGTTTTTTTCAAAATAAATGAAGTTTTTTAGATTTAGTTAAATTTAAGCCTACTCGCGGCTTTTTCTGAAATGGCGCGTGGGATTGTCGTGGGGCTCGGTGAAGTGCGAGTAATGGGTGATATATCGGAAAAGATCCACTTTTTAAAAATTACGGAAATGGGTCACTTTTGTTGAAAATTACAAAAATGGGTTAAAAATACAAAAATGGTCCAGCTGGTGCCGTTTTCAATGGAAAATCAGAAAAGTGCGTCCAGCTCAACACTTTTTACCCCTAACCACGTCCAGATCGACACACTAAAGAAAAACGTGTCTAAGTCAACGCGTTTTTTCTCTATTTTTTAGGGCTTTAATTGTTTAATTAGGGTTTATAGTTTATTAAATTAGGGTTTAGGGTTAATTGAACTAGGGCTTTATTATTTTATTTAATTTTAAGTGTTTATTAATTAGTGTTTTAGGGTTTTAGGAAAAATGATTCTTAGTAGGGTTTGGGTTTGTTTAGGGTTTTATTGTTAGGTTTTTTTTAGTGTTCATAATTAGGGTTTAGGGATTCTAAAAAAATAAGTTTGACGAGATGAGTTTTGAAAAAATAATTTTGACAAGATGGGTTCTGAAAAAATATCTCGGGATTCCCAAGATATCTGAAACGTTTTGAAAAATGCCCTTAATAGTAAGGGTTGAGGTTTGTAGAGGAAAAAAATGCTCCAAGCAAGATGCATTGTCAGCAAAAGTATTAAAAACTTCCAGTTGGATGCCCTTTTTGTACTGCTGCTGATAGTGCATCCTACTTAGAGCGTTTTCTCTACAAATTTCAATCCCCATTATTCGAGGCATTTTTACAAAAATGAGTGGGATGTTATCCCTTGGGTTATAAATGACCTATATTTCAGCCTTGGTGGCATAAGTTAGAGTAATAGAAATTGAAGAAGTTCAAAAGAATAGAAATTCGTAAGGAAGGTATAAGTTAGAGCAACGATACTATTTGTAAAAAAAGTAAGCATAAGTATTGGTTTTTTGTGTTAATATTTATTTGAAGCATTATATTTTTTGCGTAATGTTTTTGTTTTGAACTTCTTTCAACAGATAATTTGGTTAAAAATGAGTGGACGAATTAGTGCTATTATTTACTACGATGAGATCTGTGACACCGAGAACGGCATGATTTTTTTATCAGAGAACACAACGCAACTGGCTTTTAACCAGAACATAGAATTGCCAGAACTCTGGAAAAGAATTAGGCAAAAAAATTTCGGAACTACGACAATGAGAGTATTGTCTATTAAGTACCGATTTTGTGCTTCGGTCGACCCCGTGAGATATGACGCATTCGAGATCAAAGGTGCTTGGGGCTTGAGTTATATGTGGAATTTTCAAGGCCATATGAAAGACTTGCAGTTTTAACATCTTTTCCTATTCGAGAGGCGAGAATGGTTGAAAATGTCGATAGTGCAACCTCTTTGTTAGAAAGTTCCTATTATGATATCCCAGAATCATCAATGGGAAGACACTCATCCGCCTCAACCTTAGATATCAATCGTGGGAGGCAGAACACTGAACTATCAGGTTTTGGTGGTAGAATTGAGTATACAACCCCTACACGACACTTAGTTAGTGGATGAGACATGAACCTCAGTGGGTTGATGTTCAATGGTGGAAATACTTCTTGAGGAATGGAAACAACTTTTAGTGGTTTGCAATCGACATGTAATTTTAGATGTTTCGACATGTACAAGAGAAGGGATGATGTACTCCTATGATGTCCACCGATGAGGGGACCTCCAACATGGCAAATGTTGGTGGGTCCGAGAATAAAGATGGTAATAAATCTGATGTGGATCCATGCCGGGAGCCCGGTGCTGACGGTTCAAAAGTTGCATTATTTTTTGAACACTTTTGAACCAAAGCCTGTTCCAACTGAACTGAAAGACGATGAAGGGGATGAAGATAATGAATAAGAAGATTCACGACGTACTCTCCTCCAACCCACATGCATAATGTCGATCTATTGACAGAGAGTAGATTAGATTTTGCAGAACTACTACACAGGAGGCCTGGCCATACAAATCCTTTGTTGGATTCAGGTGATTGGAAGTGGGCAGAGAGTTTTCCAATAAAGATGATTTATACAGCATCAAGAACAAGGTTACCTTTAATGTGGTTAAATCCAAATTTGAAAAGTTTGAGGCCAAGTGTGTAATGCGAGACGATAGGTGCGCATGGAAAATCATGGCTCCTTTTAAGAAGAAGACGGGGTTATGGACGATAAAAAAGTTCACCGGTCCACATACATGTGTTGCCTCTAGTACAGTATCACTGGATTTTTATGATTTTATTAATTAGGGTTTTAGGTACAGTTCCACTTAATTTAACGTACTTGTGGGGTTGCAAGTGTTTCACGGGATCATTTGAAGTTAGATGCAGATATGATAATGAGAATAATACTACTGATGGTCAAAGCGGATCTTAAGGCTGCTGTGTCCATTTTAATTACAAATATTCGTAGAAAATTCAACTACACGCCTTCGTATCGCAAGGCATGGATAACAAAGCAAAAGGCCTTGGAGAAGATGCATAGTGGGTGGGATACGTCATACAACGAGGTATGATAAATGGCATCAGGTGCTGGAGAGGTACGTCTCAGATTGAGTGACAGATCTTAAAATGGAGCTTACGTACCACAATAATTGCTTGCTCCATGTTTATCGACTGTTCCATCGTCTGTTTTAGACTTTCAAGCAATGCTCTTAGGTATTTCATTACTACAAGCCATTGGTACAAATAGACAGTACCTTTATGTATGGTAGATATACCCATTGGTGTTGTTGGCTGTGGCACAGGATAATAATTGGAGGATCCTTCCAATTGCATTTGCAATAATACTGGGGAAACAGCAGACGATTGAGATTTCTTTTTTCTAGGTTGAGGAGGCATGTTTGTCCCCAACTTGATATATGCATCATCTCAGATTAGGGAATTGGAATACTATCTGTAATTGAATGACAGGAAGCCTCTAGGACCGCACACACTATCGTTACTGTCTAAGGCACATTGCATCCAACTACTATCAGAAATATCCCTCTACCACTGAGTGATCACAAGTGACAAACATGGGTATGTAATCACCACCAATATTATTTGGTTTGTAATATTTCGTTTGTTTTTTTATCTTCTTTAGTATGTAATCGTCACTATCAACTTCTATTAATAGGGTACGAGATCATGAAAAACCATTTTCATGAGATGTTGGAAATCTTACGGTTAACTAACTTGATAGGGGCACAATACCTCTCTAATATACCCTTCGATCAGTGGACACAATCTTACGATGGGGGTCTAGGATATGACCACATGACTCAAACCTGGCAGAATGCATCAATTTTGTTTTAAAAGGAACACGTCATTTGCCAATAACATCGGTTGTCAAAGAGACATACTTCTGTTTGGCGAAACTGTTCCCAAAGTGAGCGGCGAGTTATGTTGGGAAATACAGGGAGGCCATATATGGTGCCCAATGGTACTAGAACAAATTAAGAATGTTAAGGCACTAGCCAACTACATGTATGTAGTTTGTCACTCGCGCGATGACCTATAGGTTCGGGTAACGGAGTTCGATAGACCGGACCAAGGTATTACTGGGGGACAGTACCGTGTACACTTGAGAAATAGGATTTGCAACTATGGAAGATTTGACGCATTTCATTTTCTATGTGCTCATGCAATTGAAGTTTGTATCAATCTCCGTTTGGATCCCATGAGCTTTGTCGACGAAGTGTACAAAGTGGAAAACTTGTACAATGTGTGGAGACACATATTCCCACAAGTCCCAGATGAACGTAAGTGGCCACCTGTATTGCTTGCTCCGTTTAAGTTGTTACCAGATAAAAGATTGCGTTGCAAACCAAAAGGTCGACCCACATCGACTCGTAAACGTGACAATATGGATATTTAAGACAGGTCAAACCAATCGAGGTTATGCGAGTAGTGTAGGAACCCGAGACATACAATGCCTTCATGTCCACATTGAAATGACTAAGAAAACTAGAAAACATATATCAATTCCATTATAATATGTAAATACGCGGTTCGGTGAAATAATAACAAATATCAAATTTTCATGTTCTAAAATTATAAAAAATTAAAATCTTAATTAACTATAATGACAACAAATATGGCTTCAAAATTTTCAACAAAAATATGACATATTTCTTGGGTTATTAATAATAACAAATATTAGATTTTTAGTAACTAAGTCGTATCGCTTCAAAATTTTCAAATGATCAAATTGGGTTCTCAATTATTTTCAACAAAAACATGGTATATTTCTTATCAAATCAAATCTTATTGCTATGGTATGTGAAAAGAATCAAAGTAACTTTTCATTTTGACTAAAGATGAATGGTACAAAAATCTATTGTGTAGAAAAATATTCAAAATAACTTCCTTTTTCTTAAATGATACAAAATAAAATTAATCAATGTATATGTCGGTCGAAATTTGTGCCACTTCGGGGTGGTCTACGATTACGTTTTGGATTCCTTCTTGGTTCAACTTCTGGACGGGGTTATGGTCTTGGTTGCTCCTCTTCTTTGTTTTTAGTTGATTGCGATCTTTGCATTCTCGGTTGCCATCGTGTATCCTCTAGTCTATAAATAGGTGGTTGGAAAGATGACACACCTTGATAGAACAAAGATCCTCAGGGTGTTTGTGTCACAAACGGCGAATGAGCGTAACTATATTGAGTCCTATAAATCGATAGGATAATGAGTGGACTCTCATTTGGTGCCTCATGCATAGATGGCCTATACGTTGTCGTAGGCATCGGTGTCATTGGGAAATGAAATGGCCCCGGTGTGTAAAATATTAGGGATGGATGACCAACAGTCCAACCTAACATAGGACTAAAAGTAGAAAAATATGGTGCAGCATATTGTGATTGTGTGAAAATATAAGGGTTAGGATACGCACCAGAATAAGATGGTACATATTGAATGGGGGGTGGTGTGGGCATCGGTGCTGAGGCCGTCGGGGCTGGTTCTTGTGTGAGCACTAATAATAGACCCGCCTCGTTACCCTTGGATTTAAAGGGTCTCGTCATGGCCTATTCGTATAGAGATGTCAATGTCTCGCCTCTTTTCCGTACAAATATGGCTTACCATGATCCTAAATCATGGCATGTACTCCGGATTGCATGCTAACTCCGAAACGATAATATATTCACGAGTAGGTAAAAAATCATACTGATTATTCCACATGTTGATATATTGTGAGTGGAATATCAACCAATTCTCATATGGTCGTTGTAAGTCGATACGATGTAGATCATCAAGCTCTTGAGGTGCCACAGGAATCGACAGTTAGAATTTGAACTACCGCAACACTCTATTGGTCTCGTGCATCTCGACTGTAGTGTACACTATCAATTGGACCTTAACGTGCCAAGCGTTGGGATTGACAAAGAATTCCTCGGGGATTACTGCTTGAATTGCTGGATCCTTATATGGTGTCCATTTAAATTATATTAACATGATAAAAACATTAGTTATATATATACTACTAAATACAAAATCGACTACGTTATTTGTATAGTTCAAAAGTAAATAAATACATATCTCCTTTTCTGATCATTGGTATAATAGAAGTTGTATAACTTGAAGCTTGTTAGGTAATCCCACGTGACTCGACACATGGTTCCACATATTTAAATAACATATTAGCATAATAATTTAAATTTAAATAAATTTAATCATGAGGATATTTACTAAATTTTACCTTGTTATGATTGGGAATGTATATGTATAGTTTGCTCGAGGACATAAAAATGGAAATCGAAACTTGGCTCATGATTGTAGTAGTGTAAGGCAGCCACCAATTTTGATTTTTGTTGGTTGCATTGCCTGACACATCTCTCGGTACAATGTCGCCAACACGGCGAACCCCCAACTGAGTTCGTCCACTCCTCTAAAATTGATGAGTTTCAGTAGCCACCTTAGATGGACAAGATTTCATGACTTATCTGACATCAAGATACCCTTGATGATTTGAAGGATGTACACCCGAGCGTATCGTTCTCTTTGGGCTTCAGTCGAATCCTCAACCAAGTCCATGAAATTTTTTCATATTGAAGCCATTACGATCCGACCTCTGTAAATCGTCTCTAGAACCGCACCCAAAAGATTTAAACATACAACTCCCAATCAACAGACTGAACAGACCAGGTGACTACCGACGCGTCTACGGATAACCCCAACTGTAAATGCTATCCTCTAGAGTGATGGTACACTCGCCGCATGGAAGGTGAAATGTGTATGTCTTGGGTCTCCACCTTTCCACCAACACGCTTATGAGTTCCGGGTCCAACTTACACCCCCGACCTACAAGGGCCACGTGCCAAAAACCAGCTTCCTTCAAGTATGTTTAGATCAACGGTGATGGAGGACCGGGTAGATTACGAATATGACATTGTAAAATTTGATCTTCCGCCTATTTACATAAAAATTATAAAAATTATTAAGTTAAAATATATCAATGAAATGAAAAATCAAACAATATTAAAATTTATTCTTATCATTGCAATTGGTTGACGAAGATATGCTTGTTATTAAGACGGATTAGAGACCCGTCCATTGTTAAATTATATTGAACACGAACAAATTTTTAATAAAAAATTATTTCTTGAAATATTAATTAAAATAATAATAAATAGAATTTAGATAAAAATATAATTTAGGAAAAAATTTAAGAGAGAATTTGAGAGATTTTTTAGAGTTGATTGAGAAATTTGAGAGATTTAAGTGAGAATTGTAAGAAATGTGAGTGAAAAGAAAGTGGGAGGGGGGTTATAGTTTTTTTTTTTAACCGTTGGGGGGGCCAACGGTTATTTTTGAAATAGCCGTTGGAAGTGACTGTTGGGGGGGGGGGAGAACGTGCTGATCTAGACACGTTTTGTTGGCTCAAGGGGGAAAATAGTGCTGAGCTGGATATGCTTTTTTGATTTTTCCCTAAAAATAGCACCAGCTGGGTGTGGTTTTGTATTTTCGGCCCATTTCTGTAAATTTCAACAAAATGACCCATTTCGGTAATTTTTTTTTTAAATTGGGCCTTTTCTGGTATATTAGTCGCGAGTTATATGGATTGCAAGAAGAAAACTTCGAACCCAATGGATTCTTATTAATATTTTATAAATTGGTTAAAATAAGCCAAAAATACATTCACTCTTTACGAATTTAGAATTTAGTCTTTATACTTTTACTTACATGAATTTAGTTTCTTTGTTTTTCATATTTCAAAATTCAGATTCAACGGTTAACACTATTATATATTTTGTTAATTTTTTTAGTAACGTTTTAAAATAAATAAAAATACGCATTAGCCATGTAACCGAAAAATAACTTTGTAATGAATTTAAATTTAACAATTGAATTTGAATTTTGAAATCTGAAAAATAGGACTAAATTCCTAAAAATAAAGATACATAGACTAAATTCCAAATTTACAAAGAGTATAGATACTTACAACATATTTTAACCTTTATAAATATATTAAAAATTTATGAATAAAAATGATAATTATTTCATATATGAAAATGTAATTAATAATAAATCTTTATGTTAAAATATAAATAAAAATAAATTTTAGAAATATTAATTATGCATATAAAATATTTTTTAATACAATCATTATATATTTATATTAAAAATACAAAGTTAATAGTTATTCAAATCTAGAAAATTTAAATTTATGATTATATAAAAATATATAATGATAATTTAATAATATAAAAATCAAATTAAGCCTAAAACAACCCTACCAGTCAAATTTGGTAAACTTTCGGGTAATAAAAAACCAAATTCGTATGCACTATCTATACACAAAATTCATGTGGAAAATTAATATGAAAACCTCTCTAAACAATTTTCTTGTTTTGAGACATTTTGATGAGTTTTTAGCAGGATTTAGAAATTCTATAACAAGCCAAAATGAGGTATATAGGAGCAAATAGACAAAATTTGGACAATTTTCTTATTATTTTATTAATATTTTAATATTTTATACGGTTTGTTTTTATAGTTTTTAGGTTCTCTTTAATAATTATTATAATTTTCTAATGATTGTTTATAATTTTATAGCTTTTAATTATTTTTTTACGGTTTGTAATAATTTTTATAATATTCTAAATTACATCTAAAACCAACCTAGACAAATGGATGTCTAAATTCAAATGAACTTGAGACTTTATCTATCCAAGTTCATTCTGAAAGTACAATTTTTAGTACTTTAATAATTTTTAGGATTTTTCTTTAATATATGCTATGTGTCATGCTATGTGTTAGCTTCTCATTTATTTCCTCAGTCATGTAAGCATTTGTTAATTATCAAATCGCTCAATAACGATCTTCATTATCATAATAACCTTAGTTGATTTTTTTTTTGTTGCTAAAGACTCAATTGAGTACAAATTTTAAGGGCTTAATTAATTTTTTATTTTTCTGGTAACGAAATTTTTTAACCCTTAAACATAAATATAATAAAACAAAAATTTTTCAAATGTCAAATTAATAATATAATAAATAATAAAATTCTTTTTGCCAATTCAAAAGGTTTTTTTCAAACTCATGCTTTATATATTCTAAATCATAATTCAATTAAATAAAAAACATATTACATACAAAATGCATATATAAATCATATATTAATATTAATTAGGTTTATAAAATGCCTATACATATTATATAATCATTAGCATTACATATAATAATAAGCATTTTTAATCATGTTATATACAATATTTCTATTAAAATAAAACATATATATAAAAGTTTTACGAAGCAAATTTATATAGTATTATCATTATGCAAAGGTAAAATTATTTGTTACAGATGAAAAAAAAATTTATAATTTATAAGGTATCACAATTATTTGGATTTTTTAAGCTTGCCTAACCCGATCTAATATGAATTTGAGAAAATTCGAGCAAAAAAAATTTGTATTCAAAGAGCATGAGTTTGAGAAAATTCACGCTCGAAAAAGCCCAAGCTTAAGAATATTTGAACTTGCGCTTATCCGAGCCTTAGATAATCCTAGCCTAAAATAATCTAAATTTGAAGACAATCGGATCCGAACTTGAACCTTCATGTTTGCCACATCTAAAAGTTAGGACCTTGTTAGGCTCGACAAATATGAAAGCCAAGAAAACTTTAATAGGATCACCTCTGCCTTTACCTTTGCCACCATCAACCTTAACCTCGACCATCGTACCTATCTTCAACAACTTTGTCGACGCCTTCACCTTTACCATAACAAGGTCATAGATTTCTTCCACCTTTACTGTGGCCTCTTGTGGCAGGTTGGCTCCATGCTTCCATGTTCCCCCTCCAACAATGCATAATTGGTCATTAAATTCAATTTACTAGAGTATATCCTGAAAAATACAAATATGGTTTACCGTTGGCTCCAAATCATTCCACGTAAATTGAAAATGCTTCAAAATTACCATTCATGATCAATACAACCTATGTTGAAGATAATTAGCTCAATGTGTGATGCGCTCGACATGTTTAATGACCTAATTATGCTCCAACCCTGAATATAAATTTATAACATGATAGTCATCCATATTCTCTAAATTTGCCAGAATTTTTTGGACTATCTTGAACTATCATAATAGTCAATCAAAATAATGTCACTTGATGCAGAAAAACATATAAGTGGCAAGCACACAAAAAACATGGTGCGTGCCTCTAGTTGTCACACCCGATTTTCACTTATGTCCCAAATTATAAGGAAAGTTAGGAGCTAATTGAATAGAATGGTAAGTTGGTGGGCTCTACTAGAAAACTTGGAAAATTTTGTGGCAGGTTGGTAATTAGTTGAGATCTAATTCTGATTCATTTAAATTAGAACTGGCTGGTTTCTTAGTGGGAGACAAAATGATTATATATGCAACAAATTGAGCAGTATATATACAAGAAATTGGGCAGCATTTAAGCATCAAAATAACATGAACATATACCACATTTTAGGCCATTAAAGCATATGCATTAATACCGAATTCAAACCAAAAGAGATAAGCCATTTTCGTATGGCTTTTAAATACATATACACATTGGTTCCAAAATCAATATTTTAACTATGCTATACATGCCATATATTTGAGAACGATTTAGCAAAATACCAAAAGAAAATATCGATAGTGTGATGAGCTTAGCTGACGATCCCCGAACACGTAGCGATCACCAAAATCTATACATCAAAACAATTATCCAACACATTGTAAGCTAATTTAGCTTAGTAAGTTATAAGCAAATAAACTCTACTATTTAACCCGATATCTCAAATAATATTCAACCAATTCATACTACTAAATCATCTTACCTTTAGCTTACCATATCATAAGATAATTATTCACTTATTACTATGATTTAACTAAAATCAATATAATTACACAACCATAAACATTTCTTCAAATTTAAACACAAGGCCAAATACATTATGCATTTCCTCATCATGTAATATAAAGAATCATCTTATATATATATGATTCCAAATATAATCACCACATAGGTTTAATACCTACAAAGCTTAACCTTATATACAACCATAATGGTTATTACTCAAGAATTCCAAGTATTTACTCATTTTACTAATCATGATTTCTCAATAAGACAAATACTCAATGCTAATAGTTATTCGAAAATATTTAATAAGTTCACACACTTAGTGCTCAATAATCAAACTTGCACACTTAGTGCTTTACCATTAAACTCGCACACTTAGTGCTTTACAATTAAACTCGCACACTTAGTGCTTTACAATTAAACTCGCACACTTAGTGTCGAAAGTCAACAACTCAATACATCTTATTTCAATAATTTTATCACTACATGTATATATATATACCATTCAATTCAGCATAATTACATATACTAAGCTGAATTAAAACGATACGAATATATATGCTTAATAACGTACCTCGGATGTCGTCGACTAATAGATCGGCTACTCAACTACTTTCGATTTCCTTCGATCTAAATCTGATTTCTTGGTTTCTTGATCTAAACATATTCAAATAAATCTCATTTAAACATATTTTCATTCAATTTAGTCTAAGAACACATAAATGAGAAAATTACATTTTTACCCCTAATATTTCACATTTTCACAATTTAGCCCTTTTTGCTCAAAACACAAAATACACAAAATTTGACTACACTCCTTAAGGACCGAATATTCCTAGTGTCCATACAAGCCCACAAATTTCATTTATTTCACATTTTAGTCCTTTAAAATTTTATTTTTTTACAATTTACCCTAATTACTCAAATTCATCAAAAATTCAAAAACAAAACATGTTAATCTTTCACATATCTTTCATATTTCATCATCAACTATCACAAAGATTAAGAATTCATCAATGGCATTTCTAAAAATCATCAACAATTCACAAAATTAAGACATGGGTTTTGAAGTATTCAAAGGAACGATCTCAAAAACGTAAAAATTATCAAAAACTGAACAAAAACTAACCTTGAATTAAGCTTCAAAATGGCCGAATATTTGAAGCTTTCAAACCTTGTTTTTCTTTTCTACTTTCGGTGAAAAAAAAATGAACATAAAATGGTGGGTTTTAATGTTTTGTTTTATTATAACATATATTATAATATTATTATTTTAACTTTTATTTTATATATATAAATCACATATTATCATTATGCCATCCACTACCTATTATTATTGGATAAATTACAACATAAGGCCTCCAACTTATAAAGACAACAACAATTAGGCACTTTCATATTTAACCACTAAATTTTCATTTTATGCGATTAAGCCCTTTTCTCAAATTAAGCACTCAAACAATAAAATTAATTCACGAAACTTTCACACATGTAAATTCACACATAATAAACATAGAATAAAATATTTAAATATTTTTCAAACTCGAATGTGTGGTCCCGAAACCACTGTTCCGATTAGGGTCAAAATCAGGCTGTTACAGTTACCCTAATTGGTCCAATAATTTAGGAAAGCTAGGATTAAATTGAATATATTAGTGAATTATCAAACTGTTTGGAAATTAGGGAAATCCTAGTGACTGAATTGTGAATTGTTAGATTTCGGTTCTAGTTCAATTAGATGGGAACTAGCTAGTTCCAAAGTGGGAGACAAAATGATTAAGAATGGATGGTGAGAAAGATCGGTGAAGACCATGCCCTGAGGAGTACATATATATGAGTGAGAATGGGAATAAAGTTCTCTTAATTCTGTTTGTAAGTCTTCACCTCTGCCTAGCATCATCTTCTTCAATCATTCTGAAGAAAAAAGGAATGCATATGAATGAAGTTGTGCATGTCGTATCAAAGGCATGAATTTAAGCCTGGTGATGGAGAAATTAATGAACTGGTAAGTTTCCTTATCTTCTTCTATGTTTAGGAATTGAGGAGAGAATTAGACTAAGACTCTCAAAGCTTCTGTATAATTTAAGATTCTGGGTTTCTAAGAATTTACCACAATTGGTTTAAACACAATATGGTTTAAACACATCCCGTTTTTAGTGAAATTGGAATAATGGTTTTGGGACCACAAATTTGAAGTTGAAAATTTTATTTATTATTATTTTATTGCCTACATCATGATAGTAGTTGTGTATAAAAATTTCGTTAAGAAATTTTGTCGTTTACATGCTCAATTTGATAAAAAGGACTAAATCGCGTAAAGTGCAAAAGTTAAATTCTAATAGCTAAAGGTATTAAATAGCTATAGAAGTTTAAAGTGGAAATCCTTATATGGTAATTAGACCATAAATAGTGATAGTGGAAGTACATGGCTTTGCGATTGTGTAATTAATAAAGTTTTTAAAGGTTATAATTGTAATTAGGTAATTAAAGATAAATTAAATAAAACAAGTTAAGGTTATCATCTTTTAGTCATCTTCATCAATCAAATTTCAGGGTTTGAGAAGTCATAATTGAGCTTTCACTTTCGGCAATACATCTTTGCTTAATTAGGTATGTATTTTTGTCCCGTGTTTAATTATTTCTACGTTTTCAGGATCGTTGAAGCTTAATCTAGCTAGACTGGGGACTAATTTATGAAACTGTTAAAATATTAGGGTTTTTTCATTGATGAACATGCATGATTTTTGATGTTTGATGATAGAAAATGGATGGTTGTTGTTATATAAACAACTTTTGTTAAGAGATTTTTGATAAAATTGTCAAATCAGGATTTAATTGAAAAATAGAAATTTTACATGGTGAAATTGTGAAATAAATGAAATATTGGGCATGCTAGGGACCTAATTGATATTCGACTATAGTGGGTTGTGGTGGAATTTCATGAATTTCCATTTTTATGAGCTAGGGACTAAATTGCAAAAAAAGGTACTTTTTCCAAAATATGATTTTGGGTTAAATTGAATGAAAAATATATTGAGTTGAGTTAAATTTATCTATATAGATCAAGATAGACCTCGTACGGCTTTAGATCGGGGAAAAGAGAAAGTTCGGATGGATCGCCTCCGTATCTACGTAAACTTGTCGAGGTAAGTTTGTGTAATTAAATTGTGTATATATGCTTTTGATTGAAATATACTTGTATTGTGAATTGCTATATGTATATATATCAGCTGCATATCCAACAACGTACGAATACTACCGAGCCCTGTTTGAACCTTAGGAATTTGTAGTATACAAATGACATGTCATTAGGGTTTACATGATTTGGGTACTGGTCCTGAACATCCTACCGAAGGCTGAGGTCCCGCATGTGTTGCGGATACTCCATAGCTCATGTGAGTAGCATCATGTAGCTGTTAGAGTATGCCCAAAGATCAATCATGAGATGTTTGTAATAACATACTTGATTTATCATGTTTATTAATATAAGGTGTTACCATTATTATTTCAGTTTCTTTTCTATGTGTATAAATAAACTGTTTTATAATAATGTCCTAAGAATAATATGATTATTCTTAAAAGATCCTTAGTCAAGTATTATTGTTGGATAGGACAATGATAATGCATTAAGACTAACATGTAGTTGATTGATGATAAAGAGTTGTCATTGATATGGAATGTCAGAATCGATGCATGAATATGTGTGTTAGAGAACAACATATTGGACTGACCCATTATTAGTATGTTTCTTAGATTATTATGTAATTGTCACGACATTACTCATAGTGATTAATATGTATTGATCCTCAAACTTGAGATCATCATAATCCCAACATCATGAGTAGTATATTTTGATACAGTCAAACGTACACCGTAACTGGTTGTTCTATAAAGGCTGATGTTGGATATACCACAATCGATGTAGAGGGATATGGTTGGTCGATATAGAATAAGTCCCTCCTACATAATGGGAGTAATATCTTAGGCCACTTGATTAAGTGAGACTAGAAATGCATGGCCATGCTCAAATAAGTTGATATGAGATGTCATACTTATTTGTATATCGTAGTCTGCTTAAGATATCAAGGAACATGGAATGGACTATGCAAGTGTGACTATTCCATGACTTGTGTCCAATCCAGAGATAAAGGACTTAAGGATTATTGCATAAAAGGTTAATCATAAAAAAAGGTTATGTCGAATCATGATCTCTTGTGACTTAGGTAGCAATGATGCATTGCTAGATGCCACTCATTGTTTGTAACATTGGAATCGTTCTAGCATTACTGCTAACGTTACAGGAACCTACAGGGTCACACCATTTAGTTGAAATGAACGGAATAAACCATAGTTGGTATTGTTTTTGGGTGTCGCTTGAATTAAATTAATTATAGAATTAATTTAATTCGGTAATCAAATTTCCAACACATTATGTACAAGGTTGTTGTACGCATAATGAGGACATGAATTTGGTTAGCATATGAATTCAAATAAATATATGGTTTACCGAAATTATATTATAATAATGTAATTATAATTTTCGTTTAAAATATTATTATATTTATTTAATTCCTAAAAACCCTAAAATAAAAAGATATATAAGAATCCCGTTTTTCTTTGTTTGGGTCTAGCAGCCGTCAAAGAAAAATCACTTTCAAAACTGTTTTGGGGATTTCTTCTGTTCGTAGTCAACTGAGTTGATTACGTAGAGGTCGAGGTCTTGATAGATTGTGGCTTGGTTCGACTATAGATCAGACTATACGTTGTTGAGACGTTGCTATCTACTCAAAATAAACATTCGGTAATTTCGTAACCTTTATCACCCTGATTCGTTCCTCACACATGGATCATTGGTTAGGATCGCCGGATTTTATTTTTTTTCTGCTTCGCCATAGGGGTGCCGGCGATCCAACAGTGGTATCAGAGCCACTTGTGTGACACGGACTCGGGTTTAAATACTTGGGTGATGCAATTGTATAAGATGCATGCTTTAATTTTATTAAATTTCTGACTGTTTAAATCGTTTAAGAGTAACCGATAATCATTCCTTTTGACAATGGATTAAATGTTAATCATGGTGTTATGGCCTAATCGGTTTTATGTTATTACTGTTAAGTGTTAATAGGTCTATAATGGTGCAACGGTGGTGTTGACAGTTTCAGTAAGAGTTAACTGGTTAGTGGAACAAGGGTTCTTCCGGCATGAAACCTCAGGGATTAAAATCCCGAAAACATGATTCTGTTGATGACAATTATCAAATCGTGAGGTTTCATTTTGAATGGGGTATGTGGTTCGTACTGCGGGGGCTCCACCCCGCACCCCTAGTCCATACCGCGAGGGCTCCGCCCCGCACCTTGGTCCATACCGCGGGGGCTCTGCCCCCGCACCTCCTCCTCCCTCTGCGGCAGTTACCTATTGTGTTTTTGGGATGGGGATCTGAGGGCAGTGGAGGGAGCGGGCCGTTAAAGTATGTTTTTAATAAATAAAACTTGGTGGGCCATAAAGTTAAAAGGATATGTTTTAATTCACCTTAACAAAAAGTGTTTAATTATGTATGCTATTTTGACATGCACGGTGTTTGAAATGCATAGTTATAGCCCGACAGCCCATTTGATAAAAGGTTGTAATTTTATAAATACAGCCTGTGTGTCGTGCCTTACTACTATTCTCTTGTATTTCTCTTCTCATCTTACTCCATCGTATGTAAAACGAGTTTCTACATATTGTAATTTGCAAGAGTTACTATGGGCTAGCCGAGAAGGAAGATGGGCCAACCAGTGTAGACTGATAGCTTGAGAAACGGCTTACACCTTTAGGTTTCCTTTTGGTTCTCCCATTGGCTTGGGTTGCACCGCCTTAGTTTATGGGCTATAACTATTGCATTTGTTTGTTGCTTAATTCATGTATGAGATGCTATGGATGTCTAAAGCATGCCAAATTTTAAACATGTTAAAATTTGATAATGATGAACCACATTAATTGATGAGATCAATTAAATGGCTAAATGGACTACAGTAAACCATAATTGGTGAGATGGAATGATCTTAATAAAATCCCTCTATTAAAATATTAAGTCAACATAGCCTTCCAAATTTGCCCTCGTTAAGGCCTCGATCAATACTGTGTAGGTTCTGCTAAAGCGAAGTACTAGTATTTATCTTAGTTAAACGCGAAGAATAAACAAGTGATATTTGCTGGTTAAAATTGGTTAATGACTTAACTAGGTTATTCTAATAGGATTAGAAACCTAGAGGCAAGTTATTTGGATAAATCATAAGATGATTAGAACAAGAGTTGTTCACCAAACTTTAGGAGTTACATATGATGTAATTAGCAAGTGTTGCTTACCTAGATAACCATAATCTTGAGAGGAAAGCCAAAGCTGACTTAAGAGGAGGTGAAATATGGATGCTTAACCCACTTGAAATACTTTTCGAGAAAGTCTTTCCGAAACTAATCTATGAGGGTATTAGTTTTGTAATAAAATAGTGGGAACATCATTTAATTAAGTCCTTTTAATGATTGATATAAATTTGATAAATTTTCACACGCATAATTTTATTGTTGTAGATATATTATGGCTGCAAACACTAATACACTCACATTGTGATCGGTCCTTGAGAAGGACAAGTTGAATGGTTTAAGTTTTCTTGACTGTTCTATAACTTAATGATTGTCCTTAAACAAGAATAGAAATTATATGTCATTGAACAACCAGTTCCTAACGAACCACCCGCTAATGCCTGGAGGGCTGATAGAGATACTTACAAGAAGCATCTCGATGACATGGTAGACGTTGGATGTCTTATGCTTGCCACTATGAATCCTGAGCTTCAGAAGCAACATGAGGACATGGTTGCTTATGAAATGATTGAGCACCTGAAAGAACTTTATCAGGGGCAAGCACGGCAAGAGAGGTCGATATCTCTAAGGCCCTATTCCAATGTAAGCTGGCTGAAGGAAGCCCAGTAGGACCTCATGTCCTTAAGATGATTGGCTATATTGAAAGCCTGTCTAAGCTTGGGTTTCCATTGAGCCAAGAGTTGGCCACTGATGTTATTCTGCAATTGTTGCTGGATGGCTACAGCCAGTTTGTCCTCAATTTCAATATGAATGAAATTGATAAGACTCTGCCACAGTTGCTCAGTATGTTACGAACTGCTGAAGGCAACATGAAAAAGGTTGGACTCAAGCCTATACTGATGGTCCGCAATAATAAGGGCAAGGGAAAGGCCAAAGTTCAGACAAAGCCCAAGGGCAAAGGTAGGCCCAAGCCTGGAAAAGTAAAGGCTGCATTGAAACCTAAAGGAGGGGTGGCTAAGGAAGGAAACTGTTTTCATTGTGGTGTGACTGGACATTGGAAGCGGAACTGCCCTATCTATCTTGAGGAAGTCTAGAAGGCCAAAATAAGTGGAACGTCTGCTTCAGGTATTTATGTTATTGATATTAATTTATCAACTACTACTTCATGGGTATTAGATACTGGTTGTGGTTCTCACATTTGTACTTCCGTACAGGACTGCAAAGGAGTAGGACTTTGGCTAGAGGAGATGTGGACCTACGAGTTGGAAATGGAGCAAAAGTTGCTGCATTAGCTGTGGGAACATATAATTTATCTTTGCCTAGTGGACTTGGTTTATGTTTAGAGGATTGTTATTATGTGCCCAGTTTGACTAAGAACATTATTTCAATTTCTGGTTTAGACAAAATTGGTTTTGAGATAATTATTAAGAATAATTGTTGTTCCTTTTATCTCAATAATGTTTTCTATGGTTCGGCACAATTGATTAATGGCCTCTATATTTAGATCAAATGAATCCCATCTACAACATAAATACTAAAATAAAAAATAAATGACTCTAATCAAGCTTATCTATGGCATTGTCGTTTGGGCTACATAAGTGAGGAACGCATATCCAAGCTACATAAAGATGGTCTCTTGGATTCATTTGTTTTTGAACAATTTGAAGTATGTGAATCTTGCTTATTGGGAAAAATGACTAAGTCTCCTTTTATTGGTAAAAGTGAACGAGCTAGTGATTTATTGGGCCTAATACATTCTGATGTATGTGGGCCAATAAATATACAGGTTAGAGGAGGATTTCACTACTTCATCACTTTCACTGATGACTTCAGTAGATATGGGTATGTCTATCTCATGCGCCATAAGTCTGAATCCCTTGAAAAGTTCAAGGAATTCAAAAATGAAGTACAAAATCAACTAGGAAAAACTATCAAGACACTTCGATCTGATCGAGGTGGGGAGTATATGAGCTTAGAGTTTGATGATCTTTTGAAGCAATGTGGGATTGCCTCACAACTTACTCCTCCTGGTACTCCTCAATGAAATGGAGTTTCTGAAAGAAGAAATCAAACTTTGTTAGACATGGTTCGATCCATGATGAGTCATGCTGATCTACCGACTTCCTTTTGGGGACATGCACTTGAGACAGCTGCTTTCACACTAAATCGTGTTCCATCTAAATCGGTTCAAAAGACACCATATGAGATGTGGACTGGGAAACGTCCCAGTATGTCTTTTATGAAAATTTAGGGTTGCGAAGCTTATGTTAACGTCAGACGTCTACTAAGCTTGAACCTAAATCTAAAAATGTGTTTTTGTGGGGTATCCAAAAGAAACCAAAGGATATTATTTCTTTAATCCCACTGAGAACAAAATACTTGTTGCTCGGACTGGTGTCTTCCTAGAGAGAGAATTTGTTTCTAGAAAAGGAAGTGGGAAAAAGATTGAACTTGATGAAGTTCGAGAATCGCAAAATACCACTGAACCAGAGATAGAACAATAGCAAGTTCCACAAGGATTGGGAACAAGTAATTGCTGTAGAAACACAACCACCGCATAAATCTTTAGGAGAACGCCAAGCACTTGAGAGATATGGATTTCTCGTTACAACGCATGGTGACGTTCTACTGATAGATCAAGATGAGCCTAGGACTTATCAAGAAGCGGTGACGAGCCCAGACTCTGAGAAATGGCTTGAAGCCATGAGATCTGAGATGGATTCCATGTATGAAAACCAAGTATGGACTTTGGTTGACCCACCCGAAGGGGTTAAGCCCATAGGGTGCAAGTGGGTTTTCAAAAAGAAAACCAACATGGATGGTAATGTACAAACATACAAGGGGCGATTAGTCGCTAAAGGTTTTCGCCAAGTTCATGGTGTTGACTATGATGAAACCTTTTCTCCTGTAGCTATGTTTAAATCCATCAGGATCTTGCTCGCTATAGTTGCATTTCATGACTATGAAATCTAGCAGATGGACGTCAAAACAGCTTTCCTTAACGGGAAACTTGAAGAGGATGTGTACATGACACAACTTGAAGGTTTTATCAATCCAAAGGATGTTGGAAAGGTATGTAAGCTACAAAGATCCATTTATGGATTAAAGCAAGCTTCTCGAAGTTGGAATATTCGTTTTAATGATGCAATCAAAGAGTTTGGTTTTATCAAAAATGAAGATGAGCTGTGTGTGTACAAGAAAGTTAGTGGGAGCACAATAACATTCTTGGTACTGTATGTGGATGACATACTTATCATAGGAAATGACATACCTACCTTGCAGTCTATTAAGACTTGGTTAGGAAGTTGTTTTTCTATGAAGGACTTGGACGAAGCCACTTACATCTTAGGAGTAAAGATCTATAGAGATAGATCAAGACGCTACTAGGTCTAAGCCAAAGTACATACATAGATAAAGTACTGAAAAGGTTCAGTATGGAAGAATCTAAGAGAGGATTCCTACCTATGAGACATGGTATTTCACTCTCGAAGGAAATGTGTCCTTCAGCTCCACAAGAGAGAGAACGCATGAGTAAAATTCCATATGCTTCCGCTATTGGATCTATCATGTATGCCATGTTATGTACCCATCCAGATGTCTCATATGCCTTAATCATGACGAGCAGATACCAAGTAGATCCCGGTGAAGGTCATTGGACCACAGTCAAGAATATCCTTAAGTACTTGAGAAGAACTAAGGATACTTTCCTAATATATGGAGGTGAGGAAGAGTTAAGTGTAAAAGGTTACACTGATGCCAGCTTCCAAACCGATAAGAATGATTCTCGATCACAATTAGGTTTTGTGTTTTGCCTTAATGGTGGTGCTGTGAGCTGGAAGAGTTCAAAGCAAAGTACAGTAGTCGATTCTACAACAGAGGCCGAGTATATTGCAGCCAGTGAGGCAGCAAAAGAAGCAGTTTGGATCAAAAAGTTAATTTCTGAACTAAGGGTTGTGCCTAGAATATCAGATGCTATAGAACTCCGATGTGATAACAATGGAGCCATTACACAAGCTAAAGAACCTAGATCTCACCAGCGATCCAAACATATACTTAGGCGTTACCATCTTATTCGAGAGATTATTGATCGAGAGGATGTAGAGATATGCAGAGTACCTACAGATGATAACATTGCTGATCCCTTGACCAAGCCTCTGACACAGCAGAAGCATGATCGTCACACTAAGTCACTTGGTATTAGATATATAAGTGATTGGTCTTAGTGCTAGTGGGAGATTGTTAGAGTATGCCCAAAGATTAATCATGAGATGGTTGTAATAACATACTTGATTTATCATGTTTATTAATATAAGGTGTTACCATTGTATTTCAGTTTCTTTTCTGTGTGTATAAATAAACTGTTTTATAATAATGTCCTAAGAATAATATAATTATTCTTAAAAGATCCTTAGTCAAGTATTATTGTTGGATAGGACAACGATAATGCATTAAGACTAACATGTAGTTGATTGATGATAAAGAGTTGTCATTGATATGGAATGTCAGAATTGATGCATGAATATGTGTGTTAGAGAACAACATATTGGACTGACCCATTATGAGTATGTTTCTTGGATTATTATGTAATTGTCACGACATTACTCATAGTGATTAATATGTATATGATCCTCAGACTTGAGATCATCATAATCCCAACATCGTGAGTAGTATATTTTGATACAGTCAAACGTACACCGTAACTGGTTGTTCTATAAAGGCTGATGTTGGATATACCACAATCGATGTAGAGGGATATGGTTGGTCGATATAGAATAAGTCCCTCTACATAATGGGAGTAATATCTTAGGCCACTTGATTAAGTGAGACTAGAAACGCATGGACATGCTCAAATAAGTTGATATGAGATGTCATACTTATTTGTATATCGTAGTCTGCTTAAGATATCAAGGAACATGGAATGGACTATGCAAGCGTGACTATTCATGACTTGTGTCCAATCCAAGATAAAGGACTTAAGGATTATTGCATAAAAGGTTAATCATAAAAAAAGGTTATGTCGAATCATGATCTCTTGTGACTTAGGTAGCAATGATGCATTGCTAGATGCCACTCATTGTTTGTAACATTGGAATCGTTCTAGTATTACTGCTAACGTTACAGGAACCTATAGGGTCACACCCTATAGTTGAAATGAACGGAATAAACCATAGTTGGTATTGTTTTTGGGTGCCGCTTGAATTAAATTAATTATAGAATTAATTTAATTCGGTAATCAAATTTCCAACACATTATGTACAAGGTTGTTGTACGCATAATGAGGACATGAATTTGGTTAGCATATGAATTCAAATAAATATATGGTTTATCGAAATTATATTATAAATAATGTAATTATAATTTTTGGTTTAAAATATTATTATATTTATTTAATTCCTAAAAACCCTAAAATAAAAAGATATATAAGAATCCCATTTTTCTTTGTTTGGGTCTAGCAGCCGTCAAAGAAAAATCACTTTCAAAACTATTTTGTGGATTTCTTCCGTTCATAGTCCAACTGGGTGGATTACGTAGAGGTCGGGGTCTCGATAGATTGCGGCTTGGTTCGACTGTAGATCAACTACATGTTGTTGAGACGTTGCTATCTACTCAGAATAAGCATTCGGTAATTTCGTAACCTTTATCACCCCAATTCATTCCTCACACATGGATCCTGGTTAGGATCGTCGAATTTTATTTTTTTCTGCTGCGCCATAGGGGTGCCAGCGATCCAACAGTAGCTACGTTCTGACCTGCAGCTCGTGAAAGCATACTAATTTACAGGTCGTTAGGGCATACCGATTTACAGCTCGTGAGAGCATACTGATCTACAGCTCGAGTGAGCATACCGATTCATAGCTCGTATGACCATACATGTACAGGATTTGACGGATTACAATTATATGAGTTTGCAAACTATGTGTGAGCTATCTCGGGTATCCAATGGTATTCTAATGGTTCAACTGGCAATAATTTGATATAAATTGGTAAGAGTTTGATACAGACTATTACAGGGACACAGATGAATTACATGGAAATGTTGTTATATGGTATATGGATAATTGAATTGGATGATACATGTATATGAAACTTAATCAATTGTTGTGCTCATCCATGATTATTGGTTTATATATGTATTTACATGGCTACCATGGTTGATGTATCTGTGGTTAGGCATTTGGCCAAATTATGTTGGGATATGCTATGTTTACTTACCTATTATGTGACTAAATGGTAAGTTTTATTCTATGATATACGAACTTACTAAGCTTAAATGCTTACAAACTTACTAAGCTTAAATGCTTACTCTGTGTTAGTTTTTGTGTTTTATAGTGAATCGGAAGCTCGTTCGGGTTGGAAGCTTGTCGAAGCTATATCACACTATCCATTGGTTCTTTTGGTACTTTCGGTTGTTTTGATTTTGGTTATAATGGCATGTATAGGTATTTTGGCTAATGTTGGCCTATATGTTTTGTTGTGAATATGGCCATTTGATTTGGCTTGTGTTTGGGCATATTTTGGTATGTATATAAGTAGCCTTGACATAGTTAAATGTGTTTTGTGATATGATGAAGTTGTGGTGAAATGGTACTTTAGTATGTAGGACTTATATGGTGATTTGGTGCTAGTTTAGAATGGCATATTTGGTACCAATTGACAAGTTTGGTAAGTAAAATAAATGGCATGAATTGATGCAAATATGCTTAGTAGTTAGTTGATTATTTTGCCAAATAAAGTACATGTTTATATATGTTTTAATGTTGTCATTTGAGGTTCCTAAGGGCATGTTGGTTGTATGTGGTTATACCATATGTATATAGCTAGAATATGCATCATTTTGGTGCCTTGTTATGGCTTGTATATATGTGCATTTTTGGTTGTAGGTACATGCCTAGTTGGGTGAGAAAAATGGCCTGTAAAATGGCCTATTTTTGTTCACACGGGTAGAGATACGGGTGTGCATCTCAGCCGTGTGTCAAGACACAGTCGTGTGTCCCCTATAGCTTTTAATAGGTTGCAAGTCAGGCTGTTACACGGCCTAGGACACGACTTGGTACACGGGCGTGTGGCTTGGCCATGTGACCCAAGTTAGTGAGTTTTACGGGCACGAACATGGGCTGGGACACGGTCGTTTGTCCTTACTTTGAATGCCCACTCAGCTTAAGACACATGCATGTCTTTTGGCCGTATGAGTCACACGAGCTGGCCACACGGTCGTGTGCCCCTGCAGTGTTGAAAATTTTCATTATTTTTTTAAAAAATCTCTGAATTTTTTATTTAGTCTGACTTGTTTTTAACGCGTATTTAGGGCCTCGAGGGCTCGTATAAGGGGCAATATGTATGTTTTGAATTGATTTTAATATGTTTATCGATATGATTTAGAAAGTTTGAAATTTAGGTCCGTTTGATTTGAAAACTCAGGTAATGCTCTGTAACCCTGTTTCGACGACGGATACGGGTTAGGAGTGTTACAGGATTAGCTTAGCTGTCAAGGATGAGAAAAACAAGGTGAGTATCTACATTTTGTTCTTTGGTTGCAACATGTTGTTATGAGAAATATCCATGCTATTGTTGATTGTAATAGTAGATGAATGATGAATGATTATCTAACGTAGTTTATTGCTGAATGATAATCTGCATGGTACGTATGATTATTGCATGCCTAATATGAAAGGGTTGACTAACTAGGGGTTAGTAGAAGTTAGGAATGGGAAAAAAGGGTGGTTTTGTTAGATACCGCCATATAAGTTGCTATGTGCACCCGTGATGTGCGAAGCTTCAGGCCTTGCGGTGTTCAACTGTAACAACCTGAAAGTCAAGGGTGTCGGAAATATACTTCTGGGACTCCGTTTTCGTGAATCGAGTCCATAAATATTTTCATTAAATATTTTATAGTTGCCTTAGAAGGGAATTGAATGATAGTTAGATAATTTTAAGTATTAAGTGTTTAATTAAAGCGACTAAATCAAATAAGTGAAAAAAGTAGGAATTAATACTAAATTATAAGCTGGATCTATATTAAAGGACTTATTAAATAAATAAGCCATTATTTATATAAGTATGTGCTGGTGGACGGTTTTAGTAAATATTATAAGTATTATATGTGTTAAGTTAGTATAATAATTAAGTTAAAATTTGTTATAAAAGGATATATATTATTAATAATAATAGATGGGAGATAATGGTTAGCAGGGAGAAAAAAGCCAAGGTAAATTTCTTAAAGTTTCTTCTTTTCGAAACAAAAAGGAAAGGGGGGAGAAGTTGCACGGCTAAGAGCTCTTTGTTGCATGTTTAATTTGGTTAGTAAATTTTGGTTATTTTTACATGAAATTTATGTTTTTGAAGTCTTAATTTTATGAGTTAATTTGCCCATGTTGAAATTTTGAGAATGAATGATATTTGTGGAAGTTACCATTGATGAGAAATTCAAATGCTTGGTGTTATTTTGTTGGAAGTTAAATTTGTGAGTGATTATGAAATTTTATTTATATATATGTAAGTGTTTGAGCTACCACTTTAGTAAATTTTACACCTTTAAAATTGTTGAAGCTAGACAAAGCTTAAGTAAGAACTAATTTGATAAATCATGAAGAGTGTAGGTACTGTTTTTTTTAGAATGTTAAATATCCTTAAGGTGATGGATTAAATTATAAGTCTTGTGGGATAATTTGGTTAAATTGAGTGGTGATTTTTGTTGATATTAATCTCTAGGGACTTAAATGTTGCAAATTCAAATAACATGGTTTAAATTGTGAACTACAGTGATTAAAGGAATGCTGGAAAATAGTAAAAATTGGTTTGATAGGAATTGATTTGGGAAAACAAAGATTTGGGGGTTTTGGATTAAGGACTGAATGGTATATATATTGAATGCAACATGTGAAATTCGTTTAAAGGGTTAAATGTTTGAGTATAAATATTCTTAGTGGTCGAGTTATTAAATTAATTATTGTTTTTAAATAAAAAATCAAGTGGATCAATTGCTAATTGTGGAAAGGAGAAGGTTATCGAGTGATCGTCTTCGATTTTAGTAGCTTTCGTAATTCAGTAAGTTTGCGGTCCTAGAACTTTAACATAATTTATTTAATTTAATTAGATAATTGTTAATTACAATTCAACTACGTTCTCATTTGTGTAATTAGATAATTTCTATTGAATGAATGATGTTAAGACTATATAATTATCGGTATGAAAAAAAGACATTATGGATTAACCAATGAATGTTTAGTAGTTAATTGAGGTGAATGTGATATGAAATTATGAAAGGTGATATTGAATTCTGTATATGATATTATGGATTTGCAATGGTATAATTTTTGTCATTCATTCGACTAGTGCAGGGCACAACCATCGTCGGTTCTCCAACTAGCGCTAGGCGAATTTTTGTCAGTTTATCTGACTAGTGCTGGGCACAACTATCGTCAGTTATTTGACTAGCGCTGGGAGCAAAACATCGTCGACTCATTCAACTAGTGCTGGGCATAACCATTGTTGGTTATCCACTAGTGCTGGGCACAACCATCGTCAGTTATCCGACTAGCGCTGGGCGCAAAGTTAGTTACGGTTTAACTGTTAAGGCACGGGGTGCCATTCATTGAACGACTTAAATCGACAAGGTAAAAGTAATTCACCATAGAAGGTTGGTGTATGAAAGCTATTATGGAAGATGTATGAAATACCTAGTTGAATTGAGTGGTAAATTCTATAAATATAACTATATAAATATAACTATGGATTATGAAAATATAAATCATCAAATTTATTTGAGGTACTTAGGATGATGAGATTACTTAATACAAGATTGTTTCCTTATATGCAGGTTAGGTACTATTGTTTCCTTATATGCAGGTTAGGTACTATTTTGTGTTTGACGACTCTGCATCCAATGATCAAATCTCAAACTCAATATCGGTGATGCTCTCTTTACATTTTGGCATGCACCTAGGATGATATTTTGGGGTCTTAGACTTTTAGCGTATAGTCATGAATGGGTGTAATATGTCCTAGAAGTTGAGTCTTTTAAACATGTGATTATAGGTAAGTATACATATATAGATATGGTGGATATGTGTTTGGAACATGTTTTGCATTGGTTGAAATTGCTTGTGTATATGTTGAATGCTATAAGTTTCAATTACATTGGCTTTCGAGAAATGTATGGCATAACTTCTTGAGTTGAGTTTCAGTTCATGAACTGTATGGATTAGACGTATAAAAGAGTAAGATTTATACTAATTACATGATTACTGAATTGTGGTGTCAATGAGGGCACATTGGTTAGGCACTTGAATTGTAAGTATTTGTATATTTGGACTTGTATGAGACTATTTTTCGTCGTGAATTTGGTATGGTTTTAGACATGGTTTGGTTAACAGTTAGATGAAAATTTACCTTGTTTTTGAAGCAATTTTTGTACACACGGCTTGGGACACGGGCTGCCACACGCCGTGTGTCTTATTGTCTTTAGATGTAGGTTTCACACGGTCTGGCACACGGTCCGTGACATGGCCGTGTGACCGAAATGGTCGTGTATCTTATTGTCTTTAGACGTAAGTTTCACATGGCCTAGCACATGGTCTACGGCATGGTTGTGTGTCTTAAAACAGTTAGTTACAGGGTTTGAGACCCAGCCAATGACATGCCGTGTGATCAACATCGATTCTTACACGGGCAGACATGGCTGGGACATGGTCGTGTGTCCCCTGTTTCCAAAACTTTTAAATTTTTCCCAACTTTCCCATTTTGTTGCATTTCGACCTCGAAATGTTTCTAATCTATTCTTATGGCCTCAAAGACTTGTTTTAAGGTTTGTATATGTACATTAGCTTATGAATGGAATGTGATTGATTAATTGTAATCATGATTGAATAATTATCGTATGAACTTTTAAATGTTTGGAATGTTATTGTAATACTCCGTGACCCCAATCCGGTGATGGAAACGGGTTAAAGGTATTAGATTAACCATCAAGTTATAGGCTGGTGAACTAGAGGAATGGATGAAAAAAATGGGATGAGTGGATAGTAAAGATCATAGCTAGGCCATGGGACCGATCGGAGGCTATACGCCTAAAATGAGTAAGACCATAGTTGAAAGATGCTATGACATCATGATGGAAATGAGTAAGACCATGGCTGAAAGACGCTATGACATCATGGTAAACAGGTATAAGACCATAGTTGGACAATGGCAACCCAAGCAGTCCACCGAGACACTAAACACATGCAACAGTGTAAAACCATAGTTGGAGTATGGCCACTAGTGTAGTCCGTTGGGACAATAAACAAGGTTATATTGTGTGTAAGACCATAGCTGAAAGATGCAATGACATCAAGAAAATGAATTGATGGTAAAATGAGTAAGACCATAGTTGAAAGATACTATGGCATCGTAGAAAGTTCGATAAGACGTTAAACACGGATAGTCCAACGGCACAGAAAAATAGGATAGTTCGTCAGGATGAAAATCACAGTATGGTAAATCGGGACGATAAATAAGGGAGATCTGCCAGAAGGTTTGACATGGGGATCTAATTAGAAGATTCACAGTTCATGTAGGATATTAAGGGTGGACGTAATGTTCACATTTTGCATGGAATGACAAGTCATAAGAAGAAATGAGTTGGTGCATCTATGGAACATGAACCACCAGATTAATGAGAGGCGCTAAGGATGTGTCTCCATACCAACAGAGAGAATAGGAAAGGAAACTCTTCACATAAACAGGTAAACAGGGCACCTGTAAATACCATTCTACCAAGGAAATTATGGAATTTTCGCATGACTTAAGCAAGCACAAATTGGTCAACGGTGGGATGCAATCGTAATTTGTAAAACGATAAAAATATTAGTCGAAGTATTTAATAAGTTGATTGAAATATTCAAAGGAGGAAATGTATGTCCAAGGCCAAACGACTAGCAAAGTCCACCAAAGAATAATGGAAAGCGGAGGTCATATATGGCCATGGGGAATGGCAGGGATTTTGTGAAGGTTTCAAAGTTTGGAACTACATGTACTAGGAAGCCTCCATAAGAAATAGATTGACAAGGCACAAGAATTCTGATAATGTTATTGAACCCTATTTCTCTATAGCATTAAGGGTAGTTAAATGTGGGAAAGTCCACAAACTCTGAAATCACTTGGGTAGATGCCAATCGTATCTGCCAAAGATACTAAATACAACTAATAGGGAGTCAAATTTTGAGTTGGACGCCTTGCATTTTTATTAAATTTTGTATGTAGATCTCACTAAGTTCTCATAAATTATATGTTTTCTACATAAATGCAGGATAGTTAAAGATTCATGCACCACAAGGGACTAAGCTAGACTTCGCTGGGAGTGAGGCGAAATGCAGAGGCTTACATGTGTACAAAGGGGCACCTACAGAGGATTCACCTCAGGGTTTTAGTTTTCATTTTACGTTTTCGAGTCTTAGTCCAAAACTTCTATAATTTATTAATGAAAATAAGCTTTAAAGTTTTATTATTGGACAAAATAATTTTATTAAGTAATTTGATTTAGAAAGGAAATTTCAACAAGTAAGTCGGGTTATTGTAACATTCGATACCCGAACTCGACAAACAGGTCGGGCATCGGGTTTTACATTCTATGGTAGTCACTTTAACTTCCATTGACTTTGGCAACCTTCGAAGCATTTTTCTCACCACTACTCATTAGAATAAGTTTTCCCAATGACTTGAGCCCATTAATAATGATTGTGAAGCAATCAAACATTGCCTTGATATCCTCCTCGGGCTTCATCTTCAATGTTTCATATTAAGTGTGACAATTCTAACCTTTGACTTCTTAACTTCGCTTGTTCCCTTATGAGTGACTTCAAACTTATCCTAAATCTCTTTAGCATTGGAACATGATGACACCCTACTATATTCATCGAGACCAAGTGCACAAAATAGAGTGTGCATAGCCTTCGCATTAAGTTAAATACTCCTTCTATCTTCCTCGTTCCATTCCTTGTTGCTCTTTGGAACTAAAAGCTCTCCTTCTTGATTGAGGGGGATAGAGGGACCATCATGATGATATCCCAAGTCACAAGGTCATTGGCCTGAAGGAATAACATCATTCTAATCTTCCAATAAGAATAATTTGTACCATTGGAGTAAGGAGGCTTGGAGATAGATTGAGATTCTTCATAGAAAATAGACCTGAAAGTGGACATTATTCTTTGTGGATTGAGTTGATGATTGATGAGCTTCCTCAAGGATCTTCTCTTAGTTGTTATACTGTCTTTAAAGACTAGCTCTGATACCAACTGTTAGCTTGATAACTCAATCAAAATAGCCAAGATGGAAGGTGAATTGGCCCTTTAAAAAATTAGTGGAAGCAAATTTAGAAAATCAAACAATGAATGCAACAATTTTAGAGTGGTTTGACCCCAATGCCTACTCCACTACCTTAGCTTTCCACAACTAAGTATTTTCCCAAATTGACCAATTTGATCAACCTTTGAGGACAAGGTTTAACCTTCCAACTCCCTTAAAATTTCTACCAAATCTATAGACAAAAACCCTTTAAGAGAAGCAAATAAGCAAAAAAAGAGATTTTTTTTTGAAAAACTAGTTGAAGATATTATAGAAAATAAACAGTTTAAACAAAAGAAAGGAAAGAAAAACCACATGATGACCGGTCCCAATCAGTCATCTACCAACACAAACCAACAGCCTCTATTAATTACTCCCTCGATAACTGTAAAGATATCATTGACAACAATATTTCCACTTTCTAAAAGATCTATCCTTCTTCAAGAATCAACATTTTTTCTGGCAAAGAAATTAGTCAAGGGTAGCCAAGAAACACCCTGCAATGATTCTACTATTTTCATTTGCTCCTAATTTATCTCGATCCTCTATCTTCTTTGAGAACCCATAACTCTCAGCCATCAGATCTACATTGGTCTAACAGTCAAGAATCTCCTTTGATCTTCCCCTCGATCTTAAACCCTACCGATCTTCTTCTACCAATTTTGCTTCGAACTTCGACACTCTACCAATAAGATAAGTATTCCTCCCCTTTTTTAATCCACTGGTAAGATTTTGTATCTTCAATATACGCGCTGATGGTTGATCTATTTCTACTATTATTCAAGAGTTTTTTAACTATTGTAAGGGCATCTCCTTTAATATAACCTCTTGTAACCCCAGATCTAACCCTGACCGAATTGCTTGAAGGCATGCAAGGGCCTCCATAGCAAACACCGTAGGTATGTACGTTTTCTGCATTATGGTGATACAAGAATCTCCCCTCCTGGATTCCTTATAACAATCCATGTACATGACTCTATGGAAGGCTTTTGAAATGTTGCATCATAATTAATTTTAATAAAGGAATTTTCTAGAGGCCTCCATCTCTCCGATTCGATAATGCTAACTGATGATCTGTCTTTAAGAGCACCGAGCTCCTCAATGTAGGCATTAACTCTTTTTATTATCTCTTGTGTTGATTGTCTCGAAATTAATTAGATTTTTGTGCAAGTATACATAATCGTTGACAAGTAATAAAGTAGTGAGTAAGAGTTATCATCTCCACAATGACTATTTATGCGAATCAAACATTACAAAATTAATTACTAAGCAAATTGGTCGATGATGAAAATAAATTAAAGTGAAGGATTTCTAATTAAACTAACCTAAGTATGCTTAAAATTAAATTACATAAAGAAAACATGTAACACCCCAAACCCGACCCAAACGTTATGGCTGAATCTGGCGTGTCACATTGAAGTGTTTTTCAAAAACCATGTTTTCATTAAAAATCCTTCTTGAAAATTTCAAACTTCTTGCCATTTAAAATTTTTAAAAAACCTCAGTTTGCATTTGTTTATTTTCAATTGAGGTTTATTAAAAAGTTATTACCTTCAAAACCTTATTGTTGCGAAAGCTTAATTTAAAGCAAATGATTTACGAAAACATGATATTTAAAAATTGATGTGCGAAAACGTAATGTTAGAAAACAATTATTGATTTGGAAACCGTGTTCTACTTCTAGCAGTTAAAAATCACAATCACATCAAATCCCAAGTTTAAAATCCAGAAATTATAGAGGCCTTATTACAATCCGAATCGAAATCAAATTGCTTAAGTAAATGAGCAAAACAAAATAAAACATGTGCAATTGTGTGGCCCTTTCGAGTCTCTCGCGGCTCTAAATCGCCTAAGGTTAGGGATTACCTGTACAATTAAACAGAAGGGTGAGTTTGTAAAAACTCAGTGTATAATCCCTTATAATACAAATAGTCAGATATACGGTATGCAGAAACAAACTGGGCCTGAGCCCATCACAGGCATAGTATCAGGTGAGCCTTAGCCCATTAACAGAACCATGTGGACCTAAGCCCATTACAGAATCAGTATCAATGCAAATATGCAGACAGGAAACCCGTCCAATCTAACCAATACGCCACCCGTACCAACCAACACACCATGTTGGGATAAAATTGACCCAGCCAGCCAACATACCAAGCTTAGCATCGGTTGCGGCACTAAGTCAACAGAACGGCTCGACATCGTAGATAAAATGACTGAAAGCCATAAGTATCGCAGCAACGCTGCCAGTTAACAGAACGGCTAAAAGCCATAAACAGAAAGACAGTAAGCCTTGAACAGAACGGCTATAAGCCATACACTTCCTCCGTCAATATTAACCCAATCCCATGCAGGAAGACATGTCATAGATCATACGTGTATGCAATATGTCATACTCAGTAATAGTCATATAAATATCATAAAGCAAAACGGTCATACATAGCACAAGGCCTTAACAGTCATTTCATCTTCTAGGGGCATAATGGTCATTTTACCACATGGGGGTATTTCGGTCATTTTCTCTTGGAGGGGTATTTCGGTAAGTTTACCCTTCGAGGATATTTCGATAAGTTTACCCTTCGAGGGTATATCGATAATTTTACCCTTCAAGAGTATTTCGATAATTTAACAAATTTTTGAAGGTCTACAGTCGCCTCAAGCGACACAAATAACCTAAATGGTCATAACGGTGTAAATGGGCCCAAGGCCCATATTCGGCCCACGTGGGCCCACACGTGAACTACATAGCCCAGTCCAGTATTTGCCACTTAACGTGGATTTTATCCGTGTGGGGCCCATGAGCCTATTGGGCCCACACGACCCATTTCAGCCCAACAAGGCCCTAACGGCCCAAGAGCACAAGAACGCTCGTGGTGGCCTCAATAGTCTAAAGCCCATATTCGTGGGCTCGATTCACTATACGAGCGTTCGCACGCCCATGTGGCCTCAATCACCGTATTTTCAGCTTTTCAGCTTTTCAGCTTTTCAGCTTTTGCTGATTCACAGAAGAGACAACGTGATTACACACCTTTTTTCAGAATAGGGCAGAAACCCCTGAATGTCAAACCCGAGCCTTGCTTGATCGGAAGCCCCTAGCCTTTTTAGACTACTAACAGAATCGATCACTCGCTCAATCGTGTATCTGCCTGTCCACGAATTCTATTAAAAGATTGAAAACATCAAAAGATTTAGGAACCCAACACCAGAATAATCGGCTAACATCATACATTATTAGCCAAATGATTACCTTATATTGCGAGATAAGAAAAGGATTGACTACCACTGCGATCCTTGACAAACCCCTTCACCCCTTGTAACGATCTAAAAAAATCGAAAGTGCCACCACCATCATCGGGGAAGAAAAGGGGATTCGACCACGCATGAACAACCAAAGGAAACATTTATTAAAGAAAGAGAAAGCACTTAGCATCCAACAACACAAGAAAGAATAAGAGCTTACCGAAAGTCTAGGTGACCTCAAAATCGTGACCGACCACAGCGAAAGAAGAACAAGATTGCTATCTAGTTCAAGGCTATGAGTTGAAGGGAAACAGAAAGAGAAACAATGATTTGGCTTAGTATCAAAAGAATATGGAAGAAGAAGAACTATTCGAACCTAAAGAAACTGAGCAGAAAAACAATAACATAGAGTGGAGAGGGGTTGAATTGGGTCGAGAGAAAATAGAAGCAGAGAGATGTTAAGTTCGACCAAAGAAGAATAAGAGGAAAAGACTTCAAAAAGAAATAATTAGAATTAGGCACTTGATGTCTAATGTTTCCGGTAGAGTGACCAAAAGCAAAAGAGAAATAATGTTGAAAGAAAGAGGACCCGAAAATATCGAAGAAGTCGGTACCTACTTACTCTCATATTGCCGAAAATGCACCAAATTAGTTCCCCTAGCTGAATTTGCACATAGAAGTTGCACAATTCGGCTACAACACTCCTCTCCTCTCAATCTCTTGAAAATCTCCTCAAATCTCTCCCCTTATCCTTGAAATCCTCTATAACAACCTCCAAGACCCATTCAAAATCTCACCCAACAGAGTTCAAACCACCTCAAACCCCTATTGCCTCATGCTAGCAAAATAAATATCCTTTTTGCTTGCAATGGAATTCAAACCCAAGCCCCCCTCAATAGCTCAACACGCCACTTGCCTCCTTGCCACAAGCTCTTTTGTGACACATTTTATCTTCAATAAAAAAAATGCCTAAAGGCCAAAGTCCAGGTTCCTTTAAAAGAAAAACCAAATAAATTACAAGAGCCACGACTTGAACCCAGGCTCTCTTGTAACCTTAATGACGCCACAACCACTAGACCACATGCTTCCTTGTGTCATTTTTTTAACACAATAATTTAAAAGGCCTACATCCAAGCATCCAGGGTTTTATCCACTTAAAACCAAAATTTTTGCTAAAGCCCAGGTTTGAACCCAGGACTTTTCCAACTCCTCTCAGGACCTTTAACCACTAAAGCAGACATACTTTTGTACACAATTTCCAAATCATTCCCTCGCTCAAGGCCCAATACTTCTATGCCCAAATTCTGGGGTGTTACAAAACAACTTCATATGCAAGTTTTCAAGAGAAATCACAATAGCATGTAACACCTAGTTTAGTGAGTCTTGAGTTAGGTGGGTAACCTAAAAGTAGTTTGAGTGGCAAAGTCCTATTTGCCCAATTGATGCTTTCAGCGTATAGGTTAGACACATAGTTGACATTAGAGTATTATGCAAGGATTGTTCTCTAAAAGTGTTAAGAAGAAGAGATTGGTAAGAATAATGAGGACTTTTGGAATGAATTGGGTTATCACCTATTATACTTTACGCCTAGTTTATTGGGTTACCAAGTTAGTTACGTACTACTGAGGTAGTTAGGATGGATGAAGGGTTAGACCAGAAATATTAAATATTGGGTTTTCATTGTTGTAAACCATTTATAAAGGCAGTGGTGCCAGTTTGTGACACATTTTAGGTTCCAATAAGGGCTGAGGTTAGATATTTAGATATTTAGTTTAGAAAAAGAAAAAGTTTTACTTCTTCCTTCTTAAAGAAGTATTGTTACCTGAAACCTTAAGAACTTACAGTTTTTTCTCTCCTTCAAGTTAGAGATGTAGATCTGGACCTTCACCAGTGATTACTCCATGACATGGTAAGATTTATGACTTTGCCTGTTATATTATGAAATAATAATTCTGATGAAACTGGTAAATCAATAAGATGAAAATATAAGGCCTTGCTTGGGGATTTCCAACTTTAGAAATGATGAATAGATCTTGGGTGGTTTCCATGTTCTGTAGCAGTAGTTGTTGTTGATTTGCACGGAGGAAGTCTAGATCTGGAATTTTGAGTTGTTATAGGTGAGAACCAGGCTAGCCTCTATACTGACTCTTGCATGTATACTATTCACATGGGATATCTCTATAAAAAAGTATAGTATGATGGTCATGCAACTATATGAATGAATGCTAAGGATAAAATGCATGTTATGGTATGAAATCTGATAAGTTTAGGTTTGGTCATATATGTGAGTCTTAGATGTATGATATGGGTATGCTATATTAAGAGTAAGTTGTGGAGTTAAAGATGGATGTGAATTGTGTCAGTGCATGAAGGGTTTGTCAAGAGAGTTTATGTTTGTTCATCACGGTAGAGTCTAAAGGGGTCCATTGGGACTAAAAACATGACCTCTGATATGAATATTAAACGAAAATCCCATGGCCATGGCACATTCTAAAAGAAACTAAAGGAGAGTGATTACCTAAAAGGGTACCCTGCATGTCCCAAGATGATGATGGGCAAACCTCACGTAACGTGAGTTTAGGAAAATTCATATCTTAAACACGTTAGGAAAAAAAAGTTTGTTGCAAAATATGAAAGAAAGCCTTTGTGGCGTAATATAAAAGAATACCTTTATGGAAAAATCTGTAAGAAACGCCTTTGTGGTTCACTCTTAAGAATTTCCCTTGTGGTGAATATGAATCAATAGCCTGTGTGGCAAATTCTGACGTGATAGCCTTTGTAGCGAAAACTTGAAAGAACGGTGTACATGGCAAAATCTAGAAGCAATGTCCATGTGGTGTGTCCTAGTAAGGCTTGCAATGGTGTAACCTAAAGGGATGATTTTTAGTTAATTTTGTATTAAATTACTTTGGTGCATTCAACATGGCTTGCAAGTGTGATTAAAAAGATCAGTAAGGCACAGTGTCTCTATGGGCTACAATAAAAGTGTTATACAAGACCATGGTTCAACTATGAATAATGAAGTGATGAGATATAGAAGAAGTGATGGGTAAACATAAAAGAAGCGTATTCTGAGTAAGGATTTTTCTAATTATATATCAGAAGGAATGTACCTATTATGTATAGGTGATTTAGTCTATGGACCTCTGTAAAGGAAACAAATAAATACTTATAAAAGAACAAATTGAAAAAGGTAAATGGCGTATTGAATATGTTGATGGGTAAGAAATGAGCTTTGAGTAAGGTATGGCATCTGACATGTAAATGTGAACAGAATTTGGAGTATTTGCCAGTGACTAAGTTGAAGGTTCAGAACAATATAATCATCTAAATATGTTAGCAGTTGAGATGTACAAAAATGATACAGGTAAATGATGTTTTCCTCACTAAGTTCTAACGAACTTATATGGTTGTGTGTTTTGTTATAGGCGAATTAATATGAGTCTGCACTAGGAGGGATGATGCTAAGGTTATGCCTAAGGAGCAGCATATTAGGCTGTTATGCATACAGAGTGTAGTGTGTTGGTGGCATATTCAAATTTTGAGTTGTCATTGAGAATCCCATAACTTATGGTGCTTGTAATAGATTAGAATTCCAAATTAAATATCGTTGTAATTTAATTACCTCGCATTGTAGTTGTATTTACTCATTGTACTTACTAATGTATTTTAATTTGATATTTTGTAGTTAAGTAACTTGTCTTTATCTCTAAATTGTATAAGTAAATTAAACTTGTGTTTGTATTTGTATGGTAATACCCAAGATTCGAATCCATTTGATCGGATTGGGTTGAGGGTGTTACATAGCATGCATGTGTTATTTTTTATGGAAATATTTAAATAATGCTAATGATGTTATGGAAAAATCCTTGCAGCTCAGTTATTTGTTAACCCTATTTTAATTAGGAGTACTTTTGCTTCTCTCAAAGTCCAAGTTAACCTCTTATTTTCATATTTCTATGTCTGTTCCAATTTCAAGGTTACCTTTTCAGGCATCATCTTATTATTCATACTTATAAAATTATTAAATCTAAAATATGTCTATGTCAACAATTTAGTATGTGACACTCTGTGCGGCACAATCCTAGTTGGTGTTTTGTATAGGCGAATAGTTAGCTAGGTTAAGCCAAGGAAAGGCTAATTTGTGCCCTATTCGCTAATAGTGTAATTGTAGTGGTTGTTGCTCCATGATTGGTGGATTATTTGGTTAATTTGTTTGGACTGTAATGTTTTGGTTGAAGGGTTCATTTTTGGGCAAAGTGTAGGTTTGTGGTCTTTATGTTTTGTCATGGTTATTGTGGGATTTTGGACCTGGTTTTTTTTTGTTTGTATACGTGTGTTTACTATTTAGTTTTAGTCAAGTCCTTGTTAAGATCTAATTAGGAATTAATTAAAGTTTTATGATTATTTTATTGTATGTGATACCAAGAATGATTATGTGGCCACAAAAGAGCATAACTTAATTTTGCATGTTAGCCACGTGTTAGTTTTGAGAGAGAGAGCTATGAGCTATAAATATCAGTGAACTTTGGTAATGAGAGGTTCTTCTTCTCTTTTCTCTTACTCTATTATACCTTGCTATTCTTCTTAAGGAAGAGTTCTTCGTTAGAGAGGAATCAGTAACTGATCGAATAGTAAGAAAGCGTTTTGTGTGTAGCAATTGATATAGTGTAACAATTTGTTTGGGATTTTTTGTGAGTATCCAGTTAGATCGAGTTTATTACTAAGTTTCAGTTTCTATAGTTAGAATTCAGGTTAGATGTCTTCGTAAAGTGGAGTATGCTTCTATACGTATACATCTGCATGCTTGTTTGTAACATGAGTCAGATGCGACTTCCTTGGGGTGTAAACTCGGTATCCAGATATGATGAGCCACTGGTAGGGCAGGTTAGTTGCTAACCAAATTGGCATGTATGATGGGACACTGGTAGGACGTGTTAGTTGTTAAACAGGTTGGCTGGCCACTGGTAGGGTATGCTAGTTACTAACCAGTTGGCATGAGTGCTAGGTTTCTGGTAGGGCATGTTAGTTGCTAACCAGCCTAGTGATATGGGTGTTGTCTTTGGTAGACATGTTAGTTGTTAACAATGAAAAAGAGCCTGAACTCACAGGAATATGCATGTGTTTGATATGATAAAAAATATGATATCTATTCTGATATGGGATTTGGGATCCGAGGTTTAACCCAAGGAATGATATGGACAGAGTTTGTTAATATGACTTCGTATATGTTATATGTTATGTATTGAAAAGGGTAAGCAAATATGACTCTACATGTGTTATATGTTATGTATAATTGCTTATAGAAAAGAAAGGTAAGTGGTAAGTGGTAAGTTTTTATCCTTGCTTATTGTGTTGGAAACGTAACATATTTTCTAAGTGTTGTAATTGGCGTATTGATTCCGCCTTAGTGAAGTTGTGTATGAATTAGCCTGATGAGCTGTTTGAAATACGAAGGTATGTGTTAATAAAGATTGTGTTTGACGAGGAAATGTCAATTCTATTAAAGTAAAGGTTCCATAAGGATGTAAGGAAGAAAGTATATGCCTGGTATTAGAGTTCGCCTAAAATGCTATCCTCCACGATTAAGTATCTGCCAATTGTATGAGGGTATCCGCCCATATGTCAAGGCGTGTAAAAAAGTGATGTATTAGCTTAAATGTATATATATGCAGTTGTGGTATTATTTGTGCTTTAGTAATTTAACTATTATTACATCTATAATACATCTATAATACATCCAACAATATTACCTATTTACCCAATCTTATAACCCTAAGATTCACAACATCAAGCATAATCCAAGTATCACATATACAAATAAATGCACATTGCTATCAAAGCAAGCTTAAACCATGATCAAATTCGCACAACCATTATCATAGTATACCAAGCTCATCACACATACATACACCATGACCAAAATTATATACTTAATCATCATCTTTAGCCATTTTCGCATGGCTCATATATACAATACCAAACTTATCAAAACATAAGCTAACCTATACATGCCATACATTCAAGTTCAAACTTATAAAATACCGAAAACAGCCGATAGTGTGATAAACTTCACTGACGATCCCCGAGCCCATAACTAGCTTCCAAAATCTATAAAACATAGGCAAACAATATACACACAGTAAGCTACCATAGCTTAGTAAGTCATAAGCAAATAAACATCTCAATAACATAAACAATTTAATTAACCAAACCAATTATACTATTTTAATCACATTTAAATTCAAGCTTATAGTTTTATAACCCACATATTTCATTCATATGTAAACTTTAACTTGTCCAATATACCTATATACTTTATCAATTTATCATCAAATTCTCAAAATCATATTATCATATATATATCCAAATAAACAAATGCCTTCATATACCTATACTCATTAATCAAGCTTAATCTTACATATTTATACATATTATAAGGCCGAATATACTTCTCATAAACACATACATTTTCAATAGCATCATGAATAATTTTTATCACATATTAAGAAAGCAATTTACCTTATTACCAATTAGGTAAACCCCTATCACATACCTGATCATTTTAGCTCGTTTAACATATTCGATCACACTTATCATTGCCCGTTGAACCATTCGGAATTAAATAGAGTGCTTGAATAATCACAATTATCGTACAATGCTAACGTCCCACACGTGGTCTTACATGTATTCACATAGCGATGCCACTGTCCCACACAGGGTCTTATTCGCAATTACAAATCAATTGCCACTGTCCTACACAGGGTCTTACTCGAAAACACTTATTGAAATTCCTTTGGTTCCTACAAGACTTTCACAGATCGTAATTTGATCGAATGAAATTTGAACATATTATTTCTATGCATAATCATATTAGGCTATCACAATTATAAACTTATAAAATTCATATCAGCATATTAAGTTTACATATAATCAAAATTAACAACGTTTATTTGCCTATAGACTTACCTCAAACGAAGACGGACGAACCGGGACAACTATTCCACAACTTTAGATTTCCCCTGATCCAATTTCAATTTCTTCTTTTCTTGATCTAAATTAGTATAATTTAAACTTATTTAATCACATATTCAATCAAATTCATCCAAAAACACATAAATGGGCAAATTACATTTTTCCCACTAACATTTCACATTTTTCACAAATTAGTCTCTATTTCGCAAAATACAAAATAAACAAAATTTCATTGCACAATAGCTTGGCCGAATATTCCCTAAGTTCATATAAGTCCATGCATTTATTTATTTCACATTTTAGTCCCTCAATTTATTATTTTTTCAATTTAGCCCTAAGTACTCAAAATCATCAAAAAAGTCAAATACAACATATGTTTATCCGTTTCATATCTTTTATTTTCTAGCATCAAACAATAAAATCACAAGCTTTCAACAATGGCAAAACACAAAATCATCATCAAATTCAAAAATTCAAGCATGGGTCGAGTAGTATTCGAAGCAACGATCTCAAAAACGTAGAAATTATCCAAAACCGAACAAATTACATACCTTAATTAGACCTAGAAGTGGCCGAACCATGTTGTTCTTCTTTTTTCTTTTTCTTTTCTATATTCGACTAAAGATAAGCACTAATGCATGGATTTTTAATTTATGTTTTATTATAATACATAGTAATATGTATTTTACAACTTTAACCTTGGTAATTTAATAAGAAAATCACATAATGCATGCCACTACCGTCCATTAACATATATAGTGGCCTAATTTCCTTTTAAGGACTTAACAATTAATAAACCATAGCTAATTAGTACTTTAACAAATAGAACGTCACTTTTACATTTTACGCAATTAAGCCCTTTTTATTAAATCGACAATCAAAAAAAAAATTAAAACACGAAAATTTCATGGATATAAATTCACACAGTATAAACACAGATAATAATATTTATATATTTTTCTTACTCAGATTCGTGGTCCCAAAACCACCATTCCAAATAGGGAAAACATCAGGCTGTTACAACTCTCCCCCATTAGGGATTTTCGTCCCCAAAAATCTTACCGGTGAATAAGTTCGGATAACGTTCTTTCATTGCATCCTCTGGCTCCCAAGTTGCCTCTTCAACTCCGTGTTTATGCCACAGTACTTTCACTAACGTAATTTTTTTATTTTGTAATTCTTTAACTTTGTGAGTTAGAATACAAATCGGTTCTTCCTCATATGTCATATCGGACTTAATCTCAATCTCTAACGGATTAATTATATGCGAGGGATCGAATCTATACCGTCGAAGCATCGAAACATGGAATATGTAATGGATCTTTTCTAGTTCAGGTGGCAACATCAGTCGATACGCAGCCGACCCAATACGCTCAACAATCTCGTACGGTCCAATAAATCTTGGACTTAACTTGCCTTTACGACCGAATCTAATTATTTTCTTCCATGGTGAGACTTTCAAAAACACTTTATCCCTGATTTGAAACTTAATATCTTTACGTTTCAAGTCTGCATACGACTTCTGATGATCTGACGCAGCTTTCATATTATCACTTTCACTTTCACTTTCTGCTCAGTCTCTTTGATCAAGTCGACCCCGTGTATCTTACTTTCACTGAGCTCAGTCCAGTACAAAGGTGTTCGACATTTACGACCATACAAAGCCTCGTAAGGTGTCATCCTGATACTCGATTGAAAGTTATTATTGTATGCGAATTCAATCAGAGGTAAGTATCATTCCCACGTACCTTCAAACTCAAGAATGCAACATCTTAACATATCCTCAAGTATCTGAATGATTCGCTCGGACTGACCAGTTGTCTGGGGATGGAAAGCAGTGCTAAAATGTAATTTGGTACCTAATGCATCTTGTAGTTTCTTCCAAAACCGCGATGTAAACCTTGGATCTCTATCTGAAACAATAGAAATAGGTATCTCATGTAATCTCACAATCTGAAAACATATAACTCAGCAAGCTTATCAAGCGAATAATCCATACAGACTAAAACAAAGTGAGTCGATTTAGTCAATCTATCCACAATAACCCAAATCGCATCTTTCTTACTCGGTGTCAGCGGTAAACCAGACACAAAATCCATCGTGACTCTGTCCCATTTTCACTCTGGTATCATGATCGGCTGAAGCAATCCAGAAGGTACTTGATGCTCGATTTTTACTTGCTGACAAGCTAAACATTTAGAAACAAAGTTAAAAATGTCTCGTTTCATACCGTGCCACTAATAGTACTCTTTCAGGTCATTATACATCTTCGTGCTACCCGGGTGAACAGATAACCGACTGTTATGAGCTTCATTCAAAATCATCTGAATCAACTCTGGATTTTTTGGAACACATATTCGATTCCTGAATCTCAGACAACCCTCAGTATCAACTCAAAACTCTAAATCAGTATTCACATCACATTAAGCCCGTTTTGCTATGAATTCATTATCGACTTTCTGAGCTTCGTAAATCTGCTGAATAAATAATCGTCTTGCTTTTCATTCAGCTATTATCGTACCATCATTTGACATAGCCATATGCACATTCATTGCCCGTAGAGCAAACAGGGATTTTTGACTTAAAGCATCAGCAACAACATTAGCCTTTCCCGGATGATAATCAATCACAAGATCGCAATCTTTTAGCAACTATAACCATCGACATTGTCTCAAATTCAGATCTCTCTGAGTCATCAAATATTTCAAGCTTTTATGATCAAAATAAACGTGACATTTCTCACCAAATAGATAGTGGCACCATATTTTCAATGCAAACACAATAGCTGCCAATTTCAAGTCGTGTGTAGGATAGTTCTTTTCGTGCGACTTTAACTGTCTCGAGGCATAACTTACAACTTTGCCGTCCTGCATCAAAACACAGCCCAGACCATTTAAAGATGCATCACTATAGATAACATATTCTTTACCCGATTCTGGCTGAATTAGCACTAGAGCTTCGATCAACAAGGCTTTCAACTGATCAAAACTTTTCTGGCACTTTTCTGACCACTCGAACTTAACATCTTTCTGTAATAACTTCGTCATCGGGGTCGCAATCATAGAGAAACCTTTCACGAATCGTCTATAGTAACTAGCAAGTCCCAAAAAACTTCAAACTTCTGAAACGTTTCTCGGAGGTTTCCAATCAAGTATAGCTGAAATCTTACTCGGATCAACCCGAATACCTGACGCTAACACAACATGTCCCAAAAAGCTAACTTCGCGTAACCAAAACTCACATTTACTAAAATTTGCACACAACTGTTTATCTTGCAAAGTCTGTAACACAAGTCGCAAATGTTCTGCATGTTCGGTTTCATCACGAGAGTAGATGAAAATATCATCTATGAACACAACTACAAATCGATCCAAATACTGTCTGAAGATCCAGTTCATCACATCCATAAAAATGGCAGGTGCATTAGTAATTCCGAAAGGCATAACCAGAAACTCATAGTGTCTGTACCTCGTTCAGAAAGTAGTCTTTGGTACATCAGTCTTTAACTCGCAACTGATAGTAGCTGGATCTCAAATCTATCTTCGAGAACATTAAAGCCCCTTTCAACTGATCAAACAGGTCGTCAATCCATGGCAACGGATATTTATTCTTTATGGTCATCTTATTGAGTTGTTGATAGTCGATGCACATTCTCATAGTTCCATCTTTCTTTTTCACAAACAAAACTGGTGTTCCCTAAGGCGAGAAACTCAGTCGCGTGAAACCCCTATCTATCAACTCTTGCAACTGAGCTTTCAATTCTTTTAATTCAGCCAGTGCCATTCTGTACGGAGCTATCGAAATTGGAGTCGTCCCCGACACTAACTCAATCCCAAACTCTACCTCTCGAATCGATGGCAAACCCGACAATTCTTCAGGAAACACATCCGGATATTCGCACACAACTGGTACTGATTCAATCTTCTTTTCGCTCACTTTACTATCAAGTACATATGCAAAGTAAGCTTCGCAACCCTTTCTCACATACCTCTAAGCTAAGATCGAGGATATCACTGCCAGTAACCTATTCAGATCATTAGATTCGATCTGAATAATCTCATCATTTTGGCATCGCAAATCAGTAGTATTTCATTTACAGTTTACAATAGCATCGTGCATAGTTAACCAGTCCATACCCAAAATTATATCAAACTCGTCGAAGGGTAATAGAATCAAATCAGCCAGAAAACATGAATCTAAAATCATCAACGGACAATTCTTACACACTTTGTCAACCAAAACACACCGGCCTAGGGGGTTCGATACTTTAATTACAAACTCAGTAGACTCAACAGGCAAAGCCTTACTGGATACTAAAGTTTCACACACATATGAATGAGTCGAACCGGGATCAATCAATGCAATTACACTAGTATCATAGAGAGTAAATGTATCGGTAATAACATTTGGAGATGAAGCCTCCTCTCGTGCGCGTATAGCATAGGCTTGGTAGGTACGCGAGCCTCATATCTGACTGTTGTATCTATAGTTCCTCTCCAACTGCCACTCGCATTACTCATATGTCTGGGTGGTCTACCTCGCCCTGGCACATTACTCGGTCTCGCACTCTGTACTATATTTTGCTCGGCTAACATCGGACACTGACGGATGAAATGATTCATCGATCCACATTTGAAACAAGACCGATAACGGGGTTTACAGTCTCTGGGATGTCGTCTACCATATTGCCTGCACTCGGGCCTATTTGGCTGAACATTGCCAACACGAGCAATAGAAGTAGCTCGTGAACTCACTGGAGGTCGGTCTCGATCACGTCTAGAGAAGCCCGCAGTAGCCTTAGATCGGCTAGAATCATCCCTGAATTTCTTCGATGCTGACTGAAAAGTGTTCCTCGATGATCTCTTGCAGAAATCTCTGGCTTCAAAATCAGCTTTTCTTTTCTCTTTCTTGAGCTCTTCAGCTTTGCAAGCTCGCTCAACAAGTACTACAAACTCTTTTATTTCAAGTATGCCCACAAGCAATTAATATCTTCATTCAGCCCATCTTCGAATCTTTTACACATAATTGCTTCAGTCGAAACACACTCTCGGGCATAGCGACTAAGTCTCACGAACTCCCGCTCATATTCTGTTACGGTCATATGACCCTATTTTAACTCGAGGAATTCTTTACATTTCTGGTCGATAAATCTCTGGCTGATATATTTCTTGCGAAACTCTGTCTGAAAGAATTCCCAGGTCACCCGTTCTTTCGGAACTACCGATACTTGTGTATTCCACCAGTGATATGCGGCGTCTCATAGCAATGATACAGTACAATTTATACACTCATTAGGTGTACAGGATAATTCATCAAACACACGGATAGTATTGTCGACCCAAAATTTAGCCCGCTCAGCAACATCATCGACTGTAGCTTTAAACTCTGTAGCCCTGTATTTTCTAATTTTATCGACACGGGGTTTATGTAATCTCATCAGATTAATTATCTGAGGTACCACAGGTATCGGAGGCGGATTAGTCGGGGGTGGAGGTTGTTGTGCTGTCGTATTAGTCCGGATATACTGAGTAAACCAATCGTTCATCATTTGACAAAAGGCTTGTTTAGCCTCACCCTCGTGGGTACTCGAAGTCGGTCGAGAATCAACTATCGCTGTCCCTTGCACAGGAGTAGGAGCTATACTCTCAACATCATCCGCTACGACTCGATCGGGATCAGGATCCATTTAGTATATAAAAAAACATGTTTTCAATGTCAGGAATCATCACACTATCGCAGTATGAAATATGGCATGTATAGCTACACTCATACGCGCTACGTTAGTCCGAGAATCGACTAAACCATAGCTCTGATACTAATCAAATGTAACACCCCTAACCCGTATCTGTTACCGGAATGGGATTACGAGGCATTACCAAACAATAAACAACTTTCATACATTTAACTAATCACCTTATAAAATTTTTATATACTTTATAATCATGCATTTATTACTATCTAATATAGCATGTATCAAAACTCATTGATTAATAGTATATGTGGCAAAGATTCATGGAAACATGGTCTATTAACTAGCATTACTCAATGTATATATATAATACCTCAAAACATAATTACCAATTTCATTAACTTGCTTGCATAAATAACAACACTAAATAAAAACATTACATGTCAATAAATATCAAAACAACACATCACCATAATGTCATACTATTTGACCAAATATAAGCATGCATTCAAACTATTCATTATCAAAAATTAACATGTTACTATTCATTTGGTCATTTTCCAAAGCTTGAGCCAAATGCAAGTGTATTTAATATTTATGCTTTAGCAATGTCCACTATCAACTTAATCCAAACATTTAACAAGTCAAAACATTTCAAAGAACCAAACCTATATATCAAACAAAATTTGCCTATATCATTAACTCATCAAATATATGCATATATGCATAATACATAACAACCATTTTGACTAACACTTTAACTAACCAAAATTTTTATCATTTCCTTCTATAAACCAATACCAAAATCAAGCATAACCACTATTAAATTTTATACCCAAATACTACATTTCAATCAACTTACATTTTATTTTACCATGCTAAAAAAATGAACCAACTAACAAACCATTTATCAAACTCATAAGTACATATGCCGAAATACAAATAGCTCATAACCGTCACGCATAAATTATTTATCCTAGCTGAACATACATCTATAAAATTACTGGTTATTTCCAATTCAATTTACCAAAGTGATTATACCATGACAAACCAAATTCATTTAACCAAAATTTCATATTCAAATTCCTAATTTATAGTATAAACCACACATACCAAATACAGCCATAATGAACATTAACATAAACTAATGATTTCGTATTTCAATCACCATTTCCGCACAACAATTAAATCAAAATCATCACTTATACTTACCTCTTATGAACCGAATTTAACTATTATTACATCTATAATACATCCAACAATATTACCTATTTACCCAATCTTATAACCCTAAGATTCACAACATCAAGCATAATCCAAGTATCACATATACAAATAAATGCACATTGCTATCAAAGCAAGCTTAAACCATGATCAAATTCGCACAACCATTATCATAGTATACCAAGCTCATCACACATATATACACCATGATCAAAATTATATACTTAATCATCATTTTTAGCCATTTTCGCATGGCTCATATATACAATACCAAACTTATCAAAACATAAGCTAACCTATACATGCCATACATTCAAGTTTACACTTATAAAATATTGAAAACAACCGATAGTGTGATAGACTTCACTGACGATCCCCGAGCCCATAACTAGCTTCCAAAATCTATAAAACATAGGCAAACAATATACACACAGTAAGCTACCATAGCTTAGTAAGTCATAAGCAAATAAACATCTCAATAACATAAACAATTTAATTAACCAAACCAATTATACTATTTTAATCACATTTAAATTCAAGCTTATAGTTTCATAACCCACATATTTCATTGATATGTAAACTTAACTTGTCCAATATACCTATATACTTTATCAATTTATCAACAAATTCTCAAAATCATATTATCATATATATATCCAAATAAACAAATGCCTTCATATACCTATACTCATTAATCAAGCTTAATCTTACATATTTATACATATCATAAGGCCGAATATACTTCTCATAAACACATACATTTTCAATAGCATCATGAATAATCATGAATTTATCACATATTAAGAAAGCAATTTACCTTATTACCAATTAGGTAAACCCCTATCACATACCTGATCATTTTAGCTCGTTTAACATATTCGATCACACTTATCATTGCCTGTTGAACCATTCGGAATTAAATAGAGTGCTTGAATAATCACATTTATCGTACAATGCCAACGTCCCACACGTGGTCTTACATGTATTCACATAGCGATGCCACTGTCCCCACAGGGTCTTATTCGCAATTACAAATCAATTGCCACTGTCCCACACAGGGTCTTACTCGAAAACACTTATCAAAATTCCTTTGGTTCGTACAAGACTTTCAGACATCGTAATTTGATCGAATGAAATTTGAACATATTATTTATGCATAATCATATTAGGCTATCACAATTAAACTCATAAAATTCATATCAGCATATTAAGTTTACATATAATCAAAATTAACAATGTTTATTTGCCTATAGACTTACCTCGAACGAAGACGGACGAACCGAGACGACTATTCCACAACTTTAGATTTCCCCCGATCCAATTCCGATTTCTTCTTTCTTGATTTAAATTAGTATAATTTAAACTTATTTAATCACATATTCAATCAAATTCATCCAAAAACACATAAATGGGCAAATTACATTTTCTCCCTAACATTTCACATTTTCACAAATTAGTCCCTATTTCGCAAAATACAAAATAAACAAAATTTATTGCACAATAGCTCTGCCGAATATTCACTAAGTGCATATAAGTCCATGCATTTCATTTATTTCACATTTTAGTCCCTTAATTTATTATTTTTGCAATTTAGCCCTAATTACTCAAAATCATCAAAAATTCAAATACAACATATGTTTATCCATTTCATATCTTTTATTTTCTAGCATCAAACAACAAAAATCACAAGCTTTCAACAATGGCAAAACACAAAAATCATTATCAAATTCAAAAATTCTACATGGGTCGAGTAGTATTCGAAGCAACGATCTCAAAAACGTAGAAATTATCAAAAACTGAACAAATTACATACCTTAATTAGACCTAGAAGTGGCCGAACCATGTTGTTCTCTCTTTTTTTTCTTTTTCTTTTCTATATTCCGCTACAGATAAGAACTAATGCATGGATTTTTAATTTATTTTTTTATTATAATGCATAATAATATGCATTTTACAACTTTAACCTTGGTAATTTAATAAGAAAACACGTAATGCATGCCATTACCGTCCATTAACATATATAGTGGCCTAATTTCCTTTTAAGGACTTAACAATTAATAAACCATAGCTAATTAGTACTTTAACAAATAGAACGTCACGTTTACATTTTACGCAATTAAGCCCTTTTTTATTAAATCGACACTCAAACGACAAAATTAAAACACGAAAATTTCATGGATATAATTCACACAGTATAAACATAGATAATAATATTTAAATATTTTTCTGACTCGGATTCGTGGTCCCAAAACTACCATTTAAATAGGGTCAAAATCGAGCTGTTACATGAGCTAAATGAAAACAATGAATGCTTACAAGTGCATATACAAAACATAAGAAAAAATTGAGCTCTAAGGTTGATAGAATGACACTTAAAGCTTTTTTTGTCTCTATTGTTATTGTAGAACCTTTTGAAGATGGTATTTATACTCCCAAATTGATTTCCAGCTGTTGTGGTTGTCGGAATATTGCATAGAGCAATTGAGGATGAAAATACTAATGCATTTATGGCACCTGCAACAACAATATTGTTAGCATTTAATGCATCAATTTAGTGACTGTTAGCCTTATTTACATTGATACCAAAGGAAATTTATCGATACCTGATAAAAGGTATGGATAATTTTTAAAAGGTATCGATACTGAATGTTTTTGTCCAAAAAGTCCTTCAAAGTTAGAATGCCAATTTCATATCGATACTAAAAAAGGTATCAATAAAAATATCATGGTGTCGATACTTAATGATAAGTATTGATATTTTTACTTTGATAAAAAATTCCAGAATGGCATTTTCGTATCGATACCAGAAGAGGTATCGGTAAAAATGTCTAGGTATCGATACTTTGAAAAATATCAATACTTTTTGTTTTGAATAGTTTTTCACTTGTTTAAAAAGTTTTCAAATCGATTTAAAACTGTGTCACTCGATTTTAAAAATTTTCACTCGATTTAAACTGTTTCACTTGAATTTAAAATATTTTAGGTGTTTTGAACTTGTCCCAAAATATTTCTAAGTGTTCAAAGTATTCCTTAAGGTATTTGGAAACTTCTAAAAAACGTTTTTACTTTGAACTTCATCGATTCTCTGTTCAAAAATAATCTTAATTCAAAAAAAAATTTATTTGTTATATCAAAATAATTATCAAATAAAGCTTAGTTCAACCACATGTTTCAAAAGTTCAATTCTATATGATACTACATTATTCACAAATGTAAAAAATACCATTCAACCACTTCATCATTACCATACAACATATAAATTAATTTCATAGCACAAACCATTCAAAACTTTTGACATGTATACCAACTCAATAGACAATAAATATAACAACCATTTAGTTTACTTGGCATAAGGATACATGTTTATACATTTCCATACAAGTTAAAAACATATCAACAACTCATGCATTATCAAACATATAACTAACTCAAAATATCAATTCCAACTTCATATGTACACAAGACCACATATTATACCAACAATCGACTTAATTTAGGTACGTCATATATTTACCAAAACGAGATTGTATAAACATTGTTGAATCGAAACTAATGAAAATACAATATGTACATAGTTAAAATCAGCCCAAATTAGTATAGATAAATTGTGAGTCAAAATAAATAATATAGGTAAATACAACGTATAAAAATATTATATGCGCTCTAGTTGCTTTCGAGCCCGTTCGGTCATATTTTTATAAAAGTTTAAAATGCGTTGAAAAATGCTTTTATATATAGTAATAAAATAATTTAGATCAATTATGTTGAAGTCTATGAAGTGATGTTACATACCGCGTAATAATTTTACACAATTCTTCATACGTTGTACTCCTTATAATTTCATTTTGTTCGGTTATCATCAAATTCCTAATGAAAATGTTTACAACGCATTAAAGTTATTATTGTTGTTGTAATCTTACCTTGATCGTGTAGACTTCCTTTATGATATGATTTTTGTGTCTAAGTATTAAAGTTCCAATCGAGAATTAACAATATAAATGGTTTAATAGAAAAAATAATAGGCAATCGCACCAACTCAGTAAAAGTTTAAAAATATTAAAATAAAATTTTGGTTGAATGGTAAATTTAAAATTTTTCTAACTCAATTAGTATGAGTTCAAATATAATCATATGAATATTTATTATTGTTTTTTAAATAAAAAGATTGAAATATCCTCAAATAATATAATTTATTTTAAATGCAAAAAGACATTAAAGTAATTTTCCTAACTAAGTTGGGACTCGGTTGATAGGTGACATCAACTTAGTAAATGGATTTATAAATAGTAAGTATAGATAGGTAAATGATGAACGTAATAAATTGTGCATATTAAAATAAAGATGTATAAAAATAATAAAATGAAGCTTTAATTTAGTGTTAAATTTAAGATTTTATCAATTCAAATGGCGTGGGTTCAAATCCCCTTATATGGTTTTTTTATTGATTTTTTAAATAAAAAGACTAAAGTACCCTTAAATAATATAACTTATTTTAATTACGAAAGGGCATTTCTATAATTTTCATAATCGTGTTGGTGATTTGATTAATGGTGACACCAACTCAGTCAAGAACTTAAATAATACTATAAATATATACTATAGATAAATATATATATATATATATATATAAACGTATATAACAAATATATTTATTATAGTTTCATATATATAAAAAAAATTGCTTTAGTTAAAATGGTAAATTAAAAAGTTTTATATGCACAATGTCTTTGATTCAAATGTTATTATTAACAAATTTTTATTGATTTATAAAAATACCTACATAATTATATAATTTACTTAACAAATAAAATAGTCTTTTTATAATTCTCTTAACCCGATTGAAGAGGGATATGTAAATAATAATAAGTTTAGGCTATCATATCAGAAAAGAAAACCATAAATTGCAGTAAATGTCAAATTCATACGTCAATTGGGTAATTAAATAAAAATTTAACGTGTTTAATCTGTATGCCTATAAAAGAAGGTGAAAATGACCTTCCTCATGACACGTGGCACATACACCTATATTTTCTTTTCTTTTTTTTCATTTTATAAAAATGGTTAATATTTTAGTTTTTTATAAAGTTATTAATTAATTTAATTTTTTATAATATTATTAATTAGTTGAAATAGTTAATATTTTTATTTTTCAATTAAAGTTTATGCGGTTATATATTATTTGAAAGCATATTATTAAATCCAAAAGATAGAATGATTAAATTCTTGAAAATAAAAATTAAAGACTAAATTTCAAAAATACGATGTGTAGAGATTTAGAGTGAAGGCTGTTTGAACCGAACCAAACCAATCAATAGGACCAAGAATTGGTCAGGGTATCGCTCCTAAGAGAGGGATTAGATCAATTGACCTGAGAATCAGTACACCGATTGAACTAGACTAAAAAATTGAGTGAATTGATTTTTTATTTTATTTTTTAATGATTTATTTAATCGAATCTTACGAACTAATAGTTTGAGTAGTTCATCCACCAGCCTGGTTCTGAAAATATTATTTAGAGTATACTTTAACTACCAAATTTTTATTCTATAATTTCATACAAATAAACAATCAATAAATAGCGAAACATTGGTGACTATAGTAATATTTATGATATATATATATCATGATGTGATGTAATGTGATGTGATGTGTTTAATTATTATTCTTTTTATTAATAAAAATATTACGAAAATTATAAGAATTACAATCTAATTATTAAAATAATATATTTTATTATAGTGTCGAGTGAACAACACCAATAAGAATTTACCATAATCATTAAAAACTATAGTTAAATAATCAATTAATTAAAAACAATATTTAAAAAAAGAGTGTGCAACGAATACAAATCTTCTGCCCCAAGCGCCTGTCCCCCTCCGTGCCCCTCCCTTGTATACCTTTTTTCATTTTATATTTTCTAAACTTCAATTAAAATTAAAAGTTATCTTTTTAATTTTATATTAATTGTAAAAAAATTAAAATCGATAGTAAATAAACATAAGAAATTGTAATAAGAAATAAGATATAAAAAATTTAAATAAATTTATCTTATATATTTTAATTTATAAAAAATATAAATAATCTAATGTATTGAATTTTGACAAGATGGTTTTTAAATTATATCTACAAAATTAAACTAAAAACTATATTTTTAATACAAAGACTCATATCAATGGAAAAGATCGCTTTTTTAATATAATGAGTTTATTAAGTTTGAAACAAAAATATTTACAACTTATAAAATATTAAAATAATTTAAATTTTTGTCTAAGCTTATTTGACCTAAATCAATCCTAATCTAAAAGTTTCAAGTACACAAAATTTTAATTTCAAGAAAAATTTGTGCCAAAGAAAGCCTGAGCCCAACAATATTTAAGACGAGTTGATTTGAACCTGAAATAATTCAAATGATTCGAAGATACTCAGATCCGGGCTCGCCCAAAATCACTAATTTGTCACCTTGAATAAATGGAGGAAAAATACTAGTAAATATTTAAAAAGTTAAAACAATCAAATATCGAGATCGATTTATGTTAAAAAGAGTTATATACTCTTAATTAGAGTTTAGGGTTTAGGTTTCTCAACATTTAATTTATTTTATGTAAGCTGAGAGAGCTAAGAAAAATATACCAATGAATTGTATGATTAACAAAATAAAATTACATAAAATTATTTATTTAATGTAATTTGTTTTTGTATTATGAATAAAATAAAATCTTTGTATCTTTTATAAATAACATTATCATATTTTTTTGGCATAATGCCTAAAATAGCCCCTAATGTTTGATTGTTTGGTCACTTTGGCCCTTTATCTTTTTTTTTTTGGAGTACTTTAACCCCTAATTTTTTTTTGTCAAATTGGTCTATTTTTAATGGACATGTTGACGTGGTCGTTAGTTGACTAACGGTTAACATTAATAGCTAACGTGGTGGTCCAAATGTAACTATATGCTAACATGGCACTATTTTGTCTTATATGTCACGTTAGCAAATGATTTTAAAATTATTAAAAAAACAATAAAAAACCCTTAAACACACACAGACACAGATAAAACAATCTAAGATCCCTTAAATGAAGAACTCTAAATCTCGAATCCTTTCCTCTCCACTGAAATTCTACAGAAATCGAAGCTTGATATCTAGTGGGTCAGTAAAAGAATAAAAAATATTGTCTAAAAATAGTGGTTGGAAGCCATAAATGGAGAAGTTGCCTTATTCAAAGCTAGTTTCTTCATCATGAGGGGAGTTCGTTTATGATGGGGAGAAAATAACATGTTTTTGTAACAAATTAGCTTCGAGAGAGACTTCGTAGAGGGATTTAAACCCAAGCATAAGGTATTATGGTTGCTCAGATTTTAGGTAAGCATATATTTAGTAATTTTGTTTTAGGGTTCATATGAAATTGGGTTTTTTAGTTTGCAATATTATTTTATGTTTTATATGAAATTGAGGATTTTTTAGTTTGCAATTTTGTTTTAGGGTTCATATGAAATTGGGGATTTTTTAGTTTGTTTGATTTTTGTGTCGGTTGGAAAAAACTGGTGCTACATTTAGTCCTAGCAATGGATTTTTAAGTGAATTGTAGGGTTTACATGATAAAATGTTTACTTTTTTGTGTGAATTGTAGGTTGGTGGATGTGGATTTTTTAAATGGTATGATGATAAATTGTGTAACATGGCGAATGAAGTAATACGTGAATTACGTGATAGCGAAAGAATACCTGTAAAAGAGAATATGAGACTTATGAAGCAGATTATGAAGTGTGAGAGTATATCTGGTAGTAAAATCAGTAATGTTGAGATGTTTGAGAGTGGCAGTGTGCAAAATGTGGGCAAGGAGAGCAATTATAAACAGGTCAAAGATGATGTTATGGGTCACGTTGTATTATGGACAAAGATTAAGGGCTTGAAGCAAAAATGTAAATCACTCAAGAAAGAGAAAGAGTTTTATAAGAAAATGTTTATTTGCAATGCATTATTTATCTTATATTTCACATTATGTAGGAATATTTTAATTTGAAAAGTCAGGTGATAAATTGCCACGTCGACTGTGATAAATGATACATAGTAGAAATTGACTTATGGAAAGTCCCAAAATATTACGAAGACTCCATCAAGGTATGATTAGTGAGCTCACTAAGTACTTCTGTACTTACAAGATTATTATTTCTTTTTAGGTTTGTTGATAAGAGGCTTCACTTGGGGGGACAACACCAGGAGTACACCAAGTTGGTGGCGGATTGAGCTATTATGCATACAGAGGATTTGTGGCACAGTCTTGAAATTTGACTTTTAAGTTTGTCTTGAATAAATTTCTAATTTGTAGAGATGTGTATCAGATGTGTTGTAATAAGTTGTTTAACATATATTTCATTTTTTTAAAATTTGAAAATGTTAAGTTTTTCTTTTGGATTTCAAATAACAGAATTGAAATAAATGAGGAAATTTTAAATATTATGCATCGTCTAGTAACACCTAAGATCCGGACTCGGTAAATCAAATCGGGTTGAGGGCGTTACACACTCTACGGAGGGTCATATCGATTGTTGGAGCTCGTTTTCCTCAAGTATTTAATTTCATTAAGATCATAGATGATTGCTCAAACAAGTTTCACTTCAATAAATGCATTTTTGAACCAAGATTTCAAAGAATTGGACTCTTTACTTTGAACTTAAAATCTTTAAATATATTTGCTTTAAACCAAGATTTGTTTTGTTTTTCATTCAAAGTCGTGATAATCTTGCTCAATGTCAAGGTTGTCTGGATCCCATCAAAAGTTGGGCCTTAAGTTACATGATCTTTTGAGTTTGTCAAATGAGCTTTGTAGAAGGTTAAGCCCAACATGTTCTTGGGCTGAAAATTGAGCCCCCATACTCATATCAACCGGTTAGACCGGAAATTAGTACGGACCAACTAAATCAGTTAAAAAATCGATTCAACTAATAGTTGAATCGAGTTTTTTTTAATTTTTAATAATTTTTCAATCGAACCAGTTTGACCAACAAACCGTGACTTGATTGGTTTGACCATTGGTTCGGGTCTAAAAACATTTACCACTACTTAGTATAATTATAAAATTAAAAATAAAATTTGTGTTTCAAGTCCTATATAAATGTATTTGTTTTAAAATTATTTATTTTGAAAAAAGTAATATTTTTTAAAATTTAATTGTGGACTTTTAAAATAACCACCACCCTATTAGATTTATACTATTATAAAATTATTGACTTAATTACATTACGAGCTAATAGGAGTTAAAAATCATGTTTTAAAAGCAACAAATACTACCACTGTTTTCATCTTTTAATATTTTTACATAAATCTATTTAAACCATTACCTAAAAAACTACTCATTTATATAAATATAAATTTCATATCATATTTTATAAATATATTCGCAATGCTATGAACCATACCCTATCCAATTCAGTGTAAATTCAACATGAAACAAAATAAGTATTTGTTAAACTTACTGATTCTAGAATATAATTTTTGAGAGACCCTCATACGTGTTGAGATTAGCCTTGAAATTCAAATACAACAATTTCTGAGCTTCCCTCAAGATTAGGGACGGAAAAAAACAAACCTCAATTCACAAATTTGACTTTCTACCTCCACTTGTATAAGTGTTGTTGAGGTTGTTCTATTTTCATTAAGGATGTATTTTAATGTGCAGAGTGTAATTATATCGTAATTTTTTATGTTATATTTAGGGTACAAATTGTAATTACATAGTTATATAGTTTATGTTTTCTTTAAAAGAAATTATTAGTATAAAAAATTATTAGTATGATAAAAATAAATACTAAATAAGTAACAAAAATTAAAATCAAATAATCATATGCATTATGTTAGTCTAAAAAAGTAGTTAATAATATGATTACTAATAAAAATAACAAGAAAAATAAACATCATATGTGTTATGAATATCTTATTAACTGGATGTCCATCAAGATCAAGATAAGTTTTGATGTACTTTAAATTCTAATAGTCATTAGAATTAGATCTCTACTTCATTTATACTTCTTATGCCCATAAATAGAGACTTTGGATAAGCTTTGTAAATATTCCGATTGATCAATAAAATATGCTCTCTTTTGCTCTCCCATTTCCTTTGTTCTTTACTCTTTGGCTATTTATTTTATAACATGTTATTAGCATGATTCTCTTTTAATTTTTTTTTCCATAAGTCACAAAATATCCCAAAATTTACTATTGTCGATTGCCTTCTAGAGTTGCTGCTATTTCAATTGAGGCATGCGCACTATGGGTAATCATTAAAGCCTTTAACCACTAAGGTACACATAAATCTATAAATTCTTTTATGCCCATTTATGTAAAGAAATTTATATAATCCTTACGTGGTATGTTTTTCTCCTTTGTTGATTGATTTTTTTGGTAAAATTATTTTATGGAAAAATATTATTACTTTAAGGTTTCTTTTAAACTAAGATTCCTTTATTAAATTATAGTATGCATAATATTTAGATGTTTAAAGATTTGGTTATTAAATTCTTGTTATTAAATATTCTTGTAATTTGATTAAAATTATGGTGGAAAGTGTTATTAACCTACCATAGTTGATTAAAGGGAAATTTGATAGAATCTATTGAGTCTTATTAATTTTCTAATGTTGAATGATTGTATTATATCTTTTATATTGAATTTATAAATATTTGACTAGAAACTTCATAAGATTTTTTAACATATATGTGGTATTGAAATTTGGTACAATATGTATCGGATAACTTTCAAGCATCGTACACAAAAATTTTGATTGTTTATTAAATGATTTTTACTATCAAATTATAAATGTTATTGTGAAATCAAAGTTGTTTTACTACTTGTAATAGTGCTCGTGATAATAGCCAGGGTGATGACGGTGATGTTAAAGATCTTCAGGTATATTTTACTATGATTTATTTATTATATCATGTTTATTATAATTTGAGACTAATCATGACAATATGAATAGATAGATTTTGATTTGAAATCCATGCATGTTTGCAATGGTGATTATGAAATAAAGAATTTTTTGGGACGTTTATAAGTTCGTCCTAGTGAATCTATTGCATTCCCCGAAGTGAACGCAAAAGAAAATATAAACCAATATTATTCCAATATTTTGTAGTATAAAATTAGTCGAAAGCTCTAGAAGAGCTAATATATTCATATATTGTTAAGTATGACTCCTATTTCAGTCAAATTTGAGAATTGATCTTCTAGTTAAACTCTGTTTATTTGTTTCAATCAAACTCTGATTAGTCTATAAATAGGCTCTTTTACGACATTAGAAAATACACCCATTAGAGATTAGAACTCATAACACATTTAGAGAATTTTGTGTTTACGTTTTGAGGGTTCTTTATTTTTTGGTTTTCGGGGTTTAGTTTTTATCTTCATCTTTTGTACTCTTCGTTCTTTTGCCATTATAGTAAAATTATCTTTACCCGTGGGTTTTTATCCTCTTTGGAGGGGTTTTTTCACGTTAAATTTGTGTGTTCAATTTCTCAATTTCTTTCGCTATTTTTACTTGTCCGTTGCTTAATCGGGTCAATCCCCAACAAGTGGTATCAGAGCAAGTTTAATTTTCGTAGATCAGCCCGTTCAGAGATGGCAGCAACAAGGTTTGAAATTGAGAAGTTCGATTGTGTCATAAATTTCAATCTATGGCAAGTTCGGATGATGGCAATTTTAGTTCAAATCGGCCTAAAAAATGTTATTATCGGAAAAAAGTTTGAGAATCTAAATCAAACAGAATGGGAAAAGCTTGATGAAAAGGCCTGGTCTGCAATCCAGTTGTACTGCGCGAATACAGTATTGTAGGAGTTATTGATGGAGAAGACCTTATCCGCCTTGTGGAAAAGGTTAGAAACTCTTTATGTGACTAAGTCTCCTGCTAACCGTTTAGTGTTGAAACAACGTCTATTTAAGTTTCACATGAACGAATGTGAGCTTCTTAGAGATCACATCAATCAATTCATTACTCTTTTAAGTGATTTAAAGAATGTTGAGGTTCAGATTGACGATGAATATCAGGGTATGCTATTATTGTGCTCTTTACTCCTTTCATACAAGTCTTTCAGGGAGACCATGATTTATGGTAGAGGCAAACTCTCGTTCAAAGATGTGAAGGGTCACAAACTCGATAATGAGTTTGGTTTGGATAGCAAGACAGATAGGTAAGCTTTCATTTTGGTATCATCAAAGAAGTAAGAAAAATGTGTCGCTATTGTAAAAAGTGAGGTCAAGTCAAAGCAGATTGTTATAAACTATAAAATAAAAGAGCTGCTGAGAGTAACAAGGAAGATGTAGCTGGTGCTAATTTGGCCATTGAAAACGGTGATGATTTCTTATTAGTGTCAACGAGCAATAACTCCAAACTTACGTCCGAGTGGGTTCTAGATACGATATGTTCTTTCCACATATGTCCCAATAGAGAATGGTTCTCCACATACAATTTGGTTGAATGTGGAGTTGTACATATGAGAAACGATTCATCCAGTAAGGTAATTGGTATTGGTACTGTTAAAATTAGAATACACAATGGGACGATTAAGACACTCTTAGATGTCAGGTATGTACCTGATTTACGAAAGAATCTCATCTCATTGAGTATTTTAGACTTGAAAGGATGCAGAATCAACATTGAGCCGAGCGGCATTAAAGTATCTCGTGGAGCTCTCATTTTGTTAAAAGGTAAAAGAACCAACATTCTTTATATTCTAAAATATTCTATAGTGACCAGTGAAATCGGATGTCCCTCGTTTGTTACGGAGTCGAAGTCAACTCGTTTGGAGTGGAGGCAACTTGGTCATAGGAGGGAAAAAAGTATGATCGTTTTGTTGAGGCATTGTGTTCGTGAAAATGAGACCCGGGTTAGTTTTGATTTGACAGTGTACAAGTCGAAGGCTAGAAGTCTTCCAGTTTCTAAGCATAGATTCAACTAATTTAATTCCCTACATAGTTCAAGATAGGCCCGTGGCAGGCTTTGGCAAAGATGACGTTGTAGAAATACGAGTCAAGGTGGAGATTTGTTAAGTATGACTCCTATTTTAGTCAAATTTGAGAAATAATTTTTCAGTTAAACTCTGTTTATTTGTTTCAATCAATTTCTAATTAGTTTAGATTATTTTGTTATTATTTGATCTATGAATTTAGCCTATAAATAGGCTCTTTTACAACCTTAAAAAATACACCCATTAGATATTAGAACTCATAACACATTTAGCGAATTTTGTGTTTACATTTTGAGGGTTCTTTGTTTTCGCATTTTCGGGGTTTAGTTTTATCTCAATATTTTGTACTCTTCGTTCTTTTACCATTATAGTAAAATTATCTTTGCCCTTGGTTTTTATCCTTTTTGGAGGGGTTTTTCCACGTTAAATTTGTGTGTTCAATTTCTCAATTTCTTTCGCTATTTTTACTTGTTTGTTGCTTAATTAGGTCAATCCCCAACATATATTGTAATGGTTAATCCATTGGTTTTAAAAGATATTTATAATGGATAACATATTGAGATTGTGAATGAAGATAAATATCTATTCTGAAAGGATGAAAAAAAGGGATGAGTGAGTTATTGATTACTCTTATTATTAAATTGAATTGACTGTGACTACCTTTATAATCTTCTTTTGTCATCATCCCCAATAAGGGATTGAAAGAAAAATATTTGACTGTGAGAGATCTACTTATGAGCAATAGAATATGGTAAATCTATCTAAAGCTTATTATGGTTAGATACACCTGAAGTTACAAGTTTTTTAAAACTGTGAGTATAACTCTACAGTATTCAAAATGAGTTCTCAATTAAAATTACATGGAAAAATATTACTGATGAGAACCTTGCAAGAGAGAACTTAATCAACTTTTCATGATTCAAATGTGCTCCTACGGTAGCAATATCATGAAAAAAATTTACTTATGATTGAACAAAAGTTTTTAACCACGAAACCTAACCATTCCCTAAAGAATGTAACAATATGTAAAAAATTCGAAAGACATTATCTTTAACGTGGACGTAGTAAATTAGACTATAATAATAGTCATGGGGGATTGTCATAATAATTTTCTCTCCACTAGAAGTGGAAAAATAAAGAAAGCAAGAAAATAACTAGAATTTCCAAGAACTTATTAAGAAGAGAGACAATTTATTTATGAAGACTCATTAGTTATGTACCTATTGTACACTTGAAAAATAAGATCCACTCTCAAAGTTTGCTATTAATAGATTTTGATTGGATTCAAAGTCTACTATTGGAGTTTAATTTTCTTACTTCTTGATAAAATCATCAATACTCAATGCAAAAAAAGAGTACATATTTAAATATTAAATCAACTTGATATATGGTTTAAATATTTGAGATGATCTTCTTTTTAAGTTTTGATTACATGTGTTAAATATTATTTTAAGCATTTCATTTGTTCATGAAAATGAATATTAACTGATTTATTTATGTCACTATAGTCGGTTTTATAATTAAATAATATACTTGATTAAAACATATCTAGTATGCAAATTTATGTTAATAAATCAATAAATTTTATGATTATTCAGATTTGATTTAGTTTAAAGAATTGTTAAAAGTAATAGTTTATACATTTTATATTATTCCATTTGTTAATAATTTAAAGAAATGACATAATCAATTGTAAATAAAAAGTTCTATGAGCATGAATGATTATATTTTGAATTAAATTTCATGCATGTTTATGATGATAGTTATGGAAAAAAAAAATTTCTAGTTTTTTATTATGTCATATTGTGTATGTTTGAGGTGTGACTTTTATTTATATATTTAATATAAGCTTGTTTCTATACATGAACTAGGCAGCTATTCTTGATAGTTAACTGATTATGCAAAACTCTTGTTAAAAGGGTTTTAAAAGTATTTTAAATCAAACTTGAGACTTTTTGCATCCGAAGCGAGAATCATACCACTAGACCAAATGCCCTGTATTTGAAGATTTTGGCATATTCCTTGAAGTGAATATTTCATATAATTATTTAGAAATTATATTTATTGACTTAGTGACATTGTAGACTTCACATTGATTTAGACATTTCCAGTAGTAAATGTCATAATAACACTTATATGTGGATACAAAGAAAAAGGAATAATAGTAAAATTATTAATTCGTTACAATTTAGTACAAACGCATGTTAAAGTAAACCAGAAGTTGACTGATACAAATGCATTTACTACTTAGCGTGACCAGTTAGACCATCCTAGATCATATATGATGCGAAAATTAATTGAGCATTCATATGGACATTTATTAAAGAACCAGAAGATTCTTTAATTTAAAGAATTCTCATTTGTTTCTTGTTTTTAATGAAAATTGATTGTTAGAAACTCACTAGCTAAAGTTGAGATTTAGTGTCTTGCATTTCTGAAATGAATATGGGCTCATTCATCCACCATGTGGATGGTTTTGATAATATATGATTTTGGTAGATGCATCTACAAAATAATTATTTTCATATCATGCAATTAAGACAATTCATCTTGCTAATACTGATGACTTTATATCTCAGTCTTTTATTGATTGAGTTTGAAAATTTTTTATAAAAGTTTGTTATTTATGGGTATAATGGTTTAGAGAAATTATTTATTGATCGCCTCTGATTAATGTCTAAACCATTACTTATGAGAACTAAACTTTCTATTTCAACATGAGATTATGTTGATTTACGTGTTGTACGCATCAAGCCAATAAGTTATAAATACTCCCCATTACAATTGAATTTTGATCAAGAGCTAATCTTTGAATTTTTGTATGTTTGTATATGTTTCAATTGCTCCACCACAACACACAAAGATGAGTGAATCCTCACAGAAAATTGGGAATATATATTAATTACAAGTTTCTTTGTATTATTAGATGTTTTGAATGTATTGGAGATTCAATTATGACATGATTTGTGATTACAATTTTGGTTCGAAAGTTTTCACAACATTAGGAGGAGAGAAATAATAACTTGTAATGAGTTAGGGGGAGAGTAATTTGAATCAGAAGTTCAACAAGGATAACTCATTACAAGTTAACTGTTAGATGTATTTACAAACTTAATGAGAATAACCAATTGTTATATATCATTTGATATTTTAATTTGAATCAAAGTCTCAGTAGGACAATCAGTCAGAATAAATAATTGATTGATCGGTTCTAAAGATGAAAATTCTTCTAAATGGTCATATAGTGGAGTCGCGTGCTCCAGAAGAGACCTAAGACATAACAAATAAGTAAAACTCCAGAAGAGATTTAGGCACCTGAAACTGAAGATTAAAATAATGAAAATAAGATATCTTAACAAGTTATGTCCATTCGAGAAAATGTGGAACCGAATAATAAAAGTGGTCGACAATGATTTTGCATGCAATATTACTATTGAAATAATGAAATAAAAGGAGGATCTTGAATAAATTTATTGAGAAATATAGATATAGAATAAATTGATCAAAATAGAAAGACGTAACTCAAGTACAATTAAATTCGTGGAGTTTTTGGACTAGTAGTCCAAATATCTAAAGTTATAAAGCCAATGAGGGTGTATGTAACACCCTATACCAGACCTGGTCGCCAAGCCCAAATACGGGATGCCACACCTCCGTCTTGTCTTATGTACATTAAGTAGGAAACTAGATCCAAGCAAACCGATCTTCTTTTCTTAACCTGTATAATTTTTAAGTCATCCAATTAGTTAATTAACATTATTACATGCAAAACATTCATTAATCAACCTTACATACAGTTAGAATTATGCATGTAACGGCCCGAATTTGGGCCTAGTCGGAATAGTGGTTTTTGGACCACAAATTTGACGAGGAAAAAAAATTATTTTTATTATTTGTGGTCTACAATTTCATGGAATGATTTCGTGAAAATTTCTCTGACGATCCAAAATTTACGAGTATCAAAAAAGTATAATATCGTGTAATAGTCTGATTCTTAGAAATGTCGAAAACAGTGGTACGAGATCACCAAATTCAGAAAATAAGCTCGTAAATTTTGTTATTAATAATTACGAGCCAAATATGATTTTTAAGAGATTTTTAAATTAGTAATTTGTGTTTTATAAAAATTTATCAAGTCAAGAAATTGAGGAAAAGAGGTATCGAGACCCTGATGTTATAAACCGAGCTGTAAATATTTTATAAATATTTACGGAGTGTTAATATGGTAGTGTTAAAGTTTCGTCAGAAAATTTTAACATTTCGGCAGTCAATTAATTAAAAAAGACTAAATTGGAAAGATGCAAAACTTGCTAAAGTGGTTAAATAGTTTAACAATTAAATAAAGAAGGACTAAAAGAGTAAATGGACCAATTTAAGTGGCTGAGGCGGCATACCGTTAAAAAAATCAAAGATTTTTTATGTATTTAAGGACAAAATTGGAATTACAAAAAAATTTATGGGGCCAACTTTATTTGAAGGATTTCAAGACCATTTCTTCTTGAAATTTCGGGGGAAAACAGCCAGGAAAGAGGGTTTAGAGCTGGTCCTCCATATTTTGGCTTCAAGTAAGTTTAATTCTTGCTTTTTCCTTGAAATTTTGAGATGTTTAGACTTTTACAATTAGGTCCAACTAAGTATTCTATTAGTTTCTCATTTTGTTGAAAGTTTTGGAAGATACCAATGATAAGTTCATATGATTTTTGTTATTTTATGATGAAATTGAGATGTTGATGGATGTTTAAAGGTGTTTTATTAAAGAATTATGGATGAAAACATGTTTTAGGAATTAAACTGAAAATATTGAAATTGAGGAAAACTTTTGAAATTTCGTGGACTCCATGGGCTGTTACTGATATGTGTGAGAACTATTAGTCTTGAAACAAGGATTATATTGCAAGAATTTCATTGTCCGAGCCTAGGGACGAAATTGTTATGTACTAAAAGTTTAGGGTCAAATTGGTAATCAATAATTAGAAAAACAGTTTTGGGCAGCAGCAGTGGTCTAACTTTGAAAAATCACCATAAATTGTGTAAATTGAATTAGAGGATGAATAAAATATGAAATTAAAGCTTATTGAGTCTAGTTTCTTATAGAGGAAACGGTGTAAGTAATGGAATTGTAAATTATGAGATATAATAAATTTTGTGAGACAATGTGAGAATGATTTCGGGTTCCCCTGTTCTGAATTTGGAAAATCATCAAAAATTGAAGAAAAATAATTATGAGTTATAATTTATATGCTTAGAATCCTTGATGAGTCTATTTTCAAAGGAAATAAATGGAAACATCATCTGAATTTTGTACAATTAGATAATTCATTTTTAATGAAGAGTGGTCGGAACTGTCAGACAATGAAACAGGGGAAACTTTAAAGAATAAATTGTACTATTTGGCTGAATCAAAAATTCTGAAAATTTTATGATGAGAAGATATGTGAGTCTAGTTTCAGGGAAAATTAGCGGATACTAATTTTGAGTTCTGTATCTCAAGATAAAAATAATTTAGTGACTATGACTCAGATGGATAGCTTTGAATAAATTTACAAGTAAATAGTGATATCATAGATAATGATACTTATGAGCATGTTATATAAATTAAGGATGTGGAATGGAGAGGAGGAGGAGGAAAATAAATGTATGGATATTCTGCTAGCATGGGTTTGCATTATAAATGGTTAATTTGCATGATTTGGGCTCGGGGACTAAATTGAATAAAAGCAAAACTTTAGGGGTAATTTTGGAAAAATGTCAAAAATGACCAAATTGCATGAAATGAGTTGTTTTATTAAATGAAAAAAAATTAATTTAGATCAAGATCGGGTAGAAAATCGAGAAAAATGGAAAATTACCAAAATACCCTTGAATCTTGGTATTTCTGCATATTAGCCTGGTAAGTTCGTATGAACTATATTCTGTATAATTTTAATTAAAGTGAATGTTATTTTATGATGAATATTATATGAATATGTGTTTATTATTGAAATTGAATTATTATTGGTAATATGTAAAATTATTAGATGCAGTGAAGTGATTATCGGAAGCTTGATTGTGGTTGGTAGGAATGTTGCATTATTTATATTGTGAAGAATTATAAAAGCATGTTAATAATTTGAAAGTTTAACAATTTATGGAATTTTTATAACTCGGTTCAATACATTTACAAGTGTATGTGTTCTGGTAATGCCTCGTACCCTATTCCGGTGTCGAATATGGGTAAGGGGTGTTACATTTAGTGGTATCAGAGCTACGGTTTAGTCGATTCTCGGACCGAACGTAGCATATGTGAAGCTTGGAAATACCTGTCATCATATAACCTATGATAGTGTGATATCTCTTGACCCTGATGAGATTTGTTTTACTTAAAAATAGAAGACATAAATGCACGAATTATTGGAAAGGTTTGTATGTGAATAATGTATTGTTTTAATTTTATTTAATATATTATTGAGATATGATTGAATATGGAATAAATATTTGATATAGATTATAAAATGTGGTTAAGTTGGAAAAGGTGGTAAAGTGTTGAAAAACATGGTTTCCGGGTTGAACACTCAGAATAGGCCGGATTACATTGAATAAAACGGGGGTTGCTAAGTGCTGATTCCCCCAAGGGGTTGCTGTGTGCTGATTCCCCTATTCATTGGTGGTTGCTATGTGCTGATTCCACCGTAATATCAAATGTGAAAGGGGGTTGCTAAGTGCTGATTCCCCCGAGGGGTTGCTAAGTGCTGATTCCCCGATTCATTGGTGGTGCTAAGTGCGTGATCCACCATATCTTTGAAATGAAAAAGGGGGTTGCTAAGTGCTGATTCCCCCGAGGGTTGCTAAGTGCTGATTCCCCGATTCATTGGTGGTGCTAAGTGCGTGATCCACCATATGTTTGAAATGAAAAAGGGGGTTGCTAAGTGCTAATTCCCCCGAGGGGTTGCTAAGGGCTGATTCCCCGATTCATTGGTGGTGCTAAGTGCGAGATCCACCGATAACGGTTAACATTCCGAGTGTTCAACGAGAAAATTTGGGAAGGTGAATATTACTATGTGGTGGATAAGTTTATGAGAGGAATATTGAGTTTGATACTAAATCAGCCCATGTATAAGATGGGAGAAAATATCAAAAACGCAAAAGGAACGATTTAAATACAAAACTGTGTTGAACAACAGCAGTTGGGTAACTTTGAAAAATTACCATAAATGGTGGGAAATGAATGGGAAGTTGAATAATATATGAAATTGAAGCTGAATGTGTCTATTTTCATATGAAAGAAATATAGTAAGCAAAAGAGTTGTATTTTTGGAGATATCTGAATTTTACTGAGACAGGGCTGGATTGATTTCGAAATCCCCTGTTCTAACTTTGAAAAATCACCAAAAATTGTACAAAAATAATTATGGCCTGAAATTTATATCCCTGGATTCCTTATTGAATCTATTTTTAAATGAAACAAAGGAAACCATTTTCAAATTTTTTATAGAGAGTTAAATGAATTTTAGTAAGGAAGGGTCAGAACTGTGGGGCAGTGAAACAGGGGAAGGTTTAAGGAATAAACTGAACTAATTGGCTAGGTCAAAAATTCTGAAATTTTTATGGTGGAAAGGTATATGAGTCTAGTTTTGGGGAAAATTTACGGAATTCAATTTGGATCCCTACAACTCCAGATAAAATAAATTAGTGACCATGATACAGAAAATCAGCTTGCTGGAAATTGAATTGGAAGATTAAATTGAGTAGAACGCAGATAGGAGTACTTTCGGTAAGTGATATGTGATTCCGTATAAGACCATAGCTGGGCTATGGCATCGGTATGTGATATGTGATTTCATGTAAGACCATAGTTAGACTATGGCAATGTGAAAACGAAGTACTCAATTCCGTAAGACGTTCTGTAATTTAACAAATTATGGTACGTGTTAAGCAAATTTTATGTGATAAAACATACAGTGAAATTGAGCTCAATTATGTGATCTCACCATTCAGAGATTATGTTTGTCAGGTTATGTTAATAAATTATGTGTATGTGAATTTAAGTGACAGAATTTAAACAGATAATGATATTGAGCTCATTCATATGAATTATGTGAATTTAAGTGACAGAATTTAAACAGATAATGATATTGAGCTCATTCATATGAATCTGTCATTTGAAATTGTGATTGACAAGAAGAAATAGTGATTTGCATGCTTATGTATGGTTATATGTATTTATCTGAAATACAAGAAAATGATGATTATTGATATGGCTATAAAGTGAACAAGTGGTGAAGTTAAAAGATCAAATGGGTGAGAAATAAAGCTTGGAAAAAAAATAGAAAAATAGCCCGATTTTTGTCCATACGGGTAGACACACGGGGGTGTGACCCCTATATGTGAGAAAATATATGAATGAACTAAGTGATTATGATGATATTACATTGATGATGAATGTTAAGTCTTATATATAATATATATATATATATATATATATTTATATTTATGAGAGTAAGTTAGAGGCTTTACGACCTCACCCCTTTATCAATATTGTTTTATGACGAAATTTTTACGAGAATCATGTTGAGTAAACTCATAAATGTGAACTAAAAAGTTTAGTGATCAAACAATTAGTAATGCAAACAGAGTTGAGCCTAGTGTAATAAGTGAACTCAGTTTTAAAAGAAATATCAGATTGTTAGTGAATGGAATAATGTGAGGTTCGTGATAATAGAATTAGTGAGAGAAATGACAATTAAGTGATAAAGATGTCTATGTGTGATGATTACAATCGAAATGAACATGATGATCTTTTCTGGATATTCTATATATTCTTTTATCCTTAGAAATATGTGTATAATTGTTCAGTTTCTAATGGAGTTCTTATGTTATAAGAATGTTAGCTAATTATGATGTCAGACGAAAATCCTATTGGATTGGCCGGTTTGTGATCGGTTATTTTTCTGTTTTGTATGTATATTTAGAAAGTGTATTGCTTTGCTACGATGAAATTTCAGAGCTAAAATGTGGTGATTCTGGTGATTTGCATGCTAAAAAATTTTTGAAAGATTATGTGTGTGAGCTATATTCTCAGCATGAAGAAAAGAGTATTTTGGTATGTTAATATTTGATAGTTGAAATCAACTCAATTGTTTTATTAGAGTGAACTAATTTATCGAGATATGATTTGAATTGTATGTATTTAAGCATGCGTATTCACGAGTATAAAGACAGATAGTCGAAATAATAATAATAATAATAATAATAAAAGCCTATATTTCAGAAAGTATGATATAGAGATATATTTATTGGAAAGAGATATATGAGATTAAATCGATTAGTGATTCAGAAAAGTTAGTGAAAGTGTTCCATGAGAGTTGGAAGTAACTTCTTTTGGAAAGAATTTCGGGGACAAAAATCCCTAAAGGGGGGAGAGTTGTAACGGCCCGAACTTGGGCCTAGTCGGAATAGTGGTTTTTGGACCACAAATTTGACGAGGAAAAAAAATTATTTTTATTATTTGTGGTCTACAATTTCATGGAATGATTTCGTGAAAATTTCTGTAACGATCCAAAATTTACGAGTATCGGAAAAGTATAATATCGTGTAATAGTCTGATTCTTAGAAATGTCGAAAATAGTGGTACGAGATCACCAAATTCAGAAAATAAGCTCGTAAATTTTGTTATTAATAATTACGAGCCAAATATGATTTTTAAGAGATTTTTAAATTAGTAATTTGTGTTTTATAAAAATTTATCAAGTCAAGAAATTGAGGAAAAGAGGTATCGAGACCCTGATGTTATAAACCGAGTTGTAAATATTTTATAAATATTTATGGAGTGTTAATATGGTAGTGTTAAAGTTTCGTCAGAAAATTTTAACATTTCGGCAGTCAATTAATTAAAAAAGTCTAAATTGGAAAGATGCAAAACTTGCTAAAGTGGTTAAATAGTTTAACAATTAAATAAGGAAGGACTAAAAGAGTAAATGGACCAATTTAAGTGGCTGAGGCGGCACACCGTTAAAAAATCAAAGATTTTTATGTATTTAAGGACAAAATTGGAATTACAAAAAATTTATGGGGCCAACTTTATTTGAAGGATTTCAAGACCATTTCTTCTTGAAATTTCGGGGGAAAACAGCCAGGAAAGAGGGTTTAGAGCTGGTCCTCCATATTTTGGCTTCAAGTAAGTTTAATTCTTGCTTTTTCCTTGAAATTTTGAGATGTTTAGACTTTTACAATTAGGTCCAACTAAGTATTCTATTAGTTTCTCATTTTGTTGAAAGTTTTGGAAGATACCAATGATAAGTTCATATGATTTTTGTTATTTTATGATGAAATTGAGATGTTAATGGATGTTTAAAGGTGTTTTATTAAAGAATTATGGATGAAAACATGTTTTAGGAATTAAATTGAAAGTATTGAAATTGAGGAAAACTTCTGAAATTTCATGGAATCCATGGGCTGTTACTGATATGTGTGAGAACTATTAGTCTTGAAACAAGGATTATATTGCAAGAATTTCATTGTCCGAGCCTAGGGACGAAATTGTTATGTACTAAAAGTTTAGGGTCAAATTGGTAATCAATAATTACACAAACAGTTTTGGGCAGCAGCAGTGGTCTAACTTTGAAAAATCACCATAAATTGTGTAAATCGAATTAGAGGATGAATAAAATATGAAATTAAAGCTTATTGAGTCTAGTTTCTTATAGAGGAAACGGTGTAAGTAATGGAATTGTAAATTATGAGATATAATAAATTTTGTGAGACAATGTGAGAATGATTTCGGGTTCCCCTGTTCTGAATTTGGAAAATCATCAAAAATTGAAGAAAAATAATTATGAGTTATAATTTATATGCTTAGAATCCTTGATGAGTTTATTTTCAAAGGAAATAAATGGAAACATCATCTGAATTTTGTACAATTAGATAATTCATTTTTAATGAAGAGTGGTCGGAACTGTCAGACAATGAAACAGGGGAAACTTTAAAGAATAAACTGTACTATTTGGCTGAATCAAAAATTCTGAAAATTTTATGATGAGAAGATATGTGAGTCTAGTTTCAGGGAAAATTAGCAGATACTAATTTGGAGTTCTGTATCTCAAGATAAAAATAATTTAGTGACTATGACTCAGATGGATAGCTTTGAATAAATTTACAAGTAAATAGTGATATCATAGATAATGATACTTATGAGCATGTTATATAAATTAAGGATGTGGAATGGAGAGGAGGAGGAGGAAAATAAATGTATGGATATTCTGCTAGCATGGGTTTGCATTATAAATGGTTAATTTGCATGATTTGGGCTCGGGGACTAAATTGAATAAAAGCAAAACTTTAGGGGTAATTTTGGAAAATGTCAAAAATGACCAAATTGCATGAAATGAGTTGTTTTATTAAATGAAAAAAATTAATTTAGATCAAGATCGGGTAGAAAATCGAGAAAAATGGAAAATTACCAAAATACCCTTGAATCTTGGTATTTCTGCATATTAGCCTGGTAAGTTCGTATGAACTATATTCTGTATAATTTTAATTAAAGTGAATGTTATTTTATGATGAATATTATATGAATATGTGTTTTATTATTGAAATTGAATTATTATTGGTAATATGTAAAATTATTAGATGCAGTGAGGTGATTATCGGAAGCTTGATTGTGGTTGGTAGGAATGTTGCATTATTTATATTGTGAAGAATTATAAAAGCATGTTAATAATTTGAAAGTTTAACAATTTATGGAATTTTTATAACTCGGTTCAATACATTTACAAGTGTATGTGTTCTGGTAATGCCTCGTACCCTATTCCGGTGTCGAATATGGGTAAGGGTGTTACAATGCAAAAGGGTTGTTTAGCAAAATTCCATAAAACAGTTCATAAGTATCGATACTGACATTTAAGGTATCGATATTTCCTTCATGTGGTATCGATACCACTCAAAAAAATGATACTAAAATAGCTTATTATTTCTCGGCCAAAAATCCCAATTGTCGAAAATTATCAATACTTCCTATAAATTATCGATACTTTATTCCCGAGTATCGATACTCGAGATAAGAAATCGATACCAAATCCCTAATTTTTTTTCCTGTACATTTTAATTCACAGAGGTATCAATTTTCAAAACTAACTATCGATACCTCTACTACTGGAGCTAAAAATGCAGCATAGAAGAAGAGCAAATAAATCATTTCAAATGGTTCCTAAGCAACATCACTACAGGAAAATAGGACTTTAGCGGCGTTTTCAGTGGCGTTTGGACAAAAAATGCCGCAAAGGTTATACATTAGTGGCGCTAGAAGAAAAACGCCGCAATAAATCAAGCAATAGCGGCGTTGAGGAGAAAAACGCCGGAAAAAGTTGAGCAATAATGGCTGTAACACCCCTAACCCGTCTCCGTCGCCAAATTAGGGTTACGAGGCATTACCGAACAAACACAACCTTTTTTTTTTTTAAACCAAACTGATCACAACATGAAAATTTAATTACTTTCGCATAGCTATTATAATTTACAATCAAAATGTAATCTACATCGTACTCGAACCTATACATGCCATAAAATTTAGATCAAATATTTAACAAAGTACCAAAAGAAGTCGGTAGTGTGATGGACTATGCTGATGATCCCCGAGCTCGTAACGCGTCTCCAAAATCTATAAAAGTAAATGGACGAAAACAAACAAAGTAAGCTTTTATAGCTTAGTAAGTCTACAGCATAACTAAATGTATATATATATAAATATATAAATAATATAACCTTTTTTTAATCTATTTCACTGAGATTTCAATTAACACGAATAACTAACATTTATACATTATTGTACTCAGACCGTTTTATTTATAGTCAGATATGTATACCTGTCGAATGCAATCAATTGAATATATATTTATACCAAACAACATTACCACCGAAAGTATACAACCGAGCATATATATATATTATGCACATACCATAACCGAATGTGTATGTATACTCATGATAAACTTTAAACCAATACAAATCTAATACATATGAACAAATGCATTCATTTTCATCAAATACTTATAAACAAAGGTATATATATCTCGAATGCATATGTAGTTACTAATCAAATATGTGTACCGAATATTTATAAATATATATTTATCAAATGCATAATCCCAAAGTGTATATATATATATATATATATATATATATATCTATTACCAATGCATAAGCCGAATATATATATATGATCATCAAACACACTTAGCCGAATTTATATATGAATATACTTATCACTCAAATATATCCAAAATCATATAATTATACACTTAATCACATACATAAAAACAGATTCACCGGCATTTAGCCTGCTAGGCTTAAAGCCTGATTAGGTACACCGGCACTTAGCCTGCTAGACATATAGTCTGAAATATTTCACCGGCATTAAGCCTCCTAGACATATAGTCTGAAATATTTCACCGGCATTAAGCCTGCTAGACATTTAGTCTGAAGTATTTCACCGGCATTAAGCCTGCTAGACATTTAGTCTGAAGTGTTTCACCGGCAATAAGCCTGCTAGGCGCTAAGCCTGAAAATCTCAATATTCACATATACAGAATAATTCCTCAAATACTTATTAACAGCAAACACACCTTCATTGTAGTCCATATTCAATCACAAAAAGAGTTTGCAAATCATACATTCAATTCAATTCAAGAATCTGTACACGAATATACATTTAGATATATTCGAACTCCCAAGTACGTATTTAACATTTATACCTTAAAATATAATCAAGACCTATTCATATATATATATAGAGACGTTACAACTCCCATATACCTACTTATTCGAAATTATATGTACAATTACAACATACGTACCTTAAATCAAACCCAATCGTTTTTACATACATATATATGTTCGAAACTTATGTATACATATGTATTATACATATCTTTAACTTAAGCAAGAATTTATACATGTATTTACTTACGTATATTTGAATCTTATGTGCACATATATATAACTCTCATACAACCAACCAAATTCAAGTATATATACATATAGATACATATATATATATATTTGAATATATATATATACCTTTATACCATTTATACTTTAACTTAATTCAAAAATTTATATAAGCATATACTTATATATTCGAACATTGTATATACATATATATACCATTTATAATTTGAATTTATTCAATTAAATTACTTTTAATTATAGCTCAACAACAAACATAATAGATATACATACATATATATTGATTTAATAACATTAAATAGCTAATAGACTTACCTCGGATATCAGCAGACACGATCGACTATTCGATTACTTTCGTTTTTCCTCGATCCAAATTCGTTTTCTTCGTTTCTTGATCTAAACATAATCAAATTTAACCTTTTTATTCCTCAAAACATTCAATTAAGTCCAAAAATACATAAATGGGAAAATTACCATTTTGCCCCTAACATTTTGCACTTTTTGCAATTTAGTCCTTTTTGCACAAAACACAAAATACACAAAATTTGCCCATATCACACAAGGGTCGAATATTCATGGTTCTCATACAAGTCCACACATTGCATTTATTTCATATTTTAGTCCCTCAAAAATTTATTTTCACAATTTAACTCTAATTACTCAAATTCATTAAAAATTCAAAGACAAAACATGTTAATCTAACACATATATTTCATATTTCATCAACTAACATCACAAAACTCAAACATTCATCAATGGCACATTTCAAAATCATCAACAATTCACAAAATTAATACATGGGTTTTGAAGTATTCGAAGCAACGATCTCAAAAACGTAAAAATTATCAAAAACCGAACAAAGAACTAACCTTAAATTTAAACACAACAATGGCCGAACCTAGCTAGCTTTCTTCCTTTTTTTCTTTTATTCAAATTCGGCTAGAAAAGATGATAAAATGGCTTTATTTTTTTGTGTTTTATTTAGCATATATTATCATTTATTTTAGTTACTAAAATAACCTTTAATAATTAATAAACAAAACATATATAATAAGGTTATATTAGTCCTTTGCCACCCACTATCTATGCTTTAGTCTAATTGCATCATAAATCCCCCATTTTAAAAAGACAACAACAATTAGGTACTTTTAGATTTAACCCCTAAATTTTTATTTTAAGCGATTTAATCCTTTTATTTAATCGGATACTCAAACGACAAAATTAAAACACGAAAATTTCACACAATTAAATTCACACATAATAAACACACAAAAAAATATTAAAATATTTTTTTGACTCAGACTTGTGGTCCCGAAACCACTATGTCTGATTAGAGTCAAAACCGGGTTGTTACAATGGCATTTTTGGTCCAAGCGCCGCGAATCTGATTCTAATGGCAGATTCATAAGCTGTGGATTGGGATTCTTTTTGTAAGACAAATATATATAAGGTTTTAATAAACAAGTAGAAAAATATTATTGGTGTAATGCAATTGCTATTAGCCAACAAGTCAGAGGTCACAATAAGTATAAGACGAGAGAATGTCGAGATTGAATATTTGTTTCGTGTAGGGTAACCGACACTCATTTCGATTTGATTCGATTTAATTTTTATATTTTTATCTTATTTTTATGTTGAATTTGATTTTATTTTAATATTTGAAACTGACTTTATAAAAAATATAAACTATACCATTCACTTAGCTATAGGAAAGTTTCATTTTAGTTACTTAATTATGAAAAGTTATAATTTGATAACTAAACTATTTAGAAGTTTTCATTTAAGTTACCAAGCTGTTAAAATCGAGGCTATATGGCTTTCTTTAATCCCTAAACCCTAAAACCTAAAACCATAAACCCTAAAAACAAATTTCGTATGGATATTGATGTGTATATATATAGATATTAATGTAAAAGCTTATGTTTATAATAAATTGTGAAAGCACTTAATATTGATTAAAAAGTCAAAAAGCAAAACACAAACAATAAAAGAGGGAAAAAAAGTGAAATGGCAAAATGATGCATTTGGCAAATGGAAGACTAATATATCAAAATATTAATTTTCCTTTTCAATTCAACATAAATTTCAAGTTTATTTTTAGGTTTATGAAAATATTTTTCGGAATTTATAATTATCTCTCTTAAATTATGGTTAGCATTCTAAATTAGTTATTTTAAAACGTTTTATTTGAGTCATCAAATAATTAGTGTCTTATCAATCGTATTCTTCTGTCATTTTACTTATTAGCTTGGGCATTAAAAGTTGGCTCATATCTAGATTAGGGTATAACGTGAATCAAATTTTAATTAAGTTGAGCAATAGTGGCATTTTTTGTCCAAACGCCATGAATATATATTAAAAGATTGCAAAATGTTGCCGTTTTTAGCTGTGTTTTTAGTGGCGTTTTGACTAAAACGCTACAAAAGGTTGTGTTAGTGGCGTTTTCACCAAAAATGGTGCGAATATGTATTAAGAGTTTGAAAAACGACACTGTTTTTAGTGGTATTTTGGCTAAAACGCCGCAAACGGTTATGCATTAGTGGCGTTTCCACCAAAAATGCCGCGAATATGTATTAAGAGTTTGCAAAACGGTGCACTTTTTAGCTACATTTTTAGTGGCCTTTTGACTAAAACGCCACAAAAGGTTATGCGTTAGTGGCGTTTTTCACCAAAAACGCCGCGAATATGTATTAACAGTTTGCAAAACGGTGCCATTTTTAGCTACGTTTTTAGTGGCGTTTTGGCTACAACACCGTAAAAGGTTATGCGTTAGTGGCATTTTCACCAAAAACGCCGCGAATATGTATTAAAATTTTGCAAAACGGTGCCCTTTTTAGCTGTATTTTTAGTAGCGTTTTGACTAAAATGCCGCAAAAGGTTATGCGTTAGTGGTGTTTTCACCAAAAACGCCACGAATATGTATTAACAATTTGCAAAACGGCGCCGTTTGTAGCTGCATTTTTAGTGGCATTTTGACTAAAACTGTAACACCCCTTACCCATATTCCTTGACGGAATAGAGTATGAGGTATTACTAAATTTTATTTTTTTATAAAAAATTTCGGCAGCATTTCTGCTTATTTTTACATAAAACCCCCTGCAAGTTTTCAAAACACAATTTCAAACGATTTCAACATTTCAACCAAATGCAGGTATATATGTGTATACACAATTTATCCATTAATAAACACCAACCTATTAAACCGAACAATACTATATATACATATTTATACCACATTACATAAAGTCATCTATACATGCCATGTTTCAAAAGTGTTGATTGCCAAAATACCCAAAAAGTTGATGATAGTGTGGATGATTTCCTGACTTCGTCCAAGTTCCGAACTGGCTGATGTCACTATAATCAGGGGAAAATACAAACGAGTAATCATATAGCTTAGTAAGTAAACATATGACAAGTAAATAAATTTTTCACAAGATTACATAGTGACATAATTTTTATCACACATAAATTTCATTGTTTGCTCAATTTCCAGCAAGCTGTTTTTCTGCGTCACAGTCACCAATTTATTTTTATCTGGAGCTACAGGGCTCCAAATTAAGTTCTGTAAATTTTATCCAAAACTAGACTCATTTACCTTTCCAAAATAAAATTTTTAGAATTTTTTGTTTATCCAATTAGTACATTTTATTCTTTAAACCTTCACCCGTTTCACTACCTGACAGTTCTGACCTCTCCTTACTAAAATTTAGTTATCTCCCTTTAAAAAATTCAAAAAATGTTCTAGTTTATTTCTATTAAAAATAGACTCATTAAGGAATCCAAGAATGTAAATTAAAAGCCATAATTATTTTTGTAAAATTTTTGTGATTTTCCAAATTTGGAACAGGGGATTTCGAAATCAGTTCAACCCTGTCTCAATAAAATTCAAATATTTACAAATATACATCTCTTTTGCTTCCCCTTTTTCTTTAATATGAAAATAGACTCATTCAGCTTCAATTTCATATATTACTAAACTTTTATTCATTTTCCACCATTTATAGTGATTTTTCAAAGTTTCCCAACTGTTGTTGTTCACAACAGTTTTGTATTTAAATTTGCTCTTTTGTAGGTTTGATGTTTCCTTCCACCTCACACATGGGTTAATTAAGTATCAAACCCAATATCCCTCACATATTCTCGTCCACCTTATATATATTTACCTTTTCGATTTTCCCCTGTTGAACACTCGGAATGTTGTCCGTTATCGGTGGATTCAGCACTTAGCAACCACCAGTGATTTGGGGAATCAACACTTAGCAACCCCTTTCACATTTAAGATACGGTGGGATCAGCACTTAGCAACCACCAATGAATCGGGGAATCAGCACTTAGCAACCCCTTTCACATTTAAGATACGGTGGGATCAGCACTTAGCAACCACCAATGATTCGGGGAATCAGCACTTAGCAACCCCTTGGGGGAATCAGCACATAGTAACCCCCTTCACATTTAAAATACGGTGGAATCAGCACTTAGAAACCACCAATGAATCGGGGAATCAGCACTTAGCAACCCCTTGGGGGAATCAGCACTTAGCAACCCTCTTTATATTCAATGTACTCCGGCCTATTCCGAGTGTTCAACTAAAAACCGTGTTTTTCAACACTTTACCACCTTTCCCAACTTAACCATATATTTAGGATCTTCGTCAATTAATTATTTTATTTCAATTAAATCTCAAAAATATTAAATAATATCAAAACAATGCATTAAGTCACATGTTTACTTACCTCAGTGCAAAATATCGTAATTTTGCAATTTACTCCACGACCTTCTCTTTTCCCGTTTGAGATTATCTTCTCGTCTTTCTTAGTCTATAATAGTAAATTTAACTCATTAGATTTTAACATTTATTAAAATAGTCCTCCCCCAACTTTTTGAAAATTACAATTTTGCCCCAACTTTTGCATATTTACACTTTTGTCCCCAAGCTCAGAAATTAAATTTCATCTCTTATTCTTATGTTTTATGACATTCTGAACATTTTTTCCTTCTATGAAAACATCAAATTCTCACTCTAACACACACTTTTGAACATTAATTATTTTTACCGATTATGTCAATTTACCCGTTTTCGCTTAAAATTGCTTAGCAAAAGTTGTTTAACATAATTTCTAGCTTCATATTCTACCATAAAACAACAAAATAAACACATTTCACTTATGGATTTTTTTTCCAAATATGAACCCTAACATGAATTATTGTTAGAATAAGCTAAATTAAGCTACCGGGACTCCAAAAACGTAAAGAACAATAAAAACGGGGCTTGGAATCACTTACTATTGAGCTTGGAAGCTTAAAAACCCTAACTATGGCTTCCCCCTTGCTGATTTCGTTCACCATGGAGAAGATGAGCACATTTTGCCATCTTTTTCCCTTTTTAATTCTTTTTATTACTAAATGACTAAAATGCCCCCATTTAAAAAAAATCTATTTCACCCATTTCTTATGTCTATTTTTGTCCATCAATTAACTAATGGCTAATTACCATATAAGGACCCCCAATTTATAATTTCATAACAATTAGACACTTCTAACATGTAGAACTCAACTTTTGCACTTTTTACAATTTAGTCCTTTTGACTAAATTGAGTGCCCAAACGTCGAAATTTTCGAACGAAATTTTTTCAAAATTTTTCCGTGAAATTGTAGACCATAAAAATATAATGACAATAATATTTTCCCTCGTCGGATTTGTGGTCCTGAAACCACTGTTCCGACTAGGCCCAGAATCGGGCTGTTACAAAAACGCCGCAAAAGGTTATGTGTTAGTGGCGTTTTTGATAAACGCTGCAAATTTTAATTAAACTCAACTTAAACGACGTCGATTTATTAGCCCCGAATTTCCTTTAGTTTTCCCCAAGTCAAATTTCCCCGATTTCATTTCCCCAATTTCCCAATTTATTTTTCCCCAATTTCCCCAAGCTATTCTTCCCCAATTTCTTTTCCCCAATTTCACAACTTCTCAAATTCCTTTCTGATCGAAATCCCCAATTTCCCAAATCCCTTTATTTCTTCCCCAATCTCTCCAAATTATCAAAATCATTTAAGTTTTTATTTGAGCCTAATTTTTGGCTAGAAATTCTTCTTCTTTTCTCTCTGCCACCGCTTCAAAAGGAAATTCTTCACCTTTTCTCTCCGCTGTTGCCGCTAGAAATTTAGGTCCTAGAGGTATTTAATGTTGATGCTTGTTCTTCCCTAGCGTCACTTTGTATGTTTCAACCATTTGCATGTCCACATCATCATCGTTGTCACTGTTAGTTATTGTGTTCTTACATTTACCGAATCTTTATTTTCTGTCACCTGATTACATTTTCGTTTCTCCTCTTTGGAACAACCCATCAATGTTTGATAATGGTTGGCATTGTAGGAAGCATCTAATACCATACAAGAATTGCTTAACAAGATTAAGTTGCTATAGAAGATGAAATCTCCCGTACTTCGATAGCTGATCAACATTATTTTCTAGTAACGACGGACTTCCCCTTTCCCATATTTTTGGTGCGTTTTGGGTTTGGATCAATGGCAATTCATTTTTGTAACATTGGCTTAGGGGAGAGCTCAATAGATTCACTTTCACTATCCCTTTACATCTTTTGGTTTTGGTTAGCCTTAGTGACTTATTTGCCATCTAGGTGGGTAGTTGCCATGTTATTCGAGTTAAATGAGATGAGTGTTGGGTATGAATATATGTATATTTTGAAATTTTAAATTTATGTCTGAATGTTTTGTCATAAAAATTTATATGTATATTGTGTATTTTAAACAGCTGCTTTTTCTTTGCTTGGTATGTGTTTCGTAAGCTGATGATATCTACTTAGTGATGTCTATTGTATTAAGATATTGGATATTTGATTCTTGAAAATGTTGCAATATGCTAAATACAACACATTTTCTCTGGTAGATACTTTGAGAATGGAGTTGAATTTCAATAGGTTGTTTAGTTGTAAACCTTTTTGCATGCTTTGTCATTTTATGAAATTATAAAAAATGATATTGCTTGGCTCTTCTCTGTATAGATGATCCCTTTTTTTTGTCCATGAATTTAATTCTTTCCCTTACTGATCATCTGACCCTGTATAATGTTTTTGCAGTCAACTGCATCAGAAAGTAGCCTTTTCGATCAATTGATAAACTGCTAGGAATTCAATCCTGAAGCAATCCCAGGGACTTGCAGCCTTTACTTCCTTGTGGACTTTAAGAGGTATGTATATTTAATTTGCTAAATTTAAATTGCACATAATATCATTAAATTATTATCCCTTGCTTCCAATAATAATTTAGCTGCTTAAAGTTATGTTTCTCTCCATTGCAACTGTTATTAATTTATTAGTTAAAGCAAATGTTCATCACTTTCTTAGTTTAATTATTATGATTATTATTAATTTAATGAGTCCATGAATGAAATCCAAAACTGATGTTAACCGAATTTGGTGTAGTTGAATTCATCACTTTGTTAGATGATATAGCATTTTGTATATAAAGTCCAATTCAAAACTTCTCTTTAAATTTTTATTTTGATGGGTTGAGAATTTAAAATACACATTCAATTTGGTAAGAATGTAAGATGGTTCGAGTCAAAAGGCCATTGACAGCTACCTAATAGAGAGACAGTCCAGTCCACGTTGTTTATCCACAGTCCAGTCCACGTTGTTTATCCAAACTCAATCCTATTTGCTAGTAATTTCTTAGTCAAGTTGCATGCAAAATGCTTATTTACCTTATAAAATACTATTTGTATAATATTTGTAATTAAAATTAAAATTATATTTGTATCTAAAATTAATATTATATTATAAAATACTGTTTATCCAATTTTTTTTTGAACAAAACTGTTTATCCAATGTTTTGTCTCTTATTGTAGGGGACATATTTTTTTGTGCTTCCATAAGTTCATTTGGTCGGAGGATTAATTGTTCTTTTCTCTAAGGCTTTTGTGGACGGTGTTATATATATATTCTTATGCTTCACATAATTAGTTCTTTTCTCTTTAATTATACTATTAATAATAATTATTTTTACATTACATTGTTGCACTGTTTTATTCTTTATTACATCTCAGATAATCTGTTGATGTTGATGATAATGTCAAATGTGTAGAAAAAAAGAGAGACTAAATTCAAATAGCTTATTTATATATTTCAGATTTAACTATTATATATGTAAAAGTTATGCATTTTATTTTCTCATTTTCTTCAAATAATAATAAAAAATTAGCCCACTTAAATATGTTTTTACTTAGTAATATATTTAATATAACTATTTAAAAAATTTAAAAAAATTAAATTGTTTAATAACACGAATTAGAATGAAAAGAGAATATTCATTAGCAGCTTAATTGATCAATTTAAATAATCAATGTTGATATTTCACATGGGAATGGATATTCAAATATTATATTTTACATGGTTATGATTTAAGTCCTTATTTCATTAAGTAACTTCATTATAATATCTTATTTTATTGAAATCTTTATATTTAATCTAATTTTTATTATTTATTTTAATTTTGATTCTAAATTTTTATTTTTATTACTATAAATAATTATTGTTCAAAGATATACAATTAGTTATTTTTATTTATTTAATAATATAATTCTATTTGACTAATATAAAACAATTAAGGTATTTTATAATATGATATTTGTTTACTTATAAATTTTAATAGTTTCAATTATAAAAAAAAGTGTAATTAAATTTTGATAGTTTAAATTTTCTATTATAGTGATCCAAAATTTTATTTTTATTTAAAAATATATAAAATTTGACCGCTTTTTAATGCATGACATTTTTTATATTAGTTTTTTTGCGGTGCTCTAGCAACTCAATTTAAAAAATAATTTGTATGTTGGTATTATATTTTGTCTCAATTCATATGATACTCTTGTATACTTGGTTGTATTTGCTTGGTTGTCAACTACACAATGAACTTGAATCTCCTATTACGGTTTGGGATAGCTTTTATATTAAGGGTAGAAATTGGAATTTTAAATAAAATTACAAATTACCAATTTAAAAATATATGATTTTAGTTTTGATTAGAGGTGATCATGGGCCGGGCCTAGAAAAAAATTTAGGCCCGTTTTCTAGGCCCGAGCCCGTCCCAGCCCGAAATATGGGCCTAAAAATTTATCCAAGCCCGGCCCGAAAGAAAATTGCTAAGCCTGAGCCCGGCCCGGCCCGACCCATATTAAATATATATATTTAATATATATTTGATTAAAAATAAAAAATATATTTTTAATATATAATTCGGGCTGGGCCCGGGCCAAAAAATTTTTACCCGAGCCCCGGCTCATTTTCTAAACAGGCCTCTTTTTTTGTCCAAACCCATATTTTGGGCCTATATTTTTACCCGAACCCTCCCATTTTTTGGACCGGCCATCGGGCCGGGCCGGGTAGCCCAACCCATGATCACCTCTAGTTTTGTTTCTAAATTTTTATTTTTATTATTATTTATTTTAGTTTTGATTCTAATTGTATATCTTTGAATAATAATTATTTATATTATTTATTAAAAAACACAAATTTATAAATTAAAAGAGTACAATTAAAGGGTTAAAATTTAAAGTTAAAATTTAAAGATGATAATCATAACTTACATAAACATTTAAAGTTTATGATTATCATAACTTGCATAAACATTTAAAGAATAAAAAAAAATTGGATCATAACTTACATAACTTACATAATACATAAATATAAATCATATCATAACTTACATAACTTACATAATTTACATAACTTACATAAATATATATCATATCATAACTTACATAACTTACATAATACATAAATATATACTTATAAAAAAAAACAACTTACCTGGATTAGTTTACACCCATTAGATACTTAATACTTGATATGCATTATCGATTTTAGTACAACGACATGATTAAGTAATCGTAATTTGTTATCAACTTTAGACTTCGAGAACTACGAACTGGATAAGAGTTGGATGAATTTGTCAATGGTAAGCAACGACTATCGAAATGGAGTACAAACTTTTCTACATTTTGCATATCAAAATGCAAGCCAAGAGAATATGATTTTTTGCCCATGTAAGAAGTGTGGCAACATCAATTGGCATTTTCGTGAAGTTGTCTACGAACATCTAATTGTTGATGGCTTTATTCGGGAGTATAAAAAATAAATTTTCCATGGAGAGTGTACACCTCCTAGAACCTCTTCAACAATTAATCTGACTTATCCTCATAGTGCTTACCATAAGTTTGTTAGACAATATGACATGTAAGGTATGTTGTAGGATGCATTTAGTATGCGCAGTCATGGTTTGCAATCATTTCCACCTGACTTTATTGCATCCGATGGTTGTAATATTGGTGGAAATGCTTTTACTGAAACGGTAAGAAGTGTACCTGATGAAGAGCCAAATGGAGAAGCGGCGAAGTTCTACAAGTTACTTAATAAAATGAATGAAGAACTTTATGAGGGATCAAAATTTTCAAAAATGTCCTTCTGCATTCATCATTTTCACTTAAAATATTTGGGAGGTGGACTGGAAACTCTTTTACAATGCTGTTAGAGTTTTTGAGAGATATGTTTCCATTTGCAAAAATCTCTTATTCATGAAAAGATATGAAGAAACTAAAAAAGATTTAGGCCTTGAGTATGACAAAATTCATAGTTGCCCAAATGGCTACATGTTGTATTGGGGTGATCGAAAAAACCAATAGTCTTGTCATGTTTGTGGTAAATCTCGTTGGATGAATAGGAATACAGAAGATGTGAATGAGGATGAAGGTGAGGCATAGTCAAGAAAGAAGCCAATAAAGATTTTGCGATATTTTCCACTAATACCAAAGCTTCAAAGGCTTTTCATGTCGTCAAAGACAGTCGAGTCTGTGAGGTGGCATCATAATCAATGAACCAATGATGGACTATTAAGGCATCCTGCGGATTCTGTAGCTTGGAAATCATTTGACAATAAATTTCCAAGCTTTGCAAGCGATCCTCAGAATGTGAGGCTTGGGCTAGCATCTGATGGATTTAATCCTTATAAAATCATGAGTACTTCATACAGTACTTGGCCTGTAGTGCTTGTTCCTTAGAATTTTCCTCTGTGGATTTGCATGAAGTAATATTCTTTTATCTTACCTATGATTATCCCTAGAGTGAAAGGTCCAGGAAATAATATTGACATTTATATACAACCACTTATTGAAGAGTTGAAACAGTTATGGGCGGGTGTTGAAACATATGATGTCTTGAGAAATGAGAACTTTTATTTACGTCCAGCTTTGTTGTAGACTATTAATGATTTCCCAGCTTATGCTAATTTATCTGGTTGGAGAACCAAAGGACGTTATGCTTGTCCTTGTTGTGCGGCGCAAACATGTTCGAAGTGGTTATATAATGGGAAGAAGTTCTCTTATATGGGGCATCGTTGGTGGTTAGATGGAAATCATAGATTTAGATTTCAGAGGATTCTATTTGATGGTACTGAATAGTTCAGAGAAGCTCCTGAGCAGACCATTGGATCTGAAATCTTGTTCATGTTAAAAGATATCAATTTCAGCTATGGGAAGATGAATTAACCACCCAACACGTAAACAAAAAGAAGACCAAAGGAGGCGTATGTTGGCAATGTTGACCGATAGATTGATGATGAATCTAATGAAAAGGATGATCCTAATGAGGCAGACTTGTGGAAAAAAAAAAGAAGTATTTTTTTTAGTTGCCTTATTGGGAGCATCACATTTTGCAACACGATCTTGATGTCATGCATATTGAAAATAATGTTTGCGGGAACATCATTGGGACAATTCTGAATGTCGATAGAAAATTGAAAGACAATATTCAGAGTCGACTTGATCTAGTTGACATGGAAATTCATCGTGATCTTCATCCCCAAGTACTTTCGAATGGGAAATATCAATTGTCGCCTTTTATTTTTGCAATGTCGAAGAAAGAAAAAGAAGTGTTCTACACGGTGTTGAAGGATATAAAGGTTCCAGATGCGTATACATCAAATATGTCTCGATGTGTAAGTCTTAAAGATCGAATACTATATTCCCTAAAATCACATGATTATCACATCTTGATGCAAGATTTACTGCTAGTTTCTTTAAGATGTTGTATGTCAAAAAAGGTGACGTCTTGTATAATTGAATTATCAAATATAATGAAAGCTATTTGTGGAAAAGTTTTGATTGTTGAAGAACTTGAGTTAGTACAAGACCGAGCCGTCTTGACTTTATGCAAATTTGAGAAGATCTTTCCACCTTCCTCCTTTACTATTATGGTGCACTTGCTAATCCATCTCCCTCATGAAGCAAAACTTGGTGGACCGGTTTTCTATCAATGCATGTATCCTATAGAGAGGTGCTAATTTATTTGTAAAGTTTTCATTCATTCATGAATATACCTTTAGTTACAACTTTTGATAATGTTGTATATCGTGATTAGGTTTCTATGCAAATTGAAGTCTTATTGTCATAATAAGCATTATCCATAAAGATCAATTGCTGAAGGCTACTTGGCAGAGGAGTGTATGACTTTCTATTCTAGATATTTAGAAAATGTTGAAAAAAGACTGAATAGTCCAAGTAGAAATGTTGAGCTCACTAATCATAACTTAGCCGAAACTTATTTATTCCAAAGTTATGGAGAACCAATCGATAAAGTTGAAATTGCACACTTAGATGATAGATCTTGGGTACAAGCAGATCAATATCTTCTTTTTCACCACGATTCAATTGAATCATTACGCAAGTAAGTTTTAGAATTTGATAAATATTCATCTTTTTAAATTGTTTATCTTCTAACCAAGTAATCCACTTTTTAACATAGCAAACACAAACAAGTCTTGAGATCTCATTCACACTCTCAAAGATTACAATATTGGGAGATTCATAAGTTATTCACAGAATCTTTTCATGAATGGTTAGGGAAAATGGTATGCAACTGAAGTTTTTATGACAAATAGTAATGTTTTCTCATAAAATTTATAATTAATCATTTACTTTCAGTTCAATAAGTTTGGAGTGGAAAGGATGTCAATGACAAAGTTAAATGGCTTTCCCAAGGTCCGAATAGAGTAGTAAAAAGATATAGTGTCTTCCTCATCAATGGATTCAAGTTTCATACAAAATCTCACGAAGGATTGAGGAGGACTCAAAATTTTGGAATAGTTGTTAATTCTTCAATTACAAGTTATGCTAGTGCTAAAGACAGTAATCCTATTCAGGGAAATGTGGAGCAGTAAAGACTTCTTACTAACATTATTGGATTACTATGTCAAATGGAAGGTTGTATTATTTCGATGTGATTGGGTTGATGTTAATACTACTCGCGGAATTAAAAAAGATCAATTTGGTTTTACAATGGTGAACTTATCTTGATTAATTCACACTGAACAACAATTGATAGACGAGCCGTATGTATTTTCTTCTCAAGTGAAACAAGTTTTTTACTCAAAAGATCCAACTGATAAGGTTTGGTACGTTATACTCCGTAACACACCTAGAGACTTGTTTGACATGGGTAATGGAAGTAGAGATGACATCAACAAAAGATCAGAAACTTTACCTTTTCCAAAAAAAACTTAAATGAAACTATCCCTAGTACTAGTACACAATTTCAATGGGTTCGCCAAGATATGGGTGAAGATGTTTACGAATTATGATGTAGTAAGATTTTACGATTTTTTTAATTATATGTAATATTATAATTTAAATCTTGATCTTTTTAAATATTTCAACTATTTTATATGTACTATTATTGTTCTAATTAGTTACTAAAATTTCAACTATTTTATGTGTATTGCATATAAAATGCCTAGAAGAAGATTGCGAGATCTAAGTATTGTTCAAAATCCTCCAAATTCGGAAGAAACAAGTAGTGAACAACAGACTACTATTGGATCTTCGAATGTTCCAAATACAGCTGACGAACCTGTAGAAATTCAATATAATGTTAACTTTAATTTACATGCGTGTTGCCTTTTATTATTGATTTCTGTTTCAAATTCTTATATTATAATATACCATTTTTTTCAGCTAAAAGTGGTGGGACGCGCAAAACTCGAGCACATACGCTATTAAAAGATTTATACGAGTTAAATTCTATCGAGCGTGTCAAATTAGCTAGAAATAGTCTTGGTCAACCTATTGGATCAAGAGCTCAACTTTTAGTAGGATAATTGGGCATTATAGCACGAAATGTCAATTTGTTGCCTATCAACTACAAGTCATGGCATCATATGCCTGATAGTAACAAAAATCAAGCTCTTGATAATATTAAGGTAATAACGTGAATGTAATTTATAATACTTTGGTTTAAGCTTCATTTATATTTACTTTCTAAACTTGTGTTTTTTACAGGAGAGATTTGCTTTAGAGGTCTCAGATAATTATGTGAAGAAGGCATTAGGAAAAAATTGGAGAGACCATAAAAGTGCTTTAAAGAATAAAAATATAGTCTCGAAGAGAAATTGCGAAATGTCTTGCCGGGAATGCTGAGGTACCAATGGGAAGATGCAGTTAGATTTTGGAATTCAAAGAAAGAAGAGGTATTACGTACTTCCAAACTCTTATAATTATTTCGATTTATAGTATTTACTATATACACAATAATAATTTCATAATGTAGGATCGTGAGTGAGTTGGAACTACAAGTAGGCAAAAACAAAAATTCACGCACACAGCTGGGTCGAAAAGTTTTGCTTGTGTTGCTAAGGCCGAGGTATTTTAAATTTATTAATTGTGTCAAATATTAATTACTTTCTACTAAATAATATTTTTACTACTATATTGTAGGAACTGTTGTCTGGTCAAAAAGTTGGACGCATTCAGCTTTTTGACATTACACATAGAAAGAAAGATGGATCTCCTATGACTACTGAAGCTGCAGAAATTATGGTATATTTACTTAATAAAATTTGAATTATTTTAAATATTTATCATGTTTAATTATAATGGTTTAATTCGTCGTTTGTAATGCAAATAATGTTAAGTTATGTTGCATTTGTTTTGATTATATATTTTGTTTCTAACTCTTTGATTGATTTATTAGGAGAAACTAAAGGATAGAAAGGCGGAGTATGAAGCGATCGCTTCGAGTGATAGTTCTGTTAATCTTGACGACATTGATAACTAAATTATTACTAAAGTTTTGGGTCCTGAAAGGTATGGTTAGGTTCGATTTCAAGGATTTTTTTGTTAACCTAGCCCAATATTTTGGATCCAGCTCGCAGCAATACATGCCTTCGGGGAGTCAGGCTCAAGCTGATGTTCAGAGGTTAAAAGACCAGATGGCTCAGATGCAAGCGAGCACAGTTGAGCAAATTGCTCAACTTAAAGAAGAGGCAGCATCGAGAGAAGCAAAGGCTCAAAGAAAATATGAAGAACTCTAGCTGCAACTTAAAGCAGAGGCAGCAGCGAGGGAAGCAGAGCAAAGCATAAAATATAACACACTCCAGCTACAGCTTCAGAATATGATGAGGATGTTTCAGCAGTTACAGAATTCGCCATCTTAGACGTTTGTTTTCTTATTGTAAGAATATTTTAACATTATAACTTTTGAAAATAATAAATTTTGTTATTTCATTTATTAATTTAGATCATATACATATTTCTTTCGTTAGATTTGAAGTATCATTTAGATTTGCAGTTTTTGGTTGGATTTGATGTTACAGGAAATTATGTTGACAATTCGGGTTCTATATAGATGAAAATGGGATGTTAAAAATCTGCTAAAGTTAGTGGCATTCTTCCACAAACGCCTCTAAACCGCTAAAGAACATGACTTTTAGCGGCGTTTGTGGGGAAAGCGCCGCTAAAGGTCATATTCTATAGCGGCATTTATGGGAAAAGCGCCGCTAAAGGTAGCAGCGTTTGCGGGGAAAGCGCTGCTAAACGTCATGTTCTTTAGCGGCGTTTGTGGGGGAAATGCCGCTAAAAGTCATGTTCTATAGTGAAAAATTTAGCAGTGTTATCTATAGCAGCTTTTTTGCGGTGCTTATAAAAATGTCGCAAATAGTTTTAGTGGTGCTTATAAGCGCCTCTATAGGCCCAAACAAATGCCGGTAAAAACATGTTTTGTTGTAGTGCATGCATCAAGTACTTTATATATTTCATCATTCACCAGCTAAATTTATCAGTCTAAGGCATCAAATCATCCAAACAAGAATCGTTATGCCAACATCAACGTTTAAATATTCTAACATGAAAATAAAATAAAATTCTTATAGGTCAAATCAAAATGTTTAAGGATCAATAACCCAAAATAGTTCTACCACATTGCCTATTTCCCCAATATGAATATAAATAATAGAACACCTACGATGAATAACCAGTCTTCCTTAGATCACTCTCTCGGAAACCACACTGCCTACACCATGAGGTCACTAATCTGCATATGTTGAAATGAGTGGGTGAGCTTCAACAAGCTCAATGAGTGTAAAGAATTTCCACAACGCAAACTTGTCATCATGCAACATAACCAATCATTTTCTCACAAGAACCTTATTCTTAGTATTAAATCATTCATCATCTAATAGTTCATTCGCACAACGCATACATACTCATTCAAGCATAGAACATATTCCACACGATTACATAAAATATGATAAGATGGTACTTGGGATATGAAACATATAGTGAGCTCTATCATCACACATCGGATACACGAATCTCCACTACACCACATAGACTCATTGAGTCAAACATTTCCCAAAAGTGAAGCATATAGCTAACACTCTCCTTGTTTCCCCTCACATGTCTCGTTGAATGGAGGTTAGCTCTCATTCCCTTATCCCTCCAAACATGTCCCAGGGCCTCAACACGTAAAACCACTATACATATAAATGAGTACTCACAATCCTATGGCATGTCAACTATATTCAATGGTTCCAAGATCACAAGTCCAAAATATCTGAACAACAAATACTACTTACCAATTATTTGTACACTATCACTACATATTAGCATCTTTTGCAAAACACTAGCGTAGTCATATAATATATATTACATAATTATTTCATGTATATAATTTCACTTTACACAATAATCACCATACTCACTTATCACATTTCATGCACAATACATAACCACAAGATAATTATAGATTCAAGAAAACTTACGTTTGGAACTTACAATAGGGGTTTAGGCTACATCTAAATTCCCAAATAACACATGACTCGTGTTTACAAGTAGCAATTCCATATACTCACCACTTTATGCTTTTGTCGAAAAGTCGAAAGCTTAACTAACTCTTCCCTAGCTCGTAGCAAGCTTTAACAAATTTGGGGCTTTACACACAAAAATCATACAATAACCACAGTCAAGTAACAACCAAAATTCACTCAAACCAACTAAAACACAAGCTTTAAGGTAAGTTCTCATGTAACTTAAACTATTATCATAACAAACTTTAAATTCTAATATCTCGGTCCATACTCAATCTTCTTGTCTAAAATCAGTTATGTTCATCTAATTAATCATCTACGCCAAATTCGCAACCTTTAACTAGGCAAATCTACTCAATTCATGGTATCAACATTTTTTTACATGTTTTAGGCAATTTTCACAAAATTTATTAAAACACAAGGAATTATTAACGAAACTTCAAGGTAAGATTAAAACCTTCTGATCATGCTAAAACAAGTTGAAAAATACTTTGAAACCAAGTTTTGACTCACATCCCGAAACCCACCATTGATGGCTCAATTTTTGACTTTTATTTTAAAAATGTGATTTGAAGTCTAATAATTTAGTTTTAAAGTCTAAATAACATTAAAAACCAATGGTGACATGAATGATAAGATGATGAAATCTATGGAGTTCTGAGTGTTTTTCTTGAAGATTTATGCTGGTAAATGACTTGAGAATGATAGGAAATCAAATGTATTGTGGTTTGGGAATAAAAAATCAATAAAATAGTGAGGAAGAAGTAAGGGACGGCAACTCTAAAGAGAGGAGAAGAAACTATCTTGAATTATGTTGGGAGTGAGAGGTTCAATTTTTAAAACTGGTTAAATTGCTACATAAATGCTCACTGTTTTGACTTTGTCACAAATTGTCCTTTTCTAAAATTAAGGATTTTTAGAACACTTTTTCAAAAATTGATTTAACAGTTAACATGTCATAGTCGAATATAATCTCGATTTACCATGGTATAGAATTCCAAGCACTCTATGGCAAAAAATCCTAAAATATCCCTAAAACTCTTAAGCCCTATTTTAGGGTGTTACAATTCACCCCCTCTAAAAAAAATTTCGTCCTTGAAATTACCTGAGCTAAAAAAATACTGATATTGGCATCTCATCGCTTCCTCGGTTTCCCAAGTAACCTCTTCCACTTTGTGGTTGCGCCACAAAACTTTAACCAACAGAACTTTATTGTTTCGCAACACTTTCACTTCATGATCTAAAATCTCTATTGGTTCCTCATCAAAAGTGAGATTAGGTTGAACCTCAATCTCTTTTACTGGCACAATATACGATGGATCTGAACAATACTTCCGAAGCATAGGCATATAGAAAACATCATGAATTCGCTCAAGCTCTGGCGGCAACTTGAGATGATAAGCTACCGAACCTACCCTCTCAACAACTTTCTAATGTTCAATATATCTTGGATTTAACAAACCCTTTCTACCAAACCTTAAAACTTTCTACCAAACCTCAAAACTTTCTTCCATGGTGAAACCTTCAAAAATACCTTATCACCAACTTGAAACTCGATATCTCGACGCTTCAAATCTGCTTACGATTTCTATCTATCTGACACTACTTTCAAATGATCACAAATCAGCTTCTCTTCAGTCTCATGAACTAGATTCGGTCGAACAACTCGTCTCTCATCCAGTCCTGTCCAACACAAAGGAGTCCTACACTTCCTACCATACAATGCTTTAAAAGGTGCCATACCAATACTCGCTTGAAAACTGTTATTGTAAGTGAACTCTGCTAAGGGAAAATATCGCTTTCAACTACCACTAAACTCGATCACACAACTTCGTAACATGTTTTCTAAAACTTGAATTACCCTCTCAGATTGGCCATCAGTTTGGGGGTGATAAGTCGTACTGAAAGTAAGCTTCGATCCCAAGGCTTCTTGCAAACTCTTCCAAAACCTTGAAGTAAACCGCTGATTCCTATTCGAAATAATCAAAACTAGAGCCCCATGAAGATGAACAATCTTAGCAATATACAACTCTGCCAACTTTTGCAATGAATAATTGGTTCGCACCGCTAAGAAATGCACACTCTTCGAAAACCGATCAACTATAACCCATATCGAATCTTTCCTTGACGGATTCAAAGGAAAACCCGAAATAAAGTCCATAGTAATTCTTTCCCACTTCCATTCAGGAATCACAATAGGTTGCAACAACCCCGAAGGAAACTGATGTTCACCCTTCACCTTTTGACAAACCAAACATCCAGTCATGAAATCTGTAACATCACGCTTTAAACCAGGCCATCAATAAACTTCCCTAAAATCATGATACATCTTTCCACTACTAGGATGCATGGCGTTAGGGATACCATGTGCCTCGGTAAGAATCGCTTACCTCAATTCCTCATTGTGCAGTAACACAACCTCCCTCAAAAATTCAAGATACCATCACCATCAATATCGAAATCCCCTTTAATACCTCGCTCAACCTATCGAATCCTCTTCAATAATTCCCTATCCAAAGGCTACTTCTCCTTAATTTCTTGCGATAAAGTCGACCTCACTTGCAGTTCAGCTAACAATCCACTATCGTCACCCAAAATTAAGTGTGCAAATGTAGCTCTCAATTCCGCTATCAACTTCCTACTTAAAGCATCAGCAATTATATTTCCCTTGCCAGGATGATACTTTATCACACAATCATAATCCTTTAACAGTTCAATCCAGCGCCTTTGCTTTAAATTCAATTCCTTTTGGGTGAGGAGGTACTTAAGGCTGTTATGATCCGTATAGATGACACACATCTCTTCGTACAAATAATGTCGCCAAATATTTAGTGCAAAAACCACAGCAACTAACTCCAAGTCATGAGTAGGATAATTACACTCATGCGTCTTCAGCTGTCTTGAAGCATAAGCCAAAACCTTTCCTTCTTGCATCAACATACAACCAAGGCCCAAATATGAAGCATCGCTATAAACCACAAAATCATTTTTATGTTCCGGTTGAATCAGCACTTGCGTTGTAACAGCCCGATTTTAGCTAAATCAGAATAGTAGTTTCAAAATCACAAATCTGAGGTTGTAAAATTAGTTTAATATTATTTTTGGTGTTTACAGCATGTGATTATATATGTGTGAAAGTTTCGTTATTTAATTTTATCGTTTAATAGCTCAATTTGAGAAAAAGGACTTAATCGCATAAAATGCAAAAGTGGCATTCTATATGTTAAATGGTTTAATTGCTATGATTTATTAAACCAAAGGTCCTTATGATGATATTAGACCACTGGTTGTGTAAGTGGACATTTATGGACAACCATTATATATTTAATGTTATTTCATTAAGGTTAATTAGGTAATTTGTGATTTAAGTTTAATTAAATTAAAACACAAAAATGGTGGCCATGTATCATCTTTTTGCACCAAATTTTGAAGAAAAAGAAAGCTATCTTCAAGCATTAGGGTTTGACACCTTTAATTCTTAATTAAGGTATGAATTTTGTTCGTTTTTGATGATTTTTATGTTTCTGTGATCGTTGCATCGAGTATTAGCTAGCCCGTGTCCTAATTTTTGAGTTTTTTTGATGATTTTGTGAAGTGCCATTGATGAATTTTTAATCTTTTAAATATTTTATGATGAAAAATGGATATTTGTTGATAGATTATCATATTTTGTTAAGTGATTTTTGACAAAACTATCAAATAGGGATTTATGTGTGAAAATGTAAAAAAATTATGGTTAAATGTGTGAATAAATGATAAATATGAGTTGATATGTGCACTAGGAAAATTTTGCTAGCTTAGGAAGGTATTAAATTGCATGAATTTTGTGTATCTATGAAATAGGGACTAAATTGAATAAATTGGAACTTTAGGGGCTAAAGTGTAAAAATGCCCAAATATGTTTTTGTGGACTGAATTGAATGATTTGATGAATAAATGAGTTAATTTTGAATATATATAGATCAAGAACGAAAGAAATCGAATTTAAATCAGGGAAAATCAAAGGTTATCGAATAGTCTATCCATTCCGTTTATCCCGAAAACAAGGTAAGTTCATAAGTAAATAAATGTTTTTAAATTTAAATGTATATGTTTTATATATTGCTGAATTGAATTGTATATATATACACTTATATTGTCGAATTGAATTGTATACGGATACACCTATTGTCGAATTGAATTATGTATATATACTTATATTACCGAATTGAATTGTATAGGTATACACCTATTGCCGAATTGAATTGTATATATATACTTATATTGCCGAATTGAATTGTATATGTATACTTATATTACCGAATTGAATTGTATAGGTATACATCTATTGCCGAATTAATTTGTATATGTATTTATATATTGCTGATTTGATTTGAGCATTGGATGACTGTTTCGTGCATGAATTGATTTAATTATGAAGTCGAAAGCCCCGAATGAACCTTAGGAAAAGTATAGGATACTGATGTCATGACATTATGACTTCCAAGGTGTAATTTCGTGTAAGACAATGTCTGGGACATTGGCATCGAAGTAAGGAAATGTGTAAGACCATGTCTGGGACAGTGGCATCGATACGTGTTAGCATGTAAGACCATATTCAGGATATGGCATTGAATGAACCTTTCATGATTTTCGAGTATCCTTAACAATTTTGAATGGTTCAACGGGCAATGTCAAATCGAGACCAAAGGTGAATTTGAGTTAAATGGTTCATGTATGTGTGAAGTTTATATGTTCATGAAATATTGAGGTAAGTTTAGTACTTAATGTGTTAGTATGAATTTACATGAGTTAGTTGAATGTATATGTGTTTGAGATTTATTTAAATTCAATCTATTTGAATTGAATTATAAATATCATTGAGATGATTTATTTGCTTATGGCTTACTAAGCTTCTAAAGCTTACTTTGTGCATTCTTTCATTGTTTTATAGATTATCGAAGCTAGCTCGGACTCAGGGTTTGTCGGGAAACGTCATCACACTATCGAACATATTGTTGGTACTTTTGAAGCTTTGTATATATGGTATATGGCATGTATAGGCTAGTGAACTTTTGGTACATTTAAATTGTAAATTCTAGCCATGTGAGTTGGCTTGGAAATGGTGTATGTGATGAAGTTGTGTTTGGGATTATGATATGATATGAATCATGCTAATTGATGTGTGTGTATTATGGCTAAGTGTTTAGGATGTTTATTATGATAGGTGATGCCCTTGAATTTGTTCAATTTGGTTTGGATGTCATGGTGATCAAATGATGCAATTGGTATGATATTGAGATGTTAGATTGGTATGTAGATGAGGTATGAGTTGGTTGTTTAAGTATTGAGAAAATTCATGTTTGAACCTAAGATGAATTGATTATTATAGTAAGTTAAATTGATATACTTTTGAATTAGTTTTTGGACATGAAATGAGCGATAAATGAATGGTTATAAAATTATATGAAATGTGCATAGAATGATTGTTTAGGCTACCTATTATTATGTGAAAAATGGCATGAATTTAAGGCGGTTTAGGTATGCTTGAAAGGTGTAAACTCTGCAACTTAGAAAAATTTTAAGTTTTTTTTTCGAAAATTTTTATATGTGATCAATTTAGTCCCAAACCACTTTTAAAGCATGTTTAAGGTCCCGTAGACCTATTTAAGGGACATTATGTATGTAAATGAATGTTATTCGATAATAAATGTTTATTGAGTTGTGAAATGTTAATTAAATGTTATGTTTGATCGATAATACCTCTTAACCCTAATTCGACGACGGACACGGGTTAGGGGTGTTACAGGCGCTTTAGTCAAAACTGCCTTAAGCTCATCAAAACTCTTCTATCTAGCATCAGTCCATTTGAACACCACATCTTTCCGAAGTAGTTTCGTTAAAGATGGAGCAATAAGAGAAAAACCTTCAACGAACCTATGATAGTAACTAGCTAAACCCAAGAAACTCCTAACTTCGGTAACACTCCTAGGCGACTTCCATTCTAAAATCGCCTCTATCTTCTTAGGATCCACTCGAATCCCTTCTGCTAATACAACATGACCTAAGAACGCCACTTCCTTAAGCCAAAATTCACACTTACTCAACTTCACATACAATTGCTTATCTTGAAGAATCTACAAAACTACTCTTAAGTGCTCATCGTGATCTTTTTTGGAGCAAGAATACACCAAGATATCATCTATGAAGACAACTACAAATTGATCCAAATACGAATGAAACACACTCAAAATGCCCATACCCAGATCTAAGATCAACCTTCGAAAATATTATTGCTCCACGAAACTGATCCAACAAATCATCAATTTGAGGCAAGGGATACTTATTATTAATAGTCAGCTTGTTCAACTGCCTATAATCAATATACATCCTCATCGTACCATCCTTCTTCTTCACAAACAAAATCGGTGCACCCCACGGAGATACACTTACTTGAATGAACCCTCTATCAAGCAACTCTTGCAACTGAATCTTCAATTCCTTGAGCTCTTTTGGTGCCATGCGATAGGGCACAATGGACAACGGTGCAGTACCAAGATAAAGCTCAATTCCAAACTCCACTTCCTAATCCCGTGGCAATCCAGGTAACTCTTCTGGAAACACATCAGGAAAATCCCTAACAGTGCAAATATCCTAAACTCTTAACTCCTTACTAACAGAATTCATCACATAAGCCAAGTAAGTCTCACAACCTTTACCCATTAACTTCTCAACCTTCATAGCCAAAACCACATTAGACATAAAACTCAATCTTTCACCCATTACAACTATTTCTAAACCATCACTATCTCTCAAGGTCATTCGCTTAGTCTCAAAATCTACCCAAGCCTTATGTTCAGTTAACCTATCCATACCAAGTATCACATCAAACCCATAAAACGGTAATTCCATAAGATAAATAGGGAAAACATGTCCTTGAATCATAAGAGGACATCTACGATAAACTTTATTCACTACAACACTATCACCAAAGGTCAAACCCTAAACATTTTATAAAATGCAAATTATTTTTTCTAATAACCTTCTTGGTCATAACTTTATAATTTTTTTAAGATTTTTTTGAGATCAAAATACACCAAAAGGGGGTGAATTGGTGTATTAAAACATTTTCGAGAAAGGGCAAAAATCAAAATGGCTCAAGTATTTATAGTGGTTCAGCTTCAATTGCCTACATCCACTACCTTAGCTTTCCTCAACTAAGGATTTCTCAAATCCACTAGATTTGAACCTTTAAGGACAAGGTTTAACCTTACAAATCCCTATCTTTTCAAAGGTAAGATAGAACCACTTCCCCTCAAAGTTTTCTACCCAAAACCTTAAGTAACATCTAAAAAATAAGAATGATAGGAAACTTAACCCACAAGTGTGTACTAGAAATATTTGGTAGAAAATTGAGAAAGATTGGAAAATTGAGTTCTTGGAAGCTAGGTACTTGTTTCTTGTCTTTCTTTTATTCAATGGGGAGCCTTGACCTTGTATTTAAGTCCTCTAACAACCTTGTGGACGTTTGTAGCCGTTAGAAACAAAATAGAGTCGTTGTAGCCATAAAAATAAGCATTAAATGTAGTTTGTAGCTTCGTTGTATCGGTAGAAAGAAACTTGTATCGATAGAAGTCTTTCCAAAATATGACCATTGGGCTCGTTCTATCGGTATAAGTTCTCTTGTATCGGTAGAACTCTGAGGGTTTCATTTGGTATCAGTAGAACCCATCAGAGTGTCAGTAGAAGTGTAGAGGATGTTGAACTTTGGCTACTGACTTGACTTATTTTGGTAGAAGTATTTAAGGTATCGGTAGAAGTGCAAGAGATGTTGAACTTTGGCTACTGACTTGACTTGTTTTGGTAGAAGTCCTCAAGGTATCAGTAGCACTTTGGTTGCATCGGTAGAACAGACCAGGGTATCGATAGAAGTCTCATGCCAAAACTACCTTGCTTACTGGAGTGCGTTCTACCAATAGAAGTTTGGGTTGTATTGATAGAACTCCCAGTTCTACAGGTGAATTCTGTAGCTTTTTCAAGGTCTTTTCATCTTGAGCTCTACCGATGAAGTCCTTCAGACTTTAAAAACTCGTTAAAAAACAAGTTAATTCAAGGCTTTTTAACAATTTATTTTGTCCAACACTTTGAAAATAATTTTAAGGACTTATAAAAAAATTTTACAGATTAAAGTAGGGAATTTTTAATATACTTTTTTTATATCAAAATACTTGAAAAACTAGAGTTAACATATTTAAATTATATATATTTTTTGCTATAACATTATAAAATACACAAGTTATTTTTATAATATAAGAAATTTTTTGTCTTAACCATCCTAAATATTAATACATGTTCATGCTTATAATATAATTTTTATAACTTGTATGAAAATAATTTTTTTTAAAATTGAATTTGGGTGTAATTACTCCAATTCTCACCCTCCCCCTAAGAATTGAAAAGTGCAATTGGGGTGGTTCAATTACACCCAATTTGGTGGAACTCACCAATTACAATGGTTTCCCAAACATGCCACCCTTATGTAATTACAAGAAATTACATCCAAATCTGATTATAAGGTGGCTTTCCAACACTACCTACACCTCATTTCTTGTCTTTTTATTTGTTTACTTTCTTTCTTATTTTATATAGGCTTAATGCCCAATTTCACCCTTGGACTATACATGTTTTCTTACTTTGGTACCTAAATGATTGCTTCCACCATCGATGTACGAACATCAAGATGGAGAATCAATACTAGACAATCAAATATAATGCGGTATCTACAAGTGTGATAGATTAGTTGTAATATTTCTAGTTTTACAATAGAACACTTGGGTATTCCAAGGATCGAATACAAGAGAGTCAACGATTTAATAATTTCTATTTAACAAGCACGCAAGAAATGAGTTTAGGTAACTACTCACTAATTTCTATATTACGATGATGCATGATTTGGAAGGTAATTATGCTAATTAACTACTTAGTACGAAAGAGAACCAAATTGAAAAATAAGTAAACTTTCAAAATTAACAAATTAATAACAAACAGTAGTTGGTTGACTTCCATATTGCTAATTAAATTTTGAGTTTAGGACCTAAACCTCTTAAACTCCTAAATTGGTGCAATTTTACCTCTCAGTCTCTACTTTACCAACTTAGACAAATTAGCCATGGTTATCTCTCGACCTCACCAACTAATCTAGGACTATCGAATTGGTGCTCGATAAGATCTCCTCAATCTCACTTAACTAAATTTTCCTTTAGGTTCGTCAATCCTAAGTTTTAAAATCTATTCGATTTAGTCCAATTTTTACGATTTAGTCTCTATACCAAGAACTAACTAGACAACACTTCCATCAACCAACCACCTAAGATTTAGCTACTCATTATCAAACAAGCAATACCCAACATACCAACAAACATGCATCAAAAAAGAAGAACAATAAAGGTTTTTAAGTAAAGATTAGAAATTTCTTAATGAATACTTGAAGAAAATAGAAATAGCAACAATAGAGATGAAGAAAAAAAATCAAAAGATAATATTTTTATCTAAGAAACTAAAAATGGAACTAAGTTATATTAAAAGCTTTGGATGAAAATGAAAATACAATGTAAAGTTAAAGTACTTAAAGATAAATAAGACCTAACTACAGTAAAACTAACTAACTAACAGCTAACACCCTAATGTTATATCTAAAACCCTAAAAATGAAGAAGGCAACTACAACTACCCTAAAAAGATGATAAAAACTAAACTAAAAAGTAGCTTCCTTTTAGTTCTCAGCTAAAAGTGGCTTTTAATTTGATTACAACCCAACTTTTGTGACCAAAATGCCCCTCTACTTGTATTTTTTATTGGTGTTAGAGCTGGAGAAAAACTACCCCTGGAGTCATTTTTGTCTCCTCTCATTAGGGGTATTATAATACCCATGGTCTAGTATCGTGATATCCATGTCAATCTTGAAATTAGGGAGCCTTAGTTGGTTGGGTATCATGATACCATTTAGATGGCCTCAATCCTCTTCATTTCAACACTGTCAGGGGTATCACGACTTTCATGCTTCAATAACGCGATACCCCCTTCTAAGTGATGTTTTCGTTCACGTCTAAGCCACCGTTGACTCCCTACAACACTCAATCAACCATTAGGGTCTCTATGGTGTATTTGGCCAATTTGGGTCTCAAAAGTAGCATAAAACACACTAATTCAATTATTAAAGCAAAGAACTAAAACTAAGTAAAAACACTGAAAATACCTTCAAATTGCTCGAGAATAAGCTCATCAAATGTAATGGAGAGCCTAATTTGACATATCAAATTATGATAGATCACTAAACTTTTTTTCATCACACTTTGATACTCAAGCTATCTTCTTTTACCCAAATTAGCCCATGACGTTAAAAAAAAAAAAAATTAGACTAACACGTGGAGCTATTCGAATGCACCATGTCAATATTCTTTTATTTGTTTTAATATTATCTATATTATAATGATTAGAAAATATAAAAAAATCATATACAATATATAAATAATTCAAATATTTTTAAAAACATAAAAAAATATTTTTTTAAAAAAATATAAAAATATAAATTTAAAATTTAAAAAGTCATAAGAATATATAAAAATTGAAAAGTTTATAAAAATTAAAAATAGTATTTAAATTTTTAAAAAAATGTAAAAAGAAAATTTTCAAAGAAAAGTTGTACTAAATTTTAATTTTTTTAAAAATTTCTAAATTTTAAAAATTCAAAACAATGAATAAAAATTCAAAAATATAGGAAAAAAAAAAGAGTTTAACTTAACAAAAGACATAATGTTTAAAATTGAAAAAGCTTAAATTAAAAATTTGGAAAATTAAAAAAACAACATTTTAATATTTTTTAAAAAATTGAAAAAAAATATTTAAAAAAATTATGAAAACATTTAAAATTTAAAAAACAATGGTCAACTTCTATCAGGTCACAACCCGTCAAAATCAATGAATTTTTAAAAATATTTAATTTTTAAATAATTTTTTCTACTTTTGAATTTACTTTTAAAATTTTAATTTTAATTTTAATAAATTTAATGTTACATGGCTCATTTTAATTTAGTAGGATGTGCCATGTGACACATTTTGATTAGTGTAACATGTCAACAGATTTTTTTAATGTGATTAAAAAAATGAACTGAATAAAATAATAAAGGATAATTTAAGTATTAAAATGAGACAAAAAAAATTAAATACTAAAGTGAAAAAACATGTATAACTTGATGCCAAAGTAAGCATTTAAATCTTTTATATATAAAACAGAACTTTAAATATAAATTTTCTTATGGTATTTCTTTAATGGAAGAAGCTTTATGAGTTTGAGAAAATTAGTGAGAGTTTGTCTCTATTTAGTATTTATGGAAGAAAGTATGAGTATAAAAATACCTTTGAATATCATATGAGATTGTTGAAAATTTTTCAATTTTGAACTAATAAAAAGAATTAAAGGGAATATAAGGATTTGGTTTCCATACTAATGAAAAATTAATAGGAAAGAAAGAAATAGAATAATAAAATAGACGTTGACACATGTAAGAATGGAGGTTTGAAAGTTTGATTTGTTAGTCAAAAGTTGGGTTTTTTTACCCAAATATATTAAAAAAAATTTAAATACTTAAATAGGTTGTCAGCTAGATTAATTACCGAAATGGTACGTTTTTTTAATCGCGCCTATCTGACAGGCGCGAATCAATTTTTTATATTAAAATATTTTATTTTTTTCTCGTTTAATAAAATATTATTAATTTTTTTTCCGGATCAATATATAACCCGGCATAGATACGAAATACAGGTTGCGGCTATTTGATAGGCCCGACTAGTTGAGCCTATCTCAAAGGAGCGACTAGTTGTGCCTAACTCAGAGGCGCGAATGGTGGGGCCCACTGCTGCTTAATTTTTCCCCTATATATACCCCTGAAAATCAAATGAGCACAGACATAAAATTAAGCAGAGGAACAAACACAAAATTTAGCAGAACGGAAATAAGAAGATAGGGAGAAGAAAAAAAGAAAGGAAAACAAGAAGAAGGATAAGGTATTTTAGTTTATTTCTTTTTAAATAGAATGTAGAGTCTTGTTAGTAATTTTATTATTTGAAAGTTATTTTGTTACGTTTTTAATTTTGTTAGCTTCTGAATGAAAAATTTTGCATTTCGAAACTGTTTTAAGAATTTTGAAATTTTTTAAGAAATCTAGTATTGAAGATGGAGAATCAGTTTTTTGTATGCGTTTATTTCGATGGAGAAATTTTGACAACAACTGTGGGATGTATATTTGAATGTCGCAAACAAGTAGCAATGAGATTTAATAGAAATATCTCGTTTGATGATATAAAGGAAAAAAATTAGTAAATAAATTTATAAATGTTGTGGGAGAAGGATATCAAAACTTTTCTACAAGTTTCCAGTTTCAACAGATCCAATAAAATTTACCGAAATGGAACTTGTAGACGATGAAGACGTGGAGACAATGGTCGCTCTTTATTGTGGGACTCGAAGCAACCAAAATGCACCGATTTAGCTATTTGCTGAGTTAGCTGGTGTGGAGGCAACTGAAGATCCCACTCCATTAGGTGAAGAAGATGAAGTTCAAGAGCCATGTATGGTGGTTTCGATATCGTATGTTGATAGTTAATCAACTATACACGGGATCGATATTGATCTTAATGCTGCACCCAAGACTGATGTGGTTGGTGATGATGTATATTATAGTAGTGATCCTACTGATCACGAAATCGATAGTGAGAGTGATCCCGACGTGGACAAGGTCCGGGATGATATTGACAACGAAGGCGTGAATAAGGATGGAAATGTTAACGCGTCTTCAGTCAAAAACCAAATTCGTCGTATTGTGATACACAATAATCCTGGGGCACACATGTCTCGGATAGACCCCGATGCAGCGCGGGCAGTCGAGTTTCCAAAATACCCTAAAATACTACCTGCTCACCGGATGGCCGTATATTTTGATCCTAAGGAGTTGTTCGTAGGTCAGAGATTCGAAAGTAAGGAAGAATGCGTATTTGCCATTAAGCGGTATAGCATGAATACATCAGTAGACTACAAAGTCGTCGTGTCTAAACCAACATTATATATTGGAGAGTGTTGGAGGTCGGCAGAAGGTTGCAATTGGCGGATACGAGCTGCATTTATCCAGAAGTCGCAGATGTGGGAGATATGAAAATTTTTCAGGCCTCACACATGCAGTTCAACACGTATAACAGAAGATCATCGAAAACTTGACTCCAAAACTATCTGTACGTGCATCATGCCAATGGTGAAAGACATGCCGACCATTAAAGTTTTGGTGCTGATTACCGAAATGCAGGCACGATTCCAGTATCGAGTATCATGCTGGAAGGCATGGATAGCTAAACAAATGGCAATGGAGTAATTGTATGGAGATTTTGATGCATCGTACAATGAGTTACAGGGATGAATAGCCGCTATGAGGGAACAAGTGCCGAGGACTGTCATTGAGTTGCAGACACAATCTTATTACAGACCGGATGACCAACTACAATCGAGAAAAAGAATTTTCCATCGGATGTTCTGGATGTTTGATCCATGTGTGCGCGTATTTCCCCACTGCAAACCGTTTGTGCAAGTAGATGGAACCTAGTTATATGGAAAATACACACAAATCTTACTTCTTGCGGTTGCTCAAGACGGCAACAGGAACGTGCTCCCGATAACATTTGCCATCGTCGATAAGGAGAACATGGAATTGTGAGAATTCTTCCTTACCAACCTATGGAGGTATGTTATTAGCAACGATAATATTTGCATCATCGCCGATAGAGGGAAATGATTAATTGCAGCCATTAGGCGTTCTGGTGTACCATGGAGATCCGTTTACTGCATCCGGCACATCGCGGCTAACTTCCAGCGAGATTATAAGAATGCAGACTGGAAGAGACAAGTTGTGAGAATGGGTAAAAAATTACCTTATCTTTTCAATATAAGTTTTAATGTTTTAGAGCAATACTGTAACTTATATTTTCTTAATACATATGCAGTGTACGAGCTAGAGCCACACATTTTTTGCCAAAGAATGGCCTGACTTGAGAGTGACATAGAGGGTCAAATGAACACATCTTTCTAGCAGTGGTTGGGTATTATGGAGCCGTGGCAATGGGCTCAAAGTTTTGACGAGGGCTTTCATTATGGTCAAATAATCACAAACTTGGTGGAGGGGATCAACGCTGTGTTGTTAAAAACACGACATCTTCCGATTTCATCTGTCTTCTCGGCTAATTCTACAGGTTGACTACTTGATGCCAAGAAGGGGTCAGCAACAAGTCAACCAGATGGAGGCGGAACACGTGTTTGTCAAAGATGTTAGGGATGCAATGGTTGCAAATCGTCGGATGGCGAGGTTGATGATAGTAGAAGTATATTCACGACGTAATGAAACGTTTCGAGTTACAGAGACCATCGGTCGTTGACCCGGTATACCACCTAGGTCCTACGAAGTTGATCTTCGAAACAGATGGTGCGACTGCAAGAGGTTTCAAACACTTCATTATCCATGTACACATGTCATGATAGCTTGTGCTAAAGTCTCGCTCAGTGTAGAATAATTTATCGATGAAGTGTACACCCTCGAACACACGTTACGTGTATGGGAGAATGAGTTCCCTGTGCTTCCTGACCTATCTACTTGGGAGGTACCTCCGATTACCTTCGAGCTTGTCTTAGACAAAGGGTTGCATAGGAACCCGAAAGTTCGTCCACAATCATCTAAAATCCATAATGAAATGGACATTAGGGAGAAATTCGATAGGAAGCTATGTGGCGTATGCAGATTAGCCGGTCATAATCGAAGTAAATGCCCGCTCCGAAACTACCATGTTGGACAATCGTCTCAATCGGGTAGAAATTGAGATGTAGTTCATTACATGTTGAGAGGATTGAATCACAAATTTGTCTACAATTTGTTGCAGTTAATCTAATTTGACTTACATAGTTAGTATAAAGTTTATTTATTGAAATTGAAAAATAAAAAAAAAAACCATAAAATTGATAAATAAGATGGCAAAAAAGTCATTATATAAATATAAAGTTGACTATTTAAATTGAAAAAAAATTAAATTGATAAATAAAATGCCAAAAAAATTCATTACATAAATATGAAGTTATTTATATTACAAAAACCCCTAAAATTGATGGTTTCATGGTGTGGTTCTAGGGGTATATTTGTAACACCCCTTACCCGTATTCGACACCGAAATAGGGTACGAGGCATTACCAGAACACATACACTTGTAAATGTATTGAACCGAGTTATAAAAATTCCATAAATTGTTAAACTTTCATATTATTAACATGCTTTTATAATTCTTCACAATATAAATAATGCAACATTTCCTACCAACCACAATCAAGCTTCCGATAATCATCTCACTTCATCTAATAATTGTACATATTACCAGTAATAATTCAATTTCAATAATAAAACACATATCCATATAATATTCATCATAAAATAACATTCACTTTAATTAAAATTATACAGAATATAGTTCATACGAACTTACCAAGCTAATATGCAGAAATACCAAGATACAAGGGCATTTTGGTAATTTTCCATTTTTTCTCGATTTTCTACCCGATCTTGATCTAAATTAATTTTTCATTTAATAAAACAACTCATTTCATGCAATTTGGTCATTTTTGACATTTTTCCAAAATTACCCCTAAAGTTTTCCTTTTATTCAATTTAGTCCCCGAGCCCAAATCATGCAAATTAACCATTTATCATGCAAACTCATGCTAGCAGAATATCCATACATTTATTTTCCTCCTCCTCCTCTCCATTCCACATCCTTAATTTATATAACATGCTTATAAGTATCATTATCTATGATTTCACTATTTACTTGTAAATTTATTCAAAGCTGTCCATCTGAGTCATAGTCACTAAATTATTTTTATCTTGAGATACAGAACTCCAAATTAGTATCCGCTAATTTTCCCTGAAACTAGACTCACATATCTTCTTACCATAAAATTTTCAGAATTTTTGATGAAGCCGATAAGTACAGTTTATTCTTTAAATTCACCCCTATTCTGCTGTCTGACAGTTTTGACCCTTCTTCACTAAAAATTAATTATCTCCTTGTACGGGATTTGGATGATGTTCCCATTTGTTTCTATTGAAAATAGACTCATTAAGGATTTTAAACATATAAACTAAGTCCCATAATTATTTTTCTTCAATTTTTTATGATTTTCAAAAGTCAGGACAGGGGAACCCGAATTCATTCTGACCTTGTCTCACAAAATTTATTATATCTCATGATTTAAAACTCTATTTCTTACACCGTTTCTTCTATAAGAAACTAGACTCAATAATATTTAATTTAATATTTTATTCACCCTCTAATTAAGTTCCCACAATTTTTGGTGATTTTTCAAAGTTAACCTACTGCTGCTGTTCAAAACTGTTTTAGTGCAAAATGTTGATTACTAGATGTATAACTCCCTTATTCCCTTTCTCCATAATATTTCCCATTACTTTCACTTATTTCTCTTCACTAATATATCAAGAACATAAGACCTTATATAAGAAAACTCTACTATAGCATTAATTCCATGCTTTTTCAATAATATCAAACTTAAAAATATATTGAAATATTGATGTTCTTACCTTGTGCTATTGATTTCAATCTTTAACTTGATTTTCTCTCTCCTTCAGCCTTTATTTCATGAATCTAACTTGATATTCTAGCTCCCCATAGCCTCCATATCAATTTTCTCTCTTGGTGGTTATGGAAATTTGTTTGATTTCAAAGTGTAAATGGAGGATTTTTTGTTAGAGGACCAAATTGTAAAGAAAAGAAAGTTTCTTTCTTTCTTTTCTCTTCATACGTTGGAGTGCATGGGGGAAGATGATTCTTCATCTTTTCTTCCATATATATATACTAAATAAATTAATAATAAAATAATAAAATATCATTTAAAAATCTAATTAAAATATTAATAAACTAATATTTATTTATTTATTTAATCTAAAATATCTCCAACATCATCATTATTTTCTAGATTTATCTTTCTTCTAATTGACCATTTTGCCCTTTAGATCTTTTAAAATTCCATCCTTGAGTCATCACTTACTTTGGTAAAATTATAATTCAGTCCCTCATAATTCTTCATCTATTCAATTTGGTCCCAATTCATCCATTTTCCTTAGTTTCTAGATTATTCTACCCTTAAAATATTTACACTATTGGTCCTTAAAATTTTTCATATTTACACTTTAACCCCTAAACTTTTGAGTATTTACCATTGGGTAACAAAACTTTTCTCACTTTTGCAATTTAATCCTTTCTTGAATTAATATGTCATAATATACTTCCCAATGTTGACATAAATCAATTACCCTTTTTATCACTTTATTTCCTTATTTTTCCATATCAGGGATATTATCTTACTTTCTCACTGTAGAAATTTTCGGGATATTACAATTTCATAGCTAGTTAACCCTTCTAGCTTCTAGAATTCAAATTCTACATTTTATACAAATAGGTTCTTTCCTTAATTAATCACTAAATCGATAAAATTTTCATATCAGTATTTTCATGCAACCTTCCTATCATAATACAACCCATGTCATAATTTTAAAATAATTTTTTTCATCGGATTTGTGGTTCTGAAACCACTGTTCCAACTAGACCTAAAATCGGGCTGTTACAATATTTTTGTGAAGCTCGACGTTCACGTTGCGGGCGATTATGGTGATCAACGTTCTCGTCATTTGTATGTAGGGGTGTGCAAAACATAGATGAAAAATCATATGTCTCAAACGCCATCGATGAACTTGAGCCGGGAGGAGTGGAGTATGGCGGTGGATATGGGCCAGAAGGAGCGGAGCACTAAGGTGGATACAAGCCGAAAGGAGCGGAGTACTAAGGTGGATACGAGCTGGAAGGAGCGGAGTACTGAGGTGGATACGAGCTAAGATGAATAGAGTACTGAGATGGTAGTGGGCTGAAGATATCAAACTCTGAATGATATCCGTGGCCTGACGAGCCCAGGAAATAATCATCGCCCCCCCAATCTGGATGATAAGAACTATCCCTAGAATGTAGTTCCGTCTCTGGCTTTGGCTCTGGCTCTGGCTCTGGCTCTGGTGCATGATGCGGATCTAGAAAGGGTTGCCCAATTCGTGTCAAATGTGGAGGGACTACCATCGACCGCCCACCAAACAAAAATGGTTTCCCTATCTCACAGTACCACTGTATGTACTCTAACGAGGGCTGCAGATCCAAAGCACGATCCATCTGAGGTACCCCCCCAATCGGTTGTTCCACATCGTAATATATTCTTCATGCACTTCTCTCCAATCATTTCCATACCTCCCCCTCCTGCTCATCCCATGGATCTCCCCTAATCGTATTGGTAGTGTCGAGATATACTGTATGCAACCGAACTGCAGGAGTACTCGATCGCCATGATACCACTCCACTACCCAAAATTGATAACGGGTGTGCTAATGCACCATAGATTTGAGTGGACGTGGGCAGATGAGGGAATAACCGCCATAATTTCTGAAACAGAATACGTCATCCAAATGAACTGTATAGTTAATAACATTGTTATATTAACGCGGGTCGAGTGAGATAAAATAATCTGAAAAAAAGTCAACTAATTCTTATAACGAGTAAAAATTCATCACCTATTAACGAGTGGAAATATATATGATTGGTGACTAATGGATGCCAAGAATGGTATCCGGTAAAGTGCCCACGACTGCAGCAGTATGAGGCATCTGCCTATGTCCATTGCAGAAGGATCTGTCGTCCTACAAAGTTTGCGATACAGCATGGCTAAAACTGCGGACCCCCAACTATATGAACAGGTGTTATGCAAATTGGATAATAGGGGTAAGTACATCAAGTGGACCGTACTACTGTTTGCATCTGGCATGAGTACACCCCCTATAAGATGCATAATGTAAGCTCGAACAACCTGCATCACCTCCCATTCATTGGCAGTACTCAGAAAATGCTCAAAATTGGCCTTTTGCCATGAAAATCTGAAACTGGTAAATTTCCCCTCACTTGGCGAGCGTCCAAGTAATTCATAGCAAAGGGTAGTCGGCCTAGATATTGAACTTACGCCCGTAATCGCATTCCCGTCGATGGGAAGCCCGAGCTGTAGTGCAACATCCTCTAGAGTGACGGTACACTCCCCACACGACAAATGAAATGTGTGGGTCTTCGGACGCCATCGCTCGACTAAAGCGGAAATCAAGTCGTATCGCAAATCAAAAGTCCGGATCAATGCCGCTGATCTGAACCCGGCTAACTTTAAGTATGGTATTAGGCGTTCATCTGGCAAAAACCCTACACTATTAACACGGCCCCACAATACGCGGTACGGACCCTGACATTATTAAATTACCAAAATAGTTAATACAATATAATTTAATTCAACAAATAACATGAGTAACAAATAAAAATTTTATTACCATCTCATTAATAGTACTTGATATGTGATTATTATTATTAATCAAAGAACCCATTTGCTGTAAATCTATAATTAAAAAAATGAATTCATTTAATTTTTTTCAAAAAATACAATAAATTATTTCAAATTTCAGAAACAAAACACGATAAATATCTAATAATTTCCCATAATTTACCTACAATAAAAAAAATTTATGTTAGATTACAATAATAATATAATTATAATTAATATAAACTATCTAAACATAAAAACATATGAATTAAAAAAATAAAAATAGAAATAGGTACATACCCAAGTAGTTTATTTCAAACAACGTATAAAATTATATAACAACAAATTTAATCAACATTTTAATAAATCAATAAAATTGTTAAATAAATAAAAAATCAAATAAAATTACATTATATAAAAATTACATTAAAAAATCACAAAACATTAAACTAAACACTAACAATTTATATAACCTAATCATAAATTACTAACAAAATAACTATAAAATTATTTTTTTAAAAATACATTACTAAAAAATCACAAAACATAACTAATATAGATTGAAAAAATGTTTACACAATCTGTCGAGGTTGATAACAGATTTTTCTCCCTTAAATTACTTATGCCAACAATATGTGCATGTATAAAATAAATTCATGTACATGCATTTAACTTGAACATTGATTTTTGTGGGTGTTAAATTTTTAATTAAAATTTTAAATAATTTTAATAAAAGCATTTGTCAATATCTTAATTCATATTCATCGTCAACCCTAGAAGTGCATTAAATGGAATTCAAAGATTCATATCCTACTTGTTATTGTAGATAAAAATATCTATATCCCATATTTTTTCACACAGCTAAAACTCTACTCCCATTACTCAAAATAAGGATCTTAATTATGAGTTTTGGGAAATGCTTTTAATTGATACTATTAATGTATTATTATCAATTTTTTAATTTTTTTAAGTTGTTGTTAAGTATCGGTATGTTAATAATTGATTTATATTCTTCAATATTTCTACAATCATTTTTTTATAAAAATAATTTTAAATTATATAAATTTATGAAAAGAATCAGTTATGATTAAACTTTGGACAAATTGATATCCAAGTTGATATAAAAAGAATTAAATGAGTTAACAGCAACTATTAACATACCAATACTTAACAGTAACTTAAAAAAATTAAATGAGCTTAAACATCATTTGTCCAAATTCATTTTCAAAATGAAATGATTTTTAAATTTTTTATAAACTTATACGTTAAACTCACCAAATACTAAACTAAACACAACAATTTATAACTTAATCCTAAATTACTAATAAATTAATTTTAAAATAATTACAAACACAAAAATTTATAACATAATCCTAAATTACTAACAAATTAATTTTAAAATAATTATAAAAAGCAAAAAAAATTACATTCATACAAAATATTAATCCAAAATTATAAACACTAAACATAAATAATTAATAATTAATAATTAATAACAAAAAAAATCACAATATCTTAATTAAACTCTTTAAATTATAAACAAAATTATTTACTAAAATAATACATTACCTTTTTTCTTTCTTTCTTTCTTTCTTCTTCTTTTCTTCTTTCTCTCTTCCAGTGGATGGGGTTTGGGGGACCATGCTTATAAGGTCCCCCATTTGCAACTTTTTCCCATTGAAGGGACTAGACACAGCAGCAGCATGATGCAGCAACAACTGTTAGCAGATGGAGTGGGGGAGGGGGCATGCATACAGCAACAGATGCTGCAGGAGGGGTACTGTGCGGGCAGAGGGGGCAGCAGGGTGGGGGGCATGCAGCAACAGATGCTGCAGGAGGGGGACTGTGCCGGCAGACCATTTGCGCCTACCTGTCAGGCTCAATTAGTCGCGCCTATCTGACAGGCGCGACCCGTTTTTTCCTGTATTTTGACCAGTTGACCGTATTTTTACCTGTATATATATATTTAAATATTTTTAATAAAAATAAAAATAATATTTTATTTAAACAAAAATATATATTTTTAATATAAAAATTGATTCGCGCCTATTAGATAGGCGCGATTAAAGAAAACGTATCATTTCAGTAATTAATCTAGCTGACAACCTATTTAGGCTATTTAAATTTTTTGTAATATATTTAAGTAAAAAACCCGTCAAAAGTTTCTTTAGGTTTCTCTCTCTTCTTTTATAATCATAAAAAAATGAAAATTTTATTATATGAGTTTTACGCTAACCTTCAAAATCTTTCATGAAAAAATATTTTGAGATCTAACACAAAGAATCAATTAAATTTTTTTTAATTACATTTATATATATATTTACACTTCTTATAAAACTTCTGAATAAATTAGTGTCATTGATTAACATGTACCAACTAATGTAGTTCGTTTCATATTAGTTTCGGACATATCAGTTGATGCGCAACGTTTCGATAGAAAACTGAAACAACCAACTTTTTATTTCGTACTAGTAAAAATTTGGGCCTGTAGTGGTTGCACTGGCTTGTTCCATCAGCCAATTACATTGATCAAAATATTGTGTATCAATTGGTGCATGAATAGTGTTAAAAAAATAAAATTATTAAAAATTTTTGCTCTTTATAATAATAAATAAAAAAATTTAACCGTTAAAGTTCACCGACTTAAACTTAAACTTTAAGGTTTAAAATTAAAGTAGAAAATAAATAATAAAATAAGTAAATAGTTTATATAATAAAAAATAAAAGGAAAAAAATAGACAAATTTTTAAAAGTTTCACAATTTCATGTATATGTTTTTATGAAACTTTCAAATTATATTTCAAATAATTATCCTATACACGGTTAATGGAGTAAAAAAATTCTATAAATGGATTTGGTTGATGTTATTTGTTTTTAGTATGAGATTTTTTTTTTTTGGATAATCTTTTTCTTTAATGTATATATGATATTTTTTTTTCTTTATTTGGATTCGTTGATAGAGTTTTATTATCAAATTTATTGATAAATATTTTATATAACCAATAATACTTTGTACTTGAAATTTATTTAATTTCTTTCATTTGATATTTTATTATATTTTTAAGAATACGGATAAATCTTAAACAATACTCCAAAACAAATTAGTATCGATACGCATTAGTTTCAATAGAAAAATGATGCGTCCATCGATGCCACTAACTACCTTGGTACCTACTTAATTGAGAAAATATTAATACACCATTTCTTTTAAATGATAACTAATATTATACTTTTATATTATCTATACTATATTTAAGCAATTTACTAAGTTAATGTTACCTTTAATTGGGTCACCAATACAGCTATAAAATTATAAAAATATCATTTCTTACAAATTATAATTAATATTATTAAGATGACACATTTGTTTTTTCTATTTTTTTATATATTTTTAAATAAAATAATTAAAAATGACAAAGTTTAATCATGAGTACAAGTTCATAAAAAAAATTAAAACATAAATTTATTGTCACCCACCCATATTCATTATTAAATAATATTTAAAAGAATATATTTTTTTCACCCAAAACAAAATCTAATTTTTAAATAAAATAAAATAAAATAAAAACACCTAGGTAAAGATTCAACAAATGTTTAATCACATTCATATATCTATACTATTTATAAAGCCCTTTATAGATTTGATGTCACTCATCAATTGAATCTTAATTCGGTCAGAAAAATTACTTTAATGTTAATTCGCATTTAAAGTAAATTATATTATTTAAGGGTACTTTAGTATTTTTATTTTAAAAAACAATAAAAATATGCATATGATGGGATTTAAACCCATGCCAATTAAGTTAGCAAATCATTAAATTTACCACTCAACTGAAGTTTTATTTTAATACTTTTTATTCATTTTAATTTTGTTATAAGCAGTTTATTACCTTCATCAATTGTACATTTATATATTTAGGGGTGAGCAAAACTCGATTCAACTCGAAAAAATCGAAAAAAATTCGAAATTTTTTTCAAATTTTGGGTCAACTCGATTTTTTTTTCAAATTTCGAATTCGAATCGAATTTGGTTTTCGAATTCAGATAACTCAAATAATTCGAATAAACTGAATATCAAACTATAATATTTTATATTTTTACCCCAAACTCCCAAACCTCTTTACTTTCTCCCCAAAACTTTTATTCCCATCCCACCCCCTTCTAACCAAACCCATTCTCCCGAAATTTTACTTTCTCAACACCAAAACTTTTTATTTTTCCCCTAAACTTTTACTTTTCACCCTTTACCCCCAAATTAAAAATTAAAATCATCCAAAAATATTCTCTAAACCTAAATAGTAATAATTTTATTTATATCTACTATTTATAGTATTAAATTAAATTTCATATTTTGTACTATTTATATTATTGAATTGTTTAATCATATTGATTTTTTTATATATTTTTGTTAAAATTGAATTATTGATGATGCCATTAAATATTTGTGTTAAAATTTTATGTTGGTATTAATTTCACATTTTATCTTTAAGATGATTTTTATTAAAAAAATCTCATTTTTTACATTTAATATATTTTTTAATTTCAAAATACATTATGACAAGGAGCAGAAGACAATTGAACCAACTAAGCAAGCAAAGAAGCTAACTCATATATAAAAAATTAATAAATAAATTATGAGGGGATGAAAGTTAATAACAAATTTGATTACTATGGGTGGCAGTGATTATAAGGACCCAAAATCATTTTTTTTAATTTAACTCGAACAAATATATTCGATTCGAATTTCATCTCACTCGACTCGATTCGAGAAATTTTCAAATCGAGTTAGAATGATAAAATAGGATTCGTCAACTCGATTAACTCAAAAAAATTTCATTCGATTTGATTTGATCGAACATTTACCCCTATCTATGTTTACTATTTATAAAGCCTTATAGTGAGTTGGTGTCACCTATCAACTGGATCCCAACTCAAGAAAATTACCATAATATCCCTATACATTTAAAATAAATTATATTATTTTAGGACACTTTATTCTTTTTATTTTAAAAAAACCAATAAAAATATGCATATGATGAGATTTGAACCCATGCCAGTTAAGTTAGCAAAATTTTAAATTAACCACTTAACCAAAGTTTGATTTTAATATTTTAATACATTTTATTTTTATTATGCGCACTTTAGGTCAAATTCTAATATTAGATCCTATACTTTGCTCAAGTTGTCGATTTAATACTTATACGTTAGTTTGGTTATTTTCAGTTCTTATACTTTTAGATTTGAAAATTTTAGTCCTAACTATATGATAATTATTAAATCCATAAAGTTAAGTTCTGTTATTTTTAAAATTTGATGTGTCAAACATATTATCACATGTGTAATGCTATGTTTTTTTTGTTGTTTTTTGTTTACATATTACTCACAAAAAACCAATTAATAGATTTAGTGATTATCGTTTACATTAATACTAAAATTTTGAAATTCAAAACATATAATCGCTAAGAATGATCTAATTGGTGAACGTGGACTAAATTTATAACTTTACGTATAATACAAGACTAATGGCATCATTTAACAAAATAGATTTAACTATTACCATTACGTCAGGACTAAATTTTAAAATTCGAAAAGTATAAGGACTAAAATTGATTAAATTAAAGTACAGGTACTAAATCCACAATTTACACAAAGTACAAGTTCTAATAACAAAATTTGACCAACACTTTATTACATCCATAAATTGTATCTATACTATTAATAAAATCTGTAATTGAGTTGGTGTCACGAGTCAACCCAATACCAAATCGATTAGAGAAATTTAAAAAATGACCTTCTATATTTAGACCAAGTTATATTATTGGAGTGTATTTTAATATTTTTAATTAAAAAAGAACAAAAAAAAATATGAATATGGTGGGATTTATATCCATACTTAAATTTACCACGCAACCAAGACTTAATTTCAATTTGTTTATATATTTTTAATCGAATTCATTTAGTAATCTTAATATAATATATTTATGTGTTTAAATTTTATTTTATTTATAATTTAATTTAATTTTTTATTTTAATATCGTACATACTTTATATATTATTAATTAATTTTAAATAATATATTTCATTATTTATTATGTTTTATTTTAAATAGAATAGAATTTCAGGTGCATATATAAATTCTTTACTAGCACCTATAATAATTATTAAATAAATTTTAGATAACATACACGTAGTAATAATGATATTAGGAAGTAGGAACCGTCTTTCCTTTCCGTTTCGATCACTCACTTTCTTGATCTTCTTTTTGTGCCACCTCACATTTCCTTTCTATTCTCTGCAAAACTACTGAATAAACAAATGTGAGAGAGAGAGAGAGAGAGAACGACACCATGACTACTTCATAGCTGTTTTAATAAGTAAGCAAAAAATAAATATAGAGAAAAAAAACAGAGCTGAAATTTAATTACTGATTTCTTTGTATTTAAGCCTTTTCAGAGTTGCCTTCAGTTTCAATTTCCCAAGTATTAAAATCCTCGGGGTTTCTGGGTTTTTCCAGGTATTGTTGAGTTTTTATCTCTTGCTTGAAACTTTCAATTTTACGTGATTCAGCTCTGTTTAAAATTTTATTTTGATTTTTTTTGTTTATTTGTCAGTTTCATCACTGGAGAACTCTTAATTGTTGCTCTTTAGCTATTGGGTTGATCTTAATTTGATTGCTCTGTCTTTCATTTAATTCTATCTCTAAGGTGAGTTCATTCATAAATTTTATAATATATTTGTTTCTTTTGGATCCAATTGTTTTTTTTTTTTTTTTTTGTGAACTGGTTCTTTTTTTCTTAACAGTTTGGAAGTTAAGGAGATAAAAAGTTTATCATTATAGTGAGAGATGGGAACTCAAAGATTGGAATTTGGAGTTAGAGTTAGGAAATTAATGGTGATATCAGTTAAAATATGTTATAGATCAGTTTGGAATCATCCATTTTTTTTTGGGTTGGTTTGCTTTTTGATGCTTTTGTATACCTCATTTCCTTTGTTATTTTCTGCTTTGGTTACTGCATCTCCTGTTTTGGTCTGCACTGCTGTTTTACTTGGTACACTATTGAGTTTTGGGTCACCATACATACCTGAAATCAATGAAAAGGAAGAAGAAGAGAAAGCTAGCCATGATGTTCCAGAATTGAAAACCAGGGCTACTGAGGACAATACTGTTGTGAAGAGAAATGTTGGTGGTGATGATTTTGTTGAAGAAAGACATGTAGGGGAGAGGTGGGGTATAGTCAAGAATGCTGAGGAGAAAGTTAATTTGGTCTATAATGAGGTTGGTGAAGTCGAGGAAGATGATGGTTCAGTTCGTTATAAGCTGTTGGTGGATGACGATTTGGATTCTAGGGATATTCATTGTGAGAATGGGGTGATTCATGAGGTAGAGGGATCATTGAATGATTCGTTGGTGGAGAAGAAGAGAGAAATCCAGGAGGAGATTCTAGGAAGTGAAGGCCTGTTGAGTATGGTGAAGGCATTGGATGATCATCATGTTTTGACGGATACAGTAGGAGATAGGAATCTTGAAGTGGAGGATTGCAAACTCAGAGAAGATCTCAGTGATGAACAAAGGGATGATGAATTCGATTCTCTGGTGTTCTCTTGGAAACATGCTGTGGACAATGAGGATGATGGTGATGATGAATCGTTGGATTTTGGTTCTGATGGTGCTGAGAGTTCCTCTCCTGATGCTTCAATGGCTGATATGATTCCGATGCTTGATGAGCTGGATCCGCTTTTGGGCTCTGGAGCTCCACAACCAGCTCAGTTGTCTGATAATGGTTCAGATGCCATCTCAGAGAGGTCTCATGATAGTAATAATGTTGAGTCCGATGAGTTAGAAAATCAAAGGGAGGAAGATGATGATGATGACGATGAGAAGGATGCGGGAGATGGAGCTAAGGAAGATAAAGAGGATGAAAGTAAATCCGCAATCAAATGGACAGAGGATGATCAAAAGAATCTCATGGATTTGGGGACTTCAGAGCTCGAAAGAAACCAACGATTGGATGATCTTATTGCAAGGAGAAGAGCCCGTAAAAACATGAGATTGATGATTGAGAAGAATCTGATAGACGTGAATAGTGCTAATATTCCCTTAAACATCACACCAATTTCTACAACAAGACATAATCCATTTGAATTTCCATATGATTCCTATGATGACCTAGGGTTACCGCCCATTCCGGGGTCTGCTCCGACTATTTTGCAGCCAAGAAGAAACCCTTTTGATCTTCCTTACGACTCTAGCGAGGAAAAACCCGATCTTAAAGGAGATAGTTTCCAGGAGGACTTTGCTGGTTTTAATCAAAGGGAAACAGTTCCCCAAAGAGAAGCCTTCTTAAGAAGACATGAAAGCTTCAATGTGGGACCATCATCTTTAGGTTTTCCTCGGCAAGAGCTTAAGTGGAAACCATATTTTGTCCCAGAGCACTTAGTAACTGAAGGATCTAGCTCTTCTTCATTCCATAGGCAGTCAAGTGAAGTTAGTGAGTCGAAGTTGAGTTCTGTTCCTGATACTGAATCAGTGAGTTCAGTTGTGGATGAGGAGGACAAGTCATATGAGCAAGACATTTCTCAAGAAACTGAACTGGTCACAAATGAAGATCATGTTTCTTTCCATGATGAACAAGAGAGCATATCGTCTGGGGATGTTGAGCTTGCAGATGTTGATCAAGTAGAGAATAGAGGTGTCCACCTTGCTGTGGTTGGGATCACATTCGGAGATGGAGAAAATCAGCTGGAAACAGAATCAGATTTTCCTGAAGCTGGAGCAACTGCTTATGTGCAATTCAATACGACTGAAACAGAATCAAATTTGTCTGAAGCTGGAGCAACTACTCATTTGGAACTCAATACAAGTGATATTTATCCCAGAACAGGGCCAGTTGACGAGGATTTTAGCAGTAGGTCCAGTTTGTCATCGTTATCGGAAATAGATGAAAAGATATCTGATTTCACTGGAGTAGGAGCTGCAGGTTTTGAACCGAGAGGTCATGAAATTAAAGAATCTTCCATATCCATACAACCATCATTTGAAGAATCAGAATTCCATTTTACAACTAGGGTGGTGGATGATAATCAGCATAGCGAACCTGTTTATGATTCAAGTCCATCAGTTGAGAAGATCCTCTCATTTTCATCTGTATCTCCTGAGGCACAAGCTGAGACATCTGAAATGGGTGCACCCTCAATGTTTGTTGAGTCAATTGATAAGGAACCTGAAGGGCATGGTGAAACAAGAGAGCAGGGTACTTCTAGTTTTCAAGAGATGCATGCAGCATCCTTGGATTTGTTTGAAAACGAACCAAGGGTAAGGGATCTACCAGAGATCAGTGAGCATGATGGTACATATGCTGGTTCATCAGGGGTTTCTTCCACTTTTTCTGATCATAATGTATCACCAGTGCCTGAATCTGTGGTTGAATATGTTTCAACAGATGCAGGCTCGTCATCTTCTGACAAAGGATTGGAGGACAGTTTCTCAAAAAAGGAAGACAGCTTTATCCATCAAGAGGACCTATTAAGCCTTGGTGCAGAGATGAATCTTGCTGCTGAGCAAGGAATGGGTAAGATTTTGGATTGTTTACCAGAAGAACAACAGCATCTGATGAACCCCGTTGAATTTTCAGAGGCTGCACCAGGAGATTGGCATGCAGTTGTAAAGGAAGACACTCTGCTTGAGCGAGATGAAATACATTCGTCAAGCTCATCAGAGCATGACTTAGTAGCGGGTGGTGTTTGGCCCAAGGAAGCAATCATCCAGATTGAATGCTGTCAAATGCATTTGTCAAACTTGGATGCAAGTCTTGATGTTGAAGCCCACCATGATAAGGGTGAGGGGTTGTCTTCCACAGCTTTGACTCTCCAGGCTATGCCTTACAATGATGAAAGTTCATCCACAGAGGATGAATATTATCACATAACAGTGGCTCAAGTTAACCCTTCAAAGGCTAACCTCAGGGAGGTGCTTAAAACTGACTCTGAAATGGGTCAAGTTCAACCAATATATTCGGATTCAAAGATTGATTGTGATGTTGACCATGATATGAATTTGGAGGGAATTCCTTTTAACTCTAGTTATCAAGCTCTGCCTTCTAGAGAAAACCCACCAGCATTGGAGAAACAGCTGATGCTGTCTAATTCTATGGATGAACCATCCATTGATGAACATGATAAGCTGGAGGTAAGTTTTCATAGGAATTTCTTATATTTGTTTAAATTTCCTCATGTGGCTGAATTGACATACTTCTTTGAAGAGTAATCTTATCAATATTTTGCATGTTTTGCCTTCAATAATTTCTTTAATTTGTTAAATATCAGATGTTATCTTTCTTTTTCTTTTTTTTGCCTTATTTTTATAAAAGAACCTTTAATGCCAGCAATGATATTATTTTTGAGTCAAGTAATCATGTTGAAGTAGCTAATTGAACATGGATTATATTATATGATAATCAAATTAATATAGTTATGGATAATTAAGATTTCATAGGGCTGAGCGATTGATTTACTGAGTATGAAGTGTTCTTATTGCATGTACACTTAAATACCAAGGCATTCAAGCTATTCAATGCATTATTTGTCCGAATTTCATTGGATGTCTGAATTTTCCGCGGAGGTTGATATGTTTGTTTCAGTTGCTTTCATATGCACCCTTTTTCCTCTAGTGTGCTTGCTAGATTTAGTACTATGTTTCCTGCATTTTGCGTGATCTATCTCACATTTTTATGGTATTTGCATGCCCTAATTATAATTAAAACAGTGACATGAAACTATGGCCACTCTGATTCAGGAACCATCTATTATTGCAATGGAGTCTACACTGGAATTAGACTTTGGCAACAATGATGTTGATTTACTTAAAATTCCTGGGTCTGAAGACAAACTTTCAGCAAACTACACTTGCATGACTTCGGAATCTACTTTTCCTGCTGAGAGTCCTGAACATTCATTGCCAATGGATCGAGATTTGAAAGAGCGGATCCTAAATGAAATGGAAAGTGAGGGCAGCCCTCAAGATCTATCAGAACACTTTAATCATGCAGCAGAAATATATGAAGAGGATAAAGAGATTAAAGAGATTAATGAAAAAATTCTCTCTGAATTGGATGCCATTGGGGACTTCAATCTCAGGAAAACTGATTTACCAGAGGGATCTCATATTGCCTATACGGAATCTCCAGTCTTACCGGAGGATACGAAGACCAAGGCCAATGTTGATCAGCCTGTTCTTGAAGCAAGATCAGTAGAAGATATTGATTTGGCTTTCAAGCAACTTTATGAAGGGATCAATGTTGAGGAAGTAATTCATCCACCAAGTATGATTGAGAATCCACAGGATCAAGTAGATACCAATCCAAAATTACCTGTTGTTGAGGTAAGATCTCTAGAGGATATTTGTAAAGCTTTCCAACAAAGCCCGGAATCTAATTCAGCAGAGCTGCCATATTCTTCAGACTTTTGAAATGGATCATCTGAAATACAGCAGAATGATGTGGTTTCCACTAAAAAGATTCAAACTAGTAATGTAGTCTATGGTATTCAAGAAAACAGTGAGAATCTGCTAATGAAGAAGCATCTGAAAATCGAGTCTGAACCTTAAAGGTAAGAAAACAAAATCTAATGACTCAAGCTTTAGCTCGAGCTTCAGGCAAGAAAATATATAGTTCAGAAAGAAAAAAGAGAAGTCAGTTTGGTGTTTTCAGTTTCCTTAAGTTTTTGGGTTGTCTAGTTTGGTTACCATCATGTTTTTTTGATTAATGGTAGTCATGTTTTTTTTTATTTATTGATTGATTGATTTCTTCAACAATGAGTTGTGGTTTGGTTTGTTCCTTTCTTTTTTTTTTTTTTTCTTCTTATTTGGTTGTTTTCTGCCTTTCAATGGTATATGATTGATTTTGATGGTTGAATATTTCGTTGTGTAAATTATACATGGGGGTTGTAGAAGTGCTCAATTCTAATTCTAATCATATTTGTGGAGTTGCTTTTCTAACATGTGTTCACATTATTGCCGGATGGAGATGTGCTCTGATGTTTGGTTTCTCCTCCATACATACATTATATATGTTCGGAAAAAGATGAAAATCTGCATTCGACATCATTATAATTGTTATTTTTATTTTCATTTGTAAATATAACCCTTTTTTTTTTTCTAATTTTTAAATTCTTATTAATTTATATTTTTAAAACTTTCAAAATGGATCACTGCTTTCAACCATCTAGGCTGTCACTCTTGACAATAGTTTCTTAGAAAAGCTTCATTGTGAGCTCAATATAAATAATCAATTCAGTTGGATATCTATTCAACTAGCTATATATCTATGGGTCCAAAGAACTTCCTTGTGCTGACACGTGGCAAACACCCTTATGTTTTTTATTTTCTTTTTCATTTTATAAAAATGGTAAATTTCCATTTTTGGTCCTTCTAACATGCTTAAAATGTACTTATATACCCACATGTTCCTTTTCTTTCTTTTCTCATTTATAAAAATGGTTATTTTCATTTTTGGTCCTTTTAATACACTTAATTTACAATTTAATATTTATACTTTAATTTCTAATATAATTTGGTTTCTTTATTTTTATAATGTTGTTAATCAGTTCAATCTTTTTATAATATTGTTAATTAGTTCAAATAGTTAATGTCGTTAACTTTTCAATTAAAATGTTACGTGGTTATATATAATTTGAAAGCGGATTTTTAAATTAAAAAGTAGAGGGATTAAATTCTTAAAAATAAAAGTATGAGGACTAAATTCTAAATGTATAAAGTGTAGAGACTTAGAGTCATAGTTGCTTGAACCAGACTGACTAGTCGGACCAAGAACCAGTCGGGGTATCGATCCGAAGATAGGCATCAGACTGGTTGATTTGCGAACTTATTTCGAGTTGATAGTTTTATTTTATCATCCTAACTTGATTTGAATTTTTTTTCAAATCGAGTTGAGTGAAATAAAATTCAAGTTAAATCGAATTGAGTGAAATTATTCGTGTTAAATTAAAAAAGTAAACATGTCAAACTAAAATATTGTTACAGTATAACTAATTTCATGTTAGAACATATAAATTTGAAATAATATATATTTGAAAACTTTTTCAAAGCAAATAAGAAGAAAAAAAAAACTTTAGTATGATAAACTTGAATTATTTAGGTCTTAAAATTATTATTTTAGAAATTTTAAATTTGAAATTTTTATATATTTTTCAGAATTTTTTTAAAATAAAATTTGAAATTTTTATAAATATTTTGAGTTTAAAAATTTATTTTGAATATTTTTTTATAATTTTTGTTGAAAGAGACCAATTTATTTTTTTTCAAAATTGATAAGGACCGAGAGATAATTACCTAAATATATTAATTAAATTATTTGATTTCTTCAAATTGAACTCAAAAAAATCGAATAGGTCTGATTTGATTAAATTGAAATTCTAAATTTTTTTCAATTTTTGAATCGAATTGAGTCATCAATGTGGCCCCTCCACCATCGACTGGTATGCAACTGATGTCCCAAGGCAACCAGATTCAAACTCCCACTGCTTTTGCTTCTGTTCCTCCTCCCATTCCCCCTGCACCTCAATCTCCTGCAAATTCACCGGCAAGTCAATACATGCAGTCAAGTGGTATGATGGTAGGGATAATGCCTTATGGTTATGTAGCAAACGCACTGCCCCCGCCACCACCTCTTCCCCCCAGATAGCAATGACTTTTGTTAGACCAGGTTATGAACCTCTACAGCCGCCACAGCCAGAGTCTCGGCCTCAGCAGCAATCAATCACCAGGTATTGGGTTTTACAGTCAAAACCCTCAATCAACACCGCCTGTACCGCGACAGTGAGCTTCACCTGAAAAACCATATCATCAGTACAAGTACATGGTGGGATTAGGTATTGGATTTTACGGCAAGCCCATCAAGCGATGCCATAAAAATTATCAAGGCTGAGATGGGCATGTATAATGTAAATTAGTTAGAGAATTTTAGGCTTGAAAACAGAGCATCATCAGCCCCGTCATTGGTTTAGCCAGATGTTGTAAAATGTTGCATCGATCTCCGCAATTCCCAATTTAGTAGACTATTAACATGAGAGCTCAGTTATAACCTGTGTGTTGATGTACCAAAGTAGCCAAGGAGCTCAGTTATATTCGATGAATTTTAACAAGTCAATAATTAATAGATTCTTTTTAAGGCATTCATATAGTTATGTTGTATGGTGTGTCTTTCTAAACAAATGTTTTTTTTTTAAAATGACGTAATCAAATATAATATTACTAAATTAAAATGCAACAGAAATTACAACGCATCAAATTTTGTTACAAATATTCATCCACAACACATTATTGCAGTCACATACAAGATGTAACTTCATTTGGTATATTGCAAAGTTGAGGCCAAAGAATCCCCAAAATTTTAAAGAAATGCATTTGAAATCAGGCAGCCACATTTTGGTTGTCTTCTGATTCAGGTACAAACCATTTATTAAGTCGAGTGCGAGCTAAGGTGACCTGAAAATCAATGTTTTTTTCTTTTAATAGTTGGAGATTTAAATGAAGGAATTTAAGTAAATATAGCAGATTACCTGTTTATCCCAGTCAGTTCTCCAAGTGATCACAACCAGTACAATTGTTTGAAGCAATGTTCCTAGCAACATGCCAATCCAAACACCCTGCCAAACAAGTCACAGATTTTTAACTACTCTTCAATTTGATTCCACATATCATATATTTGCAAACAACCAACCTTGACATGCATATTCCAAACGTATCCAAGCACAACACCAATTGGAATGCCAACTAGATAATACGAGGCAATGTTAACCCATGCCACTACACGCTGCCATCCAGCTCCCACCGCAACCCCTGTTCATATACATGTAATCTACACTTTTTTAATATTTCTTTATTTTTCACATGAATCTAACTAAGATGCTGAAAATTTACCAGAGAGCACAGGTTGAACACTGTTCACAAGTATGGAAGAAGCCAACAACGGAGATAAATCGGCAACGGCTTCGGCCACTTCTTCGCTGCTGGTGAAAATGTATGCCAAACGTCCTCTAAGGCATAAGAATACCAGGAACAGCACGAATCCGATACAAAGTGATGTAAGAGTTGTCATGATAATCGAAAACTTGGCACCTTTGGCATTTCCTCTTCCAAGCTCATTTGAGACCCTAACACTGCAAAGTTTCCAGCATAACTCACACAGCCAAAGTAACTCCTTTTTTTTGTTTTTTTTTTTAAATACCGACATTGTTCAACATATTTATCAAAATGGGTATAAAAAGAAAAAAACTTTGATATATCCATTTCGAAGGTTTAAGTTGACAATACCTTGCAGCAGCCAAAAAACCAAGTGATATCATCATTTCCCATCCATTAATGTTGAGGCTGAAAAGAAGTATTTATATATTAATAGGATGAAAACAACAAAAAGAGTCAATTGGAATACCAGAAAAGACTTACCAAATGGCAAGAGCATCAATGGCCACCTCAGCATTTTTCAAGTTTCCAGTTAGAAGAACCAATATCGTGTTGTACCAGAGTTCGAGACTGATCATCCAAACAAAATCACTCAAATCAATATCTCAGTCAACTCTTATTTTTTCAAAGTACTTATATGCAATGCATATCCCAACATTAGTACAAGGATGATCTTTCAGAAACCTTCTAAATATATTTGAGCCAATAAGTCTGTCTAAGTGCTAGACTACATGTCTATGCCCAAAGCACATAAATTTTGATGCTAAATTAAAATCTTGTTACAGTATAATTAATTTAATGTTAGAGCACATAAATTTGAAACTATATATTTTGTAAACCTCTTTCAAAGAAAAAAAAAAATTTAGTATGATGAACTTGAATCATTAATTTACTTATTTAGATCCTAAAAAATATTATTTTAGAATTTTTTTAAATTTTTATTTATTCTTTAGATTTTTTAATATTTTTAAAAATTTTACAATTTTTCAAAAATATAAATTTTGGATTTTTATAAATATTTTGAATTTTAAAAATTATTTTGAATTTTTTTTGTAATTTTTGTTGAGATAGACTGATTTGGTTATTTCAAATTGATAGGGACTAAAGATGTATTTATAGCAATCTGTTATTTAAGTTATTCGAATTATTCAAATTTTAAAATTTAACTTGACTCGAACTCGAAACCTGAATTACTTATTCGAATTTACTCGAAAAAATCAAATAACTCAATTTGATTAACTCGAAATTTTATTAAATATCATATAAAAATTAAATATATGATATAATAATATAAATATTAAAATAGCTGCAAGTTGTTTATGTTTAAAATTTTAATAGAAGATAAAATATATAAAATTTTATTAAATAAACATAGCATATCTTTAGAAATTAGAAAAATAATAGAAGTGGACCTCAATCAACTTGTATTAATCATTTTAAGCAAAATTTAATATCTATATTTTTTTTAGATTGATTTTGAGTAAATATAAATGATTATATTTAACCCGAACTTTTCTCACTTCATAATATTAGACATTTATCCATATTTCACCCTGTGAGTTCGAATAACATTAAAATAATAAACTTTATCCGACAATTCTTTCAAGAGGCTCAAAGATGGACCGAAAAAGCTTACCAAAGCATAACACCAGAGGATATAGAGAGCTTGACTATAGGGCAAAGATCCTTAAAAGCCAACATTGAGAAACCCTTCCAAGTATCTTTGCACCATCCACAAGTAACAAACAAAATCTGACCTACATTGGGTAACCAATAGGCCAAAACAGTGGAAAACAAAGCTCCTGCCAGCCCAAACTCGAGCTTCATAGTCAAAAGCCATGAAAGAAAGATATGGATTCCAATGGAGAAGGCGGCCAAATATGCAATAATCATGTTCTTGCTTTGAGCTTGCAGGAACATTTGGCAAGTGAAGGAGATGATAAAAGAGAAGACTATGAAGATGAACCAATGGCTAATGTAACCACACACTTGGGCTATCTTTTCATCTTGGCCTAAAGCTATAAAAAGTGGGGTGGTGAAGATGTATAATGGGAGAAGACAACATGCACTCATAAACAAAACTATCCATGATCTTTGAAGGTATATCCCCAGCATATGGTATTGTCTTGCTCCAAATGCTTGACCACATAGAGTTTCCAATGCACTTGCCATGCCCAACTGCACTTTCAATACATTTGCACTACATCAAAATATTAGTCTAAAGTTTTCATCAATATTACTTCAGAATTCTGTTTGCAATTTTATGCAATATTGGTGACATCTCAAGTAAATTGAAAACAATAAGAAGCATGTGGAAAACTCAAAAAGAGTTAAATTAGGGTTGATTCATCATTTTAGAAACTTGGAAAGCTATGTTATTCAGACCCTTTATTTTTTCCTAAAGTGCTTGTATAGAACATATATTTAGACACAAGTATGGGAGTATGTTTGAAACTAACACGAATCCATGTAACATAGCTTGAAAGTAAAGAAGGGAATCATTTCCTTTGTTCATTGAATGCCTCGTAGATAGGAGTGAAGCCACAAATTTTGTTAGGGAACCCGGGATAATTACAAAAAATAGACATGTTGGAAGTAGGTTCGATCCATACGAACGGAGCCTATTTTAAATAATATGTTTTTAAAATTCAGATAATATTAATCATCAAAATTAACATTATATGGCATTGCCTACTTTAAATAATGTATTTTTTTAAAATTCTGGATAATTTTAATCACCAAAATTAATATTTAGAAAAAAAAAGTTAAATGGTCAAATTGTATTAAATATTGTAATTATTTAAGCATAAATTATTTTACCAAATTAATATTTAGATACTACTTTGTATTAGTTTATCAAATTAAATTAAAAATGTTACTAAATTTATCATAATAATTTATAAATTCTATAAAAGAAATCAAATTAAAGAAACTTTGGAAAACTTGAGGGGCAAACACAAATTTATACTATTTTAAAGTATTAGTTATAATATCACCATAAAAACTTTTAAAACTTAAAAGGGCTGAATTGAAATTTTATAAAATTTAGGGGGCCGGCCCCTGCCACCCTCTCCCCAAATTCGCCCCTGGTCAGAAAACTCTTAAGACGCACCACAGAGAAAAACAAAATCCAGAGATCTGATATACCAAGGTTTCCCCAAGAAGACAACATTTGCCTTTATATTTCAGATGAAGTAAAAGAAACCCAATTTTTCTAGTAACAAAAATGAAGAAGCGACAATATTTCAAAGGGTTTAAAGAAAGATCATTATGACCAAAGTATGAGCATACATACCAAAACACCATTGCCGAACCTCAAAAGGCAAGTGAAACAGAGGGAATAAGCAGCAAGCTCAACAGGTCCGATATGACCAATAAAAGCTTGACTGATGACAGCGACACCAAAGGTGGAAAACCTGGTGAATGTTGCAGGAGCTGCAACAACAAACGTCTTCTTTAACTCCATCCATATCTTTTCTTTTAGTGTTGCTTCTTCAACTTCAATCTTTTCTGCTTCTTTAAGCAGCCTCTGGCTTACATCACCTTTCATTGTTCAACAACCTCTTTAGTTCCCCAAACCCCGAAGCTCTCTTCTCCTTTTTCCACCTGCTTTCTACCTTCTTTATATTCATGAAACAAGCAAGCTAGCAGCCAATACTTCACGTGCATAGCCCAAGGGCAATGATTCCCATAAAATTTACCGCACTCGCAATCCGGATAAATGAAAATATTTTATATTAAAAAGTAGTCTTTTTTTTTTTTTTTACTTCTAAGGTGCACTAATTGATGGTGTGGATTGATTAAAATATATTAAAATATTTTTTAAATTAAAATATTTTGCTTAAAATTTATAAAAATATACAATAGCATAAATGATTTCTTTCACTATATAATATTAAAATAATTACGGGAGTTAGATGATATGGTAAAATTCTTTTTTACCTTAACTAGTGATCGATGATTCGATATTTTCTCTAGGTATGGAGTAACTTTAAAATTTGTAGCCAATGTGTACTCCTTAATGGGCCTATAGAATGTAAAGAATTAGTTACTAGGTTCGCTTCAGTGAATACATTGAAAAATAAAATAAAAAGAATATTTTTACAACATGAAATAGATAAAAAAAAAGTTTATAATTTAAATAAACAAAGGTGATGCTATCTTTATTCCATGAATTCATAAATTACTTGGTTAAAATAAATTTAATTAAAATAAATATTAAAAAGAATTAAAATTAAATGTATATTAAATAATTAAATTTGATTTAATTAAAGTAAATGTAAAAAGAATTAAAAGGGAGAAGAAATATGTATCAATTAATATTTTATATTAAAAATATATATTTATAAAAGCATACTAACAAGTGATAATTGGTAGAGCGGTAGAGATTTTTTATATAAAATTGTTGGTTTTTTGTTCGATTCTTAAATAATGTTTTTATATGAAAAGATTAAAATAATTTTATAATAATATTAACTACCCTTTAAAGTAAGAGTATTTTAATAATTTTATTATTAAATTATTGTCAAATTAATTTATAATACCAACTCAGCTAATCATTTTATGTCTATTATAGATAGGTACTTTGATGTGAATGGAATGGTAATTTTTATAATTTGAGAAAAATATTGAAAATTTGAAAAAAGAAAAATATGATAATAAAAGAAGAAGTTAACGAGGGCAGACATGGATGGTAAATTTTCCTTTGTTTTCTCGTTTACCTATATTCATTAATCGACAGACATATCCCCCATCTCAAGATAGAAAAAAGACTCAAAATTTGTCTGCTAACTTTTCACTTTTTGTCAATAAATTTGTTTTATATTCTCAAACTTTAAAACTATTCATATGTAAATTGCATGAATTTTGAATTTCAATTTTAAAATAAAAAATGTTTATTTAACATTCTAATTATAGAAAGCTTTAAATCCAAAATGACAGTATATAGTCACATTTTTTATATAATATAATTTCAATAAAAGACTCCGTTATTGGGATTCAGTATCTTAAAAACTAAAATATCTAAATCACCCTACCTAATACAATTACAACTTTTGTTTTTGTCTAACAGGGTTAAAGTTTAGTTTCAATCTCCAATTTCATACTTAAGTTTTCTTTATCTTAATTTGGTATTTGAGTTTTATTTTTGTACTTGATTTTTCTTTTGTCTCACTTAATTACCTGAATTTAACTTTGTCATACAGTAATAGTCACCGACCTGAGACCCAGATAAGCTTCAGGTCGCTTACCCATGATCCGGCCAAACCCCACCAAATGGATACACACGAGATGTACAGCGAGAGGACAGTTAAGGGAGCTCACAGTGTCGGCTCACATGAGTTGAAGGGACCTTACGGTATCAACTAGCAAGAGTTAAAGGGAGTTCGTGGTCCTAGTTCGCATACACCCAAGGAGTTTGCATGGTGGGGATCACGAACTCTAGCATGCGACCTGAAACGGTACACATGTCCAACATGCCCGCGACCTACTCAGAGTGTCAGTCCTATGAATAGTGGAATCAAATCATGAACAGTGATAATATGTATAAATACTCAAATGTTTCCTTTAAGGAGACACACAAAAAATACTCAATAATTGGTGTAGTGAGCGTGGATAAACTTTTGATCATCAGATTTTTCAGTTTTTTAATTTTCTTCAGTTTCAAAGCAAAAAATGGCTCACTCAATCGAGAACTTTCCCTTCCATCTTTCGTTCAGACAAGCTAGAGCATCAAGTTCAGACAGTTAACCCAATGAGGCAGACTTGTTTGTTGGATGGTTCGCCGATAGACCAAAAAACTTTGGCAACACAGCTCATTAGGGAGTTTCCGGTCCTTTAGACCTGAACCTATCCACCAATCAAGGGTTGCCATCTCCCCCTAACTAAAAGGCACCCCCGTAGAAATTTTTTGCCCTTCAAGAGTAGATGAGGTTCATGAGGGAGCAAATGGTTGCACAAGAGTCACGGTTTGAGCAATAACAGACTTTTCAGTAGGAATTATTGAAGCAAAATAAGGAGTTGAGAAGGAAGGTAAACTCTGACATTTCCGACTTTCATGGCAACGTGAATGTGCAGGATGAAGCTCCGGAAATGCATAAAAGTGAGATGGGTGAGTAATTTAGAAGAGATCAAGAGGGCATCACGTACACTTTTTAGAGGGAAGACAGGTAATTTAGAAACCAAGAAGAAGCTCACAACAGACAGGGTCCTTCTAACCAGTCGTTACGAGTAAAAGGTGATGGACAACAGAGAAGTCAGACGCAGGGTGATTCTCCTAGGGCTTCCTAGATATCTCAGATAGAGCATATCAGAAGATATATCCCCCATGGTAGGTTCGAAGTTTATACTCTTTTGAATGCTACTCATGCTTACATTTTGATCCAGGTAAAAAGCCTTGGGATTCTGCCTAAGCCATCTCCAATGAGGCACAGCACGAGGATATTTAACTCGAGAGATAGATGTGCCTTCTACAATGATGTTGGGCATAAGACTGAATATTGTTTCACCCTGAAGGATGCCATCGAAGAAGTAGTAAGAAACGACGAGCTTGCCGAGTTTGTTGACTAGGGTGTTTCCCAACAGGGTCAGAGTTCGTAGGGCGATCTTAAAGATAAACAGAAGTTGAGGGGTATCATTCATGTGATAGTTGGAACCGATGAAGAGTAGGAAACCTCTATCACTAAAAGGAAGGCACACCTCAAGGGTGTCATATCTATCGGATCACCTAGGAGGCTGCGTTAGCAGGAGAGGTGGAAGGTGAACTTCACTCATGAGGATGAAAAGTTAGCGTGTGATGAAGATGGCAACGATCCTATGGTAGTGACAGTAATAATTGAGGATTTTGAGGTGAAAAAGATTCTTTTAAATAGTGGGAACGCCGTTGAGGTTCTACTTTAGGATGCTTTTCAAAAAATGAGGTTAAATGAGAAGACATTGAAGAATGCGAGCCCGCTGTATAATTTTGTGAACCACCCCGTCTAAGTAAATGCTCTATTACCTTACCATTGACTTTGGGAGATGGCGAGCACACCACCATAGAGTATGTCTAGTTTTTCGTGGTGGACCATCCTATAGCTTATAAGGTAATTTTTGGGCGCCCAATCATGAGGATAATAAGGATGATGGTGGCCACTTTTTGTATGAAAATAAAGTTTCCAACTAAAATTGGGGTTAGCTATATGCAATCAGATCAAAGAATAACCAGACAATACCACATATTGTGGTACAACAGTCCCATGAACAAGAACAATGAAGGCAGGGTTCATAGTAGTTAAAACTCAATGAATAATTGTTAGATTTGGATATCCTGGATAATAAATGCGATGAGTGAGCTAAGAAGCAAAAAGCAGCTGAGGCTATAGAAACTTTGTAACTTTTCAGTGGTAGTACAGATAAGGTGGTGAGAATTTCGTCTGCGCTAACGAGTGAGGAAAAGAAAATTTTGATTCGTTGCTTGAGAGCTAATGCTGATATTTTTATTTTGTCTGCTGCAGATATGCCAGGGGTGGACCCTCAAGTAATTATCCACAGGTTGAATGTTCTATCTGAAGCTAAACCCGTGAAGCAAAAGAAGAGATGGTTTGCGCCACAGGTTGTAGAAGCATTAAGGCAAGAGGTCGCGAAGCTGTTGGCTGCAGGGTTTATCAGGGAGGTCGAATATGCAGATTAGATCTCAAATGTTGTAATGGTTAAAAAGGCAAGTGGTAAATGGAAAATGTGTATAGATTTTACCAATCTCAACAAAGCTTGTCCCAAGGATAGCTTCCCTCTTACCTCGATTGATAGACTTATTGACGCATCCTCAGTAACAAATTCATGAGCTTTATGGATGCTTTCTCTGGATGCAATCAGATCTCCATGGCTCTCGGAGATCAAGAGAAAACATTTTTTGTTATAAAAGAATGTTTATTTTGCTGTTGTATGATGCCTTTTGGTTTGAAAAATACAGGTGCAACTTACCAGAAGCTGGCTGGTTTATGACCATCGACAAATCAAAAGATTGGCTGGTTTATGTCGATGGATCTGTAAAAAAGACTAGATCAGGAGCAGGAGTACTCTTAGTGGAACCCGAAGGAAACAAGTGGCAGTATAGACTCTTTTTTGGATTTCAGACATATAATAACGCTACAAAGTACGAGGTGTTGGTATAAGGGTTGCAATTAGCTCGCCAGCTTTGAGCGAGAGAGCTTGTGGTTCATACAGATTCCTAGTTGATAGCCAAACAGTTGAATGATGAATATGAGGTCAATGAGTCAGGATTAAAGAAGTACCACTCAATTGCAACCCAGTTGCTAGTAGGGTTTGATAAGATATAAGTAAAGCAAGTCTCAATGAGCGATAACACATGAGCAGACACTTTTTCCAAGCTAGTAAATTCCATTGTCATCGAGCAAAGGGGAAAGATTCTATTAGAGCATAGGAAAGCCTCAAATTAGGATGCACTCCAAGTATATGCTATAGATCAAGAAGACACATGGATGAATCCCATAGTTTGCGAATTACAGGGGATAAATGACTACTCAGATAAAAAAGAGCTTACAAATTGTAACGCAAAGTCACGAGATATGTAAATTTGTGTTACGTGTTACACATATCTCCATAATTTAAGTCTACGAACTAGTTAACTGGATAATGAATAATTAGCCATTAAACTATTTGATTGCGTAGCAACTTAAAGTGATTTATTTTGTTCTACAATTGCTAGGTATACCCTTTTAAAGGGTGTACTGTATAAAAAAAAGATTTTCACAACCACTACTGTGATGTCTGACGCCGTCAGAGGATGAGTATGTGATGCAAGAGATTCATGAAGGCATTTGTGGTGAACACTTGGGTGGAAGATTGCTCACCCTAAAAATCTTTAAGTAGGGATATTATTGGCCTACAGTTTAGAAAGATGCACATGAGCTAGTTCGCACATGCAATTCTTGCTAAAGGTACGCCCAGATATAGCGACATCTAGCAGAACCTCTTCAGATCATGTCAAACCCTTGGTCGTTTGCAACTTGTAGAGTTGACATCCTCGACCCATTTTATATAGCCATAGCAGAGAAGAAATTTATAGTGGTTGTAGTGGACTAGTTTACCAAATGGATTGAAGTTGAGGCTTTGACAACCATCACTGAGAAGTAAATTGAATCTTTTCTTTAAAAGTCGATTGTGTGTAGGTTCGGTGTACCATGTTGATAATAACGGATAATGGTACACAATTTTAAGGGAAATTCAAGAACTTTTGTGCTAATCTTCAAACCTCATTGGCTCAAAGCTCTGCAAAAACAACCCAAAGCAATGGGCAAGTTGACGCTATGAATAAGAAGATTTTGACAACTTTGAAGAAGAAAGTGGAAGAGGCTAAAGCTGCTTGGTTAGAGGAACTACTTGGAATTTTATGAGCCCTGCTAACATCCCCTCACACTACAACAGGAGAGACAATATTCTCGATGGTTTACGATACAGAAGTAGTGATTCTCATTGAGATTTGTATGTGCTCACATAGAACAACATGCTTCGACGAAATACTAACCAGAAAGCTATGAAGCTCAACCTTAATCTCATTGATGAGGTTAGAGAAATAGTAAAAATCAGGAACGCGACACGTGCTCAACAAGTAGTTTGCTACTACAATTACAAAGTGAAAAATAAATAATTTCAAGTTGATGACCTTGTATTCAGAAACACTGAAGCCACCCTCTAAGCTTTGCAACAAGGAAAGGTGGCTCCATATAAAGTTGTAGAAAAGATAGGCTACGGAGCGTACAAATTAGCGAGACTGGAGGGCGCAACTCTACCGTGCACATGGAGTGTGCATCATCTTAAAAATATTATGTGTAAATTTAGATACTTTAATGAAAAGATGTTCTTTCAATAGCATATTTACTTTATATGATCCACCCCAAAAACAGTTAGCGAGAGCTTATGTTCCCAACTGTAATCTTAAGGCTCGCAGGTTCAGTACTGCAACCTCTAAAACAGTTAGCAAGAGCTAAGGCTCCCAACTGTAATCTTAAGGCTCGTAAGTTTAAAATTGTAACCATCAAAACATTTAGCGAGAGCTCAGGCTCCTAGTTGTGAACTTAAGGCTTGTAGGTTTAATGCCGTAACCTCTAAAATAGTCAGCGAAAGCTAAGGCTTCCAACTATAATCTTAGGGCTTGTAGGTTTAATACCATGACCATTAAACTAGTTAGCGAGAGCTCAAGCTCCCAATTGTGAACTTAAAGCTAGCAAGTTCAATACCGCAACCTCTAAAATAGTTAGCGAGAGCTGAAGCTCCCAATTGTAATCTTAAGGTTCGTAAGTTCAATACCACGGCCATTAAAACAGTTAACGAGAGCTCAAACTCCCAGCTATGAACTTAAGACTTGTAGGTTCAATATTGCAGCCTCTAAAACATTTAGCGAGAACTCAAGCTATGAATGTAAGGGTCACAGGTTCAAACACCGCACCTACAAAATAGTTGAAGCTCATGATTCAAGTTTAAAATTTGCTCAAAAATTGCTTAAGTGTCCCAAACTTGTTTAAATTTGCTTAAGTTAAAGTTTTGCTCAAGTTCGTGGAAAAGTAAAACATCATGACATTAACAAGTAAACTAGAAAATTTGATTTCTTTCATAACAAAGGGAAACACAAAATTACAAAATTACAGGTAATTAAATTTTAGTTCTTTTATCAAGGTCACCGCGGACCTCATTCTCTTTCTCTTCTTCCTTAACAATTTCAGTATTGTCAACAACAGGAGTAGTACTAGTGTCAGCGCTAGCAGGCACGATGGTTGGTTCAAAAGGATTCTCCTCGAAGTAAAAAACTCCTAAGCTTTTCCACTTGGATGCGAACTCTTCCTAAGTGGCTCCCGAGGGGCAGTGAACATCAAAGCTAAGCTGGTCTATCTCTACCTCAGCGAAAGCATCAAAATCAATCTTGCGAACATTAAAAGGCCCAGCAGAAACTTGAGCATATAGAAAAATATTAGATTTGAGCTCAGCAGTGACATCACTCAACATTCCTAAAGTGTTCTTCTTAAACCTTACAAAAGCCTATTCTTGTTTCCACTTTAACTTCTCCATTGCAACCTCATGGTCCGCAATAGTTTGTCTTACAACTACCTTATGCTCTTCAATAACCCTTCTCAGTTCAGTACCCAAGACTGTGACCTCGTCGGACAATTCATCATTTTTTACTTGTTTAGCTCCTAACTTCCCAGCAAGCTCTTCATTTTGTTTGTAGAGCACTTCATTCTCAGTTCTCATCTTTTGTCATCGTTCGTGAGTGCTCTTAAGATTTCCTTCAACTTCATTTGAATAGCATCTATCCCAATAATTTTCTCTTTAAGGCCTAGACTAATTACGGAGGCCTCAGCAAAGAAAGCTTGCAGAGAGGAGTTGAGTGTTAACAACACCGGTTTCTGTAAACTCCCAGATGAGTCATCAGCCATATCTTCCTCTTCGTAACCTCTGGCATTGAAGCTTTCAATTTCTCTACAATACCCTACAACTTCTTAATGTTTAAGTTCTGGTGGCTTAAAGCTAGCTTACCACTGTTTTCAGCAAGTAGCTCCCCAGCGAGAGGTACAACAGGGAGAGAGATATAAGGGAGAGGAGAGTTACCGCGAGTAATGATAGAAGAACTCTCATAAGCCACAGTTTGTGAGCTTGTTGAGGGGGAAGCAGGGGTGGTGGCTATCATAGTAAAAGTCCTAGCGTGATCTGCCCTCCTTTTACGGCAAGACTCCGTCCTGCCACTATTTGTCTCTATCTCACTGCTAACCACCATGTTAACAGTTTCCGTATCAGTTTTACGCCTCTTGCGTTGATCCCTCAGAGCAGTTCGCAGGTCTATAGCCCCGGTAAGTTCTATGGCTTCGTTAATTTCCTGTGAAGTGTTGGTAGTTTCCTCAGTATCACTTTCTAAACTGCGAGTTGTGCCTCATTACCAACAATCCTATCATTAACAAGAGCAATTATCAAATTAACGTAGGAATCACTTTCTGTTTGTGGTGAGCCCAACACCACCCAGGGACGAGGTTTTATCTTACAATAACTATAATAGAAATTTCTAGGCTCTTTTTTTAATCATGCTAGAATTTGGCCCAAGTGATCGTCGTCACCATAGAGCACGTGTAACCATGACCGCCTCTCAGATATTGCACCTAACGCCTCAACAACTTCTCTACTATCACGCTGGTTATATCCATTGGGGCTATGACCATCCAAATAATATAAGAAAATGTTTCTTATGGTTATGACATCTTGAATAACCAGGGAACTGCCATCGCGGAGCCTTCTCAATTAGGCATCACCTCCATTTGTCCTAATAGTTTGCTGGAAAGAGCACACATCTCCACTTGACATAGACCATTCTATAGGAAAGCCAAACTCATCTGCGAGTTTGCATTTCACCCTGATATACTTCCCCTAGTTCAACTGAAGGTTGGGACATTAGTTCACAATTATGGTTAGACCTTTTTCGCGAGGAGAGATGTAATGAAAACCTGCTGAATTTACTCGGTTCTGGGCTTTTAACAGATACAAACTCTGGAAAACTACGAGCTATGGTACTTCATTGCGGCAGTAATAGTCAATAAAGTAGGCCATAGTGATCCACCACGAAAATTCATAAAGTTGACCAACGGTAATATAGTAATCATCAAAGAGATGGCAAAAGAATAGATTTAAAGGTAGATGAAACCCAACTTTCAAGGCGTGAAGGGGAGCAAGAAACTACCATCGCTAGTATACACATCTCCAACATGCCCGAGGCCTACTCAGAGTGTCAGTCCTATGAATAGTGGGGTTAAGTCATGAACATTGGAGTCAAATCATGAACAATGATAATATGTATAAATACTCGAATGTTTCCTTTAATAAGACATATAAAATTACTCAACAAACTTCAATGTTCAATTTGGTACTTAAGCTTTTTTTTTAGTCCCAATTATGTATTTATGTTTTTTTTTTTTACTAAAGCACACATGCCAAAAATTTATTGGATCACATGATGCCATTGAATTTGGACACCAAATTGAACATAAGTATTGTTGGAAAGAACATCAAAGCATAAATATTTTAAATAAAAATAATAAATGCTCATATTAGAGTCAAATTTTGTAATGATTGCTCAAATAATGGCAAAACATTTTAAAATGGTCAAATAATAGCTTTTCAAATGTTTTATATTAGCATTTCAATTATTTTTTCCTTTTTTTTTCCAAGTAATAATTATCTTAGTTGTTGTGTGTTTTAGTTTTAGTTTTTGGTATTATCCATGTCCATTTTACAATTCATGTTCGGGGGTTGTGGCTACCCCTCCTAACAATGTCGTCTCCAAGGTTTAAACCTGCGTCTCCCCTTGAGAGTGTAATGCATCTTACCATTACACCCAACACTTGTTGGTATTGTGTGTTCAATTTCAAATACATAATAATTCACCTAATTTGATATTAGAAATTGGGTGAAGTGTGTGAAAAACCTTCATTTGAACATTTTCAAAAAGTTTGACCATTATTTGATTATGTTAAAAGGTTTAGCTCTTACGTGAATGACCTTTACAAATGTTTACCTTAATTTGTGCATTCAATTATTAAGTAAAGTTAAAAGAAAATCCTCATTTAAACATTTTCAAAAAGTTTGACTATTATTTGATTATTTTAAAAGATTTAGCTCTAACGTGAATGACCTTTACAAATATTTACCGCATTCAATTATTAAGTAAAGTTAAAAGAAAAATCCTCAAACAATGTGTCTATATTTCCATGCAACTAAAGGGGTTTGTAGGGTAAAAGGATAATTTACTTAAAGCATCACATATTATACAAAGTCAAGGATAACATCCAAAAAAATTAAAATTAAAATGCAAAACATCCACACAACTATAGGGGGAACTAACTAATGGTGCACAACAACATTGCTAGTACGATTAACACATGATAACGAAATAGAAGTAAAAGTATTAATATGTTGAAAAAATTGGTATGAAAAATATTTGAGTCGGCATAGTATAATTACCCTTTCAATTCTCGGTAAATTCCCACAAAAGCTCATAAAAACTCTTTCATGAGATAAACTATTTATCCGATCTATTTTAACTTGAGTGTTTTATCCATTGTGAAGTTTCATCTGAGCAAATATATTTGATCTAAATAATCTTGGGACTCTTTTAATATTGGAGTCTTATAAGTTTATCGCATGACGTGGATAAATATCTCATTACATTTCACGTATTTGTTGTTTATATGATAATTATAAAAATATAAAATTAATACACAAATAACTTGTGATTTGTCTTGTGGACACAACTTGTATAACAAGTCGTTGTATACTAATATATAATAAATTATAATAAATTAGTGATCAAAATGGTCGATATATTTTATTTATGTTCAATATTTTGAATAATATTATTTTATATTAATTACATGAGGTGAAAATGTATTATTTAAAAAATAAAAAAATAATGCATGTAACATTAAAATGTAATATATAGAGCACTCATACTTTAAAGAATACAAAAGATAAAATCTAAAAATATTAATGTTAATTTTTAAAAATGGTTACATAAATTAATCGATTTAAATTATGAATTTAATTTTTTTTAAAAGATAGTCCCATAAAAAAATTACATAAATATTATAGTATATTTAATTTTTATATGATATTCATTCCATATATATAGATAAATTACAGATATAAAAACTAATTGAATCGGTCAATTGAGTTTTAACTCAATTGACATCGACATTGTTATCAGTGTAGGAAGTTGTAGGTTCGTGAATAGAGTTAAAATATTGAATATTAAAATATCAATTTACTTATTTTTTTTTTAAATCATGATGTTTTTAGTTTTAAATCTTTTTAAATTTGAAACTAACCTTTTTTAAGTTGTGGTAAAATGTTGAAACTCGCAAGCAATTGGCCCAATGATTTCCAGGTCGGCGAACCCAACTGTACGTAAAGTTGGGTGAAACTGAATTATTACGCTCCAACATCCAAGTAATCTTCACCTAAAACAATTTGTCATGTCTCATGAATTCTCCAAATTCTAAAATGGTTCTCCATTTCTTTTTCTTTAAGATATCAGTATACATAATTTAATGTTTGTATTTGGTATGAAAATCTTCTTCTTCCTTTTTTTTATCACAGGCATGAAATTTTAGTATATTGAAAATTAGATACTTCAATTATATATAGAGAGAGGATGGATTTACCTGTTTAGTTTAATAGGTGGGGTTTATAAAATTTAAGTCTTTGATAAAATAAATTATAAATTCAAATAAGATGGGTATATTTATAAATAGTGAATAAGACTAAGTAATTAGTGGGAGTAAATTTTACATAGAAAAAATATTAAAAAATTTCAGATCATTGGATGAGGGTAAAGAGAGATTAGGTAATCGTAAATGGAGTGAATTGCTTGTCCAATTTTCCAAGTGTCACTTTGAATTTGTTTTTCCATGTAAAAGTAAAGCTGTCTCATTTTGATTCCTTACTTTTACTTCATTTTGACAAGAAAGAAAAGTTTTATTTGATCACCATTCAGCATTGACTTTTTCTTTCGGCTCTGATAAAAAAATGGGTAGGTCAAAACAAGTATGTTAATTATTTCTACAGTAACATGATTTTCTGTTCCAAACAATTAATCCCATAGGAAACTTCATGCATGGCGAATCTAGGGTTAGGTAAGGAGCCTCTCAAGAATTTTTACTTTCATTTTCAACTTCCATACACAATTCTGACTTTGCCCTTAAATCAGTGTATTTTATATTTATATTGCTTACATGTTAGAGCTAATTGTATTTAAATCAGTGAATTTTAGTTATTTTTATATATTTTAGTGTTATTACACAAAAGTTTTTATAAGGTCACTGAATGAGTTTACATCACAAATCAATTCAATATTGAATTTTCTTTTCACGAACACGATAGCATCAATACCATAATAAATAATTAGAGTGCATTTGATATTTATAATCTGATATATTTACCTATTTTAATTTCTTTTTGCGAGGATTCTTTTGTGAGACAATCCGTCAACCCCAGATATTTTGGGCGAACTTGTTAGTTCGCAGAGTGATAGAATTGTTTCTCTTGCTTTAGTGAGAAAATGATGACTCGGTGAGCATTGTTAGAATTTAGTTGAGACCTAGTTGGAATTGGACTAGAATACTGTAGATGACAGTTTGAAGTGTTTAGGTAGCTAAATGACTAGTTTAGTTGGCTTGTTTTAGTGTACAAGCAATGTTTACTACTCACTAAGCTGATTAGTGGTAGTGGTTATGTTTGGTAGATGATTAGGCAAGCCTATTATCGAGATTACAGGGCTATAATGGGATTTTCTAACCCTTCCACTAAGTTTTGTCCTTGGTGTCTGTGCTATATAAGGATGCCGATAACCGACATGTTTCACCTTTGTTTTTCTCTTAGTTCTTCCCTAAGTCTCTGGAAATTTTTAAGTTATCTTCGCTAGAAAAGATGGGGAAGGTACCTACAACTAGTAAACACCATTGATACATACCAATTTACTGGTAATTTCTGGATAGCCCTTAGGTTATTGTCAAGGTGATTTACATTTTTGTATTAATGTATGCATGATTATATTTTAGTAGGAAATGGTCTGATGATTATAATCATTTCTTATTTAGCTCAAGAAGCTAGTGAAGGTCTGAGCAATCGAGGCGAAAGACCAGTATAGTAGATTTTATTATAAAGTTTTCTGGTGAGTTCCTTCTTACTTTCTTTGAGTTATGAAAATTCTATGATAAGTGGGTTGTGTAAAGTAAGTTGTCTTTGCTAGAGATGGGTCATTGTGTTGTAAATTGACGTGTTTGCAATCAACCAGTGTTGTATGTGTGAGCATAACCATGGTCGAGGTGAAAATACCCACCTTGTGTGCGAGCCCATTACCAAACTTTTTGTGACATGGGAAAATATGGAAAGAAGTTTTATTTTTGATGCCTCCGGTAAGGAAACTTTATTGCAAATCGATTGGCAGATCACGGCCCGACCTTGCAGGAGAACACGTGTTCAATTTAACAAGGAATATGAAAATAAATATGATTATGGCTGATATGCGATTCTGAATTTTAAAATATGGATCCGAGGTTAGAACAAGGTTGGGTCATAGGTAAACATATATGATTAAGAGAAGTATGTATGAGTTGGCAGTGTATGACCATCAGGAATACTGTGTTATATTGGTAAAGTATTGTCGTTAGAGAACTGTACTGACAACTTGGCGTAATGTGTCTATAAGATTGAGCCTCAGAAATGTTTTTATTTTTTGGTTTATTATCGATATCCTGACAATCAATTTGTGTTTATTTGGAACTCACTAAGTTTAATTGAACTTACTCTGTTACTGTTCTTTCTTGGGAGTTTGATTAGTATAAGAAGATCAGTAGAAGGGGATTACGCCAGAGCTGCATCTGTGAATGGGCTGATTGTCTATTTTTGTATCATGCATGACTATTTGGTGGATGGCATATACATACACTTTGTATCAACTTTTTATTTTACCTCGTAATTGTATTATTTCATTTTAACAGAGAATTTACCCCTTTATTATAAAAGTGTATGCCAAGCTTCCTTGATTTGCAATTTATGAACTCCTTTAATTGTATTCGCCATTAATGGCAACGGATGATTAATAGGCTAGCTTTTATAACCCTTATTCTTTTTCTCCTCTAAAGATGCGTTACCGATTTAAAGAAAAGAATTATGCTTTGTAATAAAAAAGGGGAACCTTCATAACTTTTTCTCAAAGATTTAAGTAAAACTAAAGGATTTTGAATCTGTTAGTAACACCCCAGTTTGTTGGGCGGTATGTCTGGTTGAATGATGTATGCTAAGTCTTCCTGACGGGCTAAAGGGTGTTACATGCTACTCCACTAGGTCACATATGGTAGAGACTGAAGGAGCAAATAATAAAGGGAATGAAAAGGTATTTGAAGAGCCCAAGATAGAAGGAACAAAGGAGAATCATTTGTTTGTTTGCATAGTGAATAAAATATGGTGGAACAACTAAATACAACCTGCTAAGATCTCTTTGTTATCTTTGTTGTTAAGTTTTAAGCCACACAAGAAATCTCTATTCAAAGTCTTAAATCAAGTTTATGTTGCTCACATTGTGTGTCAGTGGAGAATAACGTTTGTGTCTTTCCATTGTCTACTTTCCTCAGTAGGGAATAAGGAAATTTCTACATACTAAGGTGTCTGCGCCATAAAAATAATGTTTGTGTCTCACCACTAGTAGACGTAAATTTCATTGAACCTCCGAGAAGGCCATGTTGAACAATCACACCAAAGGTGTCCTCAATTGGTGGTCTTGGTAGAGGTGGAGACTCATGAGGAGAAAGAATCACAGCAGGAACTGTAACAGTGGTGGCCACATCACCAAATGTTGCAGCGCAATCTTTTTCTTTCTTTCGATGAAGTTTCCTTACAAGGTTATCCTTATTTTCTTAGAACAATATTGATAGCTCTAATAGTAGTCTTTTGTTTCTTTCGACTACTAGCACTTCCTTCCCTAGTAGGAGCACCAGAAAGACCCCTTTGCGCATTATGCATAAAAGATCGAACATCCATGTATTCATCGATTTCCCTGGATAAACTTGTTGATTCCCTTGAACTCTTTTAAAAAACATGAGTTGTGCCTGCATCACTAACAAGTCTAGTATCAGCACCACCAGTAATCATAAGAAGGTTCGCACCACTTTTTTGATCCCCTATAGGTTTAGAGGACCACAGACGAGGAATTAATTTAAAAAAGGTATAAAAATAATTTTTAAGCTCCTCCTCCCCTAAGAGAGTAAGTCTTAATTCATTAGTGGCTCCATGTGGCCACTCGAACTGCGTGGGCAACACTGTCACGGTGTCTACACTATTATTGTCATCAATTAACCGTCATCCATTAAGGCTCAAATATAAGAGACAATGGTGAAACACGTTCCTAATAGTTAGCACATCCTTTAGATTTAGTATACGACCTTGGTGAAGCCTATAAAATTGAGTCCACCCCATTTCTGATATATTTTCTTATTTTCAAAAGTATACATTCTTACTAGGTATCGACCACTCGATTGGAAAATTGAAACCAGTTCCAAACTTATACTTTACCCGTAGGTATTTATAGCAATTTAGCCGAAGGTTCGAAAACCAATTTGAAATAATTTATTCTACTCCCTCGAGAGGACTAAAGTAAAACAGGCCCACAGAACCCCCTCGATTACACGCTTTGAGCTGGTATAAATTTTAAAAAATAGAAATCAACGGCGCCTCCTCTTGCCGACCACATTCGATGAAATAAGCCACTGCAGCCCATCATGAGAAACTAGATAGTTGCCTTGGAACTATCCTATATTCATCGAGAAGATGGTAGAAGAAGGGGTGAAGTGGAAGATGAAAACCCACTTCTAACATGTGCAAGGGAAGCAGAAAGTTTCCATTGGTGGTATCACTTAATTGACTTGACCCTTCAATGATCGAAAATTTGTAACCAAATTTGGGTATTTGAATTCCCCGAGCGACCAAGTGACGACTCATTTCCTTGTACTTGGTGGTGTAAGCATACGGTTTCGCCTCCACGAGAGCGTTCACTTCATGGCATTGTAAGGGCTTGCTCCTTGAGCCACCATAGTTACCTTGAACACTATGACCACCTCCTCTCGATCTACCTATTGTCCTAACTAAACCCAAATAATTACAATAACCATTTGAATATTTTAGGAAATTTACTTCTGAACCACGATTATCCTTCACAATAACTTTTTCTTAGAAATTTCAAATCCAAATGGTTTAATATTTAGGGGGTTAAGGTAACCTCCCATTTTGAAAGACTTTTATACTTTAACAATTCGTGTATCCAAGAATGAATGCACAATCAACTGTACCTCTCCTCAACACGTGGTGAAGTGTATATGACAATCTAAAGCAAAAAGTGTATACAATAAGTTTCTTTCTTAGAAATCTCTCACCTCTCGAAGCCAAGTTCTTAGAAGAATCACTTTATAACTCTTCTTTGAACTAGGTGAGGGGGAAAATTGTTATGGTATTCCCCATTATCGACCTGCTACTCGATTACCTGATTGGGTCTCGACTCGTAACCTGCATGGTTCACACCTTGGGTTCGCACATGATGTGTTCGTGTCCTTTCATGAGCTCACACGACTTGGGTTCGTACCACCATACAGGCGAACCCACACATAAAAAACATGAGTTAATTTTAGAATAGGGTACGTGTTGGCATGCATGGGGGCCTACTTACGACGTCACATCCAAGAACAATAATTGTATCATATAAATAGAGAATTTAACCCTTTTGAGAGGGACACAAAAAAAACACTCAATAGAACTTTATGACTTAGTTCACTTTAATGAGAATGGAGCCGAAGAAGAGAACCCTGTGCCAGATGAAATATTGAAATTAGTGGAACAAGCAAAGAATCCCATAGAACCACATTAGGAAGAGATTGAGGTAATAAATTTAGGTAACAAAGAAACAAAGAAAGAGGTTAAAATCGACACAACACTTACTCTTTGTCAAATTAACAACTGAAAGATTTGCTCCACGAGTTTGTTAATGTTTTTGCATGGCCTTACCAAGACATACCTATTTTAGATACGAGCATTTTTTTAACATAAGCTGTCTTTGAAACCATAATGCAAGCCCATGCATCAAAAGCTAAGACGAATGAAACTTGAAATGTTGCTAAAGATGAAAGAGGAAATTAAGAAGCAATTTAATGCTTCTTTTTTAGAAGTTGCTAAGTATTAAGAATGGTCAACAAACATTGTGTTAGTGTCAAAGAAGAATGGCAAAGTGAGAATGTATATGGATTATCGAGAATTGAAAAAGGTCGGTCCAAACATCATATTGATACTCTTGTGAATAACAATTCCAAAAATTGTACATTTTTCTTTTATGGATGATTTTTTTGGGTATAATCAAATTAAAATGGCTAAGAAAGACAAAGAAAACCATGTTTATCACAATGTATGGAACTTTTTGCTACTAAGTCATGCCATTTTGTTTGAAAAATACTGGTGTCACGTATGAAAGAGCCGTGATAAATTTCTTTCATGACATGATGCAGAAAAAGATGTGGATGACATGATTGCCAAGTCTAAGAAGGAAGAAAATCATTTAGAGAATATTCAAAAATTATTTGAGAGGTTAAGAAAGTATAGCTCGAGATTAAACTCTACTAAGTGTACTTTTAGAGTTAAGCTAGAAAAATTATTGGACTTTTTAGTGAGCGAACGAGGTATAGAGGTAGATCCTGAAAAATTGAAAGCATTTCAGAATTTGGTCTTGCCTCACACACAAAAGGAAGTGAGAGGATTAAATTATATACATCACTTTATATCACAATTGACTTCTAAATGTGACCCCATCTTCAAATTGTTTCGAAAAGATGGCGGTAGAGATTGGACCGAAGAATGTCAAGAAGCCTTTGAGAGGATAAAGGAGCATTTGATGAAGCCATGAGTTTTGGTACCATCAATACAAGGAAATATATATAGTTGTGCCAGAAACTTCAATGGAATTTGTTTTGGGGCAATGAGATTATTCAAATAAGAAAAAACGCGCCTAAGTAAGAATTCCGTAAATTACAAATTCAAATACTCGTCACTAAAAAATATGTGTTGTGTTTTGGCATAGGCTCCTCATTAGTATATTTTTGAGAAGCTTTCATTATTTGAAAGGATCGCAAGATAGTAACTCTTTCAAAGTATGACAGTTTATGCATCTCAAAAGGCCATAAAAAGAAGCGCAGTGACAAAATTTTTGATAGAAGCTATGGGTTCGATTTTCCTGACAAAGACTTAATTGTTGTTTAAGAAAGTTGGAAGATGTATTTCAATTTCTTCTTTTCCAATAAAAAGAGTTATTGACTTTGTTAAAAGCTGCCAAAATTTCATAGGTCCAACTTATTGATGTTGGTGAGGATTGCTAATAAGAAATCTTAAGAAAATCACATGATTAATGCCACTATTTTGACATCAATTTAGTTGGTATTGTATAATGTTTCCTTTTACGGTAATTTTCAAAATATAAACTAATTAATTTAATTCTTTTTAGTCATTTTATTAAATAAAAAATTGTATTTATTTAAGTGTTTTGATATAAAAAATTTAACCCTTCAAAAAATTTAAGTTTTTCCTCGATTATAACATTTATGTGGCTGTTGAGGTTTCTCTGAGGTTCTTAGTATAAGTTTGGGCTTACTTAAGTTCATGTTTAGGCCTGGCCTGGTGGTTACTTATTGATTCTAGGCCTCCTCTTCCTTTGCGTCTTAAGAAGTTCTCACATAGGAGCAAAGGAAATGGGCCTTCTTCAAAACTTTTATTTTGTTTTAAAGAAATAGTATTATAAACTTACATAGGAAAAACAATATTTTTATCTTACAAATTTATAATATGGTCATTTTTTCATTCTTCCAATATAAAATTATTGATTTCGCGTTTGTTAGGGTTATACAAATCTAGTTTTAAAATCAATGATAAATTTGATACCACATAATCTCATTTAAAAATGATAGTATTGTAATCAACATAAAATTAAATTTTAAAAATAATAATTTTTATTTATAAAATTATGCAAATAATACTACAAAATGAGCCTTGTTAACTAGTAAAGTGAATAAGGAAGGAAGACCGTGGTTACACGATTGAAGGTTGAGTGAAGATTAGGAAGGGTGTCTTTTTTTTTTTGTGGGAGAGTTTGAGAGTTGAGAAAAGAGTGAGTACGTGAGAATGTATGAGTTGTTTGCATGATCCTTTTATGGTAGGAGATAGGTTTAGCTATGCGTCTTGAAACCACTGACATGAAAGTCTAATTTGATATTTCTGGTAGTGACAGTGATACTACGTCCTAAGATGAAACATCTTAGGATGATTGACAATCACTAACCCTGGACTTCCACATGGTTTCCATGTAGTCTTAGCTGAGACATATAGATCTAAGGTTCATAGGTCGACTCAAGGTCTACTGGTTGGTAAATCAGTTATCCCTGATTCGCTGTGACATTGACTTCATCAAGAGACACATGTCAAATTTTCCATGAGATTCACGAGGTTCGTTACGTGAGGTATAACAAGCCTATACATATAAAATAAAATCATAACATATCAAATTTGAACTATAATAACTCAAGGAAAAAATAAAAAAAATCAAGATTAATATGATAATTTAAAAATTACAATTTAAATAATACAATTAATAAACCATGTAAAGAAAACCTTATTAAAAAAACATAATTTCGGTTATTTTTGTTGAGGACACTATTATATATTAAACCATTTCAAAACTTGGTGTTGGATTATTTAAACAATAAAAAAATTAATATTTCTTTGCTCATGAATAATAGAATAATTCGTTGGTACTTTTTCTCATGATTGTAATATAGATATATAGCGTGTATATTTTAGTGAGAAAATTCATTTAAGTGCTTTAATTTTTATATGGGTAAACTACACTAAATATCACTAAACTATTAATATTTTTAAGTTTTAGTTAATTAACTTTAAAAAGTTACAAAATGATTACTGAATTATACGAAAGTTTTCATTTAAGTCACTGAATTATTTTAAATTTTTTTATTTAAGCCGTAAAGTTAAGTCGAACATACATTAGATTCAAGCCGTAAAGTGGCAATTTAACGGTCTGTACGATGAAGCAGTAACCATCGATAAGTCGAACATACATTAGATTCAAGTCGATCTACCGATTAGTGTTGGAGATTAGAAAAGAAAGATGTTTTGATTTTGGCTCTCAAATTCATGACGTTCAAAGTTGTTTCACAAAAAAAAAAATGTAGAAGAGAAGGGGAATGTGAACTTTTGATTGGTGAAGGAGGTGCGAGCAGAAAAGGTCATACAACATTGATTTTAACATCCCAATCACTTAAATGAAAAGTTTCGAATAGTTTAATGACATTTTCTAACTTTTTGAAGTTGAGTGACAAAAACAAAAATTTACTAATAATTTAGTATCCTTAGATATAGTTTACCCTCATATACTTTTAATCCAAACTAAAAAAGACTCATCTCACCCTTAATCAATATATCTCTATTTCCAATTTATAAGGAAATCATAGGAATAAATAGGAGTATTTTTGTCATTTCATTTTTCAAATCCTTCCCAAGTAAATAGGAATAAAACATGCATGCAAGTTAAATAAAAGGTAAAAGTAAGTATGTTAAATTATGGGAAAATTATAATTTTGAAATGTGATAAATTTCAAAACTATATATGAACTATGGTTTAATGTGTAATTGTATCCATGAACTTTGATTTTGTGCCATTTTATACATGAAATTTTGATTTGATCTAATTCTTGTAAATTATTAACATAATTATTGATATAAATCATTTTATATTTATATATTACATACATAAATAATTATACTTATCCAATATAAAAAAAATTGATTTATATATTTCTTTAAACGTGCATGATTAAATAAAAAATTAAAGTTTGAAGTATACATTTGAACCACAATTGGAGTTTCATGTGTATAATTGCACCAAATTAAAATTAATGTATACATTTACATATTAGATCAAAGTTCATGTATAATTTTAAAATTTATCCCTTTTGAAATCTATATTTAATTTACAATCTATATATTATGTTTAATATTACAGCTTTAAAAGATATATATTTTTGGCTAAGGAAATTAAATACTTATAATGAACTAAGACATATGACCTTTTTAAATATAAATATCTATATAATAATGCATTTTCACACTCTTTTTTAGTAAATAGAGAGCTTGGATAACTTAAAAGCAGTTATTATTATTATTTTACTTATAAATTTGACATTTTATACATTTTCTAAAATTTAATAATTAAAATAAAAAATCTATTATTTTACCTTTTTACTTTATTTTGATTAAATATTTTAAATATTATTTTATTATTTATTAATTGTCTTTTCTAATATTTTAGTTGTTTTGGAAGTAACAATTTTGAGTTAATTATGTTTTGACATTGCTTTTATTGTTATTAAATTATTGTTATTCTTGTTGTTTTTAAGGGTAAAAACACACTTCATATAAAAAGAAAAACAAGAACAAAAGTAAAACATAAGAGGGAGACAAACTAAACTCAAGCCAACAAGTTTACTCCATACGTGCAAACCTATGCATCTCATCTTCATAAGTGCTAGAAGGTAAAAGAACATGTGGGGTGTGATCGCATTTATCGAATACATTGTGGGCACTTAAGATGAGAATCAACGAGAAACCGAAGGGGAGCAGAAAGCCATGCGAGGTCGAGATGAGGAGGTCCTAGACGTTAAGGTGACGCAACGTCTTTGGCAATCAAGCAAGGTTACGATATCGAGAGTAGGCGATGTCACGGTGAGGCGATGATTTCTGCACAAATACAACCACGTGTTTTTCTCTCAACAAGACTTCTTCTCCCAATTGAACTCTAATTCCTATAGGTTTATTTCAGTCATATTGGACCCACGTCCTAAGCCTATTTAAAGGGCCTTTGGAATCCTGTTTAGATTTATCAGATTAGAGAATCAAATTTGCATTATATATCTCTTGTGTGAGATTTGTTAAAGAATTTTTTTGGGGAGAGTTTTTGGGACAGTTTTTGAAAGAGCTTTTGTATTTGGGACATGTGGGTTTCTTTTGGGATTTGCTTTTTGTATTCGGGTTGAATACTTTCCATCGTTGTACTCTTTGTTTGCTCTTTAGTGAAAAGTCGAAGTCTCCTTTGCCCATGACTTTTCTATCAGTAGGGGTTTTCCACATAAAATATTCATGTTTGTTCTTCTCCACTTTTACTATCTCATTGTTTATACGGGTTGATCCTCAAAAAATTGGTATCAAAGCCTAGGTTATGCTTCTGCAGATCGACTCGCTCAGGATGACGACAATGAGATTTGACATTGAAAAGTTTGATGAGATCATAAACTTCAATTTGTAGCAAGCGTGACAACACTTCTAGTTCAAAATGACCTAAAGAAGGTCATTACCAGTAAAAAGCTCGAAGGTATGGAAAACCAGAATGGGAAGAGCTTGATGAAAAAGCTCTATTTACGATTCAGTTATGCCTCACGAATAATATACTTCAAGAAGTATTTACAAAGAAAATAATGACTGCTTTATGGAAGAAATTAGAAACCTTTTATATGTCAAAATCGTTGGCCAGTCGATTGGTATGGAAGCAGCGTTTGTACACATTTTGTATGGATGAAAGAACGACCATTAGGGCTCACATTAGTGAGTTTATTACGCTTCTAAATAACCTAAAGAACATCGAGGTTAACATAGATGACGAAGATTAGGCTATATTATTGTTGTGCTCTTTGTCCCTTTCGTATAAAACTTTCAGGGAGATCCTGATTTATGGCAAAGATAAACTCTTATTTGACAATGTGAAAGGGAAATTTGTTGAGCAAGGAAAACTTGACAATAAATTAGGCTCAAGTAGCAAATCTGATGGAAGATCTTTAGTTTTGGTTGCCAGAGGCAGGAAACAGTCTAGGTCAAGGTCGAAATCGAGGAACCGTGACAAAAGATGCAACTATTACAAAAAGCTAGGTCACATAAAGTAGAATGTTATAGCTTGAAAAATAAAAAATAGTAGGGCTGCTAAGAGCGACGAGGATGAAGAGCAGAAGGCTGAGGTAGCCAATGCTAGTGTGGCTAAAGAAAAAAAGGATGATTGGTTGTTGGTATATACGACTGAAAGGTCAGAACTTTTGTTCGAGTGGATCTTGGTTTCATGGTGTTGTTGGGTCTGGTGCCCTAAGTGTAGTATACTCGTTTGTACACTTGTAACTTTTTTTTGAATAGATTGGTTAATAAAACAAATTCATTTATTACAATTAATGTACATTGTATTATTGTCATAAAATGATTTTTGCACGTAGAGCAAAATAGAAGGAAATGTTGCTCATTGGTTGTCTATTGTTTAAACTGATACTAAGATGTATTACGTGGTCGGATCATAGTACGAAAAAATAACTTTTATTAGTAGACGAATATAAACATGCCCTTAGTCTAATCGAAAATGAGTAAACCGATTGAAAGACTAATATAACATTTATCAAGTCCAATTGGGGAGATGCCTTGTCTTGGGCCTTGGAGTGGATGACTCTCAGAAGATAGAGACATATATGTAACTGACTGGATTGATAGTACATCGAATGGGACCCAAGCAAAATAGATCTTGAATTCGTTCATGGATTTATTAATTTGTGACATTCATAGTGTAGCATACCTAAATCCCAAATGGATGGCAAGCTATGTATGAGTGAGTCATACACTTTGATGTAAGTAAAAGCCTCTATTCAAATAGATAAGGAATCGAAAGCCGGTGCGTTGGGTGTATGACTTCTGCAGTATGTAAAGTCATTTACAATAGTAGAATTCATATCCCAAGATATGAGTAAATGATATCCTTTCATAGGCATTACATGATTGATGAAAAGTAAACGTGGTCATGGGTTGTTCGTCTTTGTAATGGATGACTTGATTACTATTTGATAGTGATTGACTTTTGATGAAGAGAGATGTAATAGTTACCATGACATAAAATATGATCATATTGGGAGAACGAATGTCATCCCAAAGAGATCAAGGATATCCTATGAGGGTAATACACTTATGACAAGGTCATTGGATGAACATTGAGTAGTTGTTTTCGTAATGGTATGTCGTTAGGGAGAGCTCAGTCACGATACTATAGTGGAATGGTTTTATGACTAAATGAGTTTATAATTAATAAGAAAAAAAACCAAAACTTAATTATAAATCATTTGATCCCTAATTACATAAGTCCTATAGATCCTTTCGCTAGCTCGTTGAAACCAGAAATTAATTGCGTGTTTGAATAGAAATGAACGAAATGAACAGAATGAATAGGAAAAGAGAAATGAGAAACATTCTAGAATTATTATGGTTTCTTCCAAAATGGAAATGAAATCATTTGGAAATGAATGTAGGTTTCCAAAATGGAAATGGAAATTAAAATAATTAATTTGCAATTCTATATGGATTACTTAAAAATAATCGAAAAAATGACTTTATATTTTTAAGTTGTTTTGAAGTCCAAAAATGAAAAAAAAATCATTTGGTCTTAGTGAACATGTTGAGTTGTAAAATATTAAATATATTTTCTCGAAATTTTATCAGGGGTAAAATTGTCATAATTTTATCGGGGGTAAAATTGGGATGAGAAAATCATTTAATTAGAAAATAGAAAAATGTGTATTCATTGGACTAAATTATAAAGTGCTAAGTTAAAAGTCCAGAAAGAACATATAATTGGGTCTAATATAATGAGAGGCCTGAATCCCCATCATAATATCACACCTCAGATTTGACGAACCCGATTTGAAGGCGTGTAAGTGTGAAATTATCTATTTGTCGTAGTGTAGTCCACCCATTTATAGTCGTTTGGCGAAAACAACTTAGCATAAGGTGACTATAGCATAAAAAATCAAAGATTTATCCTAGGTTATTATACTATTTAGGAAAGTATATTATAAGCAAAGAGTGAGTCTGGTAAGGGATACCGACAAATGCATAGTACGCCTAGTTTGTCTGAACACTGTGCTAGTTATGTTTCGTAATGTGAATTGGTTAAGAGTCAACTAAATTGACTGGTCCAATAATATTGTACATTATATTCATTTATATTTATCTTAGACTATGTAAGCCAATTTATTAGGACAAGCTCTGGAAACCATTGACACTTGTCAAGTTCCACTAAGAGAACTGGACATATATATGCATGGTGAGAAAGGTTGGTTGGGGATGGTTCCTTTTCCTACAATTTTATTCTCTGGTTTTTCTTCTTTATTAAGCTAGAAGCTAAGGTTTTTGAATTAATTCAGGGAAGATCTATTTCATGGTAAGTCTGATAGCTTTGCATGTTAAGTTTTTGAGAGAATAAGTGTATTAGGAAACATATGAACAGTGAGTTGTGAAAAAGAGACTTTGAATGAGGGTTATTTGTAGTCGAATTGTTAGCAGTTGTTTGTAAATGGGTTTTAATGGTGGTTCTATGTTCTTTAAGTAGTTGTTTCTGCTGGGTCAAGATGGATGTCCAAGTCTGGAGCTTTGAGCTACAGTTTAGGTGAGTACTAGGTGAGTCTCTATTATGACTCCCTGCATGTGAACTATTCAAGTAGAGTTATATAAATGATAATGATATCTCATATAAATGGTAAAAATATAAGGAAAAGTAAAGGTGTTACATCTGTAATGATGATATGTATGAAATACTGACTGAATATGAAGTTAAGTGGTAATTATGCATGTAAAGTATGATATGGAAATGTATTAATCAATTAAGAGTGTGAGCAAATATGGTTAAGTGAATTCTGAGTAAAACTATAATACCCCTAACCCGTATCTATCGTCAAATTAGGGTTACAAAATATTACCAATCAATTGAAACTTTAAACATCATAACATTCAATAAATAAAAAAAATCATAAACCATTCATTTTTATATATTTCATCCATTAACCAAGCCCTCGAGGCCCTAAAATAGTTTGGGAGAAAATCGAGACTAATTCGAAAGAAAATAAAAAATTCATGGAAAAGAAGCAAAATTTGAAAACAGGGGACACACGGTCGTGTGGCCAGGCTGTGTAACTTTCAAACAAGGGACACATGGTTGTGTCCCAGCTCATGTCCTCTCCTGTGTAAGTCTCTGAGTAGGGTCACACGGTCGTGTCACACACCCGTGTAGCTCTCTGAGTTTCCCTACATGCCTATGTACCAGGTCGTGTGTTAGGCTGTGCAAATCACTGACTTGTATACAAAGGACCCTCGGATGACACACGACTGAGTCGCAAGGCCCTGTGCCTCACATGGCTAAGTCGCACGCCCGTGTCTCAGGCTGTGTGAACCCAAAGTGATTTATTTCTTGCTCAATTTCACTCCCTTATTACATAGGTGCCTACACACATTCAATTATACATATAGAAGATGCAATTCAACTTCAAACGCAAACCTAATCATATATTCATTCTATATATCAACCATTTATCAACCTTGACACCTCAATATGTTTCATCACAATTCATTCGCAACTTATAACCACAAACACATTCATCTATATAAACATCCATTTCATTACAAGCTTAAGTTATCTCAAAGTATATCATGCCATAATATGAACTATTAAACACATTTAAGTATCAAGTAGGAGATTACAAGTTGTTCAAGTGCATAATATAATACAACATATTACTCAAAAGCTAGGCATTCGACATAGCAATACATAGGGTCCTAGTACATGCCACATACCAAAACTAGGAAATTTAGTCTACCAAGATTTTTGGATAGTGTGATTCCGAGCATTGACCCGATCTTCTTAGCTTTCAAAAAGTGATATACAAAATGAACAAATTACAATTAAGCTTAAATGAAGCTTACTAAGTTCGTTTAGAAATTAATAAAGCCTTTCCAATCAACATAGATTTAATCAACATTAGGCATGGAGATTTGCTATTATACACAACTATAACAGTAATTACAACCACGTTTAGTAGTACAGTATACTCAGTGGCATTGCTCGATTGAGCTTTTCATCAGTACATCTGTAGATTTCTACTCGTTTGAGCTTCACTCAGTGTAACAGTAGAATTTTCTCGATTGAACATCATTCAGTATAACAGTAAGATTTACTCGTTAAGCCCATTCAGTATAACAATATTATTTGCTCAATTGAGCTTTATTCAGTATAACAAGAAGATTAGGCTCGATAGAGTGTACTTTTAGTTGATGATACGACATTCATTAAGAGCATATTAAAAGAATGAATAAACATACGAACTTACCAGACTAATTTTTAGGAGCTTTCAGAGTATAGGGAATATTTCGCAGTTTTACCTTTTCCACGATTATCAGTATGTTCTTAATCTTAAAATAATAATTTCATTCCATCAATTAGAATAACAACACAATTTGATCATTTCATGCAACTAAGTCCTTTTTGGAAAATTACCTAATTTCCCATTAACTTTTTATTTTATTCAATTCAGTCCTTAGGCCCTAATCATGCAATTTACTCATTTTTCCTAAACACCCATGATACCCAAATATTCTATAACTTCATATCAGTCCCTATTTGCAATAATTACAAATAATTTATCATTTAATCTATTTAGTCCCTAAACATCAAAATCATCAAAAATCACTTTTCAAAATAATCTAATCTATCAATAAGGTTCTATATTTCATCAAAAGCTTTAAGAAAAAACCTCATTTATCAATGGCAACTTTTATAACATTTAACAGCTTCACAAATTGGTCCTCGATTTAGCTAGACCAAACTAATATGAACTCAAAAACATAAAAATTACTAAAAATGGGCATCAATACACTTACCAAATCAAAGCTTAAAATCAAAGTTGAAACCCTAGCATTTTATTCCTTTCTTTGCCGTGAGGAAGATGACAGAATAGTGAAAATTTTCTTTAATTTTAGGTTTAGTTTAATATATATACTATGGCATTTTTGTAAATATTTCAACTTTCTTAATTAAGCTTCAACAAATCATTATTTAAGCCTAATTAAACCACTTTATTAAGCATAATCTCATCAAATCCCACTAACTAATTTTCCATGGTTAAATTGCCCTTTTAGCCCCTTTATATTAACTACGCAACCTTTAGAGTTTTTAAAATTTAGTCCTTTTTAATTATTAAGCTATCCAAACAATAAAATTTTTTAATCAAAGTTTAATATCACTCTATAGACCTCATAAATATACTAATTACATAATATCTACAAAGTATTTCGTCAGAATTCTGGTCACGAAACCACTGTAAATCAGGCTGTTACAAAAATGTCTCTTGTGGTGATACGAACTCGTTTCAGAATGATTAGAGTCGTTCAGATTGCTCGATCGTGAATTGAGTAAGGATAGATTCGTTTCGGTTAAAATGAAACAAAATGGGTAAAATGGTTTCAAGCAAAGGTAGTAGGATAAATGGTTAAGTAAAATAATGGATAATTGGCTAAGACCCAGAATGAACCAACAATAATGGATTGTTGACCCGAGTCTCAAAATGGTTCTTAGGTGATTTACGATTTTATGGAAACAACAAAGAACCTTTACCCACTATCAATTATGATAGGAGCCAAAGATATATTGAACACCACACCAAAGGTGATAAGTTTGGCAAACAAAGGAAAGATAGACGCCACAAGCTATGCTTGATAAGTCAGATCAGTTCCAAAGGAATCAAAGAGAATTAGATAACTCACAATACTCAAATTCAACATATATTCAGTAAAAGTCTTGAAATCCCTTTCTAAGGCTGATTACATCTATTTATAGTGCTAGGATAGGCTAGCCGAATGGTCACAAACATTCAACTTAATGTGCCATAAAAATAGAAATAAAAACTCAAGTCTTTTCTCATTTTTGAACCAAATAACTCATTTTTTGAATTCACTTCAATTCAGCTGAATTGAATGACTTTAATTGCTTGAAAATGACTCTTGAGTTGTCCTTGGCCAGCTGAATAGACACCAACTTATTAACTAGCTCCTTAATGATATTTTGAATGCTTGATTAATTCTCTTAAAAGATCAAAAACTGCTCGAAGAAGAAAGGTTACTGCTGAATTTTAAAGGTCATAAAAATGCTCTTAAAAACTCCTTAAATGATGTTTAAGCCTCCTTTATAACAGCCTCTTTACTTTGTAACTAAAAATGACTTGAACAACCACTTTATTCAATTTATATCAGCCTTGAGTTGTAACGGTTATGAGCTAAAAAGACATCTGCAATAAACACATTAAAATGAGCTTATTAAACACATTTAAACATAACACACATTATTACTTAACTTAAGTAAATGAACTAAAAACATATGCAACAATTATTCCAGCAACTAGTTAATTAAAGAAGCATAATTAAATGAACTTAACTCATGCATCAATAAGTAAACCTAAGAACTAGATTAATTAAGAAGCATCTTATTAAATAAAGTTCAATAATAACTCAATTATTAAAAACTTAAGATGAGTTGAATTAATTGATCAGCAACTCATTTATTAATCTAAGATAAGTTTAATTAAAAGAAACAAATTCAACTTGCAATAAATTGCCATGCACGCTTAGTAAGCTGAATGAGTTGTAATTAAGCTTCATTTTGCACTTAGGCCCCTCGAGCTTAGGCCAATTCTAAGGTCGTCGAGTTGTATCGAAATCATACCCTCCCTCTTGAAGACGATTTGTCCTCAAATTGGGCCATTTGCTCGCGAAGAAACTCTCAAAACACCAAACCCTTTTATTCAAGATCCGGATAGAATAGTTTCCAAAACACTGAGAACCACAAATGGTTCGAGAAGAAAACGGGTTATTTCCACGCCCTCCCTCTTTAGGAGGAAATTGGTCCAAAGCGTCAGCTACAAAAGAATGAAATAGATTAGTGACATTTTGAATTAAAATCTCTAAAGAACCTTTTGAAATCTTATTCAAGAATTGAGCATATAAACCAATGCCGGGATCAAAAATGGAAATCATCCTTACCTTTTCATTATAAATCAAAAATTGCAATAATGTTAACAAACCAGAATCACAAAGCAGTCAAAAGTTAACCATATTCTGATTCTCAAATCCCTCGAATAAAGATAAAGAACAATGGTCTCTGGGGTCAAAAATAAGGTGTTCTCTTACCGCCTCAATCTGACTCGAAAATCCTTTACCCAGTATCGTAGGAAGAACATGAAGCAATTTGAAATCAGTACCAAACAAAGCATGCTCGAATCTTTTAAACCACAATTTAAAAAAATTTCCACAATCAAAAACTTGATCTTGACTTTGCAAGCCAAGAACATTCACAGACTTTGTTTTCGAATAAAATGATAAATCATCAAACAAGCAAAAATTATTTACACATTCATTCAAACAAAATTTACGATGTTTGCTTTCTCTCATGGACGATTCATAATGACAAACTCCAGGATTAAACACATGATTTTGATCATTCTTTCCAAAATGTAGCAAGAATTCCTTTTTCATCAAGAAGTCACACATGCTAGGCAAAGAAAAATTAAGCACAAATATACTCAAACAATCGAGCCTCTTAGATCTCACGTGAACAAACTTGCACAAACATGCAAATTTCGTACAACTTAGAGGATATTCAATAACATCACAAACAAACATATTAGGCATTTTATGTATCAACTTTTTATTACACGAGATCAGATGTTGTTTGTGCTGAATTAATCCTTCTTCAACAACAAGCTTGCCAACGCCATTCTCAACAATAGAAAAGTTCTTCAAACCATGATTCAAAATAAAATCTTCAATAATCAGATTATGATTTTTAGCCAAGTCAAGATGAAGAGCTCTTTCACAAGCTAAGTTTTTGACAAGCTCACCATTAATAAGCATGGGAAATTATTGAGACTCGATTAACATAGAACCTTTACTGTGCTTACCTTTATTCGCTGGTGGACTAAGGTCATTTTCATTCTTACCTTTCTCGATCAATCGAAATTTCCTCTTGTCGGGAAGGTAATGAAGTTGAAATTTGTCAATGGGACCTTCAGAAACCTGAGAAGAAGAAGAAATACGACGACAACCTGCATATGGATTAGCAAAAACACTCCTCGCTTTATTTTATGCACTTGCAACTCACTCGTTTCTTTTTCAACAACACTCGTTTCTTGCATACTTTCTTTTTTTACCTCAATCTCTTTTTCAGTTTCCTTTTCTTGCTCACACATTTTTTTGCTCTCAATCTCTTTTTGCTCTTTTTCGATCTCCTTTTCTTTTCCTCTCATTGCTTTTTTTCTTTTCTCAATTTCATTTTGGATTCGTTCATTTTCTCGCATTAAATATTCTTGCCTTTCTGTTCGTCTAATTTCTTTTTGTCTCGTGCTTTCGTTGCAAGAAGAAGACAACATGAAAGATTCAAAACGACAAGCTTTCCATTGGACATGAGCGAAAGAATCTTCATAAGAGTCACGATCAACTCTTCGTGAATAACCTTCCGTGGATGAATACTTGGATGCATATGGAACATGTTCACCTCTTCGTAAGTGTTTCTCCATGTATGAATGCCTTGATGCGCTTGAAGAGACATATCTACCTTTTCGTTTGTCATCTCGGAAGGACTCAAAATTGATGTTTGTTTCTCTTCGTCTCGAATTCCTTGATGAATAGGAATCTTGATAGGGATATCTTCTCACATAATCGTTGGATGATAAACTCTTTGGCGATCTCATTTTTGTCCTTTGGCTTGAAGAAATTCGCTTCTGATGGTAGGAAGATGGAAGGAAACGCTTGCGCATCACATCTTTCATTTCGGACCAGGTTGATATTGGGCACTCTTTGTTTCATCTCGGACTCGTGGTGAATTGATCCCACCAAGTGATGGCATAATCGGAGAACCCGTTCACTGCAAGCTTTACTTTCTTTCCCTTCGAGTTGTCATGGCACTCGAAAACCAATTCTACTTGCTTTTCCATTCTAGGTACGCCTCCGGGTCGAATCGGCCTTTAAATGGTGGAATTACTATCTTGTTACTCTTTAAATCGCCATCAACACATTCATGCTCTCTAAAGCCTCGATTTCTATGAATGCATCATCACCTTTCGCTTTGATTTGAATGTTTGGTATGATGGATCGGACCAACCACCAACAGCAGTAACTTTTCTTTCAAAACTTAGAGACATATTGTTTGAACCTCACCACAAAACCTCACTAGTCACTCACAAAGGAAAAAAATAAGATGGCACTCCACTCGTGTTTGCACTAGATATATTGGGGTTTTTTTTTACTCTCAATTAGACTCACTACTCTCTTGCCTTTTTTCGCTCACTCCTCCTCTCTAAGTTCTTAAAGAACTATTTAAACTTAAAAAGCAATTGTTGTGGGTCGGCTTGCAAATTTGATGTATGGTTTTAGGTAGGAATGTTGTAGGACAAAGAAGGTAGGCTTGAAACAAAGAAATGGAAAAAGTTGGGTGTGGCGGAATAGTAGAAGATAGAAATGACAGAAATTCAGGCAGCAAATAGAATTTTCAAAACTAATTAATTTTTTTTTCACGAAATATTTCTAACAACTTGATATCCACTCCTTGAGTTTGAATGGAAACTAATTTTTTTTCACGAATTTTTTTTTTCGATTAAACTACAATACCGTAATGCTGAAAGCGTCGATTCTTACTCCAAATTCGCTAGCTCTGATACCAAATGATACTAACTCGTTTCAAAATTATTCGAGTCGTTCAGATTGCTCGATCGTGAATTCAGTAAGGATAGATTCGTTTCAGTTAAAATGAAACAAAATAGGTAAAATGGTTTCAAACAAAGGTAGTAGGATAAATGGTTAAGTAAAATAATGGATAATTGGCTAAGACCGAGAATGAACCAACAATAATGGATTGTTGATCCGAGTCTCAAAATGGTTCTTAGGTGATTTACGATTTTAAGGAAACAGCAAAGAACCTTGACCCACTATCAATTATGATAGGAGCCAAAGGTATATTGAACGTCACACCAAAGGTGATAAGTTCGGCAAACAAAGGAAGTATAGACGCCACAAGCTATGTTTGATAAGTCAGATCAGTTCCAAAGGAATCAAAGAGAATTGGATAACTCACAATTCTCAAATTCAACATATATTCAGCAAAAGTCTTGAAATCCCTTTCTAAGGCTGATTACATCTATTTATAGTGCTAGAATAGGCTAGCCGAATGGTTAGAAACATTCAACTTAATGTGCCATAAAAATATAAATAAAACTCAAGTCTTTTCTCATTCTTGAACCAAATAACTCATTTCTTGAATTCACTTCAATTCAGCTGAATTGAATGACTTTAATTGCTTGAAAATGACTCTTGAGTTGTCCTTGGCCAGCCGAATAGACACCAACTTATTACCCAGCTCCTTAATGATATTTTGAATGCTTGATTAATTCTCTTGAAAGATCAAAAACTGCTCGAAGAAGAAAGGTTGCTGCTGAATTTTAAAAGGCATAAAAATGCTCTTAAAAACTCAAATGATGTTTAAGCCCCATTTATAATAGCCTCTTTACTTTGTAACTGAAAATGACTTGAACAACCACTTTATTCAATTTATATCAGCCTTGAGTTGTAGCGATTATGAGCTGAAAAGACACCTGCAATAAACACATTAAATGAGCTTATTAAACACATTTAAACATAACACACATTATTACTTAACTTAAGTAAATGAATTAAAAACATATGCAACAATTATTCCAGCAACTAGTTAATTAAAGAAGCATAATTAAATGAACTTAACTCATGCATCAATAAGTAAACCTAGGAACTAGATTAATTAAGAAGCATCTTATTAAATAAAGTTCAATAATAACTCCATTATTAAAAACTTAAGATGAGTTGAATTAATTGATCAGCAACTCATTTATTAATCTAAGATAAGTTTAATTAAAAGAAACAAATTCAACTTGCAGTAAATTACCATGCACGCTTAGTAAGTTGAATGAGCTTGTAATTAAGCTTCATTTTGCACTTAGGCCCCTTGAGCTTAGGCCAATTCTGAGGTCGTCGAGTTGTATCGAAACATGATGCGTCCGGGATCGCATCATGTGGTCCTTCTGGTAGAGCAATTATATTGCTAACTAGATTGATAGATCATAATAGTAAAATAAGTGCAAGACCCTGTGGTTGAGACCCATGGCAATGTATGATATGAAAACACTCATGGTAATGCCTCTAGTAAGATGAAGGCTAGACTGATAAATCACGACATGAGAATTTGTAAGTCCATGTGGCTGAGACACATGGTAAGATATAATAGTATGAATATTCATGGTGATGCCTTTGGTAATATGTAAACCAGAATGACAGATCACGACATTAAAATATGTATAAGTCCATGAGGGAAAAACTTATGGCACCTTTCATGATAATCCACCAGGACAGTAAACACGTGATTATGCATGTTGTCTATGTGGCATGATTATAATACACTATACTCGGTCTACTCGCCAAGCCTGAATATCAGGAGGCCACACCACCGTCTGATGTCATATTCAAATAAATTGTCACAATATTAAGAAATCATCCTCTTTATCAGTGATCTTATAAATTTTTAGTCAAACATATATCAACCATCATTAAAACATGCTAAACATACTTTAAATAAAATTATAATAATAATTAAACGTGCATTTGGACCACTTAGCAAAATTACCCAAAACTGTTACGTAGGTATCGATACTGGTAGAGTGGTATCAATAATTCTCTTAAGTGGTATCAATACCAAATTAGCTTATTGTTTCTTGTTTTAAAAACCCAACTTTCAAAAAATATCGGTACCATTGAAAAAATATCGATAATTTTACCCCGAGTATCGATACTCGCAGCAAAATATCAATATCAACTAGCGAAACTGACTTCCTGCACTTTAAAAATCATAGAGGTATTGTTTTTAAAATATGAATACCGATACCTCTGCTCTAGACAGTAAAAATTCAGCATATTTAAGCATACAAACCATTCCAACATGAATCTATTCAACATGCATCTTTTACCATATCAAATAAACTTCAAAACGAATATAATCACAGTTTCAAACATTGAGAATAAGTCTGAACAATAGTCAACATATCACAAATCAAACTTTTAAATCCTGAGAACAAATAAAACTATGGAAACATCCAAATTATCGTGGAAAAATTCATGCAACAATTCTACCACATTAACTTTATTTCCTCAAAACATAAATGAATTAATAACACCTACAAAATAAAGCTAACGTCTTGCTTGGATCACCCCTTGAAACCACACCGCTCACACTGGCACTTAACTACACTACAAGGGTTTAAAAGAAGTGGGTGAGCTTAACAAGCTCAGTGAATGCCTAGAATAATTACCATGCAAACAATTCATCAAGCATTAATGAAACAACCATATAGCACAACCTCAATGTAGCAACCCATTTTTAGTGATGTCGGAATAGTAGTTTTGGAACCATAATTCTGTTGAGTAAATTATCATTTTATTATTATTTTAATATCCATGGAATTATAGTAAGGTCACATTAAAATTTCGTTAAGAAATTTTGATATTTGCTGGATTAATTAAGTAAAAAGGACTAAATCGTAAAAGGTGAAAAAGTTGAGTTCTATAGTTAAAAGGGTCAAATGGCTATGAAACTTTAAACTAAAGGACTTAAGGGATTAATAAACCATTTAAGGTATTAGTGGATGTGCATGCTATGGTTTTATTGAAATTTTGTTAGTTTTTAAAGGTTAATAAGGTAAATAGGTAAATAACCTTAAAACTAAAAGAAATTAAACAAGGTATTATCTTTTATTTCTTAACCCTAAATTGATTCTAAGTGAATAAGACCTCCATGGATGTGTGCTTGGTTCGACTAGCTTATATCTTTGCATGGTATGTGATTTCAACCCCGTTTTTAATGATTTTATGTTTTTGAGTTTGTTTTAGGTTAATCTAGCTAGCCCAGGGGTTAATTTGTAAAACTGTTAAAGGTTAGAGGTTATTCCATGGATGTTTTTGAGTAGGTTGTGATGTTAAATGATAGATTATGAATCTTTGTTGAAAAATAAACAGGTTTTGTAAAGTGATTTTTAATGAAATTGTATTTAGGGATTGATTTGCGAAAATAGTAAAATTTCATTTTAAATTATGAAATGTTGGTTTAAATGAGTTGGTATAGCTCACTATGAAATTTGGCTAGCTTGAATAGAGGATGAAAATGATTAGATTTCAAATTACGAGCTTAAAGACTAAATTATGAAAAGTTAAAATATTAGGGGCAAATTGGTAATTTTGCATAAATATGAGTTATGGATTGAGTTGAATGTTTGAGGTTAATTGAAGTACTTAATTGAATGTAATTATCTATTTAGATTAAGAGAAACCTCAACCGGACCTAAATCGAGGAAAGGCGAAAGCTTTAGATTAGTTCGACCTAACTACTATGCCCCAAGTCATTGAGGTAAGTTCGCATGAATATTTATCGTGTTTATGTTATCTAAATTGAATGTTATTATTTTATTTATTATGTAAATGGATTTATGTATAAACATATCAATATTATGATGAATTGACAGATATCGAGATCCGATTGAATCTTAGGAATTCTTAGGATACAAATAACATGTCATTAGGGATTTCATGTTTCGGTTGCTGGTCTTGAATGTCCTACCGATGGCTGAGGTCTTGCATTTGTTGCGGATTCTCCACAGCTCGTGTGAACAGCATCATGTAGCTTACATTCTGACCCACAACTTGTGTGAGCAGACCCATTTCACAGCTCGTGTGAGCAGTATGTAAAAGGAAATGTTATGGTTATATGTAAAGGCACACTTCGTTTGAGCTTTCCCAAGTATCTGATGAAATTCTAGATGGTTCAACGGGCATGAAAAGGGAATGAAAAGGTTAGTATGCAATTAGATTGAATCATGACTTATTGAATGGAAATATGAACTAGATGATGTTGTACATATGGTAGATTTCATTATATAATGGAAAAACTTACTAACTTGTGAGTTGATCATGTTGGCTAGGCATTTTTAAGCTTGTGGCATTGGTATTGACTTGTACTTTAAACTATGATATGTATTATGAAAATGGCAAGTTGTGTTTATGTTGATACAAGCTTACTAAGCATTGTTGCTTACGTAGTTTCTTTCCTTGTTTTATAGATTATCGAAAGCTCGATTTGGTTGGAAGCTTGTCAGAGATCTATCACACTATCTAGAAGTGTTTTTGAGCATTTTGACCAAGGTTTATAATGACATGTATAGTGATGCAACCTTAGCCCGGGAAATTACTACTGAATCCATTGAGCTGCCACGAGGACCAATAACTCGATCACGAGCTAAGAGATTTCGAAATGCAATAGCAAGCTATATGGAACGAGCTTGGGAAGAGCAAGTGGCCGAATTTGATAGTCGTGCTTCGAACCGTTCAAAAAGCGTTACTTGCAATTTATTGCAAGCTGAATTTGTTTCTTTTAATTAACTTGTTTTAGTTTAATAAATGAGTAGCTGATCAATTAATTTAACTTATCTTAAGTTTTAATAAATGAGTTAGTTATTGAATTTTATTAAATAAAGATGCTTCTTAATTGATCTAGTTCCTAGGATTATTTATTGATGCATAAAGTAAGTTCTTTAAATTATGCTTCTTTAATTAAACTAGTTGCTGGAATAATTATTGCATATATGTTTTAGTTCATTTATTTAAGTAAGTTTAATGTTTGTTATGATTAATAAGTGCTTTCATTTGTTTAATAAACTCATTTTAATGTGTTTATTGCAGGTGACTTTTAAGCTTATAGTGGTTACAATTCAAGGCTGTTACACATTTAATTAAGTGGCTGTTCAAGTTCTTTTGAGTTACAACTAAAGGGGCTGTTATAAAGGGAGCTTAAAATTCATTAAAGGAGTTTTTAAAGAGCATTTTATGCCCTTTAAAATTCAGCAGCAACTCTTCCACTTCCAGCCGTTTTTGGAGCTATCAAAAGAAATTAATCAAGCCTTTGAATGTCATTAAGGAGCTGGTTAAGAGAAGATGTCTATTCAACTAGCCAAGGACAACTCAAGAGTCATTTTCTAAGCCATTAAAGACATTCAAATCAGCTGAAATAAAGTGATTTTATGGAAGGAGTTATTTGTTCAAAGAATAAGAAAAGACATCAGTTTTTTATGGCACATTAAGTGGATGTTTTTGACCATTCGGTTACCTTGTTTTAGCATTATAAATAGGTGTAATCAGCCATAGAGATAGAACCTTTTGCTGAATATAAATGAAATATTTGAATTGTGAGCTATCCAATTCTCTTTGTTCATACGGAATTGATTTGACTTATCAAGCATAGCTTGTGGCGTCCATCTTTTCTTTGTTGCCGAACTTATCACCTTTGGTGTGGCGTTCTATATACCTCTAGTTCCTATCATAGTTGATAGTGGGTCAAGGTTCCTTACTGTTTCTTAAAACCGAAAAAACACCTAAGAACCATTTTGAGACTCGGGTCAAGAATTTATTATTGCTGGTTCATTCTCGGTCTTAGCCAAATTAATTTGTTATTGTTTCCTATTTATTTTGTTTATTACCTTTGTTTGAAGCCATTATCTCTATTTTGTTTCTTTTTAAAACCGAAACGATTCTATTCTACTCAATTCACGATCAGGCATCACTTACGACTCGAATCAATTACGAAACGAGTTCGTATCAAATTGGTATCAGAGCTAGCGAATTTGGAGTAAGAATCAACGTTGTCGGCATTACGGTATAGTAGTTTCTTTGAAAAAAAATTTGAAAAAAAATCGAAAAAAATTCAGAAAAAATTTTGAGAAAAAAAAATTGTGAAAAAAAAAAAAGAAAAAAGCTAGTTTTGAAATTTTGTTGTTATTTGCTGCCCAAATTTTTAGTTATTACTACCTTCTATTGTTTCGCCACACCCAACCTTTTCATTTCTTTGTTTCAAGCCTACTTTCCTTTGTCCTACAATATTCTTACCAAGCCCAAACATCAAGTTTGTAAGCCGACCCACAACAATTGCTTTTTAAGTTTAAATAATTCCTAAGAACTTAGAGAGGAGGAGTGAGTGGAAAGAGGCAAGAGAGTGGTGAGTTTATTCGAGAGTACAAAAGCCAAGTGAGTGAGATTTCTTTTTGAGTGGATAGTGAGATTCTTTGTTGTGAGTTTATTTTTAAAAAAAAATGTCACAAAGTCCGGAAAGAAATCAAAATGTGGAAGGAGGGTTACGTCCCGTAAGAAATGTTGGAAGAGGAGTGCCAGATCTTACCCTTCAAGCAATTATGCGGGAGATGGAGCAATTATTTGATAGAAAACTTGAACCGATTGAAGATCGATTATATCGAGTCGAGACACGAGAACCACGTGAGATGACTCCGGAAGGTGCAACACGAGAGCGAGAACGTCCAATCCAAGATCCTTCTGAAGTAAGTGAACAAGAAAGTGATCGTTCATCTGCCCGAAGTGTACGACGTCGAGGCCGTCAACGGCAACGAGGTCCTAGAGATCGTGATCGACCCGATGACAATCTTAAGAATATCAAGATGACAATTCCACCATTCCAAGGTAAGAATGACCCTGAAGCTTATTTAGAGTGGGAAAAGAAGATTGAGCTTGTTTTTGATTGCCACAACTATTCGGAGAGTAAAAAGGTGAAACTCGCAGCAATTGAGTTTTCTGATTATGCCATAGTGTGGTGGGACCAGCTTGTAACAAGTCGACGACGAAATGGTGAAAGACCCATCTCTACTTGGGGAGAAATTAAATCAGTCATGCGGAAAAGATTTATTCCATCATACTACTATCGAGATCTTTATCAACGACTTCAAAACCTTACTCAAGGAAATAGAAGTGTTGAAGATTATTATAAGGAGATGGAGATAGCGATGATTCGAGCTGATATCGAGGAGGATCGAGAGGCAACCATGGCTAGGTTCCTTTCGGGTTTAAATCGTGACATTGCCAACATAGTTGAACTACAACACTATGTTGAAGTGATGGACATGGTTCATATGGCGATTAAGGTTGAAAAGCAACTTAAGCGAAAAGGAGTTAGTAGACCCTATGCCAATTCTTCAACCAACAAATGGAGTCAAGGAGTCAACAAACCCCCTATTAGAACAAAGGAGCCGATTGTAGCAGCTAAATCAAATCAGCCAGTTGGAGAGACAAGTTGAAATAAAAATGAGCAAGCGCCAAATTGCACGAGAGACATAAAATGTTTCAAGTGTCAAGGCCGGGGGCACATAGCTAGTCAATGTCCCAATAGACGAATAATGGTGATAAGAGCTGATGGAGAAATTGAGTCGGAGGAAGAGGATGAAAATGCACCTGAAATGCCGTCCGATGATGAAGAGAAAGATTTAGAGTTACCCGTTGAAGGAGAAATTCTTGTGGTGAAGCGTAGCCTCAGCATTCAAAGTGTTGAAACTGATCAACAAAGGGAGAATATTTTTCACACTCGATGCCACATTCAAGGCAAGGTATGTAGTATGATCATTGATGGTGGTAGTTGTACTAATGTAGCTAGTATTATGTTGGTGGAAAAGCTAGGATTGGCTACAACTAAACATCCAACTCCATACAAGTTGCAATGGTTAAATGATGGAGGTGAGCTGAAAGTAACAAAACAAGCTGTGGTGGCATTTTCTATTGGAAAGTACCAAGATGAAGTGGTGTGCGATGTAGTTCCTATGCATGCGGGACATCTACTTTTGGGATGCCCATGGCAGTTTGATAGGCGCGTTATCTATGATGGTTATACAAATCGCTGTACATTTAAGCATCGAGGCAAGAATGTAACTTTAGCGCCATTGACTCCAAAGCAAGTGTACCAAGATCAATTGAAGTTGAAAGAAAAGATTGAAAAAGAGAGAGACAAGAAAAATGAAAAAAGAAAGAAAAAATTGAAGGAGTGGAGGTAAAAGTACGAGAGGAACAAAAAAGTCAAAAAGAAATTGAGAGTGGTAAAATGAGCGTATTTGCGAGAGAAAAGGAGATAAGAAAATCATTGTTGTTGCATCAACCCGTACTTTTACTTATGTACAAGGAATGCTTATTCGATGCTAACGAACTTGATAAGTCTTTACCTTTGTCTATTGTTTCATTGATTCAGGAATTCAAAGACGTTTTCCCAGAAGATGTGCCAAGTGGATTGCCTCCCTTTCGAGGTATTGAACATCAAATAGATTTTATTCCCGGAGCTACAATTCCAAATCGGCCAGCTTATCGAAGCAACCCGGAGGAAACTAAAGAGTTGCAATGACAAGTAGCGGAATTAATGGAAAAAGGCTATATAAGGGAGAGTTTAAGTCCATGTGCAGTTCCCGTTCTGTTGGTGCCTAAAAAAGATGGTTCATGGAGGATGTGCGTAGATTGCCGAGCTATCAACAAAATTACCGTCAAATACCGTCATCCCATTCCTAGACTTGATGATATGTTAGACGAGCTTAGTGGTGCAAAATTGTTCTCTAAGATTGATCTGAAAAGCGGCTATCATCAAATTCGCATGCGGGAGGGGGACGAGTGGAAGACTGCGTTTAAAACTAAATACGGTTTGTATGAGTGGTTAGTGATGCCTTTTGGCCTCACCAATGCACCGAGTACTTTCATGAGGTTGATAAACCACGTTTTGAGGTCTTTCATTGGTCGTTTTTGCGTAGTTTATTTTGACGATATTTTAATTTATAGCAAATCATTAACTGAACATCTTGAACATTTGCATGCTATTTTGAAGGTTTTACGAAAGGAAGTATTGTATGCAAACCTTAAGAAATGTAACTTTTGTACTGACAAAGTTGTTTTTCTAGGTTTTGTTGTAAGTGCGAATGGACTAGAGGTGGACCAAGAGAAGATTAAAGCAATACAAGAATGGCCACGACCGAATAACATCAGCCAAGTTAGAAGCTTTCATGGCCTTGCAAGCTTCTATAGGAGGTTTGTACCAAATTTTAGCACTCTTGCTGCCCCATTAACCGGTATTATCAAAAAAAATTCACCTTTTATTTGGTCTGATGAACAAGAATCTGCTTTTGTTAAAATCAAAGATTGTTTGACTAATGCTCCACTTTTATGTTTGTCGGATTTTAACAAAATTTTCGAGGTGGAATGTGATGCTTCTGGAATAGGAATAGGTGCAGTTTTAATGCAAGATGGGCGACCGGTGGCTTACTTTAGCGAGAAACTTAATGGAGCTACGCTCAATTATCCCACCTATGACAAAGAAATGTACGCATTGATACGTGCATTAGAAACATGGCAGCATTACCTTTGGCCTAAAGAGTTCGTTATACACACGGACCATGAGGCTTTGAAGCATTTGAGAGGGCAAACTAAGCTTAACAAGCGACATGCATAATGGGTAGAATTCTTAGAATCCTTTCCATATGTGATTAAGTATAAGCAAGGTAAGGAAAATATCGTTGCGGATGCTTTATCGCGAAGGTATGCTCTTCTAAATTATTTGGATGTCAAGTTACTTGGTTTTGCTTATTTAAAGGAATTATATGCTGATGATTCTGATTTTGGAGAAGTTTACAAGTTATGTGTGCAAGGTGCGTATGACAGGTACTACCAACAAGATGTATTCCTATTTCGAGAAAATAAGTTGTGCATACCCCAAGGATCAACTAGAAATTTGTTGGTTCATGAAGCACATAGTGGGGGTTTAATGGGACATTTTGGTATTGCCAAAACTTTGGCCGTTCTTCAAGAACACTTTTATTGGCCAAAGATGAAACGAGATGTGGCTAAAGTGTGCAATCGTTGTATTGTTTGCAAGAAGGCGAAATCAAGGGTCCAGCCACATGGACTCTATACTCCATTACCGATCCCAGAAATGCCATGGATGGATATTTCTATGGACTTTGTTTTGGGTCTTCCTAGAATAAAGAATGGCAAAGATTCTGTGTTTGTTGTAGTTGATCGGTTTTCAAAAATGGCTCATTTCATAGCATGTAACAAAACTGATGATGCTTTAAATGTTGCCAATCTATTTTTTAGGGAGATTGTACGATTGCATGGCATTCCAAGAACCATTGTTTCGGATCGACACACTAAATTTCTCAGCCACTTTTGGAGGACTTTATGGGGAAAAATTGGAACTAAGCTATTATTTTCCACAACAAGTCATCCCCAAACTGATGGCCAAACGGAGGTTGTTAATAGAGTTCTGTCAACACTACTGCGGGCCATTATACGTAAGAATTTAAAGACTTAGGAGGAGTGTCTACCTCACATTGAATTTGCATACAATCGATCAGTACATTCAGCTACCAAGTTTTCACCATTCGAGGTAGTGTATGGATTTAATCCCTTAACTCCATTGGATTTATTGCCTTTACCTTCTGATAAATTGGTGCATGTAGATGGAAAGAAAAAGGCAGATTTTGTGAAACAATTACATCAGCGAGTTAGGGATAATATTGAACGAAGAATGGAGCAATATGCTCATCAAGTTAACAAGGGCCGTAAATGAGTAATATTTGAACCTGGTGATTGGGTTTGGATTCACATGCGCAAGGAGAGATTTCCCGATCAAAGATGTTCCAAGCTTTTACCACGAGGAGATAGACCTTTTCAAGTCTTGGAGAGGATTAATGATAATGCTTATAAGTTAGATTTACCTGGTGAGTATGGGGTTAGTGCTACTTTTAATGTTGCTGATTTATCCCTTTTTGATGTAGGTGACGATTTGGGAGCAAATCGCCTCGAAGAGGGGGGGAATGATGCAACCTTAGCCCAGGAAATTACTACTGAATCCATTGAGCTGCCACGAGGACCAATAACTCGATCACGAGCTAAGAGATTTCGAAATGCAATAGCAAGCTATATGGAACGAGCTTGGAAAGAGCAAGTGGCCGAATTTGATAGTCGTGCTTTGAACCGTTCAAAAAGCGTTACTTGCAATTTATTGCAAGCTGAATTTGTTTCTTTTAATTAACTTGTTTTAGTTTAATAAATGAGTAGCTGATCAATTAATTTAACTTATCTTAAGTTTTAATAAATGAGTTAGTTATTGAATTTTATTAAATAAAGATGCTTCTTAATTGATCTAGTTCCTAGGATTATTTATTGATGCATAAAGTAAGTTCTTTAAATTATGCTTCTTTAATTAAACTAGTTGCTGGAATAATTATTACATATATGTTTTAGTTCATTTATTTAAGTAAGTTTAATGTTTGTTATGATTAATAAGTGTTTTCATTTGTTTAATAAACTCATTTTAATGTGTTTATTGCAGGTGACTTTTAAGCTTATAGTGGTTACAATTCAAGGCTGTTACACATTTAATTAAGTGGTTGTTCAAGTTCTTTTGAGTTACAACTAAAGGGGCTGTTATAAAGGGAGCTTAAAATTCATTAAAGGAGTTTTTAAAGAGCATTTTATGCCCTTTAAAATTCAGCAGCAACTCTTCCACTTCCAGCCGTTTTTGGAGCTATCAAAAGAAATTAATCAAGCCTTTGAATGTCATTAAGGAGCTGGTTAAGAGAAGATGTCTATTCAACTAGCCAAGGACAACTCAAGAGTCATTTTCTAAGCCATTAAAGACATTCAAATCAGCTGAAATAAAGTGATTTTATGGAAGGAGTTATTTGTTCAAAGAATAAGAAAAGACATCAGTTTTTTATGGCACATTAAGTGGATGTTTTTGACCATTCGGTTACCTTGTTTTAGCATTATAAATAGGTGTAATCAGCCATAGAGATAGAACCTTTTGCTGAATATAAATGAAATATTTGAATTGTGAGCTATCCAATTCTCTTTGTTCATACGGAATTGATTTGACTTATCAAGCATAGCTTGTGGCGTCCATCTTTTCTTTGTTGCCGAACTTATCACCTTTGGTGTGGCGTTCTATATACCTCTGGTTCCTATCATAGTTGATAGTGGGTCAAGGTTCCTTACTGTTTCTTAAAACTGAAAAACACCTAAGAACCATTTTGAGACTCGGGTCAACAATTTATTATTGCTGGTTCATTCTCGGTCTTAGCCAAATTAATTTGTTATTGTTTCCTATTTATTTTGTTTATTACCTTTGTTTGAAGCCATTATCTCTATTTTGTTTCTTTTTAAAACCGAAACGATTCTATTCTACTCAATTCACGATCAGGCATCACTTACGACTCGAATCAATTACGAAACGAGTTCGTATCATATAGGGTGATTTATAATGGTGTTTTTGATGGTTATGTAAATTGGTAACTTGATATGTTTGTGCTTTAGTGTTTATGTATGGTTGATGAACTTATAATGTTTATTTAGGTAAGTCATTTTGGTCACTTTTTGATAATAGATGTGTATGGCTTATTGGTACAATTTGTTGGCTTGAAAATGGTCAATTATGATGTGTTTAGGTATATAATAGGGTAAGGCTCTTATGGTATGTTTTGAATGGTTTGGAAATGGTTAAATGTGGTATGTTTTGGCACCTAAATGAACTATATTTATATGCATAAAGTGTGTTATATGAACTTGGATATGTATGTGATGTTTAGATACTAATTGTGGTGTCTTGAATAACATATTGTTTAGTTGAATTAAGGTCTTGGAAATGAAAAATTTATGTGTGTTTAGATAAGGTTTTGGTGTTTTGAAAGTGTGCATAATTGGTCTAAATGTTCACGCATGGACATAAGTGGTCTAAATGTTCATGCATGGAATGGTTTTGGTAATGGCTTGATTTTAAGTAAATTTGGGTCCACACGGCCTGAGGCACGGGCGTGTGACTGAGCCATGTAAGGCATATGATCTGGTGACATGGCTGTGTGCCATTTGATGATTTTTTTAGGGTGCAAGCCAGTGAGTTACACGACTTCACACAAGGCCTGGCACACGGGCGTGTGGAGCAATTTAGAGAGTTACACGTCTTGGCGGGCGTAGTATCTGTGAACATCCATTTTGGAAAATGTCTATATGAAGAGTAAATTCGTATGAAGAGGGCTAAATAGAAAAATTCCTTTGAAAAGTATATTTGTTATTCTATGAGAAAGAAGATCATAATATATTTTATGGTAAGATCTTAAGGTAGCCAAGTAGTGAAAAGGAAAGCTGATACATTAAGTATGGTAGTTGGAGTATACATGCAAGTCAGATGTTATGAAAGTGTTAGCCCTAAAACATATATGATAGGTTCAGTATGAAAACTAGCGTACGACATACATCCGAAAATATAAAAGTAACTGCCAAGGTATTTTATATTAAAGCTCACTAAGTTCTCTCGAACTTAAGTGTGTTTATTCTTGTTTCAGGTATTGATGACTGTGCCAGGAAAGACAAGCCAGGAATACACCAAGTAAGTGGTAACCCATGTTATTATGCATACAGTAAACTATTTGGAAAAGTGACATATAGTAGGATTAGACCTTAAAGAGTCTATCTTTATGATACGTTCTCATTTACGGAATGTAATTGAGTTATTTGAAAGCCCAATCGAAAAATTATGTAGTTCTCGTTTTAGTCAGCAAATGGATATATTTTAAGAAGATAGTTAAAATAGGCAGCAAATAAAATAAAAATAGTTGATGGAAAATGGATAGTTGAGCTTAAAACAAGAAAGAACCCTTAATAGAGATTAAGGACCCGAACATTATAAGTTTTAAGATGATAAAATGGTTTGTTGAAAACGGACGGTGATCTACTATCTAGCGAGATAGGAACCAACAGTATCAAGTTTGAACGCCACACTCGGACGAGTAATAAGTTCGAAAAAGAAACAAGGTTGACGCCACTAGCTTAGCTAGATAAGTCAAGTTGAATCTTCAAGAAAAACGAGAGTGAATAACTCACCAAGTTATATGTCATATATGTCAAAAAGTTCAAAGTTTTTTTCAAAAGGTTTACAATTGTGCTATTTATAAGCTAACAATCAACCAGCCGAATGGACAGGAATTAAATGATGCTAAAGGAATTTAATTTCCAGCTAAAACAAACCAATGAATTTAACTAAGTATGGTGCCGAAACAGCCTTGGTTCATAGTGTTAATGGATGAGCTGAATGAAGCTGGATTCGGTGAATGGAGGTAATGTCAAAAAGGTGCATCGAATGAGAAATAGCTGGTGAATGTACTTGCTTTCAGCCAAATGGTCTTTGAGGTGTGAACACTCGGGTTTGTGAATGTGAACAGCAAGAAACAATGAACGCTTGAAGTGGTAGCTTGTTAAGCTCATACTCATTGGCTGAGGTACATGAATAATTCAGCTAGAGAATGCACCTAGTAGCTCCCTTGATACATGAACAATCGGGTGCATGATCCTTCCTTAACTAGCTTTAATGTATCGACTAGATACATGCATGTTCGGCTGAATAATAGCTCCCTTGTTCATGCACAATTCAGGTACATTGCTCATCATTTAATATCTTCAATGTATCAACTAAGTTCATGAACTTTAGCTCAAAATTAGCTCCCAACAGTCATACTTAATTCAGATGCATGCGACACATTGAATGAGCTTCATTGAATCAGCTTGTGCATGAATTTGTCCATCCCGTATGCTTTAAATCTGTTAAGACAAATTAAAACAACTTAAAACGAAATAAACACACAATTAAATATATAATGGACTAAGACATATTTAATAATTGTAATTCAAGTTGTAATAAACTCAAACATAATTTAATGAGCTGAAATAATTAAAATGTCCAAAGTCTAGCTAGGTAAGTGAGCTAGCTGATTCGAATTCAGCTTCCAGCAAATTGAGATTGCTTCTTGTTGGTTTGTCCAGCTCCTTTGGAGCTTTCTCCCAAGCTTGTTCAACTAGAACTGATAAGGAATCTTCAAAACGTTTAGCTCGAGCTCGAGTAATTGGTCCAATGGAGAGCTCGAGGGAATCTCATTTGGGTTGGCTAGGTCCGTAGGCTGGTTCACATCACTTTAGTAAACTTTTGTTTTATAATAAGTCATGAAAATTCTGATGTATTATTTTATTTTTTAAATACTTTTCTTTGTTACTTTAATAATGAGACCTTAGATAAAATAATAAGAAATATGTTTTAAGTCCAAAGTACATGTCGATTGATTTGAAATTTTTTCCAAGTATTATGTAAAGTAACACTTAAGATTCAGACCCAGTGATGTGGGTCGGGTTGAGGGCATTACACATAATACATATGAGAGGAATCACACCTTATTAGCCTCCCTTTCTCTCCTAATTGGAATAGGAAGTTGTTTTTTTATTTGAAATAAACCTCTAGAATTCAACAAGGATTCTACCCTCTCTCCCTATAAATAGATGACATCAGTAGAGTTATTTACATAGATTTATGATATTGTTACTTTACTGAAAAATAGAAAGAATTTTCGTTTTCATCCTAAAAGAAAAGAAAATTATTTCTAGTTCTGTGTTTTGATTCAATTGATTCGAGCCCACACTCGGAGCAATTCATGGTACGAGAATAGTGGAAAAGATTGTTTGGTTGAAAGCCGAAAAACATTAAGGATATGCTTATCTAAAAACACATGTACGATTTCGATCTAAGGGTTTATTGCTATAAATATCACAATCCAGGTTGGTTTTCAAAATTTTAATTTTTTGATTTGCAAGAAAACTGTTTTCAAATCAGATTTTTTCAACATATGTTCTTTTCACATATGTCCAAACAAGGACATGTTCTCTACATATAGTTCAGTTGAAGGTGGAGTTGTGCCTATAGGGAATCCTTAACCCTGTAAGATAATTGGTATGCACACCGTTCAGATTAGAATGCAAGATGAAATTATTAGAACTTTGTCAAGCGTTAGGCATGTGCCTGTTTTAGAGAAAAACCTCATCTCCTTGGGAAATTTGGGCTTGAAGGGTTGTAGAATCAACATCGAGTCAATCGACATTAAGGTGTCTCGTGGTGCTCTATTTTTGATGAGAGGTTGAAAGACGAACAATCTTTATGATCTGCAAGGATCAACGGTAAAGGATAAAATCGTAAGATCCTTGTTTGTTAAAGAGTTAGATTCGACTCAGTTGAGGCATAGATGACTTGGTTATACAAGCAAAAAAGGTATGACGGTTTTGGACAAGAAAGGTTTTCTTTCATGTGCATGAATTGAAAAATAAAGCATAACGTTCATGGGAAGAAAACTCGAGTTAGTTTTGATTTGACAGTGCACAAGATGAAGACTAGAAGTCTTTTAGTTTCAAAGCTCAAGTAGGGCTTAAACTCAGTAATAATCTTGCAAAGTTCAAGATAGGTCTATGGTGGACTCTGAAAAAGGAAGAATGATAAAAACGAGTCAAGGAGGAGATTTGTGGGGTGTGCCTCACATTTCTCCAATACATTGCGGGCACTTAAGACAAATATCGACGAGAAATCGAAAGGGAGCAGAAAGCCACGCAACGTCGGGACGATGCGACATCTTTGGAAACCAAGTAAGGCTACTGTAACGCATAGGTTTGTGCAAGTATACACAATCATTATCAAGTAATAAGTAAGTATAAGAGTTATCATCTCTATAGAGATTATATTTAAATCGATACTTATAAAGATTGCTATTCAGAAATTGGTTAAGGAAAACACAATAATTTTGAGTGATAGGTGTTAGATTAAATTAATTAACTAAATGCAAGTTAATCTAAATGCAAATAAAACGAAATGCAATGTGATGGTTTAACAACGATTTTCACGAGTTAACAATAATAACATGAATAAGCTAGAATAATTACAATATTTGACTCAGTTCATTTTTTCATCATGCTTAACACTATTCTGGAATAATTCCATGGCAACTCAGTCTTTCATTAGCTTGGAATCTCATATAAGTTCTTTCAAAATCTTATACGTAGAAAAAAAAAACATGCATATTTATACTTCCATATTGAACTAAGAATTCCTTAGAATTTATGTGAAGTAACAAGGACGAGTTAGGTTTGAAACAATTTAATCACACAAACTTAAAAGCTGTGCAAGGTAATAGAACTCTTTCAAGTTATTATGAACCTTTACTTTAATCGGGCTAGGATCTAAATTAAGAAAGCACCTTCCAATTATTGTGTCCATTAATCGCCATCTGGTTAGGATCGATGAACTAATTCTAATGCATTCAAACATATTTTAATGCATGAAATACATAAATGATTTTAATTGGAAGCATGAACGACTGAGGCACAAAACATCATAAGCATGAATCAAAATGAACTTTATCAAATTAATGTAATCATTCTAGATTAAACAAAATTAAGTCATCATTGTCAATGGAAAAACATCAAAACAATTTGTAATCATTTTGAATAAAAATAAGATTAAGGAAGAAGGAACTCTTGATGATTTCAGCGATTCACCGAAGATCAATCGTGGTGGCTTCCTCCAATTCTTGTGATTGCAAACTACTACTTAAGGTTGTCGACCACGAGTGGTTTTCCTCAAGTGAGAATGTTAGCTAAAGGAGATGGGGAACTGGGAAGACTTATGTGTGGAAGGGAGAAAAGAAAGATGAGAAATGTTGTGAATTGAGGGATGAGTGAATGATTAGTGATGGGTGGTATTTATAGCAGAGGGATGGTGTAACAACCCGTTTTTAGTGAAATCAGAACAATGATTTTGGGACCACAAATCTGACATGAAAATATTTATTTTAATATTTTTAATGTCTACAGCATGTTAATATTACCGTATAAAAATTTCATTAACAAATTTTATCGTTTGCATGCTTAATTTGATAAAAAGGACTAAATTGCATAAAGTGTAAAAGTTGAGTTCTAGTAGCTAAAGGTATTAAATGGCTATAGAATCTTAAAATATGAGTCCTTATATGGTAATTAGACCATTAATGAAGATAGTGGATGTACATGGCTTAGTATTAATGAAATTATGAATATTTTTTTAAGGACAAAATGGTAATTTGGTAAACAGTGATAAATAAAATAAAACAAAATCAATTTATCATATTTTTACTCTTCTTCAACCGAAAATTCAAAGAAAAAAAAGCCATGGAAGCTTTCTAGTTTCAGCCATGGATTTTTTGTGTGCATGGTATGTATTTTAGTCCCGTTTTTAATGATTTATATGTTTTCGGGATCGTTGTAGCTTAATCTAGCTAGCCTGAGGACTAATTTGTAAAAATTTCAAAAGATTAAGGTTTTTCCATGAATGAATATAGGTTGTTTTTGATGTTTTATGGAAGAAAATGGTTAGTTTTTGATAAATAAACAACTTTTGTTAAGTGTTTTTTGATGATATTGTCAATTAGGGATTAAATTGAAAAATAAAAATTATACATGGTAAAATTGTGACATAAATGAAATGTAGGGCTTGCTAAGGACCTATATGAAATTTGGCTATAGTGGGTTAAGGGTGAATTGCATGAATTTTCATTTTATAAGCTAGGGACTAAATTGTAATGAAATTAAAATTATAGGGACAAAATATAATTTTGCTAAAATATGAGTTTGGATTGAATTCAATAAAATAATTATTGAATTGAGTTGAATTTATTCGTTTAGATCAATACAAACCTCGTATGGCTTTAAGTCGAGGCAAAGATAAAGTTTCAGAATAATCGCCTCCGTATCTACGTTTTATAGTCAAGGTAAATTCGCTTAATTATATTGCATTTATATGTCTCGTTTTGAAATATTTATGTAACATGGACTGTTATTTATAAATTTGTTGCATATCCAACGATGTTACGTCGACTATCGAGCCCTGTTTGAACCTTAGGATTACATAGGATACAAATGGCATGTCATTAGGGTTTACATGATTCGGGTACTGGTCTTGAATGTCCTACCGATGGCTGAGGTCCGACATGTGTTGCAGATACTCCACAGCTCGTGTGAACAACATCGTGTAGCTACGTTCCGACCCACAGCTCGTGTGAGCAGGCCTATTTTCACAGCTCGTGTGAGCATATATGTACATGAATTGACAGATTATAGTTATATGAGTAAGCACACTTTGCGTGAGCTATCCTGGGTATCCAACGGTATTCTAAATGGTTCAACGGGCATTATTCGAAAAGGAAATGGTAAGAGAATGATATGAGTTAAGTCATGTTCATATGTGAATATACTTGATATGGTGATATATGGAAATTATATAAGTAGAGATGAGTAATAAACGCAAGTGATACTTGATGAGAATAATGGATGTCTATGTTATTTTGCCTATAACTTGTATCATGTATGCTAGCATGTTTGGTGTGGATGCTTAGGCTTTGGCCAAGCTTTGGTTGGATTATGCCATGATGTATTTAAATGTTATGTATTAAAGTGGTAAGTTGAGTTTTACATTATACGAACTTACTAAGCATTTATGTTTACTCTATGTTATCTTTCCATGTTTTATAGTGAATCGAAAGCTCATTCGGGTTGGAAGCTTGTCGGAGTTATATCACACTATCCATTGGCTAAATCGGTAGATTTTGGTGTTTCTAGGTTTTGGTTATAATGGCATGTATAGGTGCTTTGGTTGATGCTTTAGCCATTTTGTTTTGGCTCATAATTATGTTTTTTTTTGAATGATTGAAATGGTGGATATGTTGATATATGTATGTGGCATTATGATGGAGTTTTTGTTGTATTTGGCATATATCTATGTGTGGACTTATAATGGTTGATATCATGGCTTATGGTGCTTGATTGATGGAAGATGGAATGGTAGTTAAAAATATATGTTATGAGTTGTCCTTTGATACGCTTGAATGTGGCTATTTGGTATAGGTAATGTAGTTGACATTTGTGGCTATTTGTGCTAATTCTTGTTAATGAACATTGAATGGCCAAATTGGTGTAATAAGTGACTATAATATGTGAACATAGAGATAAATGTTGGCATGAAATTGATTACAAGTTAGTTGTTTTGTGCCTAAATTATGCATCTATAAAGTACATGTTAGTTGTTGTGATTGAGGTGCCCTTTGGGCAGATTGGTTGTATGAATATATGCCATATTAATTTAGCTTGGTTATGCATGTTTTAAGTGCAACTTGAAGGCTTGTTTATATGTGGAAAATTGATTGTAGGTATGTGCATGAAAGGGTGAGAAAAATGGCTTGGAAATGACCTATTTTTCATCCACACGACCAGAGACACGGTTGTGTGCCTCAGTCGTGTGTGACACACTGCCAGGCGACACGGCCGTGTGACCCCTGTAGTTTGAAAAAATTTCACCTTTTTTTAAAAAAATTTATATATTTTCGATTTAATCCCGATTTGTTTCTATTGTGTTTTTAGGGCCTCAAGGGCTCGTTTTAGAGACAATATGTATATTATTAATGGAATTTTCCATGATTGATGTTATAAAGTAAATGATTTAAATTTTTCATTGTTTTGAAATGTAATATCTGGTAATGCTCCGTAACCCTATTCTAGCGACGGATACGGGTTAGGAGTGTTAAAGATGGAATGAGAGTTTGGAATGATGGAAATGTGTAAGAGTACATAATCGCAACAAGTAATACAGTGACAAGGAAATGTCGAGTTATCGTACCCACATGGATTGCTTAAGAAAATTATTTATGAAATGAAATCCAAACACTTTGGTGATTAAAAATATTTTGATTTTGAAGAAGTGATTAAAAACTAAAATTTAACTAGTAAAATAAAATAAAAATAAAAATAAAAATTCCAATGCATGATTTCAAAAGATGATTTTAATCAAGATGACATAATTGTGTTAGATTAATTACATTTTTTAACTCAATATTACCAAAACAATGTTCATGTTGTTATGAATAAATTCAGGGGCAACTTGGTAATTTGTTAACTATAGCGCATACAGAGTTACAAAATTAACTAATCTCTTGAACAAATTACTATGTCAATTCAAAAAATTAATCAATTTTAATAAGCAAGTAAAAGATTAAGTGAAGTAACAATGTATTCCTACATTAAAATAGTTTAGTCACAATAATCTTGCAAGTTATGAAATGCTAATGTATCGTTTAATACCGTCGCTAATTTAACCCTTAGCTACCATAGAAGATTAAACATGCACTGATTAAGTATTGTGTCAATTAATTGCAATTTCAATACGATTAATAATTAATTCATTAGGTACCTCACAATTGTAATGCAAATATAACCTAATTGGTTTTACTTAATCAAACAATTTACCAAGACCTATAACAACACAAACATGATTTTAATAACTTAAGTGAACGAAATGCAATCAACCTAAAACGAGTTAAATTTAAGCCATGTTAATTAAATTTAGAATAACAACATAACAAATATTCACAGACATGTTCATAACAACAACAAGAAAAGTTAAAGGATAGGAAACTAGAATCAAATCCTATGTTTCTCTAAAGCCTGACTAGTTTGCTCCACTCGTTCTGATGAACTGAGACTTCTACAAGCACTTGAATGATGCTACCCAAGGTGGTTGAAGGGCTATTTTTCAAGAGTGAAATCAGCAAGGAAGGGACAAGAAAAAAAAATGGAAAACAAAGGAAGGTTTGGAAGAGAGAAAGTGAGTGAAAGGAGAGATGTGTGGAATGAAAGGCGTGTTAAAATGAATAGGTGAAAGGGGTATATATAGGTGAGATTGGATGCTAAAAATAGCAAAAAATCAACAGCCATATACCCCCTTGGCCAGCCACACATGTGGAAAGTTTGAATATTTCAAACTTGCTAAATTTAGCTTGGGTGAATCTTTAAGAGCATAGAAAATGGAGGGATTTGAATGTGGTTTCAAGAAAACTTTAAGGGATGAAATGAAAGTCAATAAATCAAATATTTTGAGCTGATTGGGTCAGCACGTTGGATGGTTTTGGGTAGCCCATTTGCTCGGTCAGATCAGTCTTTCGATTTAGCACAACTGGGCCTCCTTTCATAATATAATTAATAATAATTTTTTAACCCAAAATAAATTGGATATAATTAAAATTAATTTTGTATTAATATTAATCATTTGGACCATCTTAGGCTAAAAAAGTAATTCGCCTCGTTGCTTTAAAAATCGCTTCCCGATTTTGCGCTTTTAGTAGTGTCTGTCGAGCCAATTTTCACCATTTGTGCAAATATGTCGAAAATAAATCAAAATTTATGAAAATTTATTATAAAATTAATTAAAATTCAAAATGTTCATAATTTGAGTGCAATTAATTATTTTATAATTATATTATATTTTTCGACAAGAATTACTACGAAACTGCATGCATTTGAGTTAAAAAAGGCATGAAAAAATATATATATTTTCGTGTTTCCACACCCCAAACTTAATTCATTGCTCGTCCTGAGTAATGCACAAGTTGAAAAGAACTTCTTGGAAACACCTTTGAAAAAAAAATTCCTTTAGTAAACATTCTTTCTCACAGCTATGAATTTAGTATACTTATGCTTACGAACAAAAATTTTGAGATTTATGCTACTTAAGTATACATATCGTTCAAATTAATCTCAGTTATTATTATGATAGAAAAAATAGATTAAATGTTTTCTCAATAAAGACATGTTAAATTCCTACCAATTTGATTTTATTCCCTATTTAAGATTATGATGCAATCATTAAGTTTAATTTATGTCTTCATATGTTGAACATAGCAAATTCTCTCCATTAATGTAGGTAACACAGAAACTTGAATCAATAGGTCTTTAAAATAGGTTGTAACATGGCTAGGCTAGGGGTAGGTAAAAGATAGATAAATTTAGGCTAAAATACCCTAGACTCAGCTTGCATCGGACCTTCGGAATAATTACCTTCAATACACCAACTCATTTTGCTTTTACATGCTCTTTTGTACATCTATTTCTTTTGAGTACATATGCTTTTTTTTTTAGCATTTGATTTTTCTTTTCAAATCCCCCAAACTTATTTTCAAAGAATATTCTGAATAGTACTGAGTCTAGTATTTGTGACAATTTAAAGATAATTAAGAGAAAAGTGATGGTTAAAAATTGTAAATGTTTAAATAAAATTAGGTCATATAGTCTTAAAGTTGGGTTTCAGGGGATAAAAATTCATCAAGGTTTGCTTGAATGGCTAAAAAGGTCCAAACAAAAGTTTGGCTCTTAGGATTTCGCCTCAAGAAATTACTAAGTTAATTCTAGAGACTTAAACTTTCATGCATGCCTAACTTTCCTAAGGAACCAAAAATTTTATGATATGATTTAGATACTTTATTAGGTGTACATTTATGTCATAATTCAGCTAACATCACAATTATAGAAATAATAGAACTTTATTCATACTGAAGTTTACCATACTTAACAAAATTTTAAATTTTTGAACAAAATATATCCTTAACATAATTAAAAGAAAAGTTTATTCTGAGAGGAAATAATTTCAATTTTTTGGTCCCCCCTACTTAAGATGAACAATGTCCTCATTGTTAGAAGTAAATAAATACTATACACTAGGTAGGATTCTAGAAAAGAGAAGGTGAATTGATTTGACTGCTTAAGTACCAAACTCTCTCTAGATCCAATCTTAATTAGACATGCACATATCTATTGCCACAATTCGTACTTTGCAACTTGTTCATTTTTATTTATGATTTCCGCATCTTGTTTTATTGTGTGAGAAATAAAAAAAAAACTAATAGAACCTAATAAGAAACAAGAAATTGTTATAATATGAACTGGAACAAAAATAAGCTAAAACAAACGAAAAACCTAAGGTTAGCATCAATAAAAATCGCAACTACCTTGTAGAAATTGAAAATTTGGAAATTAACTTGAATATTGTTTTCAAGGTGTTCTCGATGTGCTAAAATCACAAAATTTAATCTAGAGCCTACTCAAATTATAATAGATAGATTTGAAAAGTTTCGACACAAAATTCAACAAAAAGAATATTTTCTGATTTTTTTTCTTTTTTCTAGTATTTTCAATTCTTTCTTTTAGTGGAAATATTTTATTTTTAAAGGTAACACAGTGCCAAGGATTTGTAGTTAAAGTTTCAGGATGTTTCAAATTGTTTAGCCATTTAAAGAAATAAATTTTCTCACTTCATCCGAGGAGTGTTAAGATATATCGCGATTTAAAGAGCTTATTTTGGTGTCGGGATGAAAAAGAAAATATCGAAATTCATAATGAGATGTTTAACCTAACAAAGGTTTAAGGCAGAGCATCAAGTTCTTTCAAGGGCATTATATCCGCTGAAGATTCCAGAGTAGAAGTGGGATAAGATTTTTTTGGATTTTGTTTCGGGTCTACCCCTTAGTATCTCAAAAAAGAATTCAGTTTGGGTAATTGTCGACAGACTAATAGCCCACTTTGTAGTTCTTCACACTAACTACTCTTTGGAAAAGGCTGCAGAGATTTACATCTCTAAAATAGTCCGCTTGCATGGCATTCCTTCATCCATTGTATTAGATTGAGACCTAAGTTTTACATCAAGGTTTTGGAGGCAGTTACAAGAATCTTTATGGACTAACCTTTGGTTCAGCACGACTTTCCATTCGCAAACTAATGGTTAGTCTAAAACAATGATACAAGTTTTAGAAGGCATGCTTCAGAGTTGCGTGATTGATTTTGAAGTTAATTGGGGAAGGTATTTGCCTTGGCAGAGTTCACCTACAACAATAGTTACCACTCCAGCCTCGACATGTCTCCTTTTGAGGCCTTATATGGAAGACAGTGCAGATCTTCAATCTGTTAGATATAACTTAGTGAAAGAAAACTTATTGGCTCTAATTTGGTTCGCGATGTAGAGGAACAAGTTTTAGTTATTTACAACTATATGAAGGTTGTTTAAGATTGCCAAAAGTCTTATGCTGATCGAAAAAGAAAGGATGATACCTTCAAAGTCGGTGACAAAGTATTTCTTAAGGTCTCACCTTGGAAAAAGATCATTCGTTTTTGGCTTAAAGGGCAAGCTTAGTTCGAGGTTCATTAGACCTTATGAAATCTTAGACCGTGTAAAGACCAATAGCCTATTGATTAGCACTACTGCCAAAATTTTTAAGATTCATAATGTCTTCCATGTATCCATGTTAAGTGGGTATCATTCGGATATAGATCACGTGGTGCAAATAGAAACTTTAGGAGTGGAGCCAAACCTATCATACAAAGAAGAACCTATTTGCATATTGGATAGAGAAGTGAAGGAGCTTAGAAATAAAAAGATTCCTTCGGTAAAAGTCCTATGGATAAATCATAAAGTGGAGGAGGCTACATGGGAAAGAGAAGGAGCTATGAAAGAGTAATACCCTCACCTCTTTGTAGGTAAGAAATTTCATAGACGAAATTTTCTTTTAGGGTGGGAGAGTTATCACACCCCAAATTTTTGAATTTGTATTTTGGATGGTTGATCAAGTGATTTTAGTAGGATTTTGTATAAGAGCTCGTCTAATTACTGAAATTAGACTGGTTTCATTTTGGCGCACTCTCTAGCGAACCATTTCGCTATGTTCCGCGAAAACACGCTAGTGGTGAGTTTTGTTGTTGCAAATTTAATCCTTTGATTATTAATCCGCGGTAAGTGGGATACATACCAGTTATGTGTCTAATCTTACAAAAGGAATGTGTCACTATGTATGACACTTGGAAAATCTCGATGGCTATGCTTAATTAATTGAATCATGTATGCATGTGATGTGATTAAGGATCTTGTTTAGAGTGGAAAGAGCTTAATCTTATATTTAAATAGAGGTATAAAAGAGGAAAGCCTTTACTTTTCCTTTCCTTAGTTCTTCTTTGTTATCTCCAAAGAAAATCAGAAATGCTTTTTGTTGATTGAAGGAGGAACTTGCATTTATAACTTGTTTAGAAATTTCCTGTCAAGCCAATTACTGGCAATTTCTCAAGTCATCTTTTAGTTTAAATATTAGGAAATGTAAGAATGGTTGAAGTCATATATATATATATAGGTTTTCATTGGAAGTTTTGGAAGGAGACTTTCTTCTTATTAAATTGTTGGATTTTATCGATTCTTATTTTTATGTAATAGTCTCAGTTGTTTCTATATTTATTAGAAATGTTTGATTGTATTTAGCTAAAGAAGCGAGAGAAGGCCATAGTGAGAAGGGGAAATAACTCGTTAAGTAGATAAAGCTTTCCTAGGAGTTTCTGGTGAGTTCCTTCCACTTTTGCTTTTGATAAATAATGAGCTAGCTTAAAATGTATGTTGTTCGTCTAGGCAAAGTTAGCATTATATTAGAAATTACAAGTGCATTCTTGTGTTAATCAGACTATTAAAATGAAACCTAAATAAATATGTATGAATAATTGAAATGGACACTCCTTCCTTGGTGCACAAGCTCAGTATCCGAAAAGGTGAAAAAGGGGGTAATGGAGGTATATTGAAATGTAATGTGATGGGAAGAACAAATGGAGAATATGATATGTTATACGTTTTACCTCCAGTAGGGCATGTGAATGTAAGCCAAAATTAGCGAATGACCCCGACTTTGCGGGGGAACATGTTTTTGTTCAAATTAACAAGGAGGATTTGCGGAAGTTTGGATGGAACACTGGCTCTATGGAGCAATATAGTGAAAATGGAACACTAGCTCTTCAGAGTGTTGAAAGGAGCCAAAGCTAGCATAAGAAATGGTGTATAAATGTCTGTAAACATACCACATGTAAATTGTACTTGAATGTATTAATAAACTATAGTAAACTATACTTACTTGCAATTGTACTTAGATGTGGATAGCATCTGCGAATGCATAAACTTAGTCATAAACTGAGTTAGCTTGTGAATTGTGTTTAGGTACGGTTAGTATCCACAAGGGAGCTACACTTAGTTGCGAAGTGCATCCACATGAGAGTGGTTTATTCCTACTAATGGTAGTTATTGTTTATTTACGGAACTCACTAAGTTCTTTTTTAACTTACCTAGTTTCCTTTATCCCTATTTCAAGTCTTTTAGGGTGGTTACGGATTCTTTGAAGGGATTCAGCCAAATTGCTTACTCAATTGTTAGACATTCATTTGCTTTATTTGTAACATGCGTATATCGGTGTGGCTCGTAGTTTTAGCCTCTTTGTTTAAACTTTGTATAAAGTGAATTCGGGTTGTACCTTTATACAGTATTTTGTATAAGTTGGCTGTTATTGGCACTTTGCTAAAAATTTAAACTTTTATGTTATGTATGTTTTTGGCATATACTTATATTTTTGCCTTGGGTGCATGCCATATTAACCATAAATCCGCCAAATGAAATTTTAAAACTTGTTCGCTATTATATATTAAATGACTTCACGAGCAAAACACCTTTGTTGTGATATTGTATGATGTTTTCAGTGTCTTTTAGTAACACTATCGTTCATCAGTCTACCTGTCGAATTGGGGGGTCACATCAAACTCGACGTTCGGGTCAACAAGGGATGTTACAATACAACAATCATTTATTTTTTTATTCCAGATGGTTAGTCACCCTTGTAAGCACCTGGTACAAGAATGACAATAGCATAAATCCCTACTTTCTTTAGAGATAAGATTAATGTCTTTAAACAATGGAAAACACATGTATTGACAGAGATTGCCAAACTTATCTAACATTAGCATCTGCTGATGATGTACAATATATATGCTTTAACATATTTACCGAACTTATCATAGGTCACATATTATGCTAGCAGCTTATCAATTTACTAGGTGAACTTCACTTGATCCTCGTTTATATCATCCTCATTCATCACATAATTTTTAAATAACCTCATCATTACATCTTCAAGATCAATTAAAGACCAACCCATTACAACTACTCCAATTGGAAGGCTCGTGACTAAGGCAACATCTTCAAAACTGATTGCTTCATCGTTGGAAATGTGGAAGACAAGGTTATCCAATCTCCACCTTTCCACCATAGTTGCAAGCATCAATAACTACATTTGAAATTGAGTTGATTTAGCTACTATCTACCTTAATTCTGTTCTTGATCAATGTTATCCTCCTTCAGTATCGCAAATTTTACATTTCATCAATTTTGAAATGTTTATTCCACTTGCTAATAAAAAAACAAAAAAACATAAGATCAATAATCACAATATATACATTTTAATACTAAAATTTAATAATAACAATAAATAAATACTAAATTTAATAAGTTAAACAAATTACCGTGTTTGTGATATGTAAAGCAATATGATTGTGTTTAAGGATAATTTTTTTTTTTAGGTTTAAAGGTTGAGAAATCAACACACATGGGAGTATATATTTGGCTGCGAGGAAAGAAAAACATGAGTGGAGGGAGGTATTTATAACATGGTAAAAATCTAAGAGGAAGTTAACACACTATTAATTCACATTTATTAAGGTTATGCTGTTTTGAATGGTTAGAATTTAATTAAAATAAGTGTTAATTATAGCTTGAAAATTCCTATGCATCAAAGTTAAATATAGATACATAGAATTAATTTAGATAGACTTGTGGTCGAGGTCAACACTTTGTACCTTTCTAGAAATCTTAAACTCAAAAACTTGACAATGCAAGAATTATAAGGGACATTAATACTTTTGAGTGTTAGGATTTCATAAAAAAACCTACTTTGGGAAATCAATTCAATATTTTTAAAATATTTTTTATCAGAGTTGTGTGACCCAAATTCTAAGAGATTGCTTACAAGTCAAATTAAACAAAATATATTTTCTTTCTAGAAGATTTAGTATTTATTAGTATAATATATTTGGCATTTATTTACATAATATATTTGACATTGATTAAAATGATTCTTTTAACCTATAAATAGATGTAGTCAAAACTTTTCTTATATCATTTCAATTCGACATTAGTGAATTTTTCTTCTGCTCTGCCCATGGTTTTTCTGAAAGGGTTTCCACTTAAAATCTATGTTCTATTTTTCTTTCTTTTTCTTTGCAATCTTTCTACATTGCCATTATCGATGTTCAGTTTTTAACAAGTTGGTATCATAACTTTTTTGAGTTGTTTATTTCGAACACAGTAATGATGACAATGAAGTATGATATTCTGTTGTTGGATCGCAACACTAGATTCTCGTTGTGGCAGATAAAGATGCACACTGTTCTTGTGCAGATGGATTTGGAAGATGTCTTACTAGGGGTAGATAAGATGCCTTCGACATTGACGGAGGAAGAGAATAAGCGTAAAAATCAAAAGGCTTTAACACAATTACTTCTATATCTGTCGAGTGAAATTCTACAGGACGTGATGAAGGAGAAGACCATCGATGCATTATGGGAAAAGCTGCAATAGTTATGCATGTCAAAAACCTTAACTAGCAAGTTGCATGTAAAGAAACGCCTTTATGCTCATCGTTTGGAGGAAGGTGCATCTGTGCATGAACACTTAACTGTGTTTAAAGAAATTCTCTCAAACCTAGAGGCCATGTAGGTTTAATATGATAAAGAAGATTTAGGGTTAATTCTACTTTGTTCGTTGCCCATGTCTTATTCAACCTTTAGAGATACAATTTTGTATAGCCTCGAATCTTTCACAGTTGATAAAGCCTATGCTTCCTTAACATCATATGACAAGATAAAGCATTTTATGTCTAGATCTGACTCTCAGGGAGAGGATCTTATTGTTCATGGGAGACAATGACAAAATACTGATGATAATCGTAGGAGGTCACAAGAACAAAATAGTGGTAAATTTAAAGGTAGATCGAGATCTTCAAGCAAAGGTAAAACCTGTAACTTTTACAAGAAGAAAAGACACATTAATTCTGAGTGCTATAAGTTGCAGAATAAGATCAAAAGAGAGGTGACGAATCAAAAAGGAAAACGATCAGAACAATTCGAGGAAATTGATGTTGTAAAAGACTACAGTGATGATAAACTCTTAGTTGCTTTTGACAATAACCCTAAAGTGAGCGATAAGTGGATCCTTGATTCTAGTTTCACCTTCCATATGAGTCCCAATCGGGATTGGTTTATAACATATGAAATAGTGCCTGAAGGTGCTATTTTGATGGGAAATAATACTTCGTGTAAAATTGCATGTATTGACACGATCAAAATTAAGATGTTCGATAGAGTCTCAGAACACTTAGTAGCGTACGATATGTACCGAAACTGAAGAGGAATTTGATTTTGTTGAGTACTTTTGATTCAAAAAGGCACAAGTACACAGTTGAAAGTGGGGTTCTGAATATTAGCAAGGGTTCCCTCGTTGCGATAAAAGTGCAGAGAAATACTACCAAGTTATATGTTTTGCAAGGTTCAACTGTTACTGGTGATGCAACCGTCGCTTCCTCTTCATTCTCAGATGATGATGTTACTAGACTTTGGCATATGCGTCTAGGGCATGTCAGTGAGAACGGTATGGCAGAATTGAACAAAAGAGGACTTCTTGATGGACAATGCATTAGCAAACTAAAGTTCTGTGAGCACTACGATTTTGGGAAGCAAAGGAGAGTTTAATTTACTAGAGGAATCCATAACGCGAAGGGAACGCTGGATTATATACATTCTAATCTTTAGGGACCATCTAGAGTGCCTTCGAAGGGTGGCGCTAATTATATGCTGACGATCATTGATGATTTTTCTAGAAAGGTTTGGGCATTCTTCCTAAAGCAAAAAAGTGATGTGTTTTCCACACTTAAGGCTTGAAAATTATGATCGAGAAGCAGATAGGAAAACAGATAAAACACCTTCGCACAGATAAGGACTTGGAATTCTGTTATGATGAGTTTAATGAATTGTGCAAATCAGAAGGGATCATGAGACACTTGACAGTTCGTCATACTCCACAACAAAACAACGTTGTAGAACGAAAGAATATAACAATCATGGAAAAGGTTTGATGTATACTACTGCATGTTTTTTTTATTAATCGATCTCCGTCCATTGCCACTGAAAAAAAGACTCTACAAGAGGCATGGTCTGGTAATCTTGTTGATTATTCTAATTTGAAGATTTTTGAGTGTCCTGTGTATGCTCATGTTGATAATGAGAAATTGGAACCTAGATCAATTAAATGTGTTTTTCTTGGTTATAAGGTTGATGTTAAAGATATAAGTTATGGTGTCCTCAAAATAGAAAAAGTTGTAATTAACAGATATATTATTTTTTATGAAACTGCTATGCTACCTAATTTATATATTAAAAGACTCTTCCAATAAACACCAGCAAAGTCCAAGCACACATGTAAAGTAGGTGGAGCTACAGATTGATCCAAAATCTACATTAGAGTCTACTTCTCATGTTAGTACAGAAATTCAGAGTAGAGTTGCTTCTTCACCACAATATTTTATTACCAAGAACAAACCTAGAAGAGAAATTAAACCTCTAAAGAGGTACGCCAAGGCTAATTTAGTTGCTTATGCTTTAAATGTGGTTGAAGATATAGATGCAAATCAAGAAAATTGGAGGAAAGTTAGTACTCATGATAATCCTGCAGATATGATGACTAAGTCACTTCCTATAACCAAGTTCGAGCATTGTTTGGACTTAGTTGGTGTTTATTGTTGAAGAATACCCTTAAGGGGTTTTGCAGAAGAGGTGGAGAACTTGTTCGTTGAGAATTCATGTCAATGTGGAGATTGTTAGAGTTGTGTAACCCAAATTCTAAGAGATTGCTAGCAAGTCAAGTTAAACAAAATATATTTTCTTTCTAGAAGATTTAGTATTTATTAGTATAATATATTTAGCATTTATTAGCATAATATATTTGACATTGATTAGAATTAGGTTTTTTCAACTTATAAATAGATGTAGTTGAAACTCCTCTTGTATCATTCGAATTCGACATTAATGAAATTTATTCTCCTCTACCTGTGGTTTTTTCTCAAAAGGTTTTCAACGTAAAATTTGTGCGTTCTATTTTTCTTTCTTTTTATTTGCGATCTTTCTACGTTGCCATTATCGACGTTCAATTTTTAACATCTTTAATAATATTATAATAAAAACTTGTAGAAAAGAAAATGATGTGAAATCATTTAATTGGTTAGGCCTATGACTCAAGTGGTGGGAATGACATATGCAATAATGTGTCATTTGAATGTATCTTGGGTAGTGATATTGAAAAATTAAGAGCCCGAGCTAATGGCTCATCAGTATCTTGCCCCAAGACTTAAATGAAAATAACCGAGGACATTCATACATGCTCTAGTAAATATAATCATACGAGATCATAACATTAAAGAGTTAGTGAAGATGAAGTTCCAACAAAAAACTATTGTCTTTTTGCTTGTTAATTAACCAATGTTTTATGCGAGGTAAATTCGAACAGTAGACTTGAATGTCCTTTAATTCCTTAAAATTTACAAATTACAGGCTCAACTAAATATAAATAATTTGCATGTAATGCAGCTCAAGCTTAAAAGAGTTTGGGTTACTTACCGACATTAGGGTGGGTGGGGAAGATCTGTGTCAGCAGAAGTAAAGACATCCATCATAAACAAGAGAGATTCTCGAAGTATTGATAAGCATGAAATAGTTCATAATGCAAATGATCATCCTCCCCTAAATATAGGGACCCAATTTTGATACCTGGTCCCAGATCATATAGCATTTTCCATGCCCCTTGTCCGAAATCAAAGCTAATTATTTTACCATCTGCCCAAACCACTACCATTGGCTCTTCTTGTTTCTCGGATCCAATAATACACACACCCGAGAATCCGGGATAGTACTCAATACATCCTAATTCTAACTCAGGGAAAGCTTTCACCGCATCACCCACATTCATCCGTTTCTTCCAATTCCATTCAGAATAGTCTCTCGCCATTTCAAATACATCGAATTCTAAACAAACTGACATACAATACGTCACTGCAACATACAATACTCCTCTCGACTCCGAGAAATATCGACATGTCTCAGGCGCATCCATTCGGCTCGGTAACGCCATCGGCATTGTTTCTAAACATTCCTTCTCCACATCAAAATACAAGGATTCCTCTCCATATCCACACCAATGTATCCTCCCATTACAGAAAACCCCATTATTCAGCTCTATTTCCTGCTCATCCTCATCTACCTCAAAACTGACTATACACAAATCCCATGAACCAGTTTTTGATGAATATAAGTCCAGATTAAACTTACAAGGCTCCCTATAACTTTCCCAGATGCATATAATCTTGTAATCAGGTGATGTTAAAGGATCAAAAGCGAAACTAACAAAGCATTTAGAAATGAAATTATAAGCTGAGTTACTCGGACAATATATCCTCCTGAATTTTTTCGTGGTGGGATTGCAAATCAAGTAACTTTGTCTATAGGATTCACAAAGGAGCAACCCATTGCAAGATTGAAGAATCTTGACATGAGAGTCAGGGATGTAATGAAAGAAAGGGACTTTACTGTAATGCTTGAGAGGGACAATGGAGAACTCGGAGGGAGGGCTGAAACGGTCACCTTTGAGGAGAAGAGCGGTGGGGGAGAGGAATCCATTGCGGTGGTGATGTCGGGTGTGGGATAGACAGAAGTCAGGGTCCGAAATGATGAACCGCCATAGCTTTGAAACGGACTTGAATTTGATGAGAGATTTGGTGGGTAATCTGAGGAGGATTTGAGTGAGAAGGTCATGGTTGTAGGCAATTTTCTCGGCTGCTGGGTTTATCATGGGAGTCTTCATACCCATAGTCGTTAAAACAGACAACAGTGCCTACTTACAATTGCATCACTCCAAAATGGACCTTATATAGAAGAAGATGATTTTGATATGACCCGTATTTAAAAGGATAAGAAAGCCATTAAAACAAGTTACACTTTTGTCCGTTGTGATGCCACCATGGAATTTTCTCTATGATGTCGATTTTCGTGTTATGTCAGCTATTTTGTCCTAAAAATCTACGTTTGGGCTGTTTTGCCGACATGCCTGGCTGTTCATTCTTATCTACCACCTCTGCCTTGCTTCATTTTACTTTTCTCTGTTTCGGTAACTTTTTATTATTCAAAGTGCTATATGTTTATTTATTAAAAAAAATATTCTTTAACTTACTGTTATTAGAAAAATTTATAATCTAACCGATGCCGACATCACATTTTTTTTTTATTGTTTAAATTATTTAAAGTAGTAGATTTCTTACATGCACCAATAATTCATAATTTTAAAATATAATACTTATTTTATAGATATTAGTATTTATTTTAATTTAATGTTTTTAAAGAGAAATATAATTAATAATTGTATTTGATTTGGAATAGTGATTACATGTTTTCATTAGTTCTTATTGAAATTTGGGTCAACATTACAAATAAAATTAATAATTATATTTGTATTAATTGCACTAATCGAAAGTTTTTCTCTTTTATAGTTTAATTTTTTTTTATAAAAACAACTTTGGACGTCACAAATTTGCAAACTAAAATTCAAACATAATTCTTTTCAATTTCCGACATTGACCGTCAAGTCGACTTAAATCTAAGGTATGTTCTTCTACTTATTGATGGATACTGATCCACCTTACTGATATTCGAATCGTTACTTGGAGTTCGTTGGTAAAACTTTAAAAAAAATTAATGGACTTAAATAAAAACTTATGGATAGCTCAATAACTTAAATGAAAACTTTCGATTAGTTTAATGACCAAATTGTAACTTCTTTTTATTAAATGATCGAAATAAAAACATATACATAATTTAGTGACTAATGATATAATTTATCTTTTAGTTAAATATTCATAACATTAAAAACTTATATTAATTTCTTAAAGAAGAAAACTAATCGTTAAAAACATTATATAGTAAAGATAACATAATACTATTTTAAATATTAAATACGATTTGGTTTCTTTATATATATGTAAGGCCCAGTTATTGCCCGGGCCCATATAAATAAAACCAATATATAAAAAAAAATTAATTAAAAGTCCCTTTACATAAATAAGTCCATTAAACAGTTAACCAAAACCCCTTGCCCAAATCTAACTTAAGCCTAATGAGCCCAATCTCCAAACTCGGTTACAAACCCAAATACAACCCCTAGCCCAACTACCATACGGCCCAACACCAAAATGGAACCAGAAACCCTAGCCGCATACTGCTCTAGTACCACAGCAACTAGGACTGAGCCGCTCCCTACGCGTGTAGCGCCTCCACGTGCCTCCAGCTGGCCTCCGTACACGCCACGTCCACCACCTCCGTACGCCGTACCTGCAAATAGGATGAAAACAACGCAACAGAGAAAGAAAACATTGTATTTTTTTATTTTATTGGCATTTTTGAATATTTGGGCTATAAAGAAACAGAAAACCATTGTAATTTTTTTTCACATACCCATATTGAATACAAAAACCAAAGATATGCAGAGAAATCGAAAAAAAATTGAAAGGTGATTGCATATTTTTCTTCTTTCTTTTTTCTTTGGATTCTTATTTTTATTTCATTATTTGTACGCAAAATAAAAGAAAACAGGAGTTAAAGGATAAGAGCTTACCTAGCCGCCAGATCTCTGACCATCTCCGTTGCAATCGGAGTCTTGGTGGAGGTCGAAAGGGCAAGAACGGCGCAGCATTTGGGGGCTGGTACCTAGGCTTCTTTGTGGGGGGTGATAAATCAGATATTTTAGGTTTTTTTAGGTTATTATTTTTTTTAAGTTTTTTAAAGCGTGAAACGGCACCGTTTTGAGCCTCATTACAATGGCTTCAAAACGGTTCCGTATTGTTCGACACCCGATGACCTGATCCAATTGCAGCGTGACCCGCATGTTTTGGTAGGGGGAGGGTTATTTGCAACTATGGCCCCTCCGCCTTGTAACAGTATTTCAATTCGATATTTTTTATTCTATTTCCTTTTTAAATTTAATCTTTTATTTTATTTTTGTTTGGATTTGATTTGCAACGAAGTGCCGCGTTTTGAGATAGGGGATATTTCCCTTTTTAGTCCTTCATGTAATCCGCGCGTTGCTTTTCAATCCCTCGTTTTATTTTTTTCATTTGTTCCCTGTTAATTTTGTTTAATTGCGTTTTAACCCTGCATATTGTTTTTGTTAATTTCTATTTTATTTTGCTTCCCATTAATTCAATTCTAATTGTGATTTAGTCCTTTTTATTTTTATTTATTTTTATTAACCAGCTTATTAACTAATTTATTGTTATTACTATTATTATTAGTATTATTATCTTACTTATTTTTATGTATATCAATTTATTAATTTTTTTATTTTTATCATTTATTTCTGTTATGTTTGCTTTGCCTCATTCACCTATTTATTTATTTTTGTATATAGCATTTATTTTAAAGATATATGTATTTCTGTTATGTAGTTTAAATTTTTATATGTATGCCATGTTTTAAATTATTTTATAATATTTTATTTTCCACTATTTTATTTATTTACTTTAAACTTTTAGGCATGGTATATATTTTAATATATTATTTAGTTTCAAATCATTATATATATATATATATATATATATATATATTTTAAACTTTGTTTTTTTTATTGTTTCATTTTAAACTTGGTATTTGTATAATGTATGATTGAAATTATTGTTGCTATACTTGTTTGTATTTGTCTATTGATTATTTGTTATTCATTAGTGTATGCTATTTACAAATTGTTTTTTTTTTGGCGTCGTACGTTATTATTCAATCACATTACATTTGTTTTAAAGAATATGCCTTATTAACGCATTAAAATCATTTTATTCCATAAATATTCAAAATACTTGGTGTTCACGATTTTCGAGAGAATGGCGCCCTAACTTACTGGGCTTCAATTCTTTTCGTTAAATTTAGATATTCGAGTATCCCTTTTTAAAGAAAATCGTACAGATTCTAAAAAAAGTTTTTTGAGATTTCAAAATGTTGGATCCTAACTCACTGGATATGACATTTTGCTACCTCGAATTAGGGATTTTTAAAAATAAAGGCAATATTCGGTGTTTAAGAATTTCGAGAAATTGAACCTTAACTTACTGGGTTTTGATTTTTTTCGTTCGACCCAAATAACCAAATATCCTTCTCAAAATGCATGAGTTTTAAAAAAAAATCAAAAGACAAACTTAATTTTGAAGATTAAAAATGTTGCGCCCTAACTTACTAGGTGTGACATTTCATTTCTTTGAAATAAGAATGTTTTAGTATTTTAATTCATTCAAGTTAAAAAGATTGTATCTTAAAATCTTTTCAAAATTTCGACATTAAGACATTAAACAACCAATTCGGTACCAATTTTGGGCGTTATGAGGGTGCTAACCCTTCCTCGTGCGTAACTGACTCCTGAACCTGTTTTCTCAAATTTCGCAGACCAAAATCGTTTTTAAGGTGAGCCAATCCCACCTTAATAAAGGATTGGTGGCAACTCTCATTTTCGTTTTTAAGTCGAAATTAATTTTTTTTTGTTTTCAAAAAGTGGTTTCGACAGCTTGGCGACTCCGCTGGGGACACTAGAGAGTCAAGCCGTAAAATTGATTATTTTTTGTCTTATTTTGAAACTTGAAAATTTGATTTGAAAGATACGATTCTTTCACTGCATTTATTTGTCGTATGATTACTGTAAATTGAGTTTTATATCTTGGCATCATATTGCACAAAGACTATTTAGTCTTACCCTTTTTAAGTGGGAGTGAGAAACTATTCCTTCTTGAGGTTTTCACCTCCGTATAGGATAGTGGATCGCTTTCGGGATACATTCATACCTATGCCTTCGTGAGATTTTCATCTCCGTATAGTCATAGGGAAATGTATTCCCTTGAACCGAACTTGATCCGCATGAGCCTATAATGGGTGAGGGTCGAGGAATCTGTTGGTTCAGGTACCTTTGCCTTAGAAGCTAAACCACATATAGTGAACCTTAGGAGCTTGCCCTAGGTAGAACTATGCCAAACCCTAGTAGATACCCGAATAAGTGTTCTATTGGTTGTTGATTGTATTGGATTCTATGTTTATACATGATACTGACTTTTGGTGTTTCACTTTGATTGCATGGCATTTCAAATACATGACATTTCATTATGGAAGGCGTTGGTTCATATTTGGTTGCTAGATAGAAAGCTTATCATGGAAAAATGGTTTCTTGATAAGGTGGAGGATAATGCGGCTGTCTGAACTTGGTCTGAAGTGACACAACATGAGAAAGGTGACAGTTTGGTAGAAGGATATGTATCAAAGTTATGGCACTTTACCCATATTAGCGTAACTCAGAATAGTCTATAAGAGTTGAAGGGAATGTGGGATCAGTGGAGCGATGAGGTTAGACAACTATTCTACTTTAATTACGGGGATTTGCCTTATCAGCTTGACATGAAGGTAGACAAGCACCTGCCTCGGGCTATTGCCCAGTTTTGGAATACTGCCTATGGTTGCTTCACATTTGGGAAAGTCGATCTAGTGCCTACGGTAGAAGAATACACGACTTTACTTCAGTGTCTGAAGATTCAAGTCGACAGAGCCTACTCGAGAGCTGTAAGTGTACCGACCTTTTTGAAGAAGTTGATGAATATAACCGGGATGAGTGAGCAGTGGGTTGTAGCTCGAATCAAACAGAAGGGGGATAGCAGGTGCATTCCTTGGAAGAATTTGAAAGATATAATTCTAGCATACCTAGATACGAAGAAGAAGGTAGATGCCTTTGCTTTGAGTATATACGGCTTAGTTGTCTTCCCTAAGGCTTTGGGACATGTTGATGAGGCAGTCACTGACTTGTTCGACCGACTTGATAAGAGGGTTACGCCAGTTTCGGTGATTTTGGTGGAAACATTCAGGTCACGAAATACCTGTCGAAGAGTGGGTGAAGGTAGATTTATCGGATGTGCACAGCTATTATTCGCATGGTTCCACAGTCATTTCTGGAAATTCGATAAGGTTTCGTATCGGGTCTTCTCTGAAAACTATTCACCACTGAAAGAGATAGTGGCTACACCGAGGAGGGACGACATCTTGGAGGAGAAGTGGGTGGCCACTTTTCAAAATCTGCAAGAAGAGGACGTTGAGTGGAGAGCTTCGTGGTTGCTTCTGGATGAGATTTTGTATCGGTGCGGTGATTTTGATTAGGTCCCTCTACTTGGAATTTGGGGAGCTATTGGTTATGCCCCGTTGCTAGTGCTTAGGCAGTATAGGTTAAGGCAGTTTATACCCGCAACTCGGGGACTAGCTGAGTGTGAATTCTCATACAAGTGTGATGGTTGCAAAAAGAAGATTCGAGAGATATCCAATGCATGGAACCAGACTCATCGGATAAAGAGATTAGCTGTAGGTCCAATGATGACTCCTGAGTATAATGAATGGTGGGTTAGAAGAATCAATGATAATATCCCTGAGCCAAGTTAGGAAAACAGTCAGTCAATAGAGAAATCATAAGGTAAGATTTTGAAACGCGGAATACAGAATTAGAAAAAAAAGATAGAGCAAATGGAAGAAGAGAAGATGAACTTGAGACTAGACATAGATGTTCAGGAACTCGAAGCAGAAAAATTAAGTAAAGGGAAAAATAAGGCTGATAAGGATTTAGATAGCTTGAAGTTATATTATAAGAAGTTGTGTCTATCAACGAGAACTGCTGGGTTGGGAAAAACTTCGGAGCAGTGGTGTGAAGAGATTCAAGAAGAAAAAAACAAGGCCGATAGGTGAGAAAGAAAATTCCAGGAAGTTCAGGTACGAAACAAGACTTTAGAGAAGAGCTTGTCAGAAAATTGAAAAGAAAAAGGCGAACTAAAGGATAGAGTGGCTGAGTTAGAAAGATCTCTCCATCAATACCAAAATTGAAATTTTGCAATGGAATTAAGAGCGAGCTTGAGCAAAATTGAAGAAATGAAAGAAAGAATAGAAGAGTTAGAATCAGCATTGCAAAATTGTCGGATTGAGTACCTGAAAACAAACGAAGATCGCCAGAATGAGCAACTTCACCACTTGCAGAATCAAGTTAGAAACAGAGATCATATTATGGGAGAAGCTGTGGTTCAAATTCGAGGGGTAGCTGATCACCTTCAGACTTTGGCAGTACAAGTCGATACGCTGAGCGTAAAGTATGAGCTAGAATCAAATTGGGGACATGAGTTAGCCTTGTCACTTAGGAAGATTAGAGTTCTGAGTATTAGGGCAAAGCCTTATTTGTAATTCATCTTGTGTAAAGAAATTTGCTTTTTAGTAAAGTTTTCTAAATGAAATCGAATTACAGTCGACGCTTTTTTGCATTCATTTCATACATCGCATCATATGCATTAAAGACTATGAAAAAGAGCCTAATTGGTTAAAATTATTTCAGCTAATCTGGAAACCAATCAACAACCCAAACACTGTTACGGGACTCGAGCAAAAACCAAAGATATGGACCAAAGATTGGAAAAACTTGAACAATTCCAAAAGGAGATGCAAGACCAATTTTAGCTACAAGTACAAGAGAAGTTGGATAAAATTCAGCAAGATATGACAGAAAAGATACTGGAATCTCAAAGAGATATGATGGCTCAGCTGACCCAGCTATTGACTGGGGGAAATGATAAAGGAAAGAGCCCTATGGCTAATGCTGAAGGAGACAATAATGGACCTCTCTATCCTCTCGTCTTTACCCCTCCACCCGTGCAAACCCAAGCTGAGGTACACCTGTGCAAATCCTCTATCACAATCAGGCATCAGCAGTTTCAAGCCGGTGTCTCAACGCCAATGAACTTTCAAGCCGGATCAGGCTCTAACCCTGGAGATAATCCTATTAACCCCGCTATCTCTGATTTCGACGAAGTGGCTGAAAAAGAAAAAACAAAGGAAGAATTGCCGAAGCAGTTAGAAGAAAAGGTGAAAATGGCTCGAGGAAAAATTTAGGGCAATGGAAAGCACTGAGAACTACCATGGGATAGATGTTAAAGATTTAAGCTTGGTCCTGAATTTGGTATTCCCTTATAAGTTCAAAATGCCAGAATTTGAGAAGTACAATGGGACCAGTTGTTACCATGTTCTGTAGGTGGATGACTGGGTATGTTCACAATGATCAACTGCTAATACATTATTTCCAAGATAACCTCACAGGAGCAGCATCTAAATGGTACAATCAATTAAGCTATACCAGGATTAGTTCATGGAAAGATTTAGCACAAGTATTCATAAAGCAGTACAGTCATGTAATAGACATGGTTCCTGATAGAATCACCTTGCAAAACATGGAAAAGAAGCCGAGCGAAAGTTTTAGGCAATATGCACAGAGGTGGAGGGAGGTTGCAGTCCAAGTTCAGCCACCCCTCTTGGAAAAAGAGACGACAATGCTCTTTATTAACACCTTGAAAGCCCCGTTTATCACACACATGTTAGGAAGTGCCACAAAAAGCTTTTCTGACATAGTCATGAATGGTGAAATGATTGAAAATGCCATCAGGAGTGGGAAGATTAACGCTGGAAAAAGTAACCGAAGGTTGGCTTCGAAGAAAAAGGATAATGAGGTGAACAAAACGAGTACATATAACAAGGGTTACTCGAAATTGATTACGGTGAATCAGCTGAGGAAGGTGATAGCTAACCAGCAAGGATCCAGAACAAGGCAAAACATTGAGAAGCTCTAGTTCACGCCAATCCCAATGTCGTATAAGGAGCTGTATCAAAGCTTATTCGATGCACATGTTGTTTCCCCTCACTACTTGAAACCCCTACAACCGCCGTACCCTAAATGGTACGACGCGAGTGTGCAATGCGACTATCATGCGGGGATTATGGGGCATTCCATAGAAAATTGCATAGCCTTCAAAAAGCTGGTTGAAAAGCTGATCAGTATGGGCGTTGTCAAGTTTGATGATTCGCCTAACGCAGAAAATCCATTACCTAATCATGCTAATAATGAGGTAAACATGATGAGTGGAAACAGGGGAGAAAAATTAAGGCAGACATTGTAGAGGTAAAACCCCTTTGAGATGGGTCTGGAAGGAGATAGTAAAAAAGAGGTTAATCATTTCAGATTCAGAAAGAATTTATGAACAGAAGGGGAACTACTGTGAGTTCCATCATGAAATGGGGCACGAGATCCAAGAATGTACAGAATTCAGAGCCTTGGTTCAAGGCATGATAGATAATAAAGAGATGGAGTTTTATGAAAAAGTTCAAGAAGAGGGAAACGTATGCACATCAGAATCAACGTTGGAAGTACTAAAAGCTAACTATCCTGTGGTCATCATTTTGCGACCTAAGAATAGTGAAGCTAGAGCATGCATAACATCGAAGATCATCATTCAGAAACCTGCAACCTTCTCTTACAAGGATAGCAAGAAAGTTCCGTGGAACTATGAGTGCAACACAACCATCCCAGGAAAGAAGACTTCAGCTGGTACTGTAAAAGGGGATCAAGGTATGGGTTCTCATACGTGTAGTGGGAAGTGCTACAATTTGATAAGCCCCCGAACAGAACCAACGAAAGAAAAAGCTTTGACAGAAGAGCAAAAGAAAGAAAATGTAGTCGAGCCTGAGCCGTTGATCAATGAGCCAATAAAAGAGGAGGAAGCTAAGGAGTTTCTAAAATTTTTGAAGCACAGCGAGTATAGTGTTGTGGAATAGTTGCATAAACAACCAGCTCGTATATCTGTAATAGCTTTACTTTTGAGCTCGAAAATACACCGAAGTGTATTGATGAAAGTTCTAAATGAAACATACGTAACCAATGATATTTCAGTCAACAAACTAGATCGGCTGATCAACAACATAAGCGCCGATAACTTTATCTTCTTTAATGACGACGAAATACCACCCGAGGGTATAGGATCTGCTAAAGCTTTGCACATCACTACCCAATGTAAAGGGTACACCTTGCCAGGAGTATTGATCGACAATGGATCAGCATTGAATGTATTGCCCCTATCTACACTTAATAGGCTTCCCGTGGATAGGTCACACATGAAGACATGCCAGAATATAGTGAGGGCATTTGATGGCACAGAAAGAAGGGTCATGGGAAGAACCGATATACCATTGATTGGTCCAACTATCTACGAGGTGGATTTCCTTGTGATGGATATCAGGCCTTCCACAATTGCTTATTAGGGAGACCATGGATACATTCAGCAGGGGCTGTACCGTCATCATTACATTAGAAGTTAAAGTTAGTATCAGAAGGTCAGCTGGTGACCATAAATGCCGAAGAAGATATCATAGCGGCTGTAACCAATGATGCACCATACGTGGAAACTAATGAGGAGGCAGTCAAATTCTCTTTTCGATCTTTAGAGTTCGTAAATACAACATTCATTAGTAAGGAGAACAAGATCCCGGTGCCAAAAATATCCAAGACCACAAAGATGGGCTTGCAATTGATGGTAGGAAGAGGAGCCTTACAAGGAAAAGGACTAGGGAGGTATCTTCAGGGAAGAGTAGAGGCCCCAGCATTGAAGGACAAGCATAATCGTTTTGGCCTAGGCTACAAGCCGGATATAAGGCAAAAGAAAAAAGAGTTAGAGAAGAAACAAGAAAGAAGAAGGGCACGCTTGAGAGGGGAAGAGGTCAAATGGGAGCCTATGACCTTTTCTCACATATATAAGACTTTTGTGTCGGGAGGGATAATTCATCCTGAGAGAGGGACGCTCACAGAGAAAGGCATTGAGGAGATATTGGGAAATGTTCACATCAACGCCATTCATGTAGACACAAATAAAAAAGGGGCTTTGGTGTATATCTGCCCCTATGAACCTGGGAGTGTTCTAAATAATTAGACTGTAGAAGAAATACCTGAAGTTTTTAGAACTTTCTCAGAGTAATATTCAGAACGCACTTGTTGTTTTAGCCTAGAAATAATAAGAATTCCTTTGTGAAATATGCTCATGTCTAAACGACGTTATTTTAATGAAGTATATTTTCGCAATTACGTTGAGCAAATATTCCTTTAAGATTCTTTCATTCTTTCTGTAAGAATCATTATTTCGAATTCTTTCATTTTCTTCCAAAACATTTTTCATCAATTCATAATCATATCATACAAGCAAATATTCTTGATATTCATACATTCTTTGTATATTCTTTGGTACCTGTAACAAGTCACCGAATATCAATGACGTAAGTAACTCTGCTATGGACTCAGAAAATCCTTTTGAACGAGACATGTGTTTAGAGGGATCTTAGGACTTTGAAAACGACATAGACTGTAACCTATCTCTAAACTCGCTGAGGATAGTAGAGTAGGAGGAGAAACAAATCCTACCTCATAAGGAAACAGTAGAGATTGTAACCCTGGAGGAGGGAAAGGTAGTAAAAATGGGAACATGCATAACCGAAGAAACAAAGCGAGATTTCATCGAGTTACTTTGAGAGTTTAAAGATGTCTTCGCATGGTCATACCAGGACATACCCGGGCTGAATATCGATATTGTAGTACACTATCTTCCTATAAGAGAGAATTGCAAGCCTGTTTAGCAAAAACTCCGGAGGATGAAACCTGATGTTGTTCTAAAAATAAAGGAGGAGGTTCAAAAGTAGTTCGATGCTGAATTCCTACAAGTGGTCAAGTACTTAGAATGGGTGGCCAACATCGTACCCGTCCCTAAGAAAGATAGAGAGGTACGAATGTGTGTAGACTACAGAGACTTAAATAAGGCCAGGCCGAAAGATAATTTTCCTTTGCCTCACATTGACACATTGGTGGACAACACGGCGGGATACTCACTATTTTCTTTCATGGACGGTTTCTCGGGATATAACCAAATTAAGATGCATCCTGAAGATATGATGAAAACCACATTCATAACCCTATGGGGAACATTCTGTTATAGAGTGATGCCATTTGGGTTTAAAAATGCGGGAGCTACATACCAGAGAGCCATTGTGACCCTTTTCCACGATATGATACATAAAGAAATAGAAGTCTATGTCAACGACATGATTGCAAAATCTCAGACAGAGAAGGAACATGTGCAAGTCTTGAGAAAGTTGTTTCAAAGGTTAAGAAAGTTCCAGCTCAAACTTAACCTTGCCAAATGTACCTTTGGAACTTGGTCGGGAAAGCTTCTAGGGTTTGTAGTCAGTGAAAAAGGGATTAAGATTGACCCAGACAAAGTCAAAGCAATTACTAAATTACTAAATTACCTCTGCCGCGTACTCAAAAAAAGGTTTGAGACTTTCTAGGAAGACTAAATTACTTTGCTCGGTTCATTTCACAACTAATTGAGAAATGTAATCCCATATTCTGTCTTCTGAAGAAACATAACCCAGGTGTATGGGACGAAGAATGTCAGAAAGCTTTTGATAGAGTAAAGCAGTACCTATCTAGTACCCCAGTATTGTCACCACCTAATCCGAATAAACCACTGATCCTATACTTAATGGTGTTTAATAAGTCCATGGGATGCGTGTTAGGTCAGCATGATGAGACGGGGAGGAAAGAGAAGGCGATATACTATCTTAGTAAAAAATTCACTGACTGTTAAATGAGATATTCGCCTATTGAAAAATTATGTTGTGCCTTGATCTGGACGACGCGAAGATTGAGACAATACATGCTCTACCACACAACTTGGCTAATTTCAAGATTAGACCCCTTAAAATATATGATGGAGTCAACTGCGTTGAATGGAAGGATGGCTAGATGGTAGATTTTACTCTCTGAGTTTGATATAGTCTATGTAAATCAGAAGGTTATTAAAGGAAGTGCAATAGTAGACTTTTAAGCCAGCCGAGCTTTAGAAGACTATGAACCTCTGGATTTTGATTTCCCAAATGAAGACTTGATGTGCGTGGCAACTGGTGAAAAGGATTCTCAAGAAAATCATCCTTAGAAGCTAAATTTCGATGGAGCTTCAAATGCCGCAGAAAATGGGATTGGGGCAGTCCTGATATCCCCAAATGGAGACCACTATCCTTTTACCAGTAAATTGGATTTTGATTGCACAAATAATATGGCTGAATATGAAGCATGCATCATGGGCATCCGTGCAGCCATAGAATGTAAAATTAAGACTTAGACGTATATGGGGACTCTGCATTGGTAATATACCAACTGAAGGGTGAATGAGAGATGAGAGACCTCAAATTAATCAGTTATCGAAAGTTGGTCCTCGAATTGACGGAAGAGTTTGATGACATTACTTTCCGCTATCTCCTACAAGATGAGAACCAAATGGCTGATGCGTTAGCTACTCTAGCTTCCATGATCAAGGTGAACAAGCTAGAAGATATGAAGCCTATCTAGATGAGCATTTACGAGGCCTCAGCTCATTGCTACAATATTAAGAAAGAGGAAAGTGATAGCCATCCTTGGTACCAAGATATACTGCAATATGTGAAAAATCGCGAATACCCTGATCAGGCAACGGAGAATGATAAGGCATTGAGAAGACTAGCCATTGACTATGTCCTAGAAGGAGAGATTTTATACAAAAAAGGGAAGGATCAAGTACTTTTGAGATGCGTGGATAACGTGGAAGCCAAGAAAATCCTAGAAGAAGTCCACGAGGGCATTTGTGGAATGCATACCAATGGATTTACAATGGCTAGACAGATTATGAGATTCGGGTACTACTGGTCCACCATGGAAGGAGATTGCATCAATTATGCCAAGAAGTGCCATAAATGCCAAATCTACGCAGACAAAATACACGCGCCTCCGTTACCTCTTCATGTTATGACTTCTCCGTGGCCTTTCTCCATGTGAGGGATGGATGTCATCGGACCCATATCGCCAAAGGTTTCTAACGGGCATCATTTCATCTTCGTGGTTATTGACTATTTCACTAAATGGGTATAAGCCGCTTCATATGCTAATGTCACGAAGTCAGCAGTCGGCAAGTTCTTGAAAAAAGAGATCATATGTCGACATGGAATGCCTGAAAGAATCATATCAGACAACGCACTGAACTTGAACAATAGTACAATTACGAAAGTCTACAGTCAGTTCAAGATCAATCACCACAACTCGTCACCATATCGCCCGAAAATGAATGGCGCAGTGGAGGCAGCTAACAAAAATATCAAGAAAATTGTGGGGAAAATGACTGAAACTTGCAAGGACTGGCATGAGAAATTACCATTCGCTCTCCTCGCCTATCGAACATCTATTAGGACTTCTACTGGGGCGACACCTTTTTCTTTAGTTTATGGGATGAAGGCAGTGTTACCTATTGAAGTTGAGATCGCTTCTCTCCGGATGTTAGCTGAATTAAAGTTAGATGAGGTTGAATGGATCCAATCTCGTTATGATCAGTTGAACCTGATAGAAGAGAAGAGGTTAAAAGCTATTCATCACGGCCAGATGTACCAGAAATGAATGATGCGAGCCTATAACAAAAAGGTTCTTCCAGAGAATTTCATGAGGGGGACTTGGTGTTAAAAAAGATCCTTCCTCTACAAAAGGATTTTAGAGGCAAATGGATGCCAAATTGGGAAAGACCTTATGTTGTAAAGAAGGCCTTTTCTGGAGGAGCTCTGATTTTGAGTGAGATGAATGGTAAAAGCCTGCCTAATCCAGTAAACTCAGACTCAGTCAAGAAATATTTTGCCTAAAAAGGAGAAGAGACCAAGGTGAAAACCCGTAAAAGGCGTCAGAGTTAAAAAAAAGGGATCAAGGTGAAAACCTACAAAGGGCGCCTTGAGTCGAAAAATGATAAAAATGAAAAAATGGAAAAAGAAAATAGAGAGGCCAAGGTGAAAACCCGTAAAGGACGCCTTGAGACCAAAGGGGATTTGAGTTGAAAACCCAAAAAGGGCAGCTCAAATTTTGATCAGATTGGGACATGTGGTGATCTTGTTATACTTGAATCAACAGGAAAGGGTAGGCAACATCTTGGGGCATCGACAAAGTACTGTAGATCTCCTAAACATATGTCAAAATCAGAATGGTCTTCAGAAAGTTTGTACAGAGAAGTTCAAGCTGCGACAGCTGGGGTACCTAATCTTCATACTATTTATACTAAATTTGTTATTCTTAGAACACTTCATTCTTTTCCAAAATACGCATTCCTAATCAATTTCTTTGTTATCCTTCTTTGCTATATTTGATAATCTATTCATTTCGAGCTATGCTCAGAACCAACTCTATTCTTATCCATTGTTATGACTTTTTTGCAAGCATGTTCCATTGGAATAATGATTAATGAACTAATAATACTTTCATATAGGAAGTTTTTCACATTACTCTAGAAATTTCTAAATAATACAGTAACCTGAAACAGGACTTTTGTTTAAAACGCACCAAGTTAAGACTGTCTAAGAAGGAAAAGTCTAAATTAAGACTGTCTCTTTGGATTTTGTTGCCAAAACATTGATTGAACAAGATGACAAGATGTCATGGTGGTGATCACCAAGCAATGAGAAGAGGTGTTCTCGGAGGAAAAACTTCTTCATTTGTGCATAAGTATTTGGTACGACACCCTGGGAAGGGTGTAAGAGATCTAAGAGATTTCGATCCTGTATCCTTGAATTGCAGTAGGAGAGGATTGAGAAAGAGCCAGATTTTGCACTCCTAAATTATAACGGGAGGAGGATGGTTCAAATTTTATGTCCCAAAATTACAATTGATTGAGCCTTGAAGATCACAGTGGGGGGCAATCTGATTAAGTGTTTCTTTGAAGATGCCAGCCGAGCGAGAAGGCGTTGTAGCAGGTCAGTGATAAAACCTTAATAAACTTTGAGTAATGGTAACCTAAGCGGGATCATTCTCGAAAATATATATAAATATAAAATAGAATTCTGTAGTCATTTAAATGTCATTCATACACGTCTAGTTAGGAGCATTTGATTCATTCTGATCATGACATCTTAATCACTAGGCACAATTAGGTTCATAAAATGAATTATACATGTCAGGTTCCCCAGAGAACAGATCGGTGAAGTTATAAATCCTATCTCCCTGAAGTTGTAGTGGAGTGGATTGAAGACCCCAGCCTTATCTCCCTGAGTAGCAGTGAAGTAGGTTGAAAATAGCAGATCTTGTCTTCCTGTATTGGTAGTGAAGTAGATCGAAGATACCAGTCTCCATGGATAGCAGTGGAATAGGTTGAAGATTGTATGTCCTATCTCTCGGGATAGCAGTGGAATAGGTTGAAGATTGTAAGTCCTATCTCCCTGGACAGCAGTGGAATAGGTTGAAGATTGTAAGTCCTATCTCCCTGGACAGCAGTGGAATAGGTTGAAGATTGTAGATCATGTCTCCCTAAACAGTAGTGGAACAGATCAAAGACGGTGAATCTTATCTTCCCAAGGTAGTAGGGAAGTAGATAAGCCACCAGTCCTATCTCCCTGGATAGTAGTGGAATAGGTTGAAGATTGTTGATCATGTCTCCCTAAACAGTAGTGTAACAGATCAAAGACGGTGAATCTTATCTTCCCAAGGTAGTAGGAAAGTAGATTTAAGCCACCAGTCCTATCTCCCTGAGCAGCAGTGGAGTGGGTTGAAAATAGCAGATCTTGTCTTCCTGTATTGGCAGCGAAGTAGATCAAAGACATCAGTCTTATCTCCCTAAAGTTGCAGTGGAGCAGACTAAAGATAGCAAATTTTATTCTTTTGAGAAGCTACCAGGTACAAATCCTATCTCCCCGATGTCGTAGAGGAGTGGGTTGAAGCACCAGTTTCTATACCTTTGAAGATGCAGTGGATTAGAATGAGACTATATGAAGAAGGAAAGCACCAAAGAAGTTGACGCTCAGTAAGACCGGGCATAATTGGGCTTTTTATTCTCTGCTCTGTTTCCGTTACACGACAACGAGCAAAGAGGGGTAGCTGTAAGGCCCAATTATTACCGGGCCTATATAAATAAATAAAACCAATATATAAAAAAATCAATTAAAAGTCCCTTTACATAAATAAGTCCATTAAACAGTTAACCAAAACCCCTTGCCCAAACCTAACCTAAGCCTAATTAGCCCAATCTCCAAACCCGGTTACAAACCCAAATACAACCCCTAGCCCAACTACCATACGGCCCAACACCAAAATGGAACCAGAAACCCTAGCTGCATACTGCTCCAGCGCCGCAGCAACCAGGACTGAGCCATTCCCCACGCGTGTAGCAGCTCCACGCGCCTCCAACTGGCCTCCATACACGCCACGTCCACCACCTCCGTACGTCGTACCTGTAAATAGGATGAAAACAGCGCAATAGAGAAAGAAAACATTGTATTTTTTTATTTTATTGGCCTTTTTGAATATTTGGGCTATAAAGAAACAGAAAGCCATTGTAATTTTTTTTCACATACGCATATTGAATACAAAAACCAAAGATATTCAGAGAAATAGAAAAAAAATTCGAAAGGTGATTGCAGATTTTTCTCTTTCTTTTTTCTTTGGATTCTTTTTTTATCTCATTATTTGTGCTCAAAATAAAAGAAAACATGAGTTAAAGGACAAGAGGTTACCTGGCCGCCGGATCTCTGACTATCTCCGTTGTAATCGGAGTCTTAGTGGAGGTCAAAGGCGCAAGAACGGCGCAGCATTTGGGGGCTGGTACCTAGGCTTCTTTGTGGGGGGTGATAAATTAGATATTTTAGGTTTTTTTAGGTTTTATTTATTATTTTTTTAAGTTTTTTAAAGCATGAAACGGCACCGTTTGAGCCTCATTACAATGGCTTCAAAACGGTGCCGTATCGTTCGACACCCGATGACACGATCCAATTGCAGCGTGACCCGAGTGTTTTGGTAGGGGGAGGGTTATTTGCAACATGACCCCTCCGGCTTGTAACAGTATTTCAATTCGATACTTTTTTATTCTATTTCCTTTTTAAATTTAATCTTTTATTTTATTTTTGTTTCGATTTGATTTGAAACGAAGTGCCACGTTTTGAGATAGGGGATATTTCCCTTTTTAGTCCTTCATGTAATCCGTGGGTTGCTTTTCAATCCCTCGTTTTATTTTTTCATTTGTTCCCTGTTAATTTTGTTTATTTGCGTTTTAACCCTGCATATTGTTTTTGTTAATTTCTATTTTATTTTGTTTCCCATTAATTCAGTTCTAATTGTGATTTAGTCCTTTTTATTTTTATTTTATTTTTTTTATTCAGCAACTTATTAACTAATTTATTGTAATTACTATTATTATTAGTATTATTATCTTACTTATTTATATGTATATAAATTTATTAATTTTTTTTATTTTTATCATTTATTTCTGTTATGTTTGCTTTGCCTCATTCACCTATTTATTTATTTTTGTATATAGCATTTATTTTAAATATATATATGTATATCTTTTATGTAGTTTAAATTTTTATATGTATGTCATGTTTTAAATTATTTTATAATATTTTATTTTCCACTATTTTATTTATTTACTTTAAACTTTTAGGCATGGTATATATTTTAATATATTATTTAGTTTCAAATCATTATATATATATTATTTTAAACTTTGTTTTTTTTTATTGTTTCATTTTAAACTTGGTATTTGTATAATGTATGATTGAAATTATTGTTGCTATACTTGTTTGTATTTGTATATTGATTATTTGTTATTCATTAGTGTATGCTATTTACAAATTGTTTTTTTTTTTTGGCGCGTACGTTATTATTCAATCACATTATATTTGTTTTAAAGAATATGCCTCATTAAAGCATTAAAATCATTTTATTCCATAAATATTCAAAATACTTGGTGTTCATGATTTTCGAGAGAATGGCGCCCTAACTTACTGGGCTTCAATTCTTTTCGTTAAATTTAGATATCCGAGTATCCCTTTTTAAATAAAATCGTACAGATTCTAAATAAAAATTTTTTGAGATTTCAAAATGTTGGATCCTAACTCACTAGATATGACATTTTACTACCTCGAATTAGGGATTTTTAAAAATAAAGGAAATATTCGGTGTTTAGGAATTTTGAGAAATTGAACCCTAACTTACTGGGTTTTGATTTTTTCGTTCGACCCAAATAACCAAATATCCTTCTCAAAATGCATGAGTTTAAAAAATATCAAAAGACAAACTTAATTTTGAAGATTAAAAATGTTGCGCCCTAACTCACTGGGTGTGACATTTCATTTCTTTGAAATAAGAATGTTTTATTATTTTAATTCATTCAAGTTAAAAAGATCTTATTTTAAAATCTTTTCAAAATTTCGACACTAAGACATTAAACAATCAATTCGGTACCAATTTTGAGCGTTACGAGGGTGCTAACCCTTCCTCGTGCGTAACCGACTCCCGTACTTGTTTTCTCAAATTTCGCAGACCAAAATCATTTTTAAGGTGAGGCGATCCCACCTCAATAAAGGATCGGTGGCGACTCCCATTTTCGTTTTTAAGTCGAAATTAAATTTTTTTTGTTTTCAAAAAGTGGTTTCGACAATATATATATTAACAATTAAAATTATACTTATGACATTTTAAAGATATATTTAAAAATATATAAACAGATAAAAAATATTTTTAGTAAAAAAAATATAAGTAATATCTATGAAAATTTATTTATAATAATTTTTTTCAAATTTGATTAACTGATAATAGACAATTTTGAAGATAAAATTATTTTATTCTAAATAATTCATTTAAACTTGATTTAGACATTGTTGAAACCTTTTTAAATTATCTTAACAAATATAGATTTAGGATAAAATATAAGTCTTCATCTTAATTTTTTTATTAAATATATTTATAATTTTTTAAAAATAATTGAAAATATTTTTAATTTTATAGAACAATATTATTTAATTGGAATTGAATAAAAAACATTTCTTTAAGATTTCCATCTATCAACAGTTTCCAAATTGTGTTCACTATTTCTGATATTGTGTTTATTTGCCTTATATTCCTTTTATTTAATAATATTTTTTGATTCAATCCTTATTTGATTTTCTACAATATTTTGTAATATTTAGTAAATAATCTATTTAAAATTCACATATGACAATTAAAAAACAAAATTAGAAATCATGCACAATATAACCAAATTAACTAAATTATACAACAATGTAGGCTTTATTTGTTTCACTGAAAATGACTTCTGGAAAATGATATACTTTTCTGGAAAAGTTAATATTTTCTGGTATTTGAATGAATCTGTGTAAAATATTTTTTGTTGTTTAGTAGATTTCTTAAAAATATTTCATAAAAGTTGTTTTCAATGAAACAAACAACATTTGAGATTTTTTTATTTTTTAATTGTTTAATTGAATTTATTTTTATCTATAATTTTATATTTTACATTTTTTTTGCATATATTAAAAATATTATATTAAATTCAGGGTCATTACAACATCATTTTTTAATTACATGACCACTGAGTGTATTTTTTTATTTAAAAATGTGACATCAACAAAATTGACAAAAAAAAAATTAACTATGTCAACAATTGGACTTGATTTTGAAATTTAAAAGGTAAAGGGACTAAATTATTGAAAATAAAAGTACAAAGACTAAATTTCAAACCTGTGAAGTGTACATAGACTTATGACATATTTTAACATTTATACTACAAAACATTTATTATTAATATATTTATAATTATAATAAATATTTATTATTAAAATATTAATATTGAATATTTTCAATAATATGTGAATAATATTATTTAAAATTATTATTATTAAAATAAAATTGAAATATTAAATAATGTATTAATATAATAATTTATATTTATTATATTAATAACTTATTATATTAATAAATATAAATAATTAAATATGTATGTTTAATAATATTGAAAAATATAATATTTTAATAATTTTAAATATTTTTAAAAATAAAAATAAAAATTATTATCAATATAATAATATTAAGCTTTATTTAAGTTAAGTTTTATATAAAAATTATCTATAAAGGAGCTCTTTTCTGGAAAATGACTTACGCGTTTTAAAAGAGTAAGTCATCTTATAGGAAAAATGACTTATTTTACTTTGAACTGTAAGTCATTTTCTGTTGACCAAGCTATTTTCTATGAAACAAACACAGGAAAATGCAGAAAATAATTTCCGTAAAACCTTTAACATGTAAACAAACGGACCCGTAGTATTTATCAAATTAAAATGCAAAATAATGTTTAAAATTCAAAATCTATTTATCTTAAAATATAATAAATTTTAAATTTGAAAATAAAAACATAATTAAAACTAATAGAAAATGGCTTAAAGATGTCAATAAAATAATATGTTATGATGGAATTACTTATATGAAATAAGGACTTAATATAATCATGTAAAATATAAGAAGCCTTTAATGGCTTTTATTTCTTTCTTTCTTTTCAGATTTTTTTTTAATTTTAAAAAATTCCTCTTCACCTTCTCCAACGTCATCCTCAATGGGATATAGATTCAATCAACACTATGATCTTTTCTCTCCTTTGACAATCCCTCCTTGTAAGTGTATCCAAGAATTCAATAGGAAACAAAATGATTGAAAATGAACTGAGAAATTGAGTTATTAGTATTGCTTACCTAATACAGTAAATCAAGTGTATTTATACTATATTCAAAGGAATAACTGCTACTAACAACTTATGAACAGTACTTTAACAAAATACTAACAGCCCAACAGACTAATAGACTCTTTACTAATTACTAATGATGATATACTCTAATATTCACCCAACTTCCCGACTAGTAAGATTTGAAGAAGACTACGAAACTGAGCAAAGGTGGATGTAGACAAAGGTTTTGTAAGGATATCGACAACCTGATCACAGGCTGGAATTTCACCTACAATAAGAGAGCCATCTGCCACTTTTTCTCAAACAAAAAACAAGTCAAGCTCAACATGTTTGTACTTAGAATGTAAAACTAGATTGGCAGCTACCGCAACAGTAATAGAATTGTCACACCAGGCAGTTAGAGTGTCAGCAAAGTTTAATCGTAATTCTTTCAACAAAGAAACTAGCAAAGTAACATCAGACGTCGTAGCAGCCAAACTTCTGTACTCAGCCTCAATAGTGGAGCGAGACACAACTTGTTGCTTTTTAGAACACCAGGAGATAGGTGTGTTTCCAAAATACACACAATAGCCAATTGTTGATCTTCTATCTTAAAAATCCATGCCCCAGTTAGCATCGGCATAGCCAACCAGAGATAGTTTGTTGAGAAAGACTAACCCGTAATCAATAGTGCCATTCAAATATCATAAGATTCGTTTTAACGCAATCAAATGAGCACTAGTAGGCGCATGCATGAATTGAAAAATCTGATTTACTACATAAACAATGTCGGTTGAGTGAGAACCACATATTACAATGCGCCAGCAAGACTTCTATATTCAGTAGGATCAGTCAGATGAACTTCCTCATCCTTACATAATATAGAAGAACTGATCATAGGTGTGTGGACACCCTTGGCATTAGTTAACAAACTTCTGTCAAGAAGATCCAGAATGTACTTACGTTGGTAGAGATGAAGGCTCCCAGTCAAGGATCGAGCAACCTCAATGCCCAGAAAATAATGAAGATTTCCTATGTCTTTAAGTGAAAACTCAACGTGTAACTGTCGAACAAAATCATCAATACTTTTAGGTGCATTTCTGGTAATGATAGTATCATCCACATAAACTAATACATATTTACTCGAGTCATTTGTAACCCGTAAAAACAGAGAAGCATCATATTTTGATAAAAGAAAACCTACGAAAACAAGATATTATTTCAACTTAGCAAACCATGCTCGTGGAGCTTGTCGTAGCCCATACAAGGCTTTCGTCAGTCAGCACACCAAAGGTTCACCATTCACCCCACATTGAACATACCTTGGAGGTTGTTGCATGTACATCTCTTCAGTAAGTTCACCATTCAGAAAAGCATTGTTAACATCAACCTGACGTAGCTACCAACCTTTGGAGACAACAACAAACAAAATAGTCTGAATAGTAGTAGGTTTAACACTGGACTAAGCGTTTCTTTAAAGTTGCACCTTGGTACCTGAGAGAAGCCTTTTGCCATTAATCGAGCCTTACGGCTAGCAAGAATACCATCAGGATTCTTCTTCACTTTGAAGAGTCATTAACGTTTTAGGTTTAAAAACTCTTACTTTGGACCGTGTAACCATGTGATGAGTATTACCCACAGGTAGAGGGATAGAAAGAGCAGCTAGACAAAGTTTACCAACGTTGTCCTATCTAGGTCTTATGACTTATGTAGTCTCACCAACACAATCTCCCAAATAGTACCAGCTCACCAAATGAGGGTGTGACATTAAATGTACCAAATGATAAATGTATACACGAGTAGGCATAGATGTTTGTATGAACTATAGGTTGTTTGGATTTTATAACTCATGTAACGCCCTATATTTCTTAACTTTGTTTCTGTGAATTCTGACATAATTATGTATCTGCTTCAGTGGCTAGGTGTTTTGATTGTGTGTTTAAGGTTTTGGGTTCAAGTCCCACTTTTGGCAAATTCTGTTATTTTTTATCCTAGCCTTATCCCTGTTAAGTGGGCTTATATTATATTTTTGGTAAACTCACATTAGAATGAGCCAGCTAGTTCCAGTGGTAAGGAGTTAGCTTGCTGGAGGTCTTGTGTTTAAATCCTTACGTGAGCATGGGTGATAGTTTTTGCTACGGTTGTTTGAGAGAGTTTGGGTGGAGTTAAAGTCTAAGGTAGTTGGATGTGGTTAGTGTTCGAATTTAGTGGGATTTGGTTGTTGGTGGGGAGTTGAGGGAAAATAGTGATTTACTTTTTTTATTTAATTTTTATCATTATCCTTTTCCCTAAAAATCAGCCATTGTTTTCACGTTCATTCTTTTTCATTTCTCATACATTATTTCTTATTCTTTTGGCTTTCTGTTCCTATTACCTTTCTAATTCAAGCGAAATTCAAGTGTTGTTTGGTCACCTCTGGCGTTGAGATTAGTGGTTGCTGTTTGATAAGTGCGTAGTTGGTTTAAGTTTCTTTATGGAATAGATGAATGGTTAGGGATTTTTGATGGTGTTGAGGGGTTTCCTTTTAATTTTTCTTGGTTTGTGTTTACTGATATCTAGGTGAGAATTGTGCGTCAATAGACGCTCTTCTGGCGGAGTGATTGTGTGGATCACTGTCTCCAGGGTAAGTGTTTCTATCGATTAAACGTAGTTTTGCTGTTGGGTTTCGACATGTTAGGGTACTAAGTCGTATGACTTCGAATTGGAAAAGTTCGTGGGGATTAATTCATTGAATTCTATTGATTTTAGGTGCTAAAAATTTCATCATTTGGCTACTTCAAAAATCGAACCGGGTGTGTAACGAAAACAGAGAAAATAAGGTTTGGTGAAAGCCAAAAAAATGGCCTATCGACGCCACACGGGCGTGTGCCCAGCTGTGTGTAACGGGCAAGGGTGTGGTCGTGTGGGCCACATGGGCTAGGTTAATTTGGGTGTGTGGGCCACACGGGCAGGGCCAATTTGGGCGTGTGGGCCCACACAAGCATGTGGGCCCAAAATTCTAAAATTTTCCCTAAGGTCGTTTGAGTTGTTCCAATCGACTGTGGGCCTTCTGTAGGGTCGGTAAGGGCTAATCAAACCCTTAATGCATGAGATCCGTTATTCTGATATACTGATTTGAATTACTAAAACTGATACGTATGTCTGATTGATTTATATGAGCATGTTTGATATTTGTTTACGAGCAAGAGAGATATGTTAATTCTGTTAAACCTATATTCTGTATTCTGTATTTGTATTTGGGGTGAGATTTGTATATGTGGAGGAAGTGTTCTGTAAGGCGACCTTTCGCCTATTTTCTGGCAGCATGGCTGCATACTATTCTGTTATGTGTCGTTTAGACACTATACGGTGTGTAGGGATGGTTGGGTGTTTTATACCCACATGGTGTGATGGGATGGTTGGAGACAGTTGTAGAGGATAGGGGCAGGATTCTGTATATCTGTTTTGATTATCTGATTCTGACTGGTTCTGTTAAGGACTTTTGTCTATTTCTGTATCTGCTCCACATATGAAATTTCTGTGAATATTTTAATGTCTATCTCTGTTAGGTTGCACACTAATTTTACGAAAACTCACGTTCGTTTATTTGTTCTGTTCAGGTAATCCTCAGGCATAGGCAGGTCAGTGCGATGGAGTCTCAATGGTGACCACTAGTTCGTGAACTATTTTTAATTAACGGTTTTATTTAAAATTTAGGTTTATTTTTGAGAGTTTTGTATATTATGGACTCTCCGAACTATTTTTTTTAATTTTGGTTTGGTTGCGTTTTAAAATTTTATACCGCGATGTTTGACAAAAATCACGTTTTCATGTAAACAAATGATTTTCTGAAATTACAAACTCGGTTTTCAACTCCAACAATATCAAACTTCCACTGCAATAATAAGTTTTCTAAAAAAGCAAATTAACAATGTTTTTATAACGAGAATAATAATGTGATTGATTAAATGTGGATTCTTCTTAGCAACAACTTAAATACGAGAAATTTGACATAATAAGATTGATTTCAAAACCTCTTCTTCATAACACTACCAGATTCAGCCATAACGTCTAGGTCGGGTTTGGGGTGTTACAACTCATCGTTCTTGCAAGCAAACTTTAGGATTAAGGCAATATGTTCCAATTCCTACCCCACATGCAATTCAATCAAAGACATTTCAGACAATTCCATGCAATTCAATTGGAGTTATATCATCAATTTCAAGAAAAAATAAATATTTAGATTCATGAGCTTCAAACCTCCAAGCACATAACAATCACCTAGGTCCAAGAGTTAATGAACCTAGAGCTCTGATACCACTAAATGTAACACCCTATACCCGGTTTGGTCGCCAAGCTCGAATATCAAGATGTCACACCACTGTCTCATGTCATATACAACAAGTAAAAGCTTATTCTAAACAATACGTCTTCCATTTTCATATTCGTATAGGTTTTAAGTCAATCTCACTCTTTAGTTATCATCGTTACAAGCTAAACGTACATCAAATAGTCTTATAATAATAATTAAAAATGCATTTAAAACACTCAAAAAAATTTTCAAGATAATCACCTAGGTATCGATACTAAGACAACGGTATCGATATTTTCCTAGTACGGTATCGATACTGTTTGCAAAATCGGTACCAAACCAATATTCTGTTTCTCGTCTAAAATCAAAACATAAGAAAATATTGGTACCACTGAAAAATTATCGATAAAATTAGCTCGAGTATCGATACTTGTGATAGAGTATCGATACCAATTTATGATTCTGACTTCTTACACATTTCAAAATCCCAGAGGTATCATTTTTTAAACACGAATATCAGTACCTCTGCTCTAGATAGTAAATATTCAACATATTTAAGCAACTAAAACATTCCAACACGAATCTATCCAACATGCATCTTTAACCATATCGAATAAATGTCAAAACGATTATAATCACAATTTTAAACATCGAGAAAAAGTCTGAGCAATAATCAACATATCACGATTCAAACCTTTAAATCCTGAGAACAAATAAGCTATGGAAACATCTAAAATATCATGGAAAAGTTCATGCAATAATTCTACCACATTGCCTTTAGTTCCCCAAAACATAGACGAATTAATAACACCTACAGAGTAAAGCTAGTGTCTTACTTGGATCACCCCTTGGAAAATACACCACTCACACTGGCACTTAACTACTCTGCAAGGGTTTTAAGAAATGAGTGGGTGAGCTTAACAAGCTCAGTGAATGCTTAGAATAACCATAATGCAAACAATTCATCAAGCATCAACGAAACAACCATATAGCATAACCTCAACAGTTCCAACTCTAGTGTTATATTATACTTACTCGTGTATTATTTACTAGTTCATTTACATGGTAATCATATTTACTTTTAAGCATGTATCATATTACACATTTAATCACATAACATTTAAGCATATATCACAATAGTCATATAATCACATAACTTTTAAGCATATATCACAATACTCGTATAATGACATAACATTCAAGCATATATCATAATATACATATAATCTCATAACATTTAAGCATACATCACAATACTTAAAAACATCTTTATACATAAATTTCATAATGGCCACATGTCATATAAACACATATCACATTACACACATATTCATAATTTGAGATAGTTTGACACTTGAGCTATGAAACATAAAAATGAGTTTTATCACCACTAATTGGATACACAGATCTCCAACACACCACATAGACTCATAGAGTCAAACATGTCCTAAAAGTGAAACATAAAGCTAACACTCTACTTGTTTCCCTTCACATGTCCTGTTGAAGGGAGCTTAGCTCACATTCCCTTATCCCTCCAACATGTCTAAGGGCCTTAACACCCAAAATTACTATACATATAGGTGAGTACTATTAATCCTATGGCATGCCAACTATATCCAACGGTTCCAAGATCACAAGGCCAAAATATCTGAAATAAACACATATTACTTACCGATTATCCATGCACTATCATTTCATATTTGCATCTCTAGCAAGACACTGTCACTAACATTTAAGATATACATCACATTTACACATTTGCACTTTCACAACGGTTATCATAACCACATATCACATGTTATAGCATCTCATCTCAATTCAAATATTCACATAGTTCAAAAGATAACATAGGCATGAGAAAGCTTACACGCGGAATTTAGAGTAGGGGTTTATGCTACTACTAAATTCCCAAATAATGCATTGAATCATGTCCACAAATAATTATTCTAAACACTCACCAATTATGCTTTCTTCGAAAGGCCAAAAGTTGAAACTAGGTTTTCCTTGCCTTTAGATTTACTCAGAGAAGGCCCTAACAAATTTGAAGCTTCAAAATAAAAATTCACGCAACAATACATTCAAAAATCAGCTAAGGACTTACCACAAGCAATCAAAAACATAAGCCTAAGCTACGTTCTCATGTAGTCAAAACCTTTAATATAACAAACTTGAAATCCAAATATCTCGATCTACACTTGATATTTTCACCTAAAACGAGTTTCATTCATCTAATTATTCGTCAGCAACTAATTTCTAACCTTTAAACTATACAAAACTACTCAATTCATGGTATCGACTTTTTTGACATGTTTTTGGCTATTTTCTGTAAATTCATTAAAACTTAAGAAATATTTAACAAAAATTCAAAGTAAGTTTAGAAACCTCTTGATCATGTTAAAACTAATTGAAAAACACTTTGAAACCACTTTTTACTCAAAATCTTGAAATCCACCATTAACGGCTCAATTTTTAACTTTTATTCAAAACATATGATTTAATGACTAAAAATTCAATTTTAAAGACTAGATAATATTAGAAACTCATAAGGAATTGAATTGTTACCTTAGTTGACAAAAATCTAAGAGTTTGAGCGAAAATTTAAAAAACTCGAAAGCTTGATAAGGGAGAAAACTATAGTGTTTTTGGGTGTTTTTCTTAACTTCTATGGAGATTTATAACTTAAGAGATGGTAGAAATAAAAAGGAATTAGGATTTGGAATTCAAAATTTATTGAGAACTATGGACGACATGAGTATGAGAGGAGAAGAAGACTAACGTGAAAATAAAGCTACAAATGGGGGTTTTTTAGGTTGGATTTTAAAATCTGGACTAATTGCCTCTTAAAATCTTTAAGTTTTGACTTTTTTACAAATCAGTCCTTTTTTTTCAAAATTAAAGTTATTTAAAACTCATTTATAGAAATTGGTTTAATTTTTTTAAAAACCATAGTAAAAAACATTACTGATAAACCATGTTGCAAAATTTTGAACACTCTAAGGCTAAAATTACTAAATTACACCTAAAACTCCTAGGCCCTATTTTCAGGTGTTACATGGAAGAAAATGTAGGACATCGCTATATTGGTCTAAGTTGAGTGAATCCAAGTTAGTTGGAACCAATATGATTCGTGAAAATGAAGATAAAATTTAAGTTATCCGTGGTTGCTTGAAAGCCGTATTAGATCATCAGATGTCATACACAAATTTGAAAAGAAAAGATATAGAACTTGCCGTAAGTGATAAAGTGTTTTTGAGAGTTTCACCGAGGAAGAAAGTGTTTCGATTTGGAAGAAAAGGAAAATTGAGCTCGAGGTCTGTTGGACCGTATGAGATTATTGAAAGAATTAGTCTTGTACCTTACAACTTGGCATTACCACCTGATCTCGTAAAGATTCACAAAGTTTTCCATGTTACTATGTTGATACGGTATAGGTCAAATCCTTCGCATGTGATTACTTCCAGTGAAATTGAATTACAGCCGAATTCTTTATATTCTGAGAAGCTGATAAAATTTTTACCTTGTGAGGTAAAAGAACTTTAGAATAAACAAGTATTGTTAGTAAAAGTTCTGTGGCATTGACACGGTATTGAGGAAGCCACCTGAGAAACCGAAGAATCAATCAAATCAGAATATCCAAATTTATTCTCAGGTTACAGATTTTGAGGATGAATTTCCTAAAAGGGGAGAAAGTTGTAATAACCCGTTTTCTAGTGGTGTCAAAAATAGTAGTTTTGGGGCTACAATTTCATATTACAATTTGTAAATATTAATTATTTAATATTTATGAGGTCATTAATGTTGAATTAAAATTTAATCAAGAAAATTTGATGTTTAGATAGTTAATTAAGTAAATAGGACTAAATAGTAAAAGTTGAAAAGTTAGTATTATTAGTTAATTGTATTAAATAGTTAATAAAAAGTGAATGGATGGAGTTGAATTGTAAATAAACCATATAGGAAATTAGTGTACAAATATGGACTAAGCTTGGTTAATTATTAGGTTATATTATAAGGTTAAATGAGTAATTAGGATTTAAAAACATTAGAAAGACAAAAACCAAATAAATTTATCATATTCTTTTAGTTCTTTACCGAAATTGGATAGGAGAATAGCCATGGTTGACGTTGGAATGTTCGGTCCTTTAATGTCTATCCATGTAAGTGTATTTTTATCCATTTTTCAAGAATTTTATGTTTTTGAGATTGTGTTAGCTTAATCTAACTAACCCAGGAATTAATTTGTTAAATTATTGAACGTTTTGGAAGATGTCATTGAAGAATATTATAGGTTTTTGAAGCTTACTGGAAGAATATTATGATTGGGTGTTAAAAAATGTTACTTTGTAAAGTAAATTTGTATAGGTTTTAAGTTTAATGGTTGAATTGAGAATAAGTTAGAATATGCATGTTCTTCTTGAAAAAATTCAGTATGTGTGAATTGTTTAAGGATGTAAATAATTCGGCACATGGGTTTAGGGAATTGTGAAACTATGCTTGTTTTAATATTGAGGACTAAATTGAATATCATGTAAAAGTTTGAGGAAAATGTGAAAATTTGTAAATAGAAAATCAATTGCATTAAATTGAATGTTATATGAAATTTAAGCTAATAAATTGAAATAACCCATTTTATAGATAAAGAACAAGTAGATAATTGAGGAAAAGGGAAAGTTGCTGAGTAGTCCCTAAACTCTCACTGTCTTTACAGTTTAACCCATGTAAGTTTGTGTGGTTTAGTTTCGTATTAAATTAAACGTTATATTAACTATGAATTGAATATTTTGATATAATTGAATTGAAATAAATTGATGTATGTCAAGAAATTAATTGACTTGAACATTATTATTCGATGTCATACTGAGCCGATGAACGTAGGATAGGATACAATTGGCATGCCAATAGGTTTTAATTCACACTGAACGAGTTTGACTATGTTGAGAGAATAATTATTGATTCGTTACTATTCACTGAACATATTGAAGTCCAACATTTGTTGCGAACTTTCCAGTTATATTATAGTGATTCTGGTGTGTTACCGGGGGCAGATGTAAAGCCTTCGAGCATGGCACTTGGTGCCCAAGTTTGTTTCGAATCTATGTTAGCCTACGGGCTAGGCACTTGGTGCCCATGTGTGTTCTCAGTTGTTTAAGCTCACTTGAGCGCTCTAGTGTGTTTTGGATGGTTAACCGTGTATCCAAATATGTTATAACATTTATCGGGCAAATTTTTAACTGATTTTATGAATTCCTGATAGATTAACTTGATATTGAATGATATGGTGTTAGTAAATAGGTCATTCACTAAGTGTATTGCAATTAAGACTCTCTTGTTGAATGGTTGTGATTAACAGGATCATAGTTTATAAAATGATAATGTGTAAATTATATATATTTATACAGTAAGTTTATCATTTCGGATGAACTCGGAGAAATCACACTATCCAAAGATCTTTTGGTAGTTTCTGAATGTTTACTTTTGGGTTATATGACATGTAATAGGTGTGTTTATATATGTTTAGATACTTACCTCATATGTTATGTTTAGCTTAATGTAAAATTGGTTTAACTTGCTTGTATATGTGCTTTTGTCTTTGGTGTAAATAGGTTACTTGTGAACTTTATTGTGACTATTTGGTATAAGTCTCAGGGAAGTAATCAAAATATGATACAATGGTCATGAATGGTATGAATGATTTTGGTAGATTTGACATGAAATATTATAAGTATCTGAGAACTTTGAATGTAACTCAAATTGGTATAAAATATGATTTTAGATTTGGATATTGAATTGTGGTGTCAATGAGGGCACATTGGTTAGATTTTTAAGTGTTTGAATAGGTAACAATATTTCTTTTATGTGATAGGAACATGTGGCATGAAATGAACTTTTAAAGATGAGATTTTACCATTTTGAACATAAGTATCGATACTTTGGTGTTTGGTATCAATACTTGACCATATGAACAGTTTTAAAACAAACAGAATGCCAAAATGATATCGATTTTTGTTTGAGAATCGATAGTTTTTCATACAATATCGATACCCTATAATAATTATCGATACCTTTTTTTTTGTAAAGAAATAATATTCAATTTTGGTATCGATTTAGTGTTGACACCAACTATGGATTTTCACTAGTACCTTTAAAACTTTAATTTTTTTTTTTGTAAATCAATCCTATTTTGAGCTTGGATTTCACAATTAAGTCCTTGTAGAGTTCAAATTCTTAATATGTTCGATTATGTATTTTACTTTATAAATAATAGACTTTTTGTTTAATAAAGTATTTATTGACTTATTGAATTTAGCTGTAGCATCTCTTTACTCAAGTCTAACGATCAAGCCGGGAAAGGGGTGTTACATTTAGTGGTATTAGAGCTATGATTTTGTCAATTCTCAGACTAAATGTAGCATGTTAAAGTTGAGAAATTACATGTTAAGTTCTACATTTAGTCAATCTCAGACTTTCCACAAACCCTGATGGACTTTCCATGATTCTGGTGGGCTTTTTGCTAATAAACACTTAGAATTAGAATCCGATGGATTTGTCTCCCCTATCTAATGACCAAAATTGGCTTATACATCACCACTGGTGGACTCTTATTGTCGGCTACTTCTTTGAAAATGCTTTGAATGAAATACTCTTTCCCTCCACATAAACCTTTACCTTTTTGGTTGGGTCTCTTATTAGCTCGCTTTCCTGTATTCATTCACTGATTTCCCACTTGTATGCCTCAACAAATTTCATGTTTACTGTCCTAGTGGATTTCAATACGCCATAAGGTGTGCCTATTCACCACTGGGTCATGCCATGGCTGTCCAAAGACTTATGACTCCAAGAGACTATAAACCTTTTTCGAGGTGTCACCCAGTAGAGCTTGTAGATCGTCACCACGGTAGGGCTCTATTGATAAGATCTGACCTCGTGATGATTCGAGTCGTAGAAATTACCCGATCGTGAATTTGAGTAGAATTGATTCATTTAGAAATGAACAAAGTTTTTAAACAAGAAAAAGTTGAAGAATGAGAGAGATGGGTTTAAAATAAGGTAATAGAATGGTTAAGCAAAGATAACAGATAATTTTGACTAAGGCCGAAAAAGAACCAACAATATTGGATTGTTCACCCGAATCTCAAATGGCTCCTAGGTGATTTACAGTTTAAGAAAACAATGGAAAACCTTGACCCACTATCAATAGTGATAGGAACCAAAGGTATAATGAACGCCACACCAAAAGGTGATAAGTTCAGTTTAGCAAAGGAAAGGATAGACGCCACAAGCTATCCTTGATAAGTCAGATTAGTTCCAAAAGATTTAAAGAGAATTGGATAACTCATAAAACTCAAATTTAGCATAAATTTAGCAAAGTCTAAAGTCCCTTTACAAAGGCTGATTTAATCTATTTATAGTGCTAAAATAGGCTAGCCAAATGGTCACAAACATTCAACTTAATGTGCCATTTAAAAACTGAAATAAAACTCAAGTCTTTTCACATTCTTGAGCCAAATAACTCCATTCTTGAATTCACTTCAATTCAGCTGAATGAATGACTTTAATTGCTTGAAAAATGACTCTTGAGTTAGCCCTTGGCCAGCCGAATAGACACCAACTTATTAACCAACTCCTTAATGGTATCTGAATGCTTGAATTAACCTTTGAAATAGAAAAAACGGGCTGGTAGTTGAAAAGGTTGCTACCAAAATCAAATAGATGATATAATGCTCCTTAAAACCTCCTTAAATGATGTATAAACCTCCTTTGTAATAGCCTATTTACTTTGTAACTGAAAATGACTTTAACAGCCACTTTATTTAATTTGTAACAGCCTTGAATTGTAACGGTTATAAGCTGAAGAGACACCTACAATAAACACATTAAAATGAACTTATTAAACATATTTAAACACTAATTAAACATATCAAAATAAATACTTAACTTAAATAAATGAGTTAAACATATGCATCAATTATTCTAGCAAGTAGTTAATTAAAGAAGCATAAATAAATAAACTTAAACTCATGCATCAATGAATAATCCTAGTAACTAGATTAATTAAGAGCAACACTTATAAATAAAGTTCAACAAAAAAACACTTATTAATTAAACTAAGATGAGTTGAATAAATGTCCAGCAACTCATTTATTAAACTAAGATGCTTAAATGCATGGTTTGAAATGCAAACTAAATGAACAAATGAGTTACATAATGCATGTCATTATTTAAATGCAGAACACACAAAGTGCAAGTCTAAAATTAAAAATATGCAAACTTATTAATTTAAATAAAACTATATTAAATTAAAAAGTCCTTAAAAACATTGGCCCAATAATCAATCAAGCCTATGAGATGTTTCATCTTGCACTTGGGCCCTTCAAGTTTAGGCCAATTCTGATGTCGGCAAGTTGTGTCAAAACATGATGCGACCGGGTTCGCATCATCCATGGAACCTAGAGATCGTCGTCACAGTGTCGCCTCGAAGGACTAGTGAATAATCATCATCATAGTGTTGATTGGAAGGACCAGTCGATAATCGTCGACACGGTGTCTCCCAGAAGGACTAGTAGATACTCATTTTACGATGCCACCAAACTCCCTCGAATCCCATAACAATTCACCTGTAGCACACCAAAAATCATTAGGTTAGAATTAATAAAACCATCAAGAAAGAGGAATTAGTATAGATGGTAGAGAGCTTACTAAACTCTTAGAGAGCCAAGATTCAATCCCCACTTTTTTCATTTTTCCTCTATTATTCAGCAACTAATGAACAAAACCAAGCTATTATAAGTATTTAACGTGGTAGAAAATGACCAAGAATGGGTAGTAGCTCAATGGTCAAGCATCACTCCATTCTCCTTAGTGTCCCAAGTTCTATCCACGACACTCTCCCTTATTTTTTTCTCATTTTTGGCAATATGGGTAATTTACCTAAATAACCCTCTAAAATTTTCTTCACCTAGCCATTTAATTCCCTTTCTAAATCATATAGAATTTTGGTTTTCCTTTTCAACCTACACAAGAATTTCTTTCCCTATTTCTTCTCTTATTCTTCTACATCTTTCCCTTTGCAATTATTTTCTTGATATTGATAAAAAATTTATTTTGATCCTGAGTTTGAAACTAAGTCTTGTTCAACCGATTTTCTAATCGAATTAGCATAACGCCGTCAAATTCCATTTCTAATGTGCCAAGATCGATAAGCACACTTATTTCTAATTTCGTAGAACCCTAAAATTTTGGTATAACATCGTTCTTGGTAATCTTTCAAATCGATTATGAATCTTTTACAATTTTTTTAAAAATCTTGATAATTTCGATGAATCTTAAAAGTTAATATTAATTCTTGTGTATTTTTCAATCAAAAGACCCGTTGTAGGTATCTTGAGCCAAACTTGGACATGAGGATCATTGTTGGAGACATTAGTAATTAAGTGTGTTCTTTTACAAAAAAAAATTGAGGCAAAATCAAGCCTAGCCCAAACCACACGATAAACCACACAAGCGTGTGGGCCGCTCGTGTGGATTAAACAGCCCTTTATGCAATAATGTCATCCTGAAACACTAGTATGTTCGACTTTTATAAGGCCTAGGAACCCCTACTCGGCCTGCCAGACAGCCATGCCACCCCTAAAAGTTGAATTTTCAAATGTCGCACGTCAATAGTCTATCACATAGTTGTGTACCCTTCTACACGGTCCGGTCACATGACCGTGTGTCCCCTATAACCAAGAATTTAAAATTTTGACTCAAAATTTTATGTTTTGAATAGATTAGTCCATGAATAGGTTCCGAACTATTTTTACTGAATTAAATTATTCAAATAGGTCCCTGATGATATGAGATGCTAGAATCCATGATTGATAAACTTAATGTGGTATTTAATTATAGTTATGAATATTTGTATGAATTGTGAATAGTATATGTCACCATTGTATCTATATACTTGCGATCGTATAAAAGAAATGCCTTATACTAATATTATTGATTGCCATCTTTTAGATTACTTAATATGCCTTAATGAATTGCATGGATTGGATTGTTATGAAAGAAGAAAGATCAAGCAGTATATCTGCAAGAGAAATGGCAAGTGCAGAGCATAACCATATGATAGTTCCTATCTGCAAATTATTGTGTACCCACAACTAGAGGCAGGTTCAACCGTGGGGTACTACAATGAATCCACAGCCAACATGTTGATTCTAATGGAGAGTTTATGTTGCAAAATCTGCAGCCAAAAAAATAGGTTTCATCTCTAGGACATTTTGCTATGAACCCACAGCCAAAGACAGATTCCAGCCGTAGGGACTTGTTGTGTGTCCTTAGACAAATGGCAGCTATTATCTGTGAACCAGTAGTGGTTTATCCACAAGATGGAAAAAAGGTAAAGGAGTTCTGAGGAACTCCTACTGTGGTGTGTAGCAGTGGGGCAAGATTTATTCTGTTTAAAACCTAAATTTGTATGGCATCATTTAAATCATATGCATACAAACCTAGAAAATCATGTTGTGATACATAAGCGTGTATCTATATATAACTATATATGCATGGATTTTGATTATTGAGGCAAAATTGAGAATTTAGTTCTCCTAGATATTTTTATTGTGATTTCGAATGTATCAATGATGGTTGCCTTTGAAAAATCATTATTATGACTTGAATTGGTATATTTGATTATTGTATGCAATGTTAGTGAATTTGTCTTAACAAGTGTCACATTCATTTGGTTGTAAATGGACTCACATTGAGTGTCAAAGCTCAGCCCCCTTAATTTTCATCCTTACATATAACCCACTAGGTTAGGACGCGGACACAACATCCGAAGGCTCTCGACACAATCCATTTTATTTTTAGTTATTCTAGGCTTAATCTTTTGATTTATTTTATTATTCAAATATTGTAATGTTTTATTTGAATTGTGGCATGGGAATTAGGACTTAGGTTATTTTTTATTGTGCATGACATTTTATTTTAAATTTTATGATATTATGCTATGATTATTAATTAGTATGCATGAACCCCTCCCCTCCTGTTTTTCTTAAAACCAATAGACACTGTTTTTTCACTACCTAATTAAAACTAAGACTTTGAGGATAATAAAACAATGTGTAACTAAATTTTCTACTGAATTAGACAAATGTTCTAAATCAACTCATTTCAAAACTCCGAAAACCCTACTAGGCCATCTTAGTGGCTGATGTAGTCTTTCAAACTCGGGTTTAATGTCTAGGCCGGGTTAGGAAGGTTACATTTGGTGACATCAAAGCCCATGATTTCTAAACTCGGACCATAAAATTTTTATAATTTTTCATGCATACGTGAAAAGGGTAATTTTGGAAAAGCCATGCCATACAGCTTTTTTGAAATATTGATTTTCTACAATAAATAAAATCTCAGATTCTGGTGCCAGTCTAACTATAGTTATTATTACTTATGAGATTTTGGGATGAACCGAACTTTATAGTTTATAGATATACAGTAGCTAATGCTTGAAATTTTATGTGGAAAATTGTAGATATATCTTAGAAGTGTAAACTATCCCAACTATAATGAGTACTTAGGGTTGACGCGGTAGAGGTAGGCCTCATAGGGCTGCACCTGTAGAGTTTCCCTCTATTAAGGGCGAGGACCCAATCTTTGAGGAGGAGTATGTCAAAAACTCCACCGCCAATGGTGGTAGAGGCTTTGAGAACGGCAATGTTTCCGTGACATAGGCGATGTTGAGGGTCTTGCAAAGGGTTGCTGGAGGCCAAATTGGATCGAAGAGCCACAGATCTATTGTAGAGAGGATCTGGCCAATTGGGGCTGAAACGTTTAAAGGAATTATTGGTATGACTCCCACTGTGTCTAAGTATTAGATGGAGTCGACTGAAAAAATCCTAAGGGACCTAAATTATACTCTAGAGCAGAAGCTGAAGGGCAGTGTGCCCTTGCTTAGAAATGAGGTTTATAGTTGGTGGAAGTCTATACTATGAGGGACACAGGTTAAGCGACTCACTTGGGAATATTTCCAAGAAGTCTTCCCAGAGTAGTATGTGGGCACAAGGTACGTGGAAGCCCGCAAGCTTGAGTTCATCGAGTTAAAGCAAGGAGATAAATATAGGGTAAAATATGAAGCTAAATTTCTGAGGCTCAATCGATATGCACAGGGAATGGTTGCCACGGAGGAAACAAGTGCGTATGGTTCGAAAATAGGCTACGGTTTGACCTTAAGGTACATGTTGCTCCACATCAAGAATGAGTATTTGAAAACCTTGTGGACAAGGCTAAAATCGTAAGGAAATCAAATAGGTGAACCGTGAGAAACGGGAGAAAAGTAAGGCTCTGTCCAAAAGGGATTCTAGTTTCGTTGGTTTGAACTCTCGACCAACAAAGTGAATCAGAGACAGTAAACTACAGTAGAGGGTTATGGTGAATAACACTAAATGTGAGCCCAACTCTTGTAAGTTTTGTAGGAAGCAACATTCGGGTGAATGTTGGAAGCATTGAGAATTTTTCTTAAATGTAGGTCGATGGAGTACTTGGTAGCAGAATGCTCTCAATGAAATGAGCGGTCACAAGCTCTAGCCCAAAGTCAGGCCCAAAATCATAGAGCGGGCTAACAACTTATGATTGGCTGTGGGAAAAATTGGGCCACGAGTAATGGAGCTACTGATGTGAACCAAACTGAGGCTAGAAAAACCACCTTGGTCTATCTGTTAAGGGTTGTGAAGAAAGGGATTCATCATATGTCATAGTAGGTATCTTCACCATTAATTCTATCCCGTACTTTGCCCTAATCGATATAGGATCCACCCACTCTTATGTATCTTGTAATATGTCTGAAAAATTGGGAGTAAGGGTAAAGGAAACCATTAGTTTTGTAACTATAGTAAGGCTCTTAGAATAATCCGTTGTCGTAAACAAATTCTATAGGATATGTACGTTAGAGGTTCAATGGGTAGTGTGTCCTGTAGACCTTATGGAGTTTACCTTTTGGGAGTTCGATTTAATTTTGGGTAAGGATTGGTTAGTTGAACATCAAGTTAGTCTAGATTGTGTCTCTAAGGGGGTAAATTTAAAAAGAACTAAGGGTAAAGAAATTGTCAGGTTGGAGAGCGTAGGGACTACCTGTCTAATGTTGTATCTGCTATGGTCCTCGAAAAGTTGGTTCACAAGGGGTGTGAAGAATACTTAGCTTATGTGATGGATGGGAATTTCGATACTACCACCTTAGATAATATGCAAACCATTATAGAATTCCCAGATGTGTTTCTCGAGTAGTTACCAGGATTACCCCCAAACCGTGAGGTAGAATTCGACATTGAATTGTTGTCAAGAACTACTATAGTGTCCATTTCTCCTTACCGCATTGCACCAAAAGAGTTGCAAGAATTAAAAATCCAATTTGAAGAGCTTTTAGATCGCAGGTTTATTAGACCCTACGTGTCTCCATTGGGTGCTCGGATCCTATTTGTGAAAAGAAAGATAGATCCCTAGGGTTATGTATAAATTATCGACAACTAAACAAGCTTATCGTCAACAGTAAATATGCCTTACCTAGGAGAGACAACCTATTCGATCAATTCTGAGGTGCCACTGTGTTTTCTAAAATAGACCTAAGGTCGGGGTATTACCAACTGATGGTTAAAGAGGTGGATGTACCCAAAATTACTTTTAGAACCCGTTATAGCTACTATGAAATCCTTGTAATGCCATTTGGCGTAAACAATGCTCCTGTCACTTTCATGGACCTTATAAACCGAGTGTTTCAACCCTTCATTGATCAATTCGTTGTTCTATTCATAAGTGATATCAAAATCGAATATGAACATGATGAGCACTACAGGAAGGTTTTACCAATCATCCGAGAGATATTTATATGCTAAACTTAGTAAATGAGAAATCTAGCTTAAGAAGTTTATGTTTTTGAGTCATAAGGTATCTGTAGAGGGTATTCGAGTAGATCCAAAAAAGATAGAATGAATCTTTGAATGGAAACAACCCAAAAATGTTCTCAAAATCTGTAGTTTTTTGGGTTTGGTTAAGTATTATCGTAGATCTTTTGAAGGGTTTTCTATAATAGTCACACCCCTAACTAAGTTGTTGAGAAAAGATGTGCCTTTTAAGTGGACAGAAGAGAAACAATCTAGTTTTGAAAAGCTTAAGGTGGTGTTAACTCAAGCTCCTATTTTCATTCAACCCAAATCGAGGAAAGAATATGTGGTGTATAGTGATGCATCCCATACCAGCATTGATTGTGTGTTGATGCAAGGCGAAAGTAGTGGCTTATGTGTCAAGGTAATTGAAACAACATGAGTGCAACTACTCGACTCATGACTTAGAGTTGGCTGTAGTTTTTTTTTGTATTAAGTTATGCAGGCACTACTTGTATGCGGAGAAGTGTTATATTTATACTGATCATAAGAGCCTTAAATACCTTCTCACTCAAAAAGAATTGAACCTTAGGCAATGGAGGTGATTAAAGCTGTTAAAAGAATACGATTGTGTGATTGATTATCACCCAGGAAAGCCAATGTTGTAGTAGATGCCCTAAGCCAAAAACAAATGACTGATTTAAGGGCAATGTTTTCTAGGTTGAGTTTAGTGGATGATGGAGGCCTGCTAGCAGAATTTCAAGAAAAACCCACCCTTGCCGATGAGATCAAAACCAAATAATCCTTGGATATAACCATATTACCTTGAATTAAGCATGTAGAAGAGGGAAAGACTGAGGATTTTAGGTTTAATGATGATTTTATCTTGTCCTTCCAATGAAGGTTTTGTGTACTGAACGATAATGAGTTAAGATAAACCTTACTCTAAGTAGCGCATGCTAGCCCTTATAACATGCATCCCGGAGGAAATAAGATGTATCGGTATGTGAAGGAGCTGTATTGGTGACCAAGATTGAAATGTGATGTAATGGAATTTGTGGTCAAATGTCTATCTTGCGAACAAGTAAAATTTGAGCACCAATTCCCTTCTGGATTATTGCAACCTATTAAAATACCGTCGTGAAAGTGGGAGCGAATAACGATAGACTTTGTTAGTGGGTTACCCTTAACACCTACTAAGAAAGATTCAATTGGGGTAATAGTATATCAGTTAACTAAGTCAGCACACTTCCTACCTGTCTGCAAGGATTATTCATTACAGAAGCTGGCTAAGTTATACATCTCAGAGATAGTGATGTTGCATGGAGTGCCCATATTGATTATCTCAAATCAAGATCCCTATTTTACATCTCGATTTTGAAGGAAGTTAAAAGATTCGTTGGGAACTCACTAGGATTTTAGTATCACTTTCCATCCACTAACTGATGAGCAATTCTAGTAGGTGATTTAAATATTGGAAGATATGTTAAGACGTTGTACCATTGAATTTTGAGGCAGTTGGGAAGAACATTTACCCTTAGCTGAGAACAATAGCTTCTAATCGATCATCCAAATGACACCTTACGAGGCCTTTTATGGTCACAAATGTCGAACTCCTTTGGGTTGGATCGAACTAGGTGAAAGAAAAGTTTTGGGTCCTGAGTTATTGCAAGAACCTGAGGGGAAAATAAAATTGATTTAGGAAAGACTAAATGTGGCTTTTGACATTGAGTACAATGTTAGTAATCAAATCTTCATGATAGTATCCCCATGGTGAAAGGTATTAAGGTTCAGTTAAAAGGGTAAGCTAAGTCCATGATTCATAGGACTTTATCGAATTCTTAAGAGAATCAGTCCAATTTCTTATCGATTCGAGCTACCTCCTGAATTGGATCAAATCTATGACATCTTCCACGTCTCCATATTGAGATGTTATTGTTCTAACCCTCCTCACATCATTTCAATCAAAGAGATCGAGGTCCGACTAGATTTATCCTTTGAAGAAGAACACAAATTCTAGAGCATGATGTGAACGTTATGAGAAGGAAGCAAATCCCCCTGGTTAAAGTCCTATGGTTAAACCATGCAGTCGAAGAGGTCACATAGGAAACAAAAGACACATTTCAAAAATAATATCCTCACTTATTCGAACCTGGTAAATTTCAATGACAAAATTTTTTTTAAGGAGGGGAAAACTGTAACACCCCAAAAATCATGGGGTTAGAATTAATAAAACCATTAAGAAAGAAGTGTTAATCTGGATAGTAGAGAGCTTAGTAAACTCTTTAGAGAGCCAAGGTTCAAGCCCCACTCTTTTTAGTTTTCCTATATTATTTTTTAGCTACTAAGGAACAAAACCAAGCTAGTATAAGTATTTAATGTGGTAGAAAATGACCAAGAATGGGCAGCAGCCCAATGGTCAAGCATCACTCCATTCTCCTTAGTGTCCCAAGTTTTATCCACGCCACTCTCCCGTATTTTTTCCCATTTTCAGAAATAATGCTAATTTACCTAAACAACTATCTAAAATTTGCTTAACCTAGCCATTTAATTCCCTTTCTAATCATATTAGAATTTTGTTTTCCTTTTAAACCTAAACAAAAATTGTTTTCCATATTTCTAACCCTGTTCTTCTACATCTTCACCTTTGAAATTTTTTCCTTAATATTGTTGAAAATTTTATTTTGATATCGAGTTTGAAACTGAGTCCCATTCGATCGACTTTCTAATTGAATTAGCGTAACACCATCAAATCTCATTTCTAACGTGTCAAGATCGATAAGTACTCTTATTTCAAATTTCGTAGAACCCAGGGATTCATTAATAATGTCGTTCTTAACAATCTTTCAAATTGATTACGAATATTTTATGAATTTTCTTGAAAATCTTGATAATTTCGATCAATCTTGAAACTCGATATTAATTCGTGTGTATTTGTTGATTGAAAGATGCATTGTAGGTATCCCGAGCTAAACTTGGGTGTGTGGATCATCGTTTGAGACCCTAGAAGTTTGGTGTGTGTTCCTTTATGAGAAAATAGAGGCAAAATTAAGCCTAGCCCAGACCACACTGGTGTGTGGGCCACCCATGTGGACTGCATGGCCCCTTACACGCCTATGTCATCCTTGAAAGCCAGGGATGTTCAAATTTCACACAGCTTAGGACCCCCAACACGGTCGTGTCACCCCTGTAGATTGAATTTTCAAATGCCACATGCCCACAGTCTCTCACAGGGCCTAGCCACACGGCCTAAGGCTTGGCACACGGTCCGGTCACACGACCATGTGTCCCCTGTAACCAAGAATTTATAATTTTGACCTAAAATTTTACGTTTTTATCAGATTAGTCCTTGAATAGGTTCTGAACTATTTTTAGTGAATTAAATTATGTAAATAGTTCCCTGATGATATGGGATATTCTGGAATCCATGATTGATCAATTTAATGTGGTACTTAATTATAGTTATAAATATTTGCATGAATTATGAATAGTATATGTCACCTTTGTATCTATATACTTGCGATCGTATGAATGACATGCCCTATAATATTACTGATTGGCCATGTGTTAGATTACTTAATATGGCTTAATGCATTGCATAGGTTGTTATGAACATAGGAAGATCAAGTAGTATATCTACAAGAAAATTGGCAAGTGCAGAGCATAGCCATGCGACAGTTCCTATCTACAAATTGATGTATACCCACAGCCAGAGGCAGATTCCAACCGTGGGGTACTACTGTGAATCCACAGCCAAAAATGTCGATTCCAACAGTGAATTTATGTTGTAAAATCCATAGCCAGAAATGCAAGTTTCTCTGTAAGACAATTTGCTGTGAAGCCATAGCCAAAGGTAGATTCCAACCGCGGAGACTTGCTATGTGTCCATAGCCAAATGGTAGTTATTGTCTGTAAACCAATAGTGGTTTATCCACGACGTGGCATAAAGGTAGGGGAGTTCTGGGGAACTCCTATTGTGGTGTGTAGCGGTGGGGTAGGATTTATTCTGTTTAAAACCTAAATATGTATGGCATCATTTAAATCATGTGCATACAAACCCGAAAAATTATGTTATGTTACATAAGTGTGAATCTATATATATATATATGCACGGAATTTGATTATTGTGGCAAAATTGAGAATTTGATTATCTTAGATATTATTATTGTGATTTCTAATGTATCAATGATGGTTGCCTTTGAAAAACCATTATTATGACTTGAATTGATATCTTTGATTATTCTAAGCAATGTTAGTCAATGAGCCTTAACAAGTGTTGCATTGTTTTTATTGTAAATGCACTAACCATAAGCGTCAAAGCTCGCCCCCCTTAATTTTTATCCTTACAAATAACCCACCAGGTAAGGACGCAGGCACGGTATCCGGAAGATCTCAGCACAATCCATTTTATTTTCAATTATTCTCAGCTTAATCTTTTGATTTATTTTATTATTAAAAGATTGTAATGTTTTATGTTATCTGTGGCATGGGAATTAGGACTTAGGTTTGCTTTTATTATGCATGACATTTTATTTGAATTTTTATGATATTATGCTGTGATTATTAATTAGTATGCATGAACCCTAGTTTTCCTTAAAACCAATTGACACTATTTTTTCGCTAAGATTTTGAGGATAATAAAACGGTTTGTAAATTAATTTTGTACTGAATTAGACAAATGCCCTAAATTAACTACTTTCAAAACTCTGATAACCCTGCTAGGCCATCTCAGTGGCTGATGTAGTTTTTTGAACTCAAGTCTAACATCTAGGCTAGGTTGGGGAGGTTACATCATCCATTCCCCTATTTCGCCAATTTTTCCTATCTTCATCTACCCTATCAAAGTAATTCCCTCTTTACTCTTCATATAATATACACATGTGCTTTACACAAATCAAAGTACTCATTACCATAACACATAGTACACCATTTATCAATACATCAATTCATAACCATTTGACATCCGATAATCATACTTACACGATGTTATGCATTCACAGCATATCCATTCACCATATTCATACACTACCATGAATTCAAACAAACTCAGAACAGATGTAGGAGCAGATCATACAAGTAGTACATCATCAACAACCACCCATAGGTAGGGTATAGAAACTCTCTTAAACTCCTTCATCCTTGTCAGCTAAGCTTTTCCAAATGTTAGAGCCTCCATCGTTCTAACTGCTAAGCACGACAACCATATATAAATTAAATTGAAGGTATTCAAACCTTAAAACCCATAACCCATTATACAGAAACTTATCTGGAATCCTTACTCTCTCTCTTCCTCTAATCCACGTGTATAGAAAGATAAGAAAGCTTACCAATTCCTCAAATTCTCTACTTACAAACTTTAAATCTCACAATCACTACCCATGCAACGCTCTCCTTAACTTCCTCTTCTTTGGAGCAACCGAAGAAGATGAAGCAGATGAGAAGAAAAATTAAAATTAGAATTGAAAAGAATTTCCCCCAACTGGTTAAGGCTTCCCACATATATAACCCTTTACACACAACCACCAAAGCCTCAAATAAGCCATACATCGACAATCATTATGCCTTTCATTGAGGGACCAGTCAATTTTATCTTAACCAAGATTGGAACTCAACTATTCACTAATCAATCACAAAATTTTCCCAAGTTTTCCACTAAATCCCGCCAACTTAGTCCCTTATTAAATAAACTCTCAATTTTTGAACTTAATGGAAATCGGGTGTTACAGTAGGCCATTAAGCTGCTAGCTTAGCATAGAAAGGGCATTAGGAAAGGAAAGAGCCAAAAGAGCTTAAAGTTTACACGTGCTTCCAATGTGTTGATTTGGGTATATATATTAGTGTGGTTTTAACATGGTGCTTTAATTTTGTTATTCAATACTTTCTTCTCTAATTATTTTCTCTTTTATTGCTTTGTCTATTCTCTTTTTTTTTTAGCTCAAATTACAACTTCATCTTGAAATACACCCATATCCACAATAATACTAGCCTTATTTAGCCCAAAAGCTACAGTCCTGCCATCACCACAATAGCTCACCCATTAGTCTTTAAACCATATTAAACTCTTTCCTAAGACCTAAATCAGAAGCCCTCAAATCACATTATTCCAACCCAAAATCAACTTGTAACCTCCATCTTCCCTCAAATGCTTGTCGAAAACTCAAATCAAACCCATTACCAGACAAAAATATTGTACCTATAATAAAAGCAACCACCGCCAATAACCTAAAATCAAGAAATAAGAAATTAGCGAACCAAGAAAAATTATTAAGGAACCTACATAAAGCTAATACGGAGTTAATAATCTAAAAAAGATAGGAAGACAAGACACAAGTTTGATCTGAAAAGGTCTTGGCTCGATTCGCATTGTGATTTTATCTATAGAAAAAAAGAAGAAAGATTATTGGGTCTGTTGTTTATCAGAAATAGCCTACAATGGGGGTGAACAACAATGACTTTAGTCTAGTGAATAACTGCGGCTTGAAGGAGGGTTGGTGAAATTTTGCTTGTAGGAAGGAAAAAAAGCTTAGTCCTAGTAAAGAGGGCCATAAAACCTAAAAAGGATGCTTAAAAGCTTAATTATAAATTAAGAAATAAATTCTTGGAGAGGACAATAGTGCTCTATTTGTTTAAAGAATAAAAGAAATGAAATTTTTTGTTAAGTATAATTTTTGGGAAAGAAAAAAGAAAGTAGGGAAATATTAAAAGGACACAACTTTATCAAGTTATTAAAAATTAGAAAATTCAAGATAAAATTTCTAAAATATTGAAATCCTGAAAGTGTTGTTGTGAAGAATTAATATGTATGGGAAATAAAGAAAATGATTAATTGAGTGATGAAGAATATTAAGATGTACTAGAGGCTCCACATGTAGAGGTGGGAGTGGAGAAGCTAGAAAAAGAGACGACTAAGCCATGTTATTGCAACAATAAATCTTTTCCATAAACTCATGAAAGTGAATAAAAAATAGATCAATTCCAATCTCTTAACATAATATATATATGGTATAAAGCTTAAATATATTTAAAAACTAATGCTCATGTAAGAAAACTCAAGATTCTATTACACTAAAGCTCAAGATTGTTCAATATTGACACATAAGAACGAAAATGACCATTCAATAGAATCCAATAACAAATTAAAAACATAACAAAAGCCAAAAAAAAAAGAGTTAGATCATTACAAGCTTCTTCGGTGTTTCTTGAAACCAAATTAGTAATGTTCAAGTCGAGCTCCATGTTGTTGAAGAACTTCTTCTATAACCAATATTACAGCGATTTGTGAAATTGACTCTGATAACCTTTTTTTAGCAAAAAATACAAAATATGTTACAAATTTTTCTTTTCAAAATCTCGATTAATTTTAACTTATTTTTCAAAACCCAAAAGTAAAAGAAAATTAACCCTTGTCAAAAAACAAAAGAGGTAAAAAACAGAGAGCCTACAATTTTTAAAAGCAAAAATCATTTTTGAGAAAATAGCTTGGCATGAGTAACTTGATTTTTATATAAAAATTAACATGAATAAAACCAAATATTATAATATTAATAATATTTTTATTTTAATTTAATAATATTAAAATATTAATCTCAAATATTATAACTTTCAATATTATTAACATACATATTTATATTTAATAATATAATAATTTACTAATATAATTTATAATTTAATAAAATTATTTAATATTATAAAATATTTCAATGTTTTATTGGAAAATTTTTATATTAATATATTAATAATAAATATATATTACAAGTTTAAAGTATAAAATATGAATATTCTAATAATATAAATATAACTATTTATTTAAATAATATTTAATTTCATTTATCGCTTCCAACTCCAATATATCTGTAACAACTCATACCCGGTTTGGTCACCGTCCTGAGCTATAAGGTTTTACAACAATTAAAACTTTAACATAATTCATATTTCAAATCAAACGTAATCAAAATAATTCATCAATAATCATTTCCTTGCTTTTCAAACAATTTGAGACCTAAATTGAGCTTGCTAAAAATTTTAAACAAACCAGGATCAAGTTTGCATTAAATTGAAACTTCTACGAAATTTTAAGCAAAAAAGTGAAAATAGAGGTCACACAATCGTATAGCCAAGCTATGTGAAAGAGGCCAGCCCGTGTGACCCCAAATGTGGTCGTGTAGCTGCCCCACAAGCCCATGTTCCTAGGGTCACACGGCCATATCCCCAAATTGTGTAACTCTTTGTGCCCGTGTAAACCAACCTGCAATAGAAAATAGTGAGACTCATAGCCGTGTGACAACCCATGTCCCAAGACATGTGTGCCTAAATATGACTTAAAAATCAAGGAAACTTTCACATTTTACTTGGGTAACAAACCCAACCTAAAGCCAAAAATTTTTATACCTTCAAATGCATTCAAACAAGTTCAAAGCATAGCAAAACATACAACCTAAGTATCTTTATTTCAGTATTCATTTCAATTATCCCTTTTCACATATTTATAAATCAACAAATACTTCGTATAAACACTTCATATAATCGTTCATATATCTATTTCCATAAACATTTCATATAGCTATTTCATAATCCATTTAACACATAATCATAATGTGTAAATTCATTCATTAGAACATGTACCTACATTACTATCCTATACAACACAAACCTCATAAGGTTAGTAAATGTAACAATGAAGTATATAATTTCCAACATATTATAGAACCTGTAATAATAAATATGCCATGAAGACATTTCAATCATCACAAAATAGTTATGCATTGCCTTTCTGTTCAAAGTGTTCATACCAACATATTAAAACTCACCTATTTAAATCATATAACCATTTTACTTAATTATAAAACATACAAAGTATAAAGCTAACAATTTTTGCCAGTATACCATTGTTTCAAATTTTCGAAACATTTAGACCTGAATATTTCATATCCTTAAAATACCACATGATGTGTAACGCCCTGATAAATTTATTTTTGTATCTGTGAATTCTGACACAAATGTGTATCTGCTTCAGTGGTTAAGTGTTCTAGGTGTGTGTCAGAGGTCTTGGGTTTAAGTCCCACTTTTAGCAAAAAAAATTTCTCCTCCTAACCTTACCCGTGTTGAATGGGCTTATATAAAATTGTCTATTAATCCATATTAGAATGAGCCTGCTGGTTCAGGTGGTAAGGGGGTTGTTATGTTAGAGGTCCTGTGTTTGAATCCCTGCGTGAGCGTAAGTGATAATATTTGCTTCGAGTATCTGATAGAAGTTGGAAGGAACCGAAATTCTGAGGTGGTTGTGAGTTAGTGGATTAGTAGGGGGAGTAGGAGAAAAATTAGGGATAGGTTATCAGATTTTCTGAGTGGTTATTTTCAATTTTTTTCTTTTTTCTTTCTCTATTTTTCAAAAAACCCTCTCTTCCTTTTCTTACGTTTTATTTTTTATCTCCCTGTCAATTTCTTTTCTTTTCTTTCCATCGATTTTTGTCTTCATCTTTTCGTTAATTGTGGTGTTTCCGGTTCTCTACTTTCGTACATTTGGTAAGTGGCGGTGGTAAGGTCTTGGGGGTTAGGGAGGTTTCTTTTAATGTCATATTAGGTGCTGTTGTTTGTTTCGTTATTTGATTTTTTGGGTTTTTGGCAGCAACAAATCGTGAGGAATGGGACTCTCCTCTCGCGGATTCATAGTCGGTCATTTAGGGCTTCGGGATAAGTGTTGAACGTTTGAATTGACCTGTTATCGATTTAGTGATTTTAGTTTAATTACGAATTAAGACTAATTTTGGGAAGTTGTTGTATCGATTTTAGGTGCTGGGCGTGTGGGCCCACACAGGCATGTCGGCCCATACTTCTGAAATTTTTCTTAGGGTTGCGCACGTCATTTTGATCGACTGTGGGCCTACCGTAGGGTCGGTAAGGGCTAACCAAACCCTAGATTAAGTGATCTGTTATTCTGATAGTATGCTCTGAGTAGGACACTATTATGCATGTTTGACTATTCTTTTATTTGTATATCTGATATCTATATGCGAGCATGTTAAGCATGATAATTCTGTATCTTTAATCTGTAATTATGTTTGGGGCGGAAATTGTATATGTGGAGGAAGTGTTCTGTATGCTGACTTTCGCCTATATTCTAGCAGCTTAGCTGCACTTTATCTGATATGTGTCGTAATTGCACGATATGGTGTGTAGGGATGGGTGGGTGTTTATAACCTCACATGGTTTGACGGGATGGTCAGAGTTGGTGTGTAGAGGATGGGGGTAGGATTCTGTATATCTGATTTGCATATCTGTATCTGTTATCTATATCTGAAATGAACATGAGCCCGAATCTGTATCTGACTGTATGTGAGATTTCTATATGTTTTGCATATCTATTTCTATGGGTTACACACTGAGTTTACGTAAACTCACTTCTATTTGCCTGTTTAGTTCAAGTAATTGGAACGACCGGAATGTGCAAGTGTACACAATCGCAACAAGTAATAAAGTGACAAGCAAATGTCGAGTTATTGTACCCACAGGGACCGTGAAAAGAATTATTTATGAATGCTATTTAAAACACTTTGGTGAAGAAAAATACTTTGTTTGAAGAGGGTGATTAAAAACTAAGATTTTAAACTAAGTAAACTAAATAAATAAATCACAAATGCACGATTTCAAAATACGATTTAAATCAAGATGACATAATTGTGTTAGATTAATTATATTTCTTAACATAGAATTATTAAACTCATGTTTATATTATTACGAATAAGTTCATGGCAACTCGGTAATTTGCTAACTTATGAACATACTTACCTACCAAAATCCATTTATCTCTTTACTATATCCTTATGTCAATTCAGCCAATTAAATCGAAATAATCTCTTGTACGTATCCCTATGTCAATTCAAACAATTAACTCAATTTAATAAGCACATAAAAGACTATGTGAGGTAACAAAGTATCCTTACCTTGAAACAGTTTAATCACAATAATCTTGCAAGTTATGCAAGGCAAATGTATCATTAGAGACCGTTGCTAATCAAACCATCAGCTACCTTAGATGATTAAACATGCACTGATTAAGTACTGTGTCCATTAATTACAATTTAAATCCGTTTAAATAATTCATTCATTAGTTACCTAACCATTGTAATGCAAGAATAACTTAGTCATGATTTTACTTAATCAAGCATCTTACCGAGGCCTATAACAACATAAACACAATTTCAATAATTTTAACAAACGAAATGCAATCAACCTAACACAAATTAAATTCAAGCTAAATTGATTAAATTAACCATTCCAACAACATAAATATTCATAGATATGTTCACCATAACAACAATATAAACTAAAGAGATAAGGAACAAGAATCAAATCTAGTGTTTTTCCGTGGCTTGACTAGTTGCTCCGTTCTTCCTTCTCCGTTGTCCTCGTCGACCAAAGCTACTATGAACACTTAATTGTTGCTCCAAATATTTGATGAATGCCCCTTTCTCAAGAGGAGAAATCGGCAAGAGATCAAGGGAATTTTGGAATAGAAAAAAAGAGAGAAAGTGGAGAGAAGAGAGGAAAAATGTGAATTCTTGAGGTGTGTTTCTAAAATGACCAGCCTAAGGGGGTTTTTATAGCTTAGGAGGGCTACTAAAAATAGCTAAAATTATAAGCCAAAGAGCCTTCCCTTGGCCAGCTACACATGTGGCAAGGTTGATAGTTTCAACTTTGCTAATTTAGGCTTGGGGCAAATCTATAAAGCCACCAATTGTGGAAGGGTTTGAATGCAACTTGAACAAGTCTTCTAGGGCCTCTTTACAAGCTTAAATAATCAGCTAATAAGCTGATTTGGGTCAGCTCTTGGGACGGTTTTCGGGCTGTCCATTTTTTGGTCGGTTCGGTTCACTCGTTCAGTTCAACTGGACCACTTTTTCATAATTAATTAATAATAATTTATTAACCCAAATTAAATTGGATATAAATTAAAATTAATTATATTATGAATTAATACATATAATTTTGGACCATCTTAGGCTAAAATTTAGTTCGCCTCAATACTTCAAATTGCTTCTCAATTTTGCGCTTCTAGTAGTGTCTGGCGAGCTATTTTTCGCCCTTTGTGCAAATCTGTCGAAAATAACCAAAATTCATCAAAATTAATTATAAAATTAACTAAAATTCAACATGTTCATATTTTAAGTGCACTTTAATTATTTTGTAAAAATTAATTATTTTTTCGACAAGAATTTTATAGTATGTTCGTCCCGAGTAATGCACAAATTAAAAAGAATTACTCAGAAAACACCTTTGAAAAATTCATTCAGAGTAACATTCTTCCCAGAATTATGAATTCAATATACTTATGCTCAAAAACAAGAAATTTGATAGTTATGCTACTTAAGTATACATATCGTTCAAATTAATCTCAACAACTATTATAATAGCACAATTAGACTAAATGCTTCCTTAACAAGACATATTAACCCTTACCAATTTGATTTTATTTCCTTATTCAAGATTAAGCTGCAATCATTAAGTTTAACTTATGCTTTCACATGTTGAACATAGCAATTTCTCTCCACTAATGTACGTAGCATAGAAAACTTGAATCAATAGGTCTTTAAAAAGGTTGTAATGTAGCTAGGCTAGAGGTAGGTAAAAGATAGATAAATATAGGCTTTTAAACCCTAGACTCAGCTTCAATCGGACCTTTGGAATAATTTCCCTCAATACACCAACTTACTTTGCTTTCACATGCTCCTTTGTACATCTTTTTTCTTTCAAATACATGTGCTTTTTTTTTTAGCATTTTACTATATGTACTACAATTTTTAGAGTATTTGATACTTCTTTCAACACCCCCAAACTTATTTTCAAAGAATATTCTGAATAGTATAGAGTCTAGTGTTTGGGACAATTTAAAGATAATTAAGAGAGAAGTGATGGCTAAATATTACAAGGGTTCAAATAAAATTAGGCCATATAGTCTCAAAGTTGGGTTTCAAAGGATAAAATTTCATCAAGGTTGGCTTGAAAGGCTCAAACGGTCCAAACAAGAGTTGCCTAAATCATTTTCAACATTTCATGCTTCCTAGGATTTCGCCTCAAGAAATTACTAAGTCAATTCTAGAGACTTAAACTTTCATGCATGCCTACCTTTCTTAAGGAACTAAAAAATTTATGGTAAGATTTGCATGCTTTATTAAAAATACATTTATATCATTATTCAGCTAACATAACAATTTATTGAAATAATAGAACTTTATTTATATTGAAGTTTAACATACTTAACAAAATTTCAAATTATTGAACAAAATATATCCTAATCATAATTAAAAGAATTATTTATTCTAGGTGGAAATAATTTCAATTTTTCGGTCCCCTTACTTAAAATGAACAATGTCGTCATTGTTTAAAGTGAATAGATACTATACACCAGGTAGGATTCTAGAAAAGAGGAGGTGAGTCAATTTGACTGCTTAAGTACCAAGCTCTTTCTAAATCCAATCCTAGACATGTATATATTTATTGCCACACTTTATTCTTCGCGACTTATTCAATTTTATTAATGATTTCCATCTCTTGTTTTATTATGCAAAAATTCCTAATTAACTTTCCCTTAAAATAACCTAAGAACATAAATAAAATAAATTCGAGATCCCCCTTTTATTTATTTGCAGATCCTTCGGAATTCGACTCATCTTTTGCTCTATCATTGTTGTCTTTGCATGAATTGCTTCACTCCTTTTTTGACAATGGGCTCCATGGTTCAAATATGCAATCTGGAAACTCAGGCCAAAAAATAAATAGGTCATTGTAAATTTTCGTAAGAGTACTTCTCATCGAGTCATCCCTTATTTTTGAGTATTTCCAGTAAGCTTGTTGCTGTCACTGCATACGTTGCATTATACATCAACTTTGACAGCTCATCTCGAAGATCTGGGTAAGGCAGTTGAGCTTTGAACATTGAAGTCTCGATATCAGGTTCAGCTTCTAGTTCCATTGGTTCCACCTTATCAGGGACTTTAGCTGATTGCACTGGCTCAATCACTGTGGGATCTTCTTCTTCTTCTTTTTCGCGATCCTCACTTTCTTCAACTCGTTGCTATAGAACAGAGTCTCCAGCCATTCAATAGAGGTCCCAATCTGTGATTGTGCCCTGGCTATATAGCTTGTCTTCTTTACGTTTGCAAAAATTTTAGCTTTCAAGCACAAAATTGTTATCGTAAAGGGAAAGTAAGCTGGGCCAGAACGTGAACGTCTAACGGCACAATTCCGTATTTCCCTCAGGATGATTTTTCCCACATCAATGGTCTTTCTAGTTAAAGTCGAGTATAATAAGACCATTCGCTCTAATGAGATTGTAGTACCATATGAGCTAGGCATAAGGCTGAATTGGATGAAGTACAACCATACCTTTGCGAGTGGTCTCAAATATTCTCGTTGACAAGTGTGGATTCCTTGCTTTGACACAGTCCACTTAGAACCTGGAACTGTCAGTTCCTCGAGAATTTCTTACAAATTTTCTGGCTCTATATTGCTCATCAAAGAGGAATGTTCGTCGTTTTCGAAATCAGGCAATTCAAAGAACTCATTAAAAGCATTTGAAGTTATTGGTACCTTGATTCCATGAACTGGAACTTCTGTCAACTCGCTTGAGGTTAAATTCGCATAGAATTCGCACACTAACTCCTTATCCACACTAGGTCTCTTCTCCCAATTGAGAGTTTCAGCAACCTAATGAATACACGCCATAAAACCAATATAGTTGATTTCTTTCAATGTGAAACCTTTCTCTGGATGCATCTGTTGATTTTGAAGATACTTTTGTATCTTGCTTTGGCCTCTTCACAGTGGAACTTGTTTTGTGATTCATCAATTTGGGCAGATGCACGAGTTCTCTTGCGAGACATGATTAACCTGATCATAAGATGGTAACAATTATTTTCTCAAAAATTTAATTAATATAAAATATGAATAATTCAATAAATTGAAAAATTAGATAATTAAATTAAAATTTAGGAGAAAAATTGATCTTACCACCTTTTTTGTAAAAATTAAGAGCTCTTAAGAAAAATAATTTTGAATCAAAAGATGGGAAATTAAAATAGGTTGAGGGTTTTTTGGCTAAGGATGGGTGAAAGGGTGGTGTGTCGCTCGGGTATTCAAGGCAGCAGCGCACAACAGGGGATGGAGCAGCGTACGGATCATTGAGTAGGCCTGGTGTGGGCGTGCGCAGGGTGCTACTAACTGATCTGCTGGGCGATGCTGTGGCTAGGGAATTGTTAGGAGGTTTCGGCACTTAAGGGTTTTGGTGTTTTTGGTAGGAATGGTGTATGAATGAAAAAAATAAGAATAAATGAGTGGAATTTATAGTGAAAGGAGTAGGAGCTAGAGTAGAATTCTTAAAAATTCTAAGTTCTAATTCTACTCAAAGTAGATAACAATTACTAATTAATATAATGCATATTAAATTATTATTTGCTATTAATTTATTAAGATAAAAACTTATCAAATAAAATATGATTAAATTAAAACTAATCCTAAATCTAAATAAAGCTGATAATAATTAATATATATTATAATGGATATAATTATATATTAATAATTATCATCTTTTCTTTTTTTTTATTGAACTAAAAACATTTATTCTAGATGCTTTTTAAAAATATTTACAAAAAGAGGCATCTAATTTTTAATATTTTCAAAAAGAGCAACCAAATTTAAAAATAATTCAATTAAGTTCCTAAACTTAATGAAAATTCAAACTTGAGTTGCAACATAAAACTTGGATCAAAGTACCCTTTTATTTGAAAAACTAAAAATTTATTGTCATTTAGGGAATAATTTCTTGGGAAATTATGTTAAAATCAATTCCCAGGAAAGATTGGAGAAGTCACAAGCGGTCCCGCTTAAGTTCCAATCTCCTAGACAGAATTTATTTAAACATACTAATCCCAAAAATATACCCTAAATCATTTATTCAAACAGAAGAACAAAAAAAATTAAATATCTGATAAAATGAACGAGATTTGATTCTATTCAATTTTATCTCCCCAGTAATGTTTCAAACGTTGAGCATTAACTCAAAAATTACCTCCCTTACCTTGAAGTTCAACAACTCTGTATGGATAGACTCGATGAATCATAAATGGAAAGGACCAACATGATTTTAACTTACCTAGAATTGAATAACAAGACTTGCTGACCTACTTCAAATTCTCGAACTCGAATGTGCTTGTCGTACCATTTTTTGAGTCTCTCCTTAAGTAATTTGTCATTCTCATATGAAGACATTCGAAATTCTTCTAACTCGTTAAGTTGAAGCATCCGTTTCTCTTTGGCACTTTTAAGATCCAAGTTGAGTAGTTGGAGAGCCCAGTATGTAACAGCCCGATTTTGGGCCTAGTCGGAATAGTGGTTTCGGGACCACAAATCCGACGAGGGAAAATAGGGTTATTATTATATTTTTATGGTCTACAATTTTACGGAAAAATTTCGTAAAAATTTTGTTCGAAAATTTCGACGTTTGGGCACTCAATTTAGTCAAAAGGACTAAATTGTAAAAAGTGCAAAAGTTGAGTTCTATATGTTAGAAGTGTTTAATTGCTATGAAATTATAAATTGGGGGTCCTTATATGGTAATTAGACCATTAGTAATTGATGGACAAAAGTAGACATAAGAAATGAGTGTAATAGATTTTTTTTAAGTGGGGGCATTTAGGTCATTTGGTTATAAAAATAATAAAATGGGAAAAAGATGACAAAAATCATCATCTTCTCCATATGCTTGCTGCCGAATTTTGAAGGAAGCCATAGCTAGGGTTTCTTCACTTTTTGAAGCTCATAGTAAGTGCATCTTAGCCCCGTTTTTAATGTTCTTTGCATTTTTGAAATCCTCGTAACTCGGTTTAGCTTATTCTAGCAATAATTCGTGTTAGGGTTCATATTTGGAAAAATACCCACAGGTGAAATGTGTTTATTTTGCTGTTTTATGGTGGAATATGAAGCTAGAAATTATGTTAAACAACTTTTGCTAAGCGATTTTAAGCGAAAACGGGTAAATTGACATAATCGGTAAAAATACCTAATGTTTAAAAGTGTGTGTTAGAGTGAGAATTTGATGTTGTCATAGAAGGGAAAAGTGTTCAGCATGTTGTAAAACATAAGAATAAGGTGTGAAATTAAATTTCCGAGCTTGGGGGCAAAAATGTAATTTTTCAAAAGTTCGGGGACAAAATCATAAATTTTCAGAAAGTTGAGTTAGGGACTGTTTTAATCAATGTGAATATTAAATAAGTTAAATTTGTTATTATAGATCAAGAAAGACGAGAAGACAGTCGAAATCGGGGAAAAGAAAAAGTTGTGGAGTGAAGTGCAAAATTACGATATTTTGCACCGAGGTAAGTAAACACGTGACTTAATGTATTATTTTGATATTATTTGATATATGTTGAGATTTATGTGGAATTAAAATAAATGTTTGGCAATATCCTAAAAATGTTGTTAAATCGGGAAAGGTGGTAAAGGGTTGCAATATATGGTCTTTGGGTTGAACACTCGGAATAAGCCAGAGTATGTTGTATATAAAGGGGTTGCTGTGTGCTAATTCCCCGATTCATTGGTGGTGCTATGTGCGATATCCACCGTACCTTTGAAATGTGAAAGGGGGTTGCTATGTGCTGATTCCCCCGAAGCCCAATTCATTGGTGGTGCTATGTGCGATATCCACCGTATCTTTGAAATGAAAAAGGGGGTTGCTATGTGCTGATTACCCCGAGGGGTTCCTAAGCGCTGATTCCCCAATTCTTGGTGGTGCTATGTGCGATATCCACCGTACCTTTGAAATGAAAAAGGGGGTTGCTATGTGCTGATTCCCCCGAGGGGTTGCTAAGTGCTGACTCCCCGATTCAGTGGTGGTGCTAAGTGCGGGATCCACCGAAAACGGTTAACATTCCGAGTGTTCAACGAGAAAGTGTGGAAGGTGAATATTGCTATATTGTGGAAAATTTTATGGGGTAAATATTGAGTTAGATACTAAATCGACCCATGTATGAGATGGGAGAAAATATCAAAAACGCAAAAGAAACGATTTAATTATAAACTGTGTTGAACAACAGCAGTTGGGTAATTTTGAAAAATCACCATAAATGGTGGGAAATGAATGGGAAACTGAATAATATATGAAATTGAAGCTAAATGTGTCTATTTTCATATTAAAGAAATAGAATAAGCAAAAGAGCTGTATTTTTGGAGATATCTGAATCTTACTGAAACAGGGCTGGATTGATTTCGAGATCCCTTGTTTTAACTTTGGAAAATCATCAAAAATCGTACAAAAATAATTGGGACATGAAATTTATATCCATGGATTCCTTATTTAGTCTATTTTTAATAGAGACAAACGAAACCATTTTTAAAATTTTGGACAGAGAGTTATGTGAATTTTTGTAAGGGAAGGTCAGAACTACGAGGCAGTGAAACAGGGGAAGGTTTAAGGAATAAACTGTACTAATTTTCTGGGTCAAAAATTCTAAAATTTTTACGGTGAAAATTTATGTGAGTCTAGTTTCAGGGAAAATTTACGGAACTCAATTTGGAGCCCTATAGCTCCAGATAAAAATAAATTAGCGACTATGATGCAGAAAAACAGCTTGCAGGAAATTACCCAAACAATGAGATTATTTGTGAATAGGTTTATTTTATGGTGTAGTTATGTGAGTAATTACTTATTTATCATGTGTTTACTTACTAAGCTATATTATTACTTGATTTTATTTTTCCCTTGAGTATAGTGACTTCCATCAACTCGGAATTTGGAACGGAGTCAGAAAGTCATCTACACTATCCTCCACATTTGGGGTATTTTGCTACTAGCGTTCCGAAATTTTATGGCATGTATAGACGACTATTGTAATATAGAATCATCATGTAAATATATGTTATGGCTCGTTTTAAATGTGGTGTTTATTAATAGTTAAATTGTGGGTGTTATTATAAATGAATTGGTTGATATATATATTGGTTTGTGTTTCAAATTTGCAGGAGGTTTAAGCAAAATTAAGCAGAAATGCTATCGAATTTTTTTTAAAAAAACTTAGTAATACCTCATACTCTGTTCCGAGCTGGAATACGATAAGGGGTGTTACATTTTAGTGGTATCAGAGGTACGGTTTAGTCGGTTCTCGGACCAATAAAATATGTGTGAAAGTCAGTCTATACATGCCATAAATATATTGTGATAGTGAGATGATTTCTGACATTTTAAATTTTGTTTTATATAGTAAATGGAACCTGATCGAAGTGTGGCAGATGATGTTGAAAGTAATGCACCAGCTCCCGCGCAAGGGACCGCGCAGGAAGAGAGTAGACATGAGACACATGTACAGGATGAGGCTCGGGAAGCCTTCCTCCGGATGATGAGTGATTGGTATACAGAGTATGTCCGTGTAAATCCGAATGTTCCACCTCCTCCACCCCCTCCTATTCCTCAGCCAGTCCCCGTAGCTCCACGAAGTGCTGAATTGGTGAGATCAAGTAAACCACTCGTTGATAGAATTCGAAAGCATGGGGCTGAAGATTTCAGGGCCAATGTTGATGATGATCCGGAAAAAGCTGAGTTTTGGCTTGAAAATACTATTCGGGTATTTGATGAATTATCTTGCACTCCTGAGGAATGTTTGAAATGTGCTGTGTCTTTATTGAAGGATTCGGCATACCGTTGGTGGAAAACATTGATATCGGTGGTTCCAAAAGAAAGAGTTACTTGGGACTTCTTTCAGGAAGAATTCAGGAAGAAATATGTAAGCCAGCGGTTTATTGATCAGAAGCGTAAAGAGTTTCTCGGATTAAAATAGGGCCGAATGTCAGTAGCAGAATATGAACGAGAGTTTGTTCGACTTAGTAAATATGCCCAGGAATGTGTGCCTACAGAGGCTATTATGTGTAAAAGATTTGAGGAGGGGCTAAATGAAGACATCAGATTGCATGTTGGAATTTTAGAGTTAAAAGATTTTATGGTGTTAGTTGATCGGGCCTGTAAAGCTGAAGAACTGAGTAGAGAAAAGAGAAGGGCAGAGATGGAAGCTCGAGATGTACGGAAGAGGTCAATGGGCAGGACATTTCAATCTCACCCGAAGAAGTTTAAAGGGATGGATCCACGACCGACTGGTTCAGTTGGGTATGCACGCAGAGACCGAGGGAGGTCATATTCTGGAGCTACAACTCGAGCTACCTCTGTGGCAAGTGTGGGCAATGTAGGAAACACCCGGCCTGAATGTCAACAGTGTGGCGGGCGACATACTGGTGAGTGTTGGGGATTTAAACGAGCTTGTTTCAGGTGTGGTTCCCAAGAGCATTATGTAAGAGATTGCCCTGAGAGAATAGAGGAAGCAAAATTGCCAAGAACTGGATCGGGTGATATTGTCAGTAGAGGGAGACCACCGAGAAATGTGGGAAGCAAAGCCAGTGGTAAAAGTGTGATGAAAGATGCAGCTGTAGGATCAGAAACTACAGCGCCTGCCAGGACTTATGCCATACGTGCTCGAGAGGATGCCTCATCTCCCGATGTGATTACTGGTACATTTTCTCTTCATGATATTGATGTTATTGCTTTGATTGATCCCGGCTCTACTCATTCATATGTATGCATGAAATTGGTATCTAGTAAGAAATTGCCTGTTGAAAACACTGAATTTGTAGTTAAAGTATCAAATCCTTTAGGTAAATATGTCTTAGTTGATAAGGTTTGCAAGAATTGTCCCTTGATGATTCAAGGTCACTGTTTCCTGGCTAATTTGATGTTGTTACCATTTGATGAATTCGATGTTATTTTGGGGATGGATTGGTTGATACTGCATGATGCCAAGGTGAATTGTAGACAGAAAATTCTTGAATTAAAGTGTGAAGATGGTGAAATTCTTCGGGTTGAAACAGAGGGGTCGAATAATTTGCCTATGGTGATTTTGCACATGTCTGCTCAGAAATACTTGAGAAAGGGATGTGAAGTTTATCTTGCTTATGTACTGAACACGGATATGACTGGGTCGAAGCTTGAATCAGTGCCGGTAGTCTGTGAATTTCCAGATGTATTTCCAGAAGAGTTGCCTGGGTTACCTCCGATTAGAGAAGTTGAGTTTTCTATTGATTTGTTACCTGGTACTGCACCGATTTCTATTGCACCGTATCGAATGGCTCCGACTGAGTTGAAGGAATTAAAAGCTCAGTTACAAGAGTTGAGAGATAAAGGATTTGTGAGACCGAGTTTTTCTCCTTGGGGTGCTCCGGTGTTATTTGTGAAAAAGAAGGACGGCTCTATGAGACTTTGTATTGACTATCGTCAGCTTAACAAGGTGACTATAAAGAACAAGTATCCTTTACCGAGAATTGATGATTTGTTTGATCAATTAAAAGGGGCAACAGTGTTCTCCAAGATCGATCTGAGGTCTGGTTACTATCAGTTGAGAGTTAAAGAGTCTGATGTGCCGAAAACTACCTTTAGAACGAGGTATGGACACTATGAATTTCTAGTAATGCCTTTTGGATTAACAAATGCTCCGGCTATTTTTATGGACTTGATGAACCGAATTTTTCGGCCGTACTTGGATAAGTTCGTGGTGGTGTTTATAGATGATATTTTAATCTATTCTCGGGATGAATCGGAGCATGTAGAACATTTGAGAACTGTGTTGCAGATTCTGAGAGAAAAGAAATTGTATGCTAAATTCAGCAAAAGTGAGTTTTGGCTTCGTGAGGTTGGATTCTTGGGACATATAGTTTCAAGTGAAGGTATTCGGGTTGATCCAAGCAAAATTTCAGCAATTGTTGATAGGGAGCCACCAAAGAATGTGACTGAGGTTAGAAGTTTTCTGGGCTTAGCCGGGTATTACAGACGGTTCGTCAAGGGATTCTCGATGATTACTTCTCCTATGATAAAGTTATTGCAGAAAAATGTCAAGTTCGGATGGACCGATAAATGTCAACAGAGTTTTGAGAAGTTGAAGGCATTATTGACTGAGGCGCCAGTGTTGGTGCAACCTGAGTCTGGGAAGGAGTTTGTAATTTACAGTGATGCATCGTTGAATGGTCTTGGGTGTGTGTTAATGCAAGAGGGCAAAGTAATAGCTTATGCTTCGAGACAGTTGAAACCGCATGAGAAGAATTATCCGACGCATGATTTAGAATTGGCTACTATTGTTTTTGCTTTAAAAATTTGGCGTCATTATTTGTATGGTGAAAAGTGCCGAATCTTCACTGATCATAAGAGTTTGAAGTACTTGATGAGCCAAAAAGATTTGAATTTGCGGCAACGAAGATGGCTTGAGCTAATTAAAGATTATGAGCTAGTGATTGATTATCACCCCGGGAGGGCTAATGTGGTTGCTGATGCCTTGAGCAGAAAATCTTTATTTGCTTTGAGAGCTATGAGTACGAGATTAACTTTATCTGATGATGGTTCCATTTTGGCTGAATTGAGGGCTAGACCGTTATTCCTTCAGCAGATTCGGGAAGCTCAAAAAATGACAATAAATTACAAGCCAGGAGAGCTCAATGCGAAGCAGGTGTTGAATCAGATTTTCAAATTGGTTCAGATGATTGCCTGATGTTTCGGGACAGAATATGTGTACCGAAAAATGATGAGCTAATTCGGACCATTTTATGTGAGGCACACAGTGGTGATTTATCAGTCTATCCAGGCAGTGTGAAAATGTACAATGATTTGAAGAAGTTGTATTGGTGGCAGGGCATGAAAAAGGATATCTCAGAGTTTGTAACAAAGTGTTTAGTCTGTCAACAAGTAAAGGCTGAGCATCAAGTGCCATCGGGTTTACTTCAACCGATAACGATTCCAGAATGGAAGTGGGACAGTATCACGATGGATTTCGTGACAGGATTGCCTTTAACTCCAAAGAAGAAAGATGCTATTTGGGTAATTGTTGATAGATTGACAAAGTCAGCCCATTTTATTCCGATACATATTGATTACTCACTTGACAGGCTGGCGGAATTATATGTTGCTGAAATAGTGAGATTACATGGGGTGCCTAAATCTATTATATCGGATAGAGATCCGAGATTTACTTCGAGGTTTTGGATAAAGTTGCAGGAAGCTTTGGGTACGAAATTGAATTTCAGTACTGCATTTCATCCGCAAACTGATGGGCAATTAGAAAGGGTGATTCAAGTTCTTGAAGACATGCTCTGGTGTTGTATTTTAGAAATGAAAGGCAGTTGGGAGAAATATCTACCACTGGTTGAATTTGCTTATAACAATAGCTATCAGTCAAGCATACAAATGGCACCGTATGAAGCATTATATGGGCGTAAGTGTAGAACTCCCTTATATTGGACTGAGCTCGGTGAGGATCGGATTCATGGAGTCGACCTGGTGAAAGAAACTGAAGAAAAGGTGAAAATAATCCGTGACTGCTTAAAGGCTGCCTCAGATCGGCAAAAGTCGTATGCGGATTTAAAGAGAAAAGAAATTGAGTTCCAAGTAGGTGATAAGGTGTTTTTGAAGGTGTCTCCATGGAAGAAGATTCTGAGATTTGGTCGTAAAGGAAAATTAAGTCCACGTTTTATTGGACCATATGAAGTTACAGAGAGAGTTGGCCCTGTAGCATATCGGTTAGCTTTACCACCGGAGTTGGAAAAGATACATAATGTGTTTCATGTGTCGATGTTGCGACGTTTCCATTCGGATCCTTCACACATAGTTTCCCCTACAGAGATTGAGGTCAGACCAGATATGACTTATGAGGAAGAACCAATAAAGATTTTGGCTCGGGAAGTCAAGCAGTTAAGGAATAAAAGTGTATCTTTAGTAAAAGTACTGTGGCAAAAACATGGGATGGAGGAAGCTACGTGGGAGCCGGAGGAAATTATGAGGAAACAGTACCCAAATCTCTTTTCCGGTAAGATTTTCGGGGGCGAAAATCCTTAAGGGGGGAGAGTTGTAACAGCCCGATTTTGGGCCTAGTCGGAATAGTGGTTTCGGGACCACAAATCCGACGAGGGAAAATAGGGTTATTATTATATTTTTATGGTCTACAATTTTACGGAAAAATTTTGTAAAAATTTCGTTCGAAAATTTCAACGTTTGGGCACTCAATTTAGTCAAAAGGACTAAATTGTAAAAAGTGCAAAAGTTGAGTTCTATATGTTAGAAGTGTTTAATTGCTATGAAATTATAAATTGGGGGTCCTTATATGGTAATTAGACCATTAGTAATTGATGGACAAAAGTAGACATAAGAAATGAGTGTAATAGATTTTTTTAAATGGGGGCATTTTGGTCATTTGGTTATAAAAATAATAAAATGGGAAAAAGATGACAAAAATCATCATCTTCTCCATATGCTTGCTGCCGAATTTTGAAGGAAGCCATAGCTAGGGTTTCTTCACTTTTTAAAGCTCATAGTAAGTGCATCTTAGCCCCGTTTTTAATGTTCTTTGCATTTTTGAAATCCTCGTAACTCGGTTTAGCTTATTCTAGCAATAATTCGTGTTAGGGTTCATATTTGGAAAAATACCCACAGGTGAAATGTGTTTATTTTGCTGTTTTATGGTGGAATATGAAGCTAGAAATTATGTTAAACAACTTTTGCTAAGCGATTTTAAGCGAAAACGGGTAAATTGACATAATCGGTAAAAATACCTAATGTTCAAAAGTGTGTGTTAGAGTGAGAATTTGATGTTGTCATAGAAGGGAAAAGTGTTCAGCATGTTGTAAAACATAAGAATAAGGTGTGAAATTAAATTTCCGAGCTTGGGGGCAAAAATGTAATTTTTCAAAAGTTCGGGGACAAAATCGTAATTTTTCAGAAAGTTGAGTTAGGGACTGTTTTAATCAATGTGAATATTAAATAAGTTAAATTTGTTATTATAGATCAAGAAAGACGAGAAGACAGTCGAAATCAGGGAAAAGAAAAAGTTGTGGAGTGAAGTGCAAAATTACGATATTTTGCACCGAGGTAAGTAAACACATGACTTAATGTATTATTTTGATATTATTTGATATATGTTGAGATTTATGTGGAATTAAAATAAATGTTTGGCAATATCCTAAAAATGTTGTTAAATCGGGAAAGGTGGTAAAGGGTTGCAATATATGGTCTTTGGGTTGAACACTCGGAATAAGCCGGAGTATGTTGTATATAAAGGGGTTGCTGTGTGCTGATTCCCCGATTCATTGGTGGTGCTATGTGCGATATCCACCGTATCTTTGAAATGTGAAAGGGGGTTGCTATGTGCTGATTCCCCCGAAGCCCAATTCATTGGTGGTGCTATGTGCGATATCCACCGTATCTTTGAAATGAAAAAGGGGGTTGCTATGTGCTGATTCCCCCGAGGGGTTGCTAAGCGCTGATTCCCCGATTCTTGGTGGTGCTATGTGCAATATCCACCGTACCTTTGAAATGAAAAAGGGGGCTGCTATGTGCTGATTCCCCCGAGGGGTTGCTAAGTGCTGACTCCCTGATTCAGTGGTGGTGCTAAATGCGGGATCCACCGAAAACGGTTAACATTCCGAGTGTTCAACGAGAAAGTGTGGAAGGTGAATATTGCTATATGGTGGAAAATTTATGGGGTAAATATTGAGTTAGATACTAAATCGACCCATGTATGAGATGGGAGAAAATATCAAAAACGCAAAAGAAACGATTTAATTATAAACTGTGTTGAACAACAACAGTTGGGTAATTTTGAAAAATCACCATAAATGGTGGGAAATGAATGGGAAACTGAATAATATATTAAATTGAAGCTAAATGTGTCTTTTTTCATATGAAAGAAATATAATAAGCAAAAGAGTTGTATTTTTGGAGATATATGAATCTTACTAAAACAGGGCTGGATTGATTTCGAGATCCCCTGTTCTAACTTTGGAAAATCACAAAAAATCGTACAAAAATAATTGGGACATGAAATTTATATCCATGGATTCCTTATTGAGTCTATTTTTAATAGAGACAAACGAAACCATTTTTCATATTTTGAACAGAGAGTTATGTGAATTTTTCTAAGGGAAGGTCAGAACTGCGAGGCAGTGAAACAGGGGAAGGTTTAAGGAATAAACTGTACTAATTGCCTGGGTCAAAAATTCTGAAATTTTTATGGTGAAAATTTATGTGAGTCTAGTTTCAGGGAAAATTTATGGAACTCAATTTGGAGCCCTATAGCTCCAGATAAAAATAAATTAGCGACTATGATGCAGAAAAACAGCTTGCAGGAAATTACCCAAACAATGAGATTATTTGTGAATAGGTTTATTTTATGGTGTAGTTATGTGAGTAATTACTTATTTATCATGTGTTTACTTACTAAGCTATATGCTTACTTGATTTTATTTTTCCCTTGATTATAGTGACTTCCATCAACTCGGAATTTGGAACGGAGTCAGAAAGTCATCTACACTATCCTCCACATTTGGGGTATTTTGCTACTAGCGTTCCGGAAATTTTATGGCATGTATAGACGACTATTGTAATATAGAATCATCATGTAAATATATGTTATGGCTCGTTTTAAATGTGGTGTTTATTAATAGTTAAATTGTGGGTGTTATTATAAATGAATTTGGTTGATATATATATTGGTTTGTGTTTCAAATTTGCAGGAGATTTAAGCAAAATTAAGCAGAAATCTGTCGAATTTTTTTTTAAAAAAACTTAGTAATACCTCATACTCTGTTCTGAGATGGAATACGAGTAAGGGGTGTTACACAGTAAGCTTTGTGTTCTAACTCCAAGGGTAGATGGTAGGCTTTCCCAAACACTAACCTATAGGGTGACATCCCTAAAGGTGTCTTATATGCTGTCCTGTAAGCCCATAAAGCATCATCCAGTCTTTTGGACCAATCTCCTTGTTTGCCAGTTCAGCTTGCCCATTCGTTTGCGGATGGTAAGCTGTAGCGACCTTGTGTTTCACTCCATGTTTATCTAATAACCATTTCAACCACTTGTTCACAAAATGGGACCCTTCATCACTGATGATGGCTCTTGGGGTTCCAAACCTTGTGAACACATGTTTTTGCAAAAAATTTATTACAACCTTAGCATCATTTTTCGAATATGTCTCTGCCTCAACCCACTTAGACACATACTCTACTGCTACTAATATGTACTTGTGACTAAAAGACGGAGGGAAAGGATTGAGAAACTCAATACCCCAAACATCGAATAATTCTACCTCAATGATGTTTGTTCGAGGCATCTCATTTCTGTTGGTGACATTTTCGACCCTTTGACATCGATCACAACTCTTTACGTAAGCATATGCATCTTTGAATAGTGTTGGCCAAAAGAATCCGGCTTGCAATACCTTGGCTGCAGTACGTGTACCTCCGAAGTGTCCCCCACTCAAAGCTGAGTGACAATGGTATAAAATCTTATGTACTTCATCTTCTCCCACGCATCTCCTGATCATTTGATTTGCAAACTTTTTAAAAAAATAGGGTTCTTCCCTGAAATAGTTATTCACATTGTGAAGAAACTGTTTCTTTTAATGATATGTCTTGTCAATCGATATAAAACCACAAGCTAAAAAGTTAGCAATATGAGCAAACCAATGGGTATTATGGAAATGATTTACCTTCAGTATGTGTTCATCTGGAAACATCTATCGAATTGGTATAAGAGGAGAGTTCCCTTCTTGCGGCTCCAATCTGGACAAGTGGTCTGCTACTTGGTTTTCCACTTCCTTTTGATCTTGAATTTCTAGATCGAACTCTTGAAGTAGAACTGTCCATCAGATTAGTCTCAGCTTACCATCTTTCTTGGCAAGTAAATACTTAATTGTCGAGTGGTCCGTATAAACAGTCACTTTGGTACCTATAAGATAATATCAAAACTTGTCAAAAGAAAATACAATAGCAAGTAACTCTTTTTCTGTTACCGTGTAATTCAGTTGAGCTCCTGTCAAAGTCTGACTCGCATAGTAGATGGGATGAAAAACTTTGTTCCTTCGCTGACCCATGACAACTCTGATTGCGAACTCACTTGCATCACACATCAATTCAAATGGAAAATCCCAGTCTGGTGTGACTATTATGGGTGTCGAGACTAACCGACTCTTCAAATCATTGAAAGCTCTTAAGCACTCCTCATCAAATTTAATCGTCGTGTCCTTCATGATGGGGTTAAGTCTTCGTTGTCCATCAATCGTCCCTTTTTCGCCATCTTCTAAGATAATCTTGTGCATGCATACAGATGGACTAATTTCACAAATATCGGCTATGGTCCATCCGATAGCCTTCTTGAATTATTTCAACACCAAGATGAGTTTCTCTTCTTGCTCAGTAGTTAATTCTATTGAAACAATCACGGGCAGAGTAGAAGAGTTACCTAAATAAACATATTTCAAATGTGAGGGAAGTACCTTCAGTTCTAATTTAGGTGCCTTTTCGATTGAAGCTTTTGGGTGGGCATAATCCCTTTTCTCTAATTCTAAAGATTTAAAGAGGGATTGCGGATTAAATCCACTTTGATTAGCTTCTAACAAAACTAAGTATTCATCTTCCTCTTCATCATTTGGAATATCTGATGTCAAAATTTTTTCCAATGGGTCCTTAACATAATTTAGTTCCTTCTCCATGATTAAATCCTCTAAATTGGACACTGTAGAACAATCATCAATTGTGTCAGGAAATCGCATGGACTTAAAAACGTTAAATGTTACCTGATTATCCTGAATGCGCATAGTAAACTCACCCTTCTACACATCAATAAAGGTCCTTCTGGTTGCTAAGAATGGTCTTCCTAGGATGATTGGCACCTCTTTGTCTACTTCAAAGTCTAGAATCAAAAAGTCAGCTGGAAAGATAAATTTGTCTACACGTACCAATACGTCCTCAATTTTTCCTTCTGGATGTGCTAAGGATCAATCTGCTAATTGAAGTGTAACCATAGTAGGTCTAACTTCACCTATCCCCAACTTCCTAAATATTGACATGGGCATCAAGTTGATACTCGCACCCAAGTCACATAGTGCCTTACCATAATATGTTGCTCCAATATTGCAAGGTATTTTAAAAACATCCAAGATCCTTTAATTTTGGAGGTAGTTTGTCTTGAAGATATGCACTGCATTCCTTCGTTAGGGCTACTGTCTCAAATTCTCCAAGCCTTTATTTTTTAGACAGAATATCCTTCATGAATTTGACATAGTTTGGCATTTGTTCAAGTGCTTCAACCAATGGGATGTTGATATGAAGTTGCTTTAGTACGTCTAGGAACTTCTTGAATTGAATTTCCTGCTTCTGCTTCTGAAGTCTTTGAGGGTAGGGTGGTGGAGGTTTCTTTACTAGAACTGGTTGATTCATTTTTTGTGGCAATTCTGCATCTAATGGAGTTATTAATTGATCAGAATTAGCTGGTTCAGAAGTTACCTTGTTGGATTTTGAAGATTCAATTTTTGGTGAAACTTGAATTTCAACACTCGGTTAAACTTCCTCTGATTCTTGAGCGTCAGCTGGCTCCTTCTCAACTTTGACAGAATTAGGCTCTAAAGTCTTTCTACTCCTTAATGTTAACGCTTTACAATACTCTTTCCCTAGACTCCTCAAATTCTCTGTATCACTAGGTAAAGCACCTTGTGGTCGATTTCTAAGTTCAGTTGCAAGTTGGCCCACTTGATTCTCCAAATTTCGTAGAGAGGCATCATTTTTCGCCATGTATGCCTTCAATAGATTCTCTAGGCTATTGGATGGTTCAGCTTGGCTTGGTTTTTGAGCTTGTTAGGAAAAACTAGGTGGCTAGGTCGATCTAGGTTGGACATAATTGTTACTGGTTCCTACCCCTTGGTTACTCTAGTAAAAATTCGGGTGGTTTCGCCATAATGGGTTACAGAAATTGGATTGCAGCCCTTGCCTTCCTCGATTTTGGTTCTGGTTACCCATGTAATACATAGATTCTGGATTCGGTAGACATTCTTCAAACAAATGTCCTTTCCCACAATAAACACAGGCTACATTTTCAAATTGATTCAGTGGTTGTGCTGTAAAACTATTACACCCATTAGTAGTAAGATTTTTTAACATTGAGGATATTGATGATACTTGAGATGCAAGCGAAGTAAGAGCGTCTACTTCATGTATTCCAGGTACTCGTCTTCCTGACGCTGCTCGATTAGTTGGCCATTAATAATTGTTGCTGGCAATCCTCTCAATGATTTCATACGCCTCATTATAAGACTTAGAAAGGAGAGCACCATTAGCAGAAGCATCCACTACCATCCTCGTGTGAGCATTGAGACCATTATAAAATTTCTCAAGTTTTATGCAATGTGGGATTCCGTAATTAGGGCACTTCCGTAATAATTCTTTGTACCTTTCCCATGCCTTATACAATGACTCATCATCCATTTGTTGGAAAGCAGTGATCTCGTTCCTCAACTTAGCATTCTTGTTAGGCGGGAAATACTTCATAAGGAATTTTTCTACTAACTCTTGCCATGTTGAAATTGAGTTTGGTGGTAATGAGTTCAACTAAGCTCGAGCTCTATCCCTTAGTGAATATGGGAACAGCTTCAATCGTAATGCATCTTCGGGTACTCTAGCTAACTTGAAAGAATCGCTCACCTCCATAAATAGTCTTAAGTGTAGGTGAGGATCTTCGGTAGGAATTCCATTGAATTGACCCACTGTTTGAAGCATCTGGAACATGACTGGCTTCAACTCGAACTATTTTGCCTCAATTTCAGGTATCCTAATACCTAGATTAAGATCATGAAATATTGGCACGGCATACTTTCTCAAAGTTCTATTCCTATCATCAGCAATAAGGATAGGATTTTAAGCAAGGTTTGCTCCGTTTCCTTGATTCAAATTTTTGAAGTTCATCTCTTCAATCCTTCTCTGACTTGCTTGTCTTCTTCGCTGTCTAAAAGTTCGTTCAATCTCAGGGTCTATAGGGAGTAAATCGATGATTCTGTCAATACTCATAAACACCTGAAATAATCATAGAAAAATTAACTAAGTGAAAATTTGAACAGAAAAATAAACCAAAATGCAAAACTAACAACTTTTTTTAAAACAAAGTCCCCGGCAACGACACCAAAAACTGGGAACGACGAAAATGTGCAAGTGTACACAATCGCAACAAGTAATAAAGTGACAAGTAAATGTCAAGTTATTGTACCCACAGGGACTATAAAAAGAATTATTTATGAATGCTATTTAAAACTTTTTGGTGAAGAAAATACTCTGTTTGAAGAGGGTGATTAAAAACTAATATTTTAAACTAAGTAAACTAAATAAATAAATCTCAAATGCACGATTTCAAAATACGATTTTAATCAAGATGACATAATTGTGTTAGATTAATTACATTTGTTAACTTAGAATTATTAAACTCATGTTTATATTGTTACTAATAAGTTCACGGCAACTCGGTAATTTGCTAACTTATGAACATACTCACCTACCAAAATCCATTTATCTCTTGACTATATCCCTATGTCAATTCAACAGATTAAACAAATCTTAATAGACAAATGTGTTATTGCACATACATACTTATTAAATCAAAATAATCTCTTGTACATATCCCTGTGTCAATTCAAAAAATTAAGTCGATTTAGTAAGCACATAAAAGACTATATGAGGTAACAAAGTATTCTTACCTTGAAACAGTTTAATCACAATAATCTTGCAAGTTATGCAAGGCAAATGTATCATCAGATACCGTTGCTAATCTAAACCTCAGCTACCTTAGATGATTAAACATGCACTGATTAAGTACTGTGTCCATTAATTACAATTTCAATCCGTTTAAATAATTAATTCATTAGTTACCTAACAATTGTAATGCAAGAATAACTTAGTCATGATTTTACTGAATTAAGCATCTTACCGAGGCCTATAACAACATAAACACAATTTCAATAATTTTAACAAGTGAATTGCAGTCAACCTAACACGAATTAAATTCAACCTAAATTGATTAAATTAGCCATTCCAACAACATAAATATTCATAGATATGTTCAGCATAACAACAACAGAAATTAAAGAGATAGGGAACAAGAATCAAATCTGGTGTTTTTCCGTGGCTTGACTAGTTGCTCCGTTCTTCCTTCTCCGTTGTCCTTGTCGACCAAGGCTGATATGAACACTTAATTGTTGCTCCAAATAGCTGATGAATGCCCTTTTTCCAAGAGGAGAAATCAGCAAGAGAGCAAGGGAATTTTGGAATGGAAAAGAAGAGAGAAAGTGGAGAGAAGAGAGGAAAAATGTGAATGCTTGAGATGTGTTTCTAAAATGACTAGCCTAAGGAGGTTTTTATAGCTGAGGAGGGCTGCTAAAAATAGCTAAAATTATTAGCCAAAGAGCCCTCGCTTGGCCGGCCACACATGTGGCAAGGTTGATAGTTTCAACTTTGCTAATTTAGGTTTGGAGCAAATCTATAAAGCCACCAATTGTGAAGGGGTTTGAATGCAACTTGAACAAGTCTTCAAGGGCCTCTTTGCAAGCTTAAATAATCAGCGAATAAGCTGATTTGGGTTAGCTCTTGGTACGGTTTTTGGCCTATTTATTTCTTGGTCGGTTCGATTCACTCGGTTCAGTTCAACTGGACCACTTTTTCATAATTAATAATAATTTATTAACCCAAATTAAATTGGATATAAATTAAAATTAATTATATTATGAATTAATACATATAATTTTGGAACGTCTTAGGCTAAAATTTAGTTCGCCTCAATACTTCAAATTGCTTCTCGATTTTGCGCTTCTAGTAGTGTCTGGCGAGCTATTTTTCACCCTTTGTGCAAATCTGTCGAAAATAACCAAAATTCATCAAAATTAATTATAAAATTAACTAAAATTCAACATGTTCATATTTTAAGTGCACTTTAATTATTTTGTAAAAATTAATTATTTTTTCGACAAGAATTTTATCGAAACTGTATGATTTTAAGGTAAAAAGGGTACTTAAAAATGTGTAAATTTTTGTGTTTCCAGCAATCCATAGACTTAGGCGGATCGGAGTGGCGGAGTCTCGCATTGACCACTTGTCTATGAACTGATTTTAAATAAAGATTTTATTTATCTAAGAATTATTTTTGGGATTTTTGTATTAATTGCACTCTCCGGGTTGTTTGGTTTAATTTTTGGGTTTTGGATTTTTTGTTTAATACTTTATTTGCTACGGTTATCTAAAAACATGGTTTTTACTAAAACAAAGGTTTTCTGAAAATACTAATGGGATTTTCAAATATAAGGATTTAATGACTTCCACTGTAAATTCTGTATTGGCAAATAAATGAATTAAATAACACTTTTGATAATAGATATAAACGAATATAAATTATAAAGCTTGAATGATTTGATGAAACGAATCAATTTTCAAAACCCTTCTTTGTGACACTTCCTGATTCGGCTGTAATGTCTAAGCCGGGTTTGGGGTGTTACATTTAGTGGTATCAAAGCTAAGTCGTAAAACTCAGGATGCAAATTTTGGGTTCCAAAATTGTGTTTCAAAAAGAATTGGTTTTCAAATAATTGGGATGATTATGAGAAAGTATGTGATACACCAAGTTTCCGGCGCTGATCCTATAAGTATCTCTGAACTTAGATAGTATATTCTTAAAACACTGTAGATAGTACTTTCTAAAACTATACTGAAATAGCTAGAGACTGAAACATTTGAAAACATCTCTAAACTTCTAATAATTTTTGCATAAAATATCAGCTTATAAATATTGAAAGTTATACATAAAATTTTATAATGTAGATAAATTTTGAAATACATAATGAGTGCTCGTGGAACTCACAGACGTTGTATTCGTGGCTGCGATGGAGGCCGTAGGGGGCTCGAGCTGAGTCTTCCTCTCTGGGCAGTATGCCAAATTTAGACACGAGTGAGACACCGATTTTACCTGCTACTAAGACTGGGTCTCAAAGCCATTCGGCTGGGGACGACGTACTATCCCAAGCCATGTTGAGGGTGTTAGAGAGGGTCGCTGAACCCTATTTTGGATCTGGGGGCTGTGGGTCGGTAACTGAACGACTCCGATCTAATGGTGCTGAGCTATTTAGGGGTGTCACTAGAGTCGCCCCTAATGTGGCCGAGTATTGGTTGGAGGCCACCGAGAGGATTATGAACGATATAGATTGTACTCCCAAGTAGAAACTTAAGGGTGCAGTCTCTTTGCTTCGTGACGAGACGTATTAGTGGTGGTTATCGGTTGAGGAGGGTACTCAGCCGGATTGTCTAAACTGGGATTTCTTCAAGACTGCTTTCTAGGGGAAATATATGGGGGCGAGCTATGTGGATGCTCGTACGCGTGAGTTTAGGAATCTCATGCAAGGTAATGGATCTGTGGCCGAGTATGAGGCTGAGTTTCTGAGGTTGAGCCACTACGCTTGAGGAATGGTGGTGTCTGAATATGAGAAATGCGCCTGTTTTGAAGATGGTTTGAGGGATAATTTGAGGGTACTAATTGCTCCACAGAGGGAGCGAGAGTTCGTGGTTCTAATAGATAAGGTGAAGATCGCCGAAGAGGTTAAACGTGTGGAGCGCTAGAATAGGGACCAAGAGAGAGGCAAGAATAATAGGGATTCAGAGCCCTCTAGTTCTGTTCAAAGGCCTAAAAAACGGGCCAGACCTGATGGGCCTGTTAGAGTGGGGGTTCCTGTTACTCCTACAGGGATTCAGCCTTTTGGGGATTGTTGTAGGCATCATCCGGGTGAGTGTTGGAGGAGGTTAGGAGATTGTTTGAAATGTAGATCTTTGAAGCATCGTATTAGGGAGTGTCCACAGTGGGCTGATTAGATGCAAGCTTCAGGACCAGGTCCTGTACAGCCTCAAAGGGCAATTGAGCAGCCAACTAGGGGTCGTGGATTGGCTAGGGGTGGTAATGGTATGGGCCAAGGGCAGAGAGCACCGGACAGAGGTGCTAGTCAGCCTGAGGCAAGTTAGCCTACATTAGTTTATGCTGCTTGACGCTGAGAGGATAGAGACACTCCTAACATTATCACGGGTACGTTCTTTAGTTTTGATGTACCTATCCTGCTCTGATAGACATAGGTTCTACACACTCCTATGTAGCTAGTTCTGTTTTTGAAAACCTAGGGATTTCTGTTGAGAGCACTTATAGCGAAATTACTATACTAAGTCTGTTGGGGCAGTCTGTTCTAGTTAATAGACTTTATAAGAATGTTTTGTTAGAAGTGCAAGGGGTCGTATTTCTAGCAAACCTGATAGAGTTTCCGTTTGGGGAGATTGACTTGATTCTAGGTATGGATTGGTTGGTTGACCATCGAGCTAGTTTGGATTGCGCAACTAAGAGGGTCGTTCTAAGGACCAAGGATGATAAGAAAGTTGTTGTGATCAGTGAGCGTCGAGATTATCTGTCCAATGTGATCTCCGCTCTTATGGCTAAGAAACTGTTTTGGAACGGGTATGAGGCGTATTTGGCTTAATTCAATATTTTTGTTTCTGGGGACTCTTCTGTTGAAGATATTAGAACAGTGAGGGATTTTTCAGATGTCTTTCCTGAGGAGTTACCAGGTTTACCTTCGAATCAAGAAGTTGAATTCGACATTGAGCTTCTACCGAGTACAGCTACGATGTCCAGCGCTCCCTACCGAATGGAACCAAAGGAGCTTACAGAGCTTAAGGCTCAACTTTAAGGGCTCTTCTGGATCATGGTTTCATCTGTCCTAGTGTGGCTCTATGGGGGGCACTGATTCTGTTTGCGTGGATAAAGGATGGGACCATAAGGATGCGTATTGATTATCGGCAGTTGAATAAACTAACAGTGAAGAATAAGTATCCACTTCTGAGGATAGACGATTTGTTTGATCAATTCCGAGGGCTTCTGTGTTTTAAAAATTGATTTTCGTTCTGGGTATCATTGGCTTAGAGTTAAGGAAGTTGATGTTCATAAGACTACATTTAAGACTCGTTATGGGCACTACGAGTTCCTAGTTATGCCCTTTGGTCTGAAGAATGCTCCGACTGCATTCATGGATCTGATGAACCCAGTCTTTTAGCCATATCCGGATCAGTTTATCGTGGTTCATTGACAATATTATAGTTTACGCTAAAACCGAGGATAAACATGATGAACATCTTAGAGTAGTACTTCAGATACTCCGAGAGAAGTGGCTCTACACTAAGTTGAGCAAGTGTGAGTTCTAGTTGCGAGAGGTAAGTTTTCTGGGTCACGTTGTTTCTGTTGAGGGGGTTCGAGTTGATCCTAGAAAGATTGAGGCTGTGCTGGATTGGAAGCAGCCTAAGAACGTATTTGAGATCCGCAGTTTTCTGGGTTTTACAGGATATTATCTGTAGTTTGTTGAGGTGTTCTCTCTAATTGCAGCTCATTTAACTAAGCTTCTACGCAAGGGATTTCCTTTTGTTTGGACTATATGCAACAATCGAGCTTCGAGAAGCTCAAGTCTGTTCTGACTCAGGCTCATGTTCTGATACAGCTTGAACCTGGTAAAGAATTTGTGCTATACAGTGATGCATCGCACGTCAGTTTGGGATGTGTATTGATGTAAAATGGTAAGCTTGTGGCTTATGCGTCCTGTTAGCTTAAGACGCATGAAGGGAATTATCCAATGCATGATCTTGAGTTGGCTGCTGTGTTTTTTGCGTTAAAGATCTGGAGGCATTATCTGTATGGTGAGAGGTGTATCATCTACACTGATCACAAGAGCCTTAAGTATCTCCTTACTTAGAAGGTGTTAAATCTTAGGCAGCATCACTGGATTGAGCTGCTCAAATATTATGACTGCACAATTGAGTATCATCCGGGTAAGGCCAATGTGGTGGCCGATGCTCTCAGTCATAGAGCGATTACTAGTTTGAGAGAGATGTTCGCTCGCCTTAGTTTGTTTGATGATGGAGATCTGTTAGCCGAGTTGCAAGTTAAGCTGCCTTAGATTGATCAGATTTGGGATAAGCAGTTAGGGGATGAGTCTTTGGGTTTGCAGTTTCGTTAGATTGAGAGTGGCAGTACTTTGGATTTTGGGCTGAATAAAGATGGAATTCTGTGTTTTCGAGGTTGGATCTATGTGTCGAATGATTCTGATCTGAGGCAGTCGATTCTGAGAGAGGCGTATAGTAGCCTTTACGCTATGCATCTGGTGGTAATAAGATGTATTGGGATCTCTGTGAGCTGTATTAGTGTCCGAGTTTGAAACGTGAGGTTATAGATTACGTTGCTCGTTGTCTGATGTGCCAGCAAGTTAAGGCTGAGCATCAGTTGCCTTCGGGTTTGTTGCAACCCATTAAGATTCCTTTATGGAAGTGGGAACGAGTGACGATAGACTTCGTTAGTGGGTTACCGTTGACACCTACTAAGAAGGATTCTGTTTGGGTTATCATGGATCGATTAACCAAGTCTGTTCATTTTATTCTGGTTCGGACGGACTATTCTCTGTAGAAGTTAGTGAAGCTCTATATCTCCGAGATTGTAAGATTACATGGGGTTTCTTTTTCAATAATTTCTGATAGAGATCCTCGCTTCACTTCTCAGTTCTAGATGACATTGCACAGGGCTCTGGGTTTGAGATTGGATTTCAGTACTGCATTCTATCCTCAGACTGACGGCCAATTTGAGAGGGTGATTCAGATATTAGAGAATATGCTTCGGAGTTGTGTAATAGATTTCTAAGGTAGTTGAGAGGATTATCTGGCGCTAGCTGAGTTCGCCTACAATAACAGTTTTCAGTCTAACATCCAGATTGCACCTTACGAGGCTTTGTATGGTCATAAGTGTCGTACTCCGCTATGTTGGACTAAGTTGGGTGACCATTAGGTTTTGGGTTTTGAGTTCGTTTCTGAGACCGATGATAAGGTTAAACTGATTTGGGATCGTCTAAAGGCAGCTTCTGATAGACTGAAGTCTTATGTAGATCTGAAGAGGAGAGATATTGAGTACTTTGTGAGGGACTTCATTTTTCTTAAGGTTTCTCCGTGGAAGAAAGTTCTGAGGTTCGGTCGTAAGGGCAAGTTGAGCCCCAGGTTTATTGGGCCGTATCAAATTCTGAAGCGTGTGGGACTTGTCGCTTATCAGTTGGATTACCTCTAGAGTTTGACCACATTCATGATGTATTTCATGTCTCAATGTTAAGGCAGTACGAGTCTAAACCATCTAACGTTGTTTCTGTTGAGGAGATCAAGATTAGACCGGATTTGACTTTCTGAGGAAGAGTCGATTCAGATTTTGCATCATGATATTAAGGTTCTGAGGAGGAAGTCCATACCGTTAGTGAATGTTCTTTGGGGAAATCATGGCTCTGAGGAAGCCACATGGGAACCTGAGGACTCGATACGTCAGCAGTATCCTCAATTGTTCGGATTAGGTAAATTTTGAGATCAAAATTTCTTTTAGGGGGTAGAGTTGTAACGCCTTGATAAATTTATTTCTGTATCTGTGAATTTTGACACAAATGCGTATCTGCTTCAGTGGTTAAGTGTTCTAGGTGTGTGTGTATGTGAGGTATTGGGTTCAAGTCCCACTTTTAGAAAATTTTGTTTTATTTTTTCTAATCCTAGCCTTGCCCTTGTTGAGTGGGTTTATATAAAATTGTTTGTTAATCCATATCAAAATAAGCCCGTTGCTTCAGGTGGTAAGGGGGTTGTTCTATTGGAGGTCCTGTGTTCGAATCCCTGCGTAAGCGTAGGTGATAATTTTTGCTTCGGGTATCTGATAGAAGCTAGAAGGAACCGAAATTCTGAGGTTGTTGTAAGATAGTGGGTTAGTGGGGAGTGGGGAGTGGGAGAAAAATTAGGGAAAGGTTATCAGATTTTCTGAGTGGTTATTTTCACTTTTCCTTTTTTCTTTCTCTATTTTTCAAAAAACCCTCCTCCCCTTTTTTGACGTTTCATTTTTGATTTCCTTGTCAATTTCTTCTCTTTTCTTTCCATCAATTTCCGTCTTCATCTTTTTGTTAATTGCGGTGTTTTCGGTTCTTTACTTTCGTATGTTTTAGTAATTGGTGGTAAGGTTTTGGGGGTTAGGGAGGTTTCTTTTAATGTCATATTAGGTGTTGTTGTCTGTTTCATTCGTTGATTTTTTGGGTTTTGGCAGCAGCAAATCGTGAGGAACGGGACTCTTCTCTCGCAGAATCATAGTCGGTCATTCGGGCCTTTAGGGTAAGTATTGAACGTTTGAATTGAACTGTTGTCGGTTTAGTGGTTTCAGTTTAATTACGAATTAAAACTAATTTTAGGAAGTTGTTGTATCGATTTTAGGTGCTGGTCGGCTCGAGAGTGACTTTTACATCAAACCGTATTAGGTGTGTACCAAAAACGCAAAATATTAAGTTTCAGCGACAGTCAAAAAACCACACTGTCGACCCCACACGGGCATGTGCCTTGCCGTGTGGCTAGTCGTGTGCGAGACACGGCCGTGTGTTTGACGAGGGCATGGTCGTGCGCTAGACATGGCCGTATGGTGGTGTGAGTGTGGCCGTGTGGGCCAAACGAGCGTGTGGGTTTTGGGCTACGCCGTGTGGGCCACACGGGCAAGGCCAATCTGGACGTGTGGGCCCACAAGGGCTTGTGGGCCCATATTTCCAAAATTTTCCCTAGGGTTGTACGGGTCATCTGATCGACTGTGGGCCTACCGTAGGGTCGGTAAGGGCAAACTAAACTCTAGATTAAGTGATTTTTTCTGATAGTATGCTCTGAGTAGGACACTGTTATGCAAGTTTGACTATTCTGCAATTTGTATATTTGATATCTCTATGCGAGTATGTTAAGCATGATAATTCTGTATCTTTAACCATTAATTATGTTTCGGGTGGGAATTCTATATGTGGAGGAAGTGTTCTGTATGCCAACTTTCGCCTATATTCTGGCAGCTTGGCTACAGTTTATCTGATATGTGTCATAATGGCACGATATGGTGTGTAAGGATGGGTGGGTGTTTTTAACCCCACATGGTGTGATGGGATGGTCGGAGTTGGTGTGTAGAGGATGGGGGTAGGATTCTGTATATCTGATTTGTATATATGTATTATTATCTGTATCTGAAATGGACATCATTCTGAATTTATATCTAACTAATGTGAGATTTCTATATGTTTTACATATCTATTTCTATGGGTTACACACTGAGTTTACGTAAACTCACTTCTATTTGTCTGTTCCATTCCGTTAATCCACAGACTTAGGCGGATTGGAGTGGTGGAGTCTCGCAGTGACCACTAGTCTATGAACTGACTTTAAATAAAGGTTTTTTTATCTAAGAATTATTTTTGGCAGTTTTGTATTAATTGGACTCTCCGGACTGTTTGGTTTAATTTTTGGGATTTGGATTTTTCGTTTAATACTTTATTTGCGACGGTTACCTAAAAACATGGTTTTTACTAAAACAAAGGTTTCCTGAAAATACGAACAGGATTTTCAAATATAACGATTTCATGAATTCCGCTGTAAATTACGTATTGGGAAATAAATGAATTAAATAAAACTTTCGATAATAGATAAAAAAATATAAATTATAAAGCTTGAATGATTTGATGAAACAACTCAGTTTTCAAAACCCTTCTTCGTGACACCTCCAGATTCGGTCATAACGTTTAGGCTAGGATTGGGGTGTTACATGATGAATTATCATAAACCAAGTCATCATTATAATGAAATCTCATTTTAGATAATCAAAAGGATAACACTCATTCGAGTTAACTATTAGAACTTTCACTGACTCATGATGCTGCTCACACAAACTTCAAAGTATCTGCAACACATGCCAGATCTCAAGCCATCGTTACAGTCTGTCTCATCGGTACATAGTATCTGTTGAATAACCACTGGCTCAAGGCCTGCTAAATAATCACCGGCTCATAGCCTACTAAGTAATCATCGGCTCAAGGCATGTTAAATAATCAATGGCTCAACGCCTGGTAAATAATCACCGGCTCAAGGCCTATTATTCAGGTACATCACGAACTCACAATATTCATTTATTATTTATTTTCTAATCATTCACTAGATAATAACAACATTAAATCTAGTTATAATAAAGCTTGTAATAAATAAAAATCATTATAAACATGAGAATAATATTACGCACTTACCTCAACAAAAATAGTTGTAAAAACGAAGTCGATGACTAATCTGACACATTAACTTTTCCTCAATTTAGATCCATTTGGTTCGTTTCTTGATCTAAAGAGTAATTTAATTCAATTAAAAAGTTCAAGTAACTCAAAGTATCTAATTTAAACTTATAATACATATTATTGTGAAATTATAAAATTACCCTAATATTTTACCTCTTATGCAATTTAGTCCCTAAACCCGAAACTTGAAATTTACCATTTTTTTAACCATTAACAAAGCTAGTCGAATTTCTCTTATCCACATATCAGCCCATAATCATCAAAATTTTACATAAAATTCAATAAATTTTACTTTTTAATAATTTAATCCTTTAACATTAAAATTACTAAAAATCACTTAACAAAATACTTCTATTTAACAACCAAGTTTAACAATATGTCAAAAAACTTCAAAACATATCAAATTCATCCATGGCATAATCTATAACTTTTAATAGTTTTACAAATTAACCCCCAAGTTAGCTAGATTAAGCTAATACGAGCTCAAAAACATAATAATTACTAAAAACGGGACAAAATTACTTATCGTGCAAGAAGAATCAAGCATGGTTGAATGCTTAGGTTTCTTTTTCATGGAGAATTTGGCTACTCCTTCCATTTAGGGAAGATGACACTGTTTTCATCTTTGTTTAAAATTAATTTATTATTTAATTACCATTTTTCCCTTTTAAAATTTACTTATAAAATGACAACACCATGCCGATAATTGTCCACTACCAATATACATGGTATAATTACCCACTAAGTGATGCGAGCTCTTCCTTGTAGGATGATTTTGAGTCGCAAGATTTCCCAATTGAAATTAAGAAGTATCAACGTAATGCGCTTTGTAAAGCTTGAAACGTTAATGGTTGGCTTTGAAAAGGGTGGTTTGATGGCTAATAATGGAAGAAGGAAGGTTAAGCTTTGATTCAGTTTAAGGACTCAAGAATGAACCAATATTATAGAACAATACTGACCCAATCCTTATATTAGTACTTAAGATGATACAAAAGGAAAATAAGAACTATGACCCTCTATCTAGAAAGATAGGAACCAATCGGTATAAAGGATGAAAGCCACACTTCTAAGAAGTGATAAGTTCGAATGAAAATAGATTGACGCCACAAGGAATGCTTGATAAGTCAATTTGAGTCAAATCAGAACAAGGAGAGTGAACCCTCACAATAAGATTAAAATTCATCAAAAGTTGTTACAAAGTGTCTCAAGCCTTGTATTTATAGGTTGTATAAGGAACGAGCCGAATAGGCATGAGATAACAATTAGAATAAATGTGTTTGATGTCATTAATTCGTTCAAAGCATCCCTTGATAGTTTCTAGATGTTGATGATGCCAAAAGCCTTGTTCACATTGTGAAATTTGTATTCCTAAATAGCCAATTACATTGGTCCTTGAGAGTTGAATGAATGTACATGGAATTGAATGGTTTCAATAGTGTGAACATGAATTGATGTTGCCTTGATAATCGAATGGTCACTTGGGATATGTAGATCATTAGTGCAGATTGTGTTGTACGAAGAGTCTCAAGGTGTGAACAGCAAGAAGTGAACGGTTCCATAGGTGTGAACTTGGTAGCCAATTGAATGGTCAAGTGTGAAAACACTTGATGCTTTACTTTTCACGAAATGGCTCATGGGAGGTTGTGTTCAGGTCCTTAAATGCAGTTTATGCAACACGAGTAGTTTGGGAGGAAGCTTTCTAGCAGTCGCAACAATTTGTATGAAATATTAATGATGTAAGAATTAAGACACATAATTAGAGTGGAGTATTTAAGACACACATTTAGGGCACGTTTGGTTCGCTGTATTGGAATAGAGGCATAATGGAATAGAGGCGTAATAGCAAATCAATTGTTTGGTTGAATGTAATGGATTAGAGGCGCAATAGTATTCTTGTGTTTGGTTGAATGGAATAGAGGTGCAATAGCATAATGGAAAAAACTAAAATGACTAGAATGCCCTTAGCATAAATTTGTTTGGGTAAATGATTATTGTTATTGTTATTTAAAATTTAATAAGATTATTAATATCAATAATAAATAATTTAATCATATTTAAACATATTTATTATTAAAGATATTATAATTAAAATATATAATTTAATAAAATTCTTAATAATCAATATTCTTATATGAATTTACTCAAATCATAATATATGATACTATAAAAGATAATTTAACATAATTATTATTAAATATATTATAATTAAAATATATAATTTAATAAAATTCTTAATAATCAATATTCTTATATGAATTTACTAAAATCATAATATATGATACTATAAAATATAATTTGAAATAATTAATATTAAATATATTTTAATTAATATTAAATAATTAATGTTGACAAATGTTTGTTCTCATCTTGGTTACCATCAACATGCCCTTCATCTTCTAACTAATTGCCAGAATACCACTATAAACAATAATTGCAGTCCTTCAATTCAGAAATGAAAATTTCTCCAGCCAAAGTGTCCAAATTGATGATAACAGGAATTCTTTACTAGTTGTGCAATAAAACAAATACATGAATCGGATATCCAAGGAAAGCTAAATCCTGCAAAAATTTTACATGTCTCTCTCAATTCTCAAGATCCTTCTCCTTTTATATGTATAAATACAGTGGTTGTATAAGATAAATGATTTCCTCCCATGTATACTTTCTTTCTTTCTTTTTCATCTGCAAAATTCATGGTGGGTAAACTCTATACATTGTTTTTTCTGGGTTTCTGAACATGGCTTTTCCAACTATAGCACTTGGATTTTGCATCTTCATCATCTTCCATGCTCTCACACCCTGTAGTGGAGGTCCCTCCGCAAAATGGCCCAAATCCCCTGTAGTATAGGGTGTATTAGCCCAGCTAACTTTCTCCGCAAAATGGCCTCAAGAACTGAAGGGAGTGCCTCTTCATCCCCTTCAAAGTACTTCTTGATTCGGGTTTTCAGCTCTGGCACCAAATAACTAACAAAGTTAAACAACATAACAAAAAAACAAACTATCATGATTTATCCAAACAAATATATACATATATCATGTTTTAGTTTCCCTTCCTTTCTCAACAACCAAACAAATAATTTCCAAATAAAAAAAAAGTAAATTCTAGCAAAGAAGAAGCACAGATTAAAAAAAAAGTAATTTCATCTTATTCAACTCCTGGAAGAAATCATATAAAATTTAGTTTTAGCCTTAGGTTCTACACCAGTAGCATCAGTTGACTCATTATACACATAGGCAAATTCAAAGTACTAAGAAAGAGCTAAACATTGTAGTAACCGATTAACTTTCTGATATATTAAGGACTCATCCATTTCAACATCACCAACTACACATATAAATAAGAGTACCATAGAGTCGCATCTGCAAGCTATGCTACTCGTACTCGAGTATGTTCAGTTTTTTAAGTTTTTTGAGACATCTTCAAACTCGTATCCGGAGATATACCAAAAAAAGGCCAGCCATGAATACTTCAGGAAAAGAAATAAAAGTTGCAAGTCTAGAATTCCAAGCAACTACTATTCTAGATGAAAAGGGCATCAAAGCTCCTTTTCAAAAGCATAGGCAATTTTCCAACTGATGACAGCAAACTAATTCTAGAATAAGAGCTAAACTATATACATATATAACTCAAACATATGTGCTACAATGAAAAACAATCAGCTTCATCACCTTTCTCAACATGGTCTACTGTGTTATTAATTTTATGAATTTAAGCAATGAGAAATGCTACTAGAGACACCGATCACCTCTCCTTAGGTAATGCCAATTTTTTATCTTTAGCTACAACATTCAGAGCAAACAGCAGCAGATATGAACATCATATTTGAAATGAATGGATGGTCCACTGAAAGGCAAGTTATAATAGTAGTCCTATGTCCTACCAACTGTATTGATGCAAGTAATATAAATGCTATTAACTAATTTAAGGGAGGCATCCAACAACAAAAGGCGGAGTTGGTCCGTCCAAAGAAATGACAAAAAGAAGCTGGAGTCAAAACACCATAGTTGAAGCAGGAAAATCATCTAAACAAAAGGCTTTGCATGTCCAGAACCAGAATGCAGGCATATTATAGCCTTGTGACAAGTATTATAACAAAAAAAATAATAGCCAAACCTCTTGTCCAGCATCAGTTGAAATGATTGAAGTCGGTGAGAAATCTTCCAATTCAGCAGCCTTTTTTCTTGCAAGAGCAACAACACTAATAAGAAATTGGCAAATTCTGCCACATGAATACCAAAACTTTAATCACATGCCCCTGGCTCAACCTGGTCATATTTAGAACTATAAGTGATTCTCTTTTACTAAGTGACAACACATACTACACAAGGTACCAATAACAGAACAAGTATTAGTAGTTTTAGAAATGAGAATGCTATTTGCCTCCAAATCATGAATTTTGCCACTCCTGCAAAGTTAAAATGATAAAAATTGACTTCAGTCTGCTTTTGGCTTCATATTGCTTTAAAAATGACCAAGCCTACTTGACACTTATGTTGAAACACAATCTCACTTTGACACTAGTCGGTCTGGTCCCCCAACTATCCCACTTTTGTTGAAATTCAAATCTCACATTTTCAATTCAAATCTCCCTCCATTTTTAAGTCCATTCCAAAATATTTAGGCCATGCCATGAATACTTCAGGAAAAGAAATAAAAGTTACAAGTCTAGACGCTGAAAGAAAGATCACATAGCTAAACAATAACATAATGTAATTTTGCTAACCTCAGAACCAATCATTTTAGTGACTGTCAACAAAAGAATCTAAAGCTGCTGCCATCTTCTAAACTCACAAACTTAAAGAGATGTAGACAATTTGAAACTTCAAACAACAGAAATGAGAACTTTGCATAACAAAGTAAAGAAACATAAACATCTAAAGCAACAATTTTGCACCAATTAACACTCTGCCATGAATTGATACCGAAAAATGAGTGTTGAATTACAGATATAAAACTACAAATCCTGTTAGGATTAAAAGTTCATTCTTATTCCAGTTTTCATCTGATATTCTCACTCAACAGCAATTATCACCATTTTCTTCTCTACCTTATTCAAGCAAAAAAACAGAACCAAACAGCAGAACAACCTGACATCAACTCTTCCACCAGAATCCAAACCTCTCAAAATCCTAAACTCTCTGTTTCAATTTCTAAGAGAGAAAAACTACAAGAAATACTAAAATTAAAGCTACGTCAACAATGGTATCATGAGAAAGAAAATTAAATATCTGAATTAAGTAAAAAATAGAGAAAAATCTCAAGGAGAGACAAATAAGGGGACAATGTTGAAGACAATGATGAAAAATCTAAAAGAGAGCAAAATTAAAACAGAGAAAGCCGAAGACAATGTTGAAGCAAAGATTCATACTTGAAATCGGCCTTCGATGAAGACAATGTTGAGGATTTGTTATGAAAGTAGAAGAAATGAGGACAGATCTGCAATACCGATGGAAGAAGAAGCAGAAATTTATGAGGGCAGAAAAAGGAAACGAAAATAAGAAATGGATAAGGATTCTCTAATCGGCGCTGGATGGGGGGAAATACCTATTATGGGACCAGGTGTATTAGGGAAGGAACAGATTTGGGACGTAATGGCAATACAACCAACCAAACAACGAATTAAAGGGGGATTAAGTGGGGCCCACCGATTAGGATAGCCAATACACCCAACCAAACATGGTGTTAAGATGTCTAAACTAAGACATAATTAAAACTCAAACTATAATAACTAAATAGATAAAATCCTTACTTTCAGCAACCGAATTTAAACATACAAATATTAAAGTTTTACATGCAGCACATTGCATGGAATGCATGGTTCGCATGAAATGCATGGGTTGCATGGAATGCATGAAATGGATGTTTTGCATGGAATGTATGGAGTGCATGCCCAAACTCGATCAATTAAACCCGAGATAGCTTCTTTAAACTTCTTGGCTCATGCGTGAGTAATTGGCCCTGTTGGAAGCTCGATCGGATCTTGCAAGGTTTCACGAGTTACTTGTTCGACATCAAAGGTTTTGGTTGGGTCCATGCTCGCATCATTTCCTCACCCTTCGAAGCGATTTTTCCCCAAATCATCCCCTATATCATGAGGAGAGAGATCAAAAACATTGAAACTTGCACTAACGTTATACTCACCTGGGAGGTCCAATTTGTATGAATTATCATTAATTTTCTCCAACATTTGGAAAGGTCCATCGCCTCTGGGTAACAACTTAGATATTCTTTGAGTAGGGAATATTTGTTTTTGCATGTGGATCCAAACCCAATCTCCAGGTTCAAAAACTACTCTTTTGTGCATACTACTTGGTTCTCTTCTTGATGTTTTCCCTCACTTTTTGGTGTAGATTCTTCACAAGCGCAACCTTGTTTTTACCATCTTCATGCACAAATTGATTAGTAGGTAAGGGAATTAAATCTAAGGGAGTCAAAGGATTAAAATCGTAGACAACTTCAAATGGTGAGTGCTTAGTGGCCGAATGCATAGATCAATTGTAAGCAAACTTAATATGCGGCAAGCTCTCTTCCCATGTTTTCAACTTTTTTCGAATGACTGCCCTCAACAAGGTTGATAAAACTCAATTAACCACTTTGGTTTGGCCATCCATTTGTGGGTGAAATGTTGTGGAAAAAAATAAATTGGTGCCAAGCTTGCTCCACAAAGTCCTCCAAAAATGGCTAAAGAATTTGGCATCTCGATCCGATACAATCGTCCTTGGTACTCCATGTAGTCGAACCACTTCCCTGAAAATTAGATTTGCTACATTCGAAGCATCATCAGTCTTGTGGAATGGAATAAAGTGAGCCATTTTAGAGAATCTATCAACTACTACAAAAATTGAGTCTTTTCCACTTTTATCCCTAGGAAGTCCTAGTACAAAATTCATAGAAATGTCTACCCATGGTTCTTCGGGAATGGGTAGTGGAGTGTACAATCCATGGGGCTTAATGCGAGATTTTTCCTTCTTACAAGTGATGCATCAGTCGCATACTCTCTCGACATCTCACCTCATCTTGGGCCAAAAGAAATGTTCGTGGAGCATGGCTAAAGTTTTGATCACTCCAAAGTGCCCCATGAGGCCTCCACTATGCTCCTCTTTCATGAGAACATCTCGAATAGAACCTTGAGGGATATATAATTTACCTTCTTGAAAGAGGTATCTATCATGCTTATAGTACCTTTCGAATGCCCCCTTTTCAAAAGCTTTGTAGATCTCCCAAAAATCAACATCAGTTTCATAAAATTCCTTAACATACGCAAAGCCAAGCAATTTAGAATCTAATTTATTAAGAAGTGCGTACCTTATTGATAATGCAACTACAACGAAATTTTCTTTACCTTTCTTGTATTTAATCACGTAAGGAAACGATTCAATTCCCATTTGGCATGTCTCTTGTTCAACTTGTTTTGCCCCTTGAGATGTTTTAATGCCTTATGATCGGTGTGAATGACAAACTCCTTGGGCCATAGGTAGTGTTGCTAAGTTTTTAATGCTTAGATTAATTCGTACATTTCCTTATCACATGTTGCGTAATTAAGGGTAGCACCATTCAGTTTCTCACTAAAGTAGGCTATGGGACATCCATTTTGTGTTAGAACAGCTCCAACCCCTATTCCTAAAGCATCGCATTCAATTTCAAATTTTTTTGTAAAATTAGGTAAAGATAACAGTGGTGCATTTGTCAAGCAATCATTAATCAAAGTGAAAGGCTTCTCTTGTTTCTCACCCCAATGAAAGTTTAAACTTTTCTTGATAATTCCAATTAAATGAGCAGCTATGGTGCTAAAGTTAGGGACAAACCTTCGGAAAAAACTAGCAAGACCAGGAAAACTTCTTACTTGGCTTATGCTAGTAGGTCGTGGCCACTCTCGGATTCCTTTTACCTTCTGTTGATTGACTTTGAGGCCTTCCGAGCTAGCCACAAAACCTAGAAAAACAAGTTTCTTAGTGCAAAAAGAACACTTTTTAAGATTTGCAAATAAAGTTTCCTTCCGTAATACTTCCAACACGGATTTTAAATAATGAATATGATCTTTCAAAGACTTACTGTAAATCAATATATCATCAAAATACACTACACAAAATTTACCAATAAAGGATCGAATGACATGATTCATTAACCGCATAAAGGTGCTTGGTACGTTAGTTAGGCCGAAGGGCATAACCACCCACTCATACAAATCGTGCTTGGTTTTGAATGCGGTTTTCCATTCGTCTCCTTCCCTCATGATGGTAGCCACTATTTAGATCTATTTTGGAGAAAATACGAGCTCCATTTAGCTCATCTAACAATGTCATCTAAGCGCAGGATGGGGTGTCGATACTTTATGGTAATCTTATTGACTGCGTGACAATCGATGCACATGCACCAAGAGCCATCTTTCTTAGATGCCAACAGCATGGGCACGACACGTGGGCTTATGCTTTCTCGAACATACCCCTTTTCCATTAACTTGGCAACTTCCTTTGTAGCTCCTTGGTTTCCTCAGGGTTGCTTCGATAGGCTGGCCAATTTTGGATAGTGGCTCTGGGAATAAAGTCTATTTGATACTCGATGCCCCTAATGGGTGGCAACCCACTCGGGATGTCCTCCAGTAACACATCCTCAAACTCCTGCGGCAAAGACATGATAGAAGAAGGAAGAGTGTCATCTAAATCATTAGTACTAAACATACTTTCCTTGTACATTAGCACAAGCAAAGGATGTTTCAAAAGCAAAGACTTTCTGATTTCCCTTTCTTTTGCAAAAATACTAAACTTTCCTAACTCACTCTCTTCTTTTCTTTAATTTTTCTCTCGTGGTTTTACGTCACTCTCTTTGTTTTTCTCTTTCGTTTTTGACTCATTCTTTCCTTTCTTCTTTTCTATTTTCTTGTCTTTTGTTCTCTCATTCTTTCCTCATTTTCTTTCACTCTCGATTTTTCATAAGACTCTCTTAATTGGAGTTGATCTTCATAAACTTGTTTGGGAGTAAGTGTTGCCAAAGTAACGTTCTTCCCATGGTGTTTGAAGGTATACCGATTGGTATAACCAGCATGCATTGGCACTACATTGCGAATGACTTCGTCGCTGTATTTTCCAATCGAGAAAGTGATGACAGTTTGCTTAGTAACTTTGAGCTCACCATCGTCATTGAGCCATTAAAGCTTGTAAGGATGTGGATGTTTGGTGGTTGTTAGGTTAAGTTTTTCTACCAACAAGCTACTAGCAACGTTAGTACAACTACCACCATCTATAATGACACTACATACTTTTCCTTGGACGTGGCAGCGCGTGTGAAAGATGTTTTCACATTGCTGCTCATTCTCCACAGTTTGGATGCTCAAGCTTTGGTTAATAACAAGGATTTCAACATCCACTACATACTCCAAGTCATCCTCCTCATCAGTAGGTATTTTGGGCTCATCTTCCTTTTCAAGTTCAGATTCTATCTTATCATTGTCCCTTAGAATCATAATGCTCCGATTTGGACAATGGTTGGAAATATGGCCCCTCTGAAGGCATTTGAAACACTTGATGTCTAGAATTCGATTTGACACGGCCTCGTTCTTTCCTTTACTCGAATCTCTACTTGGCTTATTAGACTTTGATGAAACAATGTTGTCTATGGTTCAAAAGGTGGTATCTTTTTGTAGGTTCTTTGACCGTACGTTGATATGGAAACAGAGTTAGAAAGGGGTCGGGTGGTACCTTTTCGTTTCAATTATTTTTCCACCTTGATTGCCATGTGAACTATATCAACAATCTCAACATAGTGTTGCAATTCAACTGTATTGGCGATATCTCGATTGAGACCAGCTAGAAATCTTGCCATGGTGGCCTCTCAGTGTTCTTCAACATCGGCACGTATCATTACTATTTCCATCTCCTTGAAGTAATCCTCCACGCTTGAATTACCTTAGGTGAGATTTGTGATTTTTGGTACAATTCTCGATGGTAGTGGGTTGGTATGAACCTCTTTCTCATAATAGCTTTCATTTTAGCCCATGCAGACACGGGTCGTTTGCCATTTCTTCTCCTACTCAAGGTTAGCTGATCCCACCAAATAATAGCATAATTAGAGAATTCGATGGCAGCAAGTTTTACCTTTTTGCTTTTTGAGTAGTTATGGCATTCAAATATGAGTTCAATCTTCTTTTCCCACTCTAATTAAGCTTCGGGGTCAGTTTTTCCTTGGAACAGAGGGATTGCCATTTTAATATTGCTACTAAGGTTATCATCAATTTGATTTCATTCCCTCAGCCCTCGGTTTCTTTGACCTCGACTCCTCAAGCTATAACTAAAGGCTCGATCACTCTCCATCTCACTTGGATCATAGTAATCTTCTTGATTTGACCTTAGAGGATCTCGCTTCCTCCTTTGATTTTGAGGAGAACGTCCCCTTTGGGCTCTTTCCTCTAATTGGTCCAATTATTCTTACATTGGCTCCAACCGACGTTGCAACATTCTATTCATCTCATGAATGAGAGCTTAGTATGTTAAATCGGGCACACCACCACCAACAACATTATTCCTTTCGGGAATTCAAGACATGATGTTTTCTTAAGTAATAAATCTCACTGGTACTCTCAAAAAGAAATGTTCACTCCTCTCGTGCTTACACTCGTTATTGGCTTTTAACCCCTCTAATGCTCTCTCGCACTATTGCCTTTTACCACTCTTGCTCTTTTCTCTAAGTTCTTATGTGACTTCCTTAGACTTAAGCAAAAAAACATTGTGGAATAGGCTTCAAAAGTGATGTAAGGTAGGTATTAAGGTTAGGTGATAGGGAAGGCTTAGTAGAAAAAGCAAAGGTAATTTGAAGTGTGGCTAAAATCGTTGCGGTGAAGGAAAACTTGTACTTGGGAACATAAACACTTTCAAATAGCTTTTTGTTTCTTTTTTTTAATAGAATTTTTAAATCTTCCTTTTGTATTTTCGAACTTGGGATGTAGATATGTTTTATTCTCTTTTTTTGAATTTTTTAATATTTTTTTGAAATACCAATTTCGGGAGAGATAAAAGCGTTGGATACTTACTTAATTTAGCTAGCTCTAATACCAAATGATGCGAACTCGTCCTTGTAGGATGATTATGAGTCGCTAGAATTCCCGATCGAAATTAAGAAGTATCAATGTAATGCGCTTTGTAAAGGTTGAAACGTTAATGGCTGGCTTTGAAAAGGGTGGTTTGATGGATAATAATGGAAGAAGGAAGGATAAGCTTTGATTCTGTTTAAGGACTCAAGAATGAACCAATATTATAGAACAATATTAACCCAATCCTTATATTAGTACTTAATATATACAAACGGAAAACAAGAATCGTAACCCTTTATCTAGAAAGATAGGAACTAATTTGTATAAAGGATGAACGCCACTAATTTGTATAAAGGATGAACGCCACACTTCTAAGAAGTGATAAGTTCGAATAAAAACAGGCGACAAGGAATGCTTGATAAGTCAATTTGAGTCAAATAAGAACAAGGAGAGTGAACACTTACAATAAGATTAAAATTCATCAAAAGTTGTTACAAAATGTCTCAAGCCTCGTATTTATAGGCTATACAAGGAACCAGCCGAATAGGCATGAGACAATAATCAGAATAAATGTGTTTGATGTCTATTAATTCATTCAAATCATCCCTTAGAGTTTCTAGACGTTGATGATGCCAAAAGCCTTGTTCACATTGTCAAATTTGTATTCCTAAACAGCCAATTACACTGGTCCTTGAGAGTTGACTAAATGCGCATAGAATTGAATGGTTTCAATAGTGTGAACATGAATTGATGCTGCCTTGATAACCAAATGGTCACTTGGGATATGTAGATAGTGCAGATTGTGTTGTACGAAGAGTCTCAAGGTGTGAACAGCAAGAAGGTAATGGTTCCATAGGTGTAAACTTGGTAGCCAACCGAATGGTCAAGTGTGAAAACACTTGATGCTTTGCTTTTCATGAAATGGCCCATGGGAGGTTGTGTTCGGCTCCTTAAATGCAATTTACGCAACACAAATAGTTTGGGAGGAAGCTTCCTAGCAGCATCAAAGTGAACAATCTAGTCAAAACTAAGGCAAGGTTTAAATGCAACAATTTAAGACAAAACACATATTTAATTTGTATGAAATATTAATGATGTAAGAATTAATACACATAATTAAAGTGTAGTATCTAAGACAAATATTTAGGATTTCTAAACTAAGACATAATTAAAACTCAAACTAAAATAACTAAATGGATAAAATCCTTATTTCCAACAACTGAATTTAAACACACAAATATTAAAGTTTTACATGCAGCACATTGCATAGTTCGCATGAAATGCATGGGTTACATGGAATGCATGTTTTGCATGGACCGCATGGAGTGCATGCCCAAACTCGATCAATTAAACCCGGGATAGCTTCTTTTAAACTTTTTGGCTCGTGCGTGAGTAATTGGCGCTCTTGGAAGCTCGATTCGATCTTCTAAGGTTTCACAAGTTGCTTGTTCGAAATCAAGGGTTTTGGTTAGGTCCATGCTAGCATCACTAAGTCCTTTAATTTAAGATTTCATAGCCATTTAATCCCTTTAACATATAGAATTTAACTTTTACATCTTTTACGATTTAGTCCTTTTCGCTTAATTAACTATTTAAACGTTAAAATTTCTTAACCAAATTTTAGTATGACTATGTTAACAGTCCGTAAATATTACTTGATTTAAGAAAAGGAGGTCTCGAAACCTCATTTTCAAAACCACTTGACTTTAATGATTTACCACTTGAACTTAATTATTCGTTCAAATAACATAAATTATCAAATAAAAATTTATTATAATACTATATTTGACTCTTAAGTATCAAATAATAATATTTATGAATTCACTCGTCGATTTTGTGGCCTCTAACCCACTATTTCTGACACTATTAAGAAATGAGTTGTTACAACTCTCCCCTTCTTAAGAAAATTTTGTCCTCAAAATTTCTCACCTATGATGCAAACTCGTATTCGTTGATGAAATCGAGTCGCTTGTTGCCCGATCGTAAAATTAAGTAACAAAGTGTATGTTAATCAAAAAGACTATTTTCAAAGGTTGATAGTTTAAAACAAAGGAAATTGATGGATGATAAATTGTTGGAAAGATGGATATTGAACTCAATAGCCGAAGAATGAACCACTATTAGAATCATTAACTTGATCGGCCAATGATGTTTATGATCCTAATTTAATGCTTCCCTAGTGCACCGAATGTATGAACAACTAATGAATGCAAATTGTGGCACCCGAAGGGTCTTTGGTGTGATCACTCGGATTTGAATGGTTCTTTGGGTGTGAACACCAAGTATTAAATGGTCCATTGGTGTGAACAGGAATAGCTGGTTGATCAGCTCAAACAAAGATCAATGATTGTCTCATTGTTTCACGAATGGACACTTAAAAGAGTGTAACCAGCAACTTTAAGATTCATGAACAATCGGGTGCATGTTTCTCCTTAAATGAGCTTCAATGAATCTGGAGTAATGCATGAATGTCCAGCCGACTATTTGAATAACCTATAAGAAAAATTAAAACTCGATCAAGTACATCTTTAAGACAAACTAAAACACAAATTAATTTGTAAGAAACTAAGACATAATTAAGATGTCTGACTTAAACATGTATTAATGTTGTACAAACTAGGACACAATTAATAGACTTAAAACAACTAAGATAATCAGACAAGTAATAATGTTGTATGGAATTAAAATATAATTAATATGATTGAAATAACTAAAGAACATTTAAGTCTTATTCAGCAGCTAAATTAGCTAGATAAGTTTGAATTCGGTTTGAAGCAGATTTCATGGGCAGCTTGATGAGCACTCCCAAGCTTGATCGATGAGTTTGGTTAAAGCCTCTCCCCAAACTTGTTCAACTAGGGTCGAGATAGCTTCTTTGAACTTCTTGGCTCGAGCTCAAGTAATTGGACCAGGTGGTAGCTCGATTGGTTCGCCAACAGATTTGATGGAGCTCTTAGATGAGGTCGTATCAACCTATAAATTGTTTCGGTTATGGCATTCTGGAAGACTCTTCAATTTTCCAAATTGAATTTTTCTCGCTCTAGTAAGTATAATTGGGTTCTACACTCCCGTCCGGGAAAATCTTCGACAGTATCATTTTAATACAAAATTAGTAGTTGTTATTATCAAAAACGAATTTAACCTAATATAAAAATTTTCCTAATTGTCTCTGATCTGGTTATTATATCCTTGCATTATGTATTCTAGAATCTAAGTTTCTCATCCTAACTGTCTGCTTGTTTGTGCCGTAATTATATGAAATTTACTTCAGAATCTAAAGGTAATTCAAATACATGCGACTCAACTAGCTTTTTGAGTGGTTAATCCGTTCTGACTAGAACAAATTGAATCGACTTCATCAATCTAATAGTAACAATTCAGATCAAGTCTTTTTTCTCATCGTCAAAAATAATCTAGACACAAAACCTATCATAACTTGCTTTTAATCCCATTCAAAAATCATAACAAATCGTAATATTTCATACAATACATGATACCCAGCTTTGACTTGTTGACATATTGGACATCTCGGTACAAATTCTGAAATTTTCACATTTTATTCCTGGTCATTAGTAACTTTGTCTCAAGTCATTCCACATGTTGTTGCTGCCTAGTTTAAATCAATTAAATGCTACTAAGAACCTTATGTAAAATATCTTGTATTATCTCTAAGCTATTCAGCTCCCATATTTGATTTCAAAAATATAGACTATTATCACAATCCATATTGAAAGTGGTGATCTGATCATTCTGAATCTGTTCCCGTTTAACTAACAAACTTGTGTCTCTTCTTGGTATTCCACAATTTATCTGATGAATAACGATTTAACTCTCACTGACATAATTCGAAATCATCGGAGTAATAAGAATTTCTATGCGATGCTAAACTTGGTCTTCCACTGTCTATACTTTTATCATTATTTATATCCTTTTGAAAGTTAGAAGTTGGATACATAAAAAGACTATTCCAATTATTAACATCCGAGCATTGAACTATACTCTGACTACTACCTTCGATGATTTTAGTGGAATGACCTGCTTCAACACTACTATGAGATTTTCAGCCAGAATATCTCGTTTCAACTCTAGGGAATACACTATCTACAAAAAAAATTACAATACATCAACTCGTCTTTTTTTTTTCACAATATAGTACAAGCGTGTTCCAAAGTGATACACTCCGTCAAATAAAATCTCTGTCGATTAATCCTTATAACTAAATCTATAATTCTTATAATTCGGTTATAGAAACTCATGTACAAAACAATTTCTCGAGAAAAACTTTGCAAAGTTGTAACCGTCAGTACCTGACCAACTTTCATTTCTAATACTCTGGAATCTCGGTCATACATATAAAATAAAAAGCATCACAACCTTTCCAGATCAAACTCTATGCAGACATCATTTAAGGTATATTTGAACACAATCAGACTTAGACACAAAAATCAATTCACTGTTTTAGCATCTTGGACAAATTTGTTCCTATAGGCAATTTACTACAACATTATGAACAGTCAACCAAATTTATTCTCAGTATAACATCAAATTCATTGAATGGAAATAATATAAATTTAGCAGGAAAATCATAGCTCTAAATCTTTCGTGGATACTGTTGCAATTCAGGTCATTCATAAATTAATTCAACCAGTAGACTCTTTTTTGTTATTAACATTGTGCATATATTGTAATATCAAAGATAGGACAAGTACTAGTAATATCATCAGGAGTTGAGGCCTTCCCGCATATATATATACAGATCATTTAAGCTCTGTCAGTAGCTTGATCTTCAGATCAAACTGTTATGTCTTTTATTCCACTTCTACTATCTCTAGTTGTGCTTCAAATTCCTAGCCATTTGCTTCTTGTAGAAATAACAGTAGGTCTTACATTCAGACCTCTACTCAATTCAGCTCTAATCGGGTAATCTTTCTTAAGATGATCAGAAAATCCACAAATAAAACAAAATTCTTCTTTCAAACCACACACTCCAGAGTGATTTCAGCCACAATGGTTGTATTCAAGTCTATTTACATTCGAACACTACCGCACTGGCTACTAAAGTCATCAGTGATCTTACATTATTCTGTTTCGTTCTATCTCTTAAACAAATATAGAATTTCTCTTCAATCGATGCCATCTTATAAACATATTTACTGAGCTGAATTACTCTCAATTGTATTCCATAACTGATCTGATTCCCCGCTTCAACTCAAGAATTTCCTTTTCCTCATATCTAAATATTGTTTTTTGACATAATTCTTTTGGAAATCAATTTAGAAAAAATCTCAGTTAATCTGTTCTTTCGATACCATAGTAGCTAAAGTCGATTACCATTGAATAACCTCCTCTTTTAACGGTGACACGACACATTTTGGAAAATCTTCAGAAAGACATAACATTTCATCTAAAACTCTCTATTCTTGTTGACCAGTACTCGGCTCTAGTTGAATCACCAATCATTTTACCTTTAAACTCTTTGGCCCCGTATTTTCAAATTTTAATCATTAGGAAGCCTATGAATATTCTATCGTATAAAGCTTTGAAAACGAAAGGGTGGAGGTCGTTAAGCCACTGAATTAATTCTCGAATACACAGTAAACTTGTCATTCATCATATTGAAAAAGATATTATGAACCTTTTCTAGGCCCTTAAAATTATAGCACATTAAGGGCAACCTTTAGATAGAAGACTTGAGTATTGCTTTTGGCTTCATCAGAATTAGCTCAATTGGAAAAATCTCTTATCTATAAAAGGAACATAATCACATTAAGTCAGGAGAGATCACACTATTAGGATATAAAATGGCAGGTATATCTAGACTCCATACATGCTACATTTCGTTTGATAACCGACTAAATCGTAGCTTTGATACGACTAAATGTAACACCCTATACTCGGTCTGGTCACTGTCCCAAGCTATAAGGTTTTAGAGCTATTAAAACATTAACATAATTCATATTTCAAATCAAACATAATCAAAATAATTCATCAATAATCATTTCCATGCTTTTCAAACAATTTGAGACCTAAATCGAGCTTGCTGAACATTTAAAATAAATTAGGATCAAGTCTACATTAAATTGAAATTTCTACAAAATTTTAAGCAAATAGTGAAAACAGAGGTCACACGGTCGTGTAGCCAAGCCGTGTGACCCCGAACATGACCGTGCCCCCAGACCATATAACTCTCTGTGCTCGTGTGAACCAACTTGCAATAGAAAATAATGAGAAACACGGCCATGTGACAGCCTCTATCCCAGGCCTTGTGTACCTAAAAATGACTTAAAAATCAAGGAAACTTTCACATTTTACTTGGGTAACAAACCAAACCTAAAACCAAACATTTGTATACCTTCAAAGGCATTCAAACAAGTTCAAAGCATAGCAAAACATACAACCTAAGTGTCTATCCAACGTACCCTCATTGGCACCACAAATTAAACATCCAATCAAAACCCATACTCAAAGTTTACATGGCATTGCCTTTAAGACATAATAAAACCTCCATTTCAACACATCTGTCTACCATATATCAAGCTAATCACAAAAGGTATTTAGCTAAAAACCAAAAGTACTTCAAGTCTTAAACATAACCAAAGATACTAAACATAGATATACAACAACAAAGCTTACTCAAACTAACTTATAAGCAACATTATCATAAACAAATTATCTCAAAGGCTCCTAGTACATGCAATTTATAACCCAGCAACAAAATAACTAAATCTTCTACTAAGATGATGAATGGATAGTGTGAATATACTTCGACTAGATTCCAACTGATTGAGCTTTTCGATGACCTACAAAATGAAGAAAACAACTATATAAACAAATATTGCTTAGTAAGCTTGTATAACCTTAAACTTTAACTTACCAAAAAGGATATAACTTAACCATTTTACAAGATAATTCAATATCTTGGTTGTAAGTTCATTAACTACCTATACACATCACAAACCACACACAGTTAGTGTGTTCATATATAATACATGTAACTTAATTGTGTTTTCAAACATATACCGAAAAACACATTTGGTACATAACTCAACCATCACATATTCAATTAACATTTAATATCTTTATTTCAATGTTCATTTCAGTTATCCCTTTTCACATATTTATAAATCAACAAATACTTCGTGTATAAACACTTCTTATAACCGTTCATATATCTATTTCCATATAAACATTTCGTATAACTATTTCATAAACCATTTAACACATAATCATAATGTATAAATTCATCCATGAGAATGTAGCTACATTACTATCCTATACAACACAAACCTCATAAGGTTAGTAAATGTAAAAATGAAGTATACAATTTCCAGCATATTATAGACCATCTAATAAGATATATGCCATGAACACATTTCATTCATCACGTAACAGATACACATTGCCTTTCCGTTTAAAGTGCTCATACTAACATCTTCAAACTCATTTATATAATTCATATAACATTTTTACTTAATTATGAAACATACAAAGTATGAAACTAACAATTCTTGCTAATATACCATCGTTTCAACTTTCCGAAACATTTAGACCTGAATAATTCATATTATTAAAATACCACATGATGAATGATCATAAACTAAGTCATCTTATAACAACATCTCATTTCAGATAATCGAAAGGATAACACTAATTCGAGTTAACTATTAGAAATTTAACCGACTCATGATGATGCTCTCACAAGTTTCAGAATATCTGCAACACATGCAAGATCTCAAGTCATCGTTATAGTCTGTCACCGGTACATAGTACCTGCTAATGACCAAGGGCTCAAGGCCTGCTAAATAATCACTGGTTCATAGCCTGCTAAGTAATCACCAGCTCAAGGCCTGCTAAATGATCACCGACTCAAGGCCTGTTATTCAGGAACATCACTTACTCATTATATTCATTTACTAGATAATAACAACAATAAATATAATTATAACAAAGTATATAATAAGTAAAATTCATTATAAACATGGGAATAGTATTACAAACTTACCTCAACAAAAAAAGTTCTAAAAACGAAGTCGACAACTAATCCGACACATTAGCTTTTCCTCGATTTAGATCCATTTGGTTCATTTCTTGATCTAAATAGTAATTTAATTCAATTAAACAGTTCAAATAACTTAAAATATCTAATTTAAACTTATAATCCATATTATTGTGAAATTACAAAATTACCCATAATGTTTTACCTCTTGTGCAATTTAGTCCCTAAACCCGAAACTTGAAATTTACCACTTTTTTAACCGTCAACCAAGCTAGTCGAATTTCTTTTATTCACATATCAACTTATAATCATCAAAATTTTACATAAAATCCCATCAATTCTACTTTTTAATAATTTAATCCTTTAACTTAAAATTACTAAAATCACTTAACAAAATACTTCTATTTAACAACCAAGCTTAACAATCTATCATAAAACTTCAAAGACATATTAAATTCATCCATGGCATAATCTATAACATTTAACAATTTTAGAAATTAACCCTCGGGTTAGCTAGATTAAGCTAATGCGAGCTCAAAAACATAACAATTACTAAAAACGAGACAATTACTCACCATGCATGAAAAATCAAGCATGGTCGAATGCTTAGGTTTCTTTTTCATGGAGAATTCTGCTACTCCTTCCATTTGGGGAAGATGACATTGTTTTCATCTTTGTTTAAATTTAATTTATTATTTAATTACCATTTTACCCTTATAAAATTTACTTATAAAATGACAAAACCATGCCGATAATTCTCCACTATCAATATACATGGTATAATTACCCACTAAGTCCTTTAATTTAAGATTTCATAGCCATTTAATCCCTTTAACATATAGAATTTAATTTTTACATCTTTTACGATTTAGTCCTTTTCGCTTAATTAATTATTTAAACGTTAAAATTTCTTAACCAAATTTTAATATAACTCTATTAATAGTCTATAAATATTACTTGATTTATAAAAAGGAGGTCCCGAAACCTCATTTTCAAAACCACTTGACTTTAATAATTTACCACTTAAACCTAATTATTCGTTCAAATAACATAAATTATCACATCAAAATTTATTATAATACTATATTTGACTCATAAATATTAAATAATAATATTTACAAATTCACTTGTCGATTTTGTTGTAACACCCCTAACCCGAATTCTTCGTCGGAACAGGGTTACGGAGCATTATCAAAATTTACAAATTAATTTTCAGACATTTCATTTCATCTAGCATTCATATTTGAAACCAACCAAAATCAAAATATTAATGAGCCAACGTTGGCTAAATTAACTTATCACTACACCAAAACAGGCTTTTAGCGGCATTTTTAGTGGCGTTTGGACAAAAAACGCCGCTAAAAATCGAGCATTAGCAGCGCTTTACATAAAACGCCACTAAAGATCGAGCATTAGCGGCACTTCCAGGAAAGCGCCGCTAAAAATGAGCATTAGCGGCGTTTTTTGGAAAAACGCCGCAAAAAACCTAAGCCCAACGACATCGTTTTCTGACATTTTGGGGATTTAGCGGCGTTTTTGAAAAAGCGCCGCTAATGCTCAGAGCTTTAGCGGCGTTTTTGAAAAGCACCGCTAATGCTCAGGCTTTTAGCGGCGTTTTTGAGAAAGCGCCGCTAATGCCCAGGCTTTTAGCGGCGTTTTTGAGAAAGCGCCGCTAATGCCCAGACTTTTAGCGGGGTTTTTGAGAAAGCGCCGCTAATGCTCAGGCTGTTAGCGGCGTTTTTGAAAAAGCGCCGCTAATGCTCAGAGCTTTAGCGGCGTTTTTGAGAAAGCACCGCTAATGCTCAGAGCTTTAGCGGCGTTTTTGATAAAGCGCCGCAAAAACATTTTACCTGTCTATTTACTATTTAATTTGTTTATTTATATTAATTAATTAAAATTCAATTTTTTTAATTGAATATTTGTTAAAAATGGATAAATTTGAAATAATGACATGTAGAAATAATTTGAAATAAAAAACATAGAAAAATATTTGTTAAAAATAGAAAAATTAAAATACTATTATTTAAAATAATTTTAAATTTTTTTGGGTACATGACTGATAGATTTTTAATTTATATATTAAATAATTTCATATATAATTGTAAAAGATACGATAGTATTAATTTTAAAATATTTAATTAATTATCATTATAGTTTAGGGTTTAATATATATGGTTTAGGGTATATGGTTAATTTAGGATTTAAGACCGGTTTAGGAGTTACAATTTTAAGGTTTATAGATTATGGAATTAGGGATTATGGATTAGGGATTTTGATTTAAGAGTTGTGATTTAGGGGTTAGGGTTAGGGGTTAGAGATTAAGAGTTAGGGATTTAGGGTTTATGGATTCGATATTAGGTTAAGGTTTAGATTAATTAGTGTTTTTTAATTTATATATTAAATAAAGTTTAGGGGTTAGTAGTTAGGGGTTAGGGGTTAAGGGTTAGGGGTTAGAGGTTAGAGGTTAAGAGTTAGTGATTTAGGATTTAGAGATTTGGGGTCGGGTTAGGGTTTAAGGTTTAGATTAATTAGTATTTTTTAATTTATATATTAATTAAGTTTTTATATAATTGTAAAAGAGGGGTTAGGGGTTAAGGGTTATGGGGTTAGGGTGTATGTTTTATGATTTAGGGTTTAGGAGATAAGGGTTAAGGGTTTAGGGTTTAGATTAATTGGTGTTTCTTAATTTATATATTAAATAATTTCTTATATAATTGTAAAAGAAATAACATTAATTTTAATATATTAAAATTATGATTATAGTTTTAATTATTTAAGAGATAATAGATAAATTTTATATATATTAAATGGTTTAGGATTTAAGGTTTAATTGAGCTTTGTTAAATGATAAAATTTTATACAATCAATTAATGCTTTTATATTTAAAAATATTTAATCTAAACCATTTGATATATTTAAATATTAGATTTTAAAAATATTGATAAATAAATAAAATCCCTTAACTAATAATTTTTAACAGATAAAATAAAAAATTTTTAACAGAACAAAACGACGTCATTTTGTTCAAAATAAAATGATTTTTTGCGGCGTTTTTATAAAAAACGCCACAAAAGGTAAGTAATAACGGCGTTTTTTATAAAAACGCCAGAAAATTCATTTTTTATCTAAATTATTTCCCGCTGATTTTTCCCCAAATTTCCCCCCTAAAACCCCTAACTTTGTCCAAATTTCGCGCTGATTTTTTTCCCAAATTTCGCGCTGATTATTTGTGCGTGTGTTTCATCTTGTTGTGTTCATTACTCAGATCCCTATTGCTTTTTTTTCTGTTCCATTTTTCCTCTTTATTTTCTAATTTTGGGTGTTATTTATTCCATATAGATTTTTAATTATAATTTTGATCATCTTCCAAAAGAGGGAACTCGTTTTTGAAAACCCTAAGTAGAAGGAAGAAATCGAAGTGATTTGAGCCACCGCCTCTGCTCCACCGCCAGCCATGAAGGTTCTATCTCTCAACCATGAATGTATCTTGGTTACATACAAAAAAAAAAAAAGCTTTACAAAGTTTAAAATTTTCTGATGGAGATGGATTTCCATTTTATGGACCTTTTCTATTTCTTTTCGCCATACTTACAAATATTTGCACTTTCAAGTCTCTGTTCTTGCTAATGAGATCTTAAAGAATGTGGAGTATGATGCCTTGAGGATTGTCTTCAACAAGTTTCACTCAGTAGTTTCATTTGTGCCGACAGTCTCAACTGTATTATCACCTGAAGTGAGTAAATCTTTCAGATTGATAGTTATTTTAACCCTGGTTAGTTGCTGCTCTGGTTATTCTCTGTTATTCTTTTTAATTTGGTGTTTATTTGTATAGATTGTTTAAAGGGAATCTGAATCTGGGGGAAAGCTTGGTGAACTAGACTCCTATGAAGTCGAGAGTGGTGAGACAAAGGGTGAAATACTTCAAAATCTGGCTGAGTTCCAGTTCTCTTGTGTAAGTCCTTGCTGTTTGAAAGAAATGTTTCCGGCTGGAGGAGTCTGATCTTTCCTCACTGCCGGTCGGGTTAAATCATAGTCTCTTATGCTGTCTTCCTATGTTAATCAGATAGGCAATATATATATATATATATATATATATATATATATATATAGAGAGAGAGAGAGAGAGAGAGAGAGAGAGAGAGAGAGAGAGAGAGAGAGAGAGTTTTTGTATTGATGATGATTTTGATGAAATGGTAGTCTTAAAAAAAATTTCCAGGTACAGTAGTGAACCAATATCGTGGAATACTATTTTTTTTCTTTCTTTTTGCTTTGGGTTATGGAGATTTTGTTTTTGGGTTTCAGAGGGTTGCTAATTCTTTCTTTCCTTGTTGCTAATTCTTCTGGCCAGTGTTGCCGCAGCAAAACCTTTACCATCTCTTTGTCTAAGGAATCTGGATGAACAAGCTCTAACAGTTGCATTTTAATCCGTCATCTTGAGTATGCATAAACCACCTTATCTTCTACTGGAATGTGATATAGTCTCTGTAATTTGCCATCTAAGCATTCTTGTATTTCCCCAGGTCATGTTCAATGCGGTTTTGGAGAATGCTTGTAGTGAGCAAGGAGCAAGGATGTCTGCTATGGATAGCTCAAGCAGAAACGCCGGCGACATGCTTGATCGCCTAACTCTTACATATAACAGGTCTCATGCCTCCCTCGTTTTCATATACATTAACTTTCATATGAATTGGTTTATACACTTCATTAGTATTCTGTTGTCACTTATGTTGCATGGAACCACATTTGTTTTACCTTTTAATCCTTTTTCATAGCTGAAGTATATTGTTTTTTTTGGTCATATTTGTGTTTCAGAACCCGTCACGCTTCAATCACCAGGGAGTTGATTGAGATTCTATCTGGAGCATCGGCACTGGAAGGTTAATTTCAAATATTTTTCACTGCTAGATTTTTCCAGACGTTAATGAAATAAAATGTCAGTGCACTGTTTGTTTCTCTATAGGTTAATCCATCTCCATTAGAAAATTCCAGTCCATCCAAATTACAGGATGGTACTGAAGGAATAAATCTCAGAATTTGTGCTGCTAATGCTATATATTTTCTTAATAATATTTCAGGAAATTTTATATTTATTACTTTAAAATATTGATAATTGAGGAAATAAACTCTACTGATTAATTGTGTTCATAATATTTGGAATAAAAAAAGTAATTTGCATTGCTACAGCATGCAATGGTAAGTAGAGTGTCTGTCGAAGTATAGACCAGTAATAGAAATCACCTTGGGGTAATCTAACTTCCTAAAATCTGAAGTTCAACAGAAGCATGTCATGACACGATAACAAATAAATTTCTTATACATAATTTTTTTTCTTGATTTATTTGTGTTCTTGTTACTGTAAAATTACATATACAGCATGAATTAGTGTAAAAAGAAAAAAATGGTTGAAGTTGAGCAGGTGTAGACAATATTTCATTCTTTATACATCTCTCTTTCTTACTCCGTAGTGCCCTTCTGTTTTTCAGCTGGTGTTCCATGTACCACAGTTCCTTTTGAAGAATGAAAATTGAAGCTTTTTCTTTCCATGGTTCACAGATCATGGAAAATTCTTTATACATTATCATCACTGATGGTACTTACCTCTGGAAAATTCTTCTGTTCACAGATCATGAAGAACAATATTTCCCATGGGGACATAGAATAAGTTTAATCAATTTGCAATATGCACAAACAAGAATCGAATATAAAAAAATTCGAACATAGAAGAAGTTTAATCAATTTGCTTGCAAAAACTCTTCAAGGTCTGTCTCTTTCATCTTCTTAATTAATTATTAATCTTCCCAATGGCCGCCTACCAAAGAAAATGACGTTTTTGCCAATCAAACTAGGTATGTATTTTCTTGGTTTTTTTTATATATATTATTTTCTTTTGACAAAGAACTTGAGGTTTAATTAAATTTGACTAAGGACTTGGAGTTGAACTAATTTGATTCTTGTTTTTTATTTGATTTGATTTTATTTTATTGGCAAGAAAGATAAAATATTTTATTTATCAAATAATCTAAAAGATTTTGAATTCATGATTATTGGTTTTGTGAGCATATTAGACAAGACAAAATTTATGTTTAATGCATGATTATTGAACTATTTCATTTGTTATCCTTTTTGCAATAGGAGGAACTGAGGTATCAACTATTTGCAGTTGTGAAACATTCCGGATTCAGACCTACTTCTGGACACTATGTTTGCTACATTCGATCCTCTCCTAATATGTGGCATAAGATGAATGATTCAAGGGTAAGCGTTGATGAATTTGTTCACATTTTAATGTGCATTCTGATTTTTACTAAGGATAGTTACTAACATATCCAGTTTCTGAATTGGATACAATGTGTTTCTTGTTGAAAGTTTCTTGCTTATGAAGGATACCTTATAGAGGGTTCTGTTTCCCCACTGCTTTAAATATTTTGCTTTTTCTTCAAGCATTTGGATCTGATAATTTCACTGATATTGCAAATTTCCATCCTAAATTTGAAATTTAAGTGTCAACTTGTAATATACTCGGTAACATTTTGATGGTACTTAGAATAATAGTGCATAATGGTCATGTTCTGTCTTTTGTAGGTTACTTGTGTTGAAGAAGAAGCTGTGCTGTCCCAGGAAGCCTACATTTTGCTCTATGCTAAACAGGGTATACCTTCGTTTTCAACTGCAATAGAAGTGCAAAAGCCTTGTGCAGACCCTGGAATTTCTGATTCTTCACCAAAGTCCTAGATGACATAGACTTTGCCTCAAATCTTGAGGTGGAAAAGAGTGCCAATTGCAGCGCCAATGAAACTAGATGTTGTTGATAGAGCTTCAACTCAATTCTCTTGCGATGTGTAGTCATAGGCAGGTTCAACTAGTCAATCTGTTCCTCATATGTATTATTTATTTTAGTTTTGATTCTAAATTTTTATTTTTACTGTAATATTTACAACAATTTGAGTTCTAATTTTTGGATTTTAATTGTGTTATTAATTTATTATTTGAAATTCTAAAATTAAATTCATTAATTTTTATATTTAGTTTTAAAGTTAAAATTTATATAGAAAATTTAAAAAATAAAACATAATATAATATTTATCATAAAAATAATATTATTTGATTAAAATAATTTTTTTAAAGGTTATGTTTTTTGCGGCGTTTTTGCGAGAAGCGCCGCTAAAGGTCATGGTCTTTAGCGGCGTTTGTGACAAAAGCGCCGCTAAAGGTCATGGTCTATAGTGGCGTTTGTGAAAAAAGCGTCGCTAAAGGTCATGGCCTATAGCGGCGTTTGTGGGAAAAGTGCCGCTAAAGGTCATGGCCTATAGCAGCGTTTGTGGGAAAAGCGCCACTAAAGGTCATGGCCTATAGCGGCGTTTGTGGGATAAGCGCCGCTAAAGGTCATGGTCTATAGCGGCGTTTGAGGGAAAAGCGCCGCTAAAGACCATGGTCTTTAGCGGCGTTTGAGTGAAAAGCGCCGCAAATGTTAGCGACACTGTCAATAGCGACGTTTTTTGTGGCGCTTGTCGAAGCGCCGCAGATACTTTTAGCGGCGCTTTTTAACGCCGCTAAAGGCCTAAAAAAGCGCCGCTAAGAGCCTGTTTTAGTGTAGTGTATACATGCCATTATAACTAGAATCAAATCATCCAAAATTACCAATAAAACCAATGGATAGTGTGATATATCTCCAATAATAATTCAATTCCATATTTTCTATTACCCTTATTATTTTCCATATTTATCCCATTAAATTTCTCAAAAATTCAATAGATTTTTAGAGGTACACTTTTAGTGTCCAAATCCGAGTCCGTCAATTTATAGTCATGTGCGCACATTTCCATTTCAGAGAGCACACTCCCGCGAACCTCATCCTTACAGCGGGATTACCAGTCCAGGCTAAATCCCCTGCAATGACAATTACTCTAATGAGCTTGGATCTGAATTACCAGTCCAGGCTAAATTCAGACCCTAATTTGGATTACCCGTCCGGACTAACTCCATTTTTCACATATTCTTCGGGAGGGCTATATCAAGATAGGATCACCCGTCCGGGTTAGATCCTTTTTACCGTTAAATCCTTTTCAGAGATCCATCGAATTTTTCTTCCATTCAACCGGGATTTCTTCCCCTTTTTATCAAATATATCAATGTTTCATCAATTTTCATACAATAAACATTCAAATCATATTCACATCAATAACATACATTTCAAGAATTTAAGAATATAATTCAAGTTACACAAACTTACCGGGCTAAATTGCAGAAATACCAAAATTTAGGGACATTTTGGTAATTTTCCATTTTCCTCGAATTTCCACCCAATTTTATCTAAATTAATATTTCATTCAATTTATTAATTTGAATAATAAAACAATTCATTTAATGCAATTTGGTCATTTTTGACATTTTTACAAAATTACCCTAAAAATTTTACTTTTATTCAATTTAGTCCCTAAACCTAAAACATGTAAATTAGCTATTTTAAAATAAACTCATATTAGCTGAATATTTACATATATTTTTCCTCCTTCTCCACTCCATTCCACATCCTTGATATATACATAATACCACTATTTACTTGTTTACTCATAACAAGCTGTTCACTTGAGTCATAGTCACTAAATCAATTATATCTTAAGCTACAGAACTCTGAATTGAGATTCACAAATTTTCTCTAAAACTAGACTCACATATCTTCTTACCATAAAATTTTCAGAATTTTTGGTTTAGCCAATAAGTACAGTTTATTCTTTAAAGTTTTCCCCTATTTCACTATTTGACAGTTCCGAGCCCTCTTCACTAAAAATTAATTATCTATTTTTACAGAATTTTGATTATGTTCTCGTTTTTTCTATTGAAAATAGACTCATTCGATATTTTAAAAATATAAATTTAAGCCTATAATTATTTTTATTCAATTTTTTATGATTTTCCAAAGTTAGAATAGGGGAACCCGAATTCATTCTGACCTTATCTCACAAAATTTATTATATCTCATGATTTACAATTCCACTACTTACATCGTTTCTTCTATGAGAAACTATACTTAATAATATTTAATTCCATATTTTGTTCATCCTCTAATTCAATTTCCATAATTTATGGTGATTTTTCAAAGTTAGCCTACTATTGCTGTCTAAAACTGTTTTAGTGCAAGATGTTTATTACCATGTTTATAACACCCTTATTTTCTTTCTCTACACTATTTCTCATCACTAACATATCAAGAACATAGGACCATATATACGAAAACTTTACATTAACATCATTTCCATACTTTTTCAATAATATTAAACTTAAAAAAATATTAAAATCTTGATGTTCTTACCTTGTCATATTGATTTCAAACTTTAACTTGATTTTCTCTCTCCTCTGGCTTCTATTTCTTGAATCTAACTTTATATTCTAGCTCCCCATAGTCTCTTTGTTATCTTTCTCTCTTGATGGATATGAAAATTCTTTTGATTTCTAGATGAAAATGATAAATTTTTGGTGGAAGGACCAAATTGTAAAGAAAGCAAAAATTTCTTTCTTTCTCTCTTTTTCTCACGTTGGTGCATGGGAAAATTGGTGGGTTGGATTATTCTTCATCTTCCTTTTCTTATATATATACTAAATAAAATAATAAAATATCATTTAAAAATCAAATTAAAATCAAATTAAAATATTAATAAACTAATATTTATTTAATTAATCTAAAATACCTCCAACATCATCATTATCTTCTAGATTTCTCTTTCTTCTAATTGACCATTTTGCCCTCTATGATCTTTTAAAATTCCATCCTTGATTCATCACTTAATTTGGTAAAATTGTAATTTAGTCCCTCAAAATTCTTCACCTTTTTCAATTTGGTCCCAACCCATCCATTTTCCTTAGTTTCTAGATCATTCCACCCTTAAAATATTTACACCATTGGTCCTTCAATTTTTTCATATTTACACTTTAACCCCTCAAATTTTGAGTATTTACTCTTGGGCAACAAAACTTTTCTCTTTTGCGATTTATCCTTTCTTGAACTAATATGTCATAATATACTTCCCAATGTTGACATAACTCCAAAATTTCCCCTTTTTGCCGCTTTATTTTCTTATTTTATTATATCAAAGATAATATCTTACTGTAAAAATTTTTGAGGTATTACATTTGTGGCCCCTAAACCACTGTTTCCGACAACATTGAGAAATGGACGATTACTATCACTATTATTGAGAAATGGACGATTACTATCACTATTCATTCTCATGCATATAATAAATGCAACTTCAAATTAAGTTTCAATTAGATTTTGGTTATTATTAAGTCTATTTTAAGATATTATTCATTATAAAATATTTTCTTATTATAAAAGAAATTTGGATTGCCAAAAGAAAATGCTTCTATAATATTTTTTATCAAATATAATTTATGATGCGTTTGTTTCAATATTTTTTATCAAATATAATTTATGATACGTTTGTTTCACTGAAAACAAGATTCATAAAATGATTTCAGGAAAATTTCTCAAATAATGAAAAATATTTTATGCAGAATCGTCCAAACACAAAAAATTAAATTTTCTAAAAAAAATTAATTCATTTCCCAAAAATCATTTTCAGAAACTATTTTCAGTGAAAAAAACACAACATATATCTTGCCCCTTGAACTTGGCCTCTTGTACTTTTAATTGGTATTTAAAATTTTTTAGACCTAATTGGTACATGAACTTGATTTCCCTCACATACTTTGGTACCTTTGCAGTAACATATTAGAATTTCATAACATGGCATCAACAACCAATAATATGACTACATGTGGCAACTTCATTTCATAAACATGACAAGCCCGAATAAAAATATTAAAAAATATATAAATTTTTATAATTACATCGAAAGTAAACCTAAACAGATGGTTTTTCAAGTTCAAATGAACCTAAACATCCGTTTGTCTAGATACATTATGGACTTAATTTTTAAATAATTTTATATTTTTTCAAACCTTTATAAGATATTAGCTTTTATATTATTATTTAAAAATTAAAAAACATAATTTTTTTAAATATATAAATTTATAAAACATATAAAAATTCTTTCAAGAATGAACCTAAACAACAGTTTGTCTAGATACATTATGGAATTAATTTTTAAATAATTTTATATTTTTTCAAACACTTATAAGATATTAGCTTTTATATTATTATTTAAAAATTAAAAAATATAATTTTTTAAATATATAAATTTATAAAACATATAAAAAAATTTCAAGAATGAACCTAGACAAATGGTGTCTAGATCTAGATGAACCTAGACACTTGTTAACCTAGATTTATTTTGAACGCGTTTTCTTAGTAATTACATATATATTTAATTGTTCATAAATATCAAGTTTTTATATTATTATTTTGAAATTATAAAATATATAAAATTTAAATTTATTAAAAAAAATTCACCTCTAAAATAAACATGGAAAAACGAATGTCTTCATTTTGATGAATCTAAACGCCACTTTATCTAAATTCTTTCTAGAACTGTTTTTAAGTAGTTTTATATATTTTATATTTTTTATTAAAAAATGATTGTGTGAATATCGTAATATAAAAAATAAATACCTAACAAATCAATACTTTATAATAATATATAAAGTTTAGATTTTATATATTTTTAATATCATAGTAATATAAAAAATTATATTTTAAAAAAATTTAAAAATATATAAAATTACCAAAAAGCAAGTCTAAAATAAAACTAGAGAACAGAATATCTAGGTTCATTTGAATCTGGACAACCTTTTGTTTAAGATTATTCTTAATGTGCAATAATTTTTATAATTTTTTTATAAATTATATTTAAAATTATTTTTTATATATTTTTATTTTAAACAGTTGATATTTTATATAAAAATTAAAAATATATATTTACTAAAAAATCCAAAATGAATGTAAAAACTTTTACAATAATTTGTCCAGTTTCGTTTACAATGTGAAATGATTTTTATAATTTTTTTTAAAAACAATTTATTAGGGTTTGTTGCAAGTATATGAGACTACCATGTTACTATTGTCATATCTTCAAAATTCTAAAAGCATTATTACAAACGTACCAAAGTATATGACGGAATCTAAGTTTGAATATCAGTTAGGTCCAAAAAAAATTTAAACACCAATTATATACAAGTGACCATGTTTAGGGGTTAAAATATTTATTGATCCTTTAACTTTTAATACACCTGCCTTTCAAATGCCAACTTGTTATTCTAACTAGTATAGTTTCCTCACACTTTGTACTGGGTTGGTTATTTATTTGTGTTAAATTATAGAGTAAAATAATTGAAAATTAAAATATGCTCTAAGTAAGGTTTTCAAGAATCGGATCAGTGGTCTAATTTATCAAGCCACTGGTTAGTATGGTTTGATTAAATAAATTATTAAAAATAAAAAAATTGATTCAATCGATTTTTAGCTTTGTTCAACTGTTCTATATTGGTTTTCTGGTCAATTGATCTGATGACTCTCTTCAGACCGATACCCCAGTCGGTTCCTTGTCCAATAGGCCAGTTCAATTTGGTTCAAAAAACCGTGACTCTAAGTTTCTACACGTTGTACATTTAAAATTTAGTCCTACTTTTATTTTTAAGAATTTAATCCTTTCACTTTTTGGATTTATAAATCCGTTTTCAAATTTTATATATAACCATATAAAATTTTCATTGAATAGTTAACGATGATAACTATTTGAACTAATTAATAACATTATAAAAACACGTGTTTGAATATGATTAATTCTTTTTACACATGTTAAGTAATATCCTAGGTACCAAAATGTATATATGTTAAAAATAGAGATACCAAAATGTATATATGTTAAAAATAGAGATATACATTGAAAATTTGATTAAAGTATGTGTGCCTTTTATAATAATATTTTGTAGAGAAAGAATATAATTAGGTCCACTTTGTATATTACTTTTTTTTGTCCACTTTGGTTGTAAAATTTGACAGCTAAATCTATTTTGGTTTTTAAATTTGGATTCTCTTAAGATTTAATGATATGACCAGTGTTACTGAAACATGATCGGATCAAACAAATCAAGAACTAATCGATGAAGCGGTCCAAACAAAAAAGTTGAACCAATTAGCTTAGAATTGGTAAAAATCGAAAAGTGGGACAAAAATTGATAGTTGAACTAGTTTACTAACTTTTTTATTTTTTAATTATTTTTAGATTTTATGAATTTTTAATTATTTATTTCATTATTGTTGGTCTTACAATCGAACTAGTTGAATTGGAAACTAATGCTCTAACTTGTACAACCATTGATTTGATTATTAAAACATTGGACACTCTGAGGTTGTACCAGATAATTGTCTAAGAATTTATATAATTTCCTTTTAAATTTCAAGTGATAATGTGGCACAATCTTAGAGTATCATATCATCAATTTTTTATATTTTTTAAGTTAGAGACCAAAATGGACCTATTTGTCAAGTTTAACGGTCAAATTAGACAAAAAAATACAGTACCGAAATGAACCTAATCGTCAAGTTTAGGATAAGAATTTATATTATTTTTTTCGTAAATAAATTTAAATATTTTATTTATTTTTTAATTAAACCTTAAGAACGTAGGTTGGGTTTTTTTTTTTTTTTAAGTATAAAGAGGATATGTATGTTTTTGTTCGAAAAAACTTAAGAAAGTTTGCGAAATTTTTTTCTTTTATAAAATTATAGTCAAATTAATAATAATTAAATATGAGATATTTTCATTAATTTTTATCGTTATTATGTATTTTAAAAAAAAAGTAGAAAAATAATCATATTTAAATATAATTAAGTACTATAAAATACAAGTTAAATTAAAATAATTTTAAATGAGATTCACACATAATTTATATAAAACAAAACTCAAACATCAGTACTCAAAGATATCATTGAACTACAACAGATGCGTACGAAACTACATAAAATGTAGAAACTTCTGATCTTCGTCGTAATTTCTTGTGTCAAAAACTTTGACTTTACTCGTAATCTTAATCTTATCGCCCACAATAATTAGACTCAAATAAAAGTCTAAAAAACACATTATATATTTAAATATTTAATTAAAATTATCCAAATATTAATTTAACAGAAGTCATATACAGTATGCCATTTGAGGCTTTATATATTTATTTATTTAGTTTGTTGGAGCACAGAGCACACTTGCATTAGCCGCCAATAGTGTTCCCTCTCAGCTTTAATTCAAATTGTAATGATGAGTGAGGTTTCAAAAAATTCCTTATGTTTCAACTTTAAATAATGATTTAAACTTTTTTTTTACTTTAATATAACAAAATTAAATATTACTTCCCAACAATTTTTTCAAAATTTTTTTTTAAGTATTTTGATACTTATAGGTGCTGAATTGCTTTGTTTATATTGAATAATATACGTAGAATCTATTTTCTAATTATTTCTTGATAATAAGAAAATTATTAGCTTGAATTCGACAATAGTGGGTGTCAAGGTGTTACCAATAACCAATAACTTATCAAGATTCCCCTTAAGAATCTTGTACTTTATAATCATAAAAAAGGAATTGATGCGATGGAACAAGAACTCGACTCTTATAAGTGTGGAATTCATAGATATTTTTTAATGAAGACGTTCACATCTATGGGTGTTGACTTCATACAAACTTAAGCCTAAAAACTTCTCCTCTCTTATAAATTTTGTAATTTCATTGAAAAAGTAAGGTAAACAATAATCAAAATTCAACTCTGTCTTAAAAGCTTCTCATAACATTCCATTACCTGCAAAGGTTCACTAACTCAATTAATCAAATTTGTGTTCTTTTTCATAATACATAAGTTAGTGGTATGATAGATGTGATTAGTGTTCATAGCCAATATTATGTAATTATTTGGAAATTAGTTGTTAAATATGTTTTACTTATGGTATGAAACTTGTGTTTTTGTGTATGATTGTCATTGTTGTAAGTGTTAATGTTGTTCGAACCATTGCTATTAAGAATTGTTGAATTGCTAGAATTGTTATGTTATTATTGGTTTTACATTTATTGAATATGTTCTACGTATGGTATAAGGGATTTGTGTTATTGGGTATGGTTGTCTTAATAGTAAGTTGGCATTAATGTTGTTCTCATCATCATTATCATTAAAATTTGATGAAATTGTTTGGAGTTTTTTTTTTTTTTTTTGTAATATTTGGAAGCCTCAAGATGATGGATCGATCTTGGCATAAATCCATTTGAATGGAGATATGTATTCAACTAATGGTGGAGTCGTATTCCAATAGGGCACAACATTTAACATGACCTTTAAGAGTAATGATTCCTTGGATAGCTTGAAAAGAAAGATTCTAAGGAAAATACAGGCTGGAAGTACTAAGTGCATATCCAACATGAGGTGAAGATTTCTAAGGTCTAGTAGAAGAGGGTGTAAATACATTGTAGTGGATCTCAATGATAGTAAGATGTTGAGACAATGGTGTTTGGGCACGAGGAAAGTGAGGATGTTGTGTGGAGTGTTGGAACATCGATAAGTCCTGTGGCGCAGTGAAAAAAATATTTTGTTAATCACAACCCATAGATCCATGTGTGAAGAATGAAACCATATTGCATGAAGGTTAGAAAATATACCTTCTACGATCTGAGTGGAGAAACTCTAATTCTAGTAGTGTGTTTTGATGCAATGATCGAACTCTAGCCACAATGCTTTGCTGCAACCTCTAAGGTATTAGCCCAAAAGAAAATGATTGAAAAATCCTCCTTGAACTGTTTAGAGAGCTTCAAACAAAATGTTGCTAGACAAGTCAATTTCGAGTAATATTGAGAGAAGAGATCAATACTTAACTATATTTAAATTTCATTATTGAATAGCAAAATCTTCAAAAGTGATTTAAGGGATTTGAATAAGAACGTGAAAATTGAACGCCAATAATAACAATGAATCGCAAACAAAGAGAGAAAAGAACACACATAATTTTATGTGGAAACTCTTTCGGGAAAAAAACCATGGGCAGAGGAGAAGAAAATTCACTATGTCAAATTCAAATGATACAAGAGGAGAGACGATTACATCTATTTATAGGTTTAAAAACCATATTCGAATCAAAGTCAAATAGAAGTAATGCAGTAAGATTAAAACACCTTATTCTAATCAACATCAAATAGAGGAAGTAAACTTCTATACGAATTTTACTTGTATAGCCTGTACCGTACTATAGGGGCCTTCTCCCTTGTAGATCCCTCTATCTTGCCACTTGTATTTTATTTTAACAGAAATTTGGGTCATAGAACTTTTAACAGTATCAGTTTATTTCAACCCTTAAAATACACCTTTGATTGAAATTATTAAATCATTATATAATGATTACGATAAAGACTTACTCAATTAAATTATATAAAACTCCTTTCATATTTATTTTAATTATGTATATATGCATCAAGCATGCACATATATTATGTCTAACATTTAACTCTATCAAATTAATTATAAGAACATTTTTATAATTGATTTAACCAATGTGATAGTTAAATATGACCCAAACTTTCTTTTGATTCTAATCATTTCAACTATAAGGTGTGACCTTGTAGGATCTTGTAATATTGACAGTAACATTAAAACAATTCCAATGTTACAAACAATGAGTGACATCAAAAAATGCATCACCGCTATTCAAATTACAGGAAGTTGTGGTTTGACATAACCTCTCTAAGATAATATCATCGTATGATATCATCGTATGATATATCCCTTCCATGGTATGGAATTTTAACCCCGTTTCTTGTAATTTTTATGTTTTTGAGATCGTTACAACTAGGTTCAAGTAACTCGTACCTATGTTTTCAAAATTGTTAAAGATTTTAAAACTTTTAATTGATGAATCTTAGACGTTTCTGATAGAAAATGGTAGGTTTGAAAGCTATGAAATGTTTAAGGGTTATTTTATAAAGTGATTTTTGTTAATTTTGAACATAAGGTCTAAATTGTTAATATCTTGAAATTAATATGTAATTTTCAAAATTTTTAATAAATATGGGCTGTAATTATGATAAATTTGAAAGTTTTGGGTTTAGGGACTAAATTAAATAAAAGGTAAAAACTTAGGGTAAAAGTGTAAAATGTTGATTAAAGGGTTAATTAAATGAATTTTAGTATTTAAAAGTATTTTAATTTGATAATTAATTAAATTAAATTATTATATTTAGATCAAGAAATGAGTCAACTGGACAATAATCGAGGGAAAGGAAAGTTAGCGGTGTAATCATCGATGTTGTGTTTGTTATCATTTTTGGATTAGTTAAGTTCGTATGTTGATTAAACTAGTTAATTGTTGTTTTTGATTATTTATTAAATATTATATATGCTATGAAAGAAATTAATTGATTTATATATGGAAACTAGTGAATTGGACTAAATTGCAGTGTTAGTTAAGTAGATGATTATGTTTAGAAAATGGAAACTATATGGATGAGTTCTTGTAATGGTATAATGTGAATAAAATTAAAAGATTTGGATATGGAATGTGGTCTGTATGAACCTTGTAAATACTTAGGATACAAATGACATGTTATTAGGGTTATTTACCGTTTCGGGTGCTAGTTTTGGATGTCCTACCGAAGGCTAAGGTCCTGCATTTGTTGCGGATTCTCTACAGCTCATGCGAGCAGCATCGTGTAGCTTAATATCCCGACCCACAGCTCTTGTGAATAGACTTATAACACCCTAACCCGCATCCATCGTCGAAATAGAGTTACGAAGCATTATCGTAAAAACATAACTTTAAAAATACATTTGCAAACTTTAATATAAACATTTCATAATCCATTCATATACATGCATCGTCCCTTCGAGCCCTCGAGGCCTTAGAAACACTTTAGAAATGATTCGGGACTAAATCATAAACATTTGGAACATTTAAGAAAAAGTTAGAAAAATTGAGCTGCAGAGGTCACACGGCCGTGTGACTCACACGGCTGAGACATACGCCTGTGTCTCAGGCCGTGTAACAATCGAAATAGGGACACACGACTGTGTCTTAGCCCGTGTAACTCTCTGAGTTGGGTCACATGGCGAAGCCACATGCCCGTGTGTCAGGCCATGTGCTAGGCTGTGTAAATGTCTGACTTGAAACCTATAAGGGACACACGGTCGTGTCGCATGGTTAAGTGTCACACACGACTGAGACACGCCCATGTCTTAGTCCTTGTGGACATGAAATTGGCCAAAATCAAGCCATTTCCATCACCCATTTCAAACATATACCTACAAGCAACTTACACCTATGATCAAGGCACTAAAACATACCAAAACATGCATAACATGACCAATTCAAATGACCAAATTCCATTCAACCAATATGACCATATAGGCACCTCAATCACAATCAAACAAATATACCTAAACTTATGCATAATTGATCATACTTCAATCATACACATCTAACTCAATTCCATAACAAAACATACCATACTTGACTACATTGCATCTACTCCATCACATACCAAATTAGCTATTGAAACAAGCATCAACTTAACCATATTAACAAACATAATCAAGATGCCATAAGTACCAAAACTGTACTAACCATAATAACACATATACATGCCAAACTTATCAACTAACATAAACCACAAGTCCACCTATACATGCCATTATAATTTTGGTCAAAACATCAAAAACTACTAATATAATCGCTGGATAGTGTGATAGATCTCCGACTAGCTTCCAAATCAGTTGAGCTCTGATTATCTATAAAACATGGGAAAGAAAACTACTTAAGCATATAATGCTTAGTAAGTTTGTAGATCATAAATATAACTTACCATTTCAATGCATAACCTTATAATTTAAACATGATTCAATCCAACATAAGCTTTGCACAAGCCTAAGCGTCATCAACAACACATGTTAGTGCTTTAACACATAACTCAATTGAATTATCACATGGTAAGGTAGATTTACATGAACATAATACCATTGAACTCATACTTTCCATAAACATAGATATACATTCATTGATCATTATCATTTCATACCTTTCCATAAGTTCATAACATAGTCGATTGGAACACTTACCGTTCCTTCGCTTTTCATGTCCATTGAACCATTTAGAATAATATCGGATATGCGGGAAAGCTCACACAAAGTGTGCTAAACATATAACCTTTCCTTTTCTTTTACATCATTGCTCATACGAGCCGTGAAATGGGTTTCCTCACACAAGCTGATGGTCAGAATGCAAGCTACACGATGCTGCTCATACAAGCTGTTGAGTATCCGCAACAAATGTCAAAACTCAGCCATCGGTAGGACATTCAGGACTAGCACCTAAAACATGGTAACCCTAATGACATGTCATTCGTATCCTATATATTCCTAAGGTTCAAACGGTTCGTAACATCGTTAGATTTCCATCATTTCTTTACATGATAAATAGCATAATAACATATATATCAAAATAATATTAAAACATTATTTAAACATACGAACTTACCTCAATGACAAAGACGTAAAATCGAGATCAACTAATCCGAGGCTTTATCTTTTCTTTGATCTAGATCCATACGAGGTTTATCTTGATCTAAATAAGAAAATTAAATCCATTTAATATTCATACTATTCAATTCAGTCCAACATTCCTATTTTTATAAAATTATACTTTTACCCCTATATTTTATCTTCTTTACAATTTAGTCTTTAAGCTCGTAAATTGAAATTTAAGAAATTTCATCCAAATTTCATGCTAGCCAAATTCACTAAGGACCTATACAACCTCATACAAATTAGCATTTCATAATTTTATCATGTAATTTTACTACTTTTACAAACAAGTCCCTAAATGATAATTTCATTAAAAATCATTTACAAAACTTGTTTAATTAACAATAAGGGCTCATAATCTTTCATTAAATTTCAAGAATCATGCAAACATGTTCATGGAAAAACCTTAACTCTTTAACAGTTTTGCAAATTAGTCTCTAGGCTAGCTAGATTAAGCTACAACAATCCCGAAAACGTAAAAATCATTAAAAATGGGACAAAATTGCATACCATACAAGTAGAATTAAGCTTGGTTGAACCTAGCATGCTCCCATGGTGTTTTATCCTTTTAATGTCGGTGGAAGAAGATGAGTAAAATTAAGAAATGTTTTAGTTTTAATCATTTTAACCTTATTTACTTATTTACATTTTTAACCTTTATTTAACACCAAAATTTCCTTAATGAATAGCCATATACATCCATTAACCTCATTAATGTTCTAATTACTATCTAAGTCCTTTCACTTTAAATTTCTATAGCTAATCGATACCTTTAACTAATAGAACTCTACTTTTGCACCTTTTACGATTTAGTCCTTTTCACATAATTAAGCATGGAAATGTCAAAATTAATTAACAAAATTTTTATACGACCCTACTAACATACCGTAAACATTAAAATAATAATAAAATAAGAATTTACTCATCAAATTTATGGTCTCAAAACTATTGTTTCAATTTCACTAAAAACAGGTTGTTACAACTCTTTCCCTAAAGGAATTTTTGTCCCTAAAAATTTTACCAAAAAAGAGGTTTGGGTATTGTACTTTCATAGCTTCTTCCATTTTCTAGGTAGCTTCTTCTATACCGTGACATTTCCAAAGAACTATCATTAAAGGTATACTTTTATTTCTCAATTCTTTAACCTCGCGAGCTAGAATTCTGATCGGTTCTTCATTCTACATCATATCAGACTGAATCTCGACGTCAACAAGTGAAATCACATATGAAGGATCTAATCGTAACATAGATACGTGAAATACATTGAGAATCTTTTCTAACTCTAATGGCAAAGCTAATCTGTAAGCCACTAGCCTGATCCTCTCGGTGATATCATACGGCTCGATAAACCGTGAACTAAGCTTTCCTTTATGACCAAATCGAAGAACTTTCTTCTAAGGTAACACTTTCAAAAACACTTAGTCCCTAACTTGAAATTTGATGTCTTTTCTTTTCAAATTTGCATAAGATTTCTGTCGATCTGAAGTTACTTTCAAACTGTCACGCATCATTTTAACCTTTTCTTCGATTTCTTGTATCAAATCAACCCCGAAAAGCCTTTTCTCACTGAGCTCAGTCCAATACAATAGAATTTGACACTTTTGACCATACAAAGTCTTATACGGTACCATTTTAATGCTCGATTGATAACTGTGGTTGTATACAAATTCAACCAACGGTAGAAATCTCTCCCAATTTCCTTCGAACACCTAAATCACTCACTCAGATTGACCATCAATCTGAGGATGGAATGCAGTACTAAAATGTAAACGAGTACTTAAAGCCTCATGTAACTTGCCCTAGAATCAAGACGTAAATCACAAATCTTTGTCAGAAATAATAGAAACTAGCACACCATACAATCTAACGATCTCAACCACATACAACTCTGCTAATCTCTCGAGTGAAAAATTCGTGCGCACCGGAATGAAATGCACGGATTTCGTCAAACGATCAACAACGACCCACACAACAACTTTTTTTTTGGTGATAGAGGTAATCCTGACATGAAATCCATCATGACACGTTCTCATTTCTACTCTGGAATCATCACGGGTTGTAACAAACCAGAAGGTACCTGATGCTTGGCTTTAACTTATTGGCAAACTAAACATCTCGATACAAACTCTAAGATCTCTTGTTTCATTCCTGACCACCAGTACATTTGTTTCAAATCATCGTACATTTTATTGCTACCAAGGTGAATAGACAAGCTACTACTGTGAGCTTCCTGTAAAATGTTCTGAACGAGATTAAAATTTCTCGAAATACAAATTCTGCCTTTGAAGTACAAACTACCATTGGAACCAACATAAAAATCTAAATCAAGTGTCGTCTTAATCTATTTCCGTTTAGCTATCAACATATTGTCACATTTCTGAGCTTTGCAAATTTTTTGTAAAAATATCGGTCTAGCTTTTAACTTAGCTAAAATTGAACCATCATCAATCAATGTCAATCTCGTATTCAAAGCTACCAAAGGCAAACAGGACTTTCTACTCAAAGCATCAGCAACAACATTAGCCTTTCCCGGATGATAATCAATGATCAAATCATAGTCTTTTAGTAACTCGAGCTATCTGCGCTGTCTCAAATTCAAATCTTTCTACGACATCAAGTACTTCAGACTTTTATGGCTCGTAAAGATATGACATTTCTCTCTATATAAATGGTATCACCAAATCTACAAGGCAAATACAATAGCTACAAGATCTAAATCATGTGTCAGATAATTCTTTTCATGCGATTTCAACTATTTAGAAGCATACGCTATCACTTTGTCCTATTGCAGCAGAACACAGCCCAAGCCATTCAACGATGCATCACAAATTCTTTACCCGATTTTGGTTGAAGTAACACCAGTGCCTTAGTTCACAATGCTTTCAATTGATTAAATTTTTGTTGACATTTTTCTGACCATTCGAACTTAACATCTTTTTGCAACAATCTCGTCAATAGTGTAGCAATCATCAAGAATTCCTTGACGAATCTTCTGTAATATCTGGCTAAACCTAGAAAACTTCTAACCTCACACACATTTCTCGAAGGCTTTCAATCTACCATAGCTAAAATTTTGCTCTAATCAACTCTAATGCCTTCAACCGATACAACATGTCCCAAAAATCTGACTTCTCAAAGCTAGAACTCACATTTGCTAAACTTAGCAAATAATTATTTTTTGCGCAAAGTTTACAAAACAATCCTGAAATGTTCGGCATGTGCTGTTTCATCTCGTGAATGGATCAGAATATTATCAATGAATACTACACGAATCTGTCTAAATACAATCTGAGGATTCTGTTTATCATGTCCATAAATACCGCAGGTGCATTAGTCAAACCAAATGGCATTAGACGAAATTCATAATGTCTGTACCTAGTCCTGAATGCAATTTTTGGCACATCTGAGTCTTTAACTCGCAACTTATAATAACCAAAATGTATATCGATCTTTGAGAACACTGTCGCACCTTTCAACTGATCAAACAGATTGTCAATACGTGGCAATGGATACTTGTTCTTGATTGTGACTTTGTTAGGTTGTCGATAATCAATACATAATCACATGGATCCATCCTTTTTCTTAAAAATAAAGCTAGAGCACCCCAAGGAGAAAAATTGGGTCAAGCAAAACCCCTATCTGTCAACTCTTCCAACTGTACTTTTAACTCTTTCAACTCAGTAAGTGTCATTTTGTAAGGAGCTATCGATATCGGAGATGTTCCCGGCACTAACTTAATAGCTAACTCAACCTCTCTGATCGGCGGTAACCCAGGTAACTCCTTTGGAAACATATCTGAATACTCACATACCACTAGAACCGATTCTAGCTTCAATTTTGAAGCTCTAGAATCAAATATATATGCAAGATATGCTTCATAGCCTTTTTTTAACATGTTTCTATGTTGACATAGCTGATATAACAGTACTTACACTATCCAGTCTATCTGACTCAATTCAAAGCTTTTCATTGTTCTGATATTTCAACACAATATGCTTTCATCTACAGTTCACAACAACATCATACAGAGTTAACCACTCTATACCCGGAACCACTTCAAACTTATCAAAGGGTAGTAACATCAAATCAGTCGGAAAGTTACAACCTCGAATCATCAAAGGATATTTTTTACAAATTTTATCAACTAACACATACTAACCTAGGAGGTTTATTACTTTAACCACAAACTTAGTAGACTTCAAAGGTAATTTCTTATTTGACACTAAAGTCGTGCATACATATAAATATGTTGACCTTAGGTCGATCAAAGCAGTAACATCAGTATCAAAGATAGAAAATGTACCAGTGATAACATCTGGCGCTGAAGCATGCTCTCGAGCACAGATCACGTAAGCTCTAGCTGGTGCTCGTGCCTCAGATCTCACAGTAGAGTCTTTTGTCCCACTATGGCTATTTCCCATATTTCCAGTGTTCCGTAGCGGTCTATTTCTCATAATAGTGTTACTTGGTTGATTAGTTTGAGCCTTTTATTTGTCGGACCTTTTTGGGCAATCTTTGATAAAATGTTCATACGAACAACATTTAAAGCATGCTCCGTCTTTCATCTTGCAATCACCAAAGTGTTGTCGTCCACACTGCTAACATTCAGGCTTATTATTTTTAACACTGGTCACGCTTGCTACAAACGTAGCCTGAGGTTTTGAACTCGCATGTTGTTTTCCTTGATACCTACCGGAATAACCCACTGAAGCTAACGTATAACCGTGATATTTTTTTGACTTCTTCGATGGCGATTGATATGACCTTCCCGCTGATCTCTTTCCTAAATCTTGAGCTTCATAATCCGATTTTCTCTTTTCTTTACTCAGTTTTTCAGCTTTGTGTGCTCTGTCAAGTAGAACAACAAATTCTTTCAATTCAAGAATCCCAAATAACAAATTGATATCTTCATTCAACTTGTCTTCAAACCGTTTGCACACAGTAACCTCTGTTCATATACATTCTCAAGCATACTTGCTCAATTGAATGAATTCCCTCTCGTACCCAGATACTATCATCCAGCCTATTTCAGCTCGAGAAACGCTTTACATTTCTTATCAAGAAATCTTTGATACATGTATTTCGTTCAAAATTCTGTTTGGAAGAACTCCCAATCTATCTAACCTCTCAGCACAACGATACTAGGGTATTCCACCACTGATAAGTTGAGTTTTCACTAATGATACAACACATTTCACGCATTCTGTAGGTGTACATGATAATTCATTGAAAACTCCGATTGTATTTTCTAACTAGAATTCAACTCTTTTCGGATCATCTTCAGAAGTACCTCTAAACTCTTTAGCCCCATATTTACGGATTTTATCAACTGGAGGCTTCCTAACTTGCATTGGTTCCAAACCCTGAGGAACTACAGGGACCGATTAGGGAACATGTGGGGGTAGAGGTCGTTGGGCCATAGGGTTCGCTCATATGAACTCGGTAAACCACTCATTCATCATTTAGAAGGAGGCTTCCTTATCCTCCCCTCCCTTTCCCTTAGATACGAGCCGACTACCACTCGACGCTACTCATGAAAGAAGGCTTACACTCTACTTTTAGCCTTATTGGAATTGGCTCAGTTGGATAACATTGTCTATATGAAAGCATAGTTCAAATCGAGTCAGGAGTTATCACACTATCAAAATTTATATAATGGCATGTATTTCTGGACTCGTACAAGCTATATTCAGTCTGAGAATCGACTAAATCGTAGCTTTGATACCACTAAATTTAACACCCCTAACCCCCATCCGTTGCCAGAATAAGGTTACGAAGCATTACTGTAAAAACGTAACTTTAAAATATACATTTGCAAACTTTAATATAAACATATCATAATTCATTCATATACATGCATATCATCCCTTAATCGAGCCATTGAGGCCTTAGAAACACTTTAGAAATGATTTGGGACTAAATCAAAAACATTTGGAACTTTAAGAAAAAATTAGAAAAATTGAGTTGCAGGGGTCACACAACCGTATGGCCAGGTCTTTTGACTTACACGGCTGAGAGACACGCTAATCGAAATAGGGACACACGACCGTGTCCCAGCCCGTGTAACTCTCTGAGTTGGGTCACATGGCCAAGCCACATGCCCGTGTGTCAGGCCATGTGCTAGGTTGTGTAACTGCCTGACTTGAAACCTTTGAAACCTACAAGGGACACACGACCGTATCGCATGGCTATGTGTCACGCACGGTTGAGACACACGCCCGTGTCTTAGGCTCTATGGACATGAAATTGGCCAAAATCAAGTCATTTCCATCACTCATTTCAACCATGTACCTACAAGCAACTTACACCTATGATCAAGGCTGTTACAGATTTGAGATGCAAGATTTAAAATCGGTAAGTACTCCTTTAGTTGCACATTTTAAACTCTCAATTTCCTATTCCCCATATAATGAATAAGATGAAAGGTACATGTCAAAACTACCTTATTCAAGTGTAGTTGGAAGCTTGATGTATGCAACTGTATGCACTCGTCCTGATATTTCACATGCTGTTAGTGTTGTTAGTCGGTACATGGCAAATCCTGGTAAGTTACACTGGCATGCAATTAAGTGGATCTTCAGATATTTATAGGGTACTTCTAACATGTGCTTAAGTTTGGAATACCTTAAAAGGATCTCGTCAGATATGTTGATTTTGATTATGTAGGAGACGTAGTCCGAAGAATGTCTCTCACAGGTTACCTATTTGTTTTTGGGATTTGTACCATTAGTTGGAAAGTGACAGTTCAAGCTACAGTGACTTTGTCAACTACTAAAGTAGAATACATGGCAATTATAGAAATAGTAAAAGAAGCAATTTGGTTAAGGGGCCTGTTTAGTATTTTGTGATAGTCAAAGTGTCATACGTCTCACCAAAGATCAAATGCATCACAAGAGAACAAAGCACATAGACATTCATTATCATTTTGTTAAGGCTGTTACAGATTTGAGATGCAAGATTTAAAATCGGTAAGTACTCCTTTAGTTGCACATTTTAAACTCTCAATTTCCTATTCCCCATATAATGAATAAGATGAAAGGTACATGTCAAAACTACCTTATTCAAGTGTAGTTGGAAGCTTGATGTATGCAACGGTATGCACTCGTCCCGATATTTCACATGCTGTTAGTGTTGTTAGTCGGTACATGGCAAATCCTGGTAAGTTACACTATCCTGGTAAGTTACACTGGCATGCAATTAAGTGGATCTTCAGATATTTATAGGGTACTTCTAACATGTGCTTAAGTTTGGAAGACCTTAAAAGGATCTAGTCAGATATGTTGATTTTGATTATGTAGGAGACGTAGTCCGAAGAAGGTCTCTAACAGGTTACCTATTTGTTTTTGAGATTTGTACCATTAGTTGGAAAGTGACAGTTCAAGCTACAGTGACTTTGTCAACTACTAAAGTAGAATAAATGACAATTATAGAAATAGTAAAAGAAGCAATTTGGTTAAGGGGCCTATTTAGTATTTTGTGATAGTCAAAATGTCATACGTCTCACCAAAGATCAAATGCATCACAAGAGAACAAAGCACATAGACATTCGTTATCATTTTGTTCGAGAGGTGATCATTCAAGGGGATATTCAAATTCTTAAAATTGGCACAGAACACAATCTGGCTGACATTTGACAAAGAGCCTTCCAGTTTTAAAGTTCAAGCATTACTCGGGCTTGGTAAGTATCTAACGAAGAATCAGTTAAGCCTATAACAGGGCTTAGCAAGGTAGTTGGTCCAAATTCGAGTCAAGGTAGAGATTTGTGGGAGAATGCATGTAATTTTGACCAAAATTTTTTTTTCTTCTCTTAGTTAAACTTTGTTTTTAGTTTCCCAATTAAACTCTAATTAACCTAGAGTTGTTGTAGTCATATATGCTATGAATTTCAGCCTCTAAATTGACCTTAGTTACTCTAGGTTTTACACAACAAAAAATACTTAGAATGAGAGAATTTTATTCTTTGTTTCAAATGATTTTTCTTGTGGGGCTTCGAGTTTTTCTTTTAATTCTGTCTATCTTTTGTACTTTTCTTTATTATAGTGAAATATCCTTTTATTTGTGATTTTTTATCCTCTTTTGATGAGTTTTTTCAAGTAAAGTTTGTGTGTTCAATCTTTTTTATTCTTATTTTCTTCACTTTATTCGTTGTTTAATCGATTTTATCCCCTACAATTAATAAGAAAAAAAACTATATCAATTTAATATAATTTGAATAAAAAAACCAATAAAGATGAAAATATTTTTTTAAAAAATCAAATCAATATGATAAATTAAGTAAAAACATAACATAAATATAGCACGAAAATTAAATTTTAAATTAAAACACGTTAATAATATGTAAAAGATAATATAAATTGATACATAAAAATATTTAATGATCAGCCAAAAATTTAAGACTTGCGGACGACATTAAAAGCTAAATGTAGAATCTAATATATTTACATAAATGTTACAAAAAGAAAATATTAACGTATCAAAAAATTGACACGTGAACGCCCTAAATTCATGCACTTAGCCAATGTTGAAGGAATGAGAGAAATACTCTTATAATCAAAATCAAGACCATTAATTACTTATCAATGAAAATCTTCTAATTTCTCAATTCTGGCCTCATAACGATTTGAGGATAACTTTCCTTTATTGTTTTTTTTTCTATTTTACTAACTCTTATTTATTGTGATAGATTATAGATATAGTTTTACTAGCCTTTTCTCGTATTAATTAAAGTATATGATATTAAATTATTCAATCATTTCATAAATATTACTATGAAAAAGTAAAAATAATATAAATATTTAATTTTTATAATGATGATAGTTTAAATTATAATTAATATAAATTAAGATAAAAAATTTAATATTTAAAATAAACATGAATGATTAGATATTGCTCCCCCACTATGATTTTAATTTTACTCTTAAACAATTTAGAATATGATTTAACGAGGAGAAAAACACTATGAAAAATTAAGTTATTAATAAAAATTACATAACGAAAAGTTGTATAAAAAATACGCTCGTATGCAAAATTGGTAACTAAATTTTCAATAAAGTCGGTAATATCTTTTTCATTAATCTATTAAAGAAAGAAATATTTTACTTATATTATATATAAAATTCAATTTTAATAATTAGAAAAAATGAGTGTATGAATGAATAAGTAAAATTTTAATTTTAGGGACTTGAACCACATATTTATATTTTCAATATTGGATATTAAAAAGATATATAAGGGCTTAATATTAAGAAGAAAAATTGGACTAAGTGTGCATATATTTATATATTTTTCATAATCTATGATTAAACAAATTATAGAAAATATTATTAACATATATGATCTTATTATATGAACAAATATTTAATATTGATAAATTGTTAAAAAAAATTAAATTGAAATAATACTCATTTTAAACTTTAGTCCATAAAAATATGTGGCAAATAATTACCATGCCAAATAGCAATTTTTGATTATACCATATTATAATGCGGCTAAATTAGTCTTAAATGCATTTTTTTTTATTTGGTCTTTTAGGCCTTTTTTTTAATTTAGGGAAATAGATCGTTTTTGTAAAGAGTGTGTGAAAGCGCGTCTAGCTAGGTGTAATGGTCAGTTTTTTTTTTTAACTTTGACAACGGTAAAATTTTTGAAGGTCCCCAACGGTAATTTTTTTTCCTATAAATACCAATCAATCTTTCATTCTTCTCACTCAAATCCAACTCTCTCAATTCTTTCTCAACTCTCAACTCTGTCAATTTTCTCAAGTTTTGTTCTAAATTTCTCGATATTCTTGCTTAAAAATATTGTACATTTATTTAATTATATCGTATATTATTTGTTTCGATTAAGTTTTCATGCATAACAGCCTCTCTGATTCATTTCGACGACAAGCACATTTTTGCCGTTTGTGGTTAGGGTCAGTAAGTAGGTTGTGCTATTGTGTTTAGTTGCGCGTTTAAGTGATAGAATGGGCCTACTGGTCTGGTGATTGAGTGAGTGATTGTGTACCTCAAGGTTCTGGTTCTCGAGTCTTTGTGTGTGTGCTTTGGAGAAATATTTTTTATTTCATTTTGTTTTGTTAAGTAGCAGTTTTGTTTTAAGTTAAAAGATATAACTTTTTTTTATTTTTTATTTGATTACTTTCTGGACGTTCTCCTCTTCCCCTTTCTTTGTTTCTTTTCTTTTGTTCTTTTTTTTTTAAACGATTTTGCTTGTGGATTTTGGAGAGCTAATTTTCCTTGTCGTCGAGTCGGTGTCTGGACGTCATTGATTGTGAATCAGGTGTGGGTTCCGTATCTTTTCTAATTTATTTGCGTATTCTCAGTTCGACTTAGTGAAAGTCGGTAATTTATGTGTGTGTTCACAAATCTGTTATTTATGATGTTGGACTGTTGTCTTTACGCTTGGAACTTGTTTGATTTGGTGTAATTTTGAGTTATCGAGGGCTGTGAAATGCTTCGAGGCATGTTTTTCTGAGTTGTTTTAGGGTGGATTCATGACCATACGAGTGGCCACATGGGCGTGTGCCCCTACGCAGGTGGTCCACACGGCTGTGTGCAGATAGGAATTAGGGTTTTCGAGTAAAATTTGGTGACACACATCTGGTCACACGATCGTGTGGCCATTTTGGGGATTTTTGACGATTTCCACAAAGCCATATCCCTTGGGCACACTGGCGTGGCTGTTTGGGAATTAGGGATTTAGTGATGTGATGCCACACTGCTTGGCCACACAGCTGTGTGGCTAATTTAGGGATTTAGGGATCCCACACGGGGGTGTGTTTTGGACTCACAGACGTGTTTGGTTGGCACACGGGAGTGTGAGACCCTCACACAACTGTGTCTGCCCTGTATTCTATTTTAGCACAAATGGACAAAGGGTTACATGACCTGTTTACAAGACCATGTCTCTGGCCCACACGGGCGTGTACCTCATCCATAGGCCGTGTGCCTTTCCCGTACAGGCGTGTTGACCCCCCACACGGGCATGTTGACCCCCACTTGGTCTAAGCATTTTCACACGGCCAGAGCATACGGCCGTATGGTCCTAAGTCATCAACTTTAGTTCTGTGTATGTTTTGATATGAAAATAACTTTGTGTGTTCCGACCCTTAGCTAGGATTTAGTGAGGGTAGTTAAGACTCTGATATGGGCTTCGGCTTATGTGTTATTTGTGACTATTGTGTGAGATGTCTGATCCTGAACCCGGTTAGCTTGGTGTGTGTACATATTTATTTTTGTCTGACTGTCTGTCGATGTGTTCATTATTTCTGTGAGGTTGTAAGCATACATGCACTTGAATAAAGAAATTTTAGGGTTAGTTGTGAAAAGAAGAAAGACTGATTCTGATCTGATTTGGCAATTTTACTGCAACTTATTCGTACAATGGTTTACCGCACTGTACCGCATGTACGTCAGCTTTCCTGTGTACCATTATCAGATCTGGTAGTTTAAACTACAACATGTCTATACAGCGGATTATCACATTGCACTGTATCACATACATGCTAGCCATACTGTGTATGAATATCTGAGTGGCTTTGTCCACATACATGGTGTGTAGGTTTGGATGGGCTTTTCGAGGTCCTATGTGGTGTGTTTGGTTGGATGAGCTAAAATAGCTCTTTTGGGGTGTGATCGGGGGACGAAGAGGTGTTTTGGCTGGATGGGTAGGTTTTTATTACCTAACTGCATTCATACCCATCTGTTTGAGTATTCTGAGTGTAAAATTATCTAACTATTTTCTGTCTGATTGAAAAACACTTGTGACTGAGTGTATGTGTGTGACTTGGTGTGCTTGAGTTGTTTCGTTCTGTTGGGACATTGGTTTCAAGGTTATTTCTGACTCTGGGTATATTTGTAAGTCTGTTTCACTATTGAATTGAGTTCCATAATTCTGTTATTAGTCACGTGTCAAACTCACACTGAGGTCGTGTAGCTCACCCTCTTTAGTGTTTTCCCTTTTTAGGTACAATTACAAGTTCTGATGCTGGGCTCGGTATGCAGAGGTCTCGGTAGTGTAACGTTTTTTAAACTAGCTTTTAAGGTGTTTTTTGTAAATTTGAATTCTTAATAAACGGTTTTAGACTGTAAGATCTGTCTTAAACACTATGGTATAAATTTTAGGTTTTACGCATATAAGCGTTATTTAGTTTGAATTTTTAACAATAACGGGAATTTGATATTTGAGAATTTTTAAGCAAATAAAATTTTCCTACGATCATTTCGATGATCAATGTAACCTCCAAAATTCGGTCCGAACTTCTAGGTCAGGTTTAAGGCGTTACATAAGTTAATTTTAAAGTATTTTTTAAAGGGCCCAATCACTGAAATTCGTGGTTACTTGCAAGATACGGGATTTTTGCATGCTTCTGATATGCTCAAGGGCTGTAAACTCGATCCTACACTCATTAGTGTGTTGGTGAAAAGATGAAGGATTGGGACACACACTTTTCATCTTCCATGCAGTGAGCGTACAATCACAATCGAGGACTTAGTTTTACAGCTCGATTTACCGGTGGATAGGTCAGTCATCACGCAGTTGTTCCTAGTAAAGAGAACATTTGTGATGCATTTTTGGGAAGGTGTTGTATAAGTTTCATGGTGTCCAGATAGATATGAAGTGGTTGGAAACCAATTTCAAAGAGCTTCCTACTGACACGTCGGCATTATCAAATAATAATATGCTCGGGCATTTACCTTGAGGTTAATCGGAGGCAATCTAATGCCTGATAAATCTCGAAATTTGGTATACATAAGGTAGCTACTACACCTAGTCAACTTCAAAGAAAGCAAACAAATGAGTTGGGGATCATCCGTGTTGGCCACATTGTATCGGGAGTTGTGTCAGGTGACGGAACTAGATAATATGTCAATCGATGGTTGCTTGCTCCTACTGTAGTCATCGGCCTAGTGGTGACTACCATTTCTACGTCCTCGAGTGAACGGCTCATATATGTTTCTATTGGTGACAAGGTAAAAATAATTTCTTAATAAATATGTAGTTTGTATAGTAAATGTTATTTATTATATGTTTAAATTAACATATTGCTTGTATAGGTGGAACCATGGCTAAGTTACGTGGGACTACCTGAGCAACTCGAAGCTATTTGGTTGTTGTTAGATAAACGCTTGGAAGCCAAGGTTAGTTATTTATTTACCCTAAACCTATAATAATTATGCAATGATTTTTAAAATAAAATTCCGTACATAACAGGATTTATAATTGTGCATTGCAATTTGAATGGATGCCATATGCTGACCTAGATATCATGGAATGTATCCCGTCAGAATTTTTGGCCAATCAGAGTATGTAGGATGCAAATGTGTCATTGATAGTTTATACAACAGTGGAAATGCACAAATCGAATCGAGTTATGTGACAATTCGGGTGGAGGCAACAAATTTTGCTGTCGCCGTGAGACATGGAAGCACTGCACAAGCTAGATCTGCGGGGGAAGAACGAATTGAGTTGATAAGATTACCACAAGGAGTACATCGATATTTGGGATCATAGGATGAAATTCTTACCCATTCGCGAACCCTATTTCTCATTGGACACGACGGCCTGTTTGGAATACAGGCCCTGGTTCGGAGTCGTCGGCAACCCATTAATAACTACAACTCCTATCGTGCTGACCTGAGTTTGACCTCTACTGTGCTGGAACATCCACTCTCCACTTAAGAGCCCTCTTGTGTGCACATTGGTGTTAGCCTTCGAATAAGAATGAAATGTTAAAGATACCGATAGCCTAGAAATAAAGAAAAAAAATTACGTTGATTACATCGAAAATATCTTAGTTTTTCCTATGATTATGGACTCAATCTTATGTATGGTATATAAGGCATCATTTGTAGGTGTCCAAAAAGTTTGAACTCATGACCGCATAACGACAGTCAACTGTCCCCTAGTTATACTCGAACCTATGACCACATCACGGTCACTGACTGGGACCTCCACTTAGTCTTTGACTCGTGACCGTATCAAGTACTGTCACCCCGAAACCTGACTTCCATAGGATGGGTTTTTGAGGTAATGGTCCTATCCTGACATAACATATGAAATGTATGTATTCTAAGACGCATTATCACATCCCCGACCCCTCAAATCTACCTACAAACTTTCACGATTTAAACCCTAAAACCCTAATCCTAACAAAAATAAAAAAATCTAATCCTAATCCTAACAAAAATTAAAAAAAACCCTAAACCTAGGAGAGAGTGTGTGTGAAAGTGCGTCCAACTAGGTGTACTTTCTACATTGTTGGCAGGAAAGCGCGCACAGCTAGATGCGCTTTCATACACTCTCTTCAAACCTATTTCCCTAAATTTAAAAAAGAAAAAGGGCTTAAAAGACCAAATAAAAAAAATTGACATATAATACTAATTTAGTGTTATAATACTTTCCTTAATTGTAAATTTAAATTATTGTTATGAATGCTATTAAGTGGATATTCAACATTTCATCTTCCTCAACCTATCACCTTTCATCTTCTTGTAACCCTTATTTATTTATTTATTAGAAAATGATGAGTTTTTTACATTATTATTATTATTATTATTATTATTATTCTTCTTCTTCTTCTTCTTCTATAACAATTACTATAATATATATTTATTAGATTCTCAATTCATAATTGCACAATTTGTGATTTCTAGAAGCAAATGACAGATTTTATTATACTTTTGTTCTGACCGAGAATTGATTAAAAAAAGGGGTACGTTTAACAAACATCAAACCCAATGAATTACATGATCCAGATTGTTTAATAATATTGTATCATATTGTATATTTATATATATGATTTTTTGCTAATTTTTACTATAACAATTTTAAAACATCCATAATGTTCACATTATTATTTTTTAATTATATTTATGCCGGGTAGAAAATTAGCAAATGGGAACCACTTTTTTTGGCCCAACCCGGCCCGGCCCAGCCCGGCTTGAATATATAATAAATATTTATTTTTTATTTTTTAATTTTAAATATTTTTTATTTTTAAAATAAATTTTTGGTGTTTATTAAAAATAGGCCGAGCCGGACCTAAACAAAATTCCAGGCCCATATTCAGGCCGGGCCGAGCCTAGGACTCGGATCAAAATTTTTTCTAAGCCCGACTCGAATCTAACCCGGCCCAGCCCATGATTACCTCTAATGCCGTGTTTAATATTTCACATATGAATGTTTATCCCTTTTAGGTGGATGATAGAATCAACCTATCTAGAAGATTATTTAATATTTGCAGCTCATGACTGCAATGTGCATATATATATATTATTTTACACATCATGACTTGTATAAGTCAACTAAGCTCATCTTCCCCTTGGCCAAGAAGCTAAACGTTTGAAATTATTAATGCCTTCAAATTATATTAAATGTTGACAATTTTTTATTATTAAAGTAGATTATCATGGTAAAAATATTAAAATATAAAAAATACTTTTATTAAAAATAAAATAAATATATTTATAAAATATTGTTATTAAAAACAATTTAAGATATCAAATATTATAGTGTCTTAAAGATTAAATTTTATTATGTGTATTTTTTTATTTATTACATAAAATATAAACTTACAAAAATATTTTTATGGATATAATTTAAGATATCAAATATTATAGTGCCTTAAGATTAAATAGGAGGATAAATGTGCTCATCGTTTACGTCCTCTTACACTTATAATAATATCAATGCCAATGAGCTAAAACTCAATCCACAATTTAAAGTTTTTGGATATAATTACATTTTAAAATACAAATATATTATACTAAAAATAATATTATATAAAAATTATTCCAAGAAAAACACAAATAAATTTAAATTTATATAACCTTTTAAATAAAATTAACAAATAAAATTAAGGGATAATGATTTTTTTGGCCCCTTATTTTATAAAAAGATCATTTTAGCCTTCAATTGCATCTTTTAGTCTTTTAACTTGCATTGTTTATCAAATCACCCAAAAATAGATGAAAATGTTAAAGTTTGTTAACTCTACTGATATGACATACGCGTGGGCTGCCATGTGTATGTCCGGTTAGCAATTAATTAATTTTTAAAATTTAAAAAATTAATTAATTGCTGATATGGCATCCACATGGTAATTCACGTGTATGTTATGTCAGCAAAGTTAACGAACGTTAAATTTTCCATTCTTTTTGAATGATTTGATAAATAATACAAGTTTAAAGACAATAAAAAATGAAGACCTAAAATAATAATTTTGATAAAATTAAAGGATCAAATAAATTATTATACCTTATTAAGGTAGGATTGTATCAAAAGTAAAAGGAAACATGGGAAGCTCTTTTAATATTTTCATTTATGAAACTTTAATTATGACATAAAAATCATCAAAGAAAAATCAACATAACATTGATTTATATTTTCTTATAACTTCTAATATTTAATATTGGATAATTACATTGATTGTAATTAAATTAAAAATTACGTATTTACCGAATTGGAATTTGAAATATTAGTTGAAGAGATGCGGAGTTTCTTCTAGACACCATCATTATTTCATCTTCAAGTCAAACAAAACATCGAGTGGAAGCTTCTATTAGTAATTTTATTTATTTATTTGCGTTTTGGTTTCGTTTTTCCAACCATACACTTGACCAAGTAGCCTAGATTTGGTCTTTTATAAGTTATATAATTCTGTCAATTTCCCTGTTAGAATCAGAAACAAATTTCATCCTGAAATTCTTCCAAGTTATTTTTTTCCTAAGATGATTTATCCTTTTCTTTGTGGTACTCTCCATCACCAACAAGAAGATGATGGAATCTGGTCTAGCAGCCCTGTTTGTTCACCGAGAAAATCAAAAAGAAAGAAAGACACCAAGAACCCCTACGCAACACGGGGGCTTGACCAATTTTCTGCACTTTTAGCAGAACTTGAAGAGAAAAGGCAAAAAATTTACTCTCAAACGGGATCACAAAGCATGGTTCGATTCGTCTATAAGAACTCAAACGACTGTGTCCCAGTTGTGGTAAATCTGAAAGACAAGAAAGAAGAGAAAACCAAACCAGAAAACACCAAAGAAAGGTATGTTTCCGAACCCATTAAAAAGCTTCAAACCCCATCAGGATCTGATAAAAACATGGATATGAAAGTGAAGAAGAAGAGATTTTCATGGAATAGTGCTCTGAGAAAGCCTTCTCATTACATCCCAGCAATTATAATATTGATTTTGTTGATTTTGGTGTTTTTCGGAAGATCAGTTGCAATATTAGGTACTTGTATTGGATGGTATGTAGTTCCTACAATCAATGCGGAAGGATCAAATTTAAGAACATCAATGAAAAAGAAAGATTATGGGAGAAGACAGAGTGGAAATAAATTGGTTGGTGGGAAACTATCCTTCCAAAAGAGTTAAAAAGAATTAGGTTTACCTCTGCATCACAGGATCTGATGTAATCATTTCGTTTCTATTTTAATGTAAAATACAGTTTGTTGTATTATACGAGTTTTGAGAGCAAATCTGAGTTAAGTTGCCTTGTAATTGTATAATTTCTAGTGGAAATGGTTTAGAAATTAGAATTAATGTAGACACGAAGATTGCATGGATAGTATAACCTTTTTGCTAACCACTCACTATTCAAGTTTCGGACAATTGATTGTTTCCAAATCCAAATAAACGTTTTATTTCAATGGTTTTAGCTCAAAAACCTTCATACAATCGAGCTTGCTTTGGTAGGTTAGATTTTTTAAGTTGAAATTCTACTAAATCTAATTATTGTAATCTAATTTCATTAATTAATTTTAATTTCTTAACTTTTTTTTAATTAAAATAGGACTTAATCTACAACTTATACATAATACATGGACCAATAGTAGAATTTAATCTTTTTTTAATTTAAATGGACTCATGCCGAACTTGATACCCAACTCAATCCATAAACATTTCTATTTATAGTGAATAAAAAATTGGCTTAAAATTTTAAAAAGCCCCTCAACTTCCCATTTCCAAAAAAAAAAAAAAAAGATCCAAGCTCCTCCACGAAAAATGCACCTAGTTAAGCCCTTTGACTAAAGGTTGTTGTACCAAGACTTGTCTAAAACAATGATAGCGTTCTCGTTTGACACTTAAAATGACATGGGCTCAAACTCAATTATCCCCTCTCCCTCTCCTCCAATATTATAATGATAAAAAAAGACCAACTATTTTTGTTGTTGATCGTTATTGTAATGGTGTTGTAACACCGTATATTCAATCTGATCGTCGAATCTAGACTACAGGGTAATATACTTCATAACCAAAAATTAATTAAAACATTTATAATGCATATTTCGCCATTCTGACTTAATGAAATTATTATTAAAATACAGTTATCTAATTGACTACACCACTAGAATTTATTTCGATTATGTAATCTTAATTTAAGATACCAAATATTTTACAAAGTAGTTTAAATATATCAAATATTTGCTTAGCTTGAAAATAATATATTTATCAAAACTAATTACAAATAAGAAACTGACCTTAAGACTCCGCCTCTGGGTCGCCTCGCTATAAACATATTACGACTAGGAAGTACAATTCCTCGAATACGAAAGATTCTGGTCTAGTCCCTCCACAAACTATCAAATTCTCTCTTTACCTGCAATACATAATGTCACAAACGTAAGTTCAAATGAACTTAGTGAGTTATCCATACTTTGCATTAACAGAACGCTAATAAGTTAACACTTATTGATTTAGAATTTAAGTATGACTGTCTATACTAGGACAGTTCGCCAATCTCCTTGGCGTGGTATTTTCTTCACACGATCCAACTCATTTGTACTTAGTACATCATCCTTAAATACACCGTCGCTTAATTATTTGCACAACCTAGAAGGCAATTCATCTTACTTGATTACCTTTGATCTATTACGGACGACTTGAAAATAGATGATTTTGTAATCGACTATACAAAGGATTACACATAAATATCTCCCACTGATGAGACTTCACAGATGTAATATCAAAATGTAGTTAAATATTTGACCTCTTGGTGGATTATTCTTGCGAACTATATCCTCATTAGTTTCCTATGCGGTCTTATATACAACTACTTCCTTGAGAGGAAATCTTCGAGTGTTCTTACTTCCTTGAGAGGAAATATTCGAGTATTCTTACTTATAGACTTAAGAAAGAAAACCTTTAGATGATTCCAATATCAACCTTTGCCTCAGAATAGATAATTCAAATAAGGCAAATCTTGGCAGATAGTTTTACTTGCGAACTGCTATTAATAGCTTGTTCTGCCAGACTCAGATTCGTATTACGATCCTCATGGATTCTTTTTTCAGACCCAAGTATGCTCTTTCATGCTTTACGAAACATGCCAACAGATTCATAAGGAAAACTCCCCATTTCAGATTAATAAGAAGATCAACTCATCTTAATGAAATCGAAAAATCTAGTGGATCGTCAGAGCTTTCCTCTATTTTACAACAACAAATATCCCATTCATAGTGGTCCACTTTTAGCAACAAATAACATGTTGGTGAATTCTTAAAAGTGAATCCCCTATTTGCGGAATCATACATATGAAATAGTCATGTCATATTGTCTTATCTTTTATTTATGGATTCACATAAACAAATAGCTCGCACATAATGATAGATTACAAGATAACGAACTCCTTAGCGGACTTATGCAAGCGGATCCCTTCGTTGCGAAATTTTTCTAATAAATTAGTCTTGATAGACTTCTACATATAAGATAGTCCTGGCGTGCTTCCATATCTTTCATAACTTTCAAATGCCATGGTCATGGACTTCCATTTCACATATGAGGCTTAAAGCCTTAGATTACGCAGAGTCTCACACATTCATAGAACCCACATTGAGTTATCATATTCATTTGTGTATATATCTCTGTACAATCTAATCAAACCTCTGCAAAGTTAAAAACCATACTATCCACCCGAACCTCTGCAAAGGCAGATAACACTTGGCACATAGTATACAACGTGACATTTCATCATCTTTCATCCGCCGAAACAACCCTCCTCAACTCCGCATAATTCATACACATGCATTTTATACATAAGCATTCTATCAAAGCTACAATTCATGCACGTGACATATTACGCCAACATTTCATGTATTTCTATATCAACACAATAGTTCTCATGATACATCAATATTTAGTTACGAAGTAATTCATCAATTACGCATCATTCAGCCATAGAATTCAACATCTTAGAATAGAGGTTACAGAACCAACAAACAATACCAAAACATAAACATCCATTTAAGGCTTGAGTTCTGGAACTCACTTGGAGGTTGACGCCAAAACCATCAACTTAGCTTCCTTTGCTACCCGAGCCTTTAACTTACAAAATATAACCACCATTTTAGAATTTCCAATGAAGATAATTCATCATAACAACCATAACTTGTTGCATGCAGAGATCATTTAAAAGATTATCTGTAATCCTTTACCCATAACAAAATAGAATCAATGGATAATTGAAATCCTTAACTTTCTTCCCTTTACTTAAATCCATGAACACAAAAAAGTTACGAAACTTACCAGCTTGATAAATTATCCATTACTTATGTACAAATTCTAGCTTCTTTCCTCAATGCAGATCGCTCTTAATCTTTTTTCCCTCAACTAGACGAATTAAGAAGATGAAGAAAGAACAGAAAAATGAAGGAAGTACACCGGAGAATAACATCTTTCCCTCAACTACTCACGCATTTCTTATACTGATCCCAAACTCAACAGCCCAGTGGACACATCCATAATTATAATGTTTCCCACTATATTCCTAGTTTAAACTCAACTGAACCAAGGTTGAAATCCAACATTTTATCAACCAATCCGCATATTTCTCTTAATTTCATTAAAGCTCGATCAATTTGTAAGCTTTTCAAATAAATTTCCAAAATTACCGTTCCAACCCTAACTTAAATTTTTTGAGTGTGACAACTCTTTCACTCTTAAAGAAAATTTAATCCCTAAAATTTTTTACTCACAATCAAGAAAAAGATAACCCACAATAAGACAACATATAATAATGAATAATCCCAAACGAGATACTTCAACTAAACTTTGTATTCTTATACTTGGTGGATTATTGTGTACAAATCATTATGCAGCTAGTGCTACGAAGCATTTGCGCGAAATGCTTCTTCAAACAGGCATGAGCGAATAGTTGTATTACAATTAGATTCTCGCAATAGACACTTCGGTGAATAACCTTATCGAAGTGACATAAGATATAGTCTTGTAAAGTGTCAAATATTTATCCTTAATGGATAGCTATTGTAACACCCCTCTCCATCATTAGATTAGGGTCACGGGCATTACTAATTAATTAGAACATTTAATTTTATCGCAAGTAATGGTGCAAGCAAAATAATAACATCACATGATATAGGAGTAATGTATGCTAATTTAATATTTCCATAATCGTGTCTTATGCAATTTAATAATGAATCATGCTATATCATACCAATTCAGAGTAAAAGTTACTCTTACATTCTTTAATATGAGTTTACAAGACCCTAAAAATAGTCTAAAAACATGTAGACACTAATTTGAAACAATTCTAGAAGTTTAGCGTGAAATCTCAAAATGCCTAGAAACAAGAGACACACAGCTATGTCCTAGCCTGTGTAACTCACTAACTTGGGTCACACGACCGTGTTGCAGGCCGTGTGTCAACCCGTATGGAAACTACACATATATTGTTATCCTACACGTTTAAGGCACACGCCCATGTGTGACACACGACCGTGTGATAGACCGTGTCCTAGGCCGTGTGTACCTAATTGTACCTTAAAACTCAAGTTTACCAAATTGTGTTTACTTGGACACTAAGCAACCAATTCACCAGTCTTTTAACCTATTCAAAACTTGATTAAACATGCTCAAAACAATCTAAAACAATCATCCTAAGTGCCTAACCAATGTACCCTCATTGGTACCACATTTTATATCTTCAAACATAATAACAACGCATCAACCATTCAAGACTTTCATTCATACCAAATTTGCCAATATGGAACTAACATCTAGCTACTTATGATATCAAGCTTTAAGCTAAAAACACATACCAAAACCTTAGGCCAAGCTAACATACCAAATATAACTTCAACCACAATCATATATATATACAAATGACCATTATCGAACTAGAAAACCAAAACATCAACACATTATAAACAACCACAACAAAGGACCTCCTAGGTACATGCCATTACAAATTTAAACATCACCACACTTGAGTCCGGGATTCGTTGTTGGATGCCGAGTCGACAGTAAGCTGAAATGTACCTAACCTACAAATGGAAGACAAAATCATACGCTAAGTTAACTTAATGATATTTCTATAATCCGAACAATTTAGATGTGATATAAGTAATTTAAAAATAAGAATGCAACAAGTAATGTTATGAAAAAATGTATCATATTAATAATATAAATTTGCTCATTCTTTATTCACATCCACTAGATTCCACATGTTTTAGTACATGACAATGGCATTTGATATATTTCAACTCATGCAATAACATGATTCATCTCTTTGACCAATACTTGAATTCATTTCAAAATTCACATATCATTTCATCATTTCATATTTCATTTATCATCTCATATTCATTTCTCATCTTTACCATCTCATTATCAAATACATAAATTTATTACTTAATTTACCCCATTAACATGACTCAGACTCGGACGGATACACGAATCCAACCAATACACCAATTTGGCACCAATGCTATATAAGTTGATACCTAATGTCTCATCGGTTAAACCGAAGCAAATTGGCACCCAGTGCCTTATCGGCTCGAGGTCGAAGAAATCCCTGAACTCTTCCTATCTTATGGCGTGCCATCTATATCCGACTTAGCCCAAAACAGTTAATAGGGTTTCATTTCACTTTTCAGTACAACAAATGTCTCAATTTCATAAATATACATTATCACATATAGTCAATTCAATATTCACATAATCAATACATTTCATAATATACAAAATCAATCCGTTTCAAATCAACTATGAATTTAATTTAATCTCAAAGTACAAAAGTACTCACCTCAAATGCTTACCATACATAACAATGCAATATGTAATAGTTTATAACTTAATTTGAATTATAGAAACACAAACCGTATGTTCCAAGCTACTCAACATTGACCTTGTCTTTTCCCTTCTTATTCGAGGATTCAAAACAATGTTTGCTACGGAATAAAATAATTAAAATAAATTAATATACCACTTAATTCACAATAATTTCAATTTTTCTACTATATTTTACTTAAGCCTCAATTTAGCCCCTAAACCGAGACTAATTTTAATATTTATATTTAACCTCAAATTTTTATACTAATTTTACTCTAAACTAAATTTAGCTCAGTATTTCCAATTCTACCCATTAATTTTGAATTTTTCTCAATTTAGTCCCTATTGCTCAAAATCAATAATTAACTCCACTATTTAGTCATTTTCCAATTCTAACTTAAAAATCTACCAATTTAATCCTTAAAGCTCTAACTAATTAATAGTGGTAACATCCTCAATCTTGAACAATATTAAAAATTGCAATATGGGTCAAGTAGCTCTAAGTACCAGGATTCCAAAAACATAAATTTTACAAGAAAAAGAGACTAAATTGACTGACCAATTGAAGTTTGAAAGTTTGAAACCCTTGGTGCAGTCGGCCTCTCTTCTATTCTTTCTTTCTTTTCTTTTCTTTTAATTTGCATGCACACATTCTCTCTTTTTCTTTCTATTTCTTTTAATAAGCTTTAGTTTTATTCATTTTTATTATTATATAATATACATACAATTTATGCTATTTATTAATTATAACATATACTTGTATATATATAAGTTAACACACATATATATAACATACATCACTACTGCCATCCACTATCACTAAGTAAATGTATATTTACTATTTTAGTCACTTTAATTAATTTAAACCTATAATTCAACTTTTAACACCTACGCGATTTGGTCCCTACATCTTAACAACTCATAATTTCACGAAAATTAGTTATCCAAAATTTAATCCTCTACTAGTCTAACTTCGTAAATAGTTAATAAAAACATTCATGAGTTCGTATTATGGGAAAGGAGTTTCAAACATCACTTTTCGTCATCCCTGACTATCGGGTCGTTACAGCTACCCTGTAAAAATAATTGGTAGGTACATACTAGGCAAAACCAAATTGGTGGATACTGGTTTAAATGATCAATATTGGCGGATATTCTCACGTTTTTGAATACCAAGGGTCTAAGAAAACCATCATTAGAAACTAAAAACTGTCGAGCATTAATCGGAGGTTTTGAACCATTTATTACAATTCTTTTAAACGTGAAAATTCCCACGAGCGATTGGGTTTATAACCAAGTGTAGAGAAGTAGAATCATCACTTATTGAAATTATTTTTCCCTAAATTTTCTTGCCACTCAAGTTCTTTCAAAACCCTCCAATTTCTTCACTAACTATCCAAAAACCTAAATTGAAAGAGTTTGTGGGTTCTTACCAATTGATGGTGACGAAGTGCGAACTCCTAAGTTGGGCCATGTCTGAAGCTTGCACCAAGAACAAAGCCAGGCAGGTTGTGTTTGAGAATTTCATGGGCTCACTTGAAGGAACACTTGGGCCAATTTCGCCACATTTATGAAAACACAGTCCGCCAAAATAGGGAGCTGGCAGCATCTGCCTCTACTTAAAAGACTAAAGGCAAAACCTAAGAGGCAGAAATGAAGTAAGTGGAGGAGAAAATATGTCAATTAGAGGCTAACGAGAAATCTTTAGAGGAGCAACGCCTCTCTAATTTGAGCAACTCTGAAGGGAAAGCTATGAGGCTCTGGACAACTACAAGGTAGAAACCAGAGCCAACTTGAAGAGCTATCTGCCTAATTTAAGGTTGAATCTGATGTTACAACCCAAGTTGCTGTGGACCCTTTTAATGCGAGTTGCATAAATTACAATTGCCTGACTCACAAATTCAAATTTTAAATTTGATGTTCTCGACCCTTTGAGCGTGGAGTGGGAAGAATTTCAGTGGGAATGAAAAGAGTCAGGTAAGCTCTTCTATCCCCCCCAAAGCCTAAGGTAACAAGCCCTGTTCCCGCGAAAGGAATTGGTCAGGAAAAGAAAACCCAGAAGATGCTGCCACTACAGCTCTGCCAATTGAGGAAGGAAATTAAAAATTCTTTTTATCATTGTACTTATCTGCCTAATATCAATGAAAATTTTAATTATTCTATTGGCTTTCTTGATCTCTTACTCTATTCCCTTAATTCTCTTTTCCCTTTATGATCTCTTGGATGTTCATACTCAAATTAGCAGCTCGCTAGTCATTCTTTATCATACACTTCCCATATTCTTTTCGCCAATACTTATATACTACAAAACATAACAAATATGAATAATACGACGAGGGATTGAGCCAGAACATCGTAACATGTATACAAGGCCTAACTTTCAAAGTCCTATTTCCTGAGGGTCGGCTAAATTGGATCTATGATACTAATAAAATTGTAACACCCCATACTCGATCCGATCGTCGAATTTGAACAACAGGATACTACACTTCATAACCAAAAATTATTAACACATTTACAATGCATATTCTGCCATTCTGACTTAATTCAATTATTATTAAAATACAGTTATCTAATTGACTACGCCACAAGAATTTATTTTGTCTATGTAATTTTAATTTAAGATACCAAATATTTTACAAAGTAGTTTAAACATATCAAATATTTTCTTTGTTTTAAATAATATATTTATCAAAACTAATTACAATAAGACTCTAACCTTGAGACTCCACCTCTAGGTCACCCCGCTGTATACATATTACGACTAGGAAGCATAACTACCTAGATACAACGAATTTTGGCCTGGTCCCTCCATGAACTATTGAATTCCCTTATTACCTGCAATACATAATGCCAAAAACATAAGTTTAAATGAATTTAGTGAGTTACTCATACCTCGCATTAACAGAATGTTAATAAGCTGACACTTATTGATTTAGAATTTAAGTTCTGTCTATATACTAGGACGGTTCGCCAATCTCCTTGGTGTGGTATTTACTGTTAGACTATGCCCAAATACCAATAATGAGATGATTGTAATCACATACTCGTTTTACCTTGTTTATTAATATAAGACATTGCCATTATTATTTTAGCTTCTTTTTTATGTATATAAATAAACTGAATTGTAATAAAATTCTAAGAAAATATGATTATTCTTAAAAAGGTCTTTAGTCAAGTATTATTGTGGGATTGAACAACAATAATGCATTGAGACTAATGTGTAGTTGATTGATGACAAAGAATTTTCATTGACATAGGGATGTCAAAATCAATACACAAGTATGTGTTAGAGAACAACATATTGAACTAATCAACTGTGAGTATGTTTCTTGGATTATTATGTAATAGTCACAATATTGCTCATAGTTATAACTATATATATGATCCTCAAACTTGAGATCATCAGTGTCCCAACATCATGAATTGTATATCTTGATACAGTCAAAACTTCTACCATAACAGGTTGTACTATAAACACTGATGTTGGATATACCACAATCCATGTAGTAGGATATGGTTCATCGAGAAAGGATTTGTCCCTTCTACATAACGGGAGCAATATCTTAGGCCTCTTGATGGAGTGACACTAAAAATTGATTGTAACACCCAAAAATTGGCCTAGAAGTTTTGGCTGAATTTCGGAGGTCACATTGGTCACTGAAGTGATCGTAGAAATATTTTAGTTTAACAAACAGAAAAACATTTCAGTATTTAAGTTACCTAAAATTCTCAGTTATAAAATCCTGATATTTCAAAAGAAGATATAGTCCCAATAACACTAACATGTGTAAAACACAAAATTCCATACCACAATTTTCAAAACAGTACTTGCAATTCAAAGTGTTTAATTATAAACTCGAAAATTATTAAAAAATACTATTAGAGTCTATTTTTAACCGTGACTATCCGAGACCTCTTCATATCAAGTCCAGCATCAGAGTTCAGGAATGTAGCTGCAAGAGGAAACACTATGGGGTGAGCTATACGAGCTCAGTGTGAGTTCAAAATGTATCTAACAACGGAATTACAGATTAGAAACGAAACAATAGTTCGATAACAAAAAGTACTCACAGAGATACGCAGAAACAGAAAGCAAACTCGGAACCAACATCCCAAACAAACGTAACAGTCAAAGCACACTAAATCATACACAGAACCCTCAACAGATAAACCAATCAACGGGTCGATACAAAAATACTTTTCATCACAATCTAAAATGTCACTACGTTAACAGCTCAACGTGCATAGAATCAGTCATAAATGTTATGACGAACGGACAGATTACAGACAAGTAGCTCATATCCAGATGCATATAAATGCAGTCAAGTATTAAAAACCCACCCATCTAGCTAAAACACCTCTCCGTCCCCCGATCATACCCCAAAAGAGCTATTTAAGCTCATCTAACAAAACACACCACATAGGACCTCGAAAGGCCCATCCAACCCTGCACACCATGAATGTGGACTAAGTCACTCAGATAATAATACGCAGCAAGGCTGGCTTATATGTAGTACAGTGCATTCCGGTAAACCGCTATATAGACATGTTGCAGTTTAAACTGCCAGATCAGATCAGAATTAGTCTTCCTTCTCTTCACAACCAACCCAAAAATTACTTTATGCAAGTGCATGTATATTTACAACCTCACAGAAATAATGAACACATCGACAGACAGTCAGACAAAAATAAACATGCACATACCCAACTAACCGGGTTCAGAATCAAATATCTCGCACAACAGTCACAAATAACACATAAGCTGAAGCACACAAATTTTGGGATTCCGCACGACCTAGGCTTTTCCACATGGTTAAAGCACACGGTTGTGTGGCCCTAAGACACCAAATTTAGTTCTGTGTATGTTTTTTTTATCTAAAAATATGTCTGTGTGTTCAATGTGGCACGGCTGTGTGGCACCAAATTCATCCAAAAAACCCAAATTCCCAATTTTGCACGGCTGTTGTCACGAAACCACCCTAAAAACAAAAAAATCATGAATTGATGTTGAAACAATTCCCAACCCTCCAAAAACTTAGAAACACATCAAAGTATATAGAAAAGCATACGATCAAAAGCTAATTTTAAACAATTGCAGAACACTCAGTAATTGTTGAATTTTACAAAATCAAATTGACACTTCAATATCAAAATTATAGGGTTTTCAAACACAAACAAACCACCCCTGAATTTGTTGATTTCCCCGAAATACCTCAACGTAACGCTATCAAATTCACACAGTTTTTGAAACACACTAGATATTTCGAGTTTCACAGAATCAACTCAGAATTTTAATAATGAAAAAAAAAGTTTCGAACCTACACTTGATTTACGAGATAAGTACCCAACTGCATCGATGAACCACAACGATTGAAGACAAATGTGGTACGGGAACAAAATGACGAAGCAGGAAAACTCAAGAAAAGAAAAGAAAAACTAACGTGAGAAGAGAGAGAAGAACAAAAAAATGTTCAGAGAGATTTTTGGGAAAAGCCAACGTGAATAGTTTCTAGTTTTCTAAAATGAAAATAAAATAACAATTAAAAATTAAATAACTGACTTTTGAAAAACAAAATAAAACCTCACTAAAAGTAATTTCCCAAATACACCTATGAGGGTTCAAACACAGAACCTAAAGGTACACTAAAACTCCACCAACCACCAGGCCAGCAGGTCCATTCCGACATCAAAACGCGAAATGAAACTCAAATGTACCACCTAGCCACTGACCCTATCACAAAGCTTAAAACTTTTAACCCTAAAATTGGGGGTGATACATTGATGGTCATGCTTGCATAAGTTGATATGATAGATCACACTTATTTGTTTCTTGTAGTCTGTTTAGAAAATCAAGAAATATGAGATTGCACTATACAAGTGTGACTATGCCATGACTTGTGTCCAATCTAGATATTGAGGATAAAATGATATAATACATGAAAAGATTATCACAGAAAGGTTATGTCGAATCATGACTTCTTCTAACTTGGGTGGAAATGATGCATTGCTAGATGCCACTCATTCCTTGTAATGTTAGAAAGGTTCTAGTATTACTACCAACATTATAAGAGCCTATAGGGTCACACCCTATAGTTGAAACGAACAGAATTCAAATACATTTGGTATTGTCTTTAGTTACCACATGAATTAAATTAATTTTTGAATTAATTTAATTTGATAGTTAAACATTAAACACATTATATGAACAAAATTGTTGTACACAAATAAAGAACATAAATATAATTAATATATGAATTTGATTCATACAAAATATTAATTGTATATATTTTACCGAATTTATTTATATAAATAGTTATATTAATTAATTTCGATAAAAGTATAAAAGATGTGGAAATTAATATTCTTTTGGAAAGAATATAATTAATATATGAATTTGATTCATAAAAAATATTAATTATATATTTTTTACTGAATTTAATAATATAAATAGTTATATTAATTAATTTCGATCAAAATATAAAAGACATGAAAATTAATATTCTTTGAAAAGAATATAATTAATATATGAATTTGATTCATACAAAATATTAATATGTTTTGCCGAATTTATTAATATAAACAGTTATATTAATTAATTTTGGTCAAAATATAAAAGATATGGAAATTAATATTCTTTTGGAAAGAATATAGTTCCTTTTTCTAATTTTCCATTTGTCTTCTCTATTAATAAAAGAATAATATTATATTCTTTTGGAAAGAATATAATTCTTTTTTCTAACTTTCTATTTACCTTCTTTATTAATAAGGGAATAATCCTAATTTTCCTTTTTAATATGTGATATCAAAGAGGCTCAAAGGATGATAATTCATTAGTATGTTAAGGTTACCAACTTAATAATTTAAAAGGTCTAGCAACCATTTTCAATTCTTCTAAAAAGTTCAAGGGAAAGTGGCTATTCATTTTTTATAGGTTGGACTACGTAATGGTCGAGAAGTTTTCATTGTGGCTTGTAATCGACATCGAATCAGCAGCTTCCTTTCAACGTTTTTAGTAAGAGAAGGTATATTTTCAACCATATTTCAACTTGATTCATTCCTCATACATGGATCCTTGGCTACGGATCGCTAGAATATTTTTTTCTGCTGCGCCACGAGGCGAATCGGTGGTCCCAACAGTGGTTTCAGAGCCACTTGTACAATACGAATTCGGGATTAAATTTATTGGTTGATGCAATTGTGTGAGACACATGTTGTATACTATGTTTGATATGCATGGTGTTTGGAAATGCATGGTTATATCCCAATAACCCATTTAATTTATTATTTTCAAAGGTTTTAATTTTATAAATAGGGCCTACATGTCGTGCCTTTCTATATTTCTCTTGTACTTCTGTAACGCCCCAAAATTTTAAAATTCTTGATTTGTTAAATTTTGTCATAATTAAGTATTTGCTTTAGTGGTTAAGGGGCTTGATTGTATTTTTGAGGTCATGGGTTCAAACCTCACTTTTGGGAAACATTCTATTATTTTTTCTCCTATCCTTATCTCTGTTTCTTCGGTTCAGATATTATTTTTGATCGCCTTGTGACAGAATGTGCCTACTGGTTTAGTGGTAAGGTGTTAGCTTACCATTTGGTTCTATGTTCTAGTCCCTGCGCGAGTAAAATGATAATATTTTTGCTTCTCCATATGTGTGTCATGTATGTAGTAGTGGTTGGATGGAATTGGAATTATGGGGAGGTTGGATGGGGTTAGTGCTCTAGATTTTGTGGGATTTAGTGGGTAGTTGAAGGAAGTGCGAAGTTTTAATTTATTTTTTTAATTTATTTTTATTTTTTCCCAAAATTCCATTTCTTTCCCACGTGTTCACATTTTTTCCTATTCCCATTCTGTTATTTCTTCTTCCTGTTTTCTCAATTTTGTTTATTCTTCAATCGTTTTACTTTTTCTTCTTTTGTTGGTCTTTACTTTTGCTACTTCTTTCTTATTTTTCTATTCTCCACATTAGCCTTTCTTCGCTTTGGGCTTCTTTCTATTGTTGGCCATCTCCTTGTCATTGTTTCTTTGCCAATCACTCTTTATTTTTTGTGTAGGTTGCTCGTGTTTAGGAAATTTTGGTGTGGTAAGCGAGTTCGTTGGTATAATTCATTTATTGCATAGTACGCTGTCTTTGAATGATGTTTTTGGTTATTCTTTTGGGCATTGGGCTAATTATCTTTGGGAATTACTATTTTAGGTGAGAACCTTAAGGCGAACCCACCTCTGATAAGTTATTTCTGTTCAAAGTTGCAAGTTCTTTGATTCCGAGTAAGTTCCTAATTACTCTTGGGAGCGTAATGTTTGGTAATTGTGGTTGAATTTTTGTTTAGGTTTCACATTGTATTTCTAAATAGCTATTTAATGGTGGATTTAAGAACTGGAAATCTCAATATTTGGGTTCGCATAAGAAAACATTCAGGTGTGTAACGAAAACCTGAGAAAATAGCAAACAACGAAAGCCGAAATTGAGATTGTCGACGCCACACTACCGTGTGGTAGGCAGTGCCTGGAACACGGTCGTGTGACTGGCTGTGTGTTAGACCGTGTGTATCGTGTGAGACACACGGTCTGGGCCAATTAGGTTGTATAGGCCACACGAGCGTGTGTTTGATTATGTGCCAAGCCGTGTGGGCCACACGGGCGTGTGGGCCTAAATTCAAAAAATTTTCCCTAGGGTGGTGTTTGTCGTATAAGTCAAATGTGGGCCTCCTGTAGGGTCTATATGATACAAATTGGACTATAAACCATGATTTTGATTTTCTTTATCCGTTAAATATGACTTATGTACGCAAGTTTATTATGTTGCATGCCATGTTTGATCTGTAATATGATAAGTACGTTCTATAATAAGATAAGTATAACCTGTTATCTATTAAGCATGCTATGTATCTGTCATAATAAGCATGTATGTCATATACATATACATATTCGATATTTTTTATTTTTGCATATGCATTGGGTGGGATATATGTTGCGAAGGAACTATGGGCAGTTTAATCTATCTGTCGAATATGGTGGCTCAGCCTCACATATATTTATGTTATTGATAAATTATCGCCTATTGATCTAGTAGCTTGGCTATAAATAGTCTGAAAAGTGTCATACTAACACTAAGCGGTGTGTAGGGCTAGATGAGAATATAATACCTATATAGTGTGTAGGGATGGTTAGAGATTGTATGTAGCGAATTGGGGTACGATTGTGATTCTACATTTGATATATTATGTTTATGCTCTATTATAAACTATTTATGATGATTTCTGAAAACATGTCTGAAATTAAATTTGTGCTTATGTTATTATGAGTAACACATTGAGCCCGAAAGCTTACCTTTGTCTGTTTACTTTTAGGTAACCCCTGACTTAGGACAGGTCGGTGTGACGATAGCTCGATTAACATTTTTGATAATTTTGATATTTTAAATTCTGGTTTTTTCTTTTTTTTTTGTTGGACTATTTTGGACATTTTTGGGACTATTTGGTTTTGAACTTTTATTTATTGTTTTAAACTTTTTTTGGATTTCAAAGTTAAAATTCACTATCAACAAAATGTTGGATTTTTAAAATATAACACGTGTTTCCAAACTAAATTTAACTAAGGGTTCTGCTACAAATAAGTGCACTCTGCTACAAATAAGTGCACTCTGCTACAAATAAGTGCACTTTGAAAAAATAAATTTTGTCGTTAGGACTAATGAATTAAATATGAAGGATATTTTCACTAAAAATAAATTGGAATCATTTTTATTAAAACCTGGCATTATTTTCTGAAGCCTAACTAATTTTCAGATTTTCAGAGAGTATCATGGTAGCTTCTCCAAATCTTACCATAACATCAAGGTCGGGTTTGAGGTGTTACAACTTCCCTCGTATGTAAAAAGAGTTTCTATAATTGTAAATTTTACGAGTTGATACGGACCAGAGGAAAAGAAGGTTGGGCTAACTAAAGTGGAAAAGAAGCTTGAGAAGTGGCATAAACCCTTAGGATTCCCTACGATTTTCCCATTGGCTTAGGAGGAACCAACTTAGTTTTATGGGCTATAACCATTGCAATTATTTACTGCTTTATATTTTTTTTGTATATGATACAATTGATTATATGTTAGCATGCATCTTATATGATATTGATAAGATTAATTAAAGGATAAATGGACAAATGTTTACCATTAATGGTGAGATTAATTTAATTTAAAAACCCCTCAATAAAATATTAAGTTAATGTTGCCTTCCAATATTTACCCTTGTTAAAGCCTTGATCGAAACAATGTGGGTTTTGCTAAAGCGAAGTACATGTATCTATCTTGGGAAATGCGAAGAATAAGCAAGTGATATTCGCTGGTTATGATATTGGTTAATAACTTAACTAGGTTACTCTAATAGGATTAGATACCTAGAGGCAAGAGATTTGGATAAATCATGAGATGATTGGAACAAAATAGAGGAGTTACATGTGATGTAATTAGCAAGTGTTGCTTACCTAAATAACTATAATCTTGAGTGTAAAGCCAAAGTTGACTTAAGAAGAGGTTAAATATGGATCCTTACCCAATAGAAAATTTTAGAGAAAGTCTTTCTGAAATTAAAATATAAGGGCTATTAATTTTGAATAAAATAGTGGGAGAATCATTTAATAAAATCTTTTTAATGATTATAATAAACTTAATAAATGTACTCATGAGAATATATTATTATATATTAATTATGGTAAACAACACAAGCTCTTTATCATTGCGATCAATCCTTGAGAAGGACGAGTTAAATGGCTTGAACTTCCTTAACTGGTTCTGTAACTTGAAGATTGTACCCAAATAAGAATGGAAATTATATGTTATTAAAGAACCCGTTCCTTATGAACTAGCCGCTAATGCCTCTAGAGTTGACAAGGATTCTTATAAGAAGCATCTTGATGATATGTTAGACATGGGATGTCTAATGCTTGCCACCATGACTCCTGATCTTCAAAAGCAACATTAGGATATGGTCCCCTATGATATGATCCAGCACCTCAAGGAATTATATGAGGGGCAAACACATCAAGAGATGTACGAGACCTCTAAAGCTCTGTTTTGATGTAAAATGATGGAGAGAAATCCTGTGGGAACTCACGTTCTCAAGATGATAGGCTATATTGAAAGCCTTGAAAAACTAGGACTCACTCTAGGTGTGGAGTTGGCTACCAATGTCATCCTGCAATCATTGCTGGATAGTTTTAGGCAATTTGTCCTTAATTTTAATAGAAATAAGATTAATAAGACTTTGGCACTGTTGCTCAATATGTTATGAATTGCCGAAAGTAACATGAAAAAGGTTGGACCTAAGCCCATTCTGATGGCCTGCAAGGACAAGGGCAAAAGAAAGGCTAAGGCTAAGGCAAAGCCTAAGGACAATAACAAGGCCAACCCCAACAAAGGAAAAGCTACATTGAAACCTAAAGGAGAAATTACTAAGGAAGGAAAATGCTTCCATTGTGGTAAAACTAGGCACTAGAACAGGAACTGCCCTACCTATCTTAAAGAGGTCAAGAAGGCAAAGGAAAACGGATTGTCCGCTTTAGATATTTATGTTATTGATATTAATTTATCAACATCAACTTCTTAGGTATTAGGTACCGAATTTGGTTCTCATATTTGTACCTCTGTATAGGGACTACAAAAGAGTAGGAATCTAGTTAGATGAGATCTGGACCTACGAGTTGGGACTAGAGTAAGAGTTGATGCATTAGTTGTAGGGACACATATTTTATCATTGCCTAGTTGACTTGATTTAATTTTGGAGGATTTTTATTTTGTGCCCAATTTGACTAGAAACATTACTTCAATTTCTTATTTAGACAAAATTGGTTTTGAGATAATTATTAAGAATAATTGTTGTTCATTTTATCTCAATAATGTTTTCTATGGTTCGACACAATTAGTAAATGGTATCTACATTTTAGATCAAGATAAACCCATTTATAACATAAATACTAAAAGATCAAAAATAAATTACTCTAATCAAACTTATCTTTGGCATTGTCATTTGGCCCATAGAAGTGACAAGTGCATATCAAAGCTCCATAAAGATGGGATTTTGGATTCCTTTGTTTTTGAACAATTGGACATATGTGAGTCTTGCTTGTTGGGTAAAATGACTAAAACTCATTTTAATAGTAAAAGTGAACAAGCTAGTGATTTATTGAGCTTAATACATAGTGATGTATGTCAACCAATGAACACACAAGCCAGAGGAGGTTTTCAATACTTCATTACTTTCACTGATGACTTTAGTAGATATGGGTATATTTATCTTATGTGCCATAAATCTGAAGCCCTTTAAAAGTTTAGGGAATTTAAAAATGAAGTATATTAAAAGTATTAAGGCACTTTGATCAGATCGAGGAGGAGAGTACTTAAGCTTAGAGTTTGATGAGTTTTTTAAAGAATGTAGGATTGTCTCACAACTTACACCTCCTGGTACTCCACAATGGAATGGAATTCCTGAAAGGAGAAATCAAACACTGTTAGACATGGTTTGATCAATGATGAGTCATGTTGATCTTCTTACTTCCTTTTGGGACATGCACTTGAAACAACTACTTTCAAACTAAATCGTGTTCCATCTAAACCGATTCCATAAACACCATATGAGATGTGGACTGGCAAGTGTCCTAGTATGTCTTTCATGAAGATTTGGGGTTCTAAAGCTTTTGTTAAACGTTAGGCGTCTACTGAGCTCAAACCCAAATCTCAAAAGTGCATCTTTGTGGGATATCCTAAGGAAACTAAAGGATATTATTTCTTCAATCGTACCGAGAACAAAGTGTTTGTTGCTCTTACAGGAGTCTTCATTGAAAGAGAGTTTTTCTCTAGAAAAGGAAGTGGTAAAAGAATAGAACTCAAAGAAATTTGAGAGCAACAACAGATCACTGAACCAGACATTGAACAACAATAGGTTCCACAACTTGTTGTGGAACAATTAACTATTTTGGTAACACAACTACCGCAAAGATCTTTAAGAAAATCCCATGTACCTAAGAGATATGGATTTCTCATGTTGTTATGTTTAAATCCATCTGGATCTTACTTGAAATAGCTACATTTCATGATTATGAAATATGTCAGATGAACGTCAAAACAACTTTCCTTAATGGGAAATTGGAAAAGGATGTGTACATGACACAACTTGAAGGTTTTGTCGATCCAAAAGATGTTGGTAAGATATGAAAGCTACAAAGATCCATTTATGGATTAAAGCAAGCTTCTCAAAGTTGGAATCTTTGTTTTAATGATGCAATCAAAGAGTTTGGTTTTCTCAAAAATGAAGATGAGTCTTGTGTTTACAAGAAAATTAGTGGGAGTACTATTGTATTCTTGGTACTGTATGTAGATGACATACTTATCATAAGAAATGACATACCTACCCTACAGTCTGTTAAGACTTGGTTAGGAAGTTGTTTTTCTATGAAGGACTTAGGTGAGGCTACATAACTATTAGGAATCAAAATCTATAGAGATAGATCAAGACAACTCCTAGGTCAAGCCAAAGTACATACATAGATAAAGTACTGAAAAGGTTCAGTATAGAAGAATCTAAAAGAGGATTTCTACCTATGATACATGCTATTTCACTCTCAAAGGAAATTTGTCCTTCAATTTCACAAGATGTATCATATGCTTTAAGCATGACAAGTCGGTACCAAGTAGATCCTAGTGAAAGTCATTTGGTCACAGTTAAAAATATCTTTAAGTACTTGAGAAGGACTAAAGATACATTCTTTATATATAGGGGTGAGGAGGAGATAGTGTAAAAGGTTACACTAGTTCTTGTTTCCAAACTGACAAGGATAATTCACGATCGCAATCAGATTTTGTGTTTTACCTTAATGGTGGTGCTTTGAGCTAGAAATGTTCAAAGCAAGATACAATAACTGATTCTACAACTAAGGTCGAGTATATTGCAACTAATAAGGCTACAAAAGAATTTATTTGGATCAAGAAGTTCATATCTAAACTAATGGTTGTGCCTAGCACATCGAATGCTATAAAAATTTATTGTGACAACAATGAAGCCATTGCATAAGAAAAAGAACTCAAATCTCACCAGTGGTCAAAACATATACTTAGGCACTTCCATCTTATTCAAGAAATCATTGATCAATGAGATGTGCAAATATGCAGAGTACCAACAGATGACAACATCGCTGATCCACTAACAAAGCCTCTGACACAGTAGAAGTATGATCGTCACACTAAGTCACTCGGTATTAGATATATGATTGATTGGTCTTATTTCTAGTAGGAGATTATTAGAGTATGCCCAAAGACCAATTATGATATGATTGTAACCACATACTCGTTTTATCTTGTTTATTAGTATAAGCCATTGTCATTATTATTTCAATTTATTTTTCTATATATATAAATAAACTGAATTGTAATAAAGTCATAATAAAATATGATTATTCTTAAAAAGTTCATTAGCCAAGAATTATTGTGGGCTTGGACAACAATAATGCTTTGTAACATCCCGATTTTGGGTTTAGTCAGAACAGTGGTTTTGGGACCACAAATCCGATGAGGAAAATTTTATTTTTACTATATTTTTATGGCCTACAATTTCATGGAATAATTTCGTAAAAATTTCGTTCAAAAATTTCGACGTTTGGGCACTCAATTTAGTCAAAAGGACTAAATTATAAAAAGTTTAAAAGTTGAGTTCTACATGTTAGAGGTGTCCAATTGTTATGAAATTTTAAATTGGAGGTCTTTATATTGTAATTAGACCATTGGTTAAGTTATGGACAAAAATGGACATGAGATAAGTGAAATAGGAAATTTTTAAGTTAGGGGTATTTTGGTAATTTGGTAATTAAAATGAATTAAAAGGGAAAAAGATGGCAAATTGTGCTCATCTTCTTCATTTGGTCGAAATTAGCAAGGGGGAAGCCATAGTTAGGGTTTTCAAGCTTCCAAGCTCCATAATAAGTGATTTCAAGCCTCGTTTTTAATGTTCTTTACGTTTTTGGAGTCCCGATAACTTGATTTAGCTTATTCTAGCAATAATTTAACCTAGGGTTTATATTTGGAAAAATACTCATAGGTGAAATGTGTTTATTTTGATATTTTATGGTAGAATATGAAGCTTGAAATTATGTTAAACAACTTGTTCTAAGCGATTTTAAGTGAAAACGAGTAAAACGACATAATCAGTAAAAATACCTAATGTTCATAAGTAAGTGTTAGAGTGAGAATTTGATGTTACCATAGGAGGGAAAAATGTTTAGCATGTCATAAAACATAAGAATAAGGGATGAAGTTTAATTTTCGAGCTTTGGGGCAAAAGTACAATTATACAAAAGTTTAGGGGCAAAATCATAATTTTTCCAAAGTTCGAGTCAAGGATTATTTTAATGAATGTGAGTATTAAATAAGATAAATTTGCTATTATAGATCAAGAAGAACGAAATCTGAGGTTAGACTGAGGAAAGAAAAAGGTTGAAGACTAAGTTGATAGATTAGGCCATATTTTGTACCGATATAAGTTTACGGTAAATAAATACAATATTTCAATAATTATTATTAATGTTGATATTTTACAGCAATTATGTATTTATTTCATGAAATTATTTAATGTTGACTCAAGTATGAGATGATAAAGAATCAGTGTTAAAAAGTCCCGTTGAAACATAAGGAATGTATTGGATACAAATGTCATGACATTTGGGTAAAGAGATCCCATGTAAGACCATGTCTGGGACATGGCGTTGGCACCGAGATGAGAGGTCCCCCGTAAGACCATGTCTGCGACATGGCATGGGCACCGATATTGGAACTCGCATGTAAGACCATATCTGGGATATGGCATTGACAGTACAAGAAACATCTCATGTAAGACCATGTCTGGGACATAGCTTTGGCATGTTATTATCAGAAAAGAGACCCAAGTATCCTTATTATTCTAATGTGGCTCAACGGGCTAGTAAACAAATTATGTTCCATGAAAGTTCAGGTAAAAGCATAAATAGCAAATTCAGGTGAGTTATGAGTTACAAGAGTTAATAACATATTATGTTATCAATTGAGAACCAACATTTCAGCAAGAGAAGAGTAAGTTGTAATCATGAGTTATCTAAGTAAACAAGTAAGTGAACGAGTAAGAGATTAAGTAAAGAGGAAATTAGAGATCATGACACTTGAGTATATTTATTTGTGTTAAATGTTGTTATTTATTTGCTTGTAAACTTACTAAGCTTTATGCTTACTTCCTTTATTTTCCTTCTTTTATAGTATTACAAGCAAAGTCGGGAATCTTAAAGACGTCGGAGAGCGCTCACACTATCAACAACAACAACTCGGTATTTTATGATGATCAATGTTTGATCTATGGCATGTATAGGGACTTGGTCATTTTGAATGTATGTCCTTATGATCTTGCTAAAGGATGATGTATAAATATGTGATAATGTTTAGCTATTAAAATGGCTAAGTAAGAATATGTTTGGTATTATAAATGCCTAGGTGCTAGTTTATACCTAGAAATTATGAAAGAGTAAAAAATTTGCAATGAAATAGTTTTGGGACAGCAGCAGTGATGTGACTTCGAAAAATCACCAAGGATAGTATAAAATGAATTAGAGAGTGAATGATATATAGAATTAAATCTTATTAAGTCTATTTTCATAAAAAAAATAACGGTGTGGGTAAAAAAAATTTATATTCTGATATATTTGAATTTTGGTTAGACAGGGTCAGAATGGTTTTTGGAGTCCCCTGTTCTGACTTTAGAAAATCATTAAAAATTGTATAAAAATAATTATGAGTTATAATTTATATTTCTAAATTCCTTAGTGAGTTTATTTTCTTTATAAACAAGTGACAACACCATATGAAAATCATTCGATGAGAACATTGATTTTTAGTGAATAAAGGTCAGAACCGCCATGCAGTGAAATAGGGGAGACTTTAATGAATAAACTGTACTAATTGGCTAAACCAAAAATTCTGAAAATTTTATGGTAAGATAATATATGAGTCTAGTTTCAGGGAAAATTTACAGATATAAATTTTGAGTTCCGTAACTCGAGTTATAATTAAATTAGTGACTACTGCACAGGTGTACAGCATTATGGTGAACAGTGAAATAAATTTTAAAAGTAAATTTTTATGCCCCGAATTAATAAGTTAAGTCAAGTAACGCCCCATGCTCAACTCCGGCAACTGTCTTGGGTAAGGGCTATTACATGCTTGGGACTAATGTGTAGTTGATTGATGACAAAGAATTGCCATTGACATAAAGTTGTTAAAATCAATGCATGAGCATGTGTTGGAGAACAACATATTGGACTGACCCGCTATGAGTATGTTTCTTGGATTATTATGTAATAGTCACAATATTACTCATAGTGATAACTATGTATATGATCCTTAGACTTGAGATCATCAGTGTCCCAACATCGTGAGTCGTATATGTTGATACAGTCAAAACTTCTACCATAACAGGTTGTACTATAAACACTGATGTTGGATATACCACAATTCATGTAGTGGGATATGGTTCATCAGGAAAGGATTTGTCCCTCTTACATAATGGGAGCAATATCTTAGGCCTCTTGATGGAGTGACACTAAAAATTGATCGTCATGCTCGAATAAGTTGATATGAGAGATCACACTTATTTGTTTATTATAGTTTGTTTAGAAAATCAAGAAATATGAGATTGGACTATACAAGTGTGACTATTCCATAACTTTTGTCCAATCTAGATATTAAGGATACAAGGATATAATACATGAAAAGATTATCAGGGTAAGGTTTTGTCGAATCGCGACTTCTTCTAACTTGGGTGGCAATAATGCATTGCTAGATGTCACTTATTGTTTGTAATATTAGAAACGTTCTAGTATTACTACCAACGTTATAAGAGCCTACAGGGTCACATCCTATAGTTGAAATGAACATAATCTAAATACATTTGGTATTGAATTTAGTTGTCACATGAATTAAATTAATTGTTGAATTAATTTAATTTGATAGTTAAATATTAAATACATTGTATATACAAAATTTTTGTACAGAAATAGAGAACATAGATATAATTAATATATAAATTTGATTCATACAAAATATTAATTGTATATATTTTACCAAATTTATTAATATAAACAGTTATAGTAATTAATTTCAGTCAAAATATAAAAGACATGGAAATTAATATTCTTTTGGAAAGAATATAATTAATATATGAATTTAATTCATACAAAATATTAATTGTATATATTGTACCGAATTTATTAGTATAAATAGTTATATTAATTAATTTTGGTCAAAATATAAAAGATATAGAAATTAATATTCTTTTGGAAAGAATATAATTCATTTTTCTAATTTTCCATTTGTTTTCTCTATTAATAAGGGAATAATCCTATATTCTTTTGGAAAGAATATAATTCATTTTTCTAACTTTCCATTTGCCTTCTCTATTAATAAGCGAATAATCCTAGTTTTCCTTTTTAATATATGATATCAAAGAGGATAAAATAATGATAATCCTTTAGTGTGTTAAGGTTACCAACTTAATAATTTAAAAGGTCTACAACCATTTTTAATTCTCTCTAAAAATTTCAAGAGAAAGTGGTTGTTTATTTTTGACGGGGTGGACTACGTAGAGGCCGAGACGTTTTCACTGTGATTTGGAATTGACATCAAAGCAACAGCATCCTTTCAACGTTTTCAATAAGAGAGGGTATATTTTCAACCCTATTTCAACCTGATTCGTTCCTCGTACATAGATCCTTGGTTGTGGATCATTGGAATATTTTTTCCGCTGCACCACAGGGCATACTGGTAGCACTACAGCAAAATAGGTAGCACTACAGCAAAACAGGTTTTTAGCGGCGTTTTTTTGGGCCTTTAAGCGCCGCTAAAACAATTTGCGGCGTTTTTATAAGCGCCGCAAAAATGCCACTATAGACACCGCTGCTAAATTTTGCGACGTTTATGTAAAAAACCGCTATAGAACATGATCTTTAGCGGCGCTTTTCCCACAAACACCGCTAAAGCGCCGCTAAACGTCATGAAAAATAAAAAAAAATTAAAATATTATAAAAACGCCACAAATCTATTCCTATCCCTTTACCTGCTTAAGCAAATCCTTTAGAAATGTTGTTATCAGTACATACATCACTCCATTCTTTGGTTAGAGATTGCAGCGGAAGTGGGATTCCACCAATTTAGAAATGTATAATATAATTTGAAGACTTATTAAAATGAAAATTCATGAACAAGAAGATCAATGTTTTTCACTATATCTCATGCAGCAAGTCAAATTGCCTTTAATTACATAAGATTCCTTTGAAATTAAAAAAAAAAAATTCAAACTAGTTCATATCAACTTGCTTAAGTTGTATGTATGAATTGCAGATCAACACCTTATTTGAACTTACAATTCTAGGAAAGCATAAAATGTAGTTCCATGAGCATGCATTTAAAGTAGCAAAAAAAATTATTGATTACAGTGACAGTCTAAGCTCTAAATCTAGCTCTTGTGTGTCACTTGATTCTGAATTCTGACTGCTCGATCTCAATGAGTTGTTGAGATGTTTCTTGCTCCTTGAATGTGAATCCTATAAGAATGTAAGGAACTAAAACAAGTTAAATTTTAAAATACAATCATCACATGGCACATAAACTAAAAAAAGGAAGGGACTTGTGTGTAGCAACCTCAACATGTAGGTTTAGTTCTGGTCATGTTTGGTTGTGCAAAATGTTGGGTGTCTAAGAAGCCACTGCTTGGCTGGGAATCACCACATCTGATGTTTGCCCTTTGATCGTATTCTCCAACCCCCATCTGTAATAATATATAATTGTAGTACTTGATTTCCTTAATATAGTTATTGATGCATAAAGAAATGGTGGAGGTAACAATGGAAAGTAGCACTGTAACACTTCAATTTACAGCATTAAAACACTTCAATTTGCAGCACTTTAACATCTCGATTAACAACAATTAAGCACTTCAAATTACAGCATTTAAACACTTCAATTTGTAGCATTTAACACTTCAATTTACAGCATTTAAACACTTCAATTTGCAACACTTTAACATCTCAATTAACAACATTTATACAACTCAATTACAGCGATAAAACATCTCAATTTCCAGCAACTAAACACTTCAATTTGCAACACTTAAACACTTCAATTTACAGCATTTAAACTCTTCAATTTACAGATCCACCACCTTTTAGCACCATTTGCAAAACTATCATAAGTTTATATGCTCATAGCAGCAAAAATATAATAGAACCTATAAAGCTAAAATATTAGAGACTGACGTTCTTTTCCTTTTCCAAAATTTCTCTTATGGGACAAGGTAGTGCTGCCTCTTTGCTTGTCGTTGAACAGTTTTACTAGCAGATTTCTACTCCATCTGTGCAAACCTAATCTTTTTCATAACATCAGCCTTCCCCTCAGAACTTGCTCCTATGGGCTGCACAATAATTCAACAAAGAGCTCGTTAAATTCACAGGATAGAAATTTTTAAAACACAATATTTGACAACAAATGCAAACAAAATGATGAGGGAAAAAAATTAGTCAAAAATAGGATACAAATAACCTTCGAGTTTACAGCAGAAAATCAGATACTGCTTAAAATTTATTATAAGCAGTTTTACAAGGGTTCAATTGAAAATAGTAACAGAAAGACAACCAACAATTGCATAAATTTCTTATAAAATTTAGCAGAAAATGTACCACTCTGGTTTTGAACATCAATCATATCACAATCAACAGCATTATCAGGTGGTCCCATACACTTATTGGCATTGCAAACCAGGCACTGGTTGGGCCTACTTGCTTGCTTGGACCATACAGCTGTACCACAGTGTAACAACATGTGGTGCACCAGTGTACATGATATGCCCATGTTTCTTATAGCAAAGCAGCACAAAATTTTTGCAAAGTACAACATTTGATTATAGTCTCAATCTCTTAAACCATATTCAATTGCCGCATTAAATAACCTACTTTAGCCAAGGCTCTGGCAGAGCATCCTTCACAGAATGTGCAACTGCACTGAGGGGCTGTGAAACACTGCATATCTTGGAAGCAAAGTTACTTCCACCATAACATTGCTTTTTAATGAAGCATGAATGAAAGATTTTACAGTTGTTGAATGTGAAAAAAAAACTACGAAAGCTGCTCACATGCAGTCAACTAAGCAGTTGGTATGACAGCATGCACAAAGTAGATCATAAACTCTAGCCCAAACGTAATAAAGACCTCCACAAAACTAATCCATTAGAGTGTAAAATTTCAAGATAAAATCATGATATGCTAGGCACAGTTAAGTCCATGTCATGATTTGAAGAAGAAGGTTGAAGGCGAGTTAAGTAGTCAAATGATTCATAGGTAGACAAAAATCAAAAAATGGAAAACAAGAACCAGATATGCTACAACCTTTTATAATAGAGGATAGATGTATTCTGAAATCAGATGACAATCATATTTTAACAATCAATTAAATAAACAATAATTACAAAATCTTCCAATAACACAATTAAGTCTTGTAGATGAAACTAATTCTTTTTCATGTCAATTATGGAATATTTCATCCTAACTTTTTAATCTTTACACAAGTAATATAATACCACAAACTCCAAATTCACAAACAGATCTCATTGTTCCCATTAATGATGTATTATACCTTGGCATCAGAGAGTTGCAACTGAATAGACTTGATTAAAGAGTCCTTTTCTGCAGCATCTCGCTTCAATTTACCAAGTTCAGCACGAACATCATTGATCTGGTTCTTTGAAAGCTCTGCTGATTTCAAAAGTTCATTTTTCTCTAGCAACTTCTTTTGCAGATCCTCCACTTGTTCCCTCAATGAAATTAACTCTTCATTCTCTTTTTCTGTTGCCAAAGCCTGTGAGGAAAATATTGAGCAATCCTCACCATCTTGATTGTTACTACCATTCTTGTCGACTTTATCTTTTTTCTTTCTCATTGGAATTGACTGAGCTCCATTCCTCCCTTTCATATCGATAACCTACGCGAATGAAAATAACAAAATTATAGCACATTTATGAAAAAGAAAATTAACCATCTCAAAAATGAAAAGCTATGAAACTAAAATACGAGCACGAATTTGATAGTAAAAACAATTGCACATAAAAAAATCATGTAAAACAAACCTTATTGGTGAGAATTCCTTTGATAATCTAACAAAGCACTTCCATTGCATATTTGTTCAACACAAACTCAAATGTTGAACATCCTACCATGGTACGATATAGATTTGCACAAATGGAAGCATAACACATTCATCACCAATTTCAATAGGCTATGCCTAATTTCCAATTTTTCATATTTGGAATGCAAAGGCATATATAATTTCAACTTAGATACAGGTGTAACAGGGAGCAAATCTATCTAATTCACTAACAGTATAAGCTATTATAAAAATAAAGCAAGTAATACATAATTCCATAAATTTTCAAGTAAACTCAATAGATTAAATTGAAACAAATGTATATATATTATAATCTCACATTTCCAGATAAGGATTCCCTTGAAGGGGTCTTGGTGTATATCATCGAACCACGCCTTGTAAATGAACTACTTGGTTTCCTCACCTGATCGAACACAAGGTTAGTAAATAAATTAAAATTAAAAAGAAACCCATTACTAATTTCCCTGTGTTGTTCACTAATTTCAAAAAATTAAGGCAAAGAAAAAAAAGTAAAATTAAGGAAGGAGAGGAGAGGAGGAGATTACGATGAGGGATTGAACGAGAGGGGACCTGGTTTGAAGAAGAAGGCTAAAGGCGAGTTCGTTGTTTCTTTTTTGGATCAGAGGAAAATGAGAAAGGAAGGAGGGATAGGGAGTGTGTTGAAAAGAGTAGACTTCCCAACATTAGGCAGTCCTAGGGATTTAAATAGCGGTCCGTTACCGAAATAGCGGTCGTTATATAGCGGTAGCGGCACCGTCCGAAACCATTACTGCCGAAACCCGCTATACCCGTAATACACAATAAGTAGTGTAAAATTCACGACCGCGATACCCGCAATGACCGCAATAGCATCCGTTATGTCCGCAACCGCGATAAACGCAATGCGACCGAAAACGCGACCGTGACCGCAATTTAAATCCCTGGGCAGTCCCACCTGCAAATGAACGAAAAAGAGATTCAAAAGAGGAAAAAGTTTAGCTTCGAGAAGTGAAATGAAATGAAATATATATATATAAACAGAAAGTTACGATTCTGATCTTGATATGAAAAGAGAATCGACCGAGGATGGGCCTCTCCGCTGATGCTTCCTTGGATTTAGCTGCTTTGGGAGGCATTACTTTAGGGTTTCGCGCAGAGCTGAGGGAGTAACAGTGTGTTGAGGTGATTATTTTTAGGAGGAAAAATTAGGGGTTTCTGGTGGAAATTTAGGGATAAAACGGCGCCATTTTTTTTAAAGTAAAAAAATTTTTTGCGGCGCAAAAAATTATTTCATTTTGATCAATATAACGCCGTTTTGCTTTGTTAAAAATTCTTATTTTGTCTGTTAAAAATTATTAGTTAAGTGATTTTATAAAACATTTATTATTACTATTTTTTATAAACTGGATTTTTATAATAAAAAAACTAAGTACTCTCAAAATAAATATCGTATATTTTAATAAGAAAATAAATGATTAAATAGCTGTAATTAATTATTAAGTTAGAATTATCCAATGTAAGCAATCAATTACTTACATATCAAATTTCTATTAAAGATTGAGACGTTAATCATGATTTTGTATTATTCTTTTCCGATCTAATCTCCATTTTATTAGAGATATTTCTTTCTAACTAAAATATAACTATTTTGCTAGATGTTTGATGTGGAATGATTTTAGTTTTTGTATTTCATTTTTATTTGTTATAATTTGGTCCTATCCAAAATAGATAGTTACCAATCCATATCAATCTGTTGCTTTTTTTTTATCAATGTTTTTTTTTAAATCTAATATTTAAATATATCCAATGGTTTAGATTAAATATTTTTTAAATATAAAAGCATTAATTAATTGTATAAAATTTCATCATTTAACAAATCTAAAGTAAACCTTAAATCCTAAACCATTTAATATATATAATTTATCTATTATCTCTTAAATAATTTAAACTATAATCATAATTTTAATATATTAAAATTAATATTATCTCTTTTACAATTATATAAGAAATTATTTAATATATAAATTAAAAAACACCAATTAATCTAAACCTTAAACCCTTAACCCCTATCTCTTAAACATTAAATAATAAAACATAAACCCTAAACCCCTAACCCCTAACCCCTAAACCTTAAACCTTAAACCTTAACCCTTAAACTATAAACCATAATCCTAAACCATAAACCCCAACGCTTTTTGAAAAATGCCGCTAATGCTTGATCTATAGCGGCGTTTTTAACGCCGCTAATGCTTGATAAAAACGCCGCTAATGCCACCAAAGCTCAACATAAAATGATGGCATTGTGCTTAACTTTTTTCCAGCATTTTTCAGAAAGCGCTGCTAATGCTCGACCTATAGCAGCGCGTTTTGAAAAACGCCGCTAATGCTTGATCTATAGCGGCGTTTTTCAAAAAGCGTCGCTAATGCATGATCTATAGCGGCATTTTTTGTCCAAATGCCGCTAAAAGTGCCGCTAAAAACCTGTTTTGCTGTAGTGTAGTCCCAACATTTACTTCACACGTTCCAGCTCATTTGTACTTAGTACATCATCCTCAAATACACTATTTCTTAATTATTTACACAACCTAGAAGGCAATTAATCTTACTTAACTACCTTTGATCTATTACGAGCGACTTGAAAATAGAAGATTTCGTAACTGACTCTACAAAGCCTTGCACATAAATATCTCCCACTACTGAGACTTTACATATGTAATATCATAATGCATTTAAACATTTGACCTTTTGGTGGATTATTCCTGCGAACTCTATCCTTCTTACTTGCTTGTGCGGTCTTATAACAGCAACTTCCTTGAGAGAATTTTTTACGTATTCTTACTTACTGACTTATGAAAGAAAACTCTTAGATTATTCTTATATCAGCCTTTGCCTCAGATAAATATAGATAATTCAAATAAGGCATATCTTAGCAGATAGTTCTAGTTACAAACTGCTATTAATAGCTTATTCTACTAGACTCAGATTCGTATTATGATCCTCATAGGTTCTTGCTTCAGACCTAAGTCTATTTTTTCATGCTTAACGAAACATATCAGTAGACTCATAAGAAAAACCCTCCATTTTAGATTAATAAGAAGATCAACTCATCTTAATCAAACCAAAAAATCTAGTGGATCGTTGGATCTTATCTCTGTTTTACAGTAATAAATATCCCATTCATAGCGGTTCACTTTTAGCAACAGATAACATGTTGGTGGATTCTTAAAAGTAAATCCCCTATTTATGGAATCATACATATGAAATAGTCATGTTAGACTGTCACATCTTTCATTTACGGATTCGCATAAACAGATAGCTCGCACATAATGATAGATTATAAGAGAACGAACTCCTTCTTGGCAGACACATACAAGTGAATCCCTTCGTTGTAGAATTCTACTTATAAGATAGTCCTAGTGGACTTTCACATATAAGATAATCTTGGCGGACTTCCATATCTTTCATAACTTTCAAATGCCATGGCCATAGACTTCCATTTCACATATGAGGCTTAAAGCCTTAGACTATGCAGAGCCTCACACATTCATAGATCCCAGATTGGGTTATCATATTTATTTGTGCATATATCTCCATACAATAAAACCAAACCTCCATAAAGTCGAAAACCATACATGTACATTCTACGTACTATCCGCCCGAGCCTCCGTAAAGCAAGATAACACTTGGCACAGAGTTCACAATGTGACATTTCATCATCTTTCATCTGCCAAAACAACCCTCAAATTTGCATAATTCATGCATGTGCATTTCATACACAAGTATTCTATCAACACTATAGTTCATGCACGTCACACATGATGCCAACATTTCATCTATTTCTATATCAACACAACAATTCTCACTATGCATCAATATTCATTTACAAAGTAATTAATCAATTACACAACATTCAACCATAGAATTCATCATCTTAGAATAGTGTTTACAAAACTACAAACAATACCAAAACATAAACATTCATTTAAGGCTTGAGTTCTAGAACTCACTTGGAGCTTGATGCCAAAACCATCAACTTAGCTTCCTTTGCTACCCGAGTCTCTAGCTTACAAAACATAACAACCATTTAAGAATTTTCAACGAAGATAATTTGTCATCATAATAATCATAACTTGTTGCATGCAAAGACCAGTTAAAAGATTATTTTTAATCCTTTATCCATAACAAAACAACATCGATGGACAAATGAAATCCTTAACTTTCTTTTCTTTACTTAAATACATGAACATAGAAAGGGTAAGAAGCTTACCAACTTGATAAACTATTCATTAATTTTGTACAAAATCTAACTTCTTTCCTCCATGCTGACTACTTTTCATTCTGACTACTTTTAATCTTTCTTTCCTTTAACCAAACCAATGAAGAAGATGAAGAAAGAACAGAAAAATAAAGTACACCAGAGAATAACATCCCTCTCTTATATACTAATGACGCATTTCCTACACTGATCCCAAACTCAACAACCAAATGTACACCTCCATAATCATCATGTCTCCAAATAAAATATTCCTAGTTTAAACACAACGAAACCAAGGTTGAAATTAAACATTTTATCAACCAGTCCACCAATTTCTCTTAATTCAACTAAATCCCTATCAATTTGTAAGCTTTTTAAATAAATCCCCAAAATTATCGTTCCAACCCTAACTTAACTTTTCAGGGTGTGATAGGTGTGGTCATTAACAGTTGTTGAGTCAATCATTGCAATACTCCTGTGGTAGTGCTATGTTAGAAAAAAATAATTTTATAAAAAATTATTAAAAATTGAAGTAAAAAATAAAATTAGGCGATTGGACATCCAAGGTTATCTTAATTTGGAAATTCATTTTTCTAGATTCATTATTGATGTAGTTTTTTACAATGTTTTCAAAATCAAACCAAACTAGTCGGCTAGATTGAGAATTAGCCAATAGACTAGCCTGGCGTAAGCTAAATAAATGGTTGAGTCGCCAACCGATGAGAACTATCGTCAAATCATGAATAAAAAACCAAATAGATTGGAAAAATATCAGTTCAACTGATTTTTGTGTTTTGGATTTAACTATTCTGATCGAAACCAAAAAAATACTAAACCCTATTTATTTTATTAATTGAAATCAGCTCAATGCTATTCTTAACCCTAAAATGAAAAATATGTGCAAATGAATAAAAAATAGGAAATTGAATTGTTAAAAAAATAAGGTTTTAATCGCGATAAATTTTTAATAAATAAAAATATAAAATATAAAAGAGTGGCTCCTTGGCAGATGATAATAATAAAAGTGAGAGATAGCTGTCAGTCTGTTATTATTTAAAATTGATAGGTTTTTATAGTTGTTATTCTGTTACTGTTTAAAATTGATAGGTTTTTATTTCTTTTATTTTTAATTTAGAAATTGGTTGGATTGATGATCTGATCGGTTAAATTGAAAATCGATTGTCTAGTCGATGGATTTAAAAATTTTTAATTTTTTAAATTAGAAAAAAATTACAAATTCTAAAGAATGTAAAAGAATAACAATAAACAAATTCAAAAAATATTAAATTAAATTAGTTGTAATGCCTCAATTTTTGGGGTTAGAAGTTTTTAGATTTGTAGGCAGGGTCAGTGGCTAGATCGGGCATTTGAGTTTGTTTTCACGTTTTAGTGTCAGAATGGGCCTGCTGGTCTGGTGATTGGTTGTAAGTTAGTTTTACATGGGGTTCTAGGTTTGAGTTTTCATGCGTGTGATAGGGGAAATAATTTTGGTTTATTTTTATTATAGGTTTAAAATACTTATTTTATTTATTTTTTATTTTTATTAGGAGGATGGGGAAAAAAGGGAAATATTTTCACTATCTCTCATTCTCCTCTCTCTTCTCTCTGTTTATTCATTGTTTTCTTTTTTCCCTTTTCCTAAAATTCAAACTTAGCCTTTGGCTTCTAAAGAAATTTTTGTTCTCTTACCATCAAATCTGTGTTATCTGCATTGCTCGACTTACGTTTCTTGTTTGTCACTTGGTCACTCTTTTGTCGGTAAAAGCATTGGTTGGAGAGGTGTGGTGTTCGAGTTCTTTGCGGGTGCTTAAATCGTGAATCAGGTGTGGGATTCGAACCTTTCTTTTTCATTAATGAAGTTATAAATTGGATATGTGAAATTTGGTAGTAATGAGTGTTTTCTGAATCGTTAAGTTTCGATGTTAAATTGTCGATTTTTTTTTTGGAATTTGGCAAAATCTGTGCATTTTGAAATTTTTCAATTTAGCATTGAATCATATGTTTTCGACATATTTTGGTATCTTGTTGAGTTACCCATGGTTTGGGAACTGTTTCAGTAGCAAATACACGATTGGTAGCCAATTTCGGTGTGGTTTCGTGACCACACGGGTGGCCACAAGGGTAATCCACACGGCTGTCTGCAGTTAGGAATTATGGTTTTCAAGAAAAATTTTGTGCCACACGGCCTGGCCACACGGTCGTGTGGTTGATTTGGGGATTTTTGTCGATTTCCACATGGTCGTATCCCTTGGGTACACGGGTGTGTGCGTTTGGGAATTAGGGTTTGAGTAATTTTTTGCCACATGGCCTGGCCATACAGGCATGTGGCTAATTTGGGGATTTAGGGATCCCACACTGGCATGTGTTTTGGACACATGACCGTGTCTGGTAAGCACACGGGCGTGTGAGACCCTTACACGGTCGTGTCTGCCCTGCACTCTATTTTAGTGCAATTCGATAGAGAGTTACACGGCCAGATCACACGGCCATGTCCCTAGGTCACACGGACATGTGTTTCCTTCCACACGGGCGTGTGTCCCTCCACATGGGCGTGTTAACCCCCACACGGCCGTGTGGCCTAACCTCGCCAAATTTTGTTCTGTGTCAAATTAAAGCTTGATTGTGATTCTGTGTGTTCCGACTCATAGCTAAGTCTTAGCAAGGGTGATTAGGACTTTGATTCGGCCTAGATTGGTGTGGGTTATATAGATATACCTTTATTTAAGCAGATTGTTGATTGTTACTTGAGGTTACTATGCAATTGATTTTGAATCCGGGTAGCTGAATGTACGCAATTCTGGTTCTGAGTGATTGGTGTGTAAGTGGTTGTGTGTGTGGTGTGCATTCTATGACTGCACGGGAATTCTTTAATTATTTGACTAGATGTGAGTTTCTGTGTTCGAATGACTATTTGGAAATTTTGTATTTTGGTTCTATACGTCTATCTGCATACATGCGTGTGCATAAAACTTTTGGGGTTTTAGTTGTAAAGAGAAGAAAGACTGATTCTGATCTGATCTGGAGGTTTACTGCAACTTATTCGTACAACAGTTTATCGCACTGTACCACACGTACGATAGCTCTATTGCATATCATTATCTGATCTGCCAGTTTAAACTGCAACATGTCTGTACAGCGAATTACCGCATTACACTGTATAACATATACGCTAGCCCTGCTGCATATTAATATCTAAGTGGCTTAGTCCACATACATGGTGTGTAGGGTTGGATGGGCTTTCGAGGTCCTATGTGGTTTGTTTGGTTGGATGAGCTTAAACAGCTCTTTTAGGGTGTGATCGGGGGATGAAGAGGTGTTTTGGCTAGATGGGTGGATTTTTATTACTTAACTGCATTCTTACGAATCTGTTTGAGTGTACTGGGTGTAAGATTATCTGACAGAATAACACTTGTGATTGAGTGTTTGTATGGGATTTGGTGTGCTTGAGTTGTTACATTCTGTTGGGACGTTGGTTCCAAGTTTACTTTCTGACTCTGTGCATATTTGTAATGTTGTTTCGCTATTGAATTGAGTTCTGTAATTCTGTTATTAGTCACGTGTCGAACTCACACTAAGCTCATGTAGCTCACCCCCTTCAGTGTTTTCCCTTTTCAGGTATATTTACGTGTTCTGAAGCTAGACTTGGTTTGCGGAGTTCTCGAAAGCGTCACATTTTTTTTTAAATTGGTTAATAAATGTTTTCTATAAATCTGATTTTATGTAAACGATTTTAGACTGTAAGTTCTGTTATTAATACTGTAAGGGTTTTTTTCGGGTTGTTAAACTAAAATTTCCCACGATCACTTCGGTGATCAATGTGACTTCCGAAATTCGGTCTAAACTTTTAAGTCAGGTTTTGGGGCATTACATTTGGTGGTATCAGAGCCATGTTTGCAAAAACTCGACTTGTGTTTTTACGTAACCGTGTACTTGTGTGTTCATTTTTTTAAAAAAATCAGGAAATTATACCACAGTGTTATAAAATGATTGGTGTTGTCAAGTAAGCTTTTGTGAAAATGAGATGTCCGAGACTCAGATGTCGGTCCATGTGAAACTTGGGTAAGAGTAAGACTAGTGTTGCAATTTTTGAATCATAACGTTTGTGTGTGTCATATACAAAAAAAATATGTATCTGCTTTAGTAGATAAGTGTTCTAGATGTGTGTTGGAGGTCTAGGGATTAAGTCCCACTCTTGGAATGTGTATGTAAGATTTTAAAATTTAGTACGGTAGTGCTTCGAGATCAGAGTGCGTAGCAGAAGCGTAATGGTGTAGCTTGTATTATACCACGGTTCTGTTAATTGGAAATTTCGGGGATGAAATTTTTTAAATGAGGGATAAGTTATAACGCCGCAGTTTTTGGGGTTAGAAGTTTTGAGATATATAGGTAGGGTCAGTGGCTAGATTGGGCATTTGAGTTCGTTTCTGCGTTTTAGTGTCAGAATGGCCTGCTTGGTCTGGTGGTTGGTTGTGAGTTAGTTGTGTGTGTGGTGCACATTCTATGACTGCACGGGAATTCTATAATTGTTTGACTAGATGTGAGTTTCTGTGTCCGAATGACTGTCTAGAAATTTTGTATTTTGATTTTTTATGTCTGTCTGCATACATGCACTTGTATAAAACTTTTGGGGTTTTGGTTGTGAAGAGAAAGAAGACTGATTCTGATATGATTTGGAAGTTTACTGCAACTTATTCGTACAGCAGTTTACCGCATTATACCACATGTACAACAGCTTTGCTGCATACCATTATCTAATCCAGCAGTTTAAACTACAACATGTCTGTACAGCTGATTACCGCATTGCACTGCACTATATATACACTAGCCCTGTTGCGTATTAATATATGAGTGACTTAGTCCACATACGTAGTATGTAGGGTTGGATGGGTCTTTCGAGGTCCTATGTGGTGTGTTTGGTTGGATGAGCTTAAATAGCTCTTTTGGAGTGTGATCGGGGGACGGAGAGGTGTGTTGGCTGGATGGGTGGGTTTTTATTAATTACTGCATTCTTACGCATCTATTTGAGTGTACTGGGTGTAAAATTATCTGACTGAATAACACTTGTGACCGAGTGTGTGTGTGTGTGACTTGGTGTGCTTGAGTTGTTACATTCTGTTGGGACGTTGGTTCCAAGTTTAGTTTCTGACTTTGTGCATATCTGTAAGTCTGTTTTGCTATTGAATTGAGTTCCGTAATTCTGTTATTAGTCACGTGTCGAACTCAAACTGAGCTCGTGTAGCTCACCCCCTTTAGTGTTTTCCCCTTTTAGGTATATTTACGTGTTCTAAAGCTAGACTCAGTTTGCGAAGGTCGCAGAAGTGTCACATTTTTTAAAAAAACTGGTTAATAAAGTGTTTTCTGTAAATCTGATTTTATGTAAACGATTTTGGACTATAAGTTCTGTTATTAATATTGTAAGGTCTTTTTTCGGGTTGTTAAACTAAAATTTCCCACGATCGCTTCGGTGATCAATGTGACTTCTGAAATTCGGTCTAAACTTCTAAGTCGGGTTTTGGGGCGTTACGTTAGTGATTTTCACAAGTATATGAGTCAAATTGTAATATAGATGTGTACAACGGAACCCATGGATGTATTCTTAGGATTGTACCCAAAATAGCACGAATTAATTAAAAAATCTACTTCTACAATAACAAGTCTAAATAGTAATAATTAAAAAATTATATTACTACAAATAATAAAAGAGATAAAAGTCGTACACTAAATTAAACTGAATTGAGTAAATACAAACAATTAAATCAGAATAACAGGAAAAATATTATCTCGTTTCAGTGGTTGTAATTAACTTCATAATTTAATTTTAAATGGAATTAGCTATTAATTAACTAGTGTTACCTCTGGGCTTCTACTAATTAACTAATAAGCAAGTACTCGTTTATCTTTCGACCTCACTTTCCCTACCAGGATAAATTATGATTTACTCATATAAGACCCCAAACTCGGCCTAGACGTTATGGCCAAATCTGGATATATTGAATCTAATCTTATCGCGTTAAGAATCTCGTGTAGTTTATTGGTAAAAAGGAATCTATATTTTACAAAACATATTTATTATCATATTCATTACTGAAACTGTCGATAGTTTGTCCTTTTAGAAAAACATGATTTGCAGCGAAAATCTTAAGAGTCGCTATATTTTGAAAACCAAGTTGATTTTCCAAAATGTTTATTTGCGTGAAATCATTATTTCCGTAAAATTGTTTGTTGTGCATCGCAAAAAACTTAATCAAAACCAAAACAAACAGCAAAAGCCAAAAGAAATCCAAAAGTTTGGAGAGTCCCAAAATTACAAAACTCTCAAGAAAAACAAGAAATTTAAATAAAATCGTAACTTAAAAGCAATTTGTGAACTAGTGGTCACTACTGAGCCTCCATCACACTGACCCGCCTATGCCTGAGGATTACCTGAACATAACAGACAACAGAAGTGAGTTTTTTAAAAACTCAGTATGTAACTCAACAGAAACATACATGCATATAATTTAGATTTCCAACATAACAAAATAGAAGCAGACATAAGTCCTTAATAGAGTCAGATCATATCAGAATCTTGCAGATATGCAAGGTCCTATCCCTCATCCTCTACACACCAACTTCGACCATTCCAACATACCATGTAGCGTACAAAACACCCACCCATCCCTACACACCACATAGTGTCTATAGGACACTTATCAAAATAGGTTACAGAAATGCTACCAATATATCGGTGAAATGTCGCCTCACAAAATACTTTCTCCACATATACAAATCCCACCCCATACACAAATACAGATAACAGATAAACAAATATATCAGAGACAACATGTCCTACATGCTCAAATACAAATATTACATACGTTTATACAGAACAAACAAATCATACATATTGTACTTCATAGTACTCAAACCAGTCTTTCAGAATCAAATGTCGCGCATTAGGGTTTGTTTTGCCATTACCGATCCTACAAAAGGCCCACAGTCGATCGGTATGACGTGTGTGACCCTAGGGAAAAATACAAGATTTTGGGCCCACATGCCCGTGTGGCTTGCCTGTGTAGGCCCACACTCCTAAATTGGCCTTGCCCGTGTGGCCCACACGGCCTGACCCATGGCCTACACACCCAAATCGGCCCAGTTTCACAGCCACACACTCACACGTAACACGATCTTCTGTCACACACGACCGACTACATGGTCGGGCACACACCCGTGTGGCATCGACAGGCCAATTTTTTTACTTTCGCTGAACGTCATTTTCTTGTGTTTTAGTTACACAATTGGCTCGTTTTTGATGTTACAACAATCTCGACACCTTTGAAACCTCAAAATACCATTCAAACAATCAATTCTAAGTACCAAAACACCAAATTACCAAAACCAGAATTGTCATACTCGAAATTTTTACCCAATCAAAAGGCTTGATCACTTACCAAAACAGTTACGACAGTCTAACACACTACACGATCGCAGACAAAACTCGATCCCCTTGATTAACACCTACCACAAGAATTCACAACATTAACACATCCGGAAAAAACCCCTATTGCACAAACTTAATGAACACTTACCTACCACAATCTGAATAGGGAACACGGAACCAAAACACAGCGATTTGAATAAATGTTTCACGAATAGAATTCAAAGAAAAGAAAAAACAAAAAGTTTGTAGAGAAAGACTGGGAAACAAAATGTCTGGAAGAAAAAGAGTTTGGGAAAAGAGAAAAGAAAAAGTCAAGTGTGGAGAGGAATTTTGGGGAAAAAATTTAAAAAAACAATAACCACTAAATTTCCCAACTCCCCACTAACCAGCATTAACCCACAAAATCTTACCCACTAACCATATCCAACTACCTCAGAATTTCACTTCCACCGATCATCTATCACACAACCGAAGCAAAAATAACATCCTTCGCTCACACGGGGGTTCTAACACAAGACCCTGAGGCAAGCTAACACTTTACTACTTGAACCAGTAAGCTCATTCTGATACGAGTTCACCAAAAATATAACATGAGCCCACCCAACAGGGATAAGGCTAGGATCAAAATAACAGAATTTTCCTAAGAGTGGAACTTGAACCTAAGACCTTAAACACACACTCATATCACTTAACCACTGAAGCAGATACTTAATTATGATAGATTTCATAAAAACAAGATTAAATAATTCAGGGTGCTATAACTCAACAAACTTATCTCCCGATCTCGTTTAACCTAATTACTTCCTAGGGTCGCCAATCTTAGGGTTTAGACACACATAATTTAAAGTAGTTAATTCCTATCAAGAAACCCTAATTCCTCCATTAACTACTCCCACATCCACTCGTTAATCTCCCTAGATACTTAGCCTCTCGTAGATCTAGATGCCATAACTCTTAGATTTAATTTAAATATGTAAAAGAAAATAAATAAATTAAAGTAAGAGACATGATAAGAAACTGCTTAGTTTATTGACTTGAATGTGCTCAGAGTTGTATAATCTCTTGACAGTTAAGTAATTTTGATGTTTGCAAAAGAACAAAGAAATAAAACTATTGAATACTTCAATAGAAAAGACTTAGGTTCAAATCGAACCTAGTAAAAAAGAACAAAGTATTTAGATACTAAAAATAAAACAAAATAAAACCTAAATCTAGTAACTACAACTCCTAAATGCTTGCTTATATATTAGCAATAACCTTTCTATTAATAGGGATGTTTAGAAACTTTAATTAGATCTATTATATGTCATAATCTCGAAAATTATTGATTGTGCAGATGATTTTAGCCTTGTTGATTCTTGTTTCCCATGTTCAGACCTGTGTTGTGACACAGACAATGTGTGTCACGACACGACACCGATATATTGGGCTTGGAGTTTCAATTTCATGTGTTGCGTCTCGAAAAACTTGTGCTACACTCGGGTGTTATCCATAAGGTTATTAGGCTTATAAATACACATCCTGTACACTCAATTAAACATATTAGAACTACCTAAGGCTCGTATTGGCCTAATAGGTCAACTAACATCAATTCTTGCTTAAAAACGCTTATTTTGCACATAATTAAATCTAAACCATGAAAGCTGAAAATGCGATAATTAAATATAAAATGACTAGAAAACATGCTCCTTAAGTACTGAAATGTACTAAAACTACCACCACATTTGGCGGCAGGTCAATAATTTATATACTTTTGAATTCTTTTCAATTTATTCCCCATCAGTTCAAAATTCAATCATAATTTTTAAATTTCATATAAAATTTCCCTCATTTTACAAATTATACCCTTTTTCCATACTTTTAATACAAAACATAATATTACCTTATAATTAATATCTAATAAATTTCAACACATTCACTAACCAATCTTATATTAAATATTAACATAATCATGTACAAAACTAATCACATAAATATTAATATAATTAAGTTAACAAAATTCTATACTTAGATATTATTCAAGTAAGTAAATTCTTGTTGTACTTACAATCAAAGGCTTGGAATCAAACTTTCTTCTTTTTCTACTCTTTGGCTATCTCTTTGCCTTTTTCCCCAAGTTGTTGATCACTTCTCTTATCTTTTTATTCATTTTCATATCAAAACATACAAGATTTACTTATCAAAACTATAGTCAAATACCATATATTTACTCGTCAAATAAAACTAACATGGAATCCATGTAAAACTTATCATTCTTACCTTGATCTATTGTAATCAAAGCCTAATTCTTATTTTCTCTCTCCTCCAGGACAACTATGGATGCACTTCTCATGAAACTAAGGTAACTACTAAGCTTCTCTATTGATTTCACAAAATATTCATGAAAGAAATTAGAGGAATTACATATTTATCTAAATTGTACATTGACCATTTAGCCCCTTAACTTTCTCTACAATATCATTCATGCGACATATTCTTTTTTGGTTAATTTTCACTTCTAGTCCCTTCTCCTTTTTCCTTCAATTCAATCTAATCATTCAAACTCTTAATTTTCTCACTTTTACCACAATACTTGACACTCTCTCACCATTAAGTCGATAAACCAGATTTATTTCTTATAGTATATGAGCCTTTTCAATTACCTTCAGCTTCTATCTTTACTCTCTACTAACACTAATAATTTTTATTTTATAACCTTCTCAAATTATAACATATTGACTCTCAATTTAACACAGTTCCTACTTCAAGGCGTATTGGGAATGTTGCAATCGCATTCACAAGGAATCTCATATAATTTCAAGGACCAAACACTTAGATACTAAGAATAATTAAGTGAGAGACATGGTTACACAAAAGAGAGTCAACACATAGTACATTTCTTTGCACAAGATGGTTGCAAATCAGTTTACGAAATTGATTTATAGAGAATGTATAATGGACATGTTAAACCTCTAGGAATGCATAGAATTAGAGTACTTTCGAAGTTGTTCAAGTTGAACAATACTTTTCATTTGTGTTATTGTTGATAATAATTAATGCATATAAAAGTTCAATATTTTGTTTCATGAAAGCACTTACACGTGTGTATATGTGTGTGTATGTATATGTTAAGTACACATATATAAGATTAAAGGTATTTAGACAAATGACTGGTCTTCTCACATAAACAGTCACTTCTATGGCTTAGTGCTAGATAGTGATGAGATTAATTCTAAGCTTTAAAACTAAGAGTTTTAATGAGAGCTTGAGCTTAAAACGAGACCGCCTTGATAATGGATCAAGATTAGGTCACATAGTGATGAAATTGTGATCGAAAGTGAATAAAGGATCCCACAATTCACTTTATCTATCTTTTTATGCCAGGTGGAAGTCTTGTTAAATTTATTAAGAAGTAGAGTTAGACTCAAGTTAGATACTTTGCGTATATGAACTATCACATGTATGGTATCAATTATAACACCCCATTCCTGGCCTAGATGATACTGTCGGATTATGAAGGTTACATCGTACATGCAAAAGAAACAAATGTTTAATTTTGATGGAGACCAATTTTCAGCGAAAAGAAAATCAATTTGAATAACTCTTTGAAAAACGTACCAATTTTTTGAAACCATAACTTAAATAATTTAACTAATATCAAATTCAATTTACTTTAAACATTTGTGAGATAAATCACTTTAGAGAATTTCAATTAATCTTGTAGCGAAAAGCCTTACAACATATCGATTTTCACACTGTTGTTCATATTTAGTTATATTAAGTTAAGAGCCATTAAAAGATAAAAACTTTTGTGAAATAAATACTAAAACAATAACAACGTTCTAAACAAAACTTAAAATGTCCAAAACTAAATAAAAACCCAAGAAAGTCCAAAATGTTCATATTAAACAAAAAGAAAGTCCATAATACTTAAACTAAAAATATGAAATCTAAGCTCTAGAGTAGCCATCCAATCCTAAGTCAGAGGATCACCTGAAACAAAACAAACAAAGGCGTGAGCTTTAAGCCCAGTGTGTGATTTGGCCTATAATTTCAATACATAAAATATATTTCAGATTGTCCCATAGCATATCAGAATTCAGATCAAAGTATATCTTTGAATATTTCATAACATATCAGATTTCATAATGATCATATCTTATCATATCATAACATATTGTAGCATATCATATCATATTGTAGCATATCATACCATATTGTAACATAGCATAGCATAGCATATCATGTCCTGCCCCCATCTGCTACTCAACATCTCTGTCTAGTCGATCACACCATATAGGACTACAAGAGTCCATCCATCCAATCACACCAATATGTGGCGATGTGCCACTCATATATTTGTAGCTGAGTTGTCCTACATATATTTGTGGTCTAGCCGCCATAATTGCAGTATAAACTGCTATATATACTTCTTCCATCATATCATAACCCACCCCCAAACACATGTATATCATAATCATATATCATATATCATATATCATACATATTTATATCATATATCATATGACATGCATACACACATATTTTCATATAGATCATAACGTAGCATATGGTTTAATTGTAACATATCTTACTTAACATACCTCCTAAGTTTATCCCAATATTATCACGTACTAAAATTTACGCTTTTTTGACCCCATACGATGCCTACAGACCCAAATTTTGAGTCCCTCAAATGGCCCCTAATTGAGCCCAAAAATTGGTCAAAATGGCTCACACGACCCAAAAAGCTAGCTCGTGTGGTCCACACGGCCTACCCACACGATCTGCGAAGTTTCACACAGCCGTGTGCTCCACACGGGTTGTAAAATCACACACAGTTGTGTGCTTCACACAATCTGGCACACAGCCTACCACATGGCCATGTGGTGCATACGATCTATCACACGGCCGTGTAACGCTGGGTAGTTTTGAAAAACAACCTAGTTCTGTAATTTTTCTGAATTTTTGACGAGTCTTTTGGGTTCAATCACACACCTGATTACTGATTTGAAAACCCACACGACTATTGCACTTCGAAACCTACAATCATTCATCAAATCTCACCAATTAACTATCAAAACCCTTCTAAAAATAAATAACTCAACTTTCAACCCCTCATACAAAATTCAAACACTTACTTCTCTGAAATAACATCCAAAATCTTAAATATTCTACTAGAAGATTCTGATTTTCTCACCTTTTTCCTAATCAAATGTCACAAGATACTAATCAAAACTTTGAATGTAAAATATACCAACAATCTCACCTTGCCCAAAAATCGACTAGAACTAGAACGATAATGAAAAACCAAAAGAGTATTCAAACGAAACTTAAACTGAGAATGGAATATGATCCAAGCAATCGAACCAATGACAGTATTTAAGAATAGTCCAAAACGAAGGGAGAAATCAAGAACAATTTCGGCAATCAAGGAGAAAAGAAAAAAAGCGTGATATGAGTGGTTGTATGAACATGTAAAAAGGAGAAGCAAAAAAAATAGGGATATTATTCTTTTGATAAAAAATAAAATAAAATTAAAATGATATTCTGGTGAACCACTTATCCCACAAAATCCTATCAACTTTAATTAGAGTTCAAAATGAACTCATATACCAACAAACAAAGAGTTGCAAAATACTCCACAATTGCATAATACAAGATTCAAACTCCATACCTAAAGGTAAGCTAACAAATGCCTTACCACCAAACCAGTAAGTTCATTCTATCATAACTTGCATGGAAATAAGATTTAAGCCAAAAGATCAAGGATAGGGGTTGAGTCAAAATTAACAAAATTCAAGGAAAAGGGCTCAAACCTAGAACCCCATGCACACACTCCCAACACCTATCCGTTGAACCAAATTAAATTATTTGACATGCTTGCACAAAGTAAAACTGAGTTTTGGGGCGTTACATCAATTTTCTAAGAAAGACAGACGCTCCAAAGGGAAATAGAGAGTAATGTAACACCCCAAATCTAGCCTAGACGTTATGGTCGGATCAAGTGATGTCACATGATAGGGTGTTTGAAAACCGTGTCGTCGCGTTAAAACCATTTCCATTGAATTCCTTATCTTCACATGTTATTAGTTCCAAAATTGTGTTGCTCATTTAATCGATAGTTTCAAAACGTTATTCGTTTGCGGAAGCTTTTAAAACAGATTATACAATCGTGCGTTTAGGAAAAACATTTGTTTCTTTTGAAAACCGAGGTTTACTACTACTAGCAGTTGTAATCCATAAGGTAAAGATGATTAAAACCCAAAACCAAAGTCCAAAAGTCCAATTACAACCCAAAAACTTAGCTAGTAAAAATAGAATAGAAATAAAACCAATTATCATAAAAATGGGTTAAAAACCATGAAAGTCCAAAACCGTGGTCACCGCCAAGTCCTCCGCCGCACCGATCTATCTAGATCTGGCGATTACCTGTGCACATTTAAACAAAAAGGGCGAGTTTACGAAAACTTGGTGTGTAATCCCACAAAAAAAACAATAGCAAATCACAGTGCACAGTTAAAGTAGTCTTGGGCCTAAGCCCTTTTTCAGTATTAGTAACAGTTTAGGCCTTAGCCCATCTCAGTACAGTATCAAATATGCAGTAGGGCCTTAGCCCATCACAGTATTAGTAGCAGTCATGCAATATTCAGTAATAAAGTCCTACCCAACCAGCCTCTACACACCATCTCCGTCCAACCTACACTCCATGTGGGGATCGAATCAACCCACCCATCCCTACACTCCAGGTAGTACCGAATGCGACACAAAATAATAATTTGCAGCTGAGCTGCCATTATGTTAGGCTTAAGAGCCTTTCAGTACACTTCCTCCAAATATAATTAAACCAACCCCATGTAATGCAACATACAAGTCATGACATGCTATCTTAAGACATCAGTACATATAACCAGTTCAATATACAAGCATACTATCATCATGCTTAACACATATATAAATCAAACAGTCAGTTCATACAATTAGGGGTCTAAGTGATGCTTACCGACCCTACAATAGGTTCACAGTCGACTTGTGCGACTTGTGCAACCTTAGCAATCAATTGAGTGAAAATGGGCTCACACGCCCATGTGGTCTGCCCTTGTGGCCCACTCGACCCAAATTGGCCTTGGCCGCGTGGTCCATTTTTAATGTAACCCGTGCCAGCTAAATATTCATATATGTTTTCACTATTTACTTATATGTTTCTTCAAAGCTGTCTACTTGAGTCACTGTTACTAAATTATTTATATCTTGAGCTACAAAATTCCAAATTAATGTCTACTTGATGTCTTTAAAACTAGACTCAAATACCTTTTACCATAAAATTTTCAGAATTTTTGGTTTAGCCAATAAGTACAGTAAAATCTTCAATCTTGCCCCTATTTTGCAGTCTGATAGCTTCGACCTTTCTTTGGTAAAAATTAATTACCTCTTAGTACAAAATTTGGATAATGTTACTATTTGTTTCTATTGAAAATAGACTCATTAATAATTTAAACATGTAAATTTTAACCCCTAATTGTTTTTCTCCAATTTTTGATGATTTTCCAAAGTCAGAACAGGGAACCCAAATTCATTATGACCTTGTCTCATAAAACTTTTTACATCTCACGATTTACAATTCCATTACTTACACCGTTTCTTCTATGAGAAACCAGACTTAATAAGCTTTAATTCCATATTTTTTTATCCTCTAATTGAATTTCCACAATTTATGGTTATTTTTCAAAGTTAGCCTACTGCTGCTGTCCAAACAGCAAGCAATTTCAGCTTTTCGCCGAATCCCATTTTCTGTGTTTCGAGTACACACCTGGTTTTGTTTGATGCTAAAACAGTCCCCGAGCACTCCAAAACCTATAATTGAACAAATAACACTAATTTAATCTCACATAACGTGATCCCAAATTGAACTCGTATCAAGGTTTTAACCCATAAGCGACTAAACCTTACCTTCAAACGATAACAGTAATTCTCACACAAACTAAGACTCCGATTGGTGATTACGAGCCCTTGAATCCTCCCCTAATTGGAATAAACAAAACATGTTAGAAGAAAGTTAACAAACAGAGATAAATCACTTATCTAAAACTTATCGAACGATCACAAACAAACGTGGAGCGACATGAGGCAGAGTGGGAAAAGAAAAATCAAGAAGATGAAGGGTGAAAGAAAGTAGAAATTCAGCAGTAATGAAGAGAAAAATGGCAAGAGGGTGGAGGGATTTTGGGGAAAGTAAAAAAATAATGAACAGAATATTTGATAACCACCCCAATCCCTTATTTCTCTCCATCAAACTCCCCACTAAATCCACTACTTATATTTTTAGTCCATCTCAAACTCTCCTAGACGCACGAGCAAAAATAATGCCCAAGCCAAGATTTGAACACAGAACCTCCTTCACACCAACACTCCACTTATCCACCAAACTAGCATGCTCATTCTGTTAATGTTTTGCCAACTTGTACTTAAAAGCCTACTGACCAAAGATAGGGCTTGTTCATAAAAATACCAAAATTTGCTCAAGTCCTGGCTTGAACTTGGGACCTCCCAAACACACCCAGAACACATAACCACTAAAGCAGACAGATATTTTGTGTCACACATTCACAATACCCAAAATTAAAATTTTGGGGCATTACAAGTAATACCGTAACATGTGTTTCATACCACATGTGCATTATACGAGCAATATGGATAAGTAAAGAATTGATCTATGCTTCAAAGTTGTGTGAGACCCATGAGCAAATATGATCTCTATTTAGTACCCCTATGACCTTTGACTGTTTCTTGAAGTTTTCATTCAATGTTATCTATCTTAGAATGCTACCAATGATCATAAATGATTCGATCTAATGGGGCATATAAATAACAGCTGGATTGGAAAAGAGAGATATGAGAAAAAGGCAAGATCATTTTTAGTGTCTCATTTAGTTGTATTAATTGATTGACCAATTGTGTTTTATATTATAGACACAATTATGAATTCAAAAGTATATTATAATACTTTATAAAAGAGAAACTTGAATAAATGAATCTAGGGTGTTGCATGCTTGCTCTACTTAAATTTTCGAGCTACTATATATCCAACATTTGTATAGTGGCCAACTCTTGAAGTTATAAAGTATGATAGTCGTATGACCTATTTTCTTGTATAAAATATGGAGAGAAGAGGTATCGATTTCTTCAAATTCATTATAAGAATATTATCCCCGTTAAATGCAAGTAAGAAATGTTCAAAAAGTTAGGTAGAGTACGCTTAGAATGGGTGAAACCCAATCCATTTGGAATTAAAATAAAACTACCGAATAGTTATAAAAGAATTCAAAAGAGAAGTTATAAATAAATAAATAAATAACTTCGACACTTCGCTATTTATATATATAACTATTATGGTTAGGGGTGTTCAATCGGTTAATTGACCGGTTAACCGACTCAAACTATCATTAATCGAATTAATCAACCCTTTTAAAACCTTAACCGTTAACCGAATCGAAATCGTTTCAAAAAAAATTAACCGAACTAAACTTTTTCGGTTAATTCGATCGGTTAACCGAATTAACCAAAATTTATATTTTTTTTATTTTTGGTTAAAACAAGTATAAAACATATCAAAAATTAACCGACTTAACCGACCAATTAATTTATATATTTAAAAAATTAACTGAACTAACCGAATACTTATATATTATAATATTATTTATTAAATTTGGTTAATTCGGTTAACCGACCGATTTTGAACCGAATTAACCGTTAACCGAATTTTTAAAAAATTATTAACCGACCCCCGACCGAATTAATTCGATTAACTGACCGATTAACCGAATTAATTCAATTTTACCCAAAATTTACATACTCCTAACTATGGCAATTTAAAAAAAAAAATAATAGAAGGAAAAAGGCCATGCGGCTTTAAAAAAAAAAGCATTCTACTATATTGAAAGGCAATTGGCCATTTCTAAGAAAAAATGACTTTTCGTCATTATTCGTTTTTTAAACACATCCATCGTGATATTTTTGCCATTTAGATTATTTGAATATAAAGATAAACAAAATTTTCTTACATGATAAAAAAATTTATGGGGCGAAAAGTGAACAATATTCATTTTGTGACAATCGCATTGAACAATCTTGTAAGTTTATTAATTTAATTTTACATTTGTTTTTATGTAATAGATTATTACACATAATACTCTTCAATTATATTATTAAATTTTCCATTTTACTGTTTTTATTCAAGCAACCTATCACATTTATAAATAAAAATATTAATTTTACTAAAATATTTTGTTAAATAAATTTACTTGATAAGAAGATTTATCATACTTATCAATAAGAATTTTGATTCTATTCAAAGATTATAAATTTATATAATAAGTAAAAAATATTTTTGTATTGAATTACTTTATATTTAAATTATTATATTTTCATTAACCAAAAAACTAAAACTAAAAAAAATTATATTATTTTAGTTTAAATAAAAATAATAATTATTTAGATGATAAGTAACTTCATATTTCATATAAAATTTTATAAATAATAAAATAACATAATATGTTTTGTTTATCTATACTATTATTTAAGCTTCTGATTGAGTTGGTGTCACTTTGAATCAGGTCACCAACTCAGTTAGGAAAATTACAGATATATCTTTCTTTAATCAAAATAAGTTATATTATTTGAGGGTACCTTAGTCTTTTTACTTAAAAAATGCATATGACAAGATTTGAACACGAACTAATTATATTAGTAAAATCTTTAATTTACTACTCAACTAAAACTTTATTTTAATATTTTTATACATTTTAATTTTATTATACATTTTGATATCTTTATTAATTTACCAGTCAACTGGAGCTTATATAATATTCTTTACTCACATGTATTTGCCTATATCATTTCTTTTGACTCACAATTTATCTATACTAATTTGAGCTGATTTTAATTATGTATTGATGGGCGTCGAAATTCTAATATAAATTCTTATACTCTAACTTAATTAAATAGTAGTATAGAGTAATAGGGTCGATCCCACAATGACTAGATTACTAATTTTTCTATTTTTGTGACCAAATTTTTTAGTCTAGGCAGCTGTCGTGCCCTCGATCTATGCGTGCAAAACTATAAAATTAATGAAAAAGGGGGAATTTAGTTTATACGGAAAATAAAATAAATAAATGTGTAATATAATAAAATGTAAACATATTTGAGATTGCAAAATTAAATTAAGCGAATAAAATAAATTGATAAATAAAATATATTAAAACTTAGCCTTAGCATCGGTATTCTCCAAACTCGAACCAATCATTGAAAAGAAGATTTTTCTCTTCCAATCAATAAGTTGGTTATAGCGATCAAGGACGCCTCAAACCACCAGTTTTTCCTCTTGTAGTCAGTTTTGATACAACCTGCAAATTGACCCTTGTCGAATTTCTAACCACATGACACGTGCCCGTAATTTAAGACTTCAACAGCTTTACAATTGAAAAGCCCAACTCAAATCAACGGCTTCAACTACGTGGGCCATTTAAATTTGATCACTATCTCCCTAGACGGAATCCGATTAGCTTTTTCCAATTGAACATGCCAATTTGTTCACAGGGTTTTGAATACAGCACGGCCGACTCAACTTCCCAACTGTACGTCAAACGATTCCAATCCAACGCGCGCTTTTTGAATTGAAATCAAATCAACTTTAAGGGACAAATTTGTACCATCCCATATACCGGAGAGATAGTGAATACTGAATTGTAAAGTATTTAGTGTGAATTCATATCTCACGATTATTTTGTCGAAGCGATAACCGGACTAAGGCTAAGGGCTAAGGCTAAAGGGACTTAGTTAAACATGAAATGAATCATGCTAAATGGTGTGTAGAAATGGTTTTAATGAAAATTGTGGAACGTGGAAAGGGGAAAGGACTTGGAAGGCAAATAAGCCAATATGTTGAAAATGAAAAAAAAAAAATGAATAAATGGCAGAATACAAAGCTACTGACGCAGAAAGGAAAAGAAAGAAAGAAATAAAATAGTTAATTCCAAAAGAAGAAAATGGTTAATTCCAAAAGGTAAGTGTGTTCCCAAGTGTTATCAACACTAGATATTTATACACATTTTTCATGCTAAATTTAACATGTTTATCCTAAGATAATATCAACTAAAAATAAATCAAAATGTAAACTAAAGATCAAATTTAAACTAATTACAGGATTTTGACAATATCAAAAATAATTTGATATTTATGCGGCCAATATTTTTTATCTTCAATCCTTCAATCTTTATCCAGCCAACTTCAAATATTCAATTTTTCAATCTACCCCTCCTTTTTGTTTTTTGTTCCAATTTAGCCCCTTTTTGTATGATTTTGAATTTCAGCACACCAACTTCATTCCTGATAAGAAAAACTCAAGTTTTAGACCATATGTTACATTATTTATTGTAATTTTACTATTTATACATTGAAATTTTCACACAAATGCAGTTTCTACTTTCATACGCCTGTGATAGGTATATTAGTATTGATTATATATTATCTATGAACTATTATGGTCAATTTATAGACTATTAAGAAAAAAAAATGAAATTGAATAGTGAAAAGTTTAATTTACAAAATATCAAAATTTTAGGGTAAACTACACTATTAGTCACTAAAATATGGGTAGTTTTCGTTTTGGTCACTTAACTAAATAAAGTTACAATTTGGTCACTAAAGTATTTCAAATTGTTTTTTGGGTCACCCAACTGTTAAGTGGCATTTTTTAGTCGGTATAACAATAATTTTGGTTCTATGCTTTTATATTATTTTATCAATTTGACCCTGATTCTATATAAAAATTATAAAAAAGCTCAATTATTTAAAAAATAGAAAATTATATATAAAAATTCTAGAAAAATAAAATCTCGAAAATATTGTTGTTAAAAAACTAATATGTATGGGAAATATAGAAAATTATCATTTAATAGAATCCAATAACAAACTAAAAACATAACAAAACAAAATATAAAAAAAAAAGGTCATTACATGCTTCCTTAGTGTTTCTCGAAACCAAATAAGTTATATCTTCAATTCAAGTTCCATGACCTTGAAGAATATCTAGAACTGATATTATAAAGGCTTATGAAATTGACTCTAATGCCAATTTTTAGCTAAAAAATTTAAAAATATATCATAAAATTTCCTTTTACAGACTCAATTCAGATTCTTAATTCATTTAAATTAATTTTCAAAACTCAAATTGTAAAAACAAATTATATTGAAATTCTTTTAATAACGAAAAAGTAATGCCAAGAACATAAGAGGTAAAAAATAGAGAACCAATAATTTAGGTTAATGTTTTTATTTTTATTTTTTGTTTTTTAAAGAATATGTATAATATATTTCTATGCAAATAATACAAATAATATAGAGGTAAAACAATTTTCCTCACTTTATCGATTTTTGAAATTTTTATCTACTCTTATTTTTATTTTTATTTAATTTATATAATTTTCTAAATTTGTAAAAAAGTATTTCAATGTTTTATCATTTTACATATAGACAGGGTCAAATTGGCAGAAAGTATAAAAATAAAGAACTAAAATTAGTATTACACCAACTAAAAAAGTGTCACTTAATAGTCAAGTGACAAAAAATAATTTCAAAAATTTTAGTGGTCAAATTGTAATTTTTTTAATTAAGTGAGCAAAACAAAAACTTACCCTAGTTTAATGGTGTAGTTTACCCTTTTTTATAATTTATAAATTATTTAATCATGATTAGGAAATTTTTTATTAGCACTATATTTGAATTATTAAAATAATTTATATATTTTAATTATATTTATTAATTATTCTTTTAAATAATATTTTTTATTAATTATATTAAACATTTTTTGATATTTATATAAAAGTAAAATTATATTGTAACCTTGACACAAATACTTTAATAAAAAATATTAATCTACTACATATTATTTTTAATTGTTCCAAAATTTTTAATTATAATTATAATTTTTATATTATTATTTTTTGAATTATGAGATAAATTAATAAATAATTTTCAATCTTCCAAATAACAAATTAAATAATAATTAAAAATTAAAGTCGTTTGCTTCTTTTGTTTTGTTTTACATGGCGATGGTGGTACTAGAATCTCTTTCTTTTTTTCTTTTCATTCACTCCAAGTGCTTTCTCTTTTTTCAATTTGCAGGTCTATTTTATTGGTATCTTTGTTGCCTTTACAAGTTGTGATGGACATATAGCGGTGTTTGTCGTTGTTAAAACATTACCGATCACCCACAGTTTCTCTTGAAAAGTGGGTGACTTTTCATCAACTTCTTAATATGTTTCTGTTTTGAGAGTATTTTAGAATAATAAATGATTTTACAAGTCGGTTTGGACCCGTATTGTCTTTGAGTTTCATATATTTTTTGTTTAGGGTAAATTACACCAACAGTCACTCAACTTTGAAATAGCTGACAAAACAGTCACATTGGTTTCATTTTAGTCACTCAACTTTAGAAAAATGACAAAACAGTCACTAACATTATTGAAAAGTGACAAATCAGTCACTTATTAACATTTTTTATTATTGTTTTAACGGGACTGCTGATGTGGCAAGTTAACTAGCTGATGTGGCCAGTTAACTTGCCACATTGGACAAGTAGTCAAAGGGTCAAAAAAATGATTGGTTAGGAGTAAAAAAGAAGAATAAAAGGAATGGAGAAGAAGAAGAGGAGAAGAAGGGAAAATGGAAGTTGTTCAATCTTTTTCTCAATCTCTGAAAGCCAAAGGGAGGGATAAAGTGGTGGAAACACAAAAGGAAAAAAAAAAAAGTCTATCTTTCCCGTTTTGCAAATCAATGGCAAAAAAACCCTAAAATCAACTCCCCAATCAAGCTACCTCCTCCAAAAAGAAAAGGTTCCAACATTTAAAAAAAAAAAACACAAAACCAGATCCTGCAAACAAGAAAGAAAAAAAGGAGAGCACACAAATTACAGCCAAAACCCATGCCGAACAAAAGCACAGAAATCCAAACTCTTAACAGTGTACAAACACAAAAACCCGTCACATTCAAGATCAAAATAAAGCCTTTTTTTTTTGCCTTATGCTTTTTCGTATTTTAATTCGAAACCCAAAACAAAGAGAAAAAAAATCTTTATTTTATTAAATTTTTTACATAAATAGGTGAGAAGAAGAGACTTCCATGACTTAGTGTTTCATTAAGTTTTAAATCTCTCACACCGAGAAGACTATGACTTCTCCAATCGATTAAAACCTTTCTGAACATTTTTTGGGATTTTTTTCCCCACAAAGGGAAAGAGAGAGTTTTGTTTGGTTTGAATTTGCTGTGAATGAAAGTTTTAATTATGGTGTGAGAAGACATGGGAGAGAAGTGGGAAAGTAGAGGGATCTGGAAAATATTTTATGAAGATAAGAAAATGAGAGAGGCAAGAGAGGAGGTAGAGAGTGTTTACAAAATCTTAAGGTTGGAAATGAATTTAAAAAGATTGAGAGAGAATAAAAGGTTTACATTGGTGCTGATAGGACTGTTTATTCTTTTATTCTTCTTCTTCAACTTCTTTTTCTCTTCTTATTCTATTGCATAAACCCTAAATTGCTACTGATAGGGTTGTTAAAATTGGTGCTAACCGGCCAGCTGGACGGTTAATGACACCAAGTAAGTTGTCATCTGCCATGTCACTTTACCATTAAATCTGAAACAGAAAATGACAAAAATGAATGTTTTGTCATTTTTCTAAAGTCGAGTGACTGAAATGAAACCAAGGCGACTGTTTTGTCAGTAACTCCAAAGTTGAGTGACTATTGGTGTAATTTACCCTTTTTTGTTTATCTTCTATTGTTTAATAAGACTTCACTCTTAGAATTTTTTCTGCTATTATAGCACGTTTTTTTAGTCTTGCTTATGTATGTAAAATTACATTTTAAGGATGGTTTTGTCATCGTCCATGCTTGGTTCTTTTGCTTATTTTTACTCGCCACTTTAGATCATCCATGCTGATTTTCTTATCATATTAAATGCTTGAATTTACTCCAAATATATTGTACTTAGATTGTGACAGAGTCGATTATGAAGATATTAATATTAATTTGAGACTGAGGTTGAAGTTAAAATCTTTGATATTTTGGTGGAGCTTGTTGTTGAATATGAAGGTTTGTTTTATTATTAATTTTCTCAAATTATATTATTTCATGGGCAATTTACCAATAAAAGCCCTTTTTTTCAAAAATTACCGAAATGGGCCCATTATTTGATTATTTACCGGAATGGTCCTTTTTTGGGAAATCGCGTCCACGTCAGCGCGATGTCAGGGTACGCGTCAGAAAATTGCGTCCACATCAGCGCGCTTTGCTGACGCGGCAGGAGATCGCGCCCTCTAGTACGCGATTTCCTGCCGCGTCAACAAAGCGCGCTGACGTGGCAGCGATTTTCACCCGCGCGTGAACAGTACCCAACGGTCAAAAATTTGACCGTTGCCCCCCCAATGGTCAAAAATTTGACCGTTGCCCCCCCCAACGGTCAAAAAAAACTATAAATACCCCCACCCCTTTTTATTTTTTCACAAACAAATCCTCTCTCATATTTCCTCTCAATTTCCTCTCAATTTCCTTCTAAAATTCTCATAAATCCATATTTAATTTCAATTTCCTCTCAATTTCCTTCCAAAAATCTCTCAAACCCATATTTAATTTCAATTTGATCTCAATTTCCTTTTTTAAAATAGTTTTAATTTTTTTTATATTTTTATAAATCGTAAAAATTTCTACGATTTCATCAATGGCCGGATCATTGACTCGTCTTGATAAGCATCACATATCAGTGGAACAAATGAAAATGGTAAGTATTAAATTTAATATTTAAATATTATTTAAGAATTTTTTATTTATGCATTTTTAGATAAATATTAATTTATTATTTGTTATAAAAGTCTATAGATCGGGTATTGGAATGAAATATCCGGAACATGCATGGTCCTCCATCATTGTTGGTAGAGAACTACCTACAGGAAGCGGGTTTTTGGCACATGGCGACGGTAGGCCGGGGATGCAAGTTGTACCCGAAACTAATCAGTGTGTTGATCGAGAGGTGGAGACCCGAGACGCACACATTCCATCTTCCATGTGGAGAGTGCACTATCACTCTAGAAGATGTGAGTCTGCAGTTGGGATTGCCGGTGGACGGGAACCCAGTCACCTGGTCTGCCCAATCTAGCAATTGGGAGGTGGTGTGCTACGAGCTTTTGGGCGCTATTCCGGATAAAATGGAGGGAGGTAAGATCGAGATGGCTGGTTACGTGACACATTCCCTGATCCGGATGAAGATTCAACCGAAATTGAAAGTATCCGATATGCTCGAGCATACATTCTTCAAATAATTAGAGGTTATCAAATGCCCGACACGTCACGGAGCCGCGTACATCTAAGATGGCTGCTGAAACTCGTTGATTTTAGAGAAGTCGGTGAATTTAGTTAGGGGTCTACCGTCTTGGCAATGTTGTATCGGGAGATGTGCGAGGCGACGCGACCGAGGAGAGCGAAAATCAGAGGTTGCCTGTTACTATTGCAGTCATGGGCACGGTTTCGCTTTTCATTTCTACGTCCTCGAGTGGACCACCCATATACATTCCCACTCATAACGAGGTAAATTTTATATTAGATTTTACAATTATTATGTAGATTTTTAAAAATAAAAGTATGCTAAAAATTTATTTAATTAGGTGGAACCATCCGGCAAGTCATTCGCGAGTACCTAGCTCTCTTGAAGATATACGGCTTCTATTGGACCAACGGTCGGAAGCACAAGTAAGTATTAAATAAAATAGATATTTCCATACATTCGCTAGTCGATTGGTATTTAGTATTTAGTATTATTATGTATATAACTAATATTTCTATCATGTTCATATAGTTTCAATGGACACCATACGAGGATCCGACAATTCGGCCAGTAATTCTGGAAGAGTTCTTACAAAATCCGAACGCCTGGCACGTGAAAGTCGTGTTGATCAACTACGCAACCATGGAGCCGCACCAGTCAGATAAAGTGCTACGACAGTTTGGATGTAGACAACCGATTCTCGTGGATCCTAAGGAGTTTGACGATCATCACAAAGTCGACCTTCGGCTATTGAATACGGATTGGCGGAGATACTGGTCCGGGTACATAGAAATGTGGGAAAATCGGTATGAATATATACCTACTCGAGAAGCAATCATCGTTCCGGAGTTAGCGTGCGTTGCAGAATACATGCCATGGTTTAGGATCCATGGCAAGCCGTATTTACTGACGCCAGAGCAGAAGCAGCGGCAAATACGTGTCGAAAGGGAAAGGCGCGGGCCTCTAAATCCAAGACGACAAGACGACGAAGGCAGCCCCTCAACGAGGCACCGACATTCATCCGACTCATCATCAGTGGCCATGCAATCACCAGGCCCAACGAGAGCACCAACGCAGTCACCGGACGCAGCAGTTCAACCGATGATACCAACGCAACCGCCTTTTCAGATGATGCCAGGTGCGTTTCCTAGCCCTTATAGGTACTTTAACACTTATATGTATCCTTTTCCGAGTCCTATGGCAGGTTGGAGCCAAATGCCCGGTTCAGCTTCATTTCCTTTTATGCCGAGCGGACCGCCGATGTATAGGCCAGCGGCGCAGGAGGGATCGCAAGGGGGGTCGTCGGGGAGCTCTCCTTTTTACCAATCCCCACCAACGTATGGGTTTCAAACACCATTGCCGTTCCTGATGCAAACACCTCCACATACACTATTCTTTGAAGGTGGATCATCGTCCCAAGTCCGACAACCAGATGCCGTACCGGAAGAACCAAAATCCCCGCCGGAGGAACAATGACCGCCGTCGGAAGCTAGAGAAAGGAGGAATCCAGCGCGTAACCATCGACGGCCGCCATGTGGCACTGAATCTCCCGGGCATAGACATTGATTGCCGTATTTAAATTTATTTGTACAAATAATTTAAATATTTTGATATTATTTTATGTAAAAAATAGAATTTTTTGAGTTATTTTGATATTATTTGATGTAATAAAATAGAAGTTTATTTTGATGTAATAAATAGAAGTTTATTTGATGTAATAAAATAGAAGTTTTTTGATGTAATAAAATAGAAGTTTATTTGATGTAATAAAAGAGAAGTTTATTTGATGTAATAAAATAGAAATTTTATAGAAGTTTATTTTGATATTATTTGATGTAATAAAATAGAAGTTTATTTGATGTAATAAAAGAGAAGTTTATTTGATGTAATAAAAACCCGAATCTAATTTAACCCTAAACCCTAACCTAATTTAATTAAAAACCCTAATCCTAAACTAATTTAATTAAAAACCCTAAACTCTTAACTTAATTTAACTAAAAACCTTAACCCTAACCTAATTTAACTAAAAACCCAAACCCTAACCTAATTTAATTAAAAACCCTAACCCTAACTTAAATTAATTTAAAACCCTAACCTAATTTAATTACAAACCCTAACCCTAACCTAATTTAATTAAAAACCTGAACCTAATTTAACTAAAAACCCTAACCTTAACCTAATTTAATTTAAAACCCTAACCTAATTTAATTAAAAACCCTAACCTAATTTAACTAAAAACCCTAACCCTAACCTAATTTAATTAACAACCCTAACCTTTTATCGTGGGCAGTATCAAGCTAGCTAACATTGCTGAATCCATTTTGGGATGATCTTGTGAAACACCTATAAAGGGAGTACATTAAATAATGCAACATTGCATAATAAAAGTATTATTCACATACCGTCAATATTGTACCTGTAGCACATGTATGTGGACCTTTGTACTTTTTTTATCTCCCACAACCCTGTCCTTTTCCTTAACGAGGCGTAGATTTTCCATGAACATGTGCCGTCTTGCACCGCACACTTCGCCTCAAACTTATCAGATTTTGATTTAACGACGTGGTAGTTAACGCCGTTTTTGATGCTATGTTGTTTCAAAGCACCAATAAAACTATCCTTCTTGGTAAACTGATTACCAACTTCAAGTTCATCGAAATCTACCCCCGAACTTGTACGATCACGCAATCGGTGTGGTAGATCTGGAAACTCTAACGCATCATCTGCAGACATATCGACATTATGCATGTGGGCTGGAGGTGAGTATGCTCTGAATCGTGGATTTTCTTCCTCATCTGAACTCCTTTCAGCATCTTCAGCTTCTGTTGGAATAGGCTCCGGTTCAAAAAATAAGCCAACTTCTGCACCATTCGGCCCGGCCTCTTGAGGTGGATCCACATCAGAGTCATGTTCTAACCCACAATCATCTGCAGTGTACGAGGTCCCCTCACCGGTTGATGTCGTAGGGAGTACATCATCCCTTTTTTTGGGCATCTGATAACGTCCCCAATTGGATGTAGATTGCCACCCACTAGAACTTGATGCCGCTCCCCAGCACGTATTTCCAGCATCAAACATCGAGCCACCGACGCACATGTCCCATCCACCGACAGAGTGTCTTGCAGGGGATGTGCATTTGACATCGCTACCGAACATGGGCTGTTCCGTATTTTGTAACCTGCTGACCGAGTGTCGGCCAGGGGTGGTGTATACATCTCGAACACCGGTCGCAAATACATCAGTTGGCGATATAAATTGTACATATAACTTAATATAAGCTGCTCTACTAGCAAGATGAGTCTGCACCATTGCCTCTAAGCTACGAGCACCTTTTATGTCGAACGAGTCATATGTCACCGGATCAATAGAAGAACAAAATCGATACGTGATAGACAGAACTTTCATTGGCGTCGTTCTAAAAATTTTACGTCTAATTCTTTTACGAAGTTTTGTCAAATCTATGTTCTGGTTAAAAGCCAGTCGCACCATATTCTCCGACAAAAAAACAACACCATTCTCGGTGTGGCAAACCTCACCATCGTAGTAAATAACAGCACTAATACGTTCACTCATATTCGAAACTCTAACCTTCTTAGCCTCTCTAAATTGTTTCTGCTGTGACTTATGCATTCTGAGAACATTTTCTGCCTAATTTATAGCCTCAGCCCAAACATGCTACTGTAGCAAAAGCGCATCCACGAGGGCGCGATTTCACAAATTCTTCTCAAATAGCATCCTGCTAGAAGCGATTTTATACTATTTGCTCAAAAACGTCAAAAAAATTATTTCTTCCATGACCTACTGTAGCAAAAGTGCGTCCACGAGGCCGCGATTTCACAAATTCTTCTCAAATAGCATCCTACTAGAAGCGATTTTATACTATTTTCTCAGAAACGTCAAAAAAATAATTTCTTCTGTGACCTACTGTAGCAAAAGCGCGTCCACGAGGGCGTGATTTCACAAATTCTCCTCAAATAGCATCCTGCTAGAAGCGATTTTATACTATTTGATCAGAAACGTCAACTCGAAATTATTTCTTCCAGGACCTAAAAATTCTAAAAAGCCTGAACCCTAAACCCTAAAAGCCAAAAAAACCTAACATGAGAAAAAAGACAAAATCGCGTCCCCCAGAACGCGCTACGTGGCGGAGCAAATCGTGGCCACGTCAGCGCGCTTTGCTGACGTGGCAGGAAATCGCGTCCTAGAGGGCACGATTTCCTGCTGTGTCAGCAAAGCGCGCTGACGTGGCCGCGATTTTCTGGCGCGTACCCTGATATCGCGCTGACGTGGACGCGATTTCCCGAAAAAAGAACCATTCCGATAAATAATCAAATAATGAGTCCATTTCGATAATTTAAAAAAAAGTTTTTATTGATAAATTACCCTTATCTCAACTATTTTGAATTTTCCTAACCCCGTAAAATCTCATAAAAAGTATTCTAGGCGGCGAATTGATGCAAGCTTATAACAATCAAGTTTTGGTAAAGAAGAGCAATCCGGATCTTCTAGAATCAATTTTAGAAAGCATTTAATTAAACCGGATCGTTACCGCCTAAAAAAGACCAACCAGGAAAAAGGAAAAGAAAAGAGAGGAAAAATGAGTTGGAAGAACGAACTACCGGACGAGCTATGGAGAAAAATACTTGAAATCGGAATCAATGCCTCAAATTTTACTTTTAAAGATCTTTGTTGCGTTTCAATCTGCAGCAGACGCCTCCATCGTTTATCCAACGAGGACTTACTCTGGTCCCACTTGATCTCCGTTGATTTCCCCAATCAAACATCATCATCTTCCTCCGCCAAATCCCTTTACAAAATCAGGTAATTCTAAAGATAATTGAAAATTTTCTCACTTGAAAATTGTTTAAAAAATTTTGTTATTTTGTTTTGTTTTTGTTTTTGGTAGGTTTGAGAGGGAAAAAGAGAGGAAATTATGGGCTCATAAAAGGGCGGTGTTGAGGAAAGAGAGTCAGGTTTCGGAGCATTTAAGGAAACTTCGAGAAATTGAGGTTCGATTACGTGAAGAAAGAAATAAATTGAGCTCTGCACTTTTGGAGTTGTCTAATTTACACAAGGTCAGGTAATAATATCTTCTTCTTCTTCTTTTTTAGAGCTTCTGTTTTGATGCTCAGAAGAAAAGGTTAAAGTAGAAATATTTGACCAACTACTCTGAGTTTTTCTGACATAATTTTAAGTGTTCTGTTTAAAACTGAATATATCGATCTAACTTACATAAGGTCAGGTAATGATTTCATTTTTATTTTTATTTTTTTAGACTTTTCCCCATGTTTTTAATGTTTAATTTATGGTTTTGTTGCACAAAAGAAAAGAATAAGTTGATATATTTGAGGATTTAATCTCAGTTTTTCTGATATAATTTTAAATTTTGTTTGAAGTTCTAATTTTTCTGTTTAAACCAAAACAAACCGTCCTGGATATGTATATGTTATTGACTTTTGTGATTAAAGGATTTTAGGAGGTCAGAGTGTTCTAATTACTAGTAATATGTTACACCTTCAATGGTTGAATTTAGTCATTTTCTTTTGTAACAAGAACGAATCTAGTTTTGGGTTGAAACCTCAGACACAAATAGAACACTTCGCATTTTTATTCTTCTTTCTTTAAATATATTTCGTGAATGTTACTTGTGAGTCCTCATTGGATTCAATCTTTGGGCATTGTTTGTTTCAGTCAAGCGTCCGTGGCTTTGAATGTGTGGCAGCCCGAGGTTGTGCGTGGTAGGCAAAAGCAAATGGTTGAGCAATGTGTTGTACCGGTTGAATCTAGAGTTCATGCCCTAGATATGGAGGTTAAACTTTGCAACCAACAGCTACAAGTGTTTGATAAGGCTTATGTGAGTATTGATTTCTTATGGTGTGCTAACATGATTAATTAATAACTTTAAACTTGTGAACTACGTTTGATGTGTTTATGGTGTTTTAATGACAGAGAGACGAGAAGAGAAGGCTTGATACAGCTAAGGAAGAGTTGAAATCCATGAAATATCACCCTTTACGAGATTATACGCTATCAAGTACTGAAAACCAACAAAATCGGAAAAAGAGGAAGAAGTTGAAAAACATGCATCAACTGTAAGATTCTTGTTTATCCCTACATCTAATAAAGCATCCAGACTGTTCTGGGAAAAAACAACCTTGTGGATATGTTAGGCTTGTATTGTAATCTTTGGCATGTTTTCTATGCTTCATTTTGTTCACGTACTTTTCATTCTAAAAATATTTTTGTGAGTTGTTTGTTTAAGATATTTTAGGGCTAAATTCATATTTTCTGTCAGTTCTTCCTGCTCCAGGTTTGTTTCAAAGTAAGGGAGGAAAAGGAAAAAGAACTTTCCGCGCTAAGCTTCATTTAGTTTCTCATAAATCATTTGATTGCTGTAATAGATTTCTTAGATCACAAACGTGTTAAGTCCTTTGAGTAAAGTAGTCCTCACTCCATAGTAGTGTGGTAAACATCATTTCTGCATTTCTTTTCTGCTCTTCCTGCATTTTGATGTATGTTAGGATAATCCGTATGACTTGCTTAACATTAATCCGATTAAATGCTTTAGTTTCATCCATTAGGTTTCAGAAGCCGGAAAACTTTCTTGCTTTCTAGTTAGAATCAAAAGAAAAATGGCAATAAGATATTCCCCAGAAGGTATATGCATTTTTTTCTAGGGTATGTGTCCCTTCGAGACAGTTTCAATCTATAATATTTGATCATATTTATGAAAAATAAAGTTGCAGGGGAACTGGTGACTGACAAGTGTGTGTACCTAGTGACTTCGTAGGAGAAATCTATGTTACTTGAATTGGGTACAAGTGTCGGGAACTGGTATTTGTTTGAGATGGGTTTGTTCCTTGTATTTGGAGAGTCTTTGGAAGATTGTATCCCCATACTCACGTTTGGATATGCAGCAGATATGGGTGTTGGACAATGATACTTAAAGAAAAAGGAAGACTTCGAGCAACCTAGTGAAAAATTAATTCCTCTCCATAAATCAAGAAGCTATTTTATGATGTTTCCAGTAGCACCATATAAAAATTAATGCCTCTGGGTAAATCTAGAAGCCATTTTAGGTAATCTCCTGAAGATGTTCCTCCTACAACTGGAACTAAATGGAGTCAGCTTTTGTGTCTGGAGTTTATTTTAAAGTGCTGAAGTATAGTATTATTCTCCTTCTAAATGGAGTCTGCTTTTGTGTCTGGAGTATAAAGAGGTAAACCACTTATAGGGTAAAATTGTGTTGTTCTTGTTGGATAAATCATATTTTGATTGTCTCCCAACCTGAAGCCAAAATAATTACTTCTTATTTGGTGGGTTAATGTTATTCTTCTGTTTTATATCATTATTATTGTTTTGTCCTAAATCCATACTGCCTAGCTGTTATTCCAATAGTAAGTTGTTGATTTACTTTACTTACATAACTATAAATCCAGTTCTAAAGTAGAAACTAAAATGTTCTCATGATGTTTCACAGCTCCTGATAAACAAAAGGTAAAACAACATGGATGAGCATGTTTGCTGGATTGCTTTGCTGCTCGTGCTGGCTCCCATCTTGGTATGTTGTATTGTGGCTTTTAGTTGTTTTGCGGTGCCAAAATGTGCGTGCCTTTTAGAGGGCTTGAGTGGTACAATGTTTCATCAATTGTTAGAAATAATCTTCATTTAGAAGCCCTTCATGTAAAACCAATTTGGTGGTCAGAATTTTTTAACTGTAAAACTGCATCATCTGGCTACAGATAACTATGAGCCTTCGGGTCTTCCATGCTCTGGCCTTTAAGTTTCTGGCAAGGGTGTCGATTGCCCTGTCTACCTTCTAAGGGCCATAGGATTCTGGAAACCACGAAAGGAAAATGAATAGGAAGAAGGAAATGTTGGGTTTCAAGCCAATACAAAATTTGAGCTTTCCAATTGCTTGAACCGTTGGCTAAAGTTTTTACAGGTTTAGCTTTTGATTTTGACGGTTCGATTTATGATTTGATTGCTGTCCTTGCGGAACATTAATCTTAAGTCTTGACATTTGCAAGTTGAACAAGAAAGGATTGTTTCATATCGGTATATATTTTATTTTAAATTTAAATCTTGTTATGTAATTTACTTTTTTTTTCGTAGTTTAGTAACATTTTTGTTCACATTTTTATCTGCCGTTATATAAAAAACTTTTCAATCAATAACTATTATTATACTAAAAATGATAATTTTCTTATAAAATAAAGAGATATGGAGAGAATAAAGAATAAAGAAAATATGAAAGTAATAAAGAATGTACTTTATTGATCAAAAGGGGTAATTATAATGTTTCATTAGAGTCTTTATATATAAGCATAAGAAGTATAAAAGAAGTAGAGATCTAATTCTAACAGTTATTAGAATTTAAAGTATACCAAAACTGTCTTGATCATGATGGACATTTATTTAATAAGATATTCATAACATTCTTCTTAGATGTTCATTGGTAGATAACGTGTTTCGTTAAAACCTTATTAAGAAAAATCCTGTGGGATAAAAACCTAATCAAGGAAAAAGAGTACACAATTTATAATACGCATAATATGTTGTCTCATTAAAAACCTTATCAAGAAAACTCAATGGGACAAAATCTTGATAAAGGGAAAAAAAGTGTAACGCGTATTTACTCTCCCTCATAAAAATATCACATACTTTCTCATGTTTTACGTATTCAATCTTGAATATTAATTTTTTTAAATGATTATTTGAATGTATTGCTAAGCATTTATATCACTATTCTTTTGAAAATCATGAGCAAGGGAAAATTTTGGAAAATATATTTTGATATCTTCAGGAGTTTTAATTATAATCATAGCAAACTTTAATTATAATCCTTCTATAAAAATAAAAATAGGTATTTTGGATCATTTTATAATCCTTTTTCAACTATTATTAAGTCAAAATTACCACATATGTTCAATTATTTCAATTCATATAAATGAATGATTTTTCGAGAATTTCAATATACTTCTAGCATTCTAAATCCTTCAAGGATTTTAATATAAACTTTACTATATAGTGATTTATAAAGGTTATAACAACAACTATTAGATGTAAGTTAAATCTTTTATGAATTGTCAAAATAATATGTCTAAAGATTATTGATCTACCACAAATATATATATATCTTTTCATAATCAATACCATACTTAGTGAAAAACTTCATATTTTTATTCTGCTTTTGCAAAACTATTTCATTTGCACCCTCATTGGCTTTATACCTTTAGATATTTGGACTACTGGTCTAAAAACTCCACGAATTTAATTGTACTTGAGTTGCGTCTTTCTATTTTGATCAATTTATTCCATATCTATATTTCTTAATAGATTTATCCAATATCCTCCTTTTATTTCATTATTTCATTATTTCAATAATAATATTGCCTGTAAAATAATTGTCGACCACTTTTATTATTTGGTTTCACATTTTCTCGAATTAACATAATTTATCAAGATCTCTTATTTTTATTAATTTAAAATTTAGTTTCAGGTATCTGAATCTCTTCTAGAGTTTTACTTATTAGTTATGTCTTGAGTCTCTTCTGGAGCACCCGCCTTCACTATATGACCATCTAAAAGAATTTTTATCTTTGGAACTGGCCAAACTATGATTTATTCTAACTGATTGTCATATTGAGACTTTTGGTTCAAATTAAAATATTAACTTGATTATTCTCATTAATTTTGTAAATACATCTAATAGTTAACTTGTAATGAGTTATCCTTATTAAACTTCTGGTTCAAATTACTCTTCCCCCTGACTCATTACAAGTTATTATTTATCTCCCCCTGATGTCGGAAAAACTATCGAATCAAAATTGTAATTACAAATCATGTCATAATTAAATCTCGAATACATTCAAAACATCTAATAATATAATGAAACATGTAATTAATATATATTCCCAACTTTCTTTGAGGATCCACTCATCTTTGTGCGTTGTGGTAGAGCAATTGGAACATATACGCACATAGAAAAATTCAAAGATTTTAAATGTTTAGCTCTTGATCAAAAACCAATTGTAATGGGGAGTATTTATAACTTATAGGCTTGATGCGTACAACACGTAAATCAACATAATCTCATGTTGAAATAGGAAGTTTAGTTCTCATAAGTAATAGTTTAGACATTAATCAGAAGTATTCAATCAATAATTTATCTAAACCATGATGTGCAAACTTTTACAAAAGTTTTTCAAACTCAATCAATAAAAGACTGAGATATAGACTCATGAGTATTAGCAAGATGAATTGTCTTAATTGTATGATCTGAAATTAATTATTTAAACAAGCACTCTTGCAAACGATAGTTTGCAAATTGATAACACATATGTGATTATTTTGTAGATGCATTTACCAAAATCATATAATATTAAAATCATCCACATGGTGGATGAATGGGCCCATAATCATTTCAGAAATGCGATACATTAAATCTCAACTTTAGCTAGTGAGTTTCTAAGAAAATTTTTATTGAGAACAAACAACAAATGATAATTTTTTTTAAATTAAAGAATCTTCTGGTTCTTTAATGAATGTCCATATAAATTCTCAATTAATTTTCGCAGCATATATGACTTAGGATAGTCTAACTGATCACGCCAAATAGTAAATGTATTTGTATTAGTAAACTTCTGGTTTACTTTAACATGTTTTTCAATTGTACTAATAATGTAAATATAAATTTTGACAATTGATAATTTTATTGTCATTCTTTTTATTTTGTATCCACATATAAATACTATGAGTAGGAAATGTCTAAATCAATGTGAAGTCTATAATGCTACTAAGTCAATAAGTAAATATAATTTCAAACAATAATATATAATATTTGCTTCAGGGAAAATGCCGAAATCTTCAAATATCTAAAAACAAAAATTGCAACTTCAACTGCATCCAACAATAACGAGTTTTAGATAGAATTATCATATTTTATTGCTCATATATAGATCTTTCACAGTCAAATATTTTACTTCCAACCCCTTAATGGGGAGATGACAAAAGAAGATCATAAAGATTATAAAATAAATATAAATTAAGAACCCAATCCTCTCTTTTTCACCCTTTCGAAATAGATATTTATAACAATAGTGATTCATATGAAATATAATATTTTCCTCATTCACAATCTCAATATAAGATTCATTATAAATATCTTTTAAAACTAATGGATTAACCATCACAATATACTAATATATTAACTTTTCTAGGGCTTTCGACTAATTTTGTACTATCAAATATTGAAATAATATTTGTTTGTTTTAGTACCAAATAAGATAAATACTTTTTATCTAATGATACAATTTATTACTACATTTTCATATCATTCCTCAAAGAATATTAACAAAAACAAAATATTTGAGCATATGCCACATGTAACCAATAATCTTTCATATCACATTGATAACATAAGTTATCTTTACCCTTTGAAGAGTTATATTGAGAACTCTCATTGTTTTCTTATTTATTACTATATTCCTACTTTTAGTGGTCTATGATTATATCTTTTATTTTCTTTATGTTTACATTCACTTCGGGGAATGCAACAAATCTAGTATGACGAACTTATAAACATCCCAATAGATTCTTTATTTCATAATCACCATCGCAAACATGCGTGAAATTTCAAATCAAAATCTATCTATTCATATTGTCATGATTAGTTTCCAATTATAATAAACATGATATAATAAATAAAATATAGATTTTTAATATTATCGTCATCACCTTGACTATTATCACGAGTACTATTACAAGTAGTAAAACAACTTTATTTTCGTAATAACATTTATAATCTAATAGTAAAAATTATTTAATAAATAATCAAAATTTTCATATATGATGCTTGAAAATTATCCGATACATATTGTACCAAATTTCAATACCACATATATGTTATAAAATCTTATCTTGCTCAAATAAAATATTTATAAGTTCAATTTAAAAGATACCATACAATCATTCAACATTAGCAAGTTAATAAAAATAAATAGATGATATCAAGTTTCTAACAATGGTAGGTCAATAACACTTTCCACCATAATTTTAATAAAATTTAAGAATATTTAATAACAAGAATTTAATAATCAAAACATCTAAATATTATGCATAATATAACTTAATTAAAAAAAAACTTCAAAGAGAATGATTTACCAAAAAAATTAATCGAGAAAACATACCATATTAATAGCAAACATATCTAATCAACAATTACATCTTTTAAATAAAAAAAGTTAACCTAGAAATGCAAAAATCAAATATCACCAGAATATGAAACTTATGTTAAATAAAAATTAATAGTAGTCATACCTTAATTGAAAAAGGAAATATGGTTTAAATATAAAAGTTTCTTACCAAATCTATACTTTACCCATGCTTGTACAATAAATCAAAGATTGGGAATAAAAACCATAATCCATTCTGAGATTGAATCTTTCAACATCCCGAAGATGAAGTTGTAAGAGTGAAAGTTTAAGGTGAAAAAGAATTTGATCTGTGGGATGACTTCGAAAGATTTTGAAAAAAAAAAAAGAGAATCATCGTGTTGATAACGTGTTATAAAATAAAGAGATATGGAGAGAATAAAGAATAAAGAAAAAATGAAAGCAATAGAGAGTGTACTTTATTGATCAAAAGGGATAATTATAATACTTCATCAGAGTCTCTATTTATAGGCATAAGAAGTATAAAAGTAGAGATCTAATTCTAATAGTTATTAGAATTTTAAGTACACCAAAACTTTATCTTGATTATGACGGACATTCACTTAATAAGATATTCATAACAAATTTTAAAGATTTTGAATTTATTTGAAAATTTATATCAAATTTTAATGATAAGTAGTAGAGAATAAATTATATTATGATCATTTTAAAAACCTTAGTTTTTAGGTACCAATAAAGTAATGTCACATCATCAAATTTTAAATAACAAAGTATTATTGTACATTTAATTATATCTATTATCTTTTTCAACTTAATTTAATTTTAATTAAATTACTTAAAATAATTAATTTTTTTAAATTATAAACAAATATTTTTTTTACAATTTTTAATCATTTTGCTTTTTATTTTTAGAAGTTAATATTTTTTTATTTTTGTGCATCAATTTTTTTTAAAAAAAAATTAGTTCCTAGATAGCAGATTTTTTTTTCTATTTTAAATTGTTTTTTATTTCATACTATATTTCTTTAAAGTATAAATTATTTTGCATTGAATCTCCCGCAACAAGAATTATGTAAATTTTGGAGTTTCTATGTTATTTGATTTTTTTATTTTAATTAGTTATGTTTTTTATAGAAAATATATGTAAGAGTTGGAGAGTAGGTTGAATATAGATGGGTGTATAATAATAATTTTATATCTTTAAAATTTGATTATGTGACAAAATTTTATTGGTGCCTAAAACTAAGAATTTTAAGATAATCCTAATATAAATTATTTCCTATATGTCGAATATTAATTGTAAATGTAAAAAAAGTAATAGAATTAATTTATTTCTCCTTTCTTTGATACTCTCCGAAGTATTGGCTTTTCCTCTTATTTTGAAAAATTTGAGAATAGAGAAAATTAGAAGATTTCATCCAATGTTTATTAAAAGGAATTGGTAATTGGATTGGTTTGACAATTGAATTGTTTTGATAAAAAACATTTATTAAAATTTAAAAATTTTACCATTGATTTAATCAATTTTAATCGGTTCAATTAATTTTTTAGTCGATTTAATCTGTTTGTATCGATTTTCAGTCTAACTAATTCAAAGTCACTTTTCAGATGCTTCTTTTGGTTGGGTCTCGGTCAAATCCACTTCAAACAATACTGATTTCAACACTTAAATTTTTTTCAAATGTATGAAATAAACCCCAAGTCTCTGAATTCAAGGTATTTAAAGTTATTTCTAGAAAATTGATGCATTTTAAAGCTAGCAACTATAATGATTTTCGGACCAACACAAACTGGCCACGTGTTCCGCGAGGGTCATAAAGCTTGCTTTATCATTGACACTATTTTCAAATGAATAGTTGTAAAGTTTCACTATTAATGCGTTCTTTTACACTTTGTTTGGTTCGATGTAATGGGTATACCATTACGCGCCGAATTGGTGGGCCCCACCTATTCCAGCGTTTGGTTCGCTGTAATGCCCATTACGCGCCTATTACATTACGTACTTATTCCTCCTTACTCACCGATTTCTATTCCCTTCCCAAAGTTCAGTTTAGCTTCCATTTAGCATTCTTAGAATTTCTATGCCCTGTTTTACCCTCATCTTCCCAAGCCGAAATCCACCTCCAGAACTCTCCCTCCCAACATCAAACAGAAGCTGCCAGCAAAGTGAGCTCCACCGCTCCCGTTTCACTTTCATTTGATTGTTTTGTCGAACCAAATGCACCCTTCTGTTCTTCAAATGCAGTGAGTAGGGAAGTCTAAAAATAGACTTCTGTTCTTCAAATCCCAACAAGTATCTCCAAAGAAACCCTCAAGAAAACCTTTCCAATTCAATCAAGGTAAACATTGTCTGCCCTAACATTTTTCTTTCAACATGTTTTCCCTTTTATGTCTATAATGAAAGATTCAACATTTCTAGAAATTGAATCATGCATTCACCTTTAAAATGAGGTTTTAGTAAGACTTGATTCATCAAATTAGTTAAATCATGTAACTATCGTTAAAAATTGGCATCTAAGGTTTCTAAAAACTAGGGTTTAAACTAGTTGAATTGAATCATGAATCCCAATTTTCGTGATCAAAGATTTAATATATTCCTAAAATGAAACTTTAATTCATTTGATAAAGAATTAGAAGTTGTAATGGCTGCGAATGAGTTATAGGGGAGTGCATCAAGTATGGTTAAGAGGAAATCTTCGAAGGGTAAAGGGAAAGTTGTTATTTCTGGTTCTGAAAATAGGTTTGAGATATTGAATGATGAATGTGAATTGGAACAGATTGATCAAGGTGAACTGGGAAAAGATTTAGTTAATCCTTTTTTGGAATGTAAGAGGTTTTAACAATTCTCTCAAATAGATTAGTGTTATTAAATTTGTTCCCATGACCACCATGCTTGATTCTTGATCCTTTTTTTTCAATTTCAGCAGACAAATCAAAAAATCCTAGAGTCGGGGAAAATATAGTTAAAAGCGTATAGAAAAGAGACAAGGAGAGCTCTTCGTCTTCTTCTTCCCGATGCTTTGTAAGATGCTTTTAATTGTAAAGATCATACCCTTTAATTGGTTAAGTTTTGTTTCAGTTCATTGCTGGTTTGTTTCTGAATTGTTTACCTGTTCTTTTCGTTTCAATTTTTGTTTCTTTCTGGGATTTATGTTAGTGCTTTCTTTTCTAGGTACTTTCATTTTCTTCCTTATATCTACTAGTGATTCAACTTCTAGGTGATTTTGGCTCTTTTATATATAAATTATCAAAAGCAGTTTTAGAATGAAATTTTCTGATTTAAGATGCTTTGTCATTCTTAAGGATAGGCTATTTATTTATAACATTGATATGAAACGAAATTGTATGATAACTTATTTTAGCTTGTCTTGGCTTGGAATATGTTGAAATTGAAATCAAATCATCTGTCAAGGGAAATTTTCATAAACCTAGTGTCAATACCTTGAAAGTTGAAAAGAGGTAAGTTTGCATCAATCAGAGGGTTTTTAGGACATTCTACTTATGTCAAGTAACCTTATTCTATGTTACTTTGTGTGAGTGCTTTGATATAAGCATATATCCGACATGGTTTTAGTGTGTAATATATACATGAGCAAATCTTATTACTCTTCTCCCTTTTGACTTTTAGTGTGTAATATACATGTGTATTAATGGTAGGGTTAATTCAAAATGGACTGCTAGATTGGTAAACAAACATTAGCTGCATACCATTAACATGGAAATGCTTCCTAAAGTATGTCTGCCTCAAGTGCCTAGGTTGCCTTTTGGTAACTGCGCTGTTTTATATGACATGTTGTAATTATTCAGGTTCTGTGTCTGCTACAAGAATGATGTTGTCTATGTAATCATCTGTGTTCATCCTATCAGCTTGTGGAGTTTTGCATCTAACCGCATTGCTGGAACCTTCACAACACCCAACTATGCAAACTTTGGCCTGGGATTTTTTCAAAGTTGTATGGCATATCGTAGGCGCTGATGTGATTAGAGCAGTGTTGTTTTTTTTAATTACTCTAAGTTGTTGCATTTAATACAACCACAATTGTATTAGCTTCCAAGGTTAAAAATCCTAGTCATATGAGGGAGTTTCGGCCAATCTCATACTGCTCTGCTTTTTTGTGAGTGTATCACTAGGATTTCGGTTAAATGACTTACAAAGCACTTACCTGATGTGATTCTAAATTTGTTTTTCTGGTTTAAAGCCCAACCCTGCAAAGACTGAAATTTTTGCTTCTGGGATTCTTGAGAAGAAATGGAGGATATTCTTAGAATTACTGGGATTAACATGGGAAGGCTGCCTATTAGGTACCTTGGTGTTCCTTTAGTGACCAGGAGGCTGACAGTTAAGGATTGTGCTCCTTTAATTGACAAAATAATAATTTGCCACTTGTTATAATTATAAATTTTACAAATATTGTGATAATTATTTTAATACTAGTTGATTTTAATTTGATTTCTGAATGCTTAGAAGTGTAAATTCTTTTGTATATTAGCACCCTTGTTAAATTTCTTGCGCTTGGTGTATCTGACCACTATTGTTCCAGTAATTTGATGTTCTATGTGAACTTTTGTAGGTATTGGACTGTTAGCTACCGATTTGCTCCAGACATAAATCGTTGGCAAGCTGAAGCTCTAGTTGCAATTCAAGAGGTATTTTACAGTTGCAATTCAAGAGGTTTTTTATAGTTGCAATTCTAGTAAATTGGACTGTTTTTTTATGGCTTACTCCATAGTAATGTTTTTATAGTTATATTTTGCAAGTGGTGATGTAATAAGTTGATTTTTATTGGTATTGAAAAATTTGAATTTGGGATCAAATTTCTTAAGTTGAGGTAGTTTGAAAATTTTAATCGAGCAATTACGAGACCTGTACGAAATTATAGGATTTCTTGCACTAGTGTATATTCATATACAACGCGTTAATTAAATGTGTATATTCATATACAACGCATTAATTAAAAATATTTTATATCCAACAAAATTAAAAATATTATTTTAATAATATTACATATATATCGACTTTTGAACCATTATAAATTAAACCTAATCCAATCATGAGTAAATAAAATAAAATAAAAATTGGATCATTAGATATAATCAAGTAAACAACTTGATTAAAAAACAAATATTTATAACATATTAAAATTGGATCATTAGATATAATCAAGTAAACAACTTGATTAAAAAACAATTATTGGATATATTAAAATTGGATCATTAGATATAATCAAGTAAACAACTTGATTAAAAAACAAATATTCATTGTTATTATGATTGAAAGTGCCTGTAAAAATTGTTTAAAGAAAAACAAATATTCATTGTTATTATGATTGAAAGTGCTTCTAAAAATTCCTTAAAGAAAAATGTGGTTTGTTAATGTTAAATTTGTAACATTGTTGTCAAAAAATACGGTTAAGATTTTAAACTAGTATTGTTCATTTTTCTTTGATAGTGTGATATTGCTTCCTATTGAAGCGGCTTGTTTGATTGCTTCCTCCACCCACAGTTTAGCGTCTTCTTTTCACACAATCACTGTAAGTTCTTTGTCAATTAAATTATTTAATTTTAGTTTACTGTTATTGAAATTATGATTGGAGAAATGTGACCCTTTTACTACGATTTGACAATATGGAACACATTAATATCTTGCAGTAATGGCTCGTCTGCCTTTAATTGCACAAAGTGTGAGGCGTAAAAGAATTGGAATTGCATTGACAATATGGTTGGAAATATGTAAAATTGCGAGTTGGTTTTTACTTACATTGGGTGCCATCGATAGCCTACATACTTATAGACCAAGGATTAGGTCCTATATTTTAGATTTTTATGCACAACGGGATTATGTGAAAAGGCTTGTATATGCTAGTGACGAGACCTGTATTGAACAAGTTAGGATGAATAGATTTGCCTTTTTCAAACTATGTGAGATGTTACAAACGTTAGGGGGATTGAAGTTGTCAAGGCACATGCTTGTTGATGAGAAAGTAGCAATGTTTTTACATATCATTTCTCATCACCTTAAAAATCGAGTTATCAAGCATCACTTCAATAGGTCCGGGGAAACTGTTAGCAGATCATTTCATAGTGTTTTAAATGCTACCATACGCTTACAAGATGTGTTATTTAAAAAGGCGGAGCCAATTACAGCTAATTCTTCAAATAGAAGGTGGAAATGGTTTAAGGTATTGGACCGAGTTTTATATATAGCTTGTACATAATTTAGTTGATTTAGATTTAAATTTAGTATCCGAACTCAAGGTTTTATAACATGTCATATAGAATTGCTTAGGTGCTCTTGATGGAACCCACATCAAGATTAAGGTTCCAAGGGTTGATAAACCTAGATATCGAACGCGAAAAGGTGACATAGCAACAAATGTTCTAGGTGTTTGTACACCTGAAATGCAATTTGTTTATGTTCTTTCTGGTTGGGAAGGTTCTATTGCTGATGGACAAGTTCTTCGAGATGCCATTAGTAGGAGACATGGACTAAAAGTTCCTCATGGTAAAGTGGATAGTTAGAGGACTTTGAATTATTCATTAAGATCAAATTTTTTTGGGGAATTAATCATTTTTTATTTTTTTAATAGGTTGTTATTATCTAGTTGATCCTGGATACACAAATTGTGAGGGATTTCTTGCACCTTTTAGAGGACAACGATATCATTTGAATGAGTGGCATCAGGGTTATCAGCCAAGTACTCCACAAGAATTTTTTAATATGAAACATGCCTCAGCAAGTAATGTTATTGAAAGATGCTTTGGGTTATTAAAAATTAGATGGGGAATACTTAGGAGTCCATCATTCTATCCTGTAAGGGTGCACAATAGAATCATTATTGCATGTTGTTTGCTCCATAATTTTATTCGAACCCATATGAGTATTGATCCTATTGAAGCGGAGGTGGGAGAAGGATTACCTAGTGATGTGGTAGATGACGATGAACCTCATATCGTCAATATTCATCCATCGGATGCTTGGGCTTCTTGGAGGATGGAACTAGCCAACCAAATATTTGATGAATGGCAAGCATCTAGAAATTAGTTAGGTTTATGGAGGATGGAACTTTGGTGGTGTTTTTGTGTTTTTTGTATTGTACTAAACTTGTTGAATTATAGTTTGATTTCTTTTCATTCATCATGTGTTATAATTTTATACAGTGTTGAATTTTTGATTCATGATATTGAACTCAATTTTAATTTTATAAAGTGTTCACCTTTTGATTCATGATATTAAACTTAATTTTAATTTGTTTTTTTTCTTAAGATAATTATGTTAGGTGTTTCAGAATCAAATGTTCCTTCCCAATCATCTCGAGGAACCAAAAGGAAATGGGTTCCAGAAGAAGATGCAGCATTGGATTCCTGCATGGTGGACTTGCACAATGTTGGAACATTTAACGCTGATACGGGGTTCAAAGCTGGTTACTTAAACGAGTTGGAAAAAATGTTAGAAAAGGCTTTACCCAATGCAATGTTGAAGGCTAGACCTAATATCGAGTCCAGGATTAGGTTACTAAAAAGGGATTGGTCAATCGTGTATGACATGCTTAATGGCCAAAACAATAGCGGTTTTGGTTGGGACGACCATAGGCAGGTCGTTGTTGCTGAAGATGCTGTTTGGGACTCTTATTTAAAGGTAAGAATGAGTTCAAGTTTTTATTATCTTATTTTTACCAAACTTATAACTAATATGATTTCCTCTTTTTTATAGAGTCATAAAGAAGTCGATCAATTTAGACATCGTAGTTTCCCTTACTACGACCAACTGACTACCATATACGCAAAAGATCGAGCGACTGGGAAAGACGCACAAACAGCTGTTGACGTTCTTGAAGAAATAAATGCTGATGATGTACCTACTGCAGATATTAATGAAGAAAGAAACAAATACTATGACTGCGATGCTAATGTCTCTTTGGAGGACATGGATGTTTCTGCTACGGAGCCGCAACCAGATAGAAACCAAAAGGGTTCCTCATATTCAAAGAGGAAAAAAAATAATTCTGATGCAAGTGGTCATTTTTCTTCTTTAGTTAATGATGCTGCCACTTTATTGGCTGATAACATGTGGGCCATTGGCGAACAAATCAGTAGGAATATTGCCTCCGATGTGGTAGTTCAACAAAGGTCAGAAGAATTCCAGACCATCCAAGAAAAAGCTACAAATTTATATCCAACCTTATGTGAAATAGAAGGTTTAACTGTGGATGAGCGGTTTCGAGCATTGAGTAAAATTCCAGATCATCCAACTCAAATACTCGTTTTCTTTAGTTTACCTTCTGATGTACGGTTGGAATGGGTTAGAAGATTTCTTGTTGACCATTAAAAATTATAGTTTTGTTGATGACATTTTCGTAACTTTTTCTGTTTGTAATATTTGGGATGGTATGTTATTACAATGTTCTAACTTTTTGATGTGGCAAAACTGTATAACATATGGATTGTGACATAGAATTTCATGAATTTCATTTAACATTTTGTTAATATATGAAAATTATGTTTATGCAAAATATAATTCTAAAGTTATTTATTACTGCTAATATTTTTTTATTGTAGAATAATTAAATTATTTGTTCCACAAATGATATTTTACCACATTAAATATGTATTGCAGTTTAAAAATAATAAAGTAGATTATAAATTATATTTAAAAATAATTATTTAAATTATATTTTATAGTATTATATATTATGATTTTAGTAAATTCATATAAGAATAAGAATTTTGTTAAATTATATATTATTATTAAATTATATTTATTAATAATTATTTTAAATTATATTTTATAGTATTATATATTATGATTTTAGTAAATTCATATAAGAATATTTATTAACAGTTTTATTAAATTATATATTTTTATTAAATTATATTTAATAACAACTATGTTAAAATATGATTAAATTATTTATTATTTATATTAATAATCTTATTAAAATTTAATAACAATAACAATAATCATCTACCTAAAAAAAATTCTACTAAGGGTATTCTAGTCATTTTAGCTTTTTTCCTTATGCTATTACACCTCTATTCCATTCAACCAAACACAAGAATATCATTACGCCTCTATTCCATTCCATTCAACCAAACAAAAGAATTGCCTATTACGCCTCTATTCCATTACAGCGAACCAAACGTGGTCTTAGAATATTCATACATTTTCCTTTTCCTTGGAGCATTTCTATCATGCGCAAGCAACGGAACTACTCACCTACTAGTCCTTCCGTTATAAGGCTTACTTTGATAACCCTTGGCTTTAGCTATTGTCTGAGAGGTTTCCTAATTTATAACCTACCTCTCAATTGGGGAGGTAATTGTTATGCCCCTAACTCAGCATGTCACATGGTAAGACATGTGTCAATCAACAGACGACCCTCTATTAGGAGCAGTCTATGTACAACCCTTCGCCAGGAACCATTTGTATCAACCCGTCATGTATAATGGTTTACAAATGACCCCCCGCATATCCTATTTGAACCAACCTGGAGATGGCATGCTATGCAACCTCGTGGAGACCACCAAAACGTAACCACCTCGTATGGTCCTTGGGATGAGAATGTTAGAGTAAGACAACACAATACACTCAAACGGTGGCAATGGACCTGTACTAGCCTTACCATCTGACCAACATACACAATTTTGTTGGACACTGCATTGTCGATTATGTGGCACTATACGACAAGGGGTAACCCCCTATTAAGCCTTAGTTCATGAGGGATTAAGGATCAACCCATTCTACTTTAAGAAACTCTACACAACATCCCTAGCATTTTCTTTCTCCTTCTCTCCTTACTTTGACTCTCCACTTGTTATAGGTGAATTGATACTTTTTTTCATTGATTATTTGTATCAACACTTTGATGATATATAGCATGAAATAATTAAATTATAGATTTAATTTTATTCCTATTAGTGAAAAAAAAGTATGATTCGTAAAAATGATCCGCATGTTTAATAATAAAAAAAATTCTTATTCTTCCTTAATTAATTGTTTCTAATGCTGTAACAAAAAAAAAAAAGAAAAAAGAAAATCAAGAGATTGCAAAGTTAGTTGAAATAGTTTTTTTATTTAATTTTCCTCAATCATTTAAAAAATTTCAAATTTCAAAGTTAAAAATAGCCAAATGGTACCATAAACGAATTTTATTTTTAGTAATATGTTTTTGTAAAAGTATCAATTTGTTTGGTACATCTAAAAAGCATCAATTGTTATTTTATTATACGCACTATAATAATTTATATAAAGAGATCAAGAATATAAAGAATTTCACCCCAAAAGGTCCTTCGATTTTATTTTAATACTTTTCTAAACAAAATTAGGGTAAAAAGGTAATTCTCTCTTCTGATTTAGTGTAAAATTAAATTTATTCAGGGTTGGGCTGTTGGTCTAAATTTGAAAGTCTACCCAATATTTTAGAAGTTTTCAATAAAAATATTATGCCCAAATAATGAGCTTAGATAAAAAAAAAAACATTAAGCTTGTTTAAGATATGTATTGAGTTTGGGCTCGAACATTCTAGGCTCAAACTCAATCTATTTTTTAAATTTTGTAATATATTATAAGGTTGGTATTTGTTACACTGGTAATATATTTGGTAACTTTAAAAAAATTATCATGTGTCTTTTTTTTCTGAATATTTATTTTTTAATATTTTACTATGTCGCTATAGGAACTTGTCAACCCCTTGGCCTTGCTTATGAAATCTAAAAACTCACTGGCCGTGTACTAAATATTTTCCTATATTATATTATCTTTATATATTATGTATTTTATAACACAAAAATAAAACATAAAATATTATAATGTAAATACGAAAAAGTTAATTTTTCTATAATTAATAAATGAAAAAAATATAAAAAATTCAATTAAAAATAATATAAATATATTTTTAAAAAAATTAAAAAATAATATGGCCGAGCCTAAAATGAGCTTGGGTTAGACATTTACAAATATGGGAAGGTTTAAACAAAATTGTAGACCCACATCTCGAGTTAGGCCAAACATGAACAAGCATAATATACGCTAATACTATGCTTAAACTCGACCTAAACCACGGGCACCTAGATGTAAAATACACTAATTTTTTTTTGGTTTAAAAAATACCCACTTTGTCTACAGTTTTGAAGAAATCGGATCAACCCTTGAGATTTATCTTTTTCCTAGTTTTAATTACAAAATAATGAAAATTAATTATATATTGAAGTGCTATAATTAATTTATTTAACTATTTTAAACTTATCATTAATTCAATTATATATTAATCTTGAAATGGAATTATCAAATTAATTAGTTATCATTATTTAGAAAAATAAATTGATTAAAATATAAAAAGAAAAAGATAAAAGAAAATAAAAAGAAAATCATGTGAAAGTCAAAATATACAATTAAATAAAATTTGTATAGTTAAATATATTAGTATAAAAAATTATTAAAAATATAAAAATAAAATAAAATAAAATAGAATAAAAAATATATAATTATCATTGATAATAATTATTTAATAAATAAAATTACAACCAATGAGCCTTTACCTTAATAGCAAGGCTAATGTACTATAAACTTCAAGATCTTACCTTTTAAATTTCACTATGTATAAGCTATATGGGTTTTTAGTCCATATTTGGTTCTATATAGATTTATTTTATTCTAGGTTTGAATATATTCTGATTATCAATATGATCGTGCTTTTTAATGATTAATTACGATTATAGTTATTCAGACGTATTTTTATAATTACAATATGGTTGTATTTATAACTTAAAAAAAACTTACATATATTAATTGAAAAAAGTATTATGTTTATATTAGAATATAATATAATTTATAATTTAATTTAATTTACAATTAATTAGAATTTTATTATTTTTAATTAAAAATTTATTTAATAAATAAAACTTAGGTGATTAATGTATTTTTCATCAAACCTATGTTTTTTAACCCTGGGGTAAGTGGATTTTTTTTTTTATCAAAGCTAAGGGGTTTGAATACTCCCCCAAACCTGAGTAGCATTATTTGAATAAAATAGTTATAAATTGATACGAAATAATTATTTGGTATAGTGACTTTTTTGGCCCTTGAAATTTACAAAAAGGTTATTTCAGCACTCCAATTTATTTTTTTGGTCCTTTTTAGCCCTTAAATTTATACTTTTTATCAAATTATCTCAAAATGGAAGTTAATGTTCGTTAATTTTGTTGGTGCTCCACACGTAGATTGTCATGTGGATGCCACGTTAGCAATTAATTAGTTTTTTAAAATTTAAAAAGTTCAAAAAGGGATCATTAAAATTATTTAAAAAGTATAAATAATATTAAAAATATTTTTAAAATTTTTAAAAATTAATTAATCATTGATGTGACATGCATGTGAATTGCAAATGTGTATGCCACATTAGCAAAATTAACGGACATTGACTTTTCTATCCATTTTGGAGTGATTTAACAAACATCAAAAGTTTAAGGGCTAAAAGAAGTGAAAAATTAAATAGAGGACTAAAATGATTTTTTTTATAAAATTGAAAATCTAACTAAATAAATCATTATGCCTAATCATTTTATAAAATACTCGATTATGTTACACCCAAATTGTAATAAAATAAAAAATATATATAAACTCAATACGAGGAAATAAACCCTCGTTTTTAAAGTTCCTAAATTAACCATTCATCCATCTTTTTTTAAATGTAGTTTACGTTAATTAAGTTGAGCACTGGTAGGAGTTCATCGCCATATTTTCTATTAATTTGTATGCATCTTCGTACGTTCGGTTCATTAAGGCACCTCTTACAGCTCTATCTAATCCTGACATGGCGTGTATATCTAACCCGTTGTAGAAAGTTTGTAGTTGTAACCACTCGGGCAATCCGTGATGTGAGCATTTTTAAATTAGTCTTTTAAAACGCTCCTAAGCTTCGTGAAAACTTTCTCCCTCTAATTGTTTGAACATAGAAATTTCCCTTCTTAGTTGGACCGTCTTGCTAATAGGGAAGAACTTTTGTAGGAACTTTCCTGCAAGTTCGTCCCATGTCGTGATAGATCATGGTGCCTGCGAATCTAACCAAAAAAAGGCATTATCAATGAAAAAGGGAAAACCAAAGACGAATAGCATCATCTGTGACCCTGTTATATTTAAAGTATCACAAAGTTGGAGGAACCGTTTTAAATGCTGACTCGAATCTTCTGTCATCGTTCCTCGAAACTGTAAGTTATTCTGGATCATTTGGATCATAGCTCGCTTGATCTCAAAATTATTGGCCATGATAGCTGGCCTCATTATACTCCCTTGAACCATATCCAAATTCGGTAGCGCATATTCCCTTAGAGTCCTTTCGTTACGTGCCATGTTAATGTTTGCGGGTAGCTGTGGTGGTGGTGGATCTTCTAAGTTGTTAGTGTTAGCTTCATCGAACAGTGGATTCTCGCGTGGTGGAAATTACCTGCAGCAGCTAGTTGGTTTTGCATTTGCTATTGTTGCTATAGCCAACGATTCTTATGAATTATTCTTTCTGGATCTATGACTGACTCTATAGGTGCTCCCCTAATACGAGTCATACACTAAACCCAAAAAGAAAAGATTAGTAAAAATAATAAAATAAAATCGCAACTATAATCTAAAAATTTCCTAATTATTCTATTAATACACAAAAATTAAAATTAAATTAGTGCCGTTGCCGACGGCCTCCAGACGTACCAACGTTAAGAGTAGAAATCCCGCACATAATATATGTAAAGGCGGTATCTGTAAGTATACAGGACAAGTTGTAATATAGTTACAACGGAATAGATGAGTACACCGAGGATCGTACCTAATGGAGGCAATCACTAAACTGATTCTAACTAAGCATAAATAGATCCAATAAACACTTTAAATGAATTATATTACAATGAAATAAAAAGAAAGGCTTTCGTGATATTTACTAATAATAAAAGAAAGAGAAGAAATAAATAAATAACGAGAAATCAAATAATAGAATATATCAAATCTGAACATGGGTGATTAGCTTTATTCGGTAATCATAATTAAATGTCGATTCAGGTTTTCTTTTCAATCAACTAGTCGATATCCCAATAGAATCTTTCGATCTTCAACTAGAATAACAAGTCGGCAAGAACTACTTATCTTTTGACCTTACAGTCCAGACCAGCTCAGGGTTAAGGTGTTCACGGATAGGCCATACCAAATTTGGGTTAACTCCCAACTAAATGAGTTTCTAAATTTGTCAGGCCTAGGGTTTAGGTTCTTCCTTTCCTGAACAGTTGATCTGCTAAGAGAACCCTACAAAATAGTTAATTAATCATACCTCCACTCGCGAATCCCCCATGGGTGAATTAGTTCCTCATGGATCTCATAAACAATATAGACTTGATGTATAAAATAGGCATGAACAAAAATTCAAGAATATAAGGTTTAGAAGAAGCCTAATTTGTATAAGGTTTAGAAGAAGCCTAATTTGCATTAAAATTGAATGTTGAATCCTTACAGAGTTTGATTATGTTTCACAAATTTGATTTCTTCCACGAAACAAGGAACAAAAACTGAAAGAAACCTAAAGTCTAAGAAAAGAGAAAAACAAAAGGCTAAATCTAAGAAGAAAATTATACAATATGAAAGTTGTTCATAACATGTGCTAATTGAGACTATTTATAGACTTTAGAGTGGCCTTCATCCTTAACCCTAGATTAGTTGTCGTCCTCATGCTTAATGTTTGATTGTGCAGACCAAAACACCCTGGCTCATAATTATTTCTCATACGAAGGAGATGTTGTGACACACCAGATCTTGTGCCGCGACATTGAGGGTAGTATGCTTCATATTTAGGGTGTCTTCAGGGGTGTCACGACATTCTCAGGTCGTGTCGCGACACTGAAGGCATTCTTGGAATTATTCTATTTTGCTCCCTATTTTGGGACATCCAACTCTCCGTCTTGCAAAACAATGACAAGTATTGAGGTAGCACGCCTTCTAATGGTCTCTTGCATGCTCATGAAGTATATTAGATTACCTTTAGGCCTCATTCGGTCCCTAAGATCAATAAAAGACTCAAATTACATACTTTATTGAATTTAACTAAACTGGAAAAAATTTAATTAAAACTTAACCAAAATGCTTGTGTTCAAGCTCCTAGAGCACGAAAACTAGTTTACTATGCTACACTGAATTACAGCAGATCAAATTAGTTTCCTTTACCTATTGTCCACTTGAAGAGCTCGCTCCCAACATTACCCACTCTGCTCCGTTGACCACTCCTACTATCCTGAGGCCCATTCCCTCTTCTTCTGGCGGGGCATCAAATTTGTTCTCATGGAGAGACCTATTCAATGTGGGTCAGTATTCCTTCTCTAAACTTGTAATCTACCAATGATAGGATAGTGGCTTAACCCAAAAGCTAAAGGAATGCACTCTCCCTTCCTCTTCTGAAGCTCGCCACCTATCTCTCTTAGAGTTGGTGGACTCTTACCAGATAATGGCGAAGGAGTGTGGCTTGCTTGGTTGGGCCCTCCGCAAACACCATAGTGGATGTGAAGCTAAACGAGCTGAGTTAGAAATGGCCTTAAATTCCTACGATCAAGAACTAACGCAGCTTTGTCGAACATAAGAGACCACAACCCGCCAGATCCAAGAGTACACTGAATTTCTCTTCAGCAGGGAGACTACGTATAATTCTTTAAAGATGGAATCTAAGGAGAGGGTGTGCTAACTGGAGAGCCAGATCAATTTTTTGGAGGAACGACGCTTGGCAAACTTGTAGTGGGTTCAAAAGGAAAATAATGAAGCCTTGGAACGATATAAGCCCTTTTCATGTGAGCCAAGTGAACTTCGGTTGCCTGCGCATGTTCACCAACATGAATCTAGGCTTCGACGTGATGAGCCATTCTGGTGCGGAGTGGGTATAGTTCCAGAATAATTGAAAGGAATCTGACAACCTCTTTTTCCCACTTGAGCCCGAGCCAATCACTCCTACTCCTATAGAGGAAGCCAGCGATGAAAAGGAGGAAGACATAAAGGATTCTGTTGATCCACTAGGTGGAGACAATGCCTAACTAATTTGTACTTGTACTTGTTTTCTCTTTAATAAAATTTTCTTCTTTTCATTTCATTTCTTTTATTTTCACTACACCTTTTCTGTTCTTTCCAGCATTTTTTTACTACCACCAAATTCCGCTAATCATGTACTTGTTCATACTATACAAACATTAAACTTATAAGAACTTAAGGGACTAAGTCAGATCTAATGTAACATGCATAGATGGGCTATTTCTTAACTTCCTATGTCAAGAGGATCGGCTTAATTGTAACACCCTATACCCAAATCGATCTCTAAGTTTGGATGCCCAGTGTCACAATTAGCCCAAAACACTTAAAAAAAATTCCTATCTGGTTATTTATAGACTTAGTTAATATTAAAATAAGCATCCATTACTACTAAATCACTATCATCCACATCCATAGATAACAACTGCTTTAAATTTTGGTTTCAATTATATTTTATACTAAACAAGTGTTCAGCCCCTACAATTCTTCAACATTGTTAAGTACAAATAATTAATTACATTAGCTTGAGACTCAAGACTCTAATATAGATACACTAAAGCAATTTCCCCTAAGGCGTAGCCTCTAAGGGTTCCCTTCTTTATACATGATACAAATATGACGCCACTCGTGCAACTTGGCAGTTTCTGGCTTGGTCCCTCCATGATCTTTTAATCATTCCTTAATCCTGCATTCAAAGCCATACAAAAGTAAGTCTAGATGAACTTAATGAGGTCCTATATAGTTGTTATCATATAAAACACTTAATTTGATGGGTAAATAAGGATTAATACATAAAGATAAAACTCCTTGAGTGACTTAGAAGATTTCGCAAGTTTGACATGGCGTCGCTGACGTCTTGACATGTTCTAAACTAACTGTTGGCGGACATGTCGACTAGTGTAATCATAATCATACTTTCCCAAACACCCCCATTTTTGGGACTTGTCCCCATTCATCTTCAACTTAGATTTTGATGAATGCCTTCTTGGTTTGACTCATCATAAAGTAATTATATGTGTGAATACCCATATTGACTATCTTTATTGATAGACTATTACATAACTCCCTATAACTGTTGGTTTCTTCCTTCATCCCATCATTCCAAACTGAACTCAATTTAAATCTGCTAGTTTATTCCCAACAATGAATTTCTTATGACATATCATGTGCATGAATCCCTCTGATGTGAGCTTGTCCTCGTAGGATGATTATGAGTAGCGAGAGTTGCTGATCGAAATTAAGAAGCATCAAATGTCATGTATTTTGTAAAGATTAAAAATGTGAATGGCAGGTTTTGGAAAGGTGGTTTGATGTATAATAAAGGAAGAAGGAAGGATAAGATTGAATTCGGGTTAATGAATCAAGAATGAACCAATATTATAAAGCAATACTGACCTAATCCTTATATTAGTACTTAAAATGAATGCAAAAGGAATCAAGAACCGTGCCCCTTTGTTTAGCAAGATAGGAACCAATCGGCATAAAGGGTAAACGTCACACTTCTAAGAAGTGATAAGTTTGAATGAAATAGATTGACACCATAAGGAATGCTTGATAAGTCAATTTGAGTCAAATGAGAACAAAGAGAGTGCACAGTTACAATAATTTTAAAATTCATCAAAAGTTGTTACAAAATGTCTCAAGCCTCATATTTATAGGTTGTACATGGAACTAGCCGAATAGGCATGCGATAACAATCAGAATAAATGTGTTTGATGTCGATTAATTCGTTCAAAGCATCTCTTGAGAGTTTCTAGATGTTGATGATGCCAAAAGCCCCGTTCACATTGTGAAATTTGAATTCCTAAACTATCAATTACATTAGTCTTTGAGAGTTAGCTGAATGTGCATGGAATTGAATGGTTTCAATAGTGTGAACATGAATTGATGTTGCCTTGATAACCGAATGGTCACTTGGGATATGTAGATCATTAGTGCAAATTGTAAAGTGAGAAAACATTTGATGCTTTGCTTCTCACGAAATGGCTCATGGGAGGTTGTGTTCAACTCTTTAAATGTTGTTTAGCAACACGAATAGTTTGGGAGAAAGCTTCCTAGCAGCAACAATGTGAACAATCTAGTCAAAACTAAGATAAGGTTTAAATTCAATAATTTAAGAAAAAACACACATTTAAGTTGTATGAACTTAAACAAGTATTAATGATGTAAAAACTAAGACACATAACTAAAGTGCAGTATTTAAGACACACATTTAAAGACACATAATTAAAGTGTAGTATTTAAGACACACATTTAAAGACACTTAATTAAAACTCAAACTAAAATAACTAAATGGATAAAATCCTTATTTCCAGCAACCTACTTTAAACACACAAATATTAAAGTTTTACATACAGCATATTGCATGGGATGCATGGTTCGCATGAAATGCATGTTTTGTATGGAGTGCATGCCCAAACTCGATCAAATAAACCTATGACAGCTTCTTTAAACTTCTTGGCTCTTGAGCGAGTAATTGGCCTTCTTGGAAGCTTGATTGGATTTTGTAAGGTTTCACGAGTTGGTTGTTCGACATCAAGGGTTTTGGTTCGGTCAATGATTGGATCACCTTCCCTAAAGGAAGACCCATTTACTTATGCCCTTGTTAGCGGTCTTTGATTTGGAAATGGGTGGTGGTTAGGCACCACTCTTTCTCGGATAACTCGCACCTACCAGATAGTCTTATAGGACTTCCCCATTTCAGTCCATTCTACCAAGATGCTCCTAATATCAAATAGTCTCCCCCGAACTATCTCCTCCTGAAATTCTCCTTGGCAGACTTCTACCTCTGTTAGTCCCATGGGGACTAACCCGTGCCAGAAAGCCCTGACAGACATCTCCTTTCTTTGTAGATCCCTGGCGGACTTTATCAATAATTCATCTTTGGTCAGACATCCTTTCCATGTTGTCTTTTCTCGGACTACCCACGTACTTAACCGTCGATCATCGATTAGGATTTCAACTATGATAAACCATTCAATTAATTTTGTGACATTTATGTGAAAAACGACGCTATAGAACATGACCTTTAGTGGTGTTTCTCACAAAAACGCCGCTAAAGAACATGACCTTTAGCAGCGCTTTTCCCACAGACGCCGCTAAAGAACATGACCTTTAGTGGTGTTTTCCCCAAAAACGCCGCTAAAGGTCATGTTCTTTAGCGGCATTTTTAGTAAAAGCGTCGCTAAAAGTCCTGTTATTTGGCGTCGTTTGTGGAAAAACGCCACTAACTTTAGCAGATTTTTACCAATCCATTTTCATCATATAGAACCTGAATTGTTAACATAATTTCCTGTAACATCAAATCCAATCAAAAATTGCAAATATAAATGATACTTCAAATCCAAAGAAAGAAATATGTATATGATCTAAATTAATAAATGAAATAACAAAATATATTATATTCAAAATTTATATTGTTAAAATATTCTTACAAAAAGAAAACAAACATCTAAGATGGCGGATTTTATGACTACTAAAACATCTTCAACATATTCTAAAGCTGTAATTAGAGTTTGTCATATTCCTTGCTTGCCCCTGCTTCTTTCACTGCTGCCTTTGCTTTAAGTTGTAGCTGGAGTTCTTCATATTTTCTTTGAGCCTCTGCTTCTCTCGATGTTGTCTCAGCTTTAAGTTGAGCAATTTACTCAATTGTGCTCACTTGCATCTAAGCCATCTGATCTCTTAACCTTTGAACTTCAGCTTGAGCCTGATTCCGCGAAGGCATGTATTGTTGTGAGCTAGATCCAAAATATTGGGTTGGATTAACAAAAGATCCTTGAAATTGAACCCGACCATACCTTTCAGGACCCAAAACTTCAGTAATAATTCAGTTATCAATGTCGTCAAGATTAACAAAACTATCACTTGAAGCGATCGCTTCATACTCCGCCCTTTTCTCCTAATAAATCAATCAAAGAGTTAGAAACGAAATATGTAATAAAAAATGCAACATAAATTCACATAATTTGCATTAAAAACGATGAATTAAGCCATTATAATTAAACATGATAAATATTTAAAATAATTCAAATTTTATTAAGTAAATATACCATAATTTCTGCAGCTTCAGTAGTCATAGAAGATCCATCTTTCTTCCTATGTGTAATGTCAAAAAGCTGAAGGCGTCCAACTTTTTGACCAGACGACAATTCCTAAAATATAGTAGGAAAAATATTATTTAGTAGAAAGTAATTAATATTTGACACAATTAATAAATTCAAAATACCTCGTCATCAGCTACACAATCCTACTGTGTGTGTGAATATTTGTTTTTGCCTACTTGTAGTTTCAACTTGCTCACGATCCTACATTATGAAATTATTATAACGTATATAGTAAATACTATAAACCAAAATAATTATAAGAGTTTGAAAGTACGTAATACCTCTCCTTTCTTTGAATTCCAAAATCTAGCTGCATCTTCCCATTGGTACCTCACCATTCCCGGCAGGACATTTCTCAATTTCTCTTCGAGGCTTATATTTTTCTTAAAATATTCCTTCTTTAAAGCACTTTTATGGTCTCTCCATTTTTTTCCTAATGCCTTCTTCACATAATTATCTGAGACCTCTAAAGCAAATCTCTCCTGCAAATAACACAAGTTTAGAAAGTAAATATAAATGAAACTTAAACCAAAGTATTATATATATTACATTCACGTTATTATCTTAATATTATTGAGAGCTTGATTTTTGTTACTATCAGACATATGATGCCATGACCAGTAGTTGATAGGCAACAGATCGACATTTCGTGCTATAATGCTCAAGTATCCTACTAAAAGTCAAGCTTCTGATCCAATAGGCTGACCATGACTGTTTCTAGCTACTTTAACACACTCGACAGAATTTAACTTGTATAAATATTTTAATATCATACTTCCTCGAGTTTTGCGCCAACCACCACTTTTAGCTAAAAAAATGGTATATTATAATATAAGAGTTTGAAAGAAAAAACAATAATAAAAGTCAACATGCATGATGGTGTATACGTAAACTCTAGAAGACTCCAAAAAGGCAGATACAAGAGTGTTTAATACGTTGAAGGAATTTCTCCTTCCTTTCACATATACATGCGTTAAGACGCTTCTATTAGTTCCACTTCCTATCGTATTTTGGCGAATCCTCATGTTATCCCATTTTCCCGCATTCTTAGACGCGCCATGATCATTCTGTCATAATACTCGTTACACATGTCATACAGACGTCTTCTTGGTTTAATGTCCTAGAGGACTCTAATTTTTCGTATTGTATACTTGTTTGCCACAAGATCATGCCATGTCTAACCATGGACTTTCGATTTCGAGGAATTAGTAAACCTCTTCCGATGTGTAGCCTTGAAGGACCTACATACTGTTTAAACGATGTCACCCTGAAAGACCTATTATCATTTACACGGTGTTGCCTCAAAGGACCTATTTACCGTTTACACGTTGTCACCTCAAAGGACCAGTCGATAACCATCATCACCATGTCGTTCTATAAAGTTGATAGACCATCGTCACGGTGTCGCTCTAGCGAGCCAGTAGATAACCATTCCACGATGCAGCGCAACTCCTATGAGTCTCATAACATCTGCCTATTTGTCCATTATGCCATCATTCCCTATCTTCATCTACCACTTCAAGGTAATTCCATCCGTACTCTGCACACGATATAAACATGCATTTCATACAATTCATTGAACTTATCACTATAACATACAGTCCACCATTTATCAATATGTCAATTCACAACCATGGGTCATCTAATAAATATACTTGCAACATACACTCTCTTACATAATGTTATGCATACACAACATATTTATACACAATAGCAGATTCAAACAACTCATAATATACACAACACAAATCATTCAAGCAGTACATTCTTATCAACCACCCAAAGGTAGAGTATAGAAACTCATTTGAACTACTTAATCCTTGTCAGCTTAGCTTTTCCAAATGCCAGAGTGTCCATCGTCCTGGTAGCTAAGCACGACAACCATATATCGATTAAATTGAAGATATTCAAAACTTAAAACCCAGAACCCAGGTTACAAAAAGTTATCAAGAATTCTTACCCTCTCTTTTCCTCTAAACCACAAGTACCAAAAAAGTAAGAAGGCTTACCAGTTCCTCAGATTCTCTACTCCTAGACTTCAAATCTCATAATCTCTACTCCATGTATCACTCTCTTTAACCTCTTCTTCTTCGGAGCAACCAAATAAGACGATGCAGATGGAAAGGAAATTTTCTTTATTGATTAAGGCTTCTTGGCCAAATATATAACTCATCTTTTTTGGTCTTCAAACCTCAATTAGCCATCCATCAGTAATCATTGTGTATCCATCTATGGAATCAACCAATTCTATCTTAACCAAACCTGAATTGAAACTCAACTATTTGCTAACCAGCCACTAAAGTTTATGAATTACTCATTAGAGCCCTCTATCTTACCGCTTTAGTCAATTAACTCCCAACTCTCTTTAAAATTTGGGATTGTAAAGAAATTCGGGTGTGACACTCCTCCCACTCTGTCTGATTTGCATTCGCGAACCTTTGCCCTATAACAACCTTCTTGAACCAGAACTGCCTTCATCCAAACTTGAAAACAAGTAAAAATATTAATCCTATCGAACTTCTCCATATCGTACCTCATTGCTATCTCTGAACGGGTTAAAAATGGAAATCAAATCAAGCTCTGATACAAGTTTGTTGGGACAACCTCAAATTATGCAACGAACATGAACAAAAATCGAGAAAAATTAGACACAAATATTTACGTGGAAAAACCCTTCCGAAGAGGGTAAAAAACCACAAGCAAAGAATGCTTTACTAAAACTACAAAAAACTGAAAAGGGGAGTACAATATGGAGAAACAAATAGACCCTAAAACCCAAAACACAAAGTTTTCCCGAAATTCACACAAACTCTCTTAACTTTGTTGTTGTTATTCTTAACAATCTAAGGTTGCTAACATGCCTATTTTTAGGCTAAATTTTGTGTACAAATATGACTAAAACATCCCTAGATTAATTAAAGTTAGATTGGAAAAATATAATAGAGTTTAACTAGGAGAAGAAACTCGGTTGAGTAGGGAACATGTCACCACGTTGTGATGTGACATGCTTCCTCGTCGCGGTGTCCTTAATCGTGTCGTTAGGACATGGCGAATCTTCTCGTCATGACGTCGGTGTCGTGTCATCAAGACGTCAGTTCTTCCTTGTCCCGACGTCAACCTTGTTTTGTTTGAAATGTTAGACACACTTCCACAAATATCTTGGGAATGAATAAGGGAAAAACTTTAATGGAAGACTTGAATTATTTTTTGGGTTTAATAAATTGTTTTTTACTGCTAGGAGTAAATTTAATTGTAAACTTTTTAAAACATAATTTCCACATATACATGTGGCAATATCAGGAAGCTTTCGTTAGCCATGTCACAGACAGTTAACAATCAACACGGTCAAACCCTAATTTCGTTAATGAAACCTGTTGTTTTTTTTTTTGGGCAATAAAGATTCAATAGGATGAGCTTTTCCCCTAAGGGTTTCATTGCTTTTTTTTTTTTTACTTAGGGCACTTTTGAACCTTAAGCTAATAAAAAATAAAAATTTTAAAATTTTAAAGTGTTACATACATAATACACTTAATCACTCTTTTGAAAATTCTAATAACTCTTTTAATTTTTTGTTGATGTTAAAGTTTATATAATTTCTATTACATCAACAAGAAAATAATATAAGAGCTTGAAATTCAAAATATTTTTACTTTAACATTAAAATTAAGGGTTTATATAAATAAAAATCACAGGTTAAAGATTTATTTAACTACAAAAATAGTATAAAAGATTTTTTAAACAAAGTGTAGTAGTTTAAAGGTTTTTTTTTTTTTAATATATTAACCTTAGCTTTTTGTTAGGGATCAAATCTTTGAGGGCTATAAATAACTTCCATACATTTAATTATTTTAAGAATTTAAAAAGTATTAATTTTCTCCATTAACATAACAATAGCTAACCGGTTAATAGTTACGTTAACACAGTAATGATCAGATTTTCTTACTTAATTGATACATTTTTTTAATTTGAAGGCTACGTTAACTGCATTTTCTCAAGGATTAATTGAATTTTTAAAGTTTAAAGAATTTATTTTTATATTAATATTTTTATATTTTATAAATAAATTTAATTTAAAGATTTTTATTAATTAATTAAAATTCAAGTTGAGCCGCTCTTGAAAAATGTGGTATCTAATATTCCACTCGTGCGTATGGAATCTATGGAACCGTCCACCGATCCATGTACTGATCTAATGGGACGAATATACCCTAATAGCCATAATATGCTTATGTTAGATTTTGTACTTGGGGCGAGTGTATCCAACATTCATCGGGACCACTCCAAGTCTATAGTTTGCTATCTAGACAACATGAATTTAGATTATTCTTCCATCATTTCATATTGTACTTATTTTATAAAAATAAACAATTCATGTTGTATCTAAAATATTTCTTTTTTATATAATTTTAATAAATTGATAATTTATATTATCTAAATTTAAATATTTTTATATATTTTAAAAAATATATATTTAGGGCAAATTTGAAGAAAATGTCAATTTTAAAAAAATTAGGAAAATGAGTTTTTTGTTTCAAAATTTAAGGAAATAGTCTGATTTTAGAGAGGAGATGAAAGCACGCCATGTAGGATGTGTTTTCACTATGAAAAAGTGTCCAACAAGACGGGCTTTTTGACTTTTTTAATGTATTAGCTCTTTGGGTCAGATAATTAAATGTTAGTGGTTTTGTCTTTAAGTCCTAAGTTCAATTATTCTTCTACTCACATTTGTATTTCTTTTATGTTGTTTTAAGGTTTTTTTTTTCCTATTTTTAATTAATGTTTTCATCATTTTAGCTCCTTTGTTTAGATGGTTACATAATAGTGATTTTAACCTTGAGTCTCAAGGTTAATTCTTCTTCTAAGCACATTTATATTTTTTTTCATGTTGTTTCAAGCTTTCTTTTAATTAATGTTTTAAATTAATAAATATTTTATTTTTAAGTTTTTTTAAATTTTTAATTAATAACTCTTTTATTTATAAAATCAAATAACTATTGCAAATATCATTATTTTTAGTAAATATAACTTTTATATGTGTAATATTTATTTTTAATCCATATCATGAGTGTAGTGAATTTTAGTATTATCTATTATTTTATGTGTATTTGAAATAATTAATTGAAATATTTTACACATAAAAATATTTGAAATATCCACAATGTGGTTGATTTACCGAAATATGCTGAAAAAAGATTAAATTTGAGAATGTATGCTTTTTTTTAAATTTATCGATATATGCTGAAAGTGGAGAGAGAAAGGAGAACACGTCTTCCAGGACGTGTTTTCAATTTGTTAAAAAATATTTTTTTCTTTTCTTTTTCCTTGCGATTGGAAATTAGAAGTTTATAGATTTATTTTTTTCTATGTTTGAGATAGACATTGTTATAGTTTTAAGGTATGTTTGAATTTATGGTAATATCGTGGAGCTCGATGACCTACAAATTTCATCTATCATGTGCCTATGGAGTCATCTCCTGAGAAGCCAGATTGCATTGCAATTCAAGGTCCCAGTTGACGGTGATTATACGGTCTCGGATTGAAGTGTAATCAGGGCTTTAAGTTTACAAAGGTTATGTTATCCCAGTTGATAGTGGTTATATGACCACAATAATGAGTTCCTCCTCCTCAGAAGAGGATGCTTTATAAAACCCATACAGAAGTCAAAGACGAAAAACACAAAGGTCTTTTCAGTATAATCAAGTAATTCGTTTTATCCATCTTCACCATTTATATAGAGGATGGGGCAGGGTAAAAAAATGAAATTTTCAATATTATCTCGGGAATCTCAGGTATCAGTGCGTGAAATTTATCCTGAGAACTGCGGGCTATAGTGGGCTTAAAGGTAGAAGTTGAAATTTAGGGTTAGGGTTGAAACACTCAGAGAGAAAATGCTCCCTATAAGGTGCATTTTCATCTGACAAGGCAGTGAAAATGCTTTTTGCAAGACGCGTTTTACACTGACATGTCAAACATGTGGCATGAAAATATGCCATGCAGGGAATGTTTTCTCTCTGGGCGTTTCAACCCTAACCCCAACTTCCAACTTCTGCCTCTGAGCCCATTGCAACTTAAGATTCCCAAGTTACATGATTTTATTGCTGCCTTGCTAAAAACGCACCTACGGGGAGCATTTTCTCCTCCACCATTTTCAACTTCGAAGACTCCAAACTGGGAATCTCGAGATAAAATTATAGAACATGTTTTTTTTGCCTTGCTGAAAACGCCCCCTTACGAGGAGATTATTTCCATCTTTAACTGTGTACCTCAAAACCCGTGATGTCCGAGCAACATATGTTAAACATCGAATCATTTAATGTGCCTTAGGGTGTTATTCTCTATAAAATAACTCAATACATTCCATTGAGTTTCCATACCGACCTTTCAAGCAGATTGTTTCCATAATAATACTTGGCATTAGAAGAAGAGGGTTTTCATAAAAAACTTAAATTTTGACGTAGTTGTCCAATCAAAGGTAATTCGTTAAATTACGTGTAGGTCCTTTAATTGGGTGATGAGAACTATATTTTCTTACAATTTTCTCGATTTTAAACATATGGAACAGGTTATTTAGTTCAAGATGAGCACATAAGTCAAAACTATTATGCATTATGATGGTTAAATTTGTGAGATTGAAATTGGGCATGTTTTTGTATTAGCCCAATCTAAAAGTTTGGCTTTTAACTGGAGCATAACGTTAAAAGACCTTCGAACAAAGATTAGACGAAAAGTGAGGATCCGAAGAAGAATTTTGAGCTTGAAATGTACATAGTTAACATCATTGAACCCCATTATATATGACATATTTAAGATCGCAAGGGACATCGCACGTTTTTGTATTAGCCCAATCTAAAAGTTTGGCTTTTAACCAGAGCATAACGTTAAAAGAGCTTCGGACAAATATTAGGCAGAAAGTGGGGATCTGGAGAAGACTTTTGAGCTTGAAATGTACATATCTAACGTCATTGAACCCTATTATATATGAAATATTTAAGATCGCAGGGGACATCGAGATAGAGACGGTGAACAAATCCCATTGTTCTAGCGGGAATGTTATACTAGAGATACATGCCTAGTTCGTCGATGTCGACAATTGTAGCCTGAGCTAAATTACACTGTTTCCACCAAATTCTGCCTAGATCAAGAAGTAGAAAGTCTGACCACATGATTGTGAGGTGGATTCACATTATTGTTGCAAAGCTCTGACATGGACACCCTAGAATTGTCATCAATAGGGAGGCATTCATCAGTTTCACCCTTCGATTACAACTTCTGGGGACAGTCGAGCATATTTGTCACTAGGCCTACAACACACCCACACGACATTCTTTGAGTGCCTTTAATTTCAACTTCGGCACACCGATGTTCAAATCCAGTAACACTTACACGAGTACGCCATCAAGTTACTTTGGTGGCCTTAACAGAAGTGATTTTGGGATTGACGGTGGATTTACAAGAACGAATGATTTACTCTTGACAACCTCAACCGACAAGAGCACATCTAACCCTAGACATGCAACCGAGGTTGATGATGAATGGTGACCCACGGACGAAGAGAACGAAGAGGGGTCTGAAATCGATAATGACCTAATACAGGAGTCCAGGCTGGATGGTGTGAAAATTTCAATAATTTCTGAACCAGATCCCATTCCTAGTGAGCCAGAAGATGGTGGTTCTGACAGTGAAGCGTCAGATATTGCTCGATAGATGATTTGGGTTTCACAGCTTACATACCCACACCCCACATGCGTAATGTCGATCTTGCAGCTGAATGTGGCTTAAAACTCCCAAACCTCCCTCATAAAGGACCAAGGCATGTGAGTTCGTCAACAAATTTTGACAACTTAAAGGTTGGGATGAAATTTGTCTCTAAAGATGCTTTTGTAGTTGCATTCAACTAGTATATCATACATCATGAGGTAAACTTCAACATTACATGCTCCCTGATCTAAGAAATATGAGGGCGAAGTGTGCAATGCAGGGAACAGGATGTCCATGGAAAATCATGGCATCTGTGAGGAAGCAGTCAACGTTTTGGATGATCAGGAAGTTTACTGATCCACACACATGTGTTGTTCCTGGTGTGTATCATGGTTAACAACATCGATTTGAATTTTGGCCTTATTTTGACATTGTATTACATATGGTAACCCAATTTATTATATTTTCAGGCATGTCAAACAATTATTCGAAATTGAATTCTGACATGATATCTGATTTTATATTACTCATAATGAAAGCAAGTCCTAAGATTCTGGTCCTAGTTTTGATCACACATATCCATAGTGAGTTCAATTACACCATATCCTACCACAAGGCATGGTTGGCAAGATAGACGGTGTTGGAAAAGATGCATAGCAGGTGGGAGAAATCCTATAATGATTTATGGCAATGGTGATTGGTACTAGAGAGGTACGTACCATGTTTTGTAACCGACTTGAAAAAGGAGTATACGTATTACTGCGACTGCTCGGTTCTTGAAAAAAGACTTTTCCAAAATTTTTTTGGACTTTCAAGCAACCATAATTGCATTCTAGTATTGTAAGCCACTTGTACAAATTGACGGCACATTCATGTATAAGAGGTACCAACATCGGTTACTTTTGACTATTACACAAGATAGTAATTGAAAAATCCTGCTAATAGCCTTTGTAATAACACCTGAAGAATTCAAAGATGACTACGATTTCTTATTAACTAACTTGAGAAGGCATGTTGTGTCGCAACCTGATATATGCATAATTTCTGACAGGGGCCCCAAAATACAGGATGCAATCAGTCGGTATTCAAGCCTTTAAGAACATGCACACCATAGGTATTGTTTACATCATATAGGGTCTAACTACATGGGTTGATACCATAAGGATGCGAAGCGGCGAAATGTCATTAACATGGGTATGTTGCACATAATATTTTTTTCTTGATAACAGTTTAACATATACATTCGGTCGCATTTCTTGAATATAATATTGATTGTCATCAACAAGGTACGAGCTTTTAACATCGATTCCATGAAATGTTGGAGAAATTATGAGTTGTAAATCGAGAGGGTGCGAAGTACCTTAATGGGGTACCTAAGGAGAGTGGATGCAACCGTATGATGGAGGACTACAATATAGGCACATGATAACAAACCTAGTGAAATGCATTAATTTTGTACTGAAGTGGGCGCATCATTTTTCAGTAACCTCGATGGTAAAAAAAAACATATTTTTGATTAGCAACCTTGTTTCCAAAGTGGGCTGAAATACGAGGATCAGATGAAGGGCGGTCATGTTTGGTGTGAGTCAGTGTTGAAAGATATTGGGGAAAATGCAGAAAGAGCAACCTCAATGTCTTCAGTGTGTCACTCATGTCCAAATCAAATATTTTAGGTTATGGAGTTTCATAGATCCGTCGAAGAAGTTATCGGGGGAACATACCATGAAGACTTGAGACAAATGACTTGCGATTGTGGGAAATTTCAAACACTTTTTTATCCATTCCCATATGCATTGCGGCATGTGTCTCGGCACGTGTAGATTGCATGACTTATGTTGTCGAAGTTTACAAGCTACAATGCACATATAATGTTTGGAAATTTGGATTCCCACCTGTCCTAGATGAAAGCATGTGGTCACTTACCTCGTACGCTCCTTTTGAGTGGGTACCAGATATTAACTTGTGGCACAAGCCAAAAGGTTGGCCAAAATCAACTCGGATACGAGGCAATATGGATATTGGGAGCGGGGAGACATTCTAAGTTTATGTACTTACTGTAGGAATCCAAGCCATATGAAGCCAACATGTTCACACTTGGTGGGAACATCGAGGAGAGGGGCTAATTAAAACACTAACTCAGTCACTGGTAAACACCAACTCATTCGTTTATTCATTAATTTTTTTGGAAATTGTAAGTTAATATTAATTATTGAAGTAAGATATATTACAATACGAAATAAAAAATTAATATTTCATCGTACCTTGTGAGCAAATCATTACTTTCTAAGAATATTGTAATTAACAAATGGATGGGGAAAAACTTAAATGAATAAATAACAAAAATGAAAAAATTATTCAAACTCATCATACAATATGGTACAAAGAAAACCAATTTAATAAATTTGTTACGTAGATTGTAAATAAGTGTACATTTGGGATGTAAAATTTTTTTCACAAACTAAAGAATGAAGTATTTGAAAAAAATTACAAATAACATAATCATCAATGTCCCAAATGTATGCAACAATTGGGTAGGTGTCGAGTACGCCTATGGTTCTGTTAAACAATTTGGGTTGGCGGCTCGTCATTGTACTTGTTTTCATCTTCATGTTCACATGCACCTCAATTTTGATCTCTATATTCATCTCATTCCTCTGTGGTTGACTACATCTACGTCCTAATCATCTGTTGTACATCACCCTTGTATGAATAGGTGGCTGTAAGGATGACCCACCTCTATAGAAGGTGTTTGCGACACTATTGGCGAATAACTGTATGGTGTTCATGGGCCGATTGCAGATAAAAGGTGGGAAACTTGCCATAAGTTGTGAGACACATCCCCCTTTTTGTTCCTTTGTTCCCTCTCATTGTGTACACCATTTTCTTGCCAAAATATAAGTGTTGACCACCCTAAAGGCCTCTAAACCATCCACCACACTCACTTCCTCCCATTTTCTCTTTTCTTCTTTTTTTCCTCCACCATTTTCTTTCTTTTTGGCAACCACAAACCATTTCCCTTCATATTTACTTCTATGCCTCCACTGTGAGCCTTAGTTGCACCATCATCTCACCACCGTCTACACCCCTCATGTCTCCCTCTTTTCCTCTAATCGCCACCCTTCGCCGTCGTTGAACCACCGCCATTGCAACTATAGTCGGTGCTAATTGTCACCGGGATTTGGATTTTTCTCCTCTTTTCCTTTCCTTTCTGATTTATTTCACCTTTTTCTTCCAATTGACTCATTTAATTTTTTCACTCTACTTGTGCATAAATCTCACTGATCACATGATCCTTTTTAGATCATTAAACCTCTGAACCTTTCTTTGGAATTTATCTTTAACTTTGTTGTGCTATCTAGTAGTGTAAGTTATGCAAAACGATAGAATCATCATCTTTCCCTTTTTTTCCCTCCTTCTCGAATGATGACTCAACTATAATTACTTTCTTGAGATTAACTTTCAATCTCCATGTGATATGAAAGACTAAACAACAACCCTCTGGGAAACCAATAGTGTGGCATCGTGAGAGTAATAGATCTGAGTTTTTGAATTAAAGGTAAGTATTGGTCAGATTTCCTATATTAGATCTTATATTAAAGGACTTGTTTTTTGTTAGATCATGACTAAAATGATATATTCTTGTGATTAGATTTATGATTGGGACTGGATCCAAGTAAGACCTCTACAAAGGGAGCATACGATTTAAATCTACAATAAGGTGTAGGATCTTTAACTAATGTCGTGTGATGAGTTTTTATTTTTATTATATTAGTATGTTATTAACTATTTATGCACGGGTATGCTAAGTACTCTTAAAGAGGGTTGAAACCATATCGAGGAGAAACGCAAGTAAGTGGCCTTATCCGTTGTTCATGAAAAGTATATTGTGTGATGCGTTTATATTATGTGATTGTGATGTTTGTGCAAATTGCATCTATGTGATATTGATATATGTGTATATCTCATTCTCATGACATATGATGTATGGCTTTTGTGTTATCGTTATGATTCTGTTATGCGATTATAAAAATATGAATTTGACCATGTAATATGTGATCCTATGTGTAAAGCATGTTTACAACATGTTAATAATAATTGGTTAAAATGAGAAAAGGGCCATATCATATGCATGGGGTGCGATTTGTTAAAAGAGGAAGATATGTGGCAGTTTATCTGCAATTATGTGGTAACTTATCGGTAATTATGATGTGGCTTGTCCACAATGTGCTACGTGGTCGTTTTTGTTATTTTTGTGATGGCTTGTCCACAAATGGTGTGTTATTAGATGGATGCGTTCTGGGGAACTCAATATTGGTGTGTAGCGGAGATGGGTAGGAAATTTTTATAAAATGTGCATTGTTTTTAAATATGCATCAATATGATCATGCATAAGTATCTGTGTTATAATCTATGAATTTAATGATGTTTGATGCGTTGCGATTGATATATAATTTGATATGTATGTGAGTTTATTTATTTTGATCTCACATAGAGCCGTCTAAAGCTCACCCACATTACTTGTGTGCTTCAAATAATCCTCGTGGTTAGGACTCAAATTCGATCATCAGAGAGGCTCTCAGAAATTTGATTTTTATGGTTATGGACTTATGCTTTATTTTGGGACTTTCATGGACTTTATAATTTTTGCTTGGGATTTTCTTTTGGACTTTGGATTATTTTGGTTTTGGATTTTTTTGCATGATTTAGGTTTTAATATTATCATTTAAAAGATTGTGAAATTGACAATTTACGATGGATTTTTCATAACTAAGTCAAACAAGGCCCAAAAAGAGTGTTTTTAAAATTCAATACTTTTTTTTCTATACTCAACACTATCTTCTCACAAAATTGATATTTTACAAGACATATATTAACTCTACATTTCAAAAATGACAAATGAGTTTTAGATATGCAAATTATCCGCTGCGATGTTTTAATTGAAGTACGACATTTTCTGAAAAATATCAAAATTTGAGTTTTCTAAATATAAACAATTTCAAGCAAAATTTGGTTTTCTCAAATAAGTTACAATGACATTTTTAGCAACATCGATTTTTAAGAGAAAATAGTTAAATGATTTTCTGCGCTATCAATATGGCCAATGTGATCTTTGAGATTTGACCATAATATCTAGGTCAGGTTTAAGGGGTTACATGAGTTTTTTCCTCTTTTTATTCTCATTTCTTTGCCATACTTTTTATTATGGTTAATCTTATACACTCTTTGCTTTGGTGATTCTTTTAGATCACCTAACTTACCGATCTCATATCCTTATTGATCCTCCAACCATTCTCAATTGATCAAGTTGTGTGAGTGTGGGTTATACGATCATCAACCCCTCCTCTTTAATATTTTTTTCTCTTTGTCAAATGGTATATTGGCCATGGAAGTTATTTTTTTATTCATGTGTTAACATTATTCCCCATGTTCTTTGAAGGTCTTATCGATAACAATAGGAGAAATCCTTAACTTTGGATTGGAGATCATTGATTCGAGTGTACAAACCGTGGGGTAAGTGTTATGGTGAGATTTTTTTAGTGACTAACCTTTTAGTAATATAACATATTTGACGAATCCTAACCAAAATATGTTATTTTTGTGTCAGATATGTCTTTTGGGTTTGGATCCAAGCGAAATCACTACTAAGGGATTGTGGCATATTGGATCTACGACAAAGGTGTGAGTTCAATACTATTAGATTAAATATAATGTGATGTTAAATAAGTATATTATTATTAAAATTGTGATCAAATGCAAGTACACTAACTACTTCAAAAGAGAGTTGAGAAACTTATCGAGAAGAAATACCAAGTAAGTAAACTTAACTAAGCGATTATGTGATAGCATGATACACGATGTGATGGTAACTATGATTGTGATATATGTGTGATTCTCACTCTTATGATATGTGATATATGGCATGTGTGATACTTTGATGATTTAGAACATGAGATATCTATATATGTGCATGTGAAACTTGATATCCATGATCTAATGTGAAAAGCATGTTAAAACATGTTGAAGTGATTATAAGTGATTATTAAGTGATATGTGGTTATGAGAGCATGTTTGCATGCCTAAGTGTAAAAGGGACTCACATGTGTTAAAAAGTGAAATTGCCATATCACATGCATGGGGTGGGTTTTGCGAAAAGTGGAAGTATGTGAACATTTATCTGCATAAGTGGTAGCTTGTCCACAAAGTATTTCAGTGTCAGTTTATCTACATAAGTGGTGGCTTGTCCACAAAATGTTATTAGTGGCAATTTATCTACAAATCAGAGCTGGCTTATCCACTAATGGTGTTTTGGGATGGACGAGTTCTAGGGAACTCGATTTTGGTGTGTAATGGTGATGGGTTGGAAATTTTATAAAATGTGCATTGTTTTAAAGCATGCATTGTCATGTTCATACATAAGTATCAGTGTTATAATTTATGAATATTATGATGATTGATATGTTGAGATTGATATTTTTTTATGTGATTATGTTTGTGTTGATCTCACACCGGGCTCTTTAAAGCTCACCCACTTTACTTGTGTGTTTTAGATAACCTCGGGGTTAGGAATCGAATGCGATCATCGGTGATGTTCTCGAAACTGCTTTTTAAATAAATATGGACTCTTATTTATGAATTGGATTTTTATGGACTTTATTGCTATTTGGGACTTTTTATGTTGAATTATGATACTGTGGCATGGGATTTTTAACTTTGGACATTTGGAAATTTTGCATGGATTATATTTATGGATTGAATAAATTGGACTTTTGCTATTAAATAAATATTTGAACAATTAAAGAAAAACATTTGAATTTAAAAATTACTAAAGTTTCTTTTTCAAATAATGACAAAGGATTTCAATCAAAAGCTTTTGAACTTAAACTCATCATTTTTAAAAAAAATAATAACACACGTTTTCAAAGATGAATGAAATCACTCCAACTAATATTTTTGCCATATCTATGGCCTATGTAATTGTTTAGATTGGGTTGTAACATCTAGGCCCAATTTGATGGGTTACATTAGCACGCATCAGGGTTTTGAGCCCAAAATTCAGAATTAGACCTCAAACCTTCATCTTAGAAATGACAAGTTCGTAAGGGTCATTAATAAGCTCAAAATTGGATTTGGCTTCCCCACTTATTGGTCCCTACCACGTGAAGGCATCTACTTACAAAGTCAGCCTATTGACTCAAGGGTTGATTGGCAATAGTTCAAACGATTAAGGGCGGGCGTGTTCTAGAATTGGGGGTGGATTCTTGAAATGTCCCTTCTACTAAAATAACTTATCCCCACAACTCCAATGAGGATTTGATACGAATTCTAGTGGGGAGGATAAGGAAACTCCCTTCTTTTCCTATGATCATTAGGGACTATGTCCACGCCATTAGAACATTATTTGTCATGGTACGTCTTCCACTCCTTCTTTCAATCGAACTAACGCTCTTGTTGATGCTACAAGGTCCATTTTCGGTTCTCATACTACTACACCCGCTTCAGCAATCAACATGGATGTCTTAGCTTTATTACGAGGTTTACGAGAATAAAAGTGTTATCACTGTCCCACCAATACTCCATCTGGAGGAGCATATAAACTTTTCCTGTGGTGGGATCTCTAGAGGTCAGGGCAATCTCCCTTCTCATTAGGCGCCATCCATTAGCAGCAAAATAGTATTATACTGGCGAGGTCCTACTAAGCTTTATTAGTTGAATATGGGCTTATGATTTTGGCCCTTCAGGAAACCTGTAAGTAAAAACGCTAAAATGGAAAGCTTGAAATAAGTTGTACACTCTTGCAAGCAGTCATTAGCTCAATTATGCCAGGCTCATAAGGCAGCTCTCAGCCAAAATAAAGATATAGACTCTTGCATTTTTGCTTGGAAGTCAAAATATGTAAGGCTAGAAGACCGGGCCAAATGGATGGAGGAAGAGATCAACCAACTAAAGGCCAATGAGTCTTTCTGGGAAGAGAAATTCAAATCTCTAGACCAACAACGCTTATATGAGCTAGAGCGTCTACGTCAATCTAGTGAGGAAGTTCTGAAGAAGTACCAGAATGACACCAAGAAGAACCTGACAAAGGTCTTGCCCAACCTAGTCCTCCATGCCCAAGTTGTCGTAGGTCCTCTTGATCTAAGTTGGGTGGATTTCAACTGCCTACCAAGGATCACCATAAAATCCCTGAACTTCAGCATTTATAACTCTAAAGGCGAGGACTAGGAAAATTTATAAGAGGAATGAAAGTAGTTAGCCAACTTATTCATTTCCACCGAGCCTGAAGTAAAGGAGGAAGACTTGGAGAATTTAATGGATTTGGAAGAAGTCCCCAAATAGATGAAGTCCCCATAGAGCCAACTGACCAGTCAAGTAAGGGAGGAAACTGAACATTTTCTACTTTTCTTATATTTAAATCTATTGGTTTAGTTTGTATGATCTTCCTTACCTTGTCAATGAAATTATTATTTTCCCTTCTCAACTATATCTCTTACCCTAATATTAAAAATATACGAAAGTATTCGCCACAAAAAATTCTTTAACTTACCTGAGGGACAAAGCTAGGTCCAGAGTATTATACATACAAGGTTGACTCTAACTTAACTGCCAAAGGATCGGCTAAACCGAAAGCTCTAATACTAATTACCTTGTAACACCCTATCACGATTTACTGGATCCGTATTCAGGATGTTACCAGACTTAAACATTTAACAAAAATTTTAAGACAGGCAAAGACTTTACTGAACGTGTTGCTTTACTATTTAATTTCATTCTTGGTCAAAGATTCTGAAGATAAACATTTGTTCGATTACAACTGATTCTCAATAATAATGTAAGACAATGTCACTTAAAACTAAAAAAAAAACTCAATCTTGGCCATATTTCTAATTTATATTTAATAACATATTTTCAAAGTGTCCCTTTGTATGCAAAATATCGCTCTGCGATTATCCAATTGGTGCATTCCTGGCTTGGTCCCTTTTGGCGAATTGATTCGAACTTAAAAACCTACATCTCAAAATAATATCCATAAGTTCAATGGAACTTAGTGAATCTCAACTAGTTTACCTTTGAATGATGATGTTGGATTCCTCGACTTAAAAATTCTAGACCTCCTTTCAGACTTTAGAGAATACGTTTCTACTTCTTGGCGGATAACAATACGTCTGTCTCTACTCTTGAACACCCTATAGATGATCAATCTAACTGGCGAGTTACAACTTCGCCCCATAGTCTGAATCCTTTTTAATTATCCCCTTTAAGATAGCAGCTGAATTATTTTCCCAATCTAACCACTTGCCATTTAAGCTTTACAGAATTCATCCTACAATCTTTTCACATAATATGCCACAAAGTCTTTCCAAACAGTACGACACAAAGGCTTTTCACAAGATTAGTCACAAAGGCTTTCCAAACAATACGCCACAAAGACTTCTCATAAGATTAGCCGCAAAGGCTTTCTAGACAATACACTACAAAGGCTTTCCAAATAATTCATTTTTACTGTCCCGACAGACCATTTTTATGGATGCCATGGGGCTTTTCCTACATGGTCTTATACCTTCATGCCCTATTAGTGTATTATCATATGATTTCATGGCCATGGAATTTCCATAGATTTATTCAGTGATATGCCAATCTAGTTAGCATTATAGCTGCCTTACCAGAGGCTACATAATAAATCTCTTATTCACATTTGTATGTATCACAGAGTCGCCTATAATGGACTCGTACCACATCAAAAGATCTTTGTACATAAACTTGACCAATCAAACATGTTTAACACTGGTTATTATCCCCTACAACTTCTAGAAACGATGTATCCACTCTCTAAAAAGGCAAGACACTTATAATGTAACTTCATGTTCAAATAACTATCAATACTTCTAACATTTATACAGATACTTTCCAAAGGAAACATGTTTATCTACAGATGCAACAATCAGAAGTCAATTTTAGAGACTCACCATAGACTCACCTTCACCCAGCTCAGAATGCCTGTTTCAGTCATCCTTTCCGATCCAAATTGGGCTTACCATATCTTGGCAGTGACTCACGTCCGGCGAGATCTTAAAGACAAATAAGTTTCCTATAGCTTTCTTCTCTTAGAAATATCTTGTGATCAGTTCCTTAGATATAGCCAACAGGGGGATGCTTTAGTGCTAGTATGCGCCAAAACTCTAACTCACCATCAAGCCAATGGGGTGGCAGATTATGTTACCACAGCGCGCCCAATCGTCTACATACGTACCTTACTCATCCTTTTGGATCCCTCAATTTTTGGGGTGTAACAATATTCCTCTCATTCCTTATCACTAGGAGGGTCTCACATTAAGACTTTTTCCAATGGGTCCTTAATAGAACTGAATTCCCATTTTGTGGCTAACACCTCTAATTTGGTTACTATAGAACATTCATTAATTGCATCAGGAAATCGCATAAACTTATTAATTGTTACTTGGCCATCCTGAACGCGCATGGTAAGCTCGCCCTTCTACACATCAATTAGGGTTCTTCCAATTTCCAAGAAAGGCCTTATTAAGATGATTGACATTTCCTTATATGTTTCAAAATCTAAAACAATAAAAGCAGCAAGAAAAATAAATTTATCTACACGTACCAATACATCCTCGATTTTTTCTTCTAGATGTGCTAAGAATTTGTCTACCAATTGAAGTGTAACCGTAGTTGGTCTGACTTTACCTATCCCTAATTTCTGAACATAGACATGAGCATCAAGTTGATGCTCACTCCTAAATCACATAATGTTTTACCATAATAAGATGTCCCGATATTGAGGGTATGGTAAAACATCCTGGATCCTTCATCTTTGGGGGTAATTTATCTTGCAAGAATACACTGCATTCCTTTGTCAATGCTACAGTCTCAAATTCTCCAAGTCTTCTTTTTTTAATAAAATGTCCTTCATAAACTTCACGTAATTTGACATTTGCTCAAAAGCTTCCACCAACGGGATATTGATATGAAACTGCTTGAGTAAATCTAAGAAATTCTTTAATTGGATTTCTAGTATCTGTTTCTAAGTCTTTGAGGGTAGGGTGCTGGACGATTCTTAACTTGTACTATGCAATTCTTCTGCTACACTTTTTTCCAAATCTAACATAGATGTTAGTTTATCATAATTGACCAGTTTAGGGGTTACTGTAACACCCCTAACTTGTCTTTATTGTCGAATTAGGGTTACGGAGCATTACCAATCAATTAGAAAACATTAATTGTTGTAACATAAAATAAATTAATCTAATTCAAAACATATTAAACATAAGCATTTGGTATCTAAATCGAGCCTTCGAAGCCCTAAAAATAGCTTAGAAGCAATTCGGGACTAATTTGAAACAGAATAGAAGTTTTAGGAAAAAAATGCAAACATGTGAAAACATGGGTCACACGGTCGTGTAGGCAGGCCATGTGACATAGCCCAGGCCGTGTAACATTCGAACAAAGGGACACACTACCATGTCCCAACCTGTGTCCTTACTCGTCTATCTCACTGAGTTGTCACACACGGTCGTGTACTAGGATGTGTAGCTCACTGACTTGAAACACTAAGAATCAAATGACACACAGCCGTGTCGCTAGGCTATGTGTGTCACACGGCCGTGTGACAGCCCGTGTGAACCAAAAATTGACCCTAAATTTAAGTCCTTTTAAGACCAAACCATACCTAACCAACCATTCCATTTGGGCACACAATCAAAAGACTTAAACATCATTTAAACACATCTAAACATACCATTTCTAACATCCTAATGCATCCAACCAATATGTCATTCAAAGGCACCACATTTATATCAAAACATCATTATTCAAATCAAGGAAATATAGCCACATTTCAAGCATAATACCTAATTTCTTTAACTACCAAATAACATCACATATAACTATTTACATATCATCACAAACATACCAAAAAGGACCATATAATCCAAGTATTTAAAAAAAGCCAAAATAGTCATTCCAAAACATGCCATCATACCATATACCATCTAGAACCTATGGAGTATGCATGAGATTTCAATCACCCATATTTGCAACTATTATTCATGCCAACATTTACCTTATTAACCACAACAAGCTTAACACAACTCAAGACAAGCAATTTCACTTAAATAGCCTTTCAACCCTATTACATGCCATTTATAACCATTAACCAAAATAACCATAAATATTAATATGTCGAATAGATAGTGTGACAATACTCCGACGAGATTCCAACCGGCTGAGCTTCTCGATAATCTACAAGACAGAGGAAACGATTACGTAACCATTTAATGCTTACTAAATTCGTATAAGTGAAACTTAACTTACCAATCATATTAAATTAAACAACCACCTATTCTCATCAAGTCGTATGCCAAACTTCCTTTCCTATATATATCACCTCATAAGGTTAGTAAATATATCATTACACATAAATCCCAAGTATCTCATGGCATATACATAATAACATTTACGCTTCACCCATAATTTATCACCTATACATATATCCTTTACACATACTTTCCATTGAAATCATATGGTTAATAGATAGTAAGTAAACAATACATCTATAAAACATAATATATATTAAGAAATAGATTCCATGAATATTTCATCCATCACTCGATAAATTATCATCCATTTTCATATTGTATAAGCATATTCATCCTTCCCTATCATATGAACATTAGTAACATTAAATTTTCATACATGTCTTTCCATTAACCTTTACTTACCCGTTGAACTATATAGAATAGCATTGGATACTCGGGAATGCTCATACACATAGTGTGGCTTTACATGTGACCGTAACTTTTCCTTTCCATTAGTGATCACAAGAGTTGTGAAATGGGCCTGCTCACACGAGCTATGGGTCAGAATGTTAGCTACACAATGTTGCTCACACGAGTTGTGGAGTATCTGCAAAAAATGCAGGACCTCAGCCATCGGTAGGACATTCAAGACCAGCACTCGAAACTGTATAACCCATGTTGTTTGTATCTTAAGTATTCACAAGGTTCAAACGGGACCCTTTCACATATCCAATCCTTTAAGTTTCATTATATCATACCATTTCACATATGCTTCATGAAATACATATTTTTGAATTTTATACATCCAAAATCTTTCCTACAATTCCATTGTACCATTCGACTACACATTAAGTGAAGTTCATATTTTTCATATATAGACTTTAATTTAATTAGCTTCACAACTTAATCCATTATACTAATTTAATACAAAATTATCCATCTAATTATACATATCATAATTATAAATTAACATTCCCTCCAAAACAACAATAACAATTTTAAATCCCCATACGAACTTACCTCAACAATTACAGTTGTAAAAACAAAGTCAACGACTAATCTGACACTTAGTTTTTCCTTGATTTTGATCCGTTTGGCTCATTTCTTGATCTAATAACAATTTTTATTCAATTAAACCATTCAAATAACTTAACTTAATTAATTCAATCCTATAATCCATTTTAAGGTAAATTTACAAAATTACCCCAAACATTTTAACATTTATGCAATTTAGTCCCTAAACTCGAAACTTGCAATTTTTCCATTTTTAACCATAAATCATGCTAGCCCATTTTTACCCAATCTCATAACAGCCCATATTTATCCATAATTTACAATATTTTCCTTGAATTTTACCATTTTCATAAATAAGTCCCTAAACTTAAAAATCATCAACATTTTCTTAACAAAATACTTATATTTAACAACTAAGATTAATAAGCTATCATAAAATATTTATAGCTCAGTTTATAGAAACGAGGTCCCGATACCTCATTTTCTAAAACCACTTGACTTTAGGGACATACCACTTGAACCTAATTATTATTTCATTTAACAAAAATCATTAAATCAAATTTTATTATTACACCATATTTGACTCGTAAATATTAAATAGTTACACGTTAGATTTGTGGTCCCAAAACCACTGTTCCAACACCATAGAGAAATGGTTTGTTATAGTTACGTTATTAGATTTCACAAAATCTGGTTCCTATGAAGTTGGAGTTTTAACACTTTCCTGAACTTGAGCATCAATGGGATCCTCTTCGACTGTGATAAAATTGGGCTCTAACGTCATTCTACTTCTTAGAGTCACTGCTTTACAATGTTCTTTACCTGGATTTCTTAGATTTTCTGTATCACTAAGCAAAGCGCCTTGTGGTTGGTTCTGAAGCTCAGCAACAAGCTGACCCATTTGGTTTTTTAAGTTTTTGAAAGCTGTAGCTCGACCTTGAATTAGTGCTGTTTGGTTTTGAATCATGGAATCACTCTTAGTCGTGTATGCCTTCAACAAGTTTTCCAAACCATTGGAAGGTTTGGCTTGTGGTGGCTTTTGAACTTGTTGGGTGTACCCTGGTGGTTGGGTTGGTCTGGATTGCACATAGGCGTTACTGGGTCTAGCCCCCTAGTTACTCCAAGAAAAATTCAGGTGGTTTCACCATGATGGGTTATAGAAGTTGGACTATGGTCCCTGCCCACCTCTATTCTGGTTCTAACTACTTATGTAATAAATGGACTCTAAGTTTGATGGGTAATTTTCGAACAAGTGCCCTTCCCCACAATACATACAGGCTATGTTCTTGAATTGATTAGGTGGTTAACCTTTAACATTATTAAACCCGTTAGCAGTAAAATTTTTAAGCATTGAAGATATTGAGGATATCTGAGTTGCAAGTGAAGTGAGGGCATCCACTTCATGTACTCTTGCGACTCATCTTCCTGAAGCTGTTTGATTAGTTTGCCATTGGTAATTATTACCGGAGATTCTCTCAATGATTTTATAAGCCTCGTTATAAGACTTAGAAAGGAGAGCACCATTTGCATAAGTGTCTACCGCTACCCTCATGTGTGTGTTGAGAACATTATAAAATGTCTCCAATTGGATGCAAGGTGAAATTCTATGATAAGGTTATTTTTGTAATATTTTTTGAATATCTCTCACACCTCATACTGAGAATCATCATCCATCTGCTGAAAAGGGTGATCTAATTTCACAATTCAGCATTCTTGCTAGGTGGGAAATACTTTATTAGGAAGCATTCTACCAACTCTTAACGTGTAGAAATTGAATCGGGTTACAATAAATTTAACTAGGGTCAAGCTCTGTACTTTAGTGAATATGGGAACAAATTCAGCCTTAGTGCATCCTCGATTACTCCAGCCAGTTTGAAGGAGTCACTCACCTCCATAAACAATTTGAGGTGAAGGTGAGGATCTTCAGTAGGCAACCTACTAAATTGGCCCACTGTCTGAAACCTTTGAAACATAATAGGCATTAGCTCAAATTATTGTGCCTCAATCTAGGGTCTTCTAATTCCTGAATTAAGTTCATGAGAAACTAACATGGTACTATCTTAAAGCTCGATCCTTGCCATCAGCAACAAGGATGAGATTTTGAGCATAATTTTCTCCATTTCCTTAATTTTGGTTCTCAAGGTTCATCTTTTCTATTCGTCTTTGAGCTGCTTGTCATCTTCTTTGTCTAAAAGTTCTTTCAATTTCAAGATTTATTGGGAGTAAGTCAATAATCTGATCAATACTCATAAACACCTAAAAGAAACACAAAATAATTAAATTAAGATTCAACAGAAAAATAGACCAAAATGTAAAATTAATAATTTCACAAATAATGTCTTTTTAACAGTCCCCAACAACGGCACAAAAAACTTGGAACGACAGAAATGTGCAAGTGTAAACAATCGTAACAAGTAATAAAGTGAAAAGTATATGGAGTTATCGTCTCTACAAGGATAGTAAAAGCAAATATTTATGAAAATATAGACTTAATAAAATTGGTAGTGGAAAAATATTTTGCAGCCAGTGAGTTATTTTCTAAATTAACTAAGAATTAAATTTAAATAAGTTAAAAACACAATGATAAAAGCAAAACTTTAACAAGTTTAATTAATATGACATAAGTGTGTTAGATTAGTCTTATTCTTTGACTTGGAATTATTAAAACAATGTTCATGATGCTACGGATAATTTCATGGAAACTTGGTTCCTTGTTAACTGATGAAAAAATACTTATTAAAATTAATTAACCTTTCTAGCATATATCTATGTTAAATTAATTAACTAATTTTCATAAGCAGTCATAAGACAGAGTGAAGTAACAATATATTTCTATACTGCAACAAGTCTAATCACAACAATCTTTAGGTTATGCAAGGCAATAATATTGGTTAATAATCTAATTTTATACTTAAGAAGATTAAACATGCAGCATCTAGATGTTATGTCAATTAATTATAATTTCAATCCGATTAAATAATTAATTCAATTGCAATTTTACAATTATAATGCAAGAGTAACATAAGCATAATTTTATCTAAATAAACAAATTACCGAGGCCTATAACATTACAAACACAATTTCAATAATTTAAGCAAGAAGAATGCAATCAATCTAACACAAATGCAAATTAAGTCATTTTAATTAAATCAAAAACATCAAAACAATTAGCATTCATGTTTATAATCTCAAAACAAACTAAAAAGAAAAAAGAGAATGAGACTAGAAGACAAATCCAGTATTCTCCGAAGTCAAGCTAGTGTGCATCCATTTCTTCTTTCTGCTTTGTTTTGCTGACCAAAGGCTCCAAGATGTTGATTGTTTCTGATCCACTAACTTGCAAGACTCTTTTTCAAGAGGGAAAAATCAGAAATGAGAGAAGGGAAAGTTGAGAGAGCAAAGGGTAGAAGAGATGAAAGGAATGGATGAGAGGTGAATGATTGAGTGATGAATGAAAGGCAAGGAGGGTGGTTATTTATACAAGCTTGGGAAGGCTAAAAATAACATGGAAGAGCCTTGATTTTCTCCTCCCATGGTCGATCCTTGATTGTAAGAAGAGAGGTTTAAATGGCTTTGCTAAAATTAGCTTGGTGCCGTAAAGTGGAGTGGTTGGAACGACTTAGTGAGGGAATTTAGGGGATATTTTGAAATTATTTTTAATCAGGTTTGGGAGCTAATTTGGGCAAGGGATGGACGGTTTTGGGTTATTCCTTGGGCTCGTGGTTTTTCCTTCCTCAATTGGTCACTTTAGGCCCTTCTTTCCACATCATGCTATCCAAATTTATCGATCCAATTTTTAATCGGATCAAACTAATTTTTTAGAGAGTCGGAGTATGTTAATTTTGATGTTCATGGTCGTTAATTCATCAGCTAATGCTTCAGAGATGCTCCAGGAATTTAATCTTCCCAGGGTGACTTCAAGGCTAATTTTGCTTTCATTGCATAAAATTGCTCAAAATTAGAATAATTACATAAGTTTAATATCAAAATTGCTAAAAATCAAGATGCGTCTTAAATCATGTCCAATTTAGTTATTTTGTAATGAAAGCACAAAATCTGATAGAAAAGACTTGGAATTTCCATGAATTAAAGCTCAGAAAGTGCTGAAATAGCATATATATTTTAGTGTTTCCAGCGGCATCGGCATGTAAAATGGTGCGGTTGGTGGAGGTCGTGCTAACTATACACCTAGAGAAGGGGTTGATGCAGTGAATGATGGTATGTGTTGTGTTGCTTATGTAAAATAAATTGGGTTAGCACCAAAAATATATGAACCATACTAATCAGGAGGTTGCACGGCAATCGGGTCTTTGTGTGGAGCTAGAGCAGATGTTGATTCCCCCGCTATATGTTCTCCTGACCTAGGACTCATGGGCCCTCATCTTGGCCTCCTACAGTGACATTGCCTACTCCTTTTCGCAATCGATAATAGATATAGCTTTTCATTATGTCTGAACAAATCCATGTAATCCTGAGATGTCGCCAACTCTAGTGTGAGAAATAATTCACACGTTGGTAAGTAATCATACCTACGCTACCACATCTCAACATACTTCTTGTGGAATGTGGCCAATCTTCATTAAGTCTCCACCACAAGTTGATCTTGTGCAGGTCATCGAGCTTTTGAGGTGGCGGCGGAATATGTTGCGTACACCCGAACTACCAAATCACTCGGTTGAATTTGTCACACTTTAAGTTTTCAAATTTGTATTTTTTATCGTTGGCCAAATGTGTACGATAAGGGAATTGTCCGTGAGCTAGTTTAACTCACTGAATTAGGCTAGTTGTAGTATTTTTTTATCATTTTGTTCTGCCTTATTGTAGACTCTTAATCTGCATTTGGCGAGCACTGACATTTGGCAAACTCTTGTATTTGGTGAGTACTTCCGTTGGCGGACCCGCCAATTGTGAATTCAAATGTTGCAATCTTGTTAGTTCATTTTAGAACCCGCGATAAGTTGGACATGTATTAGATGTGTGTCAAGTCTTACGATGGGAAACTTTTATTTTGCAAGACACTTGGAGAGTCTCGATAAAGGTAATTAATTAGTGGAATCGTGTGTGCATGAATTATGATTAGGGATCTTGATTTGTGTGGAATACATGTTAAATTTCATATATAGAGAGAGTAGAAGTCTAAAAGATGAGAAACTTTATTTCCTTCTTTTCATTTTTATTTTCTTTAAAGAAATTTAGAAATGTTCTTCAATGCTAAAAGAGGAACTAATTATCTTAGCTTGTTAAAAACTACCCTTTTTCAAGCCAATTTTCGGTAATCTCTTAAGTCTTTTGGTTCAGTATAGGAAACAAAAGGGTAGTTGAAAGGTTTTCACAGAAAGTTTTAGAATGAAGAAAACTTCCATCTGAATCTTTATTGCATGCTGTTGATTCTTCTGTTTTCATTAAAGATTCAATTGTTTCTGAACCTAATATAAATGTTTGAATGTTTTTAGCTAAAGAAACGGGAGAAGGCCCTAGTGCAAAGGGGAAAGAACCCATAAAGTAGATAAACCTTAACCTGAAGAAGTTTGGTGAGTTCTTTTTCACTTTTGTGTATAATGAGTAAATGAACAAACTCAACAAAATGTTAGTTGTCCAAGTAAAGTAGTTAAACTTCCAAGTGTGGTTAATCTTGAATGTAGTTTATTTCCAGAAGCGAGTCAGTCCCGTTGAATGAATGTTATATTGGATAATAAAATACTGTTGGGTGACGTTGCATGTGTATTCCTCTATGATAGCAAGCTACATAAATGAAACTTAAATGAATGTACATGTATGATTAAAGTGGGTATTCCTTCCTTGGTGCACAAGCTCCGTATCCAAAATGGTGGAAGGGGGTAATGAAGGTAAATCATGGATATGTGATGGTGCTGGGAGAAATGTATGGAGATAATGAAATGATATGTGATTTGCCTCCTATAGGGCTTGTTAATGCAAACTGAGATTGGTGAATGACCCCAACTTTGCAGGGAACATGTAAGGTAATAAGGAGGATTTGAGGAGGTTCGGTTGGATAAATGGAATACTGGATTTACGAAGCAATATTGTGATAATGGAACTGTAGCTCTTCGGAGGTTGAATAGATCAGAAGCTAGCACAAGGAAGGATCCATGAATTGTCCATGCATAGTATACGTGTATTACGTAATTCTTGAATGTGAAATGTACTTAGTTAAGTATCTGCATGTAAACTGTGGCTATCATGTTTTGTATGCACCTATGAATGATACATAGAACCGGACAGTGTCTACCTTTGAATTGAAAAAAATTTATGATATGTATTCGCCAATAGATTGCACAGAATTATAATATTGTGTTCGAGTGTAAATTGTGTGGTAAAGTTGATATGTTAATTACTCTATGTTGGTTTCAGTTCCTTGAAACCTTGTTAGAAAGGTTTTATTCTTGGAACTCACTAAGTTCAATTTGAACCTACCTAGTCTCTTCTCTTCCATTTTCAGGAATTTTAAGTTCTCTCAGACTCTTGAAGACTTAGCCAAGAAGTGGCTTCAATTGTGATCCATGCGTTTTTATTTTGTAACATGTATATATCGGGGTAGCGTATGGCCGAAAAACTTTTATTTTAAAATATGTTGTATTCTTTGAATTTGGTTGTATCCGCAAAGAATATTTTGTATAAACTAACTTAAGTGACATTCACCAATCTTAAATTCCTATTTTGTTTTTGTTTTGGATTTGGTTTTTGCCTCTAACAAAAATCTACCAAGCGGCATGCTAAGCATGCTTGCTATATGAGTCAATAACTTTCATCGAAACCTTTTTTTGTTTTTTTTATATACTGTGTTTTGTTTCTAGCCCTTTTGTCACTCCTTCGTTCATTGGCCAAACCACTTAATTAGAGGGTGTTACAAGAATCGTACATTTCGACCATTACAAAAACAATCAATGGCACTTTGACATGCCAAATGTTGCGATTGGCCAAAAATTCAACCGAGACACATTCTTGAATTTTTGGATCCGCATATGGCATCCATTCAAACTATAGTACGAATTTATAAATTTTAGCACGTGCCTAATATTTAATTTCAAATGCTGGAATCAATATTATATAACTTTTGAAATTCATAAACTAACCTCCTCTTCAGTTTGTTAATCTAAAGCTAGCTGGATATCCTCAATTTCAATCGGTATACTTGTGTGTCTCACGCAATTGTTCCACCTATTCAAATAATATGTTATTTCAAAAATACAACAATGAAAAATTATAACGATAATAGTATTAGAAAATGAATTTTATCATATTACAAGTGAGAATTCATAAAGGGGTCCACTCAGGGGTGTAAAAATGGAAGTCGATACCATGCCCATGATTGATGAAGGAGCATGCAACCGCTGATTTTAACTATTTTTGGATTCGCCGCTTGATATATTTCTTGATACAACGTCGCCATCATTACTAATCCCCTACTAAGCCGTCCCGCTTCTTTCAAGTCAACTAGTAGTAGTAGCTACCTTAAATCTACCAGATTTCAAGATTTATCTGACATAAGTAGACCCTCGATCAACCTTAAGATGAATGCGGGCGCGAATTGTTCTTTTTCAACATCACTTAAGGAAGCCTCAATAGTTTTGAAGTTGTCCTCCGACCATTCCATCTCGATCCAGCTACCTCTAAACTTGTTTGGCACCTTCCGTAGTAGTTGCTCGCATGTTGTACTCCAATCAACACTCGTCAGTAGCCCCATAACGACTTCCCCATCGACCGGTAGACTGAGTTGTAAACCAACGGCCTCGAGTGTAATTGTGCACTCACCGTAAGAAAGATGAAATGTGTGTTTCTTCAATCTCCATCTTTCCATCAAAGCATTGATAAGTGGGGGGCCCAATTTAGTCCCCCCGAGATTCGAGCCACGTATAAGAATCTCGCATCTCGCAAGTGTCCATAAATGGCATCTGATGTGTCTTCACTTAAATTGTATATGTACGTCTCCAAAATTCGATCTTCGGCCTTAGTTTATAAACATAAAAAATTAATAATGTTAACAACACAATAATTAACTAATTAAAATTCAATAATTTAATAATATTTTCTTACCATTTGTAAATGAACGTCGAAGATGTGTTTGTCATCCAAATGAATAAGCTGATTTGTCATTTTACAAATTATAAGGAATAAAATAAAATCAAAGAGAATAAGATTCAGAGAAAGATTTAAAAAAAAAAAGAATTGAGAATTGGGTTGAAAAGAATGAAGTTTGGAGGGGTTTATATAGGAAAAAAATGATTGTTGGGGGTATTGTAGCCGTTGGAGGAAAAGTTACCATTGGCTTGAAAATGAATCCTATAAGGCATGTTTTCATTGTTATGGCACTGAAAACGCGCCCTGTAGGACGCGTTTTCATTTCTCTCTCCAATTTCAGCATATATCACTAAATTTAAAAAAATACATTCTCAAATTTAAAATTTTTTCAGCATATTTCGGAAAATCAACCACCACAATATGAATGAAAAAAAAATAATGATATTTGAAATATTTTACATATAAAAATAATAATGATATTTGAAATAATTATTTCATTTTATAATTTTCGAAATCACCATACCCACAATATACGTAGAGAAAAAAATATTTGACATATAAATATTATATATAAAATTATATCGAAAAAATTAGCTGATGTTTTTAAAAAATAAAGTATATTTAACATAATGGTAAATATAAAAATATATATTTTTATTATATAATTATTACTTTATTTATATAAATAAAGCAGTTATTAATTTCAAATATTTTTAACATAATGATATATATAATATATATTTTTATTATATGATTACATATTTATTATTTGATTTTATAAAAAAATTATTAATTAAAAATAAAAAACTTGAAAAATATATTTATTAATTAAAAACAAAAAAAGCTTGAAACAACATGAAATAAAAAAAATAGAAATATTCTTAGAGGAGGAATCAAACCTGAATTTCAAGAATGAAATCACTATTATTTAACCATCTAACTAAAGTAGCTAATGTGATAAAATTATTAATTAAAAATAACAAAAAAACTTGAAACAACATGAAATAAAAAAAAATACAAATGTGAGTAAGCAATTGAACCCGAGATTCAAGGACAAAACTAGTAACATTAAACCATCTGACCAAAGAAGCTAATATGTTGAAAATGAAAGCGCACCTTGTAGGGCGCATTTTCACCTACTCTCCAAAACCGACCTATTTTCTTAAATTTTATAAAAAAACCTAACTCATTTCCTTTATTTCTTTTTTAAAATTTAGCAATTTCTCCAAATTTCCCCATATTTTTATGCCTTATCCTATTATATTATATTTTGTGTCTTATTATTATTTTTTTCATCTCATAATATTTCTATCCTTCACTTTTCAGCACGAGTTTTAGATAGTCAGCAAAATAAGAGAATAATGATTAAATTTTTTACGTAAAACTTTCATGACTCAATTTTTAGGTATTTTTATTTTGATCATTAAAAAATTCTTGTATTTTCGTGACTTAATTTTTAAGGTGTTTTGATTTTAGTTATTTAAGTATTAAATCCTTAATGGTGGCTGATTATACACACTAAATCATGTCCACATCATGTTTACACTTTTATTTTGGTCACTTAATTTCTATGTTTTTGTTTTCATTTTGGTCATCGAACTTTTTTTTTGTCTTGAACCGGGTAAAAAATAATTAAGGATAAATTGAAAAAGTGGTAGAAACTAAAACAATACATTAAAATTTTGTTAAATTGTACTTATTTATCTTATTGCCGAAAATTCTAAATTTTTTTATTTTTTTCATTATTAAAATTTTAAATTTCAAAGCATCAAAATCAATTAAATAAATTATTAAAATTTTTTATCCTTTGATAATGTTAATCGATTGGTTACTGTAATATTGAAATTAGTAACAAAATCAACTAAAGTAACTCATATTTAATAATTTTCTACTAAACTTAAGTTTCTTTTTATTATATAATATTAAATCTTTCATGCTAAGCTAAAAGCCAATAAAAAAAAACTCTTGCAATTAATTAAATTAATTGATTGTTTTTCGTTTGGGTAAAGAAGTGATGAAAATAATTCTAGGTTTGCTTGGCATGGAAGATAAAACTAATTAATTTAATTAATTGTAAGGATTTTTTCTTTACTATGAGTGATTTTATTTTATTTTATTTTGAAAACATAAAATAAAATTTTAAATGTTAGAAGGAAACTAAATTAATTAATTTCAATATTATAGTAACAAATCTGCTAATATTATCAAGGAAAATCAATTCAACAATTTATTTAATTGATTTTGACGTTTTGAAATTTAAAATTCCAATATTGAAAAAAAAAGAAAGTTTTTGCAAGAGAGTAAACAAGTACAATATGACAACTTTTTTAATGTATTATCTTAATGTCTACCACTTTTTTACTTTAAATTTTAATGAATTTTTCCTGAATCAATATTAAAAAAAGATATTTTTTAAGTGATCAAAATAAAAGTAATCTAGAAATTAAATGATTAAAATAAAAATGTAAACATAATATGACATGTACAATCAATCATCGTCAGAAGTTTAACGCTTAAGTAGCTAAAATTGATGCTCTTACAAATTAAGTAAGGAAATTGCAAAAAAGAACAATGGTTAAAAATTAACAATGGTTAAAAGGAATTTAGGGTTTTAAAAATGAAAAAAAAATTTGGTTTTAAAGCGGTTGGCATTGGGGAAAAGGGAACATGAATGGTGGATGAGGAATTTAATATTCCTTTTAGGCAGGGTTTGTGTTTGATAATAGAATAATACAGATTTATTTCCTCGTATCTTGCAGATCTTTTTAGTTTATTCAATAAAACCCAAAACCCAATACAAACGTTCAAAAAATTTACAACCCAAAACAGAAGCATAAAAGTTAAGATCCAAAACCAAGAGGCACCCGAAATATCTATCCTTTTCCCTTCCATCCTCCTTAAAAATTTATGCTCTTTTCACTTATTGCAGAGAATCCCTTGATTTTTGTCTCCTGAAATAACAAATGTTTACTCTGAATCTCATACCATCCACTCCCATCACTTTCTCCAAATCCACTCATCAATATTTTCCCATAAAAAGGATCCAAACCCCAAAGAACTTGGCTGAGTCTCCTGTTTTTCTCACCAAATCCACACCTCTCAACTTCAACAAAATCCATGCCTGCCCTTTTGGCAAGATCCAAGCTTTAAGCACCAAAACTACCCATCTGGGGAAAATCCTTGAAAACCCATCTAGGAAAGCAGGATCCCGTGTTCCCAAAGCAGCTGCATCATCTGAATCTAATCCTGAAGGAGAAGCTGAAACTGTTGAAGCAGCAGCAGCCGCTAAATCGAAGGCCAAGACTTTACAGCTTGCACTTGTGTTCGGTTTTTGGTACTTTCAGAACATTGTCTTTAACATTTACAATAAAAAAGCATTGAATGTCTTCCCATTCCCTTGGCTGCTTGCTTCTTTTCAACTCTTTGCTGGTTCCATTTGGATGTTGGTTCTGTGGTCTTTAAAGTTGCAACCTTGTCCCAAAATCACAAAGCCTTTTATTATTGCTCTTCTTGGACCTGCATTGTTTCACACAATAGGCCACATTTCAGCTTGCGTTTCGTTTTCTAAAGTTGCTGTTTCCTTCACTCATGTTATCAAATCATCGGAGCCTGTGTTTTCGGTTGTTTTCTCTTCATTCCTTGGTGATACATACCCTTTGAAAGTCTGGCTTTCCATTCTCCCCATTGTTTTGGGATGTTCTCTAGCTGCTATAACTGAGGTTTCCTTCAATTTTCAAGGCTTGTGGGGTGCTTTGATTAGCAATGTGGGGTTTGTGTTAAGAAACATATATTCCAAGAGAAGTTTGCAAAACTTCAAAGAAGTGAATGGATTGAATCTTTATGGTTGGATCAGTATAATCTCTCTGTTTTATCTGTTTCCAGTGGCGGTTCTTGTTGAAGGGTCCCAATGGGTTCAAGGATATCAGCAAGCAATCCAAACAGTGGGGAAAGCCTCAACCTTTTACATATGGGTTTTGCTTTCTGGGATATTTTATCACCTATACAATCAATCATCCTATCAGGCACTTGATGAGATTAGCCCTTTGACATTTTCAGTTGGGAACACCATGAAGAGAGTTGTGGTTATAGTGTCAACTGTTCTGGTGTTTAGGAATCCAGTGAGGCCTTTGAATGCACTTGGATCTGGGATTGCCATTCTTGGAACTTTCTTGTATTCTCAAGCAACAGCTAAGAAGGTCTCTGCTCCTGAAAAGAAAAGCTAAGGATTCAGTAATCTCTTCAAAGTTTTAAACTTGTTTTTTTGGGGGGGTCTTTCCTTTTGATCAGATGATATTTGCATTTTGTTCCCTTTTCCCCCTTACTATAAATGTCAATAAATGGCCTTAATATTTTGCTTGCTTAATTTGCATTTTTCCATTCTTCCATGCTTGCTTTGTGTTTGCTATGCTTGGGTCTAAAAGACCTTGAAGTTTATTTAAAGATCAAGCAGGAATAGCATTTAAATTCTAGTGCTGCTTTATCAGCTTAACAAGAGAACTCTTTTCTGATGAATTTCAAGATAGCTTTCATTAGTGCGTCTGCAGAAGCAGTGGGGTGCCGAAAACCCTTTTTTCTAATGAATTTTTCGTGTTGAAGACCTCATCTCCTATGTTTGTTTGCTTGTGAATGATCAATTTCTTTCAAACAATTGGAGTGTATTTAAAGGGTCATATCCTCACTTTCAAGTCACTATAACAGTATCCCTTAAACATGTGTGTATATATATATATTCTTGGATATCCATAATGCTGTAATTAGTCATGTTACTTAATAAATGAAGGGACCCTTGTGGTTGTGGTCGTCTTTTTTTGTTCAATATATATATATATATATATATTCTTGGAAATCCAAAGGCACCCTAATTCTTGGAAATCCTGTATTTTCTTTATCATTCACTAAATAGTCGATATTCGGACTTTTCATTTTTATTAAAATACTCGTGTTTGATATATATGTCCGATATAGTTTTGTGTTTATACCTCTTATGTTTCAAAAATGAAAACAACAAACACAGATCAACATAGATTTTGGTGCATAATACTCCAAATATTTAGCATTGAGATAGAGTTAAAACAAAGGAGGATTTTGAGCGAATAACATAAAAATACCGAAATTTTAAAAAAATTACGAGATTAGACTATTTTTAGCGAATAACAAAGGACGATTTTACGAAAATGCTTCTAGTTGAAAGTGTTTTCAGTTAATTTACAAAAAAGTGCTTGCAGCTAGAAATGTTTTCAACATATTTGCAGGAAAACCTTTTAGCTGGAAGCGTTTTTGTCACATAAGCTAAAACGTTTCCAACTGGAAGCGTTTTCCCCTAACGGTCACTCATCCTAATGACTATTTAATTAGTTGTTGGGACCAACGGCTATTTAATTAGCCGTTGGGACCAACGTCTATTTTATTTTATTTTTATATTAACTCCCCAATTTCATTTTTTTCTTTAATTTAATCTCAACTCTGTCTCATATTCTCAAAATTTTCTCAATTCCCTCTTAATTTCTCACTCAAAATTTATTTCTCTCTCAACTTTTTTTTTAATTAAAATTGTCTTAAGATTTTTGTAAAACTTTTTTTATATTACAACTTATTTCGTGTTTTCCAAAATTAGCAATAACACAATCTCTAATCCATTTAGATGACAAGCACATTTCTGTCAATCAATTGCAAATGGTAATTTTTTTTTTTTACATTTAATGTAATTTATGCTAAATATTTTCTTCTCATATTGGAATTTAGTGTTTTGTATGTTTTTTTATATATAGGCAGAAGATCAAATTTTGGAGATCTATATTTGTAATCTACTTGCTCCTCCATCACCCTTAATCGAACCCTACTTGCGAAATGTTAGATTTTTGCATGGGGTGTAAATTGGACCCCACACTTGTAAGAGCGTTGGTGGAAAGATGGAGACCCATCTTCCATGCGGCGAGTGTACTATCACTCTAAAGGACGTGTAGTTACAACTCGGGTTACTGATAATGACTAGGTTAGTTCACATAGCTGATTAGATAGACGTATGCGAGCAACTTTGGGGGAGGATTCTGAAAATGATTTATGGAGCCCAAATAGATATGAATTGGTTAAAAGAAATTTCAATGGGCTTGATGAGGATTCAACAGTCCAAAGAGAACAACACGCTTGGGTGTACATCCTTATGATTATCAGGGGTCTCCTAATACCTAATAAGTCACGAAATCTTGTCCATCTAAGATGGCTTCTAAAACTCATCGACTTTAGAGAAGCGGGCGAACTCAGCTGGGGGTCAACCGTGTTGGCAACGTTGTACCGAGAGATGTGTGGGGTGACGAAACCACACAAAATCAAAATCGGTGGTTGCATTCTACTACTACAATCATGGTCGGGGTATCGACTGCCATTTTTATGTCCTCAAGCAGACTACTTGTGATACCCAATTTTGGGCAAATTTTGAATTTGACGAGTAAATCAAAAGTAACCTAAGTGGCGTAGTGCTATCTGCCCAATTGTTGTTTTGGCGTATAGATTAGGTGCATAGTAGGTATCAGATTCTTAAGCGAGGATTGTTCTCAGAATGTATTAAGTTATGAATAGATTTGGTAAGAGTGTTGCCAAATGTATTGTACGCCTAGTTTATTGAGTTGTTGTGCTAATTACGTTTTAACGAGATAGTTAGAAAGGAACAAAGGGACGAACCAATAATATAAAAAATATTTGATTTATATTTACAGTTGTAAACCATTTGTAAAGGTAGCTTTGAAAGTGTGTGACATGTGGTAGGTTCCAATAAGAGCTTGAGTCTTATATATAGATATTTAGGTCTAAAAAGAGGGAATTTTCTTCTTCCTTCTTCAATAAGTATTTCTATCTAGATCTAAAGGAACCTAAAGTATTGCCTTCTCTCTCTTGATCTAAAAGTGGTAGATTTGGATCTTTACCAATGATTACACCACGTCGAGGTAAGATTTATGGCTCTGCATACTGTGTTATGAAGAGTAAATTTGTTAGGCTTGGTAGATCAGTAAGATAAAGGGTAAAAGGACACTGTTAGGGGATTTCCAATGTTAAAAATGATGGAAAATGGATATGTGAATAGATTTTGATGAGTTTCCTTGTTCTGTAGTAGTTGTTGCTACTGATTGCATGATGGAAGTCTGGATCTGGAGTTTTGAACTGCAGTAGGTAGGAATCCAGTGAGTCTCTATGCTGGCTCTTGTTTGAATGATGATGGTACTTGTAGACTTGTAAGAGAGTAGCTGAAAGATGATGCTGTGATCCTTGGTCTTACAATATATTATGTATGTGCCCCTGTGTGTGATTATTAAATTATGTTTATGGCTGTGCTAATGTGTATAGACATGTTGAGTTCCAGTAGACCGATGTGAAGAATCGTTGCATCTAGATGTCTGGATTATGTATATGCGTCTTAGTTGTATGTTATTCGATATGTTCTGATGAGAGTGGGTTTGAGCATGATAAGTCTATTTTTGTCTTCGTGGAGTCATCTAAAGGGGTCTGTCGAGCCTTTAAACATGATTACGAACGGAAAAGTCCATGGCCATGGTATCCTCAGAAAAGAAACTAAATGAAGGTGATTACCCAAAGGGTTCTATGTGTGTCCCAGACAATGATAGGCAAACCTCACAAGGTGTGAGTCTAGGCGAATCCATATCGTAAAACACGTTATGATAGAGTAGCCTTTGTGGTGAAATAATAAAGGAATGCCTTTGTGGCAACTCTGCAAGGACGCCTTCGTGGGACGCTCTTAAAAACTGCCTTAGTGGCGAACCATAAATAAATAACATGTGTGGAAAATTCTGACATGAAAGTTTTAGTGGCGGATTGTGAAGGAACGACCTCTGTGGTGAGTCGTACAATAACTTTTAAGGCATACTCCGGTAAGGTTGCTCTAGTGACATGTTCCAGAAAGGTTTTTAGAAATAAATCATGATAGATGTCATTGTGGCAGGTTCTATGCTAAGTATTTGGTGTGTTTTGTATTACCTTTAAATGTAAGTAGTGAAATCACAAGTACAAATTGTACAGATGGAATATATGGTAAGGTATGCCACAAAGACTAAGGCTCGATTGGAGATGGTGAGTTAAAGAGATATGGTGAAGTAATGAGCTAGTATTGTGATGTATTCTGAATAAAGATGTAACCTTTGTATAATCGAAGGAAGTACCTGTTACTTGTGTATGTGTTTCTCTTTGAATCACGATGAGGTGATGGCTCAGAGGTTTAAAGAGTGTAAGTAAAGTATCATAGACAATGAAGAGAAGGAAATAATCTTAGAGTAAGGTATGGCAAACAGACAAGTATAAGAGAAGAGAACTTGGGGAAGTATTCGCTAGAGACAAAGTTAAAGGTGAAGAACGGAGAGATTGTCGGACTAAAATATCGGTTGCTATATGCAAATGTAACCCAGGTAAAAGATGTTGCCCTCACTAAGTTCTTATGAACTTATATGTGTGTTATGTTGCAGGTATGGTGTTGTGGGTTTGCGCCAGGAGGGACAATGCTAGGACTACGCCAAGAAGCGACGTATCAATTTATTATGTATACAAACCGAATTGTCGGTGGTTTGAAGCCTGCTTTGTTATCTAGAATTTCGTACTTTTGGGGACATTTGTAATAGAGTAGGTAGTCAAAATATGTTGATTTTGTAATTTAGCTAGCATATATATTAAATGTATCGACTTTTGTAATTTAGTTGGAAAGTTGTAATTAAGGGTATTTTATTTTAATTGAAATCTATATAAGTAGACTAAGTCCTTGTTCGTATTTGTGTGGTAAAATTCAAGGTCTAGATCCAATTAATCGGATCAGATTTAGGGTGTTACAAGTTTTGTATTAAAGCCTGGTTTAGCATTCTTGGACCATGGTAGAATTTCTGTAAGCCGATTTAGCCCTATATGCATAATATGCCAAACCTAGTAGAGTTCCTCAAGTATGTTAAAATTTATTTCTGTTGAAGAATAATTGTCATATTTATTGGTAAAGGTAATTCTGTAATGAAAAAGTATATAAAGGAGAGGTAAAGCTAAATCGAAAGGACAAAAGAAAGGTAAATGGTGGTTTTGATGCTAAAAATGAAAATTATATCTAAAGTGATGAAGAAATAAAAGAACTGGATTTCAGAAAAGAAAGATTCATTAAAAATGCAGCAACTATTACATTGATAGTTAGGAAAGTACAAGAACAGAAAGAAAAATTCCAGTTTTCTCCTCTTGAGGACTTGTCGGTGGGCTCTATACGAACCTTATCTATTTAGGGATGAGCTTTAAGATTTTGCTCCACATCTGCTAAGCTCCCCTTATTAGCTTCAGGTCCTGGTGTAGTGGGAATGAAAAAGACACTTGATTGTTTCCATTCACTCTGAAAGGCTTTCCACTCCTCGCCTTTAGGATGGTAGACGTCAAAGTTGAGTGACTATGTAGAGATATCCTTTAGGAAATCGAAGTTTACCTTGCTAAGGTCAAAAGGACCAAAGGCCACTTGGGCTTGCAAAATCAAATTTGATCTCTACTCTGGTAGAGCTTCAATGAGATTCTTTTGGGTATTCTCTCAGTACTTTCTAATGTTTTCCTTATGGGATTGGCATAGCCTTTCCACCAACTCCACCTTGTGACTCTCCTTTTGGGCCTTGAACTTCTCCTTTAAGATAGGTTTTTTATCCTTCAAGTGGTTGATCTCATCTTTCAACTGATTATTTTTTATTTGAATATACTCATGCTTGCTCTTCAAAGTTGTGATCTATGTAGACAACCTTGGGATCAAATTGCTTGAATATTGATTTTTTGGCAAATTTTAGCCAAAGTGTCTTCACCAAATTTTACAAATTTCTCTAAATCTAATATCTTGTTCTTGTATCGGATACTAGCTTCTCTGAGAGCCCCACTCCAAAGAGCATGCTTGATAGACGTAATCTTTAAGATTTGAGCCATGAGAGATATAGGATCCTTTGAAGAATTAGATGTAAGATAGGAAGAGAAGACTTCCCTTAACTGTTGAGGCAACAAGCTTAGTTGTTGCTGAAAAATGGAATTGAGGGATGTGAGATACGACATTGACTCTATAAAATTACACCAAGGAAAGTTACTGAGTCAACTGCCCATGAAGGCATAGACCTAAATCTACACCACGCTTTCGCTAAGCTACTCTGATGAATCTCTCAAAGCAACCACTGTAGTGCTCTACTGCTTGGTCTAGCCCGAATAAAACCTTCAACAAGCACTCTTAACAGAATTTCCAACTTACTAGCTAATGCACTCAGAACATACGAATACATTTGCACTCATATTAACACATCTACGAGGCATATTGAATCTAATATAACATACAAAAACAAAACTAAAGGTGTGAGTGGCGGGGGAAATGATCTAAGTTACATCCCTGCAAGAAAACTTTAGGATTAAGGCAATATGTTCCCATTCTTACTTCACATACAATTCAATTAGAGATATTTTCAATCAATTTAAGCAATCAGAGTAACTTAAAAACTTGGGTTTCTGGATCTACGGGTTACAAAACCCCAATCAGTACATCAATAACTTAAGTCCAAGAGTTAAATAACCTAAGCTCTGATACCATCAAATGTAACACCCTATACCTATCCCGGTCGTCGAGTCTGAATATCAGGGTGGCACATCATTGTCACGCATCACACACATTATAAAATGTCAAATTAACAGGCACTCATCCTTTTTATTAGTGTTCTTACAAAATTTTCAATCAAGCATATATTAATCATCATTAAAACAAGCCAAACATACTTCAAACAAACTTATAATATCAATTAAACATGCATTAGAGCCACTTTGCAAAATTCCAAAACAATTTACGTAGGTATCATACTGAAACGAAGGTATCGATATTTCTCTTATATGGTATCGACATCGATTGGAAAATATATACCAAAACAACATTCCGTTTCTCATCTAAAAATCAAACCTAGAATTTATCGGTACCTTTATTAAAGTATCGATACTCGTAGTAAGGTATCGATACCAAATTACAATACTGACTTCCTACACATCGAAATATCACAGAGGTATCATTTTTAAAACACGAATATCAATGCCTCTGTTAGACCACAAAAATACAACACATCTAAGCATTTAATCCATTGGAACAAATATCTAATCAACATGCATCATTTATCTCTTTAAACCAATGTCAAAATGACCAAAATAACAGTTCAAAACATCAAAAACATCAAAAACATGTCCAAACAATAATCAACATACCAAGGTCCAAGCCTATAGTTCCTAGGAAAAATTAAGCTACAAAATATCCAAAACATCATGGCAATATCATGCAACAGTTCTACCACATTATTCAACATCCATTGACCATATATACAGTTCATGGTACTTCAACATAGCAAATATTCAAACCAAAACAATACCATTAAAAATTATAACATCCATCAAAAGGGTTAGAAAACTAAACCCATAAAATATCATGAGGACCACAATAATACTCGATTAGAGTCTAACCATATTGCCTTATCTCCACAATTAAAATACTAATATTAATACCACCTACGCAAATACTAAAGCCTAACTTGGATCAGTTTCTTGGTATCCCCACATAGCTCACACCGTAAATGCTAAATATCTGCAATTATTAGAGAGAGTGGGTGAGCTTAAACAAGCTCTGTGAATGTCGAAGTAACCACAAAGTATACACAATATCAAAGGTTAAACAAGAGCATACTACAACACATTCACAACCATATTCTAACGAAGTCAAAATAACACATTCACGTTTTATTAAATCTTAAAATTAACATATACTCTCACATGCAATTACACTCAACTTGCTTATATACAAATATTTCATTTTACAATAATTCATCAAGATTAAACATCATATACATGCTTTAATAACTCACAAGTCTAGCTTATATATTCACATGCATTCACAAGTTAAATGAAAACGACCTAAACCATATTACATACACAATTTACTATGAGAACGTACTAGCATTTTCATGAAGCTTAAATCAATTGATTTAGAATATTATTTACATGTTTATGCGTCCATCTCACATCATATTATCACAATAAATAGAATCAAATTAAAACGAGAATTTGACACTTGAGGCTATGAAACATAAAAGTGGGTTCTATCACCATACATTGGATACACGGATCTCAAACACACCAATTGACTCATAGAGTTGAACATATCCCAAAAAGTGAAGCATAAAACTAACACTCTCCAACACACTAAACATGTCCCATTGAATGGAGCTTAGCTCATATTCACTTATCTCTCCAACATGTTTCAGAGCCTCAATTCCCAAAAACACAATACATATATGTGAGTACTCACAATCCTATGACATGCCAACTATATCCAACGGTTTCAAGAGATCACAAGACCAAAATATCCATAATTACACATTTTTAATTACTAATTTAATGCACATCATCTCTATTCATATTCATTAGTTCACATCGCAGTCTCTTACACATTACACACTTATCAGATTCACATTTATTTACACTTTAAGTGCCACAATAATGCTCATTGAGCTATCACATATCCAACCACATATGTGTGCATTAAAACCAGTACATCATATATCACATACAAGTATTCTCACATATTACCTGTTATAATAATATCACATTCCACAATTCAACACATATGTACTTATTGAAATTCCGCCCACTTTCACTACTGTTTGTATTATTAGCATATCATCATCACTATCATTTGGCATGTATATCATGCCGACAACACAACACAATTCATAATAGTCATCACACATGTCTTATATCACAATATTGTATCATAATAATCAATTCACAATTATACACATAATCACATAATTTGCCAAAATAAGGCAAGAGAAATAGAGAGCTTATACTCAGAACTTAGGATAGGGGTTTAGGCTATTCTTAAGCTCCCAATTAACACTATGAATCGTGTCTACAAGTAGTGATTCCAAACACTCATCGATCACACTTTCGTCTAATTGCCGAAAGCTTAAACTAGTTTTTCCTTGCCATTCACCTTGCTCGTAAAAGGCTCCAATGATTTTGATGCTTCACAAATAATAACCACACAATATACACAATCAATTAGCAGCCAAGGACTCACCTAAACCAACCAAAAACACAAGCCTATACTATTTCCTTATGAAACTAAAATTTCGACTAACAAACTTGAAACTCAAATATCTTAATCTTTACTCATTCTCAGTGCCTATAATCAATTCCAACCATCTAACTATACATATAAGAACACTTCCCAACCTTCAAACTACTCAAAATTATGCAGATTCATGGATCCAAAATTTCGATATACAATGACAATTTTCACAAGAACTCAATAAAATGTTAGAATTTTTTAACGAAACTTTAAGGAATATTTAGAAACCTTCTAATATACCAAAACTATTTAAAAACACTCTAAAACCATGTTTTTACTCAAAATCCCAATATCCACTATTAACGACCCAATTTTTAGCTTTTATTCAAAAAATGTGATTTAATGGTTAAAAACTCAGTTTAAAAGACCAGATAACATTAGCAACTAATAAGAAATTGAATCGTTACCTTAGTTGACAAAAAACCAAACGTTTGATCAAAATCCTGAAAAACCCAAAAACTTAATAATGAAGAGATCTATGGTGTTCTTAGATGTTTTTCTTGAAGTACTATGGAGATTTATGGATTAGGGAATGATAGAAATCTAAGCAATTAAGTTTAGGAATCAAAATCAAATGAGAGGAGCTTTGGAATGCAATGGACGATAAAACAAAAATATAGAAAAGAGACTAACGTGGGTTTTATAAAGATGAAGGGGAAAATAGGGTGAAAAATAAATTTTGGTTTAATTTCCTTTTAAAAACTCATAATTTAGACCTTTTACAAATCAATCTTTATTTAAAAATTGAAAGTCTTTTTTGTATTATTTCTAATTTTTTTTAATTTCTATAATATCATAGACAAAAACATTTCCAAATAACATGCTAACGAAATTCTCGAGATCACTAGAGCTAAAATCCCTATTTTACCCTCAAAACTTCTACGCATAATTTTGGGGGTGTTACATTTTCCAATATAAAGAGGTAAGTGTGACGTTTAGAAATCATCTGGCGATGGGTAAATTTCAAAACTTGCCCAACTCTGAGTATGTGCTTGGCATAGGTGGTTTGTTATTAGTAGATACCGCTATCCTTTGAGACTAGAGAATTTCGAGGACGAAATTTTGTGAATGGGAGGAGAGTTGTGATACCTAGTTTTGGGTTGGTTCTGAATTTGGCGAGTACACTGAAAGTAACCTATGTGGTGTAGTGTTATCCACCTAATTATTGTTCTGGTGTATAGATCGGGTGCACAGTAGGTATTGTATTATTAAGCGAGAATTATTCTCGGAATGTATTAAGTTATGAAGAAGAAGAGATTTAGTAAAAGTGTTGGGGGATTACTGCCAAAGGTATTGTATGCCCAGTTATTAAGTTATTGTGCTAGTTACATTCTAACGAAGTAGTTAGAAAGGAACAAAGGGACGGACCGAGAATATTAAAAAAATATTAGATTTATATTTACAGTTGTAAACCATTTATAAAGGTAGCTTTGAAAGTGTGTGACAAGTGGTAGGTTGAGCTTGAGTCCTATATATAGATATTTAGGTCTAAAAAGAGTGAGTTTTCTTATTCCTTCTTCAACAAGTATTTCTACCTAGATCTAAAGGAACCTAAAGAATATCCTTCTCTCTCTTGAGCTAAAAGTTATAGATTTAGATCTTTACCAATGATTACACCACGTCGAGGTAAGGTTTATGACTCTGCATATTGTGTGTTGAAGAGTAAATCTGTTAGACTTGGTAGATTAGTAAGATAAATGATAAAAGGACCTTGCTTTGGGATTTTCAGTGTTAAAAACTATTGTAAAAAGGGTCTATGAATAGATTTTGATGAGTTTCCTTGTTTTGTAGTAGTTGTTGCTACTAATTGCATGACAAAAGTCTTAATATGGTATTTTGAACTGTAGTAGTGAGAATCAAGTGAGGCTCTATGCGGACTCTTGTTTGTATGATGATGGTACTTGTAGACCTATAAGAAAGTGGCTGAAAGATAATGTTGTGATCCTTGGTCTTACAATATATTATGTATGTGACCTTGTGTGTGATTATTGAAGTATGTTTATGACAATGCTAATGTTTGTTGAAAATGATATGCATATTTAGTATAGCCCTAATGAGTTTAAGTTGGCCAATGTGAAGTATGGTTGCATCTGGATGTCTGGATTATGTATATGAGTCTTAGTTGTAAGTTATTTGTTATGTTCTGATGATAGTAGGTTGAGCATGATGAGTTTGTTTCTATCTCTGCGGAGTTGTCTAAAAGGGTCCGTCTGGACTTTAAACAGGATTATGAATGGAAAAGTCCATGGTCATGGCATCTTCAGAAAAGAAACTAAAGAAAGGTGATTACCCAAAGGGTTTTATGTGTTAGAGTATGGCCAAAGACCAATCATCAAATGATTGTAATCACATACTCATTTTACCTTCTTTGTTAATATAAAGTATTGCTATTGTTATTTCAGTTTCTTTTCTTTGTGTATAAATAAACTGGTTAATAATGAAGTCGTAAGAATAATATGATTATTCTTAAAAAGGGCCTTAGTCGAGTATTATTATGGTCTTGGACAATAATAATGCATTGAGACTAATGTGTAGTTGATTGATGACAAAGTGTTGTCATTGTCATAGATATGTCAAAATCATTACATGAGCATGTGTTAGAGAACAACATACTGGAGTAACCTACCATGAGTATGTTTCTTGTATTATTATGTAATAGTCACAAATATTACTCATAGTGATAACTATGTATATGATCCTCAGACTTGAGATCATCATTGTCTCAACATCGTAAGTCGTATATTTTGATACAATCAATCATATACCATACAGGTTGTACTATAAAGACTGATGTTAGATATACCACAATTCATGTAGTGGAATATGGTTGATCAAGATAGGATTTATTCTTCCTATATAATGGGAGCAATATCTTAGGCCTCTTGATGGAGCGAGACTAGAAATGCATGACCATGCTTAAATAAGTTGATATGAGATATCACACTTATTTGTTTATTGTAGTTTACTCAGAAAAATCAAGAAATATGATATTGGACTATACAAGTGTGATTATTCCATGCTTGTGTCCAATTTAGATATTAAGGATAAAAGGATATAATGCATGAAAAAATTATCACAGGAAGGTTATGTCAAATCATGACTTCTTGTAACTTGGGTAGCAATGATGCATTGCTAGATGTCACTCATTGCTTGTAATGTTAGATACATTCTTGTATTACTACCAACATTACAAGAGCCTACAGGGTCACACCCTATAGTTGAAGCGAATAGAATCCAAATACATTTGGTATTGTATTTAGTTGTCATATGAATTAAATTAATTTGATAGTTAAATATTAAACACATTATATGTACAAACTTGTTGTACACAAATAGAGAACACATATAAAATGAATATATGAATTTTATTTATACAAAATATTAATTATATATTTTTCCTAAATTATTAATATGAACAATTATAATAATTTCTGTCAATATATAAAAGGACATGGAAAGTGATATTCTTTTGGAAAGAATATAATCTTTTTCTTGACTTTCCATTTGTTTCTCTAATAAAAAGAGAGTAATCCCGTTTTTATTTTCTTAGATATGATATTATATTAAATAAAAGGAAATAAATCCTTTAGTGTGTTAGGGTTACGAATAAAACAAAAAAAAGGTCTAGCAGCCATTCTTGAAAATTCTCTCTGAAAAGTTCAAGAGAATTTTGTTGTTCGTTCTTTGACTGGGTGGATTATGTAGAGGTCGAGACATTATTGTTGCAGCTTGGAATCGACCTCTTTGAAAGGAAGCCTATCAACAACGTCATTCATCGCTTTTCAGTTTTTAAAAGGTATATTTTCTACCCTTGTTTCAACTTGATTCATTCCTTGTACATGGATCCATGGTTGACAATCGCTGGAATAATTTTTTCACTGCGCCACAGGGCGTACCGGCGATCCAACATTATGTGTGTCCCAAGACGATGATGGGTAAACCTCAAAAGGTGTGAGTCTAGGTAAGTCCATATCGTAAAACAGTCATAAAAGAGTAGCCTTTGTGGCAACTTTATAAGGAACGCCTTCGTGGCACACCTTTAATAACCACCTTAGTGGTGAACCATGAATAAATAGCCTGTGTGGCAAATTTTGACATGAAAGCCTTTGTAGTGAATTATGAAAGAACGACCTCTGTGGCGAGTCTTGTAAGAAGAATTTTTGGGGCATACTTCGGAAGGGCTGCTCTAGCTGCATGTTCTAGAAAGGCTTTTAGAAATGAATCATGATGGACATCCTTATGGCAGGTTCTGTGCTAAGTAATTGGCGTGTTTTGTATTGTCCTTAAACTTAAATGGTGAAATTAGAAGTACAAATTGTACAGATGGAATCTTAAATGGTGAAATTAGAAGTACAAATTGTACAGATGGAATATATGGTAGGGTATGCCAAAAAAACTAAGGTTCGGTCGGAGATGGTGAATTGAAGAGATATGGTGAATTAATGAGCTAGTATTGATATGTGTTCTGAATAAAGACGTAACCTTCGTATATTCGAAGGAAGTATCTGTTACCTGTGTATGTGCTTCTCTCCAAATCACGATGAGGTAATGGCTCAGAGGTTTAAAGTATGTAAGCAAAGTATCACGGACAAAAGAGAAGGGAATAATCTTAGAGTAAGGTATGGCAACGAGCGGGTATAAGAGAATAGAATCTAAGGAAGTATTCAGTAGAGACAAAGTTAAAGATTAAGAACAAAGAGATTTTTAGACTAAAATATTGCTTTGTATATGCAAGTGTGACCCAGGTAAAAGATGTTGTCCTCACTAAGTTCTTATGAACTTATATGTGTGTGTTATGTTGCAGGTATGGTGTTGTGGGTCTGCGCCAGGAGGGACAATGCTAGGACTATGCCAAGAAGCGGTGTATAGGGTTATTATCTAGACAGAGTGAACTATTGGAGTGTTTGAAGTCTTCTATGTTACTTAGAATTTTTGTACCTTTGGGGACATTTGTAATAGATTAGGATGTCAAAATTTGGTAATTTTGTAACTTAGCTGCCATGTATTATTAATGCATTGACTTCTGTAATTTAGTTGGAAAATTGTAATTAAGGGTATTGTAATTTGATTGAAATTTGTATAAGTAGACTAAGTCCTTGTCCGTATTTATGTGGTAACACTCAAGGTCTGGATCCGATTAGTCGCATCTGATTTAGGGTGTTGCACTATCCTTATACATTCTCACTCCTAACAAGGTAAAATTCATTAGATAATATATTGACCATAATAAAATTATTTAAAATTTAAATTATTGTGTTAATATATTATTTCAATAGGTAGAACCATAGGCTAAGTCATGTAGGACTACTGGATGAGCTTTGAGATATACAACTTTTGTTAGACCAACGATCAGAAGCGGAGATATGTATTTTTTAAATTTGAAGTTATATAATATTAATGCAGTTCATTTAAAAATTAGCTGTATATAGATAATTAAATTTTTTGTTATTTTAATATAGTTTGAATGGACATCATACTTCGATCTGACAATTCAAGAATACATCTCGTTTGAATTCTTGGTCAATCCCAACATCTGGCACATGAAGGTGCCATTGGTAGTGTGCGCTTCTATGAAGATGCACGAGTCGAATAGAGTGTTGCGAAAATTCGAGTTCAGGCAATTGATTCCACCGACACAATAAGACATTGAAGATCTGCATCATATCAACTTGCAGGGGAGAACGTATGAGAATTGGCCTACATTCCACGCGCAATATCAACATTTGAAACAATAGACATGAGTTTTTACCTACTCACGAGGCCATTGTCGCACTTGAGTTAGCCTACTATTTAGAGTACATGCCATGGTTTAGGGTCCATGGCAAGCCATATCTGTTAGGTGAAGAGGTGAGGGGTAGGCAACTGCATACGAGGAGGCCATGATGGGCACCTAAGAATCTAAGGCGAGGAGGCCAGGATGGAGCTTCCGAGGTGGGTTCATCATCTACACCAACGCAAGAACCGACACTGATGGTCGCATCACCGGCCTGTCAGTATGACTTGACTTATTCTGGTGCTTATACTAACCCCATCTTTTTGACACAAGCACCACATATTACACCACATTTTTTTGCTTCTACTTTGATGTCAGGTTTTGCTTATGAACCTTTGTCCCCAGCATATTATATGCCGGTGTCATCGACATTTCCGATTGGTTAGACTTTTCCTGAATTTCCATGTTGTCATGTATTCGAGTTGATGCCGGATGACCTTTTGGTTTGTGACACATTGATCTATTAGGTAAAAACTTGAATGGAGCACTTGATACAGGTGGGCACATACGTTCTTCTGGGATCAGTGGGAATAAATTTCTCCACATGTTATACATGTGTTCTAGTTTGTACACTTCGTCTACAAAGTTCATGCGGTCCAAACGTTGATTGCTACATGCTGCAATTACATGAGCGCATGAAAAATGAAGTGCATCAAATCTCTCACAATCGCAGGTCCATTGTCTCAGGTCTACACGGTACGCTCCCTTAGCAATACCTTGGTCCGATCTATTTAGTCTGATCTATTGAACTCTGTAACCCAAAACAATAGGTCTTCGCACGAGTGACATACTGGATGCATACAATTCACTTATGCTGTAGCCTTCCTAATTTCTTTCAGTACGTCCTTACTTCAAATGTGGCTGCCCTGGACGCGCTTTTAGTGTTTTTTTCTGACAATGCACTGAAAGCATGTCTAACGTGGAGCGTTTTCCCTCTAGCAATTTCAACTCCAAATTCCCCCCACTCAACCATTAAATATCTCAGGATTTCCAAGATATATTTTCTGAACTGATCTTAATGTTCGAAAATAATGCACTGAACCTATCTGAATGTTAAAAAAATGCACTATAAATAACGATAAAAACTCAGTTGCATTAAAAAAATTCAAAAAATTAAAAACTAAGATTTAATCAAACAAAGTAGTTTGAGTTTTGATTTTCAATCGAATTGAATTTTGCAATTCGAATAATTCAAATACACGATGGGTGTAAATACGATGCTTCTAAACATCGAATTAAATAATTATTAACTTTACATCTCAACTAATTATAAAAAAATAAATTAAAAATATAAAATAAACCTTAAACTTTAAATTTTAAAAATATAAAAAAATACTACAAAATCCTAAACCCTACAATCCACCAAATCTTAACTCTATTTTAAGAAAACAAACCCTAACCTTACTTTAAAAAACAAAACCCTAAGTTTAAAAAAATGAAAAATAAGGAAAACGCTTACCGGGGAGCGTTTTCGGCTTAAGTGGCAAAAAGGGCTTCCATTTAGAAAGGATTTAATAAATTAATCTAGTCTCATAATTTTTTTAAAAAATAACCTAATTTAATAATTTTTTCATTTCGATATTTTTAAGAAATTCAATCAGGATTTCTAGCGACAAATGGTAACAAGACAACTATTATTGTTGGTAGCTTTCTAAGTGTTGTTGTTTTAGGAATTTTGAGTATATGTTATAGTTTCATTTTATGTAAATATGTGAATTTTTATTCTGTTGTTTTTGTTATAATTAGCTATTTTTTACTGTATAATTATCTAGTTTTAATAACTGAACTAATTATTTAATTAAATTCTATTAATTCTTAAAAAAAACCCTTTCTCAATTTCGAGTTTGCCTCTTATATAAATAAAAAATATACTTATACTAGTGTAAAATTATATTTGCTCTATATGCCTTTATAAATTATTTTTTTACAATTAACATTTTAACAATCCAGTTATCATATTTTATGTTCTATTAACATAGATCATGCTCAGAAGTGTCAATAAATTGAAAATTTATTATTAGTTTTTATAGGGATAGATTTCAAAATTATTCATAAACTTTGATTTAATGTGTAATTGTATATTTAAACTTTCATTTGGTGCAATTATAAACGTGAAACTCTAATTGTGGTTCAAATGTTTACTTTAAACTTTAATTTTAATTTAATCATACACATTTAAAGAAATAAATACATCAGTTTATTTTTATATTGAATAAATATAATTATTTATCCATGGAATATACAAATATCAAATAATGTTATATCAATAATTGTGTTAATAATTTATAATAATTGGATCAAATCAAAATTTTATGTATAAAATTACACAGAATCAAAATTTATATATACAATTACAAATTAAACCATAATTTATGTATAATTTTAATGTTTATCCCTATAACAATTTTGAACCGTTAAATAATTACGAACGGTATCCTATAAATATAATTAAGTCATGATATTTAACAAACCCTAACCTAGGAAGGAATTGCTAACACGGATGGGTTGGCTTAATAAATATCTTGATACTTGCCTGTTTTACACTAAAAGCAAGGTCATCATAATTTGTGGTTGTTGCACCAACCCCCTCAACAACGTAAAAGTGCCGCCAATCTATTGTGCTTTTGCAATTTGAGGTGACCATTAGTTGTTTTTTAAATTAAGCTGAGTACGTATATTTATTGTCAAAATATGTAATTTTCTTCACAAATTTAAAATTTTATTTTTATTTTAAAATTTTATATTTTTTAAAATTTAAAATTTAGATTGATTTGTTTTTTTAAAACAGATTGATTTATTAATATTGTTATTTTTTTTGTTAAATTTATTCATGTGAAATTTTAAAATAAAACAATAGTCATTTGGTAGTAATGTAATTAAAAAGTTGACATTGTAATGAACATGAATTTAACAAAATAATCTAAAAATAGAGGGATTAAATTCAGAGGCGGATTTAGGGGGGCTGGAATGGACCCCGACCACCCCTAAAATGTAAAATTATTATTTAGGCCCTTAATTTTTTTAAAATTTTAAATTAGTAAAGGTAAAATTGTAGTTTGCCCCCTACAATTATAAAAATTCGATTTAATCATTTACAAATTATAAAGATATAGATTATAAAAAATTAAAATTTCATTCACCCCTAAAAATTTGTTCTGGCTTCGCCCCTGATTATATTTATAAAAAATTTGAGACTAAATTTTAAATTTTAAAAAATATATACTTATGATATATTTTAATCTATGCTTATAAAACAAATATATTTTGAACAATATAATAATATAGTGATTAATGCTCTTTGTTATCATTGATCAACGTTTAAATTTTGTTAATGTAATTATTCCTTAAAAGTTTGTATCTTGACTTACTACCAAAAAAAAAAAAAGAAAAAGAAAATACGGGTATATCTAAATTTTGTTTATAATTTTTTATATATTTAAAAGATTGTTTTTTAAAAGTATGTTTGAATATTTGACCAACACAACTGTTAGACACGTAACTTTAAAGATAATGGAATATTGAACCAACAAAAATTGTGCACACTTATTTGATGGCTTGCATGAATTGTTTGATATAAATTTTTATATATAATTAACTATTAAAACACTTATCTATTGGAATCTAGTATGGCCTATATTATAAATTAAACTAATCAAGATAATTACTAATTTTTGTTATAAAATTTTTTATAAGAATTTCTTTACTTGACTTCATTTGGTGATTTGGACTTGAAATTTGGCATGTGGGCTTAGAGGGCACAGTTGTGTGAGTTTTAAAAGTAAAGAAAGAAGAGAAACAACTCCCATCTGCCTCCTACAAGCTGCTTTTGACCAGCCCCTTTCTACATGGGTTCTCTTCATTTTTCATGTTTTCTCTTTGAGATTTTTCAAGAAACTCAACACCTAACCTTGATTCTTGATAAAATCATTTAGAAAACTATCTTGTAAACTCATTTCCTCCATCATCTTTATCAAATTTCAAAAAGGCCATCATCTTTATCAAATTTCAAAAAGGATTTATCGGTTTATGAGAGAGAAAATGTAAGCTAGAAAGAGATAGCTTCATTAAGGTAAGATATGGTGAATTCCATCTCTCCTAGTTTGTTATTTGATTTTATTTGTTGAATATAAGCTTTGTATTTTGGATATTAATTTTTGAAATACTTTTGTGTGTATGGAAAATGAGGAAATGTTTGAGTTTTGGATTTCCTAGCAAGGATGAAGATGGAAACAAGTGTTTGAAAGCTTGATTTTGTGTTTAAGAGCGCCCAAAAGGTAAGTACCTTTGGACTTTCATGCTTTTCCTTAGAAAAGATTAAGTATGAATTAAAAGATTTAGTTAATAATTGAAGATAAGTGTATGGAATATGAAACCATTGTTTAAGATATTTAAATTAGTTAATAAAACATGCTAAGTGTATTGCTATTAAGGTTTTGTTAAACTAGTGGAAGTTAGTTGTGAAAATAATATAAAACCTTAAATATCATGGTGTCATTAGAGAAGAATGATATGGTGGAATAAACATAATTGTTGTTTAAGATAATTAAATATTCAAATGATTGAGTAAAAATCATGAATGTGTGTTAAATGACTATTATCTTAAATAACAAAATTGGAAAGAAATTATGCATAATAAGGCTTAAATGTGCATAATGTTGATGTCCAATAAGAGGCAATAAATGCCTTGTCTCAATAAGACTACGACAAACACATGTAGACATGTACATGAATGAGTATTGGTGATGAAGCTGTTGGATCTACTGTCATAAGTGTACTATATTCATTTGTACATTTGTAATTTTTTCGAACAGATTGGTTAATAAAATTATTATATGAATTACATTAATACCATTTGTATATTGTTCTCAATGATTTTTGCGTCCAGAGTAAAATGGAAGCAAATATTGGCTCACTAGTTGCCTAATGTTTAACTAATACTATGTGGTATTACGTGGTTAGATCATAATACAAAAAGATAACTTATATTAGTAGACGAACCTAAACATATCCTTAGTTTAATCGGAAATGAGTAAACCGATTGAAAGACTACTATGTCATCTATCGAGTCCACTTAGGGAGATGCTTTATCTTGGGCATTGGAGCAGATGACTCCTAGAAGATAGAGAAATATATGTGATTGATTGGACTGACAATACATTGGATTGGACCCAAGTAAAATAGATTCTAAATCAATTTATGAATTTATTCACTTGTGACGTTCATAATGTGGCATACCTTAATCCTGAGTGGATGATGGACTATGTATGCATGACTCATATACTTTCATGTTAGTAAAAGCCAAAGTTCAAATAGATAAGAAACCGAAAGTTGGTGTGTTGGGTATACAACTTTTTTAGTATGTAGTATAATTCACAATAGTGAAATTCATAGCCTAACTAATGGTAAATGATATCCTCTCATCGTCATTACATGATAGATGAAAGGTAAATATTGCAACAGGTTGTATGTCTTTGTGATAGATGACTTGATTACTATTTGATAGCAATTGAATTTTCATGAAAGAAGATGTAACGATTACCATTAGATAACTTATGGTGGTAACATACTTATGACAAGGTCATTGGACAAGTACTGATTGGATAACTTTCATAATGGTATGTCACTAGGGAGAGCTTAGTCACGATACCATAGTAGAATTGCTTCGTGACTGAATGAGTTTATAATTAATAGGAGAAAAACTGGAACTTAATGATAAATCATTTGAGCACTAATCACATATGTCCAGTTGGTCCCTCCACTAGCTTGTTGAAACCAGAAATGAATTGCATGTTAAATCAAATGAACAAAAATGGATAGAAATGATAAAGTTAGAGAAATGAGTTACATTCGAAAATTAATGTTGTTTCTCACTAAAGTATGAAAATGATTTGAGAATTAATTTATTTTTTGAATTAATTAATTATTTAATTAATTGAAGTTCAAAAATAAAATTAAACTAATTGGTCATTGTGAATATATTGGATGTAGAAAAATTAAAAATATTTTATTATAGGTTCTTTTACGATAAAGTTGTCATGATTTTAACGAAATTAGAGTTGAGTTGAGAAAATTTTTTAATTGAGAAATTAATTATTTAAAATAATTTTGTAAATAATATTTATTTAAGGAAATAGCAAAAAAATGTACTAGGTTAGATTACATTATAATGTATTGGGTTAAAAGCCCAAGAAGCACATATAATTAGACCTAGTATTTTTACCTAAGGTTGTCGTCCCTCTCTCCTAAATATTAGGGAGCTAGGGTGGTTTTTTTTCTATTAAATTAATGTTATTTGGGTTCTACTAATTCAATAAGGATTCTTCCAACTCTCACTATTAATAGATGATACTGGTAGGTTTCAAAATACACCCAAAAAAAATAGAGAAACACAAGTCTCTCATAAGTTTTCAATATTGTTATTCTGCTAAAAAGTAGTGGAAATTTATTTTCTAGAATAAATTCTATTTTCTAGGAATAACAATTCTACCAGTTTTTATTTGTAAAAGTTTCAAAGTTTTGAACTTGTTTAAGGGCTTTTGTAAGCCCGATTGAGACTCAGTTTTGTTTGTAATGCATGTTAAACATAGATTTAACTTATTTAAATGAAATTATTGAATATTATTGAGTAATTTGTATACAAATATTTGTATTTATTGTTGTGACATCCTGTAGCTCGGGGTTTGATGACTATACTGGGTATGGGGTGTTACACTATTTGAGAGAAAGTTTTACTTTCCCACTAAATTTTAAAAAATAATTTTTTTGTTTTGTGTTTGATTTGAAAGTGTTCGAGCCCACATTCGAAAGTGTTCGGGTCCACACTTGAAGTAGTTTTGTGGTGTGAGAATAGCAGAAAAGGTCGTTCGGTTGAAAGTTGAGAATGTCTAGGATCCCTCTAGCCCAAAACATATGTGAGATTTTAGGAAAAATTTTATTACTATAAATATCACAAACTGATTCGATTTTCAAAGTTTTATTTTTCACTGTGCAAGAAAACCATTTTCGAACTAGATTTTTTCCAACAGAAGTAGGAAATAAACATTGAAACATTATAAATTGGCAATAAGATGGCTAGTTAGAACTTGGAAATGTGATCCTAGTAATATGAAGGAAAATTGTTATAATAAGAGTGCCTAAGTAAACATGATTGAAATTGAATTTGTTTAATGTTAAAAAGTGTTAAATGTCCTAGTAACTTAGGGTGGGTTTGGATGGGCGGTGTGTTTACCTGCGATTAGTGTAAAAACAACGGTGGAGGTGAGATTAAATGTTGTAGCGATGCTATAGTGTGACACAAAAAGTAAACTAAACGCACCGCACCTCCCATCCAAACTGACCCTTAGTCAAATAGCTAGGACACGTTTGTCATGCTAATAGGATTTATGCATGCGTATGATAGGAAACGCAATTTCGATCGTATTTAAAGCCTTAGGGTGTAACACTTGTGATTATGGATGCATTACTTCAGTCTTTGGATGTAAGCACTTTGATGTGTTATCTTGGAGTGGTCGGTTGTTTAGTCCTGAGTATCTGATCTTGAATTTTTTATGCTTACTAAGAGTGAGATATCAAAAGATTGTACTACTAATATTTATACATGAATAATTCCTACTATTGGTGGGATGGAAAAATGGTACAGATTAAGTAAACATGTCACATCCCAAATCTGGCAGATCCGAGAGAAAGGCGTATAGTGGTGCATGTTATTTGTTTTAGTGCACCTAGGTGATTAATTTGTCAATATATAAGTTTTTGGCAAATTGATGATTGATGCATAGAGTATCTGTCGTAGAATTAATTAAAGAGTTTATCTCAGGTTATTTCGCTATTTAAGAAAAGATTAGAACAAGTGAAAAGTAAGCCTGGTAAGAGTTACCACCATATGCATAGTACGCCTAATTTGCCTGAGCACTATGCTAGTTGGTTTTTTTAATGTGATTTGGTTAGGGTCCAACTAAATTCATTGGTCAAGTAAAACTCGTACAGGATCCTCATTTATATTTCCCTTGGGTTCTATAGGCCAATTATAAGGAAAAATTCTGGATACAATCAACACTTTTCAACTTTCAATTATGGGAAGCTGGATATATATAAATAGTGAGAAGGGTTCATTAGGTTGGTTTTCTTTCTTTAATACTACCCTCTAGTTCTTTTTCTCAACTTATATATGTTCTTCCTCTTTATTTAAATTGGAAGCTAAGGTTTTGATGGAATGAGTGGATGATCCACCTCCTGGTGAGTCTAATAGCTCTGTATGTTATGTTTTTGAAAGAATAAGGGTAGTAAGAAGCATTTGAATAGTGAGTTGTGAATAAGGGACCTTACATGGGGTTTGTCTATAATTGAGATGCTAGTCATTTGTCTACAAATGGGTTTTAATGATGGTTCCATATTCTTTAAGTAGTTGATGCTATTGGTTCAAGAGGGATGTTCAAGTTTTGGAACTTCAAGCTATAGTCTAGGTGAGTTTCTATCCTGACTCCTGCATGTGAACAATACAAATAGAAATATAAAAAGAGAACCTTTCGGACAATTGGTACGTGTGTATACAAAGTATTGAAAAGGTTGTGCATGTATAATGAATGTAATGATGTTATGTGTGAGATACTATTTGAATAAGAAGTTAAATGGTAAGTAAGTGAAATATGATATGAGAATGTAAGAATTAGTCAAGTATGTGAATAAAATCTGGGTTAAGTAACTTCAGAGTGAAAACCTCTATTTGTAATGCATCTAGTAAGGTAAACACATTGCTACTAGACTGGTAGTTTACAAAATGAAGGTATGTAACACCCTAGTTCTGGTGGATTCAAGGTTGGTGCGTAGTTTTGAAATAGTCTATTTGGCGAAGTGGTATCCATCTGATAGTTTCCTTTGGAGCATAGAATGGGCGTGTTCTTAACAGTGTTTAAGTCGAGGGTGGTTTAATGACAGATCATTATGTTGGTTGGAATGAGATAACAACCAAGTGGAGAGATAATTTTGAAAGGAGTACTTGCCAAAGGCGTAGTGCGCCATGTTATTAGGGTGACTGTGCTAGTTGTATTATAAGTGTAGTAATTAGGGATCCTCTAGTTAGGGTAACCATATATTGGCTATATTTGATTCTTATTTATATTTGCATTTACTACTGTAAACCACTAATGACGATTTTTTAAAGAGTGTGACATGTGTCAAGTTTTACTAAGGGAATATTGGTCTTATTTGTAATTATATATTAGTTAAATGGGTTTGATAAAAGGGATTTTTTCCTTCTTCCTCTCATTAGGATGTTGCTGTAGGCTTCTTTTGAAAGTTGAATACAATTTGTTATCTTTGAGCTGGAATTGAAGATCATATCTGAAGTAGGAGATTTTATCATATCTTGGGTGAGTATTTCAGTTATGCATGAGGAATCCCGAAGAGTAAGTTTTGTTAACTTTGGTGAATAGTAAGATTAAAGAAAAATGGGCTTTGTATGGGGTTGTTAATGTTTGAGAAGAAGATAGTAAAATATGTGAATGGGTTTTGATGATGTTTCTATGTTCTTTGAGTAGTGATTGCTGCTGATTGTAAGTCTGGTGCTTAAATCTGGCGTTCAAGTTGTTGTAAGTGAGTTTTCAAGTGAGTCTTTGCTATGACCGTTGCATGCATCTTGTTCATATTAAAATATATCTATGAACATGATGAAAATGCAAATTGAAAAACATGACAAGTACATAAATAAGGTAACATGTATAAGATTGTAAGAATAAAGTTAGGTCATGAATAATTGATATTAATATAGTTATTAAGTATAAATCGAGAACTAAAGGTAAGAAGTTATTTGGCATATGAACAAGTTTGGGTAAGTGAACACCATGGTTAAGTTCTCCTTGTGGAGTAGTTATTGCTGATCAGATTGGCAAGTCACAACATGAACGGAACGAAACGAAAAACCATGTTGTTTTGACCCATGACATCTTTTGACTGGAAAAAACTCATGGCATAACCTTCAGTAAATTCATGATTGAATTTTTTGATCGCGATACATGATATGTGTGCAAGTCCATGAGGCTGAATCCCATGACAGCAAAGAAAATAAAATGATATAATAGGAATGATTCATGGCATAGCCTTCGACATAATAATCGAAGTGGCATAATAATAGGAATGATACATGTATGTTTACGCAAGACCATGAGGCCATGATCCATGGCAATAAATGAAATGATGGTATGTTCTATTTAGCTTGAATGGTGTGATCTGTCATGAATGCCTGGTAAGATTTACATACCTATATTTCTGGTAAGATGTAAAAGAGTCAGATAGTTTTATAATAAGTACAACTAAGTTAAAATATTACTATGGTTTAGGTCAAGGGTTGAGTAAGATCTATGAAATAATAGACTAAGTTATCAAAAAGAATCGTGTAGTTGCAATATGGTAAATGTATTCACCAAGATGATCTGAAATGGTTAGATATATATTTGTAATTGTGTAAGATTTAAGGATCTGTCATTAAGAGTTGTCGATATTACGATGATTGGTTGAATCAAAATTATTTAGAATCTGCCAAATCACGACTGTCTGGGGTTTAATGACCTTTCCTAAAATCATAAGAAATTTGGAAAATGGGTATTCTTAATATACATATCATTGAAGAAATGGATGTGAAATTCATTTGAATGGTCCAAGTAGTATCTTATCAGTATCAATACGTGTGATATAGAATTAGAGTATGTTTGAGTGTCATTTTAAAGACATCCAGTTCAACGAAAGTATTCACCGAATACATATATATCCGCCCAAGGTAAATGTCAGCGAATAATTTTTGAAAAAAAAGAGTATGGCTTAAGGCATGGGTTGTTGGAAGTGGATTATGAGGATATGTGTTGTTAAGAAATTATTATTGTGACAAAAATTTGCTAAAGGTTTGAAAGGATTTCTCAGTTAACTGGATAAGGAAGATTTAGTAGGATAAGAGCATGATAACTAACATATAAGAGAAGAATGAGGTTGTGGTGGTAACCGTCGAAATTAATGATGCAAAAAAATGGTTGGCATGCAGGAGTTCGTACAAAGTTGGACTATCTACCAATAAGGATAAGGAAAAAGCTAAAATTTTCTATGTTTTCGATGAGTGATCGGGGATTTTATGTGAGTATGTTTTTTGAAAAAACGTGCAAACTGGGTCTCGTAATCCCACCTGCAAACCCAGCATGTAAGATGGTTTCAAAACTATGTAATCTACTATTTGCAAACTCTACTTTTAAAGCATAATTTGTTGGTTTTTGATTATTCACTGAGTTCAAATTGAACTCACTTACTCCTTTCTTGCTTCTCAGGTAAGTAGGTCATGGATAGCATTAGTGAGGTCGATGATCTGGTAAGACACCTGATTGGTTATTAGCGAACCTGGGAAATAAACTATAGGTTTAGAATGTTATTTAAACTGTTGATGTAATTATTGAACAATTACTTAAATTGTACATTTAAAGTTGTGACTTATTTCTAAGTTTAATTTTTATTATTCTGCGAACCGTTACTTGGAGCATGTTTTTATGCTGTTAATAAATCAATGTTACTCATGCATGAGTACTATGTTGTTTTGCTTTAATATTTGTGTACCCTTGTAGCAATAGTTTTATTACATACAAAACCCTATATGACACGATCCAAATTTACATGTGTACCCTTGACTTTGTGAACCTTTACATATGAGCGGACCCATGATTTATGCGAACCACACTATAGTATGATAACCCTTGCGTGCATGTTTTCCTTTGGTTGCAAAGCTTGTTTATATGAAAACCTAAGCATGCATGATATCTTTTGTGAAACATGTTGATCTGAAATAGGTTTGTCTGTGGATCTTTTTGAAGGTTGTGAACTGTAGTTACCTTGCGAACTCATGACTTGTGTGAACTTATGTGGAGTTTAGTCATCTAAACTTAAGTGCGAGCCTTTCTTGGATTATTTTGTAAGCTCAAATGGTTACTTCTCTATGTATAATTTTCGCTGCTATGTTTTTATTTAACATATTATTGTTATTCATAAGTAGTGTGCTGGAGGTTAGGTAAGGAATTAATGGAGAGCCTATTTGGTGGCTAATGTGGCACACTAGATTCAGGTTGAATCTTCTCAGTCATGTTTGGAGTGTTACATTGATTGGTATCAAAGCAAGGTTTAGACTCGTCGGAGCAGTGACCGCTAAGTGAATAGCTAGCCGAGTTTTTTTTGGTAAACTAATTACTCGATAGGTAAGTTTTTAGGAAGTGACAAATTGTGTTCTCTAGAAAGTGGCGGAGTGTGTTCGCTAGAAAAGGTGAGGTAAGTCTACCAAGTTGGTAGGTGAAAATTGAAGTGCTTTGTGTACTTTTGCGTGATTATTTGTAGGGTAGTTTTGGGAACAACATCGCTTATGGTTCAACTATATCTTTTGTAGGATTATGCCCTAGGCCATCCCTCTGCTATTTGCCAATTCTGTAAGTAAGCTATGTGTTTTTGTTAAATGCAAACTATGTTTGCAATTATGAATCTATTCTTTACGAACTGAGTTCGTGTATGTGTTTCTTTTCAGTATGAACTGTGTTCGCAAGTATGCAAATCGAATATCTAGTAAGTGTGTAATGTCTTATCTAAACAAAGTTGCTAACACCTTAAAAGGTGACCGGACTTTGGCTATGCAACCCCACCAAGAAAACATTTTGGAAAAAGGTATAGAGCCATTGGTTCAAGCAATGATAGGAGCTTTTCAGCGAGCTGCTGGTGCTTATGCTGCACTTGTGATTTGTGGTTTACCATTAGAGCATGTGTGAGCTTTGGGTGGTAAAAAATTTTGTGGTGTCAGGGGAGCTGACCCCATTAAAGCTAAGTATTGGATCGAGGGTGTGGAGAAAATCCTAGAGCAGATAGATTGTTTTGACCATGAGAAGCTAGGATGCGGCGTGTCACTATTCACCGATGAAGCTAATCGATGGTGGAACACCATGTAGCAAGGAATTGTTGCGGACCATATGACCTAGAAGTTCTTCTTGGCAACCTTCAAGAAGAATTTCTTGGACGAGCAATATTTGAAGGCTTACAAGCGAGGGCTCATCAATTTACAGCAAGGTGAATTGTCTATGTCCGTGTATGAAGCTGAGTTCGTTCAGCTGAGCCAATATGCTAAAGTGACGGTCTCAGAAGAAAGGAATCATTGTCAGGGGTGTGCATCGTGATATCTAACTATATTTGGTGACTCACGATACCGTGCACTTCAACGAGTTGGTGGAAAAAGTGAAAGCCATTGAAGACATCAAGGCATCGTGAACTAATAAGCAAGCATCTGGGCGTGGGTCAAAAAGGGATCGCGAATCATAAAACTCTTGAAAGAGAGTCAATCAAAATTGTAGATATGATCAGTCATGATAGAAGGATACATGATAAAAAGGAGGGTTCGTACCAATCTGCAAGCTAGGTATACTGTGAGCTCTGTGAGAGGAAGCTTCATGGGGAGTGCTATAAGAAAACTGAAAGCTGCTTCAGGTGTGGCTCTAAGGACCACTTTATTAAGGATTGTCCAGAATGACAGGTGGGCTCGTAAGCTCAAACTGCGACCCCTACTCAAGTGCGACTGAGTGGTCATGGTCGAGGATGAGGCAGAGGTGGCGAGACAAGGTTGGTTGGGTAGTAAACTCTATTCCACACTGTTGCGACCCAAGGGGAAGAGTCAGGAGGCCTCGTACAAGTTTATGCTATAAGGGAACCTTAGAAGCAAGGTTCCACCGATGTCATCACAGGTACCTTTACTCTGCAAACTATAGTCAATAGAGTGTACCGTCGTTGTCCACTAGAGGTTCAAGGTCAAGCATTCTATGCGAACCTAATAGAGCTACCATTCTATGGGATCGACGTAATCTTTGGAATGGATTGGTTGACTGAGCACAAGGCCATGATTGGTTTTTAGTTGAAGGAAGTTACTTTGTGAAGCAGCGAATGCAACAAAGTGGTTTTGGTAGGTGAGCGAGCTCAGTGTAACATAGTCTCGGCATTGAAGGCAGAGAAAATGTTGGGAAAAGGCTATAAAGCCTATTTCATTTTTGTGATGGGCTCATAGGATTTGGAGAGAGAGGTTCGTGAGGTACGAACAATCTAATCCAAATGTATTTCTTGATGAGCTACCTCGTTTACCACCAGATAGCAAGGTGGAGTTTGCCATTGAGCTATACCCAGGAAATTCACCAGTGTTTATCTAGGAGCTGCTAGATAAAGGTTTCATTCGACTGAGCATATTGCTGTGGGGTTTTCTAGTTTTGCTTGTGAAGGAAAAGGATTGAAACATGAGGATGTGCATCGACTTCATGCAATTGAATAATTTAATGGTAAAAAAAGTACCCTTTGCCAAGGATTCATGATTTGTTTGACTAGCTGTGAGGTGCCACTGTGTTTTCTAAGATCAATTTGTGATCCGGTTACTACCAACTCAAGGTGAAGGAGTTCGACGCGATGAAGATAACTTTTAGGAGAGGTATGGGCACTATGAATTTTTTGTGATGCCTTTTGGGTTGACAAACGCACCTGCTACTTTCATGGGCCTGATGAATCAAGTGTTCCATGCATATCTGGATTGTTGCGTTGTGGTGTTCATCGAGGACATCCTGGTCTACTCACAAATCACAAGATGAGGATCTGCAAGTCCATGTGGCTGAAACCTATGGCATGATATGATAAAATGAATACTAATAGTTATGCCTTAGGTAATATGTGAATCAGACTGGCAAATCATGACATTAAATTTTGTATAATTCCATAAATATTAAATATGAATTTTACGGGGATAAAATAAAAATATATTAAAGATTGATCTAGTAGTTTTCCCTAATTAATAGTTAATTAAGGCCTAAGGGCTAAATTGTAAAAGTCCAATCACTATAGGTTTTTAATTGGCCAAAGGTTTAGAGACCTAAATAGTAAATAGCCAAATGTCACAAATAGTAAATAAACCATTTTATAATATAATATAGTGAATGATGAGGTTTTTTCCCACTAATAAGGTTATCGTAATAAAAGTAAACTAATTAAAGATTATGTTAATTAATTAATGTTAACTAATGTTTAATCAAGGTATAAAAGCTTAATTATGTGGGAAAAAAGATATCATCTTCCTCATTTGTTCTTGTTGTCGTCCATAGAAGGAAAAACCTAAAAAAAATTCAAGTTCTTTTCTTGTCTTTTTTATGAATTTGGGGTTATGGGAGATTGATTTAGCTAGCACGTGTACCAATTTGTAAAATTATTAATGTTTCAAAAAGTTACCATTGTTGAGTTCTTGAAGAGTTAGATTGGAAATTGATAGATTTTAAGCTTAGATTATGAAAAGGACTATATTGTAAAGTTGATTTTTTATTGTTAACTTTGTTTCATTAGGGACCAAATTGAATGAATGTAAAACTTAACATAAAATTATGTTAGAAATAGAAAATATAAGGTCCCTAATGAGAGTATATGAAATTGACTTTTAATCTGAAATTAGAAATCAAAAGTTAAGCTTATCCGGGGTTCAAGGACTAAATTGAATAAAATAAAAATATGCAAAAATTGAAAATTAAAATTCTATAGGATATTGCATATCATAGTATAATATAAGAATGTTTGGTATTTATTTTTATATAAAATAATTGTTTAGATCATAATCAAATCAAGGTGGAGTTAATCGGGGAAAAGTTAAAATTGCGAATGAGCCCCTAAAGTATCCACTTTGTTCACATTTTGAACAACTATGTTCATATGGAACGTACTATCTTATTTTATATTATGTGTGAATTGTGTTTGATTTCATCTACATGGTTAAATATAATTAGAATTTAGTGAAATTGGCATGTGTGGCCTGTATGGACTGAATTGAAAAGTTATGTGAATATTGGCTATTATGAAATAGAATAGGGTGCAAATGTGAAATTTGATTGATTATAAGACTTGTAAATGAGATATGTAATCATGTACAGGGATGGGTAATGTCATATATACGAAAATGATGTCCATGTGAACTTAGTAAAAGGTTAGGATACGTATGGTATGCCATTAGGTTTTAAGTGCCCTTGATCAGGGATTTTATAGATTATAGCGAGCTCTAGCATTTGGTGCAGATTGTCAAATTATATATATCGTAGGTTTAGCCCAGATGAGTAACCTCAATGTAATGTCATCTTGTGTGAGTAGCCTTGTTATATGTCTACTTGTGTCAGCAAACTTGATATATTGTCAGTTTGTGTGAGGAGCGTTATTATAATGTCAGCTTGTGTGAGGAACCTTGATATATTGTAGCTTATGTTCAAAACTTATTCCTATGTATCTGAGCCCATTTTACTATAGTTCTATCAGACAATATTTAGTTGAATGGTAATGGAAACTTAAATGTGAATTGGAAATGATATGGTATATGATTGATATCCAATATGTGATAGGTATATTATTTTCTTAATGTTCATGATATTTCCCATGATATGCAAGTATGACTAATCTATTGGTTGATAATGTTGATCTGTATCTAGATGTGACAATACATGCCAAGAATAACCACTTTTGAATGCCAAAATGTTTGATATTTTATTGTGCTTTAATTGATCAAGGTAAGAACAAAAATTTCATTTGAACTTACTAAGCATTCTTAATGCTTACTTTGGTTGTTTTCCTTCCCTATAGACTGTCACCTTGTGGAACTTGCCAACCTAGATCAATGGAAGAGCTCACACTATCACAAGATGGTAGATATATGTTCATTTTAAATCTAGACTTTGTGGCATGTACATAAGGACCCTTTTTGTGCAAATGGTCAATTTAGTGTTAATGTTTTTGTGATACGATAATAATGGTTAGACTTGTGTAATTAGCTTGATATGGGATCGTATTGTTGTATGTTTAGGTCTTGTGCGATGCTTGTATGTTCAATGATCTCAAACGGTGGGGTTTGTTTCATTCAGTTACTTTAATTTCCCAGGAATTTGGGAAAGCTAGGATTAAATTGAAAGGACTAGTAAACTGTTGGACTTCGATGGGAGATTTTAAAATTTTAGTGGCTGAATTTCAAATAGTTGGATTTCAATTCAAGTTCAGTTAGATTGGAATCAGCTGGTTCCAAAGTGGGAGACAAAATTAGTAAGAGTGGATGGAAGAAATGGCCGGTGAAGATTGTGCCTAAAGAGCATATATAAGCGTAGGTGGGGACAAAATTTTCACAATTCTATATATAAATCTTCTCCTATCTACAGCATCATCTTCTTTAGTTGTTCTTAAGAAGAAGAGAATGCAGGTGAAGGAAGCTCTCCATGTCATACTAGAGGTTTAAGTTTAAGTCCGGTAAGGGAGAAATTGAGGAACCGCTGCGAGGACAAAGGAGGCTCTGTTGTTCGGAAAAGCTAAGCTGAGGAAGCAAGGAACCATTAGGTGAGTTTTTGCACCCTGCCTCTTGATTGATAAATGTTGTTGTGAGATCATGCTAGTTATGTGTTGATTGTTGTCAGTAGGTAAATGATTTTGTATATAATGCCCTAGATCCAAACCGATATACCGGATCCAAATCTCGGGTGTTATGCCTTATACAAATATAACTTAAACTTTTCTTCTAACATTTTGCCTATGCAAAAAAAATATATATATGTCTATCTATGATAGAGTTTCTTGTATGTACAATGTATGGTTAGCATTAAAATTCAATAAAATTTCGGTGATCTCTATTTAGGTTTTTTGCGCTATTGTGTACTACATATTGAAATGTTACTTAATAATTTAATGTGTAGTCTTTAATATGCCACTTAATTTCCTCTGTATGCACAACAACCCATCACGCCATTCCCTTTTGGCATAGTCCTAACATCGTCCATCGACGTATACTCCTTCATAACCTAAAACAGGAAATAAATTTAGTGAGTTCATAAGAACTTAGTGAGCTAAACCTTAAATACCTGATTCATTATATCAATCGTGATCTATGCTTTGCATGTCTTTCATGTGTCCTTTGAATTCTCATTATTCCTTCTGGCGGTTACTTCGCTAGGGTTTTCCTCTTTAACAGACTATAATTACTCTTCCCTAAATTAGGCATTTTTCTTCCTCTCAAGGTCCTTAGTGACTTATCCTCCTTTCAGGTTTATTAAGCCTTCACTCTATTAGGCTCCAGATTCGAGGTCCAAAATCAAATGGTCATTTCTTTCCTTTGAGCGCACTATACTTAATATCTCTTCACTTTCTATGTCCATTTTTAAATCTTATCTTTGCATAGTCCTTAACCATTTTGTTTGCCATATCTACAGACTTAAAATCTTATTCTTTCTTTCTGACTTTTCCATGACCTTCGAGCGAGGTAAACTACGCTCATTACTTCACACAGAGTTAGCCCAAATCCTTCTTACTTCAGGGTACTATCTATACATGCCTATAACACGTATCTCGGATTTACCACCTATTCTGGTGCACTTTAACTTCATTGTTCATTTCTCGTCACTATGTGAACTTCACCCATTCATCTACACATGGTGCCTTTCTTTCAGAGTTCGACGGATACTCGGTCCTTTTTACTTTTCTCATACGTTATCTCTTACACTTACTATACCTCAAAGTCATATCTTTACCTTGCCTTTAGAGAATCTTTCATACCATTCTTTCCTATTTCCTTTCACATCATTCATTCAGAATTTTGACGTGAATGCATTCCATTATTTAAATAGTCACAGGGTTTCCTTTGTACTTGCCGCAAGGGCATCCTTTTGCAGACTTGCCACTAAGGCATCCTGTCCTTACGTTGCGCCATAAAGGCATTTCCTTTCAGATATAGCCATGAAGGCTTCTTTTGTGGGGGTAGCCATAGAGGCTTTCCTTTGACAGAGATAGCCACAAAGGCATTTCCTTTTAGAGATTTGCCACCAAGACGTTCTTAAACAGAGATATCACCACAAAGGCTTTTCCTTTGCATTCAATACTCACCACAAAGGCTTTCCTATCCAGAGTTTTTCAAAAAAGGTTATCCTTTAAATCCAGTATTCACCACAAAGGTTTTCCTGTCCAGAGTTGTGCCACAAAGGTTGTCCTTTACATTCAGTACTCACTACAAAGGCTTTCCTTTCAGAGCCTTGCCACAAAGGTGTCCCTTAAGAGGTTTTCCATGAAAGCTTTCCTTTAAGAATTGTTCTAGACATTCCTTAATATCCAATATTCACCACAATGGCTTTCCTGTTCAGAGTTGTGCCACAAAGGCTTTCCTTTTTTGGTTATTTAGGCAATAGGGATTTTCCTAGACTCACGCTTAGTGAGGTTTACCACTCATTATCCTCGAACACACAGGGAATCACATTAGGTTACAATAACCTTCCTTAAATTTTTCCATATGATGCCATAACCCATCAATTACGGTCTTACATGATATGGTCTTCTCCCCATATGATGTCATAACCCACCAGTTACGTTCTTACATGAAATTATCTTCCTATATGATGCTATCAACCACTAGTTACAGTCTTACACAATATGGTCCTTTAGTGCCATATCCATGAACTTGTCCATTTAGAGATTCATGTTTTTAATCTCGACAGACCCCTTTGACGACTCCGAAGATAGACATAGACTCATCATGCAATGACATGCTCATTACAGACATACTCATGTTTACAAGACACTTTTGCATTTCACATCAGACTCGTTCATACTTTCAGACACATTAACACACTTCTTATCTTCAAGATTTTTGTTTCTCACTTGGGCCATTAGATTTCATGCAATACATGCTCTTTTATTCGTCATTCATACGTTACTTTTCTTAATGTAGATTTTACGATTTTACTACAATATGTAGAGGATTTCAAACATACATCATACATGTAAGAGTCGGCTTAGGAATTGATGTCCACTAAACTAACTAAATATTCGACTAAGGCAAGTGCACCTATCAATTAATAGTATAGCTAGGGTGAGTAAAGATATTGTTCTCATGAGGACTAAAGGTACTAGTATTTACAATCTTTCTATTACTTAATCGACAAATTTGAGACATTGATTAAAACTAAAATTAACTAAATTAATTAACTAAAGAACATGATAAAGAACAATTAGGAAAATCATCGATTAACAGCCAAGAAGTGAGATAACACCTAGGAAAGAATCCACCTAGACTTCATCTGTTATTATCAATATAAATCACACAATTTCTTCACTTCGTATCTTGATCCGTAGAAATCCCTAAATTATGCTAATATCTCTCTTCAAGACTAAGAGCAACTGACTCTAAGTTGATTGATTGAAATTTCTTTCTAATTAAAACCCCTATTGTTGCATTAACTCGATCTATGGATCCCACTATTAAATTTGACTCTAATCTAGAAGATTTAAGTTGTCCTATTTCTAGGATTGTATACTACTCCACTCAATTATGCTAGATCTACTCTTAAAGAGGGTCTATTTCTCCTTTGATTTAAGCACATCAAACATGGATTAATAGTCTAGAAATATTAAACCAAGAATTAAGCACACAAAATTGTGAACAAGATCAAAATATTTATTACTTAAAAAAATAAATCAAATAACATAATCTGTCCTAAGGTTCACCTCTCTAGGTATTTAGAAAATTAGTTCATAATCCCAAATAAAAACATCTCAAAGACAGTATAACCACTAGAAACAAGAAAACCCATAATAAAATTCAAACAAATAAGAAGGAGATTTTCAATCTTGATGGAAATTTGCTTTAGAGACGGCTTCAATGGTGTTTTTTGAGTTGTTTTCTTCAATATTTTCTGACGGCTTACTCCATCTTCTTATCTTTGTCATATATAGGTTTTATAATGCTCGAAACACCTAAAAATTACATTTTTTTGCGTGTTTGGAGTATGATTCGTGAAATCCACACGGTCTGGCACATGGCCGTTGTGGTAGCCCGTGTGGCTCACATGGTCGTGTGTCTAGTCTATGTAAAATGCCACAGCCCATATGGCTCTTGAAACTTGCTCGAATTTTCTTATTTTCACTTGTATTTCGCTCTTTTCGCTCCCAAATGCTCTCCTAGGTATAGAAACATGAATTTAAAGGATTAGGAGCATAAGATGTATCATTTTAAATAAAAAGTTATCCAAAAACCAATTAAGAATAAGGCTAAAAGATGTTACTTTTAGTATTTATCAATATCCTCATCCATGTCAAATACAACAAAATCAACAAGGAATATAAATATATCAACTTTCGTAAGTGCATCCTCAGTAATACCCCTAGGATATCTAATTGATCTATCCGCCAATTAAATACTCATCCTAGTGGGTTTGGGTTCCCCAAGGCCAAGTTGTTTAAACATCTTATAAGGCATAACATTTATACTAGCTCCCAAATTAGTCAAAGTACTTTTAACATTTAAACTACCAATGCGAAAAGGAATAGTAAAACTCCCTGCATCTTTAAGTTTGTTGGGTAGTTTGTTTTGGAGAATGGCTGAGCAAACTGCATTAAGCTCCACAGTTGACAAATTGTCTAACTTTCATTTTTTTGTTAACAACTCCTTTAAAAAATTTACATACTTTGGCATCTACGAAAGGGCTTCAACAAAAGAAAAGTTAATATGCAATTTTTTTAAAAGTTCAAGAAATTTACCATTTTGTTCGTTTGTACTGTCTCTCTTCAATGTTGCTGGGTAAGGGATTCATGATTTTATTCCCTTCTTACCTTCCTAAATCTCATCACTTCTCACAACAGCTTCTAGCTTTGACTTCTTTTCAGGCACAACTAACCCTTCCACGTTTCGAACAATGATTGCGTGGATTTCCTTGCTTGGGTTAGTTTCAGTGTTGTTAGGTAAGATCCCTTATGGTCTTTCTGAAATAAGTTTGGCAAGCTTTCCAATTTGATTTTCAAGACCTTAAATTGATACTTGTTGATTTTTTAGAGCTATCTAAGTGTTTTGAAATCCAGTTTCTGACACCGAAATAAATTTAGCCAACATCTCCTCAAGGTTTAGCTTCTTCTCTTGCTGATAAGGTTGCTGAAAACCCGGAGGGGGTTGTGACCTTTTCTTTCCTTGACGACCCTAAGAGAAATTTGGATGATTCCTCCATCCTGCTTTATAAGTATTTTTTTTAGGGATTATTTTGAGGTCTAGAATTATTACCCAAAAATTCGACTTGCTCATGCTCTATGTTAAACTCGAAGGGTAAGTATTCTGGATTAATCATCTCTACCCCATTCGCATCACATTTCATCACCGGATTTACTTGCTTAGAAAAATTGAAACCATCGAATTTTTATTCAGTTCTTCCACTTGGCTTGCCAACATAGCAATTGCATCTATATTAAAAACATCGGTTACTTTTATCGATTTTGTTCTCATGACTTGCCACTGATAGTTATTCACTGCTATTTCTTCAACAAACTCTTAAGCTTCCTTGGGTGTTTTATTATTCAGTGTTCCACCGGCTCCTAGATCAATTAATTTCCTAGTTGAAGGATTTAAACTGTTGTAGAAGGTTTAAACTTGTAACCACAACGGTAACCCATGATGAGGGCACATTCTCAATAGATCTTTAAATCTCTCTCATGCACCATATAATGTCTCCAAATCAATTTGAGCAAAACAAGAGATGTCGTTCCTCAACTTAGTTGTTTTAGCCGGTGGGAAGTACTTTAATAGAAACTTCTCAGTCATCTGATCCCAAGTCGTGATAGAACCTCGTGGCAATGAATTCAACCACTATTTTGCCTTTTCCCTCAATGAGAATGGGAACAACTGTAACCGTATGGCATCATCAGTAACGCCATTGATCTTGAAAGTGTCACAAATCTCTAGAAAGTTAGTCAAATGAGTATGCAGATCTTCATCTTGCAAACCATCAAACTGAACATACAGTTGTACCATCTGAATTATATTCAGCTTCAGCTCAAAATTGTTTGCATTAATGGTAGGTCACACAATACTCAACTTAGTCCCAATCAGAGTAGGCTTAGTATAATCATACATAGTCTGAAAAGCAAAGCTTGCAAGAGGTAGTTAATTATTGTGATTATCATCCATCTCCACAGTAATATCATATTCCTCTTGATGATCTACTATATTTTGTTGACTTTCCCTTGCTTCTCTAACCTCTCTACGATTTCTACAAGCAGTCTTTTCAATTTCACTATAAAAAAATAATGGACTAGACAAGTTTGCTCTAGTCATAAACCAAAAGAACCAGCCAGAAGCAAACAAATGAAAAATTAGAATATAAAAATTAAATAAAAATATTAAAATATTAAAGTAAAAAATAGCTAAATTAATAGAAATAAAGTTTTTCTAATATTTTAGTTCCCTGCAGTGATGCCAAAAACTTGATGTCCACAAAACCAACTAAAAATTCGACTAAGGCAAGCGCACCTATCAATTAATAGTATAGCTACGGTGAGGAAAAATATCGTTCCCACGAGGATTAAAAGTACTAGTAATTACTGTATTTCTATTATTTAACCGTCAAATTAGAGACATTGATTAAAAATAAAACCAACTAAATTAATTAACTAAAGAATCGACGAAGAACAAATCAGGAAAATAATCAATTAACAACTAAGAAGTGAGACAATACCTAAGAAAGAATCCGCCTAGACTTCATCTGTTATTATAAATCTGAATCACGCAATTTTTTCACTTAGTATCTTGATTAATAGAAATCCCTAAATTATGCTAATATCTCTTTTCAAGACTAAGAGCAACTGACTCTGGGTTGATTACTTGAATTTTGCTAATTAAAACCCTTATTGTCTCATTAACTCGATCTATGCATCCCCTATTAGATTCGACTCTAATCCAGTAGATTTATGTCATCCAATTCTAGGATTGCATGCAACTCCACTCAATTATGCTAGATCTACTCTTAAAGAGGGTCTATTCCTCCTCTGATTTAAGCACAACAAACATGGATTAATAGTCTAGAAATATTAAACCAAGAATTAAGCACACAAAATTGAGAGTAAGATCCAAGTATTTATTGCGTAAAAATAGAAATCAAATAATAGAATCGATCCTAGGATTCATCTCCCTAGGTATTTAGAAATTAGTTCATAATCGCAAATAAAAACATCTCAAAGTCAATATAACCATAAGAAAAAAGAAAACCCATAATAAACCTCAAAAGGAAATATTCAATCCTGATGGAAATCTGCTTCAGAGTCGGCTTCAATGGTGTTCTTCGAGTTGTTTTCTTCAATATTCTCTGACAGCTTACTCGCATCTTCTTATCCTTGTCATATATAGGTTTTAGAATGCTCGAAAAACTAAAAAATTGAGTTCTTTCGAGTATTTGGAGTGCGATTCACGAAATCTACACAATCTGGCACATGGCCGTGTGACAGCCCGTGTGGTTCACATGGCCATGTTACGGCCTGTGTGGCTCACACTGCCTTGTGTCCAGCCCTTATGGAATGGCCCAGTCCGTATGGCTCTTGAAACTTGCTCTAATATTCTAATTGTTTCTCGTATTTCGCTCCTTTTGCTCTTAAATGCTCTCCTAGGTATACAAACATGAATTTAAAGGATTAAGAGCATAAAATGTATCATTTTAAATCAAATAATCATCCAAAAATGCATTAAGAATGAGGTTAAAACATGTTACTATTAGTATTTATCAAATATCCCCACAATTTAGTGTTTTCTTGTCCTCAAGCAAAATTCTCAATCCACATTCAAGTTAACTTTCTTAATTTTTCATTTTCATCAATAATACTTTTAGATAATTTGCAAACAATCATGCATTGAAAATTTAACCAAAAGGGTATTAAAGATTCAAGCAATCCAAGCTAAAATTTTTAAAGCACAAAAACATAGGTGTCTCCCCTTATCTAAATAATTACCTTAAATTCAAAATTAACAAGAATTTCCATCCTCACAAAGATCCACTCAAGCACTCAAAGTGTTTAAGGTTCGTGAAATATGCACTCAATAGCTGGATAGAGATGTCATTACCATAGGCTTGCTTAAAAATCAAATCTCCACGGCTATAAAATGAGATGAGACACCGATCAAGAGGTCTTTTCAAGGTTCTAATGGGGCATAGGTTAAGGGTATGGAAAATGCCAGAAAAGTTGGTTATAACTGAGATCAAATAAGTTATGAAACTACAAAATAATCAGTTGTTTAATTAAGAGAAATTACAACCTAACTATTCAAGCCCAATCAAATATGCTTTTTTTTTCATTTTCATAATTTTTTTCATGTTTTTCTATTTTTTAAGAACAAAAATAAAATTCAGCAATTCAAAAAAAAATGAAACATAGTTAGGCAGCTAACCAAATCAAATCTCGACAAAAAGGGAGTCAATAACAAGGATAATTTTACAACATATATATGTGTTACGGGTTAACTTAACGGGTTACAAAAAATTGTGTTAGGATCAAAGGGGTTTACTAATGGTTAATTTAATAGGTAAGTATTTTACATGTTAAATGGGTTAAATCCTAAGTGCCTCTATCATCTCAATACATCAAATCAATAATGTGGTCTTAATACGGATAATCGAAACAAGTTCTAGAATGACAAATCAAGTTGACACACTTGCAACCAAAAATAAAAAAAAATAGCATGAAATAAAATATATGCTCTATAGGCTCAAAAGCTCATAAAAAATTATGGTTTTGATATCAAACTTGCAAATTTAAAAATTCAAGATAATACTTCAATTTAGGGAGACAACCTAAAATATTTATTTTTGAAAAACAACTTATATGTTTGACTCTCTCGTGTCTTAAAGTATAAATCACGCAATACATAAAAATCCACTAATTAATCCAAAACAACATCAATAAAAATTCCAAATAAAAAAATTCACTCTAATGGAGGATATGAGAAAATTACTTAAACACAAATAATTCATGGATTTTATCACAAATATTCAAACAACCTCCCTACACTTAAGATATACATTATTCTCAATGTACAAACAGATATAAGCATAGAATAAGCACAATATCAAAAGAGAGAAAGAGAACTAAAACTGCCCTAAATTTGGATGAAATCGCCAAAATAGGGAAAATCAGAATCGTCGGCAAATCTAAATGAAGTGCATGCTTTCGAGCAAACTAATTAGAAGATAAACACAAATAAATAAAAAGATAAAGATATTACATACTCAAAAAAACAACCATCAAAATAATAAAAATAAAAACATAGTTCAAAATAAAAAGAAAATAAAGAAGTCTCACAAATCAAAATAAAATAACTAAAAATAAAAATAAAAGTATAACTAAAAATAATATAAATAAAGAAAAAACAAAAAAATCAGTGATTGTTGTCGTGAAAGGCGTCGGGATCATGCGACGCTTAATCAGGTGGAGAGATATTCTGCTAACGAATCTGATGCAAAGCCTCGTCAATGCTATCAAATCGCTCAAAGCATCACTGTTTAAAACGGTCAAATCGCATGGAAATGTCCTTGAGTGTAACAGCATGAGCTTGGCACGGAGGCGAATAACGAGGTAAGTCTGTATGGTAAGGAGGATCACTGTCGGGAAACTCCTCATGCTCATCCTGAGGACCGGAATGAGATAATCTATATCGATGGGGACCCACTCCATGTTGTTGCTCAATAATCCTCATATGACTCATAATCGATCATCCTTACGGGATCATCTGTCCAACCAATGTAAATGAGGATGTCTGCTCCGAAGTATCAAGGTGGCCGAAATACCTTGCTAGGCGAGTCACGTAAAAGCCCAAATAGATAGGACCCTTCCTGCAATGGTGAAACTGATGGCGAAAAGATAGGCGATGAAGTATGTAAGATCGAACAAGCGTCGCATTGCCATGATCCAAATATAGTAGGCATCATAAGTTCCAACGATCCCAATGCTATCCATCCAACCTTTTAAAGTATGCGCCTAAATGGCAAAGATGTAGCGTAGTGCCGGAGGTAAAGAAGTTGCCTTTGACTGACTTAGTTTATAAGGTGTCATCGTCACAGCAATGTTAGTCCAACAGAGAGAAGATGACTGATGGATATATCAGTATAATGTGGGAAACTCCTCAGTACTCATGAACTCCTCAGAAGAAAGTCCAAAGGGTGGCTCCGAAGCCAAGGGTGCTCAGATAACGTGTTGTACCACCCAATCGAAAGGAAACAGTCTACAGCTCATCCCACTGTGACATAACTTGCTGTATAAAGAATGTCGAATAGCACTCCCATGTGAGCTCTGAATACGTCAACTCGATGATAGGGAAAAATCTGTCCCATGGAGCTGTGTCGATGAGGGCCGAAACTAGGTTAGCCAAGTGGATCGCTGCTAATGCCTCCAAATCTAGGCAATGACCTGAACCTAATAGTTGTGCCTTCAGATGTTGATATTGGTCCTCATGGGGACTCGAGAGTGATTGGAGACATGGATGTCTCACAACTGAAAGTGGGGCTGAGGACGAAGTCGCGCCTGGTATCTTTCACTTTTTTGAATTAGAAACAGGAAGCTTAAATTTGCCGCTCGTGTTTGTCGTGATGCACCTGAAATATAAGATCACGATCCAATATTAGATAATCTGACAAATCATAATAAACAATAACTAATCTAGTAAACAAACACACTGACATATTAGATAAAACAATTGCCTTAGTCCAATAAAATACACAACGACCACTGAACCTAAAATAAAACCTAAGCTAAAATAGCGAACACTAAGCTAACAGTAATTTAATCAACATAATATAAACAGAAGTAACATATTAGTAATAAAAATAAAATAAAACCTAATAAATAATAATAATAAAAACTAACAATGATGCAACCCAACTAAACAAATAAAAATAACAACATATAATAAATAGAATAATAATAATAGTAATAGTAAAAAAATGTAAAAAAATAAAATAAAATTAAAAGGGAGGAGCCAAATGGTTTGGGTAAAACGACGGTGGTGTAGGACTATCAACAAAGGTGCATGGTGGTGGTGTACGAAACAATGGTGAAATGGCTGGCAAAAATGGGGTAGAATGAGCAAATGGTAAACGATGATGGTGGCATGAGTGGTTGGTGGATTTTCATTGCTTAAGGGAGTAGAGGTAGGGGTCTATGGTCAACAAGGCGAGGAAAGAATGGAGGGGTTACGGTGGTGTGGGATGCTACGAGTAAGGAAAACGAACGGAGGGGGGTCTTACTGGTGGTAAACTGAAGGAAGGGATGGTGAGAGGGAAGGGGAGTTGGGTCGATGGAGAGAAGAGGAAAGGAGAGAAGGTAAACGAAGGGCTGACTAACGACATTTTGGGGTTTTGTAGAGGCAGATTGAAGGGGAAAGAGATTGAACGGCAATCAAGGTGTTGGTTCGGGGAGAACGATGTGAATAGGGAAGAAATGTGAAAAAAATTGAAACCCTAGAGGTAAAATGGAAGACAGAGTCGTGTATTGTCCTGTGTTACGCCACACGCCTGTGCCGCACACCCGTGTATGCCTTTTAGCCCGTGTACCATTTCAAATTTTTAAAAAAAAAATTAAGCTTCAGGATTCACACGGCCTGAGACACGTATATGTGTCCAGGTCGTGTGGTCAGTCTCAGGCGATGTGATGCTTCAAAATTCATAAAAAAATTATGCCCAGTAGCAACACGGCTGTGTGTCAGGATGCGTGCGAACAACCTTTGCTTCTCCCATGCCCGTGGGTGAGGCTGTGTGGCTCACACGGTCTTACACACGCCCGTGTGACTGGCCGTGTGATGTGTAACTCTTTTTGCTCGTGTGGTGCAAATTAAAATTGAAAAAATTAGCTCCAGTGTTCACACAGTCTAAAACACGCTCGTGTGTCCAAGCTGTGTAACCCATATTTTTTTATTAATTTTTTAAATTTAATTTTTTAAAATCTAAAAAAAATGATAATGAGTGAATAATTTTTAATTTTTTATTTTTTAGTAATAAAAATAAAAATGAATGTAATTTTTTTGAAGTTTTTTTAATGAAATTAAAATAAATAATTAATACAAAAGCACTCGGGTTGCCTCCCAAGAAGCGCTTATTTAGAGTCTAAGCTTGACTTTCCTTTTTAAACTCACGGTTAAGGCAGATCTTAGAGCCTAAGCTCATCTCTCTCATTATCAATTTTAACACCAAAATAAGGTTTGAGACAAGTATTGCTTACCTTGAATGTGCCGAATTCGGAATGTGTTACCTCAACAGTACCTATGGAAAAGTGGTTTTTACCACAAATGGGTTGGACCATCTTGACTTAAACTCTGAAGGAAAAATTCATAGGTTCGATTTGACTACCAGCACTTTGTCCCTAGCTTTGAATTTGTTCATTCTCTTCAAATGCACATCATGGTGTTGCTTTATTTCTTCCTTGTAGTTTCTTGGTTTCTCATCAACCTTTGGTCACCATTCATCTAGTTTGTCGAGCTGCACCATTTGCTATTCACTTGGCCCTTGAGTTCTATCACTTTGAATAAAATATGGCTCCAACATGTTCTCATGAAGGATTTCCTGCAAAGAACATTGAGTCACATGATTACTAACATTAACAGACTAATTAGTATCATCGCACTCATTAGGGACTCTTACAAAATCACGTGCTTAAAGAGTAATCTTTTCATCACCTACATGAAGCACAAGTTCATTCGTACCCACATCAATAATAGTACTAGCAGTGGCTAAAAAGGGTTGACCTAAGATCATAGGTACCTCAATATCCTCATCCATGTCCAATACAACAAAATGAACAGGGAATATAAATTTATCAACTTTCACAAGTACATCTTCAGTAATACCCCTAGGATATCTAATTGATCTATCCACTAATTAAATACTCATCCTAGTGGGTTTGGGTTCCTCAAGACCAAGTTGTTTAAACATCTTATAACGCATAACATTTATACTAGCTCCCAAATTAGCCAAAGCGCTTTCAACATTTAAACTATCAATGAGACAAGGAATAGTAAAACTCCTTGCATCTTTAAGTTTGTTGGGGAGTTTATTTTGGAGAATGGCCAAGCAGAATGCATTGAGGCCTCACAGTCAACAAGTCGTCTAACTTCCTTTTCTTTGTTAACAACTCCTTTAAAAATTTTACATACTTTGGCATCAGTAAAAAGGCTTCAACAAAAGGTAAGTTAATATGCAGTTTTTTTAAAAGTTCAAGAAATTTACCATTTTGTTTGTTTGTGCAGTCTCTCTTCAATGTTGTTGGATAAGGATTCGTGGTTTATATTCTCTAATTATTGGCATATGCTCCTTCGTACCTTCCTCAATCTCATCACTTTTCACAACAGCTTTTAGCTTCAACTTCTTTTCAGGCTCGACTATCCCTTTCATGTTTCGAACAATGATTGCGTGGATTTGCTTGCTTGGGTTAGTTTCAGTGTTGCTAGGTAAGCTCCCTTGTGGTCTTTCTGAAATAAGTTTGGCAAGCTATCCAATTGATGCTTGTTGATTTTTTAGAGTTATCAGAGTGTTTTGAAATTGAGTTTCTGACACCGAAATAAATTTAGCCAACATCTCCTCAAGGTTTGGCTTCTTCTCTTACTGATAAGGTTGCTGAAAACCCAAAGGGGGTTGTGACCTTTTCTTTCCTTGATGACCCTAAGAGAAATTTGGATGATTCCTCCATCCTGCATTATAAGTATTTTTGTAGGGATTATTTTAAGGTCTAGAATTATTACCCAAAAAGTCGACTTGCTCATGCTCCATGTTAAACTCGAAGGGTAAGTATTCTGGATTAATCATCTCTACCCCATTCACATCACATTTCATCACCGGATTTACCTGCTTAGAAAAATTGAAACCATTGAATTTTTTATTCAGTGTTTCCACTTGGCTTGCCAACATAGCAATTGCATCTATATTAAAAACATCGGTTACTTTTATCGATTTTGTTCTCATGACTTGCCACTGTTAGTTATTCACTGCTATTTCTTCAACAAACTCTTAAGCTTCCTCGGGTGTTTTATTATTCAGTGTTCCACCGGCTCCTAGATCAATTAATTTCCTAGTTGAATGATTTAAACCGTTGTAGAAGGTTTGAACTTGTAACCACAACAGTAACCCATGATGAGGGCACATTCTTAATAGATCTTTAAATCTCTCTCATGCACCATATAATGTCTCCAAATCAATTTGAGCAAAACAAGAGATGTCGTTCCTCAACTTAGCTGTTTTAGCTGGTGGGAAGTACTTTAACAGAAACTTCTCAATCATCTAATCCCAAGTCATGATAGAACCTCGTGGCAATGAATTCAACCACTATTTTACCTTTTCCCTCAATGAGAATGGGAACAACTGTAATCGTATGGCATCATCAGTAACGCCATTGGTCTTGAAAGTGTCACAAATCTCTAGAAAGTTAGCCAAATGAGTATTCAACTTAAAATTGTTTGAATTAATGGTAGGTCTCATAATACTCGATTCAGTCCCAATCAGAGTAGGCTTAGCATAATCATACATAGTCCGCAGAGCAGGGCCTGCAGTAATATCATTTTTCTCTTGATTGTCAACTACATTCTGTTGACTTTTCCTTGCTTCTTTAACCTTTCTATGATTTTTACGAGCAGTCTTTTCAAACTGTAAAAAAATAATGGATCCGATGAGTTTCCTCTAGTCATAAACCAAAAGAACCTGTCAGAAGCAAACGAATGAGAAATTAGAATGTAAAAATTAAATTAAAATATTAAAATATTTAGGTAGAAATGGCTAATTTAATAGAAATAAAGTTTTCCACATATTTCAATCCCTGGCAACGGCACCAAAAACTTGATGTCCATGAAACCAATTAAAAATTCGACTAAGGCAAGTGCACCTATCAATTAATAGTATCCTTGTAGTGATCAAAGATATCGTTCCCACGAGGACTAAAACTACTAGTAATTACTGTCTTTCTATTATTGAACCGAAAAATTTGAGAGATTGATTAAAACTAAAATCAACTAAATTAATTAACTAAAGAACACAACAAAGAACAAAGTAGGACAATAATCGATTAACAACCAATAAGTGAGACAATACCCAGGAAAGAATCCACCTAGACTGCATCTATCATTATCAATCTAAATCACGCAATTTCTTCACTTAGTATCTTGATTAGTAGAAATCCCTAAATTATGCTAATATCACTCTGCAAGACTAAGAGCAACTGACTCTAACTTGATTAATTAAATTTTTTTCTAATTAAAACCCCTATTTTCACATTAACTCAATCTATGGATCCCTATTAGATTTGACTCTAATCCAGTAGATTTATGTCGTCCTATTTCTAGGATTGTATAGAACTCCACTCAATTATACTAGATCTACTCTTAAAGAGGGTCTATTCTTCCTCTGATTTAAGCACATCAAACATGGATTAATAGTGTAGAAATATTAAACCAAGAATTAAGCACACAAAATTGAGAACAAGATCCAAGTATTTATTGCGTAGAAATAGAAATCAAATAACAAAATCCATCCTAGGGTTCATCTCCCTAAGTATTTAGAAAATTAGTTCATAATCGCAAATAAAAACATCTTAAAGATAGTATAACCACAAGAAACAAGAAAACCCATAATAAACTTCAAAGAAATCAAAAGGAGATCTTCAATCTTGATGGAAATCTATTTTAGAGTCGGCTTCAATGGTAATTTTCAAGTTGTTTTCTTCAATATTCTCTGACGGCTTACTCCCACCTTCTTATCTTTGCCATATATAGGTTTTAGAATACCCGAAAAACTTAAAAATTGAGTATTTTCGTGTGTTTCGAGTGCGATTTGTGAAATCTACACGAATTGGCACATGGTCGTATAACAGCTCGTATGGCTCACACGACGTGTGTCCAGCCCGTGTGGAATGGCCCAGTCTGTGTGCCTATTGAAACTTGCTTTAATTTTTCTATTTGGATCATTTTCCACTAATTTTGCTCCCAAATGCTCTCTTAGGTGTAGAAACATTAATTTAAAGGATTAAGAGCATAAAATTCACCGTTTTAAATCAAATAATCATCCAAAAACACATTAAGAATGAGGCTAAAACATGTTACTTTTAACATTTATCAGGAACTCACTTGATAACCTCAAAGAGCAACTTAGCCCTCAGAATCATCATTTAGAAGGATACTACAACCTTCTCTGTCATGTAGAACAGAAACACTTCATTAGAACCTATTTGTGTAAGCATTTTCATCATTTCACATCCAGACATCTCTCAAAGCCATGTTTCTTTAATCATGCTTACGAATCTATGTTTCCTTGACAAATAAAGTGACGAAATGTACCTTGATATGAAGAATATCAGTAGAAATGTCTAGGATTTCAACCTTAGCTCAGAGCAATGTTTTTATATTTCTTTAACCCTAGATCTTAATGTTTTTAGATGAAAAATGGTGAAGATGAGAACCTTCTTCTTAACTCTACTAAAGTGTCCCTTTTAACTTAACCCAAGTCTCGATAGGGACTTGGTAAATTTCACATCAAGACTAAGTAGACTTATTAGAATCTATCACCTCTAAGAACTTACTCAATTACTCCTTGAGCCTTTAACCCTTCTAGTCCTCGTTCAATTAATTTCTAACCAGTTTTCCTCGTAATTTAATTGGCATAAGAACATAATGGCTAGAGGGTGTACTACACCACTAGTGTGAACTTACATTCTAAAAGTTGTTTTTACATAACCATAAGTCTCATTTCACTACCTATAGTTATCTGACGCAAAATTCTTATTTACTTATTTTCCTTTCGGTGTCTGCTCACTTTATACGCCGCAATGGGCTTTTGGGCGAAAACTACTTCGCCTGTCATACTTCTTTATAATTATGTGCCACACATATATATACATTCTTACCAAGACTCCTTAATTCATCATACTTACCTTTTTTCAAAGTTACCCAAAAGCGTTGTTCTTTCACAATATCCTATATGTTATACTTATCAGAGTTTGCCACGTGTTCCTTTCTTTTTGTTTAGAGTCCGCCAGACCAGAGCATCACTGGCGCATTTAGAAAGTCCTCACACTTAATGGAGTCTTAAAGCTAAGCACTCGAATGAATGGTGTGATAAGTCTCAAGAATGAATGATCTTGGTGTGTCTAGGGAATATAGGCCATTAGAACAGTGAGGGATGTCGAGGTTATGTTCCAACCCTAGTTAGGGTAAAAAGGAAAAGAGACTCCTTAAATGAGAAGGTATAACTGGTATACACAAGTTCTAGTTCACTAGGAAAACTGTGGATTCCACGCGATTTAAGCAGTTGTGGAGTAGTTTGCAGTAGAATGCGATCATTACGAGTTGACAAAAGCCCGCCGAAGGGTTTAATAGGCCCAGAAGGTTTTTTAGGGGATAGGGGAAACAAAGGTCAAACATGGCCATGGAGTTTGGAAGAGATCTTAGAGTTTTCCCCAAAAGTAGAAACTATATGTCCGAAGAAGTCACCTTTGAAAATAGATTGAATTATTAAGGGTTTCAATTTTGTTAGCGATCTCTAATACTTCGAGGCAATGGGGTCATCAAAATTTGAAAAAGACCGCAAATGTAAGAAACACTTGGACAAGCGCAAAGCGTCGCCCGCCAGAAATAATGAACATGATTATCAGGGAGTTAAATTTTGAGTTGGATGTCTCACATTCTTCTTAGAATTTTATATACGGATGTCACTAAGTTCAGCCGAACTTATAAGTTTTTTGATAAAATGCAAGTTAGTTAAATAATCAGAAATTGAGTGGGACCAAGCTAGACTTCGCTAAGAGCTAGGCAAAATGCAACAATTGTGAGTATTTATAAAGGGGCATTCATAGAGACTCCACCTTCGGGCCTTAGCTGCCATTTTATGTTTTCAAGTCTTTTCCAAAACTTTGTAACTGGTCGTTAGAAATGAAACTTTAAAGTTTTACTACTAGTGTAATACAAGATGTTTAAGTATATAATTAAACCAGAACTGAAATTTCATCAAGTCATTCAAGTTGATGTGGCATCCGATACCCAGACCTAGCGAATGGATCGGGTAAAGAGTGTTACAGGGTTGGCATATCAAAATTGCAACAATGTTAGCTGGAATTGGCTAATTTGTTATATGACTAGAGAAATGGTAAGTTAGAATGATGAGCATGATTAAGAGCTTAGTTAAAGTTCTGGCTAATTCATGTCAAGGTAACTTCTAAAATGGCTTAGCTCTAGATTGAATATTGAAACTCATTAGAATTGGTTAATGTAGTGCTTGGATATGAATAGTTGAATTGGAAGTTTAATATGCTTAAATGTTATGTTTGGTGTGTTATGTTCAATGGTTGGTTCCATGAGATATAGATGGATGTTAGCTTACATTGTATTGGATTGGTATAGTAAGAGTTGGTATATGCATGGATTTACTGATAGGTTGTGGTTCAAAATCAAGTGATTGGGTACTAAATGTGTATTTTAACAAAAATAGAGGCAATGTCGTGACGAGTAGTCTTTAACATAGTGACCTCGTTTGACAGTGAGTGGCATCACAACATGGATAAACATGTTGTCACAACGTGACTCAATGAGTTGACAATGCCACGACAAAAAAATTTATGTAGTCACAACATCGGCCCGAGAATTTTAAAAACTTTACATTTTGGTCTTGATTCCTATTCGGGTTATTAAAAAGCTTTCATAAGCTCATGTGAGAGCCATTATGTGGCATGTTGTGAATGTGATTAAGGTTTATCTATATGTTTAAATGATCGAATGGTGTATGATTTTCTATAGTTGCTCTGGCAACACCATAATACGGTGAAAATGAAAATTCCAAGAGAACTTACCAAAAAAAAATCAAAATAGGGAAATGTCCTTCTTTTCTTGTAACACTCTTTACCCGTCCTAATGTGCAGTACAAGTGGGAGGTGCTACCGAAACACTTTTAGACTTATATATTTTGTTTTTCTTTTATGAAAATACTCATTTCACAAAATGATAACATTTCTTGAGTCAAATTGGGAAATTTTAGAAGAATTCAAATATGATCTTAAATCATTTTGGGTCTTTGAAAACATATTGGTACATTCATAAATCATAAAACCAATTGTCCAAATCTCCTTAGCTTAAATAGAGGTCATACGAGTTGAATAAACTAGGAGGTTTACTATAACTTAAAACTTAAAATAACTTAAACATATATAAGCAAAATAAGATAAGATCATTTCGAAGGCTTTAAAATCATCTTAGACTAATTTAGAAACAATTTTTGGGTGATCGGAGGTGTTTAAGGTCAAGTATGAGGTTCAGGTTCAGGGAGCTCAAAACAACCAAAACAATGCAAGGGCCCTGTAACACCCCTAACCCGTATCCGATGCCAGAATAGGGTTACAGAGCATTACCTAAAGTTTACAACTCAAAATTATCAAATATTCAAAACATTTAAATCATAACATCATTCATAGCAAAATCAACCAATCTCACACATATTGTCCCTTATACGAGCCCTCGAGACCCTAAAAGCACATTAGAAACGAATTGGGACTAAATCAAAAACATATAGAATATTTAGAAAAAAGTTAAAAATTTTCATACTGCAGGGGTCACACGGCCGTGTGACTCACACGGCTGAGACACACGCTGTGTCCCAGCCCGTGTCCGTACCCGTGTAACCCTCTGACTTGGGTCACATGGCCAAGCCACACGCCCTGTGTGCCAGGCCGTGTACCTCTCAAAATAGCCTCACATGCCCGTGTGTCAGGACGTGTGCTAGGTCGTGTAACTACCTAACTTGCAACCCTTTGTAAGCTACAGGGGACACACAACCGAGGCACACGCTTGTGTCTTTGGTCTTGTGGACGAAAAATGGTCATCTCCAAGCCATTTTTCTCACCCAAAGCATGCACACACCTACAACTCTTTTTTCACATATAATCAAGCATTCAAGGTGTACCTAAACCATACATAAACAAGATAAAACAATATGGTATATGATCATACAACTAATATGCCCAAAAGGCACCTCAATCACAACAATCAAACATGTATTACACATTTGCGTAGTTTAACCAAAAATCAACCAACTTGTAACTAAGTTTATGCCTAAATTACCACTTTGTTCTCATATCAAAATTACACTCATTATACCAATTTGGCCATTCAATGTCTATCAACTAAACATTAGCAAAATTAGCCATATATGTCAACTACATCCAATATACCAACATGACCACATTCAAGCATATCAAAGAGCAACTCATAGCATACATTTTAATTACCATTCCAACTTCCATCATTTAAGCACCATAAATACCATAATATCAACCATTATACGGCTACTTATACATGCCAACATAACAACTATACCATCACCCAAAAGACCATAATTACAAGTCAAACCTATTGATTATATCACCAAACAAAAACACCTATCCATGCCATTATAACGATGACTTATAAACATCAAATCTATTGATTTAGCCAATGGATAGTGTGATAGATCTCCGACAAGCTTCCAACCCGACCGAGCGTCCGATTCACTATGAAACATGGAAAAATAACACAAATTAAGCATGAATGCTTAGTAAGTTCGTATAACATAGAACTTAACTTACCATTTCAAAATAACAGTAAAACTTAGCATGGCATATTCCAACCAATAGCTTGGCCAAAGCCTAAGCATCAACACAAACATGTTAGCATACTTGATATAAAACATAGGCAATTTAACCATGGATGGCTACTACACTTAATCATGTATCATATGAATATATCATCCATCTCAACTTATATATTTCCATGTATCACCAATTCAATGAAATTCATGTGTACATGCCTTAGTTCATATTGATCTCTTTCCGTTTCCTTTCAAAATCATGCCCCTTGAACCATTTAGAATACCATTGGATACCCGAGATAGCTCACACGAAGTGTGTTAACATATAACTGTAGCCCGTCAATTCCTTTACATATATGCTCACACGAGCTGTGAAAATGGGTCTGCTCACATGAGTTGTGGGTCGAAACGTAGCTACACGAGCGATGGAGTATCTGCAACACATGCCAAACCACAGTCATTGGTAGGACATTCAAGACCAGCACTCAAAACATGTAAACCCTAATGACATGTCATTTGTATCCTACGAATTCCTAAGGTTTAAACAGGGCTCAGTAGTCGACGTAACATCATTGGATATGTGACAGATATATACATAGCAGTCCGCAACACATAGGTATTTCAAATAAAGGCATATAAATATAATGTAATTACACGAACTTACCTCAACGATAAAACGTAGATGCGGAGTCGATTAATCCGAAACTTTATCTTTTCCCTGGTCTAAAGTCGTACGAGATTTATCTTGATCTAAATGAATAATTTCAATTCATTTAATAACCACTCTATTCAGATTAATCCAAATTTAATTTTTGCAAAATTACACTTTTGCCCTTATAATTTTGATTTCATTACAATTTAGTCTTAAGCTCAAAACTAAAAATTCATGCAATTTCACCATTAACCCATGCTAGCCAAATTTCATTAGATCCCTAGAAACTCATACATTTCATTATTTTCACAATTTTACCATGAATATTTTTTATTTTTCAATTTAATCCCTAATTGACATTTACAACAAAATTCACTTTACAAAAGTTGTTTATCTAACAACAAAGGTTCATTTTCTTCCATTAAACATCACAAAAACATGTATTCATTCATGGAAAAACCCTAGTCTTTTAATAGTTTTGCAAATTAGTCCCTAGGCTAGCTAGATTAAGCTACAACGACTCCAAAAACATAGAAATCATTAAAAACGGGACAAAAATACACTTACATGCACAAAGCAACCATGGTAAAAACTTCAAGCTCCTTTAATGAAGTTTCCTTAGTCTATTTTTGGTGGTAGATTGGAAAAAAACAAAGATGATGACTTTGTTTTAACCATTTTACTATCATATATTTATTAAATTACAAAATTAACCTTAATTAATAACCTTTTAAAACACATATATAATGTCCATAAATGTCCACTCATTATAACCATGGTATAATTACAACATAAACCCTCTAACTATTTAATAGATCCCTTTAGCATATAGGACTCAAGTTTTGCACCTTTTACAATTTAGTCCTTTTTATCAAATTAAGCATGCAAACGATTAAATTTCTTAACGAATTTTTTATATGATAATACTAACATACTGTAGACATTAAAATCATAGTAAAATAAATATTTTCACATCAGATTTGTGGTCCCAAAACCACTGTTCTAATTTCACTAAAAACGAGCTGTTACAGGCCCTGTCCAAGAGGTTAGGTATAGATTCCTAGGACCAAGTGACCACATGTGTAGAAAAAAAAAACAATTTATTAAGTAATTTAAAAGAGATTTTTAACTGAAAGCTTACAATTTAAAAGTTGTAATATAGAAATTTACAACGAAATATAGAAGTATTCCGAGGATCAAACCTAAGGGATTTTCAAATTGGTATATGAATTTGTCAAATTAATTACAAGCTAATAAATTACTAATCTAGTTGAATCAGAAATTATTAGTGCAAACCAAATATGAAAATATATTGAAACTAAATCTAAATTATCAATAATTTTATTTAAACTATTTTTTTCATATTTCTTAGATTTGAAAGTGATAGAAAATGATGGTCGATTGATTAGTTGATTGCTAACTAAGCCAATAACTTATCCCTATTATATTTGTTGCCTCTTATCACTAGGAATCTCTTCCCTGTCTCATCCTTATTCGAAATTACCAACTAAGTTCTCTTCTCAGCCTCACTTAGATAAGTAGTTCTCCTCTCGGTCTCATTATCCGATACAATTATATCGAACTATCAAGGATAAACTCTCCTCTCAGTCTCGTTTATCTAGATTTTCAACTAGAGGCTTCAATTCTAGTATATTAAGCAATTTAATAAAGTAGAACAACTAATTAATCAAGAATAAACATAAACTTAATCTAATAAATAACTATCCAATCAAGCAACAACCAATTTAGCACATAGTCAAAATTCAATTTCAAAAAAAGCATTTTACCAAACACGTGGTAGGCATAAAATAAAAGTACAGAGTTTAAGAAAATGCTCATTTAATTAATGAAATTCCGATGAAGTGTAATAGTTTGATCGTCTATCCTTTTCAACGTCTTCAATAAGGAAATAAGAAATAAACAACAACAAAAAATAGAATCTATTCTAAAAAGGAAAGAGAAAAGAAAGCCTAATCTAAAAATAAAAGGAAAAGAAAAGAAAAGAAAAATTATCTAAAGTCTAATGTTTAACCTAATTTTCTACTCGCCTAAAAGGACCTATAAAGTGATATTTAGTCTTTTCTAATTTAACCTAAAAAAAAAGTATACCCATACTTAACATCTAATTTGAGGCTTGTTTGACTGCAAAATGCCCTTCAAAAATTTTCCTCATCAGGGGTCTGTTGGATTGTTGGTATGCCCCGTGGCGCAGTAGAAAAAATTCTTCCGACGATCATTAACCATAGATTCATGTATGAGGAACGAATCGGTTGAAAAGGAGTTGAAGATATACTTTTCTCATCTGATTTCCTTCGCAATGTCAATTCCAAGCCACAACAGAATTCTCTTGGCCTCTAGTAGTCCACCCAGTTGAAGAACAAACAGTAGAAAACACTCTTGAACCTTTCAGAGAGTGTTTTCACAAAAATGACTGCTAGACTCTGTCTGTTATTTCTTCCTTTACTTTGGTAACCCTAACACACAAAATCAGGACATATCCCTTTTATTTTTCATTAATATCACATATTAGAAAAATAGGATTATTCCCTTTATTTTAGAGAAACATATGGAAAGTAAGAAAAAGAAATTATATTCTTTCCAAAAGAATATCAAATTCCATGTCTTTTTATCTTTGACCAAAATTATTATAACTATTTATATTAATAATTCTAGTAAACTACATTTAGTTAATATTTTATATGAATAAAATTCATACATTAATTTTAACTATGTTCTCTATTTGTGTACAAAAAGTTTGTACATATAATACATTCAATATTTAACTGTCAAAAATTAATTCATGTGATAGCTAAACACAATAAAAAATATTTTTGGATTCTGTTCGCTTCAACCATAGGGTGTGACCATGTATGCTCTTGTAACGTTAGTAGTAAGACTAGAACATTTCTAATATTACAAGCAATGAGTGGCATCTAGCAATGCATCATTGCTACCCAAGTTACTAGAAGTCATGATTTGACATAACCTTTATGTGATAATTTTTTTCATGTATTATATCTTTTTATCTTAATATCTAGATTGGACACAAGTCATGGAATAGTCACATTTGTATAGTCCAATCTTATATTTCTTGATATTATGAGTATATTACAAACAAAAATGTGTGGTATCTCATATCAACTTATTTGAGCATGGTATTGCATTTCTAGTCTCACTTCATCAAGTGGCATAAGATATTGCTCCCATTTTGTTTGAGGGACAAAACCTATCTTGATCAATCATATCCCACTCTATAGATTGTGGCATATCCAACATCAGTCTTTATAGTACAACTTGTTACCGTAGACATTTGACTGTATCAAAATATACGACTCACGATGTTGGGACAATGATGATCTCAAGTTTGAGGATCATATACATAATTATCACTATGAGTAATGTTGTGACTATTACATAGTAATCCAAGAAACATACTCATAGCGGGTCAGTCTAGTATGTTGTTCTTTAACACATACTCATGTATTGATTTTGACATCCCTATGTTAATGCCAACACTTTTTCATCAATCAACTATACAGTAGTCTCAATGCATTCTAAGGGCCTTTTAAGAACAATCATATTATTCTCCGGACTTTATTGTTAACCAATTTATTTATACACACAGAAAAAGAAACTGAAATAACAATGGCAGCGCATTATATTAACAAACAAGGTAAAGCGAGTATGTGATTACAATCATCTCATGAATGATCTTTAAGCATACTCTAACAGGGTCGACGTCGCGACACCCAAAATAGTCGACTCAATTGGCTACTTTTGGGCTTCAATGTCGTGACCACTCAAACAACTCGACTTCTTTATTTTCAGAAGTTGTGGCTGATGTTGTGATACCATTAGTCCAATGTTGCGGCCACTAGTGCTTGTGTCGTAACATCAACTCCTTGGTGTCACGACCTTGGTAATAGTTCACTCAATCGTTTCATTTGATGAAGTCCAACTCCCTAGTTGATGACAAAGGAATTGGTTTCATGACATTGACTGACATTGACTCCTCAATGTCATGATCCTGGGTTCAAATTAAGCTTAGTTTTTTTTTTCATTTTTGCATCAACCAAGTACTTAAAACAATCTCAACTCAAATATTAAGTCCCTAATGACATATGTTTTCCATTTTATTCTGAAAAGCATTAAAATGTGATAAAAACTAAAACAAAACATGAAATCCATCGAGTGTAGAAATATAACAAAAGACACTATTAAATACTCTAGAATAAGCTCTTTAAGTATTTAAAAAACATAATTTGTCATATCGAAATATGGAAGATCACCAAGGTATTTGTAATTAATCTCTATATTGTAGCACTTTGCATTCTACTAGGCCTAGTACCGGTATTGAAGGCAAAGGTACTAGACCTTGGGCCCCTAAAGTTGAAAAATAGTCCAAAACCATTTAAACGTATCCCCAAGAAACACCATATGGTACCAATAAGCCTTAAATAATTTTGAGCACATTAAAATAACTCAAACTCAAATTCGTTCATAAAAACATATACAGCATTTTCAAGAAACAAACTATAACTTATCATTCATCGAATTAAAACCAAATCACACAAACTTATTATTGAATGAAACTCATCCTATGTACGTGAAATTCTATAGGAGATAAGAAACATACTCTAATACATACTCTTCAACTTGCAAAGGTGATGGTATCGGGAAAATCAATTAAGAAAATTATTTTTACAGTTACAGCGGAAGTTTTAAAAATTTTAAAGATGAGCCCTTTTGTGATATTTATAGTAATAAACCGTAAACCAGAATAATACATGTGCTTAGTGTGAGACAAATTTAGCTGATCATAGCTACCAATCGAACAACCTTCTTTGCTATCTTCATACCATGAATTGCGTCGTGTGTGGGCTCGAGCAACACGATCCCAAACACAAAAAAGAAAATGATTTACTTACTTTCAATGGGAAAGTAAGTTCTCTCTATAAAACACGATAAAGATCATAATCCCAAGAAAATATAATTTATTCTAAGTAAATAAATTATCACTACTTTCTAGTAGAATAACAATTTCTCAATATTGCATGAAGTGTATTTTTAGGTCAATCGGTGCTCTCTATTTATAAGGAGAAGTACAAGAATCCTAGTTGAACAATCCTTTGATAAATAATATCATTTAAATAGAAAACACAATCCCACTCTAAGTGAGATGGGGGGCACACCATACTATTTTCTACTAGCGTAGTCACCCCTCATACTTAGTATGAGGGCAAGTTGGGCCTCTTATGTATTGGGTCCAATTATATGTACTTCTTGAACTTTTGACCCAACACTTTATAATTTAAACCAACCAATATTTAATTCCCATTTTCCAATATAAATATTATTTAATTAATTAATTTAATTAATTAAAATAACTAAATTAATTCTAAATTAAATGATTTTTAACAGAAAGTGCCAATTTTCTCTTTGATCTAATGTACAAGGACTAATTTGTACATTTTTTTAGTTTAGAGGCAAAATGCAATCTGACTCATAAGTACAAGGACATCGTGATACTTTTACCCATCTCATGGCTATTATCTCACTCTTATTTTAAAACATGAGCTAATGGCTCTTTTTAATCCCCAACCATATAGTATTAAGAAAAATTATAAATCCAAATTACAACACTTGTAGAATGACTGAATTACCCTTCTAATGAAAATTTTGCATTCCAATTCTTATCTTTACAGTCACTTATTACTAGGCTTGTGTCACACTATATGACATGATTACACTTTAGTTATAATTTTTTAATGTTACACTTCATTATAAAAATGCTAACCAATCTTAATTTTTATCTCTCGAAAAATTCATTGTACACTCTTTCTAGAATAGTACCACTTAAGACATCAAAAATTTTGGGATGTTACATTGTTACTTAAGTCATTCAACTTATTAGCCATTAACAAGTCTTTTACCATATTTTTTATTACTAAAACACTGAATATAACCATTGAATATTTTCATAGCCACCCAAACGTAACAATTATGTGGTAAGATGGAATTCAAAGAGCACTTACAAACTGTAAGGTTTCAAAGTGAGGGCCAAACTTTCTACTCTTCTCAATAAAGACTTTCTCTTTGCCTTTGCTTCCTCCACCTTTCTCAACAACTTTTTTTTTTACAAACACATATAATAATACAAATTACCTATAGTTCTTCAAGTACATAAGATGTAATATAACACCAAGTAGTAAACTTAGACATGAATGCAAACTTAACCATAAAAATCTCACGTTTTTCACTTATGACTTCAACTCTTGATAATGTAGATTCAACTACACCATTTCCTTCAATTCAGCTATCATTCTAGTGGGTAATGGACATTGGGTGAGCTATGTAGTGCAATTTCATTAGAAGTAGTGATGAATTTGCAAGATTTTGGTAAAGGGATGAGACATTTTGCTAAGGTTCTATTCTTCCTCTCTTTAGCCAATTGTAAAAAATGAAGCATTGCAAAGAATGTTCTTCTTTCTTCAGTAACACCCCAAACCCAGCCTAGACATTATGGCCAAATCTGGCGATGTCACATGGAAAGGGATTTGAAGACAAGCTTGTCAAGTTTAAAAATTGTTACAGTAAGTTAGCTTTTATTTAATTCAAAAAAAAAAGCTAGTTGATTTGTTGTCTCTTATTAGAAGCTTTTGTAACCACTTAATTTAGGAAAAACCATTTCTATTTACGAAAAACCTTAGTTTTTAGAAAAAACCCGTCTTTTGTGGAATTGCAATTTTAAAAAAATTCATAAAAACAGTATAAAGTCCCAAATTTAAAGCCAACCAGTTCATAGTCCAGAAGATACATCAACAACCCCAAATAAGTACTAAATTCTAGGCATTAACAGAAAACAGTTTAAAATTTACCTGTGGCCACCGGCAAGTCCTCCGCTGCACCGACCCGTCAAGTTTGGGGATTACTTGTACAGATTAAACAAAGAAAGGGTGAGTTTTCGCAAACTCAATGTGTAATCCCCACAGAAAACATGCATACAGATAATTAACAGAATTCAGTTAGATACAGTCTGGGGCCCGTGCCCATCAAAGAATCAGTTTAGGCCTTAGCCCATTCAGATACAGTTACAGAAATACATTAAGGCTTTGGCCCATATCAGATACAGAATGCATATACAGTAAATCAAAATCCTACCCACTAGCCTCTACACACCATCTCCGTCCAACCCTACATACCATGTGGGGATTAAATTAACCCACCCATCACTACACACCATGCTGTACCGAAATGTGGCACATAATCAGAAGGTTGCAACTGAGCTACAAGATAACAGGCTTAATAGCCTTTTAGACACTTCCACCAAATATCATCAACCCACCCCGATGCATGCAACATACAAAATATGTCATGCCATTATGCAATTAATAGTATATACATTCAGAAATCATAAGTCATGCTAGGTATAGAAATCAGACAGACAGATCACACCTAGAGGGGTCTAAGTAAAGCTTACCGACCCTATAGTAGGTCCACAGTCGACTTGGGCGTCCCGTGCAACCTTACAGAACCTTTCAAAAAAATGGGCTTACACGCCCATGTGGCCCACTCGGCCCAAATTGGCCTTGGCCACGTGATCCATTTTTAATGCAATCCGTGCTAGTTAATTATTCATAAATGTTTTCACTATTTACTTATATGTTCCTTCAAAGCTGTGTACTTGAGTCACTGTTGCTAAATTATTTATATCTTGAGCTGCAGAATTTCAAATTAAGGTCTGCTTTATGTCTTTGAAACTAGACTCAAATACCTTTCTACCATAAAATTTTCAGAATTTTTGGTTCAGCCAATAAGTACAGTAAAATCTTCAATATTACCCCTATTCTGCTGTCTGATAGCTTCGACCTTTCTTTGCTAAAATTTAATTATCTCTTAGTACAAAATTTGGATGATGATACCATTTGTTTCTATAGAGAATAGATTATTTAATATTTTAAATATGTAAATTTTAACTCCTAATTACTTTTCTCTAATTTTTTATGATTTCCCAAAGTCAAAATACGGGAACCCAAATTCATTCTGACCTTTTCTCACAAAACTTATTATATCTCTAATTTACAATTCCATTACTTAAACCGTTTCTTCTATGAGAAACTAGACTCAATAAGATTTCATTCCATATTTTTTTCGTCCTCTAAACAGATTTCCACAATTTATGGTGATTTTTCAAAGTTAGCCTACTGCTGTCGCCCAAACAACAAGCCATTTCGGCTTTTCGTCGAATCCCATTTTTTACGTTTCGGGTACACACCTGGTTTTGTTTGATGCTAAAATAGTCCCCGAGCACTCCAAAGCGTATAATGAAGATACTCAACATCAATTTAACGGATTTACAAGTAAATTGACAACCAAGAACGAATAGAAACCCAACTTACCAGCAACGATAACCCTCCGTTTAACTATTATTAAGACGAGAACACTGAATTCACCAATCCCGAGCCTCCCCCTATGCCCAAATCACAGAGAAAAAACATTACCACTTTAGTCGTTAAGAGTTTCATGACAGAAATGAAGAGAAACACTTACCGAAACTAAGTGAGCACTAACCGCGTGTGAAAATAAAGAAAAATAAATGGATTAGGGAAAAATCAAGAAGAAGAAAAAGAAGAGAATGGTGGAAAACTCAGAGAATTTCGGCAAGAGGAGGGGGAGAAGAATAGACGATAGAATTTTTTTTTGGAAAAGAGAGTCAAAATTTGATTATGGGAAAAAATAAAATAAAATCCCGATAACCCCCAAAATCCCTTAATCCTCTCCCCTAATTCCCACTACACATCCACTACTCAGAATCCCCCTATTACACAACTCTATCCTGAAATCTGAGCAAAAAATAATACCCTTGCCTGTATAAGGGTTCGAACACAAGACCTCCACCATAATAACACACCATTTAACCCCCAGACCAGTAGGGTCATTATGATGTAATTTACCCAAAAATCAAATAAAAGCCTACTAAACAAGAGTAAGACCTAATTCATTCAAAATACCAAAATTTTCCCAAGCGAAGGCTTGAACTTAGGACCTCCCAAACACTCCCGAAACACATAACCACTAAAGCTGACAGATATTTGTGTCATGTTTTCACAATAACGAAATTAGAAATTTTGGGGCGCTACAACTCTACCCCCTAAAGAAAATTCTATCCTCGAAATTTACCTGATCAAAACAGATGAGGACACTACTGACACATCGTATCCTCAGGCTCCCATTTGGCCTCCTCAGTGCTATGATTACAACATAGAACCTTTACTAGTGGAATGGATTTCCTTCTCAGAACCTTAACGTCGCAATCCAGAATTTGAACCAACTCTTCTTCAAAGGTCAAATCTAGCCTAATCTCGATCTCTTCAATAGGGACAATATGAGTAGGATCAGAGCGGTAGCGCCTCAACATGTCCTCCAGTTTCTGAATCACCCTCTCAGACTGACGCTCAGTTTGAAGATGGGATGCAATACTAAAGTCCAACCTTGAACCCAGAGCCTCATGTAACTTCCTCCAAAACTGAGACATGAAACGAGGATCCCTATCAGAGGTGATCGAAACTGATACTCCATGCAGTCTCTCTATCTCAGGAATATAAAGCTTCTCCAACTTCTGCAAAAAATAATCAGTACGAACCGGTATGAAGTGGGCGGACTTGGTCATTCGATCCACTATGACCCATATTGAAACCTTCTTAGTGGGTGTTAAAGGCAACCCATTAACGAAATTCATAGTTACGTGCTCCCATTTGTAAAGAGGATCTTAACCGGCTGCAGCAAACCCGAAGGTAACTGATGCTTAACCTTAACCTACTGGCAAGTCAGACATCTATCCACAAAATTAGTAACCTCACATTTCAACCCTAGCCACCAATATAACTCATGGAGGTCTTGGTACATCTTATTTCAGCCAGGATGCATAGCATAAGGGCTACTATGCGCCTATTTCAGTATGGCCTATCTCAAATCAGTATCATTTGGAACAATATTCTCCTACGGAAACAAACTACCCCATCACTGTTCAGTCCAAAATCCGTAGCACTACCATTCTCAACTTGATGAAAACGTAACCTGAGAGACTTATCCCCTAACTATTTACCTCAAATCTGTTCAATCCATGTCGATTTGACCTGAAGTTCTGCCAATAGACTTCCATCGTCGAATAGGCTAAGTTGAGCGAACACGCTCTCAAATCAGTCATCGCCCTACGGCTTAACATATCGGCCACCACATTGGCCTTGTCGGGATGGTACTCAATGGTACAATCATAATCCTTAAGCAGCTCAACCCATCTATGCTGCCTAAGATTTAACTCCTTCTGAGTGAGGAGATACTTGAGGCTCTTATGATCAGTGTAGATAATACACTTCTCACCGTACAAATAATGCCTCCAGATTTTCAATGCAAAGACTACGACGGCCAACTCCAAATCATGCGTCAGATAGTTTTCCTCGTATGTCTTAAGCTGACGAGACGCATATGCAACCACCTTACCATCCTGCATCAACACACATCCCAAATCGACATGTGATGCATCACTATAAACTGTGAACTCCTTTCCAGGTTCAGGCTGTACCAAAACAGGAGCCTTAGTCCATACAATCTTAAGCTTCTCAAAGCTCTCTTGCTGCGCATTAGTCCAGTCAAACGGTATACCTTTACGTAACAGCTTAGTCAAGGGTGCTACGATCAGTGAAAATCCTTCCACAAACCGTCGGTAAAAACCTGCCAGCCCCAAAAAGCTGTGGATCTCAGACACATTCTTAGGCTGTTTCCAGTCCAATGCAGCCTCTATTTCTCAAGGATCGACTCAAATCCCCTCAGCAGACACCACATCACCCAGTAATGTTACTTCTCGTAACCAGAACTCGCACTTGTTGAACTTAGCATAGAGTTGCTTTTCCCTCAAAATCTGAAGAACAATCCTAAGGTGCTCATCATACTCATCCTCAATCCTCGAATAAATCAATATGTCATCGATGAACACCACTAGAAACCAACCCAGGTAGGGCTAAAACACTCGATTTATCAGATCCATTAAAGATGTCTGTGCATTAGTCAGTCCAAATGGCATCACTAGGAACTCGTAGTGACCATAACGAGTCCTAAATGTCGTCTTATGCATATCAGCCTCCTTAACCCACAACTGATTATACCCAGAACGCAAGTCAATTTTGGAAAACACAGACGCCTCTCGAAACTGGTCAAACAAATCATCCATCCTCGGAAGTGGATACTTATTCTTAATAGTCAACTTATTTAGTTGTCGGTAGTCTATACACATCCTCATGGATCCATCCTTTTTCTTAACAAACAGTACCGGTACTCCCCACAGGGACACTCTAGGGCGGATGAACCCACGATCCAATAACTCTTGAATTTGAGCCTTGAACTCCGTAAGCTCCTTCGGTGTCATTCGATAGGGAGCTATAGACACCGGAGCTGTACCAGGGAGAAGCTCAATCCCAAACTCCACTTCTCAATTCAGAGGTAAACCTAATAACTCCTCAAGAAATACGTCCAGAAAATCCCTCACAGTTCTGATGTCCTTAACAGTAGAGTCCCTAGAAGCGAAACACTTACCTAGGCCAAATATGCCTCACATCCCTTGCAAATCAGTTTCTCAGCTATCAGTGTAGAGATCATGTTAGCCAAGTAATTTCGACGTTCCCTAATCACAACTACTTCATTGCCCCCTTCAGTTCTCAATACGACCCTCTAAGTCACACAGTCCAAAGTGACACGATGCTTGACCAACCAGTCCATCCCCAATATCATATCGAACTCCCTAAATGGAAGCTCCATCAAATCAGCCAGAAATACCGTCCCTTGAACCTCTAAAGAAACAACCCCATACAGTTTGCTAACTCTAACAGATTGCCCCAGCGGGATCAGCACAATCACCTTACTAGAAGTACTTTCAATCGAAATCCCTAGGTGTTTGGAAATAGAACAGGCAACATAGGAATGCATAGATCCTATATCTATCAACGCAGTGTAAGGCGCATCAAAAATAAGAAACGTACTCATGATAACGTCCGGAGCATCACTATCCTCTCGGTAATGAGCAACATAAATTAGGGTTGGTTGTGTCACCTCAGCTGTCTCGCACCTCTGCTCGGTGCTCTTTGCCCCCAACCCATACCATTACTACCCCTAGCCTAACCACGACCCCTAGGCGGCTACTAAACTACCCCCAGTGGCTGTCCAGTATAAGAACCCGTAGCTTGCACCTGATCGGCCCTCAATGGACACTATCGAACACAGGGCTCAGTAGACCCACATCTTAAGCAAGCCCTAGTCGTGCTCCAACATTCACTCGGATGGCGTCTTCCACAATGCCCAAAAAGCGTGATCCTAGTAGGTGCAATAGGGGCCCCAACTCTAACTGGCCCACCAGATCTGACCTTTTTCTTAGGCCTCATCACAGACCTCGAGGGCTTCAAATCCCTCTTACTCTTACCTCTCTCCTTATCCCAGTTTTGGGGCTCAGCGCGCTTTACCTCCTCGGCGATCTTCACCTTCTTTACCAGTACTGAAAAGTCATGCTCCCTCTGTAGAGATATCAGAACTCTCAAACTATCCTTGAGTCCATCCTTGAAGTGGACACAACGCTCATATTCAGTCGCCACCATACCTCGCGCATAGCGGCTCAATCTTAAAAACTCAGCCTCATACTCGGCCACTGAACGATCCCCTTGCGTGAGATTCAGAAACTCACGTCTTCTAATGTCAATGTATCTTGCCCTCACATATTTTCCTTGAAAAGTAGACTTATAGAAATCCCAAGTCAGTCGTTCGGGCTAAGTGCCCTCTTTAGTGGTTAGCCACCATTGGTATGCTTCATCGCGAAGCAAGGAAACAACTCTTTTCATGATTCTTTTCATGGCCTCCATCCAGTACTCGGCCACACTAGGGGTGACTCCAGTGACACCCCTGAATAGCTCAGACCCATTAGAGCAGAGTCGTTCCGTAACCGACCCTCGGCCCCCAGATCCAGTGTTGGGCCCAGTGACCCTCTCTAATATCCTTAACATAGACTGGGACAAGGCGTCGTTCCCAGCCATGCGATCATGAGACCCAGTCTCTGTAGCAGGTGAAACTGGCATCTCACTCGTATCCAAATTTGGCATGCTGCCTGACGACGATGACTCAGCTCGAGCCCCTCTACGGCCCCTACCTGGGCCTCTAGTACCCCGCCTGCGGATACCTCGTGCACTCATCGTAGAATTCGTAGCTTATCTATGTCAACAGTTTTATGAACCAGTTATAATTTCAATATCTATTAGTATATATTTTATCCAAACAGTATCAGAAGTTTAGAGTTTGTTATCACGAATCGCAGTCTTACTACAGTTTTAAGTTTCGCTACTTTTTCAGCATACACTCTCTAGAGTGTTCTCAGTACAATGTACTACCTATAGTAGTTTCAGAATATGCTACTCATTTTTTTCAAAAACTTATCAAAGTTTTTAGAACACTTACAAAATTGGCGCCGGAGACTCGGTGTACCACATACTCAGTCAAAAATATTTTCAACCATTTAAAAATCATCTCTTTAAAACCAAGTTTTAAAACCCAAATTCAAGCCGAGTTTTGCAACCTGGCTCTAATATCACAAAATGTAACACCACATACTCGGCCTAAATGTTATGGCCGAATCTGGCGATATCATAAGGAAAGGGATTTGAAGACAAGATTATCGAGTTTAAAAACCGTTAAAGTAAGTTAGCTTTTATTTACTTTGAAAAAAAACTAGTTGATTTGCTTTAAAACTTGTCTCTTAACAGAAGCTTTTGTAACCAATTAATTTAGGGAAAATCGTTTCCATTTACGAAAAACCTTAGTTTTTAGAAAAATACCGTGTTTTGTGGAGTTGCAGTTTTTAAAAAATCCATAAAAACAGTATAAAGTCTCAAATTTAAAACCAACCAGTCCAGAGTCCAGAAGATACATCAAAAACCCCAAATAAGAAATAAATTCTAGGCATTAACGAAAAATAGTCTAAAATTTACGTGTGGTCACCGTTGAGTCCTCCGTTGCACCAACACATCAAGTCTGGGGATTACTTGTACAGATTAAACAGAGAAAGGGTGAGTTTTTGCAAACTCAGTGTGTAATCCCCACAGAAAACATGCATACAGATAATTAACAAAATTCAGTTAGATACAGTCTGGGGCCCGTGCCCATCAAAGAATCAGTTTGGGCCTTAGCCCATTCAGATACAGTCACAGAAATACATTAAGGCTTTGGCCCATATCAGATACAGAATGCAGATACAGTAAATCAAAATCCTACCCACTAGCCTCTATACACCATCTCCGTCCAACCCTACACACCATGTGGGGATTAAATTAACCCACCCATCGCTACACACCATGCTGTACCGAAATGCGGCACATAATCAGAAGGTTGCAGTTGAGCTACCAAATAACAGGCTTAATAGCCTTTCAGACACTTCCTCCAAATATCATCAACCCACCCCGATGCAATGCAACAACAAAATATGTCATGCCATTATGCAATTAATAGTACATACATTCAGATATCATAAGTCATGCTCGATATAGAAATCAGACAGACAGATCACACATATAGAGGTCTAAGTAAAGCTTACCAACCCTACAGTAGGTCCAACGTCGACTTGGGCGACCCGTGCAACCTTACAAAATTTTTTAGAAAAGTGGGCTCACACGCCCATGTGGCCCACTCGGCCCAAATTGGCCTTGGCCACGTGATCCATTTTTAATGTAACACGTGCTAGTTAATTATTCATATATGTTTACACTATTTACTTATATGTTCCTTCAAAGTTATCTACTTGAGTCACTGTTACTAAATTTTTTATATCTTGAGCTAAAGAATTCCAAATTAAGGTTCGCTTGATGTCTTTGAAACTAGATTCAAATACCTTTCTACCATAAAATTTTCAGAATTTTTGGTTCAGCCAATAAGTATAGTAAAATCTTCAATCTTACCCATGTTCTGTTGTCTGACAGTTTTGACCTTTCTTTGCTAAAAATTAATTATCCCATAATACAAAATTTCAATGATGTTACCATTTGTTTCTATTAAAAATAGACTCATTAATAATTTAAACATGTAAATTTTAACCCCTAATTATTTTTTTCCAATTTTTGATGATTTTCCAAAGTCAGAACAAGGGAACCTGAATTCAGTCTGACCTTGTCTCACAAAACTTATTATATCTCATGATTTATAATTGCATTACATACAGCGTTTGTTCTATGAGAAACTAAACTCAATAAGATTCAATTCCATATTTTGTTCATCCTCTAATCCGATATACACAATTTATGGTGATTTTTCAAATTTAGCCTACTGCTGCTATCCAAATAGCAAGCTATTTTAGCTTTTCGCCGAATCCCATTTCTACGTTTTGGGTACACACCTGGTTTTGTTTGATGCTAAAATAGTCCCCGAGCACTCCAAAGCCTATAATCAAGATACTCAACATCAATTTAATAGATTTACAAGCGAATTGACAACCAAGAACAAATAGAAACCCAACTTACCACCAACTATAACCTTCCGTTTAACTTTTGTTAAGACGAGAACACTGAATTCACCAGTCCGAGCCTCCCCCTACGCCCAAATTGCAGAGAAAAAAATATTATCACTTTAGTCGTTAAGAGATTCATGATAGAAATGAAGAGAAACACTTACCGAAATTAAGCGAGCACTAACCGCGTGCGAAAACGAAGGAAACTAAATGGATTAGGGAAAAATAAGAAGAAGAAAAAGAAGAGAATGATGGAAAACTCAGAGAATTTCGGCAAGAGGAGAGGGAGAGGAATAGACGAAAGAATTTCTTTTAGAAAAGAGAGTCAAAATTTGGTTATGAGAAAAGAATAAAATAAAATCCCGATAACCCCAAAAATCCCTTAATCTTCTCCCTTAATTCCCACTACACATCCACTACTCAGAATCCCCCTATTACATAACTCTATCCCAAAATCTAAGTAAAAAATTATACTTTTCTTTTGCCTGCATAGGGATTCAAACACAAGACTTCCACCATAATAACACACCATTTAACCACCAGACCAGCAAGTTCATTCTGATGTAATTTACCCAACAATCAAATAAAAGCCTACTAAACAAGAGTAAGACCTAATTCATTCAAAATGCCAAAATTTGCCCAAGCAAAGGCTTGAACTTGAGACCTCCCAAACACTCCTAGAATACATAACCACTAAAGCTAACAAATATTTGTGTCATATTTTCACAATAACAAAATTAGAAATTTTGGGGCGTTACATCTTTATTCTCTTAATGCCTCATAATTTTCCACTTAATCTAAAGACTAAGACTAATACTTGAAATGTTTGATGGCAATCCAAAGGTTGGAAATTAACCACATTTATATCTAATTTTAATTAATTCAAGTTTATAATATTAAGGCTTGTATAATGTCCACTTTGTCCCTCATTGTTGTTCATCCATAAATTCTAAACCCTAAACCCTAAAAGATTATTCATTGTTGTTCATCCATAAATTAAAATGTTTTTTTTTTCTATGTATAACATGTTTAGCACAAATTCATGTTCTATGTTCATTTCAGATGTAATTCCTTTAGTAGAAGTCATGACACTTGCAAATCATTCTTCTCTATATTTTAGGAAAAAGGAATGATCTTTTAGTTGATTTATACTAACATCAATTCACGTATCTTTTGATTAAAAATTATTGCTAACTTATTAACAAATAATACCTCATACCAAATAATAATCCTCGATAAAAATTCAATATTTCTAAGCTCATATAGTGGTAAATAATTAGCTTCATTTTTAGTTTTTGATCTTCATTACTATCTACTAATTTCAATAAAACATCTCTTATTTCAAGAAAAAAAAATTAAGCTTATATAAAATGCTAAACAATTTGCTTCACTTTTAGTTTTTTAATCTTCACTAACATTGTTAGAACATTTTTTTGTCATATTCTGGAGACACAAAGTATGTTGCAATAGACTTTATATCTGTTGTTTGCGTCCGGGTTGAACCAATTTTCATATATATATAGTGTGTTGGCTATTTTTTTACTTGTAAATTTTGTATTGAGTGATATTTATCATGAATTTTGTGCTCCAAAACAAGAATTTTTGTAAGAATAAACTAGATTAATTATAGAGATTTAAGAATCCTTAAAATATGGGATTTTATTGCTTTCTTTGGGTGATTATCCTTGGACTTGATTGATGAGATTTTGTAGGAGTTTATTTGGAAAGAGATCTTGATAAGATTAGAAAGAGATCTTGATAAGATTATGGATGATAATTCTCAAGATAATCGAAGCGATTTTCTGAAGACTTATGAGAGTAACTTTCTACTTTTGTTAACCTTGCTTCACACCTATATAAAGAAGAAGCTTGTTCCTCCATAGTTAGGTTGATTGGAGCCAATATTGGACAACACTATTCTATCTATTTTGAGAGGCTTTCTTTGAGCATTTTGTGATAGCTTATTGTACACATCTTTGAGTGTTTTGAATATCCTTTTATAGGAGGTTTTTATAGAGACTAAGTGCTTACTATAACCCCCTAAACTAGCTCAAATTTAAGAAGTCACATTAAAACCCATTAAAAACTATTACTTGATAAAAGCAACTATATTTTAAGTAGTTTTTGTGAAAAACTTAAGATTTAAAATACTAATTTATTTAGTTTTCTGAAAAAGTTTTATTAAAGCGCAACATTTGAAAAGTTTCATTATTTATCAAGTTATCGTTTAAAAAGTTTGAAATAAAGAATTTGCAATATCTTTCAATAAGTCTTAAAAATTATTTTGATAAAAACTTTCACAGCAGCTTTGTAACTACTTAGAAAATTATATATTAAAATTTAAAAGAAAATAAAAATCATAATAATTCCAATTACAATAATTTAAAATATTTCAAGTTCATCAAACATGCATGTATGTCAGATTATAATTTTAAAAGTAAAAATATCCCATAAAAAGTTTAATGTCCAATGTCCAAAATAATACCCTGAAAAGTTCATAAACCATTGTAATAATTAATTTATCCGAGAGACCCCTCCACATGCTGAATCCAAGTCTTATACCTATGAATCACCTGAAAAGGTTATAAAACTAAATTAGTGAGCCTTTAAGCTCAGTGCAAATTTCATAGAAAATTAAATAACAATATTCACATGCATATTAGACAAAATAGTCAATTTTATGCACATGTCCATGGTAATACAAATTTTGTAAAACAATTGTGCAATTTCTTTTAAAACATCCTACCCATCTCTGCTACACACCATACAGAGTTCCCCAGAACTCATTCATCGAAAATACCCCAACATATATGTGGACAAAGCCACCAAATTTGCGATTAATATTGCCACATCTTCCTCCTTACACATGTCCCAACCCCATGTAATGCATCATGGCATACAAATCATATAGCAAAACAATAAACATGATGATCATGCTTTCATATACTTGGTAATCCATGTTATTTCAATAAACAAATAGCTATGATTTTTGCACAATATGAGATTAGAAATATATTTATCAAATTATAACAGTAATTGTCACATCATACCATAAATATCAAGTAAGAAGACTTACCTTGAAACCATAAAGTCATTCACTTGTTACAACAAAACATAATGTTTTCAATTGTATAATAAAACAATAAATTTTTAGTTAAAACCTTATATTTTTAACTTGCATGAAATACACACCTTAATCAATTTGAACCATAAATCTGACTGACATTTGATCGCCTTTATTTCCAAGTTGAACCAAGATGAGCACTTTTATAGTTGAGGACTTGAATTGATGAGAATCTAAAATTTGACAATATTTCTAAGATTGAATAAGACTCCAAAAAGCACTTGGGAATTCCAGTAGAAGAAAAGAAATGAAGTTTTCTAAAAGATGATCAAAGAAAATAGAAATAAAAAAGAAGAAGAACAAGTAAAGAAATTTGCTTCTGGGTAGTGAAAGTTGAATATTGGTTCAATTTTAATGTGGTGGTGATGCGGTGATGCTACGGTGGTTGAATGGTGGTGGAGTGATGGTTATATGGGGTGGTTCGATGGTGGTAGGATGGTGATTTGGTGGTTGTTGGGTGGTGATTTGATTTGAAGTTGGAAAATTAAGCAAAAATGAAAGAAATATGCAAAGAGAAGCAACCAAAATAGGCGGCACAATGAGGAAAAGGAGGAGAAAAGAGAGAAAAATTATGAAAAGAAAACAAAATGAGAGTGTCATAGAGGGAAGATTGGATGGTTACCAAGGGTAAGCTCCCACGAAAACATTCAAGAGGGGAGACAAGAGAGTTAGGGAGAGTAATGCACAATAAATTTGCAAACAAAAATGATGAGTAGGAGTTACATGCAAAGGATGGATGATTTTTGCAAGGAAAAGGTTGACTAAATTTTGCTTAATTTTTTTATAAAATAAAATTATATTATGGAGGCTAGAATTTAGGTCTTTTAGAAGTTACTAAAGCTACTTAACCACTACACCACTTATCATGCTTGTTTAATAATTAACAACATTTAATAGAATTTTGGGATGTGACAGCTTACAAACTATATGATCTTTGTGGCTACAATATCGTTGGTGAGCTTCTATAGATTGAGTTGGTTAGTGAAGTCTATGATCTGTCGTAATTTGATACGTCTAATGGGCTTTCTAAAACACTTAATGAGTTTGTTCTAAATCTATTTACAATTCTTTTTTTATACTTTCTATTGGTTTTTAGTTTTCAATAGTAATAATCATTTTTATGTGTTTTTACTCCTTTTCAGACCCAAATTGGTGAAATGGTGTTATTGAGAATCTAATAGTGTGCTTGCGTTGTGTAGGGAGATAAAAATGGCCAAACCTTGAGGAGAACTACATTTGACATGGGTGTCCCGACATTGGGCCTCCATGACCTCAAGGGTGCAAGACTTGAATAAGAAATCATACTAAAGCTGGCTGTTGAGAGTGTTGTGACACTAAGCCCAAAGTCATAGCACCAAGCCTCTAAGGTCGTGATATCACTAAGGGTTGTTGAAGTGAAGAAGCCACGGCCATTGCCGAGGATGTCGCGACACTAGCCAACCAATGTTGTGACATCGAAAACCCCCAAAGCCAAGATTATGCCTACTATCGAAGATGTCACAACACCAAAGCTTGGGTGTCGCAACACTAAAGCCTAACGGAGGGGAAAATGTAGGGGTAATTTTGTGTCCAAACAAGTTTACGTCACTTTTCATTTAAGGGTATAATTATCAATGTTAGATTAAAATACTACTTTCTGAGCTTTTGGAAGTAGATTTTGGTGGTTGGTCACCTTCATTTACTTTTCACAGTTTTAAGCTAGGTTTCTTTCTTTTATTTTCATTTTTAGATTAGATTTCACCTTTTGTTTTTAGATTAGATTTTATTTTTGTTGTTCTCTTTTTTTCTTTCTTGTTAACGAATTTTGTCAATAGAGATGGACCAAGCTTTTGGGTGCCATTGGTTCCACATCTAAATGAACATTTCTTACCATTACATTTATATTGTGCATATCAATTTTTTGATGAAATATCTATTTGAGTGTTAAGCCTTATTATGTGCTAAAATTGCTTGTTGGTTAATTGATGAATTGATTGTTGGATTAAGTTCATGTCTACACTTCATTGTTTGGTTGTTCTTTTATATCGAAATGCTTCATACATTAGAATTGACGCCTCTAGTGGAAAATTTAGATAAACATGACCACAAGAAGAGTTTATCATTAGATAGTTTGATATAATTGTGCCAAATAGTGAGGCCAAGAGGAGATCTATATGATTAGGTGAGATCGAGAGGAAAGCTTAGGTGGTATCTTTTAGTCTAAGATGAGACCGAGAGGAGATTCTTAGCTAAGAGTGGCAAACAATATAAGCGATATAGGTTCATTAGTTTCATTGGCAATCGACTAATCAATCAACCAACATTTTATCATTTACATTGTCTAAAAAAAGGAAAAAAGTTTAATTTAGTTTAGTTTTTTTAATTGATAGTTTAAATTTAGTTTACAAACACTTTATATTTGAATTTGTACAAATAATTTTTGAATTGATAGACTAGTAATTGCTTAAATTGTAAGTAACTTGATAAACGTATTTACCAATTTGGAAATCCCATGGGTTCGATCCTTGGAATAGTTAGGTGTTCCATTGTAACACTATAAATATTACGATTGACTTGTCACAGTTGCAGTACACTGCTAGGTTTTTGTTTGTATTTGTGTTGATCCATAGCCTTGGCGCATGACACCGGGACACAGTCAAGTTGTTAGTGCCATTACTGGGGATTCTAACGGTGTAAATGTGTAGTCAAGTTAGTTGCTTTTAAGGCAGTATTTGTCAAAAGACAAGGAAATTAGATAGTGTTCTTTTATTTCATTGTATAGTATTTTATTTTTATATTTTTATGTTAATTTGCCTTGTTAAAGATTTAGCTTAATCATGCTTAATAATAATGGATATAGGTGGTTGGGTGACCAATACAACTTTGAAGTGCAATTGAGTTTGGCGAATGGAAATTTGATGAGCCACTGGAGTTATTATGGTGATAATAGATGACATGAATAATCATACAAGCATTCTCATGGCTCTTATGGGTATGCAGATGGTGTTGATAGCTACAACCCCAAGTGGTTGACTAGTTATCTGAAGAAAGATTCATATTCTCCATATTACTATCCATAAAGTAATATGAAGAGTGACGAGTATATAGAAGACTCATCCCTTACTACTCTGTTTGGAATGTTGGAGGAGAGAATGTCTTCGTGGCAAGCTACAATGTCCTCCATCTCCAATATGTTGGAGCAATCATTAGAAGTCGTCCAATGCGCAATGAACACTACTATGGAAGAATTCGAAATGATATTCCTGAGCTCAAGAATGAGGGTCATTCTACTATTATTGAGCATGATGAGTTGAACATGGGTGTTCAACAAAAGTTTAGAGTTGGAGATCGTGACAAGATCATGAAAAACGAATATGGTGTCTTCACTCCGATTGACATAGGAGTAGGAGTAGAGTTAAATGTAGAGGTAGAGCTAAACCTGGAATTAAGTGAAAGTGTGGAGGAGCCAACACAATTTTTGACTATTGTTGCAAACAAGCCGACTAATGAAATTCACGAGCATATACGTTTTTATCCTGATGCGGGCAGTTTAGTCCGGGGCGATAATGCTTTATTTGAGTTCATTTTGCTTGAGGCTATAGTACCCAAGAATGAAGTATGGAGTTGGCTTGACTTTAGAAAGAAGTGGCTTGTGATGTGGTTGCCTAGAAGGTAAAAAATAAGACAACGATAATGTGCTCGAATGACAAGAGTGATCCTTATTCTGGTCATGAAGAACAAACTTTGGTTCAAGGTGTCGAGGACCTCTTGGAAGTTCTTCTATGAAGGGGATATGAATTGCCCAAAATTTGATAAGTTTTCTTTTTTCTAATTCTTTTTTTTATTATTTTCTTATTATTGCATATTTTTCTATGTAGGTCTACCCACCAAGAGCTACACAACATTGAGAGTTTTAATGAAGTTTGAGGACTACTCCAACATTTTGTTGCACATAATCTTAAATCGAGAGAATTTTCTCAAACTAATCTTGAATAGGGGACACATTGAGGACAATGTGTAACTTAAGTGGGGGGTGTACATAATAATTTTAATTTATGTGTTTTGGTTGGCTATTTTATGTTTCATTTAATATTATTTTAAAATTAGTTAGTTAACTTTATTAAATTGCATAGATAGATTGTATAGATGCTTGTAGATAAATAGTGTTTGAATCAATTGTTATTCATTTGGGTAAATGTAGACATAATTGAAATTGTGTTTTGTGAAATGTTTAGGGATAACCTAAGCAATTGTTTGATTAGCCAAGAGCCTAAATGACTAACCTTGATGCTATGTTATCCCTAGTTCCCATGATTTGAGACTAAAATTATCCTTTCTTAATGAACTTATATTTTTAAAACATTGAGCCTAAACTGAGTTAAAAACTCAACTCTTCTCTATCCTTGATCTTAAAATTCACTATGAAATGAACATTGGGTCATGGATGTTGAGGGTTAGATAGAGATACCTTGGTGGTTTCAAATTGTTCTTAATAGAAAAGTGAAGAGATTGTTAATATGGTGTATATAGATTCTTGCTAAATATACTAAAAAAATTGTGAATAAAAGCAATGTAAAGAAATTGTTGTATGTGTATATTCTACATATCTTTTTATGTTTTCTTTTTTTTTCTCCTCTTTTTCACACATTCCTTTTCTCTTATAGTGCATTTTTTAATAAAATTGTATTTTTTTTAATTTTGTTAACTATTTAATCTATTCCAATCTTATTCATTTTTTTTTTCAAAATATTTTTCTCCATTTGGAATTTTTTTTGTATTTTAAAATAATAATACTTTAGCCGTAAAATACGTGTGCAACACAAGAATCAAGAAAACAACTTTTTTCATATTTAAAACTATTTTTTAGTTTTCCATTTTTTCGATTAGTAAGTAAATAGATAATTAATATAGAAATAAATATTATAAAAATGAATATAATTATATATTAGATATCTAAAAGAATAAAAAAAGAAATAAATGCATATATATTATGTATTATATTGAACAACATCAAGGACAAAAGAAAACTTTATTTATAGATGGCAAATTTTTGTCTCAGGTTATTATGGATTTATGGATTTGTTTTCATTATATCTTATATATATTGATTAATGTTGCATTCCCTTGTTTAAGGTTAATTTACATCAAAATAATTTTTCTTTTAAAAAGTAAGGCAACAATAAGAAAATTGAGGATATTGTTGTTAAACTTACCAGAATCTCATTTATTATTTTTAATGTTGAATTATCCTTCTCAAACACAAGTGAACAAAATTAAATTTTTATAACAAAAAAAAAATGTGTTTTGAAAATTTTAATTTTACTCAATTAATAAAATTAATGCATATGTTATCGTAGTTAAATATTAAGTTTTAGAACTTATATTTTTCAAAATCTGAAAATAATGTATACTTAATAGTGTACTTATTTGCGGGTAATATAAGGATGTTGTAACCTTCTTCTTACTTAATCAACTTTTACATCCAAACTTATTTTACTCTTGTTTTAAATGTAGATAAAAAATATTTTTTTTTAAGAGTTTTTAAAATTTCTTTTTCGAAATGATAATTTTGTAAGTGACCAATTACATCTAGCCAAAATATTGTTGGTGACTTCTAATTTTCAATAAAAATCTTGTGTTTCA